>JALGPY010000018.1:5635018-6881898 GCA_023055425.1 Linanthus parryae | reverse complement strand
AGAAGACAAGCTGATCTGGGAAGGGAGTAGGAGTGGTGAATTCTCAGTTAAATCAGGGTGTATTGAAGCTTATGGCCTGGTTGAAGTTCAGAGTAGTAAGAAAAGTAGCAGAAAGTGTGCAGCCTCCTCTTCTTTTTCCTTCAGCAAAGAGTATTGGAAAGGTCTCTGGAGCTCAAAGATTCCTCCAAAGATTAAAATATTTTGGTGGAGGCTTAGTCATGGAGCTATTGCAGTTAAAGAAAGTCTTAAAAGAAGAGGTTGTGCAAACTCTGACATTTGTAATATATGCAATTCAGAAGTGGAAAGTATTGAAACCTGATTTGGGAATGCAGTTGGACTAGATTAGTCTGGTTTGGAATGGGAGTAAGAATTGAAGATTACAAGCTTAAACATCAAACTGTGAAGAAGTGGTTGGAAGATCTGAGCTATCAGGTCTCCAAGAAGGAAATCCCTGCTGACCTTTTGGATCTGGTTGTGATTGTTATCTGGTTTATTTGGAGAGCTAGGAATGATCACTGCTTTAATGGTTCAACTATCTCTCCCATGAAAGTAGTTAGGCTCTGCCAAAACTATCAGAGTATCATCTCAAGTTGTTGGAGTGTGGAGAACAAGGAAGGAAAAACTGGAGTGAAGAGTTCTGCGGGTAAGCCCAAAGAAGATTTGAATTGGATCCCTCCAAAGCCCCCATTTCTGAAATGCAACTATGATGCTAGTTGGATTAATGCATCTAGTGCTGCTACTTTTGGTTGGGTGTTGAGAGATGATGCAGGTACAGTTATTGATTGGGGCTGGGGAAGTGATTTAGCCCCTTCTGTGTTATGTGCTGAAGCACAGGCTCTGAGATTGGCAATGTGGCATAATATTCATAGAAATCATGGAGAACATATTATTTTTGAAGGGGATAACCAGAAACTTGTGGCTCTGGTCAATGAAGGCAAGAAGGAAATAGAGTGTGGTGTGATTCTGCAAGACATTGAGCTGATGAAAACTCAGAAAGCTCTAAAATTTTGTTGGGTTAGGAGAAGTGCTAATATGCTAGCTGATAAGCTTTTGAAAATTGTTAGAGGAGAAATGAGTATAGAAGATGATATAGGGAAGGTATTAGCTAGTTTAGCAGTTTCTGAGTTGTAAGGGGTGTTTTTGTTGGTGTTTTATATATAAAGTGTTTGACAAAAAAAAATAAAAAAAAAAAATAAGTTGATGTAAAGGAAGTCCACATATTTTACATACAAATTATTGATTGAGGAAATTCAAATTTGCATTTTTATGACTTGCCAAATAAAGGAAAAATATAACCATGATATTATTAGGATGATGATAATTACAGCACAACATGTGATAATTACAACACAATAATTTTCCATATGACATTTTGCCCTTAAAAATTTTACTCGCGTCATTACCAGTTGCCAAATACGTTTCAACCTCCTACTCGTTCTCTCTCAGAAATTCTCCCTCCGATAAGTGGAAAATTTTCCGACTCCTTACTCAACATTGGCAAGCCCAATTTCATGTTTATTCAATTTCAAAACCATAGGCAGGCAAGTTTGTATTGATTGTTCCAGATCTAGATATTGATTGTTCCAGATCTTAAGCTTGAGTTATTGGGTGTTTGGAGTATCAATTTGTCCAAGGGGTTGGATTGGGGGCTGTATGTATGACGATTTCAGTGATTGCAGCCAGCTTGCGAGGGGACGGGAGCAGCGGAGCGGCGAAGAATGGAGGTATGAGAGAAGAACTAAATGTCCTACAAAACCTAATATAGAACCCATGATTGGACAGACCCCCAATCAATCGAAAGTGTCCAATTTGATGGAGTACAGCCTACATCTTAGTATTCATCAGCGAAGGTGCGGAGTTATTCTTAAAGATATCAATCTCTTCTTCTGCAATTCAATGATTTCAGAGCTTGAGCTTTTGTTTTAGATTATGGATTATAGGAGCTGGGTTAAAACACAGAGACTAAAAAGGAGAAGAGTTGGGAGAGATAACTATTACTGTGGTCAAGACTCCAGAAAAAAGAAGTAACGGTGGGTGAAAAATTAATGGGCAAAAATGTCATATAAAGTATGGTGTGCTGTAATTATAAGAAACTGTGTTGTAATTATCATCACCATGTTATTATTATTTTTTCTGTGTATGTCCTCCAAGAGATTATCTATACTATATACTATTTGAGAATGTCTTCTTCAAATTAGCCTTAGGAATTTCCACGTGAATTTTTTAATTAATTACTGTAATTTCTAAAAAACGTTTGAAAATTTTTCAAAAAATCGCAATAATTTCTAAAAAACGTTTGAAATTTTTTCAAAAAATCGCAATTGAAATTACATATTTTAGATACTTAAAACTAAAAGTAAATGTGGTAATCATGGACTTTTGAATCAACGTAAATCGGAGAAATTAACGTTTTGAAGTCCATGATTTGCAGGAGAGTTGACTTCTATATGCAAATCTGTAAACATTGATTTCATCAAAAAATGAACCTAAACCAAATTTCGAACCATATAAGGTATAATTAAATGAATTCAGTGAACATATTATTTCATCAAAAAAGGAATCGGATGAAAATCTAAAATCTGAAAAGGGTATTGTAAAAATTAATTTCGTCGAAAAAGGAATCCATAAGAAATTTATAATCGATAAACTGATTAATCATAAACAAGAAATGAGTTTGCATGATAATTTGCCTAACTAAATCAGTTAATTTATAAGATTCCAATTACTTATTATGTTTTTCCCATTTCATTCGTATGAATCATGTTCTTATAGTAAAGCCTCATGAAGGTCCTTAGTCGAATAAAAATGTTTGTTCACAACCGCAGCTTCAAAATTTTTTTTTATTGATTTCTCTTTGTAAATGAATATTCGTTTATGAAAGTGTGGTTGTCATGGAGAGGCAAGAAAATTTTTCCGTTTTATCGTTTCTAAGTTGGATTTTATTTCTCTTATTTATTTTTGTAGGAACATTTAATTTGTAGATGTTGCATTCAAATCAGTTTTTTGTTGCACTTTAACTTGAGATCTGACATGCTTGAAAGGGTAGTCCATCATTCTAGAAAGGGTAACCATTTAATCTGGTTTTCACCGCATTTTTAATCAGATACAAATTGAAAGGGTAGCCCAGGACGTGTTAAAGAATCAGACCCGTTTAATTAATATGAGAAGATCTATCCCTCTCTCACACAAACACACCAGTTTTGATCTTCTATTAACAATTGATCTACATAGTTGTTCCAGTGTGAGCAGGAAAACTCAAGAGAAAACTCTATCTTAAATGTGAATGTTCGTTGTGTAGGTATTTGAAAACTTTCTTATTGATATAATCCTATAAATTGTTATTCCTCTCATTAACTGTAATTTTTTTCATGTATTCACATGTGCATATTCATTATTTTTGAGAAATTAATTTTTTCGTCAACCCGATTTGAACCCGGAACCTCATGCAGAGGCTTCCAACACTCTACCACTTGAGCTACCACCCTAGTTGCGTGCATATTCAAATCATTTGCTGAAATTATAATTTTTACTATGTTTTAGATTTTAAGTAGAATTCTAATATGATGTGTAAAGTTGTAAAACACATTTTCAAGTGTGATATACCGTGCATCGCACTGGCTTAATTCTAGTACAATACTATAAGAATTTGTAAGAATCACTGTCTGTTTACTTCCAATATGAACTGAGACGCAATGAAACAAATAATTTTGTAACCAATCTATAGTACGACAACAATGAGCTTCACAAGAGTTTATTTCTCCGCAAGTTGAGAAATATTAGACAAAAGCTAAATAGAGAAGTCTTAAGCAACAGGCAACAACACCATTGACCATAACCACCCGTCTATCGCTACCTAGAACTTTTGTGCAACGAAGATTCTTAGCTCTATATGTTTATCTTTTCTCAAAATATACGTAACATTTTTCTACTTGAGCGTTTGTGATGGGACGACAAACATTTAGTTATTGAATCTGAATTGGGGAATAAGTGAGTAATTAAATTTGTATACGACATAAATTCTCTTTTTGAGAAAAAGACGTATCTTCTTTATAGTGTATTGTGCTGCCTTAGGTATATATCACCGGCATAAGTAATTATTTTTTAAAATAAATATAATAGACTAAAATGACACATTAAGTGAATGTGTTTATAAGAAAGAAAAAATTTAAAAGTACATTTAACATTGGCCATTTCTACAACCATTGGCCACCCCCACCACCCACCACACTACAAAAAATTCGGTTTCTTACAACGAGTTAACTCGTCGTTAAATCAAGAAAACTCGTCGTTAGAACGTAAAGACGACGAAAAATCATCGTCGAAAGTGCGTCGGAATAGCTCCGTCGTTAGTTCGACGGGGCGACAAAATACCCAATAGTAGGTAAAAGATATGTACCGACCACTTTTTTGACTATATTTTTCGTCATTGGACTTTTGCCGACGAACTCCCGACCAAAAAATCCGTGGTCAAATCTTTTGCCAACGATTATTTCGACTAGATTTTGTACTCGTTGAATTTATGCCGACGGTTATTCTCGTCGTCTTTTGTCTTTGGACGACTATTTTTGCGTCGTTATTTATTATCTATTTTGGTAACTTAGCACCCACATTCTTTAAGTGTGATCTTGTCTGTGTACCAGTGGATGGATCATATATAATGTTGTCAACTGGATGAGATGAAAGATATTTGAATCTATTCCTTAGTGTCCATGGTTCTGGTTCTCCCGGAATCTTCTCATGTCTTTGAGAGCTTGAGTAGTGGATTGTCCACTCTGATTCTCTTGTTGTTCTTTTTCAAGGCTTTTAGACTCATTTTCAAGGCCTTCAAAATTTTCCTTGTTGATCTGCAAGCTTTCCTTGGAACCATTTGAAGGCTCTGCTTCATTTTCTGACTCATACTTATTTAAGTATGTCTGCAGAACATTCACTCAAAGAACCATCATAGCTTTCATAAAAAATAACATGAATACTTTCTTGAACAAGCTTGGTTCTCTTGTTATAGATTCTATAAGCTTTGCTAGTCAATGAATAACCAAGAAAAATACCTCATCACTCCTGGCATTAAACTTACCAAGACTGTCCTTACCGTTATTGTGGACATAAAAAGTACAACCAAATGGTCTGAAGTAAGAGATATTTGGCTTTCTTACTTTGAACAACTCATAAGGAGTCTTCTTTAGAATAGGTCTAATCAAGCACCTGTTAAGAATATAATTTGCAGTGTTCACAGCTTCTGCCTAGAAGCATTTTGGCAATTTGTTCGCTAGAAGCATTGTCCTGAAATGTCCTCATGAGTCCTATTCTTTCTTTCAGCAACACCATTCTGTTGAGGAGTTCTAGGAGCAGAGAAAATGTGAGAGATGCCATGCTTAGCACAAAATAAATCAAACTTAAGTTGATCAAATTCTCTACCATCGAATCTTGTGCTGGCAAACTGTGGGGCTGATCCCCTTGATATCCGCTATGGTCCACCCCCTAGCTGCCTTTCTCTCCTAAAATACCTTGAAAAGCTACTCCTCCTGTTCCCTGTCCAAACACGCAGTCACAATAACAGGTAAAGTCTCATTAGATCCCAAGTATAAATATTTTAAATGAGCAGGTAAGGGTTTCAATTCTAAAACAGAAGCAGTAATAAGAGAAGGAGTAAGAATCTTCCTGCTTCCCTCATTAAAGAGGGGTAGGGGCTGGCGCCAATGAACATCCAAGGCTTGCTCTTTCTTGCTGGGATCAAGTAGAGCAAGCTCCTCATATAGCAGCTCCAATAAAATGTCGTCCTCCTCATCCGGTGTGTACGCCTCCCTACCAAAGCACTGCTCGCTCACCGCATACGCGGGAAACTTCATAGCCTCAAATACATTTAAGGCCACCTTCTCATCGTTGATCCGCATAGTCAGCTCTCCATTGGCCACATCTATGATAGTCCTCCCCGTGGCCAAGAATGGGCGGCCCAAAATAAGGGGGACATCATCGTCGGCCTCCATGTCTAGGATCACAAAATCAGCTGGGAAGATGAGACCTTCAACTCTCACTAATACATCCTCCAAAACACCCTTGGGCATTTTATGGTGCGATCAGCCATCTGCAAGCACATCCTGGTAGGCTTAGGATCTCCCATACGAAGCTGCTCAAAAATCGATGTGGGCATCAAATTGATACTTGCACCAAGATCACATAATTCCCTCCCATGAAAAGCATCTCCCAATGTCACAGGAATGACGAAACCACCCGGATCTTTCATCTTCCTTGGTAAAGCCTTTTGCACAACAGCGCTACACTCCTCATTCAGAGTCATGGTTTCAAAATCATCCATGCGCCTCCTATTAGAGAGTAGGTCCTTGATAAATTTAGCATATTTGGGAATTTGCGAAATGGCCTCCACAAAAGGGATATTAATGTGCAGCTTCTTGAAGATATCCACAAACTTCTAGAAGTGCTTCGCATCCTTTTGACTCTTAAATCTTTGAGGGTATGGTACACGCATGCTATATTCTTCCTTAAGCTTCTGCTTCTCATCCGACTTCCTCACCGTGTCCTTTGATTGGGGAATCACAATAGGCACGAGAATTTCATCCAAAGCCTTTTCAGTGGCCTTAGCCGCCTCAGCTCGCGCATGGGTAGGATATGGAGGATCCTCAGTGGTGATCCCACTGCGAGTAGTGATAGCCTTCAACTGCTCAGGTGGAGTGATTGTGTTTGAAGGTAACATGCCAGGTGGAAGTCGAGTATTTTGATTGGCTATCTGGCCAATCTGTGTCTCATGGCTCTTCATTGTAGCTTCCATTGAGATAATCTTGCTCTCAATTTTGTCTTGGCTAGCTAAAAGTTTCCTCAACAACGCGTTTGTATCTTGTTCTTCTGATTGTGGAGCCTGCTGTTGTGGAACCTGTCTTTGAGCTTGGTATGCAACATTTGGCCTTTGACCTGGTGCATAAAATCCACTGTTTAGATTGGCATAGCTGAAATTGGGGTGGTTGCGGTTATTCGGATGGTATGTGTTAGACCATTGTTGCTTTCGTGGTTGACCCATGTAGTTCACATCTTCAATACCATCTCGATATCCCTCATTTGCAGTTGCTACCATTTCTCCCACTGACTTCACCTATGCCGATGGATTCATATTACTGAAAGCAAAAGTCATCACTGCCATATGATGTTCGAATTTTTGTTCAAGCATGGGCTCAATTTTACTAACCAATGCTCCATCAGATTTTGTGTTTCTACGAGTCTCAGACCTCGTGGACTCACGTTTTGCCATATTATCCAGCAGATCCCGGCATCTCTATAATCCTAAGCCCATAAAGTTTCCCTGAGCCATCATATTCAGTTCTTTTGTAGTCTCTCTGTCTGGAGCATTATAAAAATAGTGCAGAAGTTTGTACCATGGCTCTCCATGAGTGGGGCATCTGCGAAGGAGCTTGTTGAACTTTCTCCATGTGTCTCCCAGAGAATCATCTTCCTGTTGCAAAAATTTTGTTATATCAGCCATCCGTTGAGGAACCTTGGATGGCGGAAGATACTTCCTGAGAAATTCCTTGCAACACTCTGCCCATGTAGAAATACTGCTTGCTGGAAGCTCCATAATCCATATCTTTTCTTTTCCCGATAAGAAGAAGGGAAAAAGCATGAGCTTTATCATCTCGAGTGGAACTCTCCGATCATACATAGTGGAGGTTATCTGCTCAAATTTTAGCAGGTGTTGGTGTGGATCATCACCTGGGGCTCCAGTGAATAAGCACTCATCCCGAACCATGTTAATCAATGGTTGGCGTATTTCGGAATGTGCGGCATTAATTTGTGGCCTGAAAATAGTTGGTCGATACCCCCTCCGGTGTAGTTCTGAAGTAATCCACCAAAGGACGCTCATCCTCTTCAACACTATTCACCTGTGCCGCCACATCATGTGCATTATTCCCTCCATTATTATTGTTTCCCCCATTGTTATTATTACCTCCATCGTTTCTCGCTTGTACCCCCACACCAAGACGTGGTTGTGGATTTGGAGGGTTCAAGCGTGCCATAGCAGCTTGCACTTCGGTCAATTGAGTTATGAGCTCCTCAGCTTCCCTTGCTCTATTTGTTGCATCTTCCACAGCTGCAACTCTAGCTGCTTCCGCATCTTGCATACCCTTGCGGATCCTTTCAAACTCAGCTCTAGTTTCAGCATCCATGGTAACCGAGCTTGAATTCCTCTTGTCTCTACGTTGTGCTCTTAACAAGGATTTCGGGTCTTCAAGTGTAGGATGCAAAGGCTCATATCTAGAACGAGAGATGCACTGTACAAGCTAACCTGAAATCACAAATCACACAAAACGTAGGTGAGTATTAGATATGAACAGAAAAGTAAAATCCCTAAGGCTAGGAATTATAACTGATTTAGCCGAACTCCCCGGCAACGGCGCCAAAAACTTGACAAGCTCCAACTGGAAGTGCACAATTGTAGGTGTAGTGATAATATTCCGGAAATCCGGGTTGTCGAACCCAAGAGACTTCTATGTAAATTAGTTAATAATTTCAATCCTTATGTGGGTCAAGCGCAGTTGTTTGTTTTCTAATTCATACGGAAAATAAAAGATAAGAATCCCAATTAATTCGATGAATTAATTCACGATTAATAGAGATAGATTTGTGGGAGTTTCTCAATAAGATGACAAATTCAGGATATCTCTGCGGATCACTAGGAATTTCACACTATGTTGGATTTACGTTTTGCTAACACGATGATTCTTTCTCTAGTTAAACGAGCACTCATACGTTGAAGATTTCTCAACCAACTTCTACACTTAAACTATCATAGCCGATGTCTCTAGTCTAATCAAGTTCAAGTGTGCATTAAAATCGTTAGTCTACTCTTTGTTCTTAACTAACTAGCAAGATTTCTCAACCCTAGATATAGCTAGTGTGTATTTCAATTTTCCAGGCAACAAGCGTAGATATCTCTATCGTTTACAACCTAGCACAATTCTAATAATACGTATACCAATAGAAAAGATAGATGAAAAGCACAAAATACACATAACTAGACAAAAGTTCATCAATTATGCTTAATTGCATGAGAGCAAATTCATAAATCACCAAACATAGTGATCCCTACGAGATATCCCAATAAAGAGGTTTAGCTACGCTTACTCATGATCAAAACACAAAGATTCATGATAAGACTAGCAAAAACTAAAGAAAAGAAGAGTTTAGGAATCAAACGAAGAATCCAATAGCTCCCAAGCTTCAATGGCAACTCCTATCTCTCCAAGATGTGTTTCCTACGTGATAGATACGTCCCTCTACCCTCCTAACTAGATCTAATACGTTTTCATCAAGTTTAGAATAAGTTACAAGTTATTACAATAAAGCCCCGAAACATTTCTGAATTTTCTGCCCGCGAACTAGGTCGTGCGACCTAGTTAAGTAGGTCGTGCGACCTACTGTGAACCCAGAACAGGTCGTGCGACCTATTAAGTAGGTCGTGCGACCTGTGTTAACTTGCTGGAACTCCTTATCAGGTCGTGCGACCTAGTATTAGGTCGTGCGACCTAGTTACATAACCAAATTTCTCCACCTTCTTCAAACTTGTTTCTCTTGCTTCCGAATCACTTCCCGGGCATCGTTTCTTCATTCAATCCTCCATTTTGAGCTCTCCCCATGCCTCAACACTCGTATCATCTTCTCTTGAGCCTCTCTATCACTTGATCCATCAACTCTTGCTTTCCTTCCCAAATCTCGAGCTTGTCTTACTTCCGAAGTTCGTTTCCTCTATCCACTTGCTCCTCGCGTGCTCCGGCCCTGAAAATCACAATAGGAACACCCCGCGAAGATCAAATGTGACAAAATAGGATAAATAGCACGTAAGAAAACACCCGGACTTCACATTCTAGCATAAGAACTCATTTTCACAATTAATCACATGATTTATTCGAAAAGACGCAACATTCTCCATTATGAGCATACAAAATGTAGCAAAATAAGCAATAAAATAACTCCGAAAACGGAGTTATCAGCTTTGAAGGATGACTCAAAACCATGGCACAGAAAGCATGGTCATATAAGCATGCATTCTTTGAATAAGTTCATCTCAAAAGATCTGGTAAGGGGATTACTAATCCTTAAATTCAAGGATGATGAGTTTTGCAAGGCATATACTCAAGGTAAACAAACCAGAAGCTCATTCAAGCCAAAGAATTTTTTAAGTACCTCCAGACCCTTAGAATTGCTGCATATGGACTTGTGTGGTCCTATGAGGGTTCAAACACCCAAAGGTAAGAGATATACGCTTGTTGTAGTTTATGATTACTCTAGATATACTTGGGTTATGTTTATTAGAGAAAAACCAGAAGCATTATCTGAATTTTCTAAACTTTGCATGAGCTGCAAACTTTGAAAAATTTACTTGTTGCATCTATTAGAAGTGATCATGGTAGGGAATTTGATCAACTTGATTTTGATTTATTTTGTGCAAAGCATGGCATCTCACACAACTTTTCTGCACCTAGAACTCCTCGGCAAAATGGAGTAGTTGAGAGGAGAAATAGGACTCTTGAAGACATGTCTAGAACCATGCTACTTGAAAGTAATTTTCCGAAATCTTTGTGGGCAGAAGCTGTTAATACTGCCAACTATGTGCTCAATAGATGTTTGATCAGGCCAATTTTAAAGAAAACCCCTTATGAACTGTTTAAAGGCAGAAAGTCTAGTGTTGCTTACTTTAAGCCTTTTGGTTGTACTTGTTTTGTGCATAAAAATGGCAAAGATAATCTTGGTAAGTTTGATCCTAGAAGTGATGAAGGTGTGTTTCTTGGTTATTCTCAAACCATCAAAGCTTACAGGGTTTACAATAATTGTAGAGGAGAGTATTCATGTTGTTTTTGATGAAAGTACTGATGATTCTCTAAGTGAAAGTTTTGCAGATCTTAGTTTGAATAAATATGAGGCTGATGAAGACCTTGAGAAAGTCAGCAAGAGCAAAACTAAGAACCAAAAACTTTCAGAAGAATCTCAAGGCCTTGAACCCCCTGCTGAGCCAAAATCTCAAAGCCTTGAGACTGAGATTGACAGGAAATATGATGCTCCTTCTACTGTATCGAGAACTCAAAGCCTTGAAGGTCCATACACTTGGACACCCAAAAAGAAGTAAAAATATCTCTCAGATCATCCTGCTGAGAATATTATATCAGATCCAACAACTGGAACTCAGATAAGAGGTCAACTAAGAAATCGGTGTGCATTCAGTGCTTTTGTATCACTCATTGAGCCCAAAAATGCAAAAGAAGCACTAGAAGATGCTGACTGGATCATTGCAATGCAGAATGAGCTGAATGAGTTTGAAAGAAACAAGGTTTGGAATTTGGTTCCTAGACCAAAGGATCAATCAGTGATTGGAACAAGATGGGTGTTCAGAAATAATCTTGATGAAAAAGGTAAGGTTGTGAGAAACAAAGCAAGACTGGTTTCACAGGGATACAATCAAGAGGAAGGTATTTGAAAGCTCAGGTTTTTCAAGACTTGAAATAGCTTGGCTATTTCAAGGCCTTGAAACAACTTTCAAAGCCTTGAAACTGTTAAACCAGAAAGCATATTCTCAGAGGAGTTTTTATGCTAACTCTCTGATTTAATTTACTTGCTCTCCTTCACATGTTTGATTATCTGTTATTAGATGATGAAAGACAAACTGCTGAACATGTTTTGAATCATACTATATAAACTGTTTGACCATGATAATGCAGGAAATATTGTTTCTAAGTTTTGCAGGATTGTTTCCTAAACTGGATTGCTGCAGAATTGGAAACACTTGAATACTTTGATCCTGTGGTCAATCAGACGTGTTTGACAGCTTCTCATGATGGTTAAATGAAGGATTACAACAATATCTCTAAAGATTATGATCATTCAACCGTTGGAGAAGATATCAAGGTAGTCAAACTCTGTTGCCTACAAAATAGGAAGGTTGTTGCTGAAAATCTGGAGAGATTTGCAGAGCTATTTGAAGTATTCAAAGATCTCAAATTCGAAGCAACAATAACACAATACTCAACGGGAAAATACAGAGAAAGCATTCTGGATTGACAAGCATCAAAGAAGTTCTTCATCTCTTCCAATCTATTCACAGAAGTTCACTGCATTTCACTGCAGTTTTCTATTATTAAGTGATCTTCTTTATAGAGCTATATTGGTAGATCATTTCTGTATTATTTCAACATTCATTCTCAAGGATTTTTCCAGGTGAAAAATAGAGAATTCTTAGTTAATCAGTTAGCTAGAGCAGGTACTAGACAGGTTAGGGAAAACCACAAGCTGTAACAGAGTAAGGGAACTCTTTGTGCTTGAGTTCTAGGGCTTAGCTTTTGATTAATAAGAATTGAGATGAAAATCCTGCATGGATCTAATACCTGAGGTAGAGATGTAGGTCCAAGTGGACTGAGCTCTATAAATCACTTGTCTTGTGCATTTTCAGTTCATTTACTTTCAAAGCTTTTGCAGCATACAAAAACTGTTTCTTTTCAAGGGTTTGAACTTGTTTTCAAGGCCTTGAAAAAGGCATACTTGTTCTAAACTCTCTGCATCTTTTCAAAGTCTTGAACCTGTGTTCAAGGCCTTGAAATTCATTGCCTGCACAAGTTTTTCTACTTGTTAGCAAGTTCTGCAAAAAGTTGACATACTCTATTCAACCCCCCCCCCTTCTAGATTATCTTAGTTGCTTATACATCTGCATACTCACACTTTCAATTGTTATCAGAACTTGTATCACTGTATAAGATTTAACCATCTGGTGATCATGAGTACTGCAGGTGATGGTGGCTTCTCACAGGGAAGAGCTACTAACAGACCTCCTCTATTCTGTGGAGAAAATTTTGCTCACTGGAAAGCTCTCATGAAAATATTTATCATTGATCAAGATCGAGAGCTTTGGACCATTATCCAAAATGGACCTCATACTTTCTACACAGAGAAAGATGGGATTAGAACTCCCAAAACTCAAGAATCACTCTCCTATTCTGAATTAGAGAAATTTTCTAAGAACTACAAGGCTATTAACATTTTGTATTGTGCTTTGAGTACAGATGAATTCAACAGGATCTCTGGATGCACAACTGCTAAAGAAATCTGGGATAAACTTGTGGTTACCTTTGAAGGAAACCGTCAATTCAAGCAGACCAAGATCAACATTTATCTGAGACAATATGAGTTGTTCAAGATGAATGCAGATGAGTCCATCAGAGATATGTTCAATAGATTCACTGATATTGTCAGCAACCTTGACTCACTGGGAAAACACTTTTCCAATGAAGAAACGGTGAGGAAGATTCTCAGAAGTCTTCCAAAGGCAAAATGGGAACCAAAAACCACAGCTATTGAAGAAGCTCAGAATCTCTCAACCTTACAAATTGATGACCTACAAGGAAAGCTCCTGACACATGAGATATCTATGAATGAAGTTGATGGAGAATTCCCAGAGGTAACAAAAATCTAGCCCTCAAAGCCAAAGAGAATGAGAGAATTCAAATCCTTGAATCTGAGTATGGTGATGATGAAGATCCAATTGCCTTGATTTCCAAAACCTTGACAAGGATTCTTAAAATGAAGAGAAACTCTGGAAACAAATAATTCAACAGAGAAAAACATAGACCATCCAGCAGCAAGGATTACAAAGGTAAGTCCTCTTCACAAAACAAGTCAAAAGTTATGAACTGCTTTGAGTGTGGTGATGCAGGACACTTGATAAGAGATTGTCCACACAAAAAGAGCAAGAAATTTAAGAAGAAAGATCATGATATAAGAAAGAAAGCCATGATAGCTTCATAGAGTGATTCAGATAGCTCCAGTGAATCTGAATCTGAAGAAGAACATGCCAATCTATGCTTCATGGCCAAGCATGATGATAGTTCTGAAAAGAACATTGAGGTAATGGTAAACTGTTAAATTTCAAAGCCAAAATAAGCTCTTTCAGAATATTTATGAACAATGCTTTTAAATGAGGAAGATTATCTGAAAGAAATCAGGCTTTTGAAAGAGAAAATTCATGAGCAAGCAAAAGAAAATCTACAACTTGTTTGCCTAAATCAGAATCTTGAAATCTCTCAGAAGAAAACTGACAGTGATTTCAAGCCCTTGAAAACCACTTTCAAAGCCTTGAAAACACAAGTCAAGGAAGTATTCACTGAAAACTCCTCTGTGAGTGAAATCCTTGTTAGTCTAAGACATCAAGTTGATGATAACAAAAGATTACTCTTACTGAGAAACTTCAAGAATCTGAATTGGTAAAAATCAAGTTTGCTGGATCAGAACATAAGTTGAATCTGATTCTTGGAGGAAGTTCACAGTCTGTTCACAAAGCTGGTATTGGATTCAATCCAAACTTTCCAAGAAGAAACAATACCAGATTTGTGAAAGCTGTAAACAAAACCTCTCCTACTTGTCATTATTGCTGTAAAACTGGTCATGTTAAAATGACTTGTCCTTTTAGAAGAAGAGACCCTCACATAATGAGGAACACTTTTCCTTTTCAACTCAAAGGACGGGTTAAGAAGATTTGGATTCCTAAAGGGTTTAGACCACTTAACATGGTTGATCCTGAATATGAATCCACATTCCACACTTGGTCTAACAGTTGGGTAAGGCAGTGATTGGTGCTTGCAGGGTGTCACCAAAGAACAGAAGTGGTTTATGGACAGTGGTTGCTCAAGACATATGAGTGGATAGAGATCTCTATTCTCTGAAATAAAGGAGCAATCAGGAGGTTCAATAACACTTGGTGACAAAGGAAAGTACAATATTATTGGTATTGGAAAAGTTGGTACAAATTCTGAAAACTCTATTTCTGATGTTTATCTGGTTGAATGTTTGAAGTTTAATTTACTTAGTGTATCTCAGCTTTGTGATAATGGTAACAAAGTTATCTTTGATAAAGATAAGTGTGTGGTGCAAAATGATAAATCAGGAGATTGCATTCTCACAGCCTCTAGATCAAACAATGTTTATACTTTTCAGACTAACAAAGTTGCAGGTGAAAGTTTGAAGTGTCTTAAGGCCTTGAAAGATGATTCAAAGCTTTGTCATAGGAAACTTGGTCATATCAGTTTGCATACTCTGAACAAATTAATTTCCAAAGACTTGGTAAGAGGATTTCCATCCACCAAGTTCAAAGAAGATGAGTTATGCAAAGCCTGTGCACAAGGAAAGCAGACCAGAAGCTCCTTCAAGCCAAAGAAGTTTGTAAGTACAACTAGACCTATTGACTTACTTCATATGGATCTCTGTGGTCCTATGAGGACTCCTACTCCAAAAGGTAAAAGGTATATGCTAGTTGTTGTAGATGATTTTTCTAGATACACTTGTGTTATGTTTCTCAAAGAAAAATATGAAGCACTCTCTAAATTTTCAAAGCTTTGCAGAGAACTTCAAAACTTGAAAAACCTACATGTAGCTTCAATCAGAAGTGATCATGATAGAGAATTTGATCAGTTAGAGTTTGATTTATTTTGTGATAAGCATGGTATTTATCACAACTTTTCTGCTCCAAGAACTCCTCAACAGAATGGTGTTGTTGAAAGAAAGAACGGGACTCTTGAAGATATGTCAAGGACAATGCTTCCTGAGAACAAGTTTCCAAAATATTACTGGGCAGAAGCTGTGAACACAGCAAACTATATTTTGAACAGGTGCTTGATCAAACCTATTCTAAATAAGACCCCCTATGAACTTTTTAAAGGGAGGAAGCCAAATATCTCTTACTTCAGACCCTTTGGATGTACTTGTTTTATCCATAATAATGGAAAAGACAACCTTGGTAAGTTTGATGCAAGAAGTGAAGAATGTATATTTCTTGGTTACTCTCTGAATAGAAAAGCTTATAGAGTTTACAATAAAAGAACCAAACTGGTTGAAGAGAGCATTCATGTTATTTTTTATGAAAGCTATGATGGTTCTTTCAGTGAAAGTTTTGCAGATTTGAATAAGCATGAATTAGAGGAAGAGACTGAGAATCCACTTGGATTCAAGAAATGCTCAGAAGAAAATAGAAGACATTTTCAAGACATTGAAAATAGTTCTTCAAGGCCTTGAAAATACAGCTCAAAGCCTTGAAAAAGATGATCAGAAGGATTCACGTGACAAAGCCACTACTTCAAGACCAGAAAAGATCTATGGTGAACCTGAACCATGGTCTCCAAGAAAGAGATTCAAATATATCTCATCCCATCCAGCTGATAATATCATATCAGATCCAACCACTGGTACACAAACTAGATCACAGTTGAAGAACTTATGTGCTCTTAATGCTTTCATTTCTCTTGTAGAACCAAAAACTGTGAAGGAAGCTTTACAAGAAGCAGACTGGATCATTTTTATGCAAAGTGAACTCAATGAGTTTGAGAGGTATAAGGTTTGGAACCTGGTTTCTGCACCTACAAAACAGTCTGTCATTGGTACCAGATGGGTATTCAGAAACAAGTTGGATGAAAGTGGCAATGTAATCAGAAACAAGGCAAGGTTAGTTGCTCAAGGTTACAATCAAGAAGAAGGTATAGATTATGAAAAAACCTTTGCTCCAGTTTCCAGGTTAGAAGAAATTAGAATTTTACTTGCATTTGCATCCTACAAGAACATGAAACTATTTAAAATGGATGTGAAATGTGCTTTCTTGAATGGCTACTTACAAGAAGAAGTTTATGTTGCACAATCACCTGGTTATTAAAATTACAATTTCCAGATCATGTTTACAAACTTGACAAAGCTCTTTATGGTTTGAAACAAGCTCCAAGGGCTTGGTATGAAAGACTGTCAAATTTTGTACTTAAAACTGATTTCATAAGAGGTTTAGTATATAAAAATCTTTTCATTAACACTCGTGAGAAAGATTTACTTGTAGTTCAGATATATGTTGATGATATACTGTTTGGAGATACTAATGATCAATTATGCAGAGAATTCTCAAGTCTTATGAGCAGGGAATTTGAGATGAGCATGATGGGAGAATTAAACTTCTTCCTAGGACTTCAAATACATCAATTGAAGAAGGGTATCTTTCTGAATCAAAGCAAGTACACAAGAGACTTGCTAAATAAATATAGCATGGCTCAATGCAAGGAAACAAAGACCCCAATGAGCTCTACACTATCCTTAGACAGGGATGAATCTGGTAAGAGTGTCAATGTAAAAGAGTACAGAGGCATGATTGGATCATTAATCTATTTGAAAGCAAGTAGACCAGATATTTTGTTTAGTGTATGCATGTGTGCTAGATTTCAAGCTGATCCCAAAGAATCACACTTAACTGTTGTGAAGAGAATATTCTGATATCTCAATGGTACCAAAGACTTAGGGCTTTGGTATCCAAGACATTCTAACTTCTATTTAAGTGGTTTTTCAGATGCTGACTTTGCAGGCTACAAGGTTGATATAAAAAGCACTTCTGCAACCTTTCAATTCATTAGACCATCCTTGATTAGTTGGCATTCCAAGAAACAGAATTCAGTTGCTCTATCAACAGCTAAAGCTGAATATATAGCTGCAGGACCATGTTGCTCATAAGTGCTATGGATTTCTCAACAACTAAGAGACCTTGGATTTGACTTCAGAGGCATACCTATTAAGTGTGACAACACTAGTGCAATTTCAATAACAAAGAATCCAGTACAACACTCAAGAACCAAGCACATTGATGTCAGACACCACTTCATCAGAGATCATCCTGAGAAAGGTGATATTGTTCTTGAATTTGTTGCTACTAACATGCAAATTGAAGATATCTTCACCAAACCATTAGAAGATGAAAGGTTTTCAGCTCTAAGATTGGAATTGGGAATGCTAAATAAGACTGCATTGGTTTAGGGGGAGCATAAGGTAAGAAATGTAAGTTTTTTTTGTTTACAAAGATTTGAACTGAGTTTCAAAGCCTTGAAAATCAGTTCAAAGCTTTGGTTTTTACTTGTTGCAGTGTTACAGTATTTCAATACCTTGAAAGCCTCTTCAAAGCCTTGAAAATGAATCTGTTACACTAATAGTCAATAAACTTGGATCATTCTATACTGGGTGATATCTCTTTAGATATTTGCCTAATATAGCCCCTACCCTTTTCAAAATTTGATTTTAGCCAAAAATAGTATTAGTATATTCTTTTTCCAAAGGCATAATAGTTTGAAATTTCTCTGATCTTTGCAAATCTTTTTAGAATCAGAGAGATACTAGTTTCCTTTTGAAACTCAAACTCTTTTAGTATTTATCCTCTTCTCTTCTCCTTCATTCCGTATCATTCCATCTCTATATTTTCTTCTCCCTAACCCTAATGAGCACAAGAAGTGCCTCAGACAGAATCAAGATGGCTGGAGGTTCAAAACTTTTCTCAGAGAAGAAGAGAAAAGCAGCAGTGGAAGAGGTTCAAGAAGTCAGTGGAGATTCTAGATCCAGAACTCCCAGTGCAGAGGCAGTCCAAGATCCTCCTCCAGCAAAGAAGAAGATCAAGAAGGTTACAACCTCCTCTTCAGAAAAGCAGAAGAAGCAAAAGGCCATTGCAGAAAAGCAACCAGAAAAAGAGCCTACCAGATCAAAGAAGGTGAAGAAGAAAGAAACTCAGGCAGAAAAAGGGAAAGGGAAGGTGACAGAAGCACAACCAGAATGTCAATTGGAGAAGGCATTGCAGATCTATTCTCAAGTTTCAATAAAGAACACAGCTCCAGATGAGACATGGTTTGTCTCAAACATCTCTAAAGGTCAGTGGTTAGATGGTTTTGCTTCAAGGTCTATTGGTTTTTGCAGTTTGGTTAATAAGTATGTGTTGGAACACATGAAACTCAAGTGCATCTCTATGTTAAAGAAGATTTCTTTGTGGTGTATGCTGAATCCTAAAGAAATAGCCTACCCCAGACTCACCAGACTCTTCTATCTGAACCTAACCAAGTAAAGAGATATGCACACTTGGTGATCAAATCTAAAGTTGCTGGGATAGTAATTGAACAAGATCACTCTGAGTTTGCCACTGTGTTAGGTTGTCCAAAGAGGTATGACACTAGCAACCATCAACCAAAGTCAGAAACTTTGAAGCTAGCCAAAGAATAATTCTTTCTTCCAAATATCTCAACCTCAGCCAAACAGTTAACACACTCTATGTTGAATGTTGAAGCCAAAGTCCTTCACACTATACTGGTGAGATGTGTCTTTCCTAGAGATAACTCAAGAGAATTGGTGACTGAGAGAATGTTGCACATCATGTACCTGGTTATGCATGGCTATGAGATTGATCTCCCAAAACTAGTTCTTGAACACATGCTCTTTAGCCAAACCAGTAAGAGGATCCACCCTCTGCCATATGCTAACCTCCTCACCATGTTCGTTGAGCATTTTGAGATCTCTTTTACTGGAGAAGAATCTGTCACCTCTGGGTTTGGGGAACTCAATGAGAAAGCCTTTGAGAAAATTGGAGTTGTGAAAACTAAAAAGAAAGTTTGGAAACTTTACTCAGACCTGACTGAAGCAGAACTAGGTGCAAAGAAATTTTCTAAGCCCAAGACCTTGACTCCCACTTCAAGTCAGACTTCTCAGCCTACAGACAATCAAAGACTTGATGGATTAGAACTTGACATGGAGGACGTCAAAGCTACTGTTTTTGGACTAGAAAGTGATATGGGACAAGTCAAGTACATGGTAGAAAGTATCTTCAGAAGCATGACTCTGCTTGATTTTCCTGAGGATCCTGAAGGAACAAAGAAAGGAGAGTCAGACAAGGTTTTGCCTAGTGAGCATTCAGACCAGGAAGAAGCTACTCCAGTCTCAGATAAGGGAAAGCAGACTGCAGAACAGGCAGACGATGAAGTCAAAAGCCCAGATTCAGATGAGTTGCTGATCATTTTGAAGAAGAAGAAGAAATCTCCAAAGGCTGCTGAAAAGGACAAGAATGAAGAGGAACCTGTTGAAGCAGGGATTGCAGAGGAACAGGAAGAGCAGGACAAGACTGGTGAAGAAGACAATGAGAAAGAGAAAGGAGATCAGGATGAAGATGAAGATCAAACCCCTTAATCTTGCCTATTATTTCTTCCATATTCTCTCTGCTTTTAAGTTTTTCTTTAAAGTTTTCAAAATTTTCCAGACACTTGATCCAACATCTTCTATCTTTTTGATGAAAGTCAAAAAGGGGGAGAAAATTATAGGTTGTAGTTTGTTTTAGTTTCTAGGATTATTTGGTTTTATCTGCTGAACTATTTAGGTTTTTTTTTTTAGTAATTGAATAAGTTGTATCTTTTTGAAATACTTTTTGAACTAATCAGTTTGTTTTGCAGAGACTAAGGATCAAACAGAATTTGGTTTTGTCTTTCATCAAGGGGGAGATTGAAAGCTCAGGTTGTTCAAGACTTGAAATAGCTGGCTATTTCAAGGCCTTGAAACAACTTTCAAAGCCTTGAATCAGCTTTAGAGGCTTGAAAATAGTTTGGCTATTTTCAAGGCCTTGAAATTGTTAAACCTGAAAGCATATTCTCAGTGGGAGTTTTTATGCTAACTCTCTGATTTGATTTACTTGCTCTCCTTCATATGTTTGATTATCTGTTATTAGATGATGAAAGAAAAACTGATGAACATGTTTTGAATCATAATATATCAACTGTTTGACCATGACAATGCAGGAAATATTGTTTCTAAGTTTTGCAGGATTGTTTCCTATACTGGATTGCTGCAGAATTGGAAACACTTGAATAATTTGATCATGTGATCAATCAGACGTGTTCGACAGCTTCTCATGATGGTTAAATGAAGGATTACAACAATATCTCTAAAGATTATGATCATTCAACCGTTGGAGAAGATCTCAAGGTAGTCAAACTCTGTTGCCTACAAAATAGGAAGGTTGTTGCTGAAAATCTGGAGAGATTTGCAGAGCTGTTTGAAGTATTCAAAGAGCTCAAATTTGAAGCAACAATAACACAATACTCAACGGGCAAATACAGAGAAAGCATTCTGGATTGACAATCATCAAAGAAGTTCTTCATCTCTTCCAATCCATTCACATAAGTTCACTGCATTTCATTGCAGTTTTCTATTCTTAAGTGATCTTCTGTATAGAGCTATATTGGTAGATCATTTTTGTATTATTTCTACATTCATTCTCAAGGATTTTTCAAGGTGAACAATAGAGAATTCTTAGTTAATCAGTTAGCTAGAGCAGGTACTAGAAAGGTTAGGGAAAACCACAAGTTGTAACAGAGTAAGGGAACTCTCTGTGCTTGAGTTCTAGGGCTTAGCTTTTGATTAATAAGAATTGAGTTGAAAATCCTACAGGGATCTAATCCCTGAGGTAGAGACGTAGGTCCAAGTGGACTGAACTCTATAAATCACTTGTCTTGTGCATTTTCAATTCATTTACTTTCAAAGCTTTTGCAGTATACAAAAACTGTTTCTTTTCAAGGGTTTGAACTTGTTTTCAAAGCCTTGAAAAAGGCGTACTTGTTCTAAACTCTCTGCATCTTTTCAAAGGCTTGAACCTGTGTTCAAGGCCTTGAAATTCATTGCCTCACAAGTTTTTCTACTTGCTAGCAAGTTCTGCAAAAAGTTGGCATACTCTATTCAACCCCCCCCCCTTATAGAGTATCTTAGTTGCTTATACATCTGCATACTCACACTTTCAGTATTGATTATGAGGAAACATTTCCCCCTGTTGCAAGGTTAGTATATATTAGAATACTTCTTGCATTTGCATCACATAATCACATAAGACTTTTCCAAATGAATGTCAAATGTGCTTTTCTGAATGGTCAAAGTATTTGTTACTCAAACACCAGGTTTTGAAAATGGCACATTTCCTAATTATGTTTACAAACTGGACAAAGCCTTATATGGACTTAAGAAAGCTCCAAGGGCTTGGTATGACAGACTCTCAAAATTTTTGTTGGAAAATGGTTTTTAAGAGAGGTCTGGTTGATAAAACTATTTTTATTAAGAATCAGGAAAAAGATATGTTAATTGTCCAGATATATGTAGATGATATTCTATTTGGTGGTACTAATGATGATCTTTCAAAAGAGTTTTCAAGTCTAATGTGCAGGGATATTGAAATGAGCTTGATGGGAGAACTAAATTTCTTTCTTGGACTTCATGTACATCAAATGAAGAAAGGAATTTTTGTGCACAAGGAAAGTACACCCTGGACTTGTTAAAAAATTAATACATGTCACAGTCCAAGGTGGTAAACACCCCTATGAGTTCATCACTGTCTTTAGACAAGGACACAACTGGTAAGAGTGTAAATCAGAAACAATACAGAGGTATGATTGGTTCACTCTTATATCTAACTGCTAGTAGACCAGATATTATGTTTAGTGTGTGCATGTGTGCAAGGTTTCAGGCTGATCCTAAATAAAGTCATTTAATTGCTGTGAAAAGGATTTTTAGATATTTGAATGGAACCAAAGACTTGGGGCTTTGGTATCCAAGAAGGTCTAACTTTTTGTTGAGTGGATATTTAGATGCAGACTTTGCAGGATACAAAGTAGACAGAAAGAGTACTTCTGGATGCTTCCAGTTTCTTGGATCCTCATTAATTAGTTGGCATTCAAAGAAGCAAAATTCAGTAGCTCTTTCAACTGCAGAAGCAGAATAGATTGCAGCTGGAGCTTGTTGTTCACATGTTTTATGGATTTCACAGCAGCTAAGAGACCTTGGATATGATTTTAGAAATGTGCCTATCAACTGCGACAATACAAGTGTCATTTCCATATCTAAGAATCCAGTCCAGCATTCAAGGACAAAGCACATAGATGTGAGACATCATTTTCTTAGAGATCATACAGAAAAAGGTGATATTGTTCTATCTTTTATTTATACTTCTAAGCAAATAGATGATATCTTCACTAAACCACTTCCAGATGAGAGGTTTGCATCCCTAAGGCTTGAATTGGGTATGTTAAACAAGGATGCATTGGCTTAAAGGGAGTAATTAGTTACTATGTGTATTATCTGTGTGATTTCAAAGCCTTGAGATTATATTTTCTGGAGCCTTGAAGATATGGCTCAAAGCTTTAAAGTTTCTGTATTAGTCTGAAACTTCTCAAAGCTTTGAACTATTGTTTCACTGCTTTAATGAGTGGATTTGCATTATCATTAAAAAAATTGGATCATGAAAAATTTCGTGGTATCTTTTTAGATAATTACAGAATCTTTTCAAACGTTTAAAGACTTGATCAAAATATCTACAAATATCTTGAAAATCTTCTGAAATCTTTTTTCATGCAAATCTCCTACTTTTAGTCAAACTCATCTACCTACTTAAGCCAGCTTCAGGACCTATTTTCTTGTGATATGCATGTAACAAAAGTGGCTCCCAAGAAATCCCAGAAATAAGCAATCAACTTGCCTGAGATCTCAAAGAATATGTGGTGCAAAGCCCCCTACTTAGGCGGAGAAGATTTCTATTTAGCGACTGTTAAAGGGACTACTCTCCAGAAATCTCCGATGAAGAACGCTCTACAGTTAGTGTATGGACCAGAGAGGGATGATTGGGATCTAGTTAATGTTCGATATGTGTAGCGACTTGGTCTCGAGGCTGGGTTATACCCTTTCACTAATGTTCTTCTCCATTCTTTCATGGAGAAGCTCGATTGGATGGAGGAATGGACGAAGTTCATTTTCGATAACTATGAAGAAGAGCTAACGAGTGATGGGATATACAACGACGTGCGCGCAGAAAAAGGACTCAGCCTCAGACTCGATCATGACATGATGAGGGTTCTGTTCTCCAGGTATTAAAAGAAAACTCACACTTTTCGGTTTTCTTCATTAAATACTTCTCGAAGATCACGAAGCCTTTGTCTGGATTGCTTGAGAAGGATGCAGTCTTTGATTTTAATGTGGAGTGCAAGTCGGCTTTTGCTTTGCTCAAGAAGAAGCTGATTAGCGCGCCTATCATCACCACACCAGACTGGAACCTACCATTTGAGCTCATGTGTGATGCTAGTGACTATGCGGTAGGAGCAGTTCTGGGACAGCGGAAAGATAAGGTAGCTCATGTCATTTATTATGCCAGTCGAACTCTTAACGATGCATAGGTTAATTATGCTACCACGGAGAAAGAGATGTTGGCTATCATATTTGCGTTGGACAAGTTTCGTCCATATCTTGTGGGTTCTCAGGTGATGATTTTCACGGACCATGCAGCTCTCAAATATCTTCTCACCAAGAAAGACGCCAAGCCAAGATTGATCCAGTGGGTTTTATTGATGCGAGAGTTTGATGTGGTAATCAAAGATAAAAAGGGAGTAGAGAATGTTGTTGCGGACCATTTGTCACGGCTGGAGAATGATAAGCAGGAAGTATTCCCTATTCCAGAGGACTTTCTAGATGAGCAGCTTATGGTTGTGGTTGCAGTTGTGCCTTGATTTGCTGACTTGGAAAATTTCAAGGCACTCAACATTGTTCCCAAGGACATGAATTACCACCAGAGGAAGGAATTATTTGCAGACGCGCGACAATACTTCTGGGATTATCCTTATATGTTCAAGCTGGGAGCGGATAATGTATTGCGGAGGTGTGTTGCGGAGCCGGACACGTTAGAGATCCTCAGACACTGCCACGAGTTGAACTGTGGGGGACATTTCGGCAAATCATGCACAGTTGCTAAGGTACTTCAGTGTGGTTTCTTTTGGCCAACTTTGCATAAAGACGCCCATCTATTTGTGCAGCAGTGTGACCGGTGTCAGAGGACAGGTAATATTTCTAACCAAAATGAGATGCCTCAGAATTTCGTGTTAGAGGTAGAACAGTTTGATGTGTGGGGCATTGACTTTATGGGGCCATTCCCTTCTTCACTTGGTAATCTTTACATCTTGCTGGCTGTTGATTATGTGACAAGTGGGTGGAAGCAATAGCTTGCCCCAAGAATTATGGTGCTACTGTTGAGAGATTCGTGCGCAATTCACGCGGTTTGGGACGCCCAGGGAAATTATTAGTGATGAAGGCACTCATTTTGTGAACAAAGTCTTTGCTAATGTGTTGAGCAAGTATGGGGTGAAGACGCACAAGATATGACTAGCCTACCATCGGCAGGCAAATGGGCAAGCTGAGGTGTCCAACCGGGAGATCAAGGGAATTTTAGAGAAGACAGTCAATCCGGGACGCAAAGACTGGTCCCTACACTTGGATAACAGTTTATGGGCATATCGTACAGCGTACAAGACCCCTTTGGGCATGTCTCCCTACCAGCTTGTATTTGGGAAGTCATGCCATCTTCCGGTGTAACTTGAGCATAAGGCATTCTGGGCCTTGAAGAAGATCAACTTGGATGCGAAGATCTCAGGTGAGCAGAGGAAACAGGCGTTGCTAGAGCTTGAAGAATTTCGTTTGATGGCTTATGAGAGTGCAAAAATTTACAAGGAGCGGACAAAACAATGGCACGACAAGAACATCATACTGCGGGACTTCAAGGTGGGACAGAGGGTATTGATATTTAATGCACATTTGAAACTGTTTCCAGGCAAGTTGAAGTCGAGGTGGAGCGGTCCGTTCACAATCACAGAGGTTTACCCATGGGGATCGCTTGAGGTAGAAGCTAAGAAAGGGGACCGGTTCAAGGTGAATGGACAGCGAGCAAAGCCGTACGTGAACGTGAATTTCATTGGGGTGATTGAGCGCCTCAAAGCAATTCCCGCTATCTGTGCTCCTTTGAGGTAATCGGGTCGGGCCTTCGACCTTAAGTTACGAGCGCTTGTTGGGAGGCAACCCAACCTATTTACTGCTTTAGTATAGTTTTTTAATTCTGTTTTTTAATTGTATTTTGTTTGATTTATTTGAGAGGTGCGAGAGAGCGAATTTAATGTTTATAATGAGTATGTGCAGGATTCCTAGGTGAAAGGCCTATCCCCGATCCCCCTTCTTGATGCGCGTGGAGAAAAGTTCGGAAAAAATCGAGAAAAAGCATCTAAAAACGCGTATCGGGATCCGGAATGAAGAATTGGGTGAAGTATGTTGTACCAACACGCACTCAATACACGCACCTGAGGGGGGTGGCGTATCCAAGTACCTGTACCCGCCAATCGCCTCGACTCGAGATGGACCCCAGCAATCCGAGTGGATATAATCAAGAGTACCTTTCGTTCTATGAACCGCCTTAGGGAACTTGCTATGCTGTAGCTTCCCATACACGCAGTGCTAACAAAACCCTATGTTCTTGGGCACATGCCCGGTGAGATATCCCTTCTTGTGAAATTCTTGCATTCCACGTTCACTCATATGACCGAGTCTCATATGCCACAGCTCAGTTAGATAAGCTTCCTTAATCTCGACTGAGACAACTCCAGCAGAACCTGTGATCGTCTAACCTTGCAACATGTACAAAGTCCCGCTCTTGACTCCCTTGAGAATCACCTTAGAACTCTTGCAGACTTGTAGATCTCCACCTTCACATTTGAAACTGTATCCCTTGTTGTCGAGTAGACTCAAGGAGATCAGATTCTTCATAATAAGTGGTACATGCCTGACTTGCTCCAAAGTACATAACTTCCCTTCATTCGTCTTCAATCTAACCGAGCCGCTCCCAATCACCTTATAGACGGCCCCGTTTTCCATGTAGACAGACCCTCCATCCGTTTGGTTGTACGTCGAGAATAGCTCCCTGTCAGAGCAAATATGATAGGAAGCTCTGAAATCAAGGACCCACGCATCATGAGAGTGCGTGACAACATCTTCCATTAGAACGTAATCATCCTCGGACGATTTACCTTGTTCTGCTACGGCTGCGGATCCGTTCTGCCCTTGTTGACCTCGTTTCGGGCAATCTCTCTTCCAGTGCCCCTTTTCCTTGCACCAAGCACAGACATCCTTGGGAAACTTAGAACTAGAAAACTGCTTTTTCTTGTTCTTCTTACCCTTCTTGCTTCCCCTCGCCGCCATCAGTCCAGAAGCATGGTCCTCCGTACCTGTGCCTGCACCCTTATGGCGCAGTTCCTTAGCATGGAGCGCCGATATGACCTCCTCTAGGAATAATTCATCCTTGTTCACAATGAACGACTGCACGAAGTTCTCATATGATGGAGGTAACGAGATCAATAACAAAAGTTCAACATCTTCATCCTCCACCTTCTCATCAATATTACGCAAATCTAACAGGGTTGTGTTTAACTGATCAAGGTGGTCCTTGAGATCCGTACCATCGAGCATCCGCAAAGTAAAGAGCCTTTTCTTTAGCATCAACTTGCTAGTGAGACTCTTCGTCATGCAGAGACTCTCCAACTTGAGCCATAGCTTCGCTGCTTCCTTCTGATCTGCGACCTCGATGATCACGTCATCTGAAAAACACAACATAATGTTTGAATGTGCCTTCTCCTCCATCGCCTTGAACTCCGATGATGCAACATTCATGCCTCCCTTGTCTGCAGTCAAATGTGCCCATATGCCTTGCGATTTGAGCAAAGCCTCCATCTTTATCTTCCACAGACTAAAGCTGTTCTCTCCTGTGAATCTGTCGATCTTCAACATCGATCTTGACATCGTTCTTGGTGGATCTTGAACCCTAGTCGTGTGCTCCACCTAGATCGCAAAGCTCTAGCTTTGATTTCACCAAGTTGTGAAACCCTAGATTTGCTCCTCCTTGATCGTGATCTTGAAACACCGCCAAACCCGAGCTCTGATACCAGTTTGTTATGACAAACCACCTCACGAACAATGAACGAATAAAGAAGAACACGGGATTTTACGTGGTTCGCTAGCAAAATATTTGATAACTACCTCCACGGCGGAAAACCACCCTTTATTCACTTAAGAGGAACAAGACTACAAGACGTTTTTGCATACCTAATAATTTGACTACTAGGTTCTTTATATAGTGCTAGGAAATCCCTAAAATTTCCAAATCCGATTTGGAAACAATGTTGTTTCCTAACTAATCCTCCACCGCCTTTGACTTCCATTGTTTCCTAATAAAAGTTAGAAACAAAGAGTTTGGCCGCCTTTGACCAATTCAAGACACCAACTCAACATAATCATCGAAACAAGCGCATCTACCATCATCAGGAGCATTGATCGGAGCTACATAAGAGAGGAATCAGAGATCATTGTTTCAGAATTCGACGTTATCATCGAGGATTGTGTGCATTTACTGAAGCACCAATTATCGAGTGTGAAGATGCCATGGACGAGGAGAGAAGAAAAAGGTGCTACTCACCAGTTGCTAGGCATGCACTCCAGATGGAACGCGGAGAGATTAGTCTAGAAGACTCGCCCAGCTGGGCTCCTAATGTACTAGATCATGATAAATTGTTCTTAGGCCCACCCATTTAAGAAATCAGATCCGTTCACTAAAAAATATTAGGGGTAAGTACGGACCAGCTTGGATTGAATTCTCGAAAATTTCCGCCCCACCCAATAAATTCAAGTTCTAGAATGTTCAACTTAAGCCTGTCCAAATGTTTATGAATCCCAAACCAATCATAGCTTATCTCCTTTGGCCCGATTTAGACGCTTTAAGCGGGTTATAAAAACTTAAAATTTTATTTGATCAAGTGTATTAATTTGGTTAAAGTTTTGAAATATATGTATGAATAATTTTAGACTAGATAAACATATAGTAACTTTCTATAAAAGATGAATGAATTGGGACAAATCAATTGGGATTACCTTGTGGACCAGTAAAGCTTAATTTTTAAATCATAGATATATATAAAAAAAAATTACATACGAAATATTTGTCGGACCAGTTCGATTTTTGAGAAGAAAGCTTGATTTCTATTAATGAACATGAGTTGGAATCATTACAATATCTTTATCACTATTCACCAGCTAAGTCAGCCAAATGGATAGTTGAATTGCCACGTTTGTAACACACTAACCAATCTCCTAGCTTCTTGTGCTAGCTCACGGTCAGTGTAATTACACTCCCTTTTGCCAAAGCTGGTTTCAAGATTCATAAAGAAAAGAAGTTGTCTCTTCATTTCTTCAATGATGTGGTCGGTTGTAGAATTGTTGAAACTCTCTCCTCCATTATATCTTATTTCCAGATCTTCAAGAAGATCCTTCGAATCCCCTTCTAGGATGAGATTATTGATGTCGAGAGACCTAGCATGGTGCAAACCCTCATTCGCAGCTGCAACTTCAACTTCTTTGGCTGAGTCACAATCTCGGATTCTCTTGCTTTGGTCGTTATCCAATTCTCTTTCTGTGTTTCTTATAGTCGTTCAACGAATGGTCATTTGGTTATGGTTCCTAAGAAACATCGAAATTGACCCTGAAAGCTCTAACTGGTGGCGGCGTCCATCGTGTGTAGGTCGGCGAAAAGGACCCCATGATCAAATATGCACTCCAAATATGGTCGATAAGTTCTTCATGAAGATATATAATTACTTCAGTAATCCGTGCAATTTTTTCGATTTTCCCTGAAGATCATGCTATTTCTTTCGTTCTATATACACCACGTAGTTAGAACGAATAACTGACCATTAGGGCTTGACAATGAGTTAATCTAGTCAAGGACCCAATGTGTATTATCGCTCAATTGTGTCGTGAGAAAATAAGGACCAATAATTTATCTTCATAAATATTGTGCAAAACTCCACCTCCTGAAATGTTGTCTTTACTTTCATTTTGATGTTGGAAAATGGGATATTGATTTATCGTCATTATACCTCGGTGAATAAGATTAACAGCTGTAGGGAGAGCCTCTTTCATTCTTTGCCAAACATGGCGTTGAATTTTTTATCGCCATTTTAATTTTCTAAAATTTTCCATATTCTGAAGGGTTACTGGAAGAATAGGCTTCTGCTAATTCCTCTCTTTAATGTTTTTGTGCATCGAAGTACCAGATCTGACAGTAAAGTTTATTTGGAATTGAGGATGGGATATTATCAGTAGTTTGGTCGATAAGTACACTCAACGGTATTTCATTGCTTTCAGCAAGACTTGTAAACCGTTTGAAAGAACCGCATCGAAGGTTCTATTTGTCTCCCAGCGAAGTTGCTCTGCCATCTCCAACATTCCACCAGATTTCTTTTGCATAAGCTCCCTACCATGTATTAGGATCCTCCACGCATAAGAAGGTGAGGAACCTACCTCGGTATTTGGAAAATCTTCATTTGAAAAGAATTGAGTTTAGCACCTTAGACAACAGGGCATCGGTTTCTCCCGAACTTGTCAAGCTTATTTTGCCAACAAAGCTTGGTTAAACAGTCTAAGATATTTAAAAGTCAAGGCCCCGTAGGACCTTCCCTCTTGGATATTTGACCAAGCGACCAAACAAATACAACTTTCTCTATCAGCCTTACTCCATCAATTTTTTTATTAGGCCTTTTTATTTATCGATTGTCCCTTTTAGCAGCTTAAAACAAGACATTGTACATGCAAGAATAGCTTGAGCGACATATTTGATGAGTACCTCATTGCCCCCTACAAAGAGGGTTTTTATTTCTTTCTACCCATTGAGCTTACTCTTTAATCTGTCCACAATTATGCAAATGTGACTGATTTATACTTTCTCATTTGTCCGCGATTCCACATTTTTGAATGACTTCTTGCCATGTACTCAGAACATTTGAGGAGAAGACTATTGTCAATTTAATCAGGTTGGGCTGCTGCCCGGAGGCCTTCTTATAGTCTTAGATTATTTATAGTATTTTCCATGTATTTCATTATCAACCTATATAAAATAGACTGTCATCAGCAAAAAATATGTGAAAGACCACTGGTCCTCCCCTCGAACTTGTCCCACCCGCAAGCGAGCCTTCCTCCACTGCAGCTGTGATAAATTATGGATAGCATTTCATTACATAATAGGAAAAGGTAGGGTGAAAGATGGCACCCTTTCCTCAATCTTCGTTCAGGAACAACATTCCCGATAGCACCACCATTTCGAACAAAATGGTAGGTATCATATGATATACAATTTAACACAAGAGAGATAAACATAGGATCGAACCCCGTATGAAAAAGTACTTTCCTTAGGCGTGCCTTTGGAACTTCAACACCGACGACACCCCAGTTTTTTTTTTAAGACACCCTCATTAAACCATCAGTTTCCGGGGCTTTGTTGAGACCCATATAGAGAGCATTTCCTCGACTTCTTTTCCGTTAAAGGGCTGCTCCATAACTGCTTCACTTTCCCTATCGATGGTAACATGCATATTATTGAAGATTGGTTTTCAAGGACTTTGTCAGACCAGCCAGTTCAATTTTAAACAGTATAACCTTATATTTTTTACAACCGTAATCAATCAAGTAGTATATTTTTTTTGATAAACCCAATCAAGTAGTATCAATTAATGCTAATTTTGGACCGACTGATTTTGGGTCGGTTTTCCTCAATACGGAAAATGCATCAATATTGAGAAAAGAAAAGAATAATTGACGCAGACGAACAACCCTCTCCGTCTTTTAAGAAAATTTTAGATACTCCAAGAATACCACGTAAGCACGACACTTATGCTCCACACCATTCATTAACACATGTTCCAGTGGGTTTCAACACTCTGTCGACATAGAAAAGAAAACAGGCAAAGTCTGATTTATAAGGTTTATAACTTAACGAACAAGCCCCGATACAGAGAGAAGCATCTTCTTCATCTTCTCCGACCTTCGCAGATCAATCAATCAATCTTCCGCGTAGCTCCTCAACCACCGGAGCTGTAGCTCCCACTCGTAAAATGAGGCCGCCGAAGGAGAAGGCGATCAACGTCAAAGCGATGGCTCGGACACTCGAAGTCGATAATCGCATCCCGCTTCGCAATTATTACAGAATCGCCGATAACCTCCTCAAGCAGGTATTCTAAATTTCTAATCCATATCAGTTAGACATCGCTTCCTATCTGATTGTGCTTCTTTTGTGTTGAATCTGGTTTCTGTGTGATGTATTTGCGAATTTATTTAGCAATTGTTCAGAAACTTTGCTGTTATATGATATTTAGATGCCCTAGGTGGAGTGATAACTGTATTGTTTCCAATAAATTGAGTTTGATGCCCTAGGTGAAGAGATAACTATATTTTTTACAATAAATTGAGTGGAGGTCGCATTGCATTATACGAGTTCTCATTTTGAGAGCAATCTACTCTGACTTCGACCCTCAGCATCCACTTTAAGTTCGAAGAAATTCAATTTGGTTAGGGATACAATCATACGCCAGTATAATACAACTGTTAAAGGACCCAAATTCGCAGTTTTAGTGCTTATGGTGAGTTTAAAGTTAGAATGCATTGCGTTGCAGGAAAGTAGGTGTATCATATATCTAGAATTAGAGGCACTACATAAAGGTATATTCTGCCTTGATCAAAGGCAAGCAATGTATCTTTGGGAAAGACTGGACGACAAACTATACAGTTCCTTGTTGCCTTCTGCCTAATTCTTTGCCAACATGGAGATTTGGGGCTTCATGCTTTTTAGCTTTTTAAGACTTGGACCGGTGATGAGGAAACTATCTATGGCACTTGTTCAGGTCTTATAAATGTTTCAGGAAACCAAATCACCCTAGTGGAAGGAACCTAATATCTATACATTTTTCCTAGAAAAATTGTGAAATTTCTGTAGCATAAAGTAATGGGGTTATTAAGGTTCACTTGATTCGACCTAAGTCTTGCATCCTAGATGAGATTTTCTTGTGTCAAGCCAAAGTAAGTTGGAGGTTTAAAGAACCTCGACATATTAAAAATATGCTAGGTGAGCACTTAGCAGTGATAAGCCGGAAAATAACTTTAGGAGTGGAACGGTTCATAGTAAATGCACCACTTGCATAAACCTAATAAATTGCTTAAGGACATGGTAAACCCTGATGATATCCTCGTACGAGCTCATTTATTAAGTGGTCATAGTTCATTAATTGACATCTCCATCACGGACATGCGTTAACGTTAATTGACAGTCGGTTATTAGTTTTCAGTCATATTAAGTTACTAGTGCCAGTTCCATTTTACTAGCTAGTTTAAATACTTTCTCTTTAGTTTCGCAATGAATATTTTATGTGCAGACTTTATGTTTGTCTCCTTAGTTGTATATTATCTACGCTTCATATGTGTTGTAAATGAAGTTATTTCTATGTAAATAAAGTGAACAATTAACCTGCATGATGTGGTATCGGGTCTATTCTGATGATCTTTTTGGCGCTGGGTGATAGACGGAGGATTGGAGAAAGGGGTGGGATCAGAAGTATTTAAGTGCATCTACAACTATCGAATTAGTTGCACAATGAAATATGATTCTTGTATCCGGGCGTGGTATGTAGCCTTCATTGAGGAAGTACAAGGCCTCGTTTATGTGTCTACTTAAATTGGTTTTACTCAGAGTTCTTGTAATTCCCTTATGAGACTGGAGATTTAAGTCCTAGGCCTGAATATGCAAAATTTTACATATACTATCATATGTGTTGAGAGAGAACCTTCCTCATAGTTCAACTTTCGGATACCAGTTGAAAAAGGGGTGAATATGAAGTTAATTGGAAGCATTGACAAGTCTGGCATTGGCCTTGCCACTCCAGGGTCAGGAGGGGTACTATGGGTCCACCTGAACTCCCTAAGACTGTAACTTAAACTTCATTTATTTTCACCCTTCAGATCCGACCTTTAAAAGGTAACAAAATCAAATACTTCTCTTTGTCCAAATAATTGGATCTTTGTTTGTATTTTATTCGGTCTATGGCTCTGTGAAAAAAAGAAGATAAAATCTTGATAATATTATACTATTATAGACTTGCATACCATACTGCTTCTACTCGTTTATAAGCTATCAAACCCTGCAAATTGAGGTTTGGTTTTCATTTCACCTTTTTGTTTCTGTACCTTACTTCCTGGCTTGACATTTTGTAATCTTCAGGCTAGTATCTATCGGGAGGAGAACAATGTTATAGACTTGTATATCATACTTCTTCGGTATTCGAGGTATGTTAGGAGAAAAGTGCTTGCTTTCTTCTCATTCTTTTGCTGGATAACAAATATTGACTATATCGTATCTTTATTTGCTAGTTTGGTGTCTGAAACAATACCACTCCATAAAGATTATCAGGTTTCATATCTAAAAGAAAGGGCATTTTACAAGAGGGTGAGTGGATGGTTCTATTAATCGAACAACCGCAGGTTTTATTAGGTGAGTCAGTAGTTTTCGTAACAACTTATCTATATTGATTCTTTCAGAAATTATTGGCTGTGTTGGACGAGCTTGAAGCTTTGCAGCCAAAATTCCGACGCCTAACGGATGAGCTCAGTGGAACTGGTGGCCCAGAAAGAATTTCGTATGGCATAGAGACATCCCGATCAGAATGGCCCTCTGTCAATATGGGAGCTTTGTCTAGTCTCAATAATAAGCAGGTAGCTAGTAATACCTTTTTTGTGCTGAAATTCTTTAATGGTGCAAATCTCTTCATTCCTCTTTCCTTAAGTAGCTGTTTGTTGAAAACTTTGATCCGTTCAGTGACGTTTGGTAGCAATCTAATCGTTCATTTGCCTACACGTATTAGCAGAGATTCTCCTTGACTTGATGAGATATATCTTTTATTCATCATATATGACCGAATGAGACTTTTATCTTTTCACTTTGTATTGCATTAGTTTGGCCGAATGCCATAGCAGTCAGCTGCATGATGTTATAGCAGAAATTTAAAGTTCTGTTGATAAGTGCTTTTTCTTCCTCCTGGCATCTGTGGATTCCAAATTTTCTTACGTTGTTATTTCCTTATGTAGTTGCAGCCGGCCACGAAAGCACCCTTATCTTCATGGAAGCATAACGATGTCAATAATCAAGCTTTATCAACAAGTTCAATCAACACTCAACTCCAAAAGCTGTAAGTAGCTTTTTTCATGCTGTGATTGTCACATATACCATTATATAGGCCAGTACTACTAACATGTTCTCATACTCGTCATAATTGGTCAAGTATCTATGCTGCTTATCGAGATACCATATCTACGGATTATAATATACTCTCTCCATCCCACAAAATTTGTCCACTTTTCTATTTTGGGATGTCCAAAATAATTGTCCACTTCCCTTTGTTTATGTTCTAAATGGGTAAATTGACAACAATGTCCAATAGAAAGTTATTATAGTTGTGTCGGAAAAGGAGAAAGAAGGGCATTCATGTGATTATCACCACACAATCTAATCATGTATACAATTAATGCATGTTCCCTTAAAGAGTTGGAGTTTCAAAAAGGGACAATTTTTGTGGGACGGCGGGAGTATCTATTATCATATGGAAAACAAGTTATGCTGCAATTTTACAGTCACGATTCTTTATTGTCAAACAATTAACCTTGTATTAATGAATAGTTAGTTTAAGCTATGATCCATCTCATCGTCCAACTGGTAAGCTGAAATCATTGACTAGAGATGTGAGGTTGAGCCCCTTTGAGTACATAATAGAAGTTATCAATACCAGAATAAATATTCAAGATAGAAAATAATCCATTGTAAATTTGTGGAATGTGACTATTGTTATCTTTATTTAATACCCTACACAACTTGAGAATACATAAAATTGTTTGCAATAAAACTCAAATCTCTTAAGTAGAACCTAAACCACTATGATTATCCGAATATCTTGTTGTCCAGTGTATAGAGTTTGGATTAAGGAATTAGAGCTCAGTTGGCTCCTTGACGAATTTTATGTTCCAGAGTGAGTAACAGAATGTCAGAAAGGGATGCAATCGACTACCTAGAACACTAGGTCAAACACCCATTTGAGACGTTTGGAGGGGACGAAGTAAACAGTCTTTCCTACGCTCTTAGTGACCTTGCCATTGTATGCTGGATTTACTTTAAAGTAGCATAAATTGTGTCTATCCATTCATTACGAAAATTTGCTGGCATGAAGTAGCGAGGGTCCATTTGCAACCTACTTACCCAAGTTTTTTTGGAAAATCTCTTGGTTCTCGCTTCTACCGCAGTGGCGGATGTTCCACCCTGCTTAGCTTCAAGAGTGGTATATCTAACATGTGCCTCTTTCTTTCCCAAACTCTCCACATCTCTAAGCAATGCTATTATTCACAATTTTCATTGTTATTGTTTTTAACGTTCTTTATACTCTCTCCATTAATCACCTTAGTTGGACATTAGCTCCCGGGGATATTGCCGCTGTATGGTTCTGAGTTCGGCCAATCATTAGACATAGGGTTCGTAATACATGCGCTTATTTTATTTCATGGTTGTGTCAAGAATGCCACGATCTTTTGTTATACAATTTCATGCCGTTGGAGAACCCAAAAATTGGTGGCTCATGCTGTGTTATGTGCTGGTTGTTGGCTGTGGTGATTGTTGGTGCTACTCTGGATGCTCCATGCCTGAATTATTTCCGTCTCTATGACTCTATTGATTATAGATTGAACAGCAAAATGTCTTCTTTGAAACATTTTTTGCTCCTTCACACCGTACAATGAGTCTAATGGGATAAGACAGGAGGCCTTGTTTATATTTTTCATTTCTGTTCGCGATTTTGGGATATTAGTCTACTCTTCCTGCTGAAACAAGATAGCAAGGAGAGTCAGGAATTCAAAACTACAATTTCCATCCTATCCTGTGCCATCCTGTACCTTTCCGTAGTGGCTTTATTCTGATGATTTGTGAAACTCGCAGGTCTATAAACTTGCCTCTACCAAATAAGGAAACGTTGTCTAGGCACTCCTTTTTGGGGCCAAATGGTCTTCGAGGACAGTGGCTTGGACCTAGCCCAGAGATCAAGGTATAATCTGTCACTTAGCTTTTTTTCTGCAACTTATGAACTCTTTCGAGTCATATCATGATGTCCGGTGCAGGTTCACTATCCAAGCAATAAGGACTTGTCTTCAGTTGAGAATTCACGGTGAGCCTTGCATGTCTTGTTACCTTGTGTCAAGCTTTGATTATTTTGTTCTCGGGACGTGTACCAAAAACATTTAGTTATTGCCTTGTTGCGTTATGTTTAAGTTTCTTCATTTCTTCTCATGAAATTTTCTCGCTACTTTAAATTCTGTCTATAGCCTGAATCAGGCCCTGGAATATGATCTTGCGGCTGTAAGAGATGTGGAGTTAGGACCAGAGAAATCGACCATGGAATCATTGCTTTCTTTGGATGATGGAAGATGGTCACTTCCTGCAGCGGATTCTAGTCCATTAAATGACGAAGCAAGCTGCAGTCCTCTTGTTTTGAGCAACATTAGGCAACCTTCTCCACCTCCTGTTCTTGCTCATGTACACCCCGAGTTTATGCACATTCCTCCATCAAGGGTTGCAGATCCACGACCGGGACCAGCAACATCTTTTCAGGACAAAACCCCAGGCTCTAATTCCTACCAGCACTTGCATATTGTGAGTCTTGTTAGTTTGTAGTAATTTGTAGAGTATCATAGGTTAATTTGTAGTAATTTGTAGAGTATCATAGGTTAATTTGTAGTAATTTTCCAACTTGACTAACTTAATGTTATAAGATAAATGTCTTTCTGAATGACTATTATTGAGATTTGATGAATGTAATGCTAAATTATGTTGCAGTCGGTAAAGATGATGGACGACTTCTTGAGATTGGCAAAACAAAATACGGCAAAAAACTTGGAGACTTGCGGTGTGCTTGCTGGTTCACTGGTTCGTTCCTAAAATTGTGGCTTAGAAAAAAGAGGTAACTGTGCTTAAATACCTTATGTTCGCGTTTCTTATGTACCTATTTACATATTTTGCAGAAGAACAAGGTATTCCATATCACTACACTTATTATCCCCAAGCAGGAGTCGACTTCGGATTCGGTAAATAGTTCCTCTATTGTGTGTGAATCGGCATGAGTTGTTACTCCAATAACTTCCATTCTTATCAACCTGAAACACTTGAAGGTTTTACTTTTTGCGGGTCATACTGAGATGTTATTTTGGGTATGTGATATTTGAATATGTTGCATAGGCTCCCACTGAAAAGTCCTTTAGACAACAGCAAACGTAGCAGCATTAGTGACTTGTTGGATAAATTTTCTGTGCGCGGATAAGTTGGTTCAATGTTTAATTACAATATTGTACTTATTAGAACAACCTGTACTGCAACTCCAACTTTGTTTAGGCTTAAACTGGATAAATCAGCATCTGATATATTCTGGTAAAATAAGTCAATAGACTATAAAATGACGAGTCAATATCTTCACCAAACAGTTCTTTGAGAAATTGGTAACATGTCATGTGGAACAGGACAAGCGAACTCCAATTCCATGAGACAATCGACTTAGTGAAATTTATTGAGGTAGTTGGTTCATTCATTTTGAAACTGAGGTATGTATTCAATCAGGACGGGAGAATTCTGGTGGCAGATCTTAGCCTATACAAACTAGTCGAGCGAGTGGTCACCAGATGCTTGAAGTTAGAATCAACAACAAATTAACAACTCCGAAATTTTTCTAGTATCAAACCACATGAAGCGTTACATCTTAGTGTTTTATAATGTAAATAACTGGATTGCTTCCTGTGATACTGTTTCTTTATGTGTGTATCTGGATTAATTCCTGACTTGACGTCAATTGATATTTCAGTGTCAGACGTTGAATGAAGAAGAAATTTTTGAAGTTCAAGACAAATTATCACTTTTTCCGCTTGGATGGATTCATGTAAGTGATATTAGACCTCACTGATGGCTATATTCCCCATTTGTTAAGGTTAAGGACGCTCAGACCCACATGAAAACCTTTTTGTTGAAATACACCGAACAGGTATATTGGTGTGGGATAGTGTTGCGGTGATAACATGGATGTAGTCACCCGGAAGATAAATCAATTCCTATAGTTTAGTTGTTGAACATATTTTCTAGGTGTCTACCTAGTTGTTCTATGGTAAATTTGTTTTCTCTTACAGGTATGTATGTGGTTGACAATTAGAAAAAATGACATCAATTATCCTGTTTCCTTTTTGCTGTTTTTGTTACTCATCTGTCATTCTCGCACAGTTGCATATTTTGTTCTTCACTCCCTTCTTTCTGAATCCTCATTCAATTTATGAGCCTCTTCTACTTAGTGAGAGGGGGTTTCTTACACTTTAGCTCCCTGAACATTGGTTCTGGGGAAAGAACTGGTAGATATACTCGTATACGAGTATCCAGAGGGAAATTTTACCAAGTACATTCCGACAGCCATGCTGGTTCTACGGAGTTGCTGGTTTGGGCACTTTATAAAACAGTCAGCAATCAGTGTGTTGTAGCGAGACTTCTGCTTTAGCTTTCTAGAGCATAATGGATTATCTGTTTAAGCTGCAACATTTTAATGATTGTTTGGCTACATTGTTTTTGTACTTTGTATGTCCTAGTTTGTCTCTTGTTTTCTAGTGGAAAATTCAGATCATGAGCTGATTGTTTACTTGAGAGAAAAGATCGATTCATTTATCTAATCATAGTTTTCTTTTTCTGCTTTCAGACACATCCATCACAAACTTGTTTTATGTCATCAGTGGATCTTCACACTCATTACTCTTATCAGGTAATTAGCAAAGCATAGATATTACTGGTTTCCTAGTTTATTATACTTCATCCCATTTTACGATGCTTTTGACGTTATAGATTACAAATTGTCCTTTGTCTTATGTGGTACTCTTATCAGGTAATTAGCAAAGCATAGATATTACTGACGTTATATATTCCTGAAAGATTTAAGTGCCGATCTTCTCACCTATATGACTGTATCACGATCTCTAATATCTGGCTCTTGGTATTTGTTAGGCCCAGCATTTTCTTTAACAGTGATCTCTGGAACTTGCAATAGTTTTGTTACTTATTTTATCGGAACCCAGGATGACACTTGGTTTGTTGTTTCGTAGATCATGTTACCAGAAGCTATCGCAATAGTCATGGCGCCAACAGACACATCCAGGTTTTCGTCTTTTCTTTTGTTGTCTGCAAGTTACATTACATATTAGGCTCTGCTGACACCGTTAGTATGTTGTGTTGTTAGTACATGGAATTTCTGTTTTTGCACATTCTTGTGAACAATAGTTTAATTTAAAAAATCACATCTCATTGTTAGCCAATAAATTCAATCCTGTAAAGAAGCTTTCGGCCAACACGTGCTTCATTTGTTTGTCTACTCTCTTAATTTTCTTCATATACGTGCGTGTTGGTACAACTTGCGGTTCTGCGTAAAATTGAGGGATAACAATTAAGGATGGTAAAAAGAACTAGAGAGAGGCTCAATGAGAACTGGATGGAGTAAAGTAAATCCTACTTTAATTGATATTGAGAACACTACTCTCGGAAGACACTGAAAATTGATTCATGCAGCTGGTCCCCAATGTGTTGGTAGAAGGCTTATTGAGTTTATATACCAAACCAGTGTTCATGTAGTTTTGGCAAACAAACTTCCAGTATGATTCCTTTCAAGGCCCTACTTCTGCAAAACCTTACCTCGAGGAACTGCAATTCTGGCCTCCCGAACCATAAAAATATTCTTGTCGACATAAGGTCTTTGTTCCCAAACTAGGATTTGCGATCATTTGCTTACATGCTGACCTACTTGGTATAAGCTATCCATTAGGGTTTTCTTTTCCACCATCTGGATAGATTAATCCAGAAGTTTGTTCCTTGAAATCGTTCTGTTGCTGGATGTTACTGGTCTGGTGGTGCTTATGCATAAATAGGATAATATGGTACTGCTATATTTCTTCTGCATCTGTGTATTTGTTCGGTTATGTTTTCTAGACATTATTTTTTTACTTTTTTACCAAAAGCAAAAGAAGACCACAGCATAGATTCGACAAACCAAGTCTTGAGATACTATGCAAGAATTAAAGCTATCAAGATGAAACCTCCTAACCTGAAACACTACTCATCCAAGTCTAGCAAACCAAAAACATCAATCCCAAGCAACATTCAAACATATCTTACTAACCAACAAGAAAACCACTCACAACTATTGTCCCGATAAGTATCAAACCAAAAGTAACATTAAGGAGAGATTCTCAGAAAAATCTTTTGACACTAAGAACAACTTTGCAGAGCAACATGGGTCCACCAACTGATCAATGTGCATCAAACCAACTTTATCTCCCGGGACGCCTCTTTTTACTGCTTCGTTAAAAAAAAAAAAAAAAAAAAAAAAAAAAAAAAAAAAAAAAAAAAAAAACACACACAAAACAAAACAAAACAAAACAAAACAAAACAAACAAACATCAGTTGTTAGAATATCAATTCGCACATAGTTGTTCTGCTTAGTCCATAGTGCTTTGTCCATTGTAAAGCCTAAATGCACAGAAGGGGAAACTGCTATTGGAATTGGAAATTCCAGTTAAGTTTTGTTGAAATATTGCATTCTCCTTTGTGAGTCAATAGCCATCCACCAATGAACTTTTGCGGCCCGTCTCTGGCTGTATACTGATTTGTCCTTGCAATTCCCTTATTTGAGACACCAGTTCCTCTTTGTTTGAACTTCAGGTAATCCATCAATATTAATGAGCTGTTTCACATGGATGTATTTCGGTTGTGGTGTGGCTGTGATGAGAATGGATCGGTGCTAGAGAAAAATATTGATGGATTACCTGAAGTTCAAACAAAGAGGAAGACAACAAATCAAATGATGAATTCTAAGATGACTCTATTCCTAACTAACCAAATGAACCACAATAACTGACCCACACCACAACCGAAATTCATCCATGTCAAACAGCCTCGTTACCAGAAATCCATTTCCAAGGATCGGTAGGAGAAGAAGCTTTAGTAGAAATAATGGTTAATGGACAAGAAAACCGGATTCTTTGAGCAAAAAGGACAGCGAAAAAACATATGAGGAGCATCTTCTTGAGCAAGGTGACAACCTCTCATAGAAAGTTAAACTAGAGTAGGTAATCTACCATTCACCATTTGCCATAAGAAATACTTAACCTTCTCAGTCAGTTTGAGCTTCCAATTAAAGGCCTCACTCCCTTTATACAGCAAAGCCTAGCATATAAAAGTTTATATTCAAATACTGTTTTCCATGTCTGATGTTGCACGGCTATTGTATAAGCAGAATTAATTTAAATGAGTATATAAGCAGACTTAACTGTAAAAATAATGTTATTTATTGAAGTATTTATTGTTTGATTTTACTGAACTCCTGCCTTTTTGCTTTCCAGCCCACATGGCATCTTTCACTTGTCCGACCCAAGTGGTGTTTCAGTCATTCGAAACTGCCAAGAGCGTGGCTTTCATCCCCACGAGGAGCCTGAAGATGGAAGCCCAATCTACGAACACTGCTCTCATGTTTTTATGAACCCAAACTTGAAGTTCGATGTAATTGATTTGCGATGTTAAGTTACGAATATCCTAAGGATGTACTATAAATATACAAGATCATAAGTTGTCGCGCGATGTTGTACATTCATTCGGATTTGTGAATAGAAGAAGATTCTGTGAAAGAGAAGATACATTGACATCTCATGTTTATAATACGCCAAATAGCCATTGCCTTCGCTGGAGTACATTTTCCAATCTAATTTTTCATTGATTTTCTCGAATGATTCTATAATGAACTCCAATGCTGCTTTCATAGATCCATTCCAACCTTCTCTCAGAAGAAAAGCATCGGCTGATTACCGTCTTGTTTCCATCTCTCTGGGATTCAATCGTTCACAGTTGCATATATAATCGTTCACCATCCGTTTCCAATTCGACTATGTAACATAGAACAAGGGGCTAAAAATAAAGTAGAAGGAATTTGCTTTTTTTGTTTTACATAATGCAGTTTTATTACTCCGTTTCATCATCAGTTTGATCAGCAAGACGATACAAGGTTTATTAATCTTTTCATGATGTTGTAGAGTCGAGATAACTCTACAAATATGATATAACAAAAATCTTGTATCGTTTTATTAATCAAATGATCCGGTAAAGTGGTGTATAAAGTCAAATATGACTAATAATTCGAGATGAACGGAGTACATTATATTTTTGTAAGCCTAACAGAAACACAATGGTATTGCTGCAACTCTTCAACTACACAGAGAGTTTTTGGTAGTTCTTCAAAATATGAATAGATGCAGCTTGCGATTCCCAGAATCTGGTAAATACAAAAAACATTCCCGGACCAAACCAAAAAAAATGACAATTTAAAACGAAACAAATATTTATGATATGTACAAAAATCAGATACCGATATCTCAAAATTTATCTAATGGTGACGAACAATCTTGTTCTTGACCCAACGTAGGCTGCTACGTAGCGAAGCCTTGACTTGGCTTTCAACCGAATAAGCTCTATAAGCAGCCATCCGTTTCTTCCTCTTGGCATCCCTATCGGCCATGCACCACGTTGACGACGTGGACGTGGAGACAACGACCGCTCTGGTTGTGGGCCTAGGCGCCAAACGTGGGGGCGGTGGGAGTACGGAAGGACATACACGATAGACCGGGTTGGGGTAAGGTTTGGGGACGGGGGGATTGTGGGCGATCTTGGGCGTGTTAACGGGAACGAACCTCTGGTCGGGCGTATAGGACCAGTACGCCGGTTGCCTCCTCTCCATCTCTCTCGCGTATTTTGCTGGAGAGACAGAGAAAGAGCAATGCATGATGGTGAATGAGAGAACTGAGGGAGAGGAAAAGAAATGGAGAGATCGAGAAAAAAGTGTGGATAAGCTGAAAAATTTCGGGGCTTCTCATTGTTGAATGGTTTTGATGGGTATATATTTTTATCGAACGAGAAACAACCATTTTGGGATTATTTCTCGTTTTTATTACTATTTTAGTGGTCTGGGAATGTATGGGACCATAGTAAAAACGAGTTTGTTTTGTAGGTAAAATATACTTCCTCTGTCTCATAAAAAAGTTTTCAATTTAATGTTTTACACTATTCACCGATTACCAGATTCTTGCATCGTTTTACTAATCAAAACACCGGGTGGAAGTGACTCGGATACAGATAAAAGGTCAAATTGAAAAGTTTCTAGCGAGTCGGAGGAAGTACATGACTTGTGAGACCACACAATAATCACAGTGAGAAAGAAGCTAGGATGCGTTTTGTGAGCGAGCGTCAATCTGAAACCCAAGTCTAGCAATGCCATTGTGCTTGTCGATCTGACAATTTTTGCGATATGAGAACTCGCACAGGTCCCAAGAAACTAAATTAGGCACGACCGGTCACATAATGGAAAACATGTAGCCGAAGTTCATAGATATATGTGTTTTTTTTCTTGTTTTATTCTTTTCTGTTCTACAATAATTCTTCCGTTTATTAATTCATGAAAAGTTGGAAACTGCACTTAGTTGTACTCCTTCATGGGGGATAAAAAGAACTTTCTAAGATTATGATGAAACTAAAAGGTAGACAACGAGCATCTCTTTTTTAATAAGTGGATTAATATTTTTTATATTTTCTTTTTGAAGGCTTGGACATAATAAACTTGAGCTTGGAGTTGCCACAATAATTGTGAAGGGATTAGGTTAGGAACATGAGCATTATTGTTAGAAGGCAAAAACAATGGAAAAGATGCCTCAGACCAATTACTACATTTGAGTTCTAAAGCTCATAAAAAACACACATTTTGGGTGTCCATGTCAATTTTTTGTTCAAATTGTTCTAAAACACCACTTAAGTCGTCTATCTTTCTTTCTTTAAATGCACGGTGAAGAATTAAATTATCGTATGAAAATGATGATTGATTAGTGATCAGAACCACAAACATTTTGCAGAGACGAGTTGACTTGAAATGATACAAAAGCTTATCAATGTTTTCATAACGTCAATGATAATAATAATATGAACTTTTAAAAAGAATAACAATTTCTTGTATCATTTACTAGCTAAATCGTATCAACAAAATACTTGCAAAATAAATAGTAGGACAAAGACGAAGAGAACAGTAAGGTCACGTTTGGTTTTCCGGACTAGCCGGACTGGACTGTACTGGACTGGACTAGCTTGGATAGGATTGGACTGAATTAGCTGTATTTTATTTAATACTGTGTTTGGTTATGTACCGTACAAACTATTATGGATAGTTGTTGGTGTAATTAATGTTCAATTCCAACTATACTGAATAGTCCAATACTGTTAATACTCTCCTGGGGAGGGTATTAAAACAGGGTATTAAACCCATGTTTTTCACTATTTAGTACCCGTATTAAATTTAATTCAGAATAAGCCAAACTCACAGTACTATATTAGTCCAATACTAGTTAATACCACTAATACTAGAAAACTAAACATGCCATAATTGAATTAACTTCAAACAGGATCATGCGTCATCTATTCATCCGCATTCCACAACCTACTAGAGAGCAATTAATTTGAATTGATTAATTTGGTTTCAGAGGTCAATCAATCTTTAGTCGGCATTCCATGGTGAAAAAGACAATTCTATTGTCCCTTTCAAAGTTACATGAGTACATAATTTCATAGGTCCACATTTAAACCACCAAAATCTCTAAAAGTATAAATGTGTGGCTTTGAGCATCAAAGATTACTTTTATCAGCAATTAGCCAAAAGCAAGATAATCAAAAATTCTCTCTTCTTCTCTCTGTGTATGAAAATCTGCAATTTGAAGAAGAGAACCTGGAATCTCTACCCTTTAAGCAACCTTTGCTGCAAGCCATTCTCTACAACTCCATACAACAATCTCTCTCTTTCTTGTGGACTTAAATTTCAAATCCCACAAACAACCGGTGGGATTCAAAAAAATGGCAGTGACACATGCTGATCTTGCTCCGGGGCGTCGAAAACTCGATTTAGGTAGCAAAACAGGCGCGATAATCATAGTTTTGTCGATACTATTCGGCCTCTCGTGTTTCATCCTCTGCCTCATAGCTGAATCCACTCGATCACAGGTAATTCAACAAATAAATTTCTACTTATTTCATCCTAATCGCGCTTTGTTTGGTTTATTTTGGATTGTGATTTGTAAATTATGCATTGTAGGTGACATGGGTGGCGACTACTAGTGGTGGAGGGCAGGGGGCGAAATACGAATGTATGTACAGTGGCAGTGGGACCACGCCGCTGCTGTGTGCGACAGCGGCGTTCTTGGGGCTGGCGGCGGCGATGGTGATGGCCCACGTGTACTTGATGGTTGCCGTCAGCCGGTCGCCGCCGCCGGCCTTGGTTGCTTGGGACCCTGACTCTGGCCCTGCCAAGGTTTTGACTTGGCAAGCTGGTTTCTTCTTTGTCACAACTTGGTATGCAACCGCAATCACCACTCTCAGCTTCATTCCAATGTTTCAACTCATGGTCTTGCTAAACCAAAAAATGACCCGACCCGACCCGACCAGCCCAACCCAAAACTGTAAACACATGCCAACCTAGTATACTAGGCGACTATCTACATATAACGTGTCATGCAACACTTTAAAGATTTCTTTTGTGCTCTTTATAATTCTTGTTCCAATGAATTTTAGGGTAAAAACACTTTCACCCCCTCAAATTTGATGCAAAGACATTTTCACCCTTTTTAATTTAAGAAATGACACTTTCGTCGATGCATAATTTAAGGAGACCTGCCATCCCTTATTTGTGATTATTTGTGAGTTGTGACGCTGTTAGTCCCGGGTGGGAATCTGTCCCTCGTATTAGTTTTTGGGACTACTTTGCCCTCTTAAAACATCGAATGACACAAGTAGAAGGTGTATTTGTCCTGATTTGGCAAAGTGAACGGATGAAAGTGTCCTTTCTCAAACTAGAAAGGGGTGAAAGTGTCTTTCTGTCAAACCTAAGGCGGTAAACACACTTTTACCCCTTCAAAATTTGATGCAGAGACACTTTCACCCCTTCTAGTTTGGGAAATGACAATTTTACCTCTACAATTTGCTAAACTGCTAAACTTTATGGCACACTCCATAACTGTGACACCGAGAAAGTATTCATTGGGGCTAGCCCCACCACTGTGGCATGCCTGCGTGGTGGGGCGCGTCATTCTGTTTTTGACAAATATGCAATAGTCAGATGGAACCTACCAAATTTTGCTTGTTTGTCAAAAATTGAATGGTGCGCCCCACCACGCAGGCATGCCACAGTGGTGGGGCTAGCCCCAATGAGTTCTATCTCCATTACTCTAGGGGTGGTGGTCCTCACTAATAGTGGGTTCAGGGACAAATCTGTCATCTTAGAGTACAAAATGACTATTAGGAGGTGCAAGTGTCTTGAAGTTAGGCACATTGAAGAAGTGGAAGTGTTCTTTCCCAAATCAAAAGGGGTGAAAGTGTCTTTGTGTCAAACTTAAGGCCGTAAAAAGTCTGTTTTACCCTATTTTTTACTCCAACTTAGGCAACTTTACTATTTCTCTTGCAGGGCGTCGTTCTCGGTTGGCGAAATCTTATTACTGATAGGCCTCAGTGTTGAATCAGGCCATCTCAAGGACTGGTCAGCACCAAGAGACAGTTGCCTCATCATCAGGCCGGGACTATACTCCGCCGCCGGAGTTTTTGGGCTAATCACCGTCTTCCTAATCGCGGGTTTATACATAACAGCATTGCGCGCACAATGGCTATTGCAGGAACAAGAAATTGTTCACCGCGAAGTGTTGAACACGGCCGTGCTCCACTCGTCTCCGCCGCGGTCTCCCGTGCATCGGATGATGACGACGGTGCCTAACGAGAACCCAATAATTAGAGGGAATGAGCAGACATTGTCTGATTACTTGTCTGATTTCGACAAGTACAGCAATTTGGTTTAAACCTGGCCAGAGCAAAGACAGGGGTTGACAAGGAAAATAGGTTATCCCATTTTTTTGGGATTATAGAGATGGGAACAAAGTAAAAGAAAAAATTGTATACTACATAGTTCAGAGAAAGAACTGCACAGGTTTCGTAGTACTAGGTTTTGAGCAAGAAAATATAGAGTGTGTATGGGGATATTGGACTTGCAAAATTGCGTACTTTGTGGTCACAGTTATAGATTTCTGGAGTTCATTTGTGAAGAGAATGGAGAGAACTCTAATGGTAAAGAACAGCAAAGTTACATAGAATGGCAGTTCGTTAAGATTTGCAGTGCGGAAACCGGACCATGGTACGATAAGGGTAGACTTCTTCTCCATATCGCTTAGACCACCTGCAGCAAGTAGACTTCTCGAAGTCATGTTATCCTCATTTGTACGTTCTTAGATATTGTAGAACTGTCATACTGCACTCAACAAGCAAAAAAAATTCTCAAAGTTATCTATTACTTTTATATACCAAAAGATGTCATACTCTCATTTAACGCTTAACTCAAGCTAGAGCCTATTCAGAAACACAGACAACCAAATTCATATATCCAATTATCTTGTTCACTATTTTTAATTTTTTTTTTTATTTTCTTATGAAATTTTGTGTGGTGTCCGGACTGGTTTGCACACCTGGACAAATTTATGGAATCATCGGATGAAGGGCAGGAAGGATCTATCACATACAGATCTACAACATTAATTATAGCGGAAGACTCATGTGTTTACCTTGTCTTCCTAAGCTCCTTTATGCAGCGGATGATCGTTTGTTGTTTGTTTTCACGCGCCTCCTTCTTGATCTTGCTCCCACCAGTCTAGTGTGAATCTCGAGGACGAACACTGTGTTCCACACCACGTTCCACCTCCTTGAATGAAGTTGGAGAGAGACTAGGGTTCTAAACAACTAGTATGAATCTAGACAGAGTAACTTTACTGTGTGGAATAGCAATAGCCTTAGCATAATATGTAAGAGGCTGCCTCCTTATATAGGCAAAACTTCTCCTAGGTTAGCACATAAACCCCTAGGGTTTGAGCCTTAGCTACTAACCCCTATAGTTTGTGCATTAGTGCAACTAACCCCATAAGGTTACGATAATTGCATTGGGCACCCCACATGGGCGCACCAATTGCTAACATCTCCCACTCGCACAGTGGGGTTGCACAATCCATCCAGTCTCTATCAATCTCCAACTTTTTATCATCTACAAAAGAGTATTGTGTGGTCGTGGCGTGTGACCGGTGAGAGTGCCTGCATTTCGGGAGATCTGTACACCAAACTCGTATAGCCAACATGGGAAGGCACCCTCTCGGGAGATCCACATACCAAACTCGTATAGCCAGCGCAGGAAGGCACCCTTAGAACATATAACAGTGATAATGCTCTCCGTAACTCTCGTATTCCCCAGATTCCTCCGATTGTCATCTCGTGGATCATGAGCACCTGCCTTGTCCCGAAGGCCATGCTCCAATGAGTCCACATCTCATTTATATTTTCATATCCTACATGATCCCATAAGATCTTGCAGGTGGGCCCAATGAAGATAATAAAGAGCGATGCAACGAGAATCTTTCCTTACATACATGTGTCACTCAGATTCAGCTCAGCTGCTTTCCAGCAGTGTCCGGAAGGCCGAATCATCCATAGCCGTAAGGTGTCACGCCAAAGTAGCACCACCGACCCGTCTCCTCATGACACAGACGTAAGTACAAAGGGTATACAATGTCAATCATCTTTATATGATCGACGAGGCTCAGACGATGAGGAATCCCAGGGACTAATTCTACTCATCACCTCATGGTCACTCATAAGCGCGCGTTATTCAAGGGGGAATATGCGCCGTAGTGTTTAGACTCTGATCAGAGCGCATGACTTATCCTTGCAAAGGACCACTATGCAGATGACAATCCGGTAGCCCTTATGGCCACCAGCCCGAGTACTGCCATGCCACACTATTGTGAACAATTATCAGTTCTCGCATCTGGCTTTCTCTACACAGATTGTGCATGGTTCGAGGTAATAACCATGTTCGATTGGCCATAACCAGTCTCACCTTGGAACTTATTTCCAATGCGACAGTTGAATCCGTCTGACAGGGTCCTAGCTCTACTGATAGACATCAAGCTCTTATCATAGGCCATATGCTTATATGAAGAAGGCATCTCATATCATATTGTAGGCTTTCAGCGCTTATCGGGATTCTGTCTCATCTTCCGCCACACCCGGACATATCCAGGATATTGCGAAGGCGGTCGCTCGTGTGAGTGAGCCGACCTAGTGTCTGCGTGACATGCTATATGCTAGTACAGGAAATGTAACATATCATACATGTATCACAATAACATGCTGCTTAAAACAAATCCAATTAAAATCCAGTCAATCAATGTCTCGTGTGCTCATCAATCATATTGCTAGTTATCGACTACCAAGTCCCAATTCTCTAAAGAGATCCACAAGGACGATTATCATGTGGTTTAGGAATGGGATGAGCCAACATCCTGGCCCATAGTCGATCCACTCCAGGATTACTCTCTATAGGTAGTTATTTCACCTTTTGTGAAATAGTACCCTCGACTATGTGTTTGTCTTTACCGCAGTGTCACAGCCATGTGCTAGCACTACTCATGGTAATCGGTTTGTCGATAGCTCATAAGCTTACAAGAAACCTTCTCAGTCAAACACATTTCTGCCCTATGGCAGAACAGGCAATCGTGCTTCGCTTCCATGGTCAATGGAGCAGTCTAATACGATCATGCAACACTTATATTGCATTTGTTCCATGCGAGTCTATCATCGAGCATGGACGATAGCCTGAGTTGGATCCATGTGCATCTAGGTCCCCACCCTAGTTAGCATATATGGCTAACTAGTCGAAGCATCATCTTCGATAGTCATAGCACGTGATCCGTCATATAGAGTATCCTGGTTACAATCTTGTGTCTTAAATTGGAATATCCTGAAATCCAATTCTTCCGATTGCATAGCGTTCGCTAGGTCTGAGTATACACCATAGTGCATATAAGACTCATACTGCATCAGGCACTCTGGTTATCCGGTCATTCTTATATGGTGTCTCTTAGGTCACATGCCTAGGCTCGTAAAGTTTTGCGCTGAGCTACAGAGTACAGTTACTCCTTAGGGGACTCGAACAACCCCTAAGCTCCACTAGCCAATAGTGTGTCATCGATATTAAGTAACGTGATCTTCAACTCTCTACTAGTAAGAGTGATACACAGCGGTTTCCATTTGTTTTCGTAAACATATAGTAAACGATCCCTGATGAAATACTGCTGTCCAGAGGACTACATAAGATCCCATGTGGACTTAAATAGCTTGCACACGTTCTGTGCATTTGACCTTAGTCACCTCTAGGATTTCTCCATTGAGAAATTCAGTCATCACGTTTATCGAGAATGAATCCACAACTATTGATGCTACCAAGCGAATCAACGTAATCCTCACCACCTAAACCTTTGGGAAGGATACCTTGTTGAACCAACACAAATTCGTCGGATCGACTCAAACTCGTCGATGTCTACTCTCAGAATGAGTGTAGCCTTATTCGCTTCTACGCAACTCGTATGCCTTACCACGCTTCCGTCTGGGTCTCTGATTGACCTTGGAAATCCATTAATCTCCAATAGTCTTCCATCCAGTTGGAAGTCCAACCTAGCCTTAAACTCGGTTGGCCCTTTATAGACTCTAATTCATCCTGTAAAGCTTACTATTCATTCTTCATAATTAAGGAACGATAAGGTCTAGGATTCTATCCTATCGTTTATGCAAGGTGATCCTTAAGATCATCCCTTCGATCTCAAATAGTCGATAGGGTATGCTCCTTATGAGCAATTCCTTTGCATAGGAGGATCATCATTTGCTTTCATCCCTTATGGATGGAGCACCCTGCTTGGAAAGTCACTCCCACTGTCCGAAGGATCCTTGAGGAACTAATTCCTCATAATCAACTAAGGGACGGGTATATTCCAGCGGTATCCTCCATGCTCGTGGAGATCATCATTTCTACGAACATATCCCTTAATTATGCACATCTCCTATGAGACATCATATATCTCGTGAATCCATTTTTGTTATACTACTTATCGGCTGTTGCGTTTCAAATACGCAACCCCTAGGATGCTCCGAATAGCATGAGAAGGTACGTTACTCCATGGAGATACGTTTCTTCCATCTAGGGTCTAACTCCAAATTCCTTTTTGTCAGGTGACGAAAGATCCTGGGACAATATCCTAGGTTCATCATTTTCTTGCGTGGTGACCCTTATGGTCTTCCTTTCGATGTCAATTCATCAACGGGATACGCTCCAAAGAGCGCTCCTACGCAAAAGAGGGTTCCTCCACATAGTCATAATCTATGATGGGATGTTCACTAGGCACGTTACTCCCACTGTCCTGAAGATCTGTAGGAACTATTTCCTGTTGATCATTCAGGGATGAGGTGTCTTCCAGTGAAACTTCTATTTCGTAGAGACTTACTTCTCAACGAACCTCTTCCTGAATTGAAATTTAGTTAGTACATAAGTTGCCGATTCCCATGGCTTAAGGTGACCTCATTCAGGTTGCCTTTTGGTCCACATCTCGTAGGGTGTATTGGCTACAGACTTGGTGGACTTATGGTTGCGTATGTTGATAGTCGTTTAGCAAAGTGTCTCCTCCGAATAGGGAACTTGAACTTTGCACGCTCTATCATACATCAGACCATCTCTTACAGTAACCTATTCCTCTTATTCTCTACAGCACCTTGCTGAGGCGTGGGGATAGCCAACTGCCCTACTTCTCTCCATCACATAGCTCTTGCTAAGATAGATACTTCCAGTCTCATTCTGGCCAAGGACATATCCTTTTATCCAGACGGTTTAATACCTTTTGTAGAGACCTGTCTGAAGCACCCTTGTGCCTCAGATTTATGTGGACAAGCACACACAGTTGAGACGCGGACAATCATCTACGAATGTGATGGAACAGTAAGCACTATGTCTTAGCTTTAACAATTTAATGGAACAGAACAACAGAATGAATAATGTATAAAAGACTTAGTAGTCCTTAATGCTCTACCGGATAATTTGCGTTTTGCCTTTCATGTCCGGCAAGAATCACACACTGGTAAGGGTACCTTGGGCAAAATCCAAGCAGGCCTGCCCTAGCTAGCCTGAACATCCTTTCCTGTCATCGTGTGTCTTAATCTAGCGCGCCACATACCAGAATCTTAAGTCATACTCTTAAGTTGACATCCAAGAATTCTGAGGCGTCATTCATGCTAGAATCTTAAGAACGCAAACACCATGATATAACCATATCCAAAGTTAAAACTGTGACCAAAACAAATTTTGGTGGCTTCTCCCTCAAAGATAATCCTTTGGATCCTTATACGAGAAGTTAGTGCCAGGTCTGGCCTTTTCTCTTGTCTTAGGAAAACTCCTTTTTTCTTCATTTACGTTTGCCAGTCTTGGGCTGTTTGGTCTCATGCCAATATTGCCCCTAAATTTCTTTTATCCTTGTCCCACATGTTGCCTTGGTCCTAATACCGGGCTAGAGACTATATCTGCCTATCATAATTCACTAAGTATGATCATACTTCTCCAACAGCCTTTAGCAATCATATATTGCTTAGACATCCGAAGTATGCTGGACTAGTATTCTTAGCAAACTCTTTTTGCTTAGATCCTAGAACAGATTGATGTTTTGGTCATATCCAAACATCCTGACACGTACAAAGTGTGTCATATAACGTTTCATGAAACGTGGCAGAGATTGCAACATATTACAAATCGGATAGCTTGTACCTGACAACCCTTAACTCTCTTATCATACATGGCATCAATCTCAGACTTTAAAGTCGAGTGCTCAATATTATGATATGAGCCATAACTCATAGTTAAGGTAGGATTTTATGAGTCACTACTCACAATTTATGTACGCAAATGGCTAGGATGGATCCAAGATTCTTCTTTGGCTTCCTACAATTTTAAAAGTGGTCTCGAACATGCTGATGAGGTCATTTCCCCACCTTTTCATAGCATGCTCTATGACATTATCTTGACTGCTGCCTCCCACTATTGGTGAGCCTAAAGATAATGTCTATGTGCTGCTGTGACAACTTATTCATCACAGGTTCGACCATGTTTGTAGGTGGCTGACAACCTATGTCCAACGGATGGTTACATAGTTCGACGGCTTATCATGTCGTTTGTTGTCACCATTTAGCCTTTACAGTTTTGATTTAGACACGATTGATAGAGACATTGTGGAAGTTAATCACTAGCATTTACTTAGCTCCAAAATAACATGTGACATCGATTAAAACATAATAGTTCCTCACAAGGACTCCACCAAAACCTAGCGTATATCCTAGGAATGAAATCTCATCACTTGTGATTTCCTATCAATTTTAATCATGTCATCATGTGAGCTCTTTTGTTTTAGTTCTTTAGCATGCGAGGTTAGCATATATATCCAATCACACGCAGTTATAACATAAAACAAGCATAAGCATAAATAAATATGCAATGGACATGGCCCCTAAGGTGCACTCCCACTATTGAGAGTACTTCTTGAGCAAGTCTTGAACTCCATCTCATGCCATCTCGCCTACTTGAGGACTCCAAGCTTGAGGCTCCTTTAGACCGTATAATTGCTCCATGCACCTTGCGCCATAGCTATTGGTTTGGCCACCTCTCTAGAAGCTTCAATCTTAAATCTCTACTAATATCTTATTTCTAATAAGAAGTAACCTCATAGAGGCGATTGGATGAGAAGAGAAGACACTAGAGTATAGAGAGGCACGACACGCAGGCCGTATTTTGATTACATATTCAAAAACCAAAACCAAAATATAAAACATCTATGCCACATCCATGCACCAAACAAATCCATTCAACCCACAACAGCATGTATAACAATATAATAGACATACTGGAATTTTCTGGAAATTTCCAGAATTAATCTCTAATTACTGGAAATTAATAAGCAATAATCTAATCAACTAAAAAGATCGAAAATTGCTCTCTACCACTTAGGGTCTCACCACCTATGGAAAAACGTAAGGAAAAATGACCTAAGTCTCCAGAAAAAATTTGGGCTCAAAACAGTGTGTTTAAGGTCGTCAAACTGCCTCGGGAAGTGTGCTAAACACTAATTAATTAATCTGGAAATTACAAAAAAAAATCCGTCGCTCCAAAAATTATGAAAAAATATCCAAAAAATAGAAAATTTAATTTGGAGTCCCTAGGAAAAAAACTGACGAAAAATGACGGCGGGAGGAGGCCGCACGCGCCCTCACGCGCCGCCGCACGTGGGCGGGTCCGCCTCCGTCACGCGCCGACGTCGGCCATGTGCCACGCCGGCATGCCACGTGGCATGCCACGTCAGCACATATGCTGACGTCAGCTGCCACATCACCCACCACGTCATCGCCACGTCGGCTGCCACGTCGGCCGACACGTGGATGCCACGTCATCGCCACTGCTGACGTGGCACCGCCACATCATCTGCCACGTCAGCCCTAGGGCCACGTCAGCAGCCGCCGCCAGACCTTTGGCGCGTGCGGCGTGTGGCGGCGCTTGGCCGCGCGTGGAGGCGGCGTCGGTGGCACGTGAAGCCCACGCGCCGCCTTCCCGTGCTCCTTTCCCGACGAAATTAATTTTTCCGGGATCGTCTTTTCGTCCTGATCCCGATTATGTGGTCAATATCCAATTTTAACAAGTTTTTGAAAAACGTGTTCTACTGATTGGATCTAGCAGTCCAGATTAATACAGTTCCGAATCTTTGAAAATTCATAACTAATTCATCGTAAATCCAAAAAATATAAAATTTATATTTCTGGAATCCTCGTGAAAAACCCTACCTAAACATATAGGTTTCGTCTACTGGTTATGAAATTTCAGAAACTCGATTTTTAATACAGATTCGGGAACGCATATTGAGGCACGAAAAACAAACCTATGGCTCTGATACCAATGAAGGGCAGGAAGGATCTATCACATACAGATCTACAACATGAACTATAGCAGAAGATTCATGTGTTTACCTTGTCTTCCTAAGCTCCTTTATGCAGCGGATGATCGTTTGTTGTTTGCTTTCACGCGCCTCCTTCTTGATCTTGCTCCCACCAGTCTAGTGTGAATCTCGAGGACGAACACTGTGTTCCACACCACGTTCCACCTCCTTGTATGAAGTTGGAGAGAGACTAGGGTTCTATACAACTAGTATGAATCTAGACAGAGTAACTTTACTGTGTGGAATAGCAATAGCCTTAGCATAATATGTAGGAGGTTGCCTCCTTATATAGGCAAAACTTCTCCTAGGTTTGCACATAAACCCCTAGGGTTTGAGCCTTAGCTAATAACCCCTCTAGTTTGTGCATTAGTGCAACTAACCCCATAAGGTTACGATAATTGCATTGGGCACCCCACATGGGCGCACCAATTGCTAACATCGGATAAATCTATCGTTTAGATGATCATGTCAATCTTCAATGAGCCCAAGGCTAACTGGCATTCGAGGGATTCAAATTTTAGATCTAAGGAGAGCAGACCCTTAAATCACAAATCTCATCCACTAAGAGCCAGTTTGGGAATACTTCTGCTGCCAGCACAGCTGCTTTCCGACGCGAAGCAGTTTTAGTACGTTTGGTATAAATAAAATTTCTGCTTTTTCGGACAGTTTTTGTTGTCCCACAACAGCTTTCAGGAAGCATGGGGGGAGATGCTTTTCCAGAAAATGCTTTTGATTAATTTATCTACAACCGAAACCTTACATTTTTTTTTTCAAAATATCTATAGTTATCTTTACGAGAATGACAATTTTCATATATTTTTGTCATTTTACCCTCTCACAGCAAGTTCACAGTTGATTTTACCAAAAACAAAATTTCTGTATCAATATTTCACAGCAACTTTTACGTAATATTTACCAAACAACATTTTATCTAGAAATCACGGCAGCTTTCCCACCGTGTTTTTCACACAGCAGCTTCTAGCACCGCCACAGCATTCCCAAACTAGCCCTCAGTCAACTCCTTGGGGTGTTCTTTCATTACATACGTTTTTCGTTATATGTATGGTAACAATGTTTCTGTAATACCCCGTATAGTACCTAAGGGGTAAAGTAGTAATTTGGGAAGCTGAATAAGCATTTAGTTGCAAAAATATAGATTGGATATATAGATTGAGTAAATTGTCGTATTTTTATTTGTATGAGATTTTAGGAAATGTTGGATTCAAATCCGTAATTTAACTGGTATGTGTTCCTATATTTTTAGTCGTGACCGCGAGGGCGACCACCACGAGTTCTGTACTCAATCTACACCCAATCACCCTAGCAACTAGTACATCACTCACACCCAATAATTTTTAATTAATACGAATTTATTAGAAGCCCAATTCTTCAAGACTTCTTCTTTTTCTTCTTCGGCCAGATTTTTCTCACGGCTACCTACTCCACATCTTATTTTCCCGCTTCCTCATCCCTATGAAGCCATCCCCCTCCTTCGACAAATCATCAAGCAAACACGAGTACCAGCAACCACCACCATAATCACCATCTTCTTCGTCTCCATTACCACATTCACCATCATCTCCTTCACCTCCGGCCAAACCCTCACCTCAACATTTGACAGCGTAAATCTATCTGCTTTTTCGCAAGTGTACGATCAAGTAATATAGAGTACGTATTTCTGACTCTGATTATCGAACCCACGAGAACAGGATGAGTTTTAATCTTGGAAATCAGAAATAGATGCAAAGCTATAAAAAGGAGGAATGTTTGTGTGCGGTTTACCTAGACTAAATTGCAGTAAATAAAACAGTAATTAAAGAATCTGTTTTTGATGCAAACTTTATGGGAATTTTTGTAAGTATGAAAGTTGATGAATTAAATATCCAGGTTGCAATATTCCCTAGGGTTACTATTCAGCTTATATGGCTCAATTTGACTTCAGAAACACACACCGGTACTGTTTATGCCAGCATACCGATGATACAATCTCCTCTCGGTCTCATGCATCTATCACTCTCCTGCAGATTTTCGGGTTCCCGAAGTTCCCCTCAATCTGCGGGTTTGTTCTAAGTCTGCTAGGGTTACATGTTCTCCTCTCGGTCTCCCCCTAAACTTCTAGCAGTTGGTCTAATGCTTCTGGGCTAGTCCCCTGATTCTCTTCACCTTTCAGTCCATCAAGGCAGGGTACTAAATCTTGTCTTCTCTTCCTAACTCTCACTGGCCACTCTCGCGCACCAGATCCTGTCTGTAGCACTCCTGGGTGATCAAGTCATTCATGCATAAATATAAAATCAAATACAAAATAATAAACAATCCAATACTGTATTAAGACTTCAAACTAGTCATGCATCTGAGAATCAAAACAAACCATGCTGTTGAATTCATAAACCCTAGGTTCACCGAGAACCTAGGTAAAAGGTTTAGCTAGCGTACCTTATTAAAAAAAAACTGTTTCATAAAAGAAAGAAGAAAGATCAAACGAGTTTATGGCTGAATACTGAAAACTGCTCCAATTCTGCTCTGCTCCAACTCTGACGGCTCTGGTACTGTTTGTTGTGATGATGATTGTGTAACCTAATTTTGTGCTGGGACACCTCCTTTTATACTACCACAGTCTCTAAAACTGATGCCTGAAGTTCTTGTTCTGCCCCTGTCTAAAACTCGTCCTGGAAGCTTCTGGAAATCTGACGTGCGTCTGAACGCATACTCCCTGCGTCTGGACGCACACCCTTGTTTACTTTTGGCTTTTCCTTGCTGGCTTCTTGGATTGTGCGTTTGAACGCACAAGGTGCGTCTGAACGCACTACTTAGTCTTGTGGTTATTCTCGCCCGTTTCTGACCTTCCTGCAATTTGAAGTCCTGCGTTCAAACGCAAGTGGTGCGTCTGAACGCACATAGTTGGTCATTTTTCTGTCTGTTTCCTCCTGCCTCTTTCTGCTGCTAAGTATTGTGCGTCTGAACGCACGCTCTGCGTTTGAACGCACCACTTGGCTTTTTCTGCGTCTTTTCTGCTTTGAATCCTTGATACGCTGCCTCCATTCCAAGCCTCTTTCATGCATTTCTTGGTACATGTTACCTGCACACAACAACATGTACCCGCGATCATATCCAATAAACAAAATTATGCATGAAATTACTCAAATCTATCAATTATGCTCTTAGCGTCATTGTCTCGTATCAAGTGGAAAACTGACTGAAAATAGGCAAAATCAACCTCAACAGGGTTAGAACCAATGGTAAAAAGATGTCTCAAACTAATTTCATTTTCAATCTATCAAAATACCCCCACATTAAACTCTTCTCGTCCCGAGCAGACCCTTGCATACTGCCTTGCAGACCCTATTTTTTGCATATTTCAATTGCATACTTCCCCATCCCACATATTCATGCTATAGACCAGAAGACTCAACTATTCAACTGACTCAGATAAGGAATATACAAAAACTGACTCATGACAAAACAAATATTTTTGGTTGACATCGGGCAATCTCTAGAATTAAAACTGATGCGTCCTTCAATGTTCATTCTACATCCAGGAAATACCGGTAGACAAGCGATTGGTGAGCCTGTTTATTTCTCAGGGTGGAAAATAAGCACGGGCTCCCCTTACTGTTACTTTCGTCTGTGCCCTGAGCAAATCCCTAGTTATCCTACCTTCCGAGCTATTTACCATCAAGGGATCCTAAGTCTAAACAGGTAGGGTTTTTGCATGTATCAGGTAAGGCCAATCCTACTTGTTATGACAACTCACTGGTTCCAACTCACAGCCCTCACCAAGTCCCTAAAACTGTCCAGAACAACTAAGTCCCTGTATCTCAATTTCCTGAAATCTAAGTGCTGATTTGCCGTTCTCGCGGCCACAATTGTGAAGTAGTATGTAGTCTAAATAGTGTTCCCTACTCCGCTCTATTTTATTAACTGAAACTGAAAATAACTCGAAATAACGAATATATATATATATATTTATCTTTTTTTTCTCTATTTTTTGTTAACAATAAATACGAAAATACAACATATGCAAACTAACTAAGCTGGGTAGTGCAATAATTCAATCTGTGGGGTATGAAGAGTATCAACTTGCCAGAAATACCCCCACATTAGTCGTTAAGCGCTGATCCTTGTAGTCCAGAAAATAACGTGTTGTCCCACCTAGCCTCCTCATCACCAAAGATGTAGAAATAGGCACGACCTCCGATTAAACCTGACAACCCCGAACCCCTGATCTGTGCGGAATAGATATCACGCACGCGACTACTCCTCATGTGATCACTGTGTAATGTAGTGATTCACCTCCTGCAAATTAATGTTGTCGCCTCTAACTCACCCTGTCACACCCTCACGCTGTCCAAAACTGATCTGCATTGAAGCTCTCGTCCATCTAAAACCCTCCCAGACTCACTCCCTCTGTCATAACGCGTAGTACTGGCCAACTAAACAAGTGATGCAAGTCACAAGGAAGGCTTCCTAGGCTACAGTTGTTGTGAATAAAGGAGTAACCGGCTGCAAATGGGCTAACTATTTGGACATAAGGCTGAGAAACAGGACGTGAGGTCCGTTATAAGCCAAACACTCTACTGAAAAATGCAGTGACCGTGCTGGCACCCGTGGGCAGGTTGTCGACTACCTATGTGACGGTGGTGTGGCAACTAGCCGGATTCCTAACTCAGGCTACAACCTACCGGAGAATTCAGGGTCGCACTGGATCTAACCATCCGCAGAAAAACAAAACTCCTACACCTCGATATCAATTTTCTTTCCTGTTGGAGTTTTACTTACTGAATTCTTTCCAGTTTATAGTCCTATTAATTGCCCTTTCTCAAAAGATTTTCTGACTTTTTATATATATTCAAGGTCAGAAGAGTAGGTGGGTAGACTCAAAAGAAGAAAAACGTGCTGACTCAAAAATTAAAATAAAAATTAAAATAAACTGAACAAAAATATGATGACATGGCTATGCAGGAGGACACGATTCCCCACCCCCACACTAGAGGTGGTGCGTCCTCGCGACTCTACTGATATGGTCTGTAACTAGAATCTGTGTTCTCCGGAGTAGACTGGTCAGTCGGCTCAGGAGATGGTTCAGGAGTCCTCCCGCGAAGTCTCTTCCTCGCAGCCTGTCTTGCTGCTGCTGCGGTACCAGCGTGGCTGGCATTGGGATGGGCACTGCTGACCCCTAGGTCTGCGTGCTGTCTAGGTGGGTACTAGGTACCGGGTCTGCCGAGGTCACTGAAACTGTCTGCATGTTCCGGACTCGGGGTGGGGTCATGGCCAGAGAAGCTGTCATAGGGCCTGCTATCCTCCATTGTCCAACTGGGACAGTTACCACTGCGATAGTGGTCCGGGAAATTAAATTTCTTACCACGCATGTTGCTCTGAATCTCATTGAGGGCAGCCTCATGAGCTCGCAGCGCAGCGGTGTTGGCATGGTAAATGTGCTTCTGGGTCTTGAACAGCTTTCCAAGACCCCTGGCCATTTTCTTGACCGTCCGTACCAGGTAGTGCTGCATTTTTTCTTGGGCATTAATTTTCTTCCTGACCCACTCCTCATGCACAGTTCTCTCCAGGCGTCCAAAAGAACTGCGCCTGACCCCTTTGCTGGATTGCCCGTACTCGGGCTCGGTCTGCCTAGGTTCACTGGAGTTGGCAGATCGGGGCAGTCGAAGGGGACCTGGTAAGGCTGGCAAACCACCATCACCCGGTGGAGGCGGTGGTGGCATGCCATCACCCTCACCATGAGGTGGTGCACCATCATCATCATCATCATCATCATCGTCATCCACTTGGACATAAATTGGAGGCCCATGCAGAGCCTCCTCCAAAGCACATCTCATCTTTCGGTACTTTCGTACCTGAACCCGTCCTATATCTCTCAGCTCGCCAGGAATTGGCACAGAATAGTCCTGTGCCATTTTGGTCAACATCCCTAAAAAACCCAAACCCTTCTTGTTGTGGGACTCCCTCCTTTCCCTAAAAAACTCACAGATAATTGTGGGGAGGCTCACTGGCTCACGGGTCATCAAACAGTACACTAAAAGTGCGACATTATAGTCCATCGGGTCATGTGCTTAATGCCCACGATCCGGTTGTTGACCCACTCTGTCCACCATCTCGCCTCTCGAATCAAATATGTAGCAGGGAGTTTCCTATAGGAAGGACTCCGCTCGGGGTAATACCAAGCAGCGCCTGGTACACCCGCACACAGGGTTTGAAAGATCTGGTCACTAAGCTGCTCAGAGGGGTGACGCCAGAGTTCCTGAAACTGACAATCGTCCAATACCAACTCCAGACCTAACTCTCTCGGATACTTTCTGGGGTGATTCTAATCCAAGTCTTCCTGCAGTAAATCCAGTCTACGGACTGGGCCTCACTGTTCATGCACTGCTGGAGATTACTGAAAATCTCCTTAGCCAGCACAGAACTAACCTGTAGATTGGTATATCCGATAAACAAGTCCCCAAAATGATCCTGCCCAGTAAAGTTGAACAGGTTACCCCCCATAGACACAAGATCACGAGGAAAATTTCTCTCAGCTGGTATGTCATACCTAATCTTTTTGTCCTGCAGAAAGAAATGGTGGGCTTCCATATTGACAAACCTATGGTCACAGAAATGGTCGAACCTCAAAAGCCGGCAGTCTATGATGTTCAAGGGTGAAATGGCCCTATCTGGCCTCATTTAAGGTCTGTCCTCATCTATCGCAAAAACCAAAAAGACAGAAAAGAAGAAATCTGCAAAGAGAGAGAAAAAACAGAACCTGGATACCCGGAGTACATCTTACTGATCTAGATCCGAAAACTGTCTCTGAAGCAGATCTGGAGATGTTTGATCTTTCGAGTATGATCACCCCCACACTGTTTCTGGCAGTCTGGCACTAGTGCGGTGGTGGCCAGAGTTGACTGGCGGTTGACTGCTGCTGGCGGCTAGCTAGGGCAGAGAGAATTTTCTAGAGAGAGAGTTGAAAATTGTTTAACTGAAGTGAAAATGGGTCACTTTCAGCCGTAATGTATATATAGGTAAGCTTTCAGAAATTTCAGAATGACCCCTGGAATTCAAAAATTTTCAACAATTTTCAAAATTTTCTGATCCCGCTCGATGTGCATTTGAACGCACCCCCTTCGTTTGAACGCAGTGCTTAATTTTCTGGAAATTTTTTGAATCTTCATGAACTGTGTTTGAACGCTCATCCTGCGTTCAGACACATAACTTATAACTTCTGGAATTTTTGGGCTGGTGATGATTTGCGTTTGAACGCACATGTTATGCGTTTCAACGCAGCACTTCAGTTCTTGATGTTCTGCAAAGTTCTGACGAGGTGCGTTTGAACGCAGATTCTGCGTTTGAACGCATGCCTTCTCTCTAGAAAATTTCTAGGACTGTCTACTGCGTGTGAACGCACATGTTTGCGTTTGAACGCAGGTTCTATCTCCTCAAAATTTTTCAGCCCAAGTCTTTTGCCTTTGAACGCACGACGTGCGTTTGGACGCAAATGTGTTAGCCTGAAATCTTTTGATTTTGGTGTGCGTGTAAACGCACAGTTCCTGCGTTTGAACGCAAATGTGTTTGTCATATTTTTCCGGAGTTCTTGCGTTTGAACTCAATCCTTCTGCGTTTGAACGCACCTCTGCGTTTGAACGCAGGTCTTCTGCGTTTGAACGCACGACTCCAACTGCTGACTGTTCCCCTTTTTTCCCAACTCTTGCTGACTTGTCCTTGTGCGTTCGGACGCACAGATATGCGTTTGGACGCAAGGCTGCGTGTGAAAGCATACTTCTGCGTTTGGACGCACATGTCCAATTCCGAAAAAATTGCTCATGTTCTCCTGAAACTCTAAACTCAGCATTAAACCCCTCCTCTCACTTTTCTCTCATATTATGAACATTTTATTTAGATAATAAATAACTGAATGTAAAAACAACTACTCTTCGTTGGGTTGCCTCCCAACCAGCGCTTGTGATTTATAGTCGACAGCCCGACTTTGTTACCTCAGTTTTGGTCAGAGTAGATCGAGGTAGATCGCCTCTACCTCTATTATCTCCTGAGGATCTCTGTATGGCTTGATTATGTTCCCATTTACCTTAAAAACTGTATTGTCCATCGGGTTTTCCAGCTCCACTACTCCCCATGATGTAATGTCTTTCACAATAAATGGTCCAGACCATCTTGAGCGCAGCTTACCTGGATAGAATTTCATCCTTGAGTTGTAAAGGAGAACCTTCTGCCCAATTTCTATCTTCTTTGGTAGAATGCAATTGTCATGCCATTTTTTCGTTTTTTCTTTATAGAATTTGGCACTCTCATAAGCTGTTTTACAGAATTCCTCCAATTCGAGAAGTGCCATCTTCCTCTTTTCTCAAGATAAACTGTGATCCATATTGACCTGCTTGATTGCCCAGTATGCTTTATGCTCCAATTCTACCGGTAGGTGACATGCTTTACCAAAAACCAGCTGATATGGGGACATTCCCAGCGGAGTTTTGTAAGCAGTTATGTACTCCCAGAGTGCATAATCAAGTTTTAAGGACCAGTCTTTCCGTCCAGGATTCACAGTCTTTTCCAATATGCGTTTTATTTCTCTGTTCGACACTTCTGCCTGCCCATTTTCCTGAGGGTGGTAAGGCAGTGATACCTTATGGATAGACACCCCATACTGCTTCAAAACTTTGGCAAAGATTTTGTTAATAAAATGAGATCCTTCATCACTGACCGTGGCTCTTGGTGTTCCAAATATGGTAAAAATGTTAAGTTTGAGAAATCGTTCCACGACTGCTGCATCATTCTTCTGACAGGCCATAGCTTCTACCCATTTTTACACGTAGTCTACTGCCAGCAAGATATAGAGATTTCCCATAGAAGAAGGAAAAGGACCCATGAAGTTAATACCCCAAACATCGAAAGGTTCGACCTCTTGTCACAGTGTCATGGGCATCTCGTTTCGCTGGGAAATATTTCATGTGCGCTGGCAGCGATCACAACTTTGTGCATAATCATGGCAATCCTTGAAAACAGTTGGCCAGAAAAATCCTGATTGCAGTACTTTGTGAGCTGTTCTTGGGCCGCTGAAGTGTCCACCACACTGTGCTGAGTGACAGTGCTGAATCACTTCCAGAATCTCGTGACATGGGATACAGCGTCGAAGAATGTTATCTGCCCCTTGTTTAAACAATTACGGATCGTCCCAGAAATAGTGTCTGCATTCTGAAATAAACTTCTTTTTCTGCCAAGGGGTGATGTCTTTGGGAAGTGCTCCATTAACCAAATAATTGGCTATGGCGTAATACCAAGGTTTTCTGTTGGTCTTGACCATCATGATATGCTCATCCGGGAAGTTTTCTTGAATCGACACTGATTCCTCTGTTGGATTCTCCAGGCGAGAAAGATGATCAGCTACCACATTTTCAACTCCCTTTTTTTCCCTGATTTCAACATCGAATTCCTGCATCAGCAGAATCCAACGCAGCAAACGCGACTTTGCATCCTTTTTCTCCAGTAAGTAATTCAGTGCACTGTGATTAGTGAAGATAATGGCTTTTGACCCAACCAGGTAGGATCTGAATTTGTCCAGAGCAAAAACCACTGCGAGCAGCTCCTTTTATGTAGTCCCATAATTAATTTGTGCTTCATTCAGGACCCTGTTGGCATAATAAATTACACTGCACACTTTATCCTTCCACTGCCCCAAAACTGCTCCCACCGCATAGTCACTGGCGTCGCACATAAGCTCGAATGGGAGTGAAAAGTCTGGAGTTGTGATAATGGGTGCAGTTGTCAGCCTATCTTTGAGTATCTTAAAAGCTTCGTTGCAGGCTTCGTCGAATATGAATGGCACATTTTTTCCCAGCAAATTACATAATGTCTTTGTAATTTTGGAAAAGTCTTTGATAAATCTTCAGTAAAACCCTGCATGGCCCAAAAAACTCTTGATCGCCTTCACTGTGGTCGTATATGGTAGCTGCTTAATCACCTCTATTTTTTTTCTCTGTCTACTTCTAGGCCCTTGCTAGAAATCCTGTGTCCCATCACTATTCCTTCAGTAACCATGAAGTGGCATTTCTCCAAGTTTGGTACCAGGTTAGTTTTTCTGCAGCGAATCAGAACTCTGGCCAGATGGTATAAAAGGTCATCGAAGCTGTCCACAAACAGTGAAAAATCATCCATGAAGACTTCCTGATTTTTCTCAATCATATCAGAAAATATGGCGATCATACATCTTTGGAATGTCGCTGGAGCGTTACATAGTCTGAATAGCATACGTCTAAAGGCAAACGTACCATATGGACAAGTGAACGTCGTCTTTTCTTGATCTTCCGGATTAATGTAAATCTGGTTGTATCCGGAGTACCCGTCAAGAAAACAGTAATAAGCATGGTGAGCCAATCTGTCCAACATCTGGTCCATGAATGGCAGCGGAAAGTGGTCCTTCAGTGTTGCGTCGTTCAACTTCCGATAATCCATACAGATTCGCCAGCCTGTGACAGTGCGCTGGGCGATCTTTTCCTGATCAGCATTCTGTACAACTATGATACCCCCTTTTTTTGGTACACACTGGACAGGACTAACCCAGGTGCTGTCTGATATGGGGTATTTGATCCCTGCTTCCAGCCACTTCATGACCTCCTTACGTACCACGTCTTTCATGATTGGATTCAATCGCCATTGAGGTTGAATAACTGGCTTCTTTCCCTATTCGATCCTTATCTTGTGCATGCAGTAGTCGAGACTGATTCCCTTAAGATCAGCAATTTTCCATCCAATAGCTTCTTTATGCTCTCTCAGCACTTCCACCAGCTTTTGTTCATGTTCCTGAGATAGAAGAGACGAAACAATTACTGGAAGAGTATTATTTTCACCAATATATGCGTACCTGAGGTGGTCTGGTAGCTGCTTGAGCTCCAGGACTGGTGGTTCCTGGAGTGATGGCACCAAGGCCATTTTCTGTTCGCCTTCTTCATCTTTATATAAGGTGGTCCAGCTTTCCGTTCTCATGACCTGCTCAGCTTGGTGCTCCTCTGTTTCCTCTGGGTACATGTCCTCAAGCTCTGCCCATAATTCATCCATCTCTTCACTTTCCAGATTGTCATCAATTACCTCCACAGCAAAACAGTTTTGACGACCATAAAACGTTGAACTTTACTTTTTCTTCGTTGATTTGCATGGATAGCTCTCCACTTTTGCAGTTGATAATGGCTTCACCAGTTGCTAGGAATGGCCTGCCCAGAATAAGTGGGACCTCCGCTGCCTCCATATCCATTATCACAAAATCTGCTGGAAAAATCAGCTCCCCAACTTTCACCAGGATATCTTCAATGACTCCATAAGCGGGTTTTACGGATCTGTCAGCCATTTGAAGCATAATTCTTGTTGGCCTGGGTTCTCCGACCCCCAGACTTTTGAAGATGGTCAGTGGCATCAGGTTAATGCTGGCTCCTAAATCACACAGGGCCTTTCCTGTGTAAGCACTGCCTAGAGTTACTGGGATAACAAAACTGCCAGGGTCCTTCTTCTTCAGTGGTAGCCCGTTTTTCACACAACTGCTCGCTTCTACCGTCAGATTTACTGTTTCGAAGTCACTCATTCGCCTCCTTCCATACAGTATGTCCTTGAGAAATTTAGCATAAGTAGGCATTTTAGCTAATGCCTCGGCGAATGGTATATTGATCTGTAGTTGCTTAAATACCTCGAGAAATCTGGCGTAGTCTTTGCTGTCGTCTCTCTTACATGTCTTCAAAGGGTAAGGCACCTTCTTAGAGATTGGCACTGTTTCTGGTTTACCCTCATCAGTCTGCCCTGCTTCCTGTCCGACCGGACCCTTTTGCTGAGGGCTAGCGGTTGAACTGTTTTCCCTGTCAAAAACTTCGTGTTCAATGTTCTTTGACTTCTCTGCACGTGCATGACTGGGATACGGCGGATCCTGTAGTGCAATTCCACTCCGAGTTGTGATGGCATTGATCTGAGTGGGTGGATTGTTCACTGGGTTTGATGGTAAATTCCCTGGAGTTCTTTCTGCCTGGTTCTGTGCAAGCTGACCATTCTGTACTTCCAGGTTGCGGATTGAAATTTTCATTTGGCTTACGTCGGCAGTAAGTGAATCTATCTGCGACAATTTGGCCTCCCACTGCTTATTAAATTTTTCCATGTAGGTCTCGAAATGCTGTATTGATAGGTTTAGCTGTGGTTGTGCTGCTGATGCTTGTTGTGCTGGTGCTGCCTGCTGTGTCTGTGGTCTATGCTGAAATCCTGGCGCATAGACTGCTGAATTAGGGTTTCCGTAACGGAACCCTGGATGGTCACGTGTGCCTGGTCTATAGCGGCTTGGATCCCACTGCTGTTGAACGTAGTTGGCATCCTCAGTCTGAAGCTCCTAGATCGCTGCGACCAATTCTGGTTCGTCTACTGCTGCTACAGTTTTCTTTTCTGTATAGACCTTTTTGACTAATTCTTGCTCCACTTTTGTCAGATTATCAATCATATCATCAGCCACTGGTTCTGCTAGTGTTGTGAGCCTACGGTCATCAAACAAACGAGTGTCCTGTTTGGCTAGTTATTTCATCAGTTCATAGGCTCCATCTTTGTCTACATGGTACAGAAAATTACCCCCAGCTTCCCTGTCAATTCTGTCAGCATTCTCCCTGTCAAGAGCATGGTAAAATACTTGCAGAATCTTTGCGTCCCCAAAGTCGTGATTGGGGCATCTTTTAACAAGTCTCATCAGCCTGTCCCATGCGTCTACCACCGTCTCGCCCATCTTCTGTTTAAATGGATAAGATATCACTTTGAAGTTTGATAACACGAGAAGCGGGATAGAATTTTGCTAAAAAGTCAGCAACACACCCTTCCCAGGTTGTGATGGATCTTGGTGGTCTGGCTTCTAGCCAGTCTTTCGCTGTTCCGAACAAACAGTATGGGAACAAGATCAATTTTAGTGTATCTGCTTCAACTCCTCTGTATTTGATCTTATTGCAGTAATCTTCGAACTTCCCGAGGAAGTCGTTCGGGTCTTCGTCTGCTTTCCCATTGAATGGACAATGGGTCTGGGCCGTTTGGATAGTGGATGATTTCAGATCGAAGTGCTTTGCTGTTATGGGTGGCACTACGATGGCTAGTTGATGTCCTCCGATAGGAACTTCGAAGTTTTCCACTATCGCCCTCCCAGATCTGTTGTAAGTCCTCTGATTGTTCCGGGCAGCAAAGCCTGCTGCTATCAGCTCTTCAATATAAAGAGCCATCTGGGCTGGAGTGCGTTGCTCCTGCCCTGTTGGTGTACCTAGTTCTGTTGGCGTATTTTCTTTGTGCTCAGACATCTTGGCTCGTGTCTGCGGTTTTGCTCTCTGAAAAGTTTTTCTGGATCTTCGAGTGGTGGCACCAGTTCGCGAGGAAATCTGGGCATACACTAGAATGGCCTGAAAATCAGAGTTCAAGAGTAATGAGACAAGAGAAAGTAAAAGTAAAAGAAAAAACTTCGAAACTTATTCTGATTCCTAAGAGAAACTGTTACCGTTCCCCGGCAACGGCGCCAAAAACTTGACAGCGTAAATCTATCTGCTTTTTCGCAAGTGCATGATCAAGTAATATAGAGTACGTATTTGTGACTCTGATTATCGAACCCATGAGAACAGGATGAGTTTTAATCTTGGAAATCAGAAATAGATGCAAAGCTATAAAAAGGAGGAATGTTTGTGTGCGGTTTACTTAGACTAAATTGCAGTAAATAAAACAGTAATTAAAGAATATGTTTTTGATGCAAATTTTATGGGAATTTTTCTAAGTATGAAAGTTGATGAATTAAAGATCCAGGTTCCAATATTCCCTAGGGTTACTATTCAGCTTATATGGCTCAATTTGACTTCAAAAACACACAGCGGTACTGTTTATGCCATCATACCTATGATAAAATCTCCTCTCGGTCTCATGCATCTATCACACTCCTGCAGATTTTCGGGTTCCCGAAGTTCCCCTCAATCTGCAGGTTTGTTCTAAGTCTGCTAGGGTTACAGGTTCTCCTCTCGGTCTCCCCCTAAACTTCTAGCAGTTGGTCTAATGCTTCTGGGCTAGTCCCATGATTCTCTTCACCTCTTAGTCCATCAGGGCAGGGTACTAAATCTTTTCTTCTCTTCCTAACTCTCGCTGACCACTCTCGCGCACCAGATCCTGTCTGTAGCACTCCTGGGTGATCAAGCCATTCATGCATAAATATAAAATCAAAGACAAAATAATAAACAATCCAATACTGTATTAAGACTTCAAACTAGTCATGCATCTGAGAATCAAAACAAACCATGCTGCTGAATTCATAAACCCTAGGTTCACCGAGAACCTAGGTAAAAGGTTTAGCTAGCGTACATTATTAAAAAACACTGTTTCATAAAAGAAAGAAGAAATATCAAACGAGTTTATGGCTGAATACTGAAAACTGCTCCAATTCTGCTCTGCTCCAACTCTAACGGCTCTGGTACTGGTTACTGTGATGATGATTGTGTAACCTAATTCTGTGCTGGGACACCTCCTTTTATACTGCCACAGTCTCTAAAACTGATGCCTGAAATTCCTGTTCTGTCTCTGTCTAAAACCCGTCCTGGAAGCTTCTGGAAATCTGACGTGCGTCTGAACGCATACTCCCTGCGTCTGAACGCACACGTGCGTCTGAACGCATACTCCCTGCGTCTGGACGCACACCCTTGTTGACTTTTGGCTTTTCCTTGCTGGCTTCTTAGATTGTGCGTTTGAACGCACAAGGTGCGTCTAAAAGCACCACTTGGTCTTGTGGTTATTCTCGCCCGTTTCTGACCTTCCTGCAATTTGAAGTCCTGCGTTCAACGCAAGTCGTGCGTCTGAACGCACATAGTTGGTCATTTTTCTGTCTGTTTCCTCCTGCCTCTTTCTGCTGGTAAGTATTGTGCGTCGCGTTTGAACGCACCACTTGGCTTTTTCTGCGTCTTTTCTTCTTTGAATCCTTGATACGCTGCCTCCATTCCAAGCCTCTTTCATGCATTTCTTGGTACCTGTTACCTGCACATAATAACATGTACTCGTGATCATATCCAATAAACAAAATTATGCATGAAATTACTCAAATCTACCAATTATGCTCTTAGCGTCTTTGTCTCGTATCAAGTGGAAAACTGACTGAAAATAGGCAAAATCAACCTCAACAGGGTTAGAACCAATGGTAAAAAGATGTCTCAAACTAATTCCATTTTCAAGATATCAAAATTTCACTCTCTGCCCTCCTTCTTTCCCTCCATCTCTCCTTCCCCTTGTCCCTCTTTGATTTAAACAGAAGTAACAGAAGCAGCAAGCATCAGCGGCAACAAGAGCCACCACCGCCGCTGCCGCCGTCGGGGAAGACACCGAAGCCACCACCACTTTGTTTTATCCTTTCTCTCCACCTCTGTTTCATTCTCTCATTCATTCTCTCTTTGTCTAGAACCCAGAAGCTGAAACAAGAAGTCACAACCGAGCTCAGCCACAGCCACCACCACCGTGGTTCCCGTCGGAAAACCACCGAGGAGTAAATCCACCTCCATCACCTCCTTCCCTATATATTTATCTCTCACTCTCCCTCTTTGTAACGAACTTAAATAAGAAAGAAGAAGCAAATAGAAGCAGCAACCCAGCTGCAAAAACAGAGCACCACCATCACCGCTGTCGGCCACCATTAAAACCGGGGAAGGATTTGCCCAGGCCACCGAAGCATACCCAGACCGTAAGACATGTCCCCTCGACTCTAGGAGCCTTGACCAAGCTCCAAGAGCTCCTGGCCACGCCCAGAACTGACCGGAACAGCCCCGTCGACCTCAATCACTAGCGACCGCCGACGTGACTTCGACCCAGCTTGATTCTCCTCCGTTTCTTGCGTTTCTTGAACTGGGTACGCTCTAAATATTCTCCTAGTTCATTATTGACTGTCAAAATTAAATGTTGGGGGTTATAATTCATGTTTGGATCAAGTTGGTTCGGGTGAGATTGGGAGTTTGCCGTGTGTTCATGTTAGGGGGTTAAATTGTTTTTTTCAGAAAATTTAGGGGGGTTGGTTGTATTTTCCTAATATATTGGTTGGGGGCTTATTGTATTTCATGATACTTCATATATTATGCTTTATTTTTAAAGTTTTCAATTAACTTGTGTTTATTATTAAGAACTCTACTATTTACTCATAGATTATTTTGTAAAGTATCATCTCAATATTTATAAATCTTTTTCACAAGCTAATAAGAATATTTGTGAAATAAAATTACTCGTTGATTGTCCCTTAGCATAGTTGACCATTTGTTTTATATAATTGCACCTTAGTTTATTAAAAATGAGTTCAACTGGTTATTAAACTCTTATTAACACGAATATTTGTTTTTCGAGCTCCAGTAACTCTTTGTGAATATAACGAACGTTGTTTTCTGACTATTGCTAGTAATTAATATTACTTATAAATATTTATAAGTGTTGATTTAATACCAAGATATTTTAAGAATATTTCTTTATCTATTTGTATATATATAAGTATATGACTTAAAGACGAGTTTTATGGGGATGATTGGAGATCCTGAGAGTTGAACTTAGTATCCGACCTAGACCAGCATTTATTTAGTTAGAGGTATTATTGTTGTGACTATAGATTTGTAAATTGTAGGCGACGAAATTCTTGGACATAGGGTTCGTCGACTTTCCATCGTACTAACAACTGAGGCGACTTCAGGTGAGTATACATGCCAAGTCTTGTGTGCCTAGCTTCTTTCATGTCGAATGAGTTTTTATGACATATCTAAAATTTATGTTTCTATGTGTTTTTACTTGGCACTTGTTGGATTTGTTGAATTATTCTTTGGAAACTCTCACACAATAATTAATAACCCGTAGTAACGTAAAGCGGAAAGAGTTGTGGGTGAACGTCATTTGGATTATTATCAATTGGTTTGGTCGTTGTTGGCTCGGCCAATTGACGCATTATTATTTAGCCCGGTTGCAATTTGCCCCGGGTTTGCTCCTTGTACTCACTCCTTCTGGGCGCAAGAACCCTGTTATGGGGGTGTCGACACTTAAGGTCTGGGTAGCTTGTGATGGAATATAGTTGTGATGCGATTGAATTTTCTCCGTTCAACTCAAGGTTGAAAATGAAATTTTTGGTTGGAAGTTTATTGGTGAGAAATTGGATCTTTGTGGTTAAATAAGAATTTCAGACTTGGATTATTATAATTGAATGAGAATTCTCATATGAGTATATTGGATATGGATTAAAGATTAGTTATTGAAAATTTCCAGAAATGTGACGTGAACTTAAGAAATATCTTATTACTTAACTATCTTTTACTTCCGTTGTCACTGTTATTATCTAATGTTTTACTTAAATCAACTCTTTCGTGTTTGACATGCTTGGGTGATGCTCACTCAGTATTTGTTGCTGAATTTCAAAATTTGGGGTTCTTGATTTCCTTCCCACCGCAGGTCTAGGAGATGGGGACTACAGAATAGAGGGGTACGAGACTCACATGGAATAAAGATGTCACGAGAAATCATCTAGTATACTGGTTTATGTGTAATATAGTAGTACTTAATTACGCATGTAAGAAACACTGTGAAATGTTTAATATTATTGTAATATATTTGGAAGTTATGCTTTCAATGTCCGCCGTTACTTTTAGCAGCGCCCTCCCAGTCTCGTCCACGCCGCATAAGGGAATTGTTGCAGTTTCTTTTGTTCTTTTCACATATTTATATCAAAATAATATATACTACAACAACTTATACTTAAAAATATCTGCAAATGGGTGCGAGCTCAAGTGGTAGAGCGTTTAAAATCCTCTGCATGAGGTCCTAATTTCAAACCGAGTAAATGATAAGCTGGTAAGACTAAAAAAAAAATCTGAAACAGATAAAAAAAAGTTTAATTCATCATTAACGTTTTTTGCTCAATTCATCAAGCAATTGTTTCACTCTTCTATAAATGGGAATATTTAAATTTAATTAATATTCATTTTTTTATCTAAAAAAATCAGGTTTATTGCTGATTGCATACCCCAGTATACCATAATTGTCTGAATGTAACTCTAGTTCTAAAACTAACTGATTGCAACCCGAGTAGAATATACAATACGCACTCTAATTTTACACAACTTTGCAACCCTCAGTAGAATATACAATAAACACTTACACAACTTCAAACTTACTCAGATATATACAGGGAGAGACACACAAAAAGAGAGATAAAGGATATAAACAATAGAAAAGAAAACAAATCACACCTCCACTGCCGAGCATGTCGGGCTTGACTTCAACTTTGCCTAACGAAAGCACGATCTCCCTCGGGAAGGCTCAACCCTACGCCATGCACGTAACACCCTCGAACTCCCTCTCCGAAAAACACGGGAGGGTGTCACTCAAAAGTGGAGGGAAAAGCAAATTGGTCTAAATAGAATTAAATCCAACAATATTAACATGAGCCTTTAAGCCTCAAACACGAGCTACACAATTATTATGTCAAAGTGATTAAGCTAAATGTCTCCAACAAACTGCCAATAATAATTGAAGGCGTGGGTGAGTCTTGATTCCCGCGTCTCCACGTCACCAACATCTAAACATGTGCTAGGTTAAAAATAAAAACAGGGCACCACCGTATTACAAAGTCAGCGAAAAATATTGAGCAAGTAAATACCACACAAGTGAGCAGATCATGAGGCATGTTTTACCAGTAGAATTTGGTCCAAGTGGTAAGCAACTTGGTTCCACTTAAGGAAGTCTCAAGTTCAAAACCTCGTGTATTCCCACTTGGGAGACTCACTTTCCATACCCAGGCATGCGACCCTTGTCGAGACCGCATTACGGCGCGAAGTCCCGAAATCGGTTGGGAAACCAAAAGAAAGGATTGTGAGGCTTTTTTGAGAAAAAATGACACAATATGACAATATACAATTATGTCTTTGCGCAGTAGAAGTAATTGGGTAGGGATACTTGTGGACACACAACTTTACAAACTCTCTATTTAGTTTTAGTTTCAATATTAGGGAAATATTCCCGAACCCTCGCCATTATTGTTCCATAATAAGGGAATTACCGAGATATTAAACTGCTTTTCATTTTCCACGATACCAAGTCCACGTAAAAACCACATTGTTACAATGCCCCCAAATTATGATGACCACGATTAATTTTACTTTCATTTTTTTCTCTCGAGATAATGAGATACCATGTCCACATAAAATCCACATTGTTACTTTGCTGTAGCGAGGAAGAGCCAACAATCACAGACTATCAAGATCATAAGTGCCGACACCTCCTTAAGGGTTCTTGCGTAGGGATGACAATTAAATCTGACCCAATCTGATATACGACATGATCAGACCATAATGGAGCAGATCTGAAACGACCATAAAGCTTGATGAAATGAGACTTGCTTCTCTTTCACTACTACTGCAGCAGTATTCTTCATCGTCGTTCTCGTCACTTGAGTTTCATTTCAACCTATTACTTATGTATAGCCTGCACTTTCTCCATACTTCCCTCACACTCAGTGGCGGAGCCAGGATTTAGTTAATGGGGTGGCACCATTTCACGAAACCAAAGTGCAACATATTTTAGCTCACAACCTCATTCATTCTAAATTAATCTTTATTTTTATTTTTGAACTTTAGCATTTCATTCGAGGAGGCTATTGCAATTAAAATTAAGTACAAAGCTTTTATGAAGCCCTCCAAAAATGGATCAAACACAGATAGAGCAGTTTAACCACTATGAAGGCTTAACATATTGCTCTTTAGACAAAAAGGCAAAATACATTTATTACAAGATGAAGATGAGAACCTGCAATCTACCGCTATGGCACAAATGTCAGCTGCAATGAAAATCGATTGAGAATTCAGGCAATCAATAACTCAGTTCCATCGGAGAAGACACAACCTAAACTTGTAAAACTTGCTTCTATGACTCTTGGGAGTCCTACAATGACTTGGATACAAACATCTGCCCCAAACTTCATTCTTCCTGTCTGTGAAGATAATCACATAACCACCACGCATACAAGCACTTGCACATGATTTTTGAGGAATCTGGACTTGGTATAGGAACACTTCCATTAAGCAAATACAAATAATTGTTTCATTTTCAAAATCCCTAATATTATTCGCACCAAATAGCTACCATTCAAAACCCCTAAATCAGTGCTTCAAATCAAATCTACAAGTTCATACACAAACACTACAAATTAGTGCTTCAAATTAAATCTTCAACTAAGAACTGGTGAAGAGGATAAAAAGAAGACATAAAGGAATTAAGAGGAGTCAGAGAAGAGAGACATACCTGGAAAGGGAATTTTCATTCCTGGAGGCCGGAGTGGCGGAGCCAGAGGTAGCCAGTGGCCGAGTGGCGAACGGAGAACAGTGAAGCGCCGAGGTGAGGCGGCGAACGGCGCGACGAGACGTCGAGCTACTCTAAGCTTTCTCTTTGATTCTCTTCGTCAAGGTCGAGGACTCGGAGTTGAAGCCCGAGCGCCAGACGTGGAAGCGTGAGGTTCAGGGAGGGCGTTAGAGTGAGAGTGGACTTTACAAAATGAATAAAAAAAATCATTAGTTAGTATTTATATGTGGGGGCGTGGTTGCATGTTTTGAAATAAGGAGGGGGGGGGGGCACAAACGATTTTTTTTTGGGGTGCACAAGTGAAAAATAAAGAGGGCACTATCGAAAACATTACATATTCTTTGGGGTATACCAGTAAACTATTGAAACTTCATGGGTACACATGCCACCCCGTGCCTCTTGGTGCCTCCCCCACTGCTCACACTTCAACTACGTCTTTCTCCACACATCCCAAAGTGCTTCTAATTGCGTTGTGTTTCTCTTATTCTTGCCTTGAGCTGCTCAAGAGTTATCGTCATGAATACACATAGAGATATCGGGACTCCACCTCGTGCCATGACATGGTCAATTGCTTCCACCGCCTCGATATCTACCTCTTTGGAGCTTATTGTGATTTTACCTGCAATAGGTGCACACGTCTCTAACCAGACTCCACAGCTGTTGCATCTTGTGCTCACAAGCACAACAAAACTACGCTTCTTGCTTATGTTAGACAACAACTCCACCTGTCAACACACTCCCAAGCCTGCATAGACTACCAATCAAACATTCAATTAGGAACCAACGCACCTCTAATTGACTCCACCTGATTGGACTTCTGTAGCTGATTAGCCCTGATCACATCCCGTCATCTTCGATCTTTCCTACCGATACCGATACCGATTGATGCATATCTTCACAATTCAATCAGAACATCAAAAAATTTAATCGTACGGATGAATCCACAACGTCCAAAAAAAAAATAGAAAATGTCTTAAACCCGAAAATATCAAATTCAAGACCTCCAAACGGCTAAAAAAATAGTAATTCTGGACCAAGTACAAAACGGGCCTGCTAAGTCTGGGTTTCTGGGCTGGCATGAAATACTTCGGCCCCAAGTCTGGATTGTTTCTGGAAAAAAAAAAAACACTAGTCTAGAGAGATATTATTATTATATAAGCAGTAGTCACCTAAACCCTCGAAAACACACCTCTCCGTCACTTGAAAAATTGAAGCCTCTCTCTCACACTCACGCCCTAGCTCGTTTCTCTTTTCGAATCCGTCTTCTCTCCAGGTTTGTTTCAACTTCTTCCTCCTCCTCCGTCTCTCTTCTCTGAAATCTATCGCTCGATTCTCTCTCTGCAGCATCTCACAATTGTACTAATCGCTTATTGTTTTGGTGGACTAGCAGTAACAGTAGCGGATTAGCCATGTCGCTGAGGCCAAGCGCGAGGACCGAGGTCCGCCGGAACCGCTACAAGGTCGCCGTCGACGCCGATGAGGGTCGGAGACGTAGGGAGGACAACATGGTCGAGATCCGGAAGAATAAGCGTGAAGAGAGCTTGCTGAAGAAGCGTCGCGAAGGCTTCCAGCCTCAGCAATTCCCCACCAGCCTTCCTGCCTCCACCGTCGAGAAAAAGGTCCTCTAATTTTGCACTCCTAGCTCTCATCCCCAACTTATATTGACTGTATCTGAATCGATTTAGGTTTAATTTGGTCGCCTGCGATTTCTAGGGTTTCGTTCGTTGTTTTTTGTTCTGGATCGATTAATTAATTGCTAGGTGTAGATGATTGATGAAGCAAATTTTTGCCTTATTGTGGTTTCTCAATTGATCGATTAATTAATTGCTAGGTGTAGATGATTGATGAAGCAAACTTTTGCCTTATTGTGGTTTCTGAATTGATCGGTTGGCTGTATTAGGGTTTTGTTGTTTCGAGTCTTATGGATGTCTTTATGTGGGTTATACAGTTGGAGGCTCTTCCTTCTATGGTTGCTGGGGTTGCGTCAAATGACAACAATCTGCAGCTAGAGGCTACAACCCAGTTCCGTAAATTACTCTCTATAGGTATTGTTTTTGTTGGGCCTGGGATTCTTTTTCTCGTTTCTATAATCTTGCTGGTGTTGTTGCTTAATCGGTTCTGATGAATTGCAGAACGAAGTCCTCCGATTGAAGAAGTCATCCAATCCGGCGTTGTTCCCAGATTCGTTGAGTTCCTTATGAGGGAGGATTTCCCACAGCTTCAGGTATGTGAAGTATTCTTTGGATCCTTTGAAGTGTTTGTGTTATTCTATTATTATACTAGTTTATAACCCGTGCCATAAAAAAGTATGATAATTCCCTAAGTTCAAATGGATGTGATTGTCTTATTATGAAGTAGTCGTTTTTTAGGATAGGGTGAGGATAAGCTATTCCACATGTCACATTGTGGGGGATAGCTTATTTCCCATAGCAGATTATTATGTAGATTTTATTTCTGCTTTATGTCAAGCTATTTACACATTTTTGGAATCCTTGTAGTTCGAGGCTGCTTGGGCTCTTACAAACATTGCTTCTGGGACATCTGAGAATACCAAGGTTGTTATGGATCATGGGGCAGTCCCCATTTTCGTCAAGCTTTTGGCTTCTCCAAATGATGATGTTCGCGAGCAGGTAACACACTGAGTTTGTACTTTGTAGTGGCTTTGGACTCCGTCATAGTACTTTTATTTGCAGTGAAAACAGAATAAAGATTGTGTATTGTTTCTTCAGGCTGTGTGGGCATTGGGAAATGTTGCTGGTGATTCACCTAGGTGTCGTGATCTTGTTCTTGGCCATGGAGCTTTGTTACCCTTACTGGCACAGTTGAATGAGCAAGCCAAACTTTCAATGCTCAGAAATGCCACTTGGACGTTATCTAACTTCTGCAGGGGCAAGCCACAGCCACATTTCGAACAGGTTTTTATCTTCATTTGACTGCTAGTCATGCATATCAATTGTTTAAAGATATTTTCCTCAACTGGTTTATATTGTGTTAATAACTTCTTGGAATTTCCTGGCAGACGAAACCTGCTCTTCCTATTCTCCAAAGACTTGTTCACTCGACTGATGAAGAGGTGCTGACAGATGCCTGCTGGGCTCTCTCTTATCTCTCTGATGGTACAAATGACAAAATTCAAGCTGTAATTGAGGCTGGGGTCTGTCCACGTCTCGTTGAACTCCTCATGTAAGTTATTTGTTACCTATAGGTTGAGCTCTGTACTTCTACTTTACTCACTTTAATCTGACACTTTAACTGTACCATTCTTCTTCAGGCATCCGTCTCCGTCGGTTCTTATTCCGGCCCTTCGTACCGTTGGCAATATTGTCACTGGAGATGATGTTCAGACTCAGGTATGGTTTGTTTTGGAAATACTATAGATGTTTGTTTCCATATTTGTTTTATCCTTCTTTTCAAAAGTTTAGAGTTAGTTTGGCTTGTCAAATACCTACTCGGAAATGGGCTTCAAAAGATGAAGCTATGTTTGTTTCATGCATATATTTGCCCTTACCCCATTTTACAAGATTTTTCACTTTTTTGCATTCCATCTCAGTATCTGTTTCAGTAGTTGAATAATCATGAGATAGGTTCACAAGGTTTTTGCTGTATGCTGAAATAACAAATATCATGCTCAGTCAGACCTGGAACTTCTTCTGTACCTAAAGTTTGTGGCAACCAAAATTTACAAATAAATTTGAGGCTTTGATCTCTAGAACAAAGCAAAACCAACCAAATAAAGTGTTGTGCGAGCCCTTTATATCCCTCCATCAATCGTTTAAAATGTTCCTGCTTCATGTGTCTATTTAGCCCAGTGGCACTATAATGTAAATTGGGTTTAGATAGTCTCATTGTAAACAGAGACGGTATTGATCTCCGTAATGAAGATCTGTACAGTTCAGGAGCATAGAAGTGATTTTAATTCGAACATGAAGAGTGGTTGGTGGGAGACCCATACAATTTTGAGGTCGGTCGCAAGCAAAAGTTTCCACGATGCTATGATGAATGTAGGTTGGACTGAAAAAGTAGTGATGGAGTCCTCAATGAGTCAATGGCATTATCTTGTTTTCATACATGAACACAAATTTAGTTACATCTGCATATATTGCTGTAAAATCATTATTGTATTGAGCTCTTCCCTGTTTTTTGCTCTTATGTATAATTCTCTCTCTCACACACACACGCGCGCGCTCGTGCGCGCACACATATGCGTATTCAAATACAAACAGTTCCAAGTATCGTGTCGTATCCGTGAACTTGAGGATGGTCATGTTATATTTCCAGTTGTTTTATGATCTTTGAGTTTGTATTTGCTAATTGCTGCCTCTTCCCTGCAGTGTATGATTGAACATGGGGCACTCCCATGTCTGCTGAATTTGTTAAGCCATAATCATAAGAAGAGCATAAAGAAAGAAGCCTGCTGGACGATCTCCAATGTTACTGCTGGAAACCGTGAACAGATACAGGTTAGCTACAAGTTCCAGTCAGTGCTCACTCATGATTTTTGTGATTTGTGGTTTCGTTAATGAGTTTTTCTTCATTTCGAGTCTTCCAATTCTTTTCTTCTGTTTCTAATTCTGTTTATACTCCCTTCATAATGAAGACGTAGATACGTAATCTCAAAATTCCTAGGTGGAACAATTGATAAAGAACATCCCGGCATAAAATGTTGTCACTAATTATGGGCATGTGTTTAAATGTTTCCATTATTTGTGTCAAGGATATGTACTAGCCCTGTAGGGGAGCTAGTGCAGGACATGCCATTCTCAGGTTTGTGTTTCCACACACTAGTTCATTTCGAGGATGGATGAGCTTAATAAGCAAGAGATTACCTAAAGGATTGACTGTCCTATGAAAATGAATCTATTGTATATAGAGTCTGAAATGTCCAAGCTAGTGCTCATCTATGCTGTTATGCCCTCCCTGATTTATTATTGTTCTGAAGACACATGTTTCATACACCCCCACAAGCTATCACGGAAGTTTTCTTCCCGCCCAGTAGCATACCACATCAACCTATCCCATTGAGTTGCTGACATGACACGTCTAAATAGATATCAGATTTTTGGTCAAAAGCCTACCGAAACTGCACTCTTGCGTAATTGCTTTTGATTTGGAGCCATTTGACGTCTAATATATATTTCTTCTTAAAAAAAAAAAAATGCACCTCTGAACCAAGGATTTAAATAACGGTATCGGCCGGCGTATCGGTAACGGTTGCGGAAACCGGTTTTGGCCCGTAACGGACAAACTGTAACGCTAATCGAGGGCCGAACGCGTGAATGTTAAAAAATCGTCAAATTATGCTAATATTACTTTTAAAACATTGTTAAAACATATTCATTGTGTTTATGGCTTATTTGTAGAGGATGTGTGTGATACATATATAACACAAACTGTTGGGGCTTTTTTAGAAATTTAGAAAAATAGAGGGGTGTGTATGAAATAAAGTGAACTGTTTATCATCTTTAACCATTTTTCAACCCTAGCCGCCCACTCTTCACACAGTACACACGACCCATCTGGTTCTAACTAAACACAAGGACGGACAATTCAAGAAAAAAGTTGAACGATTATTAATCACAAGTCACAAGGATGAACGACGATCTGGTATAAGTCGTCGTCCTCCCCCTTTCAATCCTCCTGTGTGACGAATCACGAAGGTATGTGAACGTCCCCTGTGATTCAGTTTCTCCTTCTTCTTCTGAACGGTCCCTTTGATTCAGTTTCTTCGTCTTCTTCCTCCTCTGATTTCTAGACTGATTTTTACCAAAACGTTCTGTACCGCCCGAAAAATGAGCGTACCGTTCCGTACCGCCCGAAAAACGAGCGTACCGCTCTGTATCGGCCGTTTCGCCTGAGAATCTGTATCACACGTACCGTACCGGCCGAATCGGTATCGGTGCCCACCGTAACCGTTCCGAATCGCCCGGTACGGTACGGTACGGAACGATATTTGAAACCTTGCTCTGAACATATATGCAAATTGAGTTTAAGCATATGCAAACAAGGCGTTCCATGCATACTTTTGTTCTGTTTCTAGAGCTTAAAGACCCATGTGTTAATTTAGTAACCAATAGGGGTTTTTGATTTTAGATCAACGTTATTAGCTTATTTATTTGGCAATAGTTTAAATTACCAGAGTCCGTGATCCATAGAAGCTAGTTACTTGATTCATTTATTATCATTCATGTAACAGGCTGTTATAGCGGCTGGTTTGATTGCACCGCTTGTGAACCTGCTACAAAGTGCTGAATTTGATATAAAGAAAGAGGCTGCTTGGGCAATTTCAAATGCCACTTCCGGGGGAACTCATGATCAAATCAAGTACGTTCCTCTCTTGATCCATCTTTGACATTTGTCTTCGATTTGTATTGACTATAACAATTCAATCTCATCACGTATGCAGGTTCATGGTCAGTCAGGGCTGTATAAAGCCCATATGTGATCTCCTCTCATCCCCTGATCCAAGAATTATCACTGTTTGTCTGGAAGGATTGGAAAATATCTTAAAGGTCGGTGAGGCTGAGAAGAACTTAGGAAACACTGGAGATGTAAACTTCTATGCCCAGTTAATAGATGATGCAGAGGGGTTAGAAAAGATAGAAAATCTGCAGAGTCACGACAACCATGAAATTTATGAGAAGGCTGTAAAGATTTTGGAGACATATTGGGTGGAAGATGAGGACGAGAATTTACCTGCAGGTGATGACAGTGCTCAGCCTGGGTTCAACTTTGGAGGAAATGATATCCAACTGCCATCAGGTGGCTTCAACTTTGGCTGAAGGTATGTTCGCTAATTCAGTTTATTCATATTGGTCATTTGCTCTGTGTATCTTGAGGCATATCATTCTCTTTCTTATCTCTTGAGCTCAGTTTTATTTCTTTAGGAGTACTGGTTCACAGTCCTAGTTTCTGACTCTAGAAATCGGTAAAAACTTGTAGGTTGCAATGTTGAGGTGGCAGTCCATGTGAGGGCAAGGTGGGTGGAGTCAAAGTCCGGTCGGGTCAGTCCGGTCAGGTGGTCATGTCAGGTGGGTCAAGTCCAAGTCGGGTCAGTGCATCTCATGGTGTCAAGTTGCATTCGCGTCTAATGGTGTTGAAGAGGTGCTAAGCTGGGGTATTGTACTACGTGGTAAAATAAGAAGGGTCTGATGAGTTAAGCAGTGAAAGCTGGTTGGGTGGCGGTGTATCAGCTTTTTCACTGTCGGGAGATGTCCTCATGAAGGAACCAGTTTGCAGGAAACATTGGGGTCTCCGAGTCTTCTATCTATTTCTTGGGTCTTGCTCGGAACTATGGTGAATATTTGTGTTTGTTTTCTGGGTCAATATAATTTTTGTGGCGCTTTGTGCTTGGTGTACTCGAGAGAAGTCACTTATAACTTGTTGTGATATTTGGTCCCTCATAATTGAATGAAATTTGTTTCCGTGTATTGAGTTTTAAGCCTTCCTAACCTGTAAGCTGCACCCTTTCATCTATTCCTTATATTCCTTGGTTGTTTGATAGATTTGAATCATCAGACTTCTTAGGTTAATATATTTGATATGTTGTTGATATTTGGAGCCCACTCGAGCTCTAGGTCTATTAGCGCGATGATGTTCTCATTGCCAGCAAGATGTAATACTCCGTAAGCAGTGTGGAGTGGCGAAGTGATTCTTGATATTGCAACGTGATACTGGTGTGAATTTTAGCTCACCAGGCTCTGGGATTTTTCGTTTTAAGATGGTTACTAGAAGACAATGCACTGGATATTTGAGCAATCGATGCTTAGAAACGACATAAGACGGGTTGGACGTTCATAAAGTAGTTGCCATGCTGAGAAAGTTTTCGGTGGCCATTATCACCGGCTGGTGGTTTATTTTCTGTCCTGCTCATGAGGTCATTATACTCATTCTGTCTAATAGTAACTGTCAAAATTTTCTATTTTGGGCCGTCCCAAATTAACTGTCCACTTTGTTAATTATTTTATAAACTCTGATATTGTTTTTAGAGTAAATCCATTTGACAACAGTTTGCTTTGTTGTCATTTAACTTCTCCTCAAACCATTCCTCACTGAAGCTGTGCGGAATTTTTATTTTGTTGATTTTTAATTTCAAGATACATACTTGTATGTAGACGGCCTGGCCTTTTGCTGGTTTTTAATTTCAAGATACATACAAGTATGTAGACGGCCTTATGAGACGACAGTGACATATGGGACTTGAAATGGAGGCGATTGGCCATTTTGTTGAACGGAGGTCTTCGTTCCAGTTTGCCTAAAGCGATTTGTTATCTGACTGATTCTGACTGTTTGAATCCGATGACTAAAGTTAAGCCTTTTTTTGTGATCCCTAGGACTCTTTCTGGGAACTTGTTTGCCAAGTGGTCTGGGCCGCTCATTCACATGGACTTTCACGTATGCATAGAATGTGAAAACGCTCAATCGCTCATCTAAATCTCTCTTTGATAAAAAAATCCCCAAATCCTCTACTAGCTCCACTGCGATCTGATTGTCGGCAATAAACCTACTAATTCGGTAGTTGAAATTTGCAACCTCTTTAAATTTGACCTTGAATCATTTTACATGTTTCTTATTGAATTTGATGGATACAACCTAAATATTGAATTTTTCATTTCAGAATTCTATATCCATGGTTTTTAATTTTGATATGCTGAGATCAAAAGTGTAAGTTCACAGTTGAAGAGATTGCAAGTTCAAAGTTGTTTCAACGCTTTGATTTTAAAGTGTCGAACTGCACATCAATTCACTACATGAACTCATGGGGAGTTCATCCTCCTAATCATTCTTTAATCTTGTGTGGTTGATTATGCTATATTATAAAGGGTAAAAGACAAAAACCACCCCTCGAGTATGGGTTATATACAAAAACAATCCTCGCGTTCGGGGATATACAAAAACCACCCATTTCGAGACAAAAACCACCCCTGTCAGTGGATGGACGTTAGACGAAAAGCACCCTTCTGTTACAATCAATTAGTATAGGGGTGCAATTTGTCTTTTTTATGACCATATTGTCCTTTTATTTTTTTGTTTCTTTTGTTGATGTTCTTGGTGTTCTTAGTGTTCTTGGCCATCGCCGCCGCGCCACCACCGCAACATGCCTTCAACCTTTACCAGCATCAATTCAACCACCATAACCAACACTCCATCTCGTTCTTCATCATTAACCACCTTACACCACCAGTACAACAACCTGAAACTCACCAGTCACAACCTGCTGCAATTCAATCACCCTTTCGACCAACACCTGCTCCTAAAAACCAGCAACCTACCTTCACCCATCACCAACCAAACTACTAATACACTTTACCACCCACATTCACCAACCTGCTAATATAACACCACAGCGCCCACCATTACAACAATACCAGCCAAACCTGCTACCAAACCTCCATAACAGCCACAACTCACCACAAGACCTCCATGAATAAACTTGGCTTCCAAAACAACCACTGAAAACTAACCCACACTTCACACCCATTATTTCACACCCTGACTTCACTGAATTATCCACAAACCTGTTACCAACACCAGCAGTCAACACCGAATCAAATGATTCCCATAAAATGAACCAAACTCAAACAAATTTGTGAAATTGATAATAAAACCCAAAAATCGGGTTTATCTCAAACAAGAACAGAGCGCGACACCGCCAACACCAGAAGAAGAAAGAGAAGAACTGGAATAAAAGCATAGAAGGAAAGGTGAACCGGATATGGCCGGACGAGAACCGCCAACACCGCCACCGTTGCCCGCCAACACAGTCAGGAGACCGGGAGTGTCGTTCTCTCGCCGTCCTCGTCCTATCCGTCCCTCTATCTGCCATAGCCACCGCCAAAATTACCGCCAACATCACCCAATCGTACAGATCAAGGGATTGATGTCGTTTGGGTCGCTGTTTTGGTTGATCTGGATGAAGCCGAGAACCAGATCGGTTTGTGTTCGAGTTTGAGATTGGAAGGAGGTTGGATGGAAGGAGACTCGCTTGGCGCACGGCGGCGCTGGTTCAGGCGGCGACGATTCTGGATTGAGGAAACAAAGAACAAGAAACATGGGAGATCCAGAGCAACCAAAGCCAAATAAGACATAAAGGTCGAACCTTTGTGAGAATTTCTTCAGAGTTGCTGAAGATCGTTTATGGGTGTTGGATGGAGAGTGTGGGGTTTTGCAGAGGGCAAGAAACCCAGAACGGTGGAGACTCTCTCGCTGTAGATTTCTCTCTCTCTCAATCTTCCTTTCTCCGGCGGCGGTGCTATGAGGGAAGATGTGTTGGGTTTTGACGTAGGTAACGCAGCGGAATAACAAAATTAATCCTACTCAAAGCCCACCAAGGATCACAGGAAGAGACATCATAACATGATTAAGGTCATAGAAGATGAGTACCTTTTGATTTGTGAGATCACACGAAGAATGATGTCCTCGTCTCTACGGTTGATCCACGTCTAGAGGTGAGATCTAGATTCTTCCTTCTCCACAAGTACTAGCTTGAACCCGGAGGAAGAGGGATGAAGATCAAAGCAACAAAGCAACAAAGGCACAAGGGAGGGGCGGCCTCCTCTTTGCCGTCGGGTAGAGGGGCGGACGGGGGCTAGGGTTTCGGCCCTAGCTCTTTGTCTTGCTTTCTCTTTTGCTCTCTCCCACTCTTTGTGTTATGTCTAATAATAACTCATCTGGGGAGGAAGCTAGAGCCTCTTATATATATACTCCAACAACTCCTTGTTGTTTCCATATTAGAGTTTTCTTGTTCTAGTAGGACTAGAACTATTCCCTTCCTTGCAAATTAGTCCTACTAAGTTTGCAAGGTGTTGCACAATGATCCTTCTATTAATTAATCCATATTAATTAATCCCAAATCTAGCTCTACTCTATTTGACGTGTGACCCCATAGGTTTCTATATAGTTGGTAGTAACTATTACTAACATGGAGCGGTGTCTAGCAACACATCCATGCCACCCAACCAATAGAAATAGTCAGTGATCCCGACAAACCTTTGTGCCCAATATGTCATATTGCATTATCCCTTTGTCTCCATATCCGGATTGGACACGAGACATAAATAGTCACACTCGTATATCCAATCCATAGTTCCTCGATCCTGGGAATATGCTTATGCTTGCAGATAACATTAATATCTCTATATTAATTTATCTGAGTCTGGCCAGACATTCAATAAGCCTCATCCCTCGAGTGGCCGTGGATATTTACCCCCATTATGTGGGAGGGACAAATCCTATCTACATCACTACGATCTCTAAGCTTGCTTCCTATCACGCCCGATAGCCACCTTTATGATTACCCAGTTACGGTGTAACGTTTGATAACATCAAAGCGCAATATTTCACAACTAGAGTATTTAGTGACTTCAAGTCCAAGGATTGCAATAATATTAGCACTACGAAAAGCGATTGTGACTTCACATAATCTAATGTATCCTTTTCGTCGTGGGTCAATCCTGTATGCCATTACTCCTAATGCATACCCATGTGTTAGACTTGATATCTCCATATCAATCTATCCACATACTAGTCTATATTTGATTGTCCTATTAATCAATATAATGGACTAGGGATATTTAAGATAAATAACACAATTTATCTAAGGACTTCATTATATTAAATATCGCCATAAATAATAAATGAATATTCTAGCCAAAACATTGTTCATACTAAATCTACGATTGCCTCTAGAGAATCTATTCCAACAAGATGGCAGTGGTGGTTGCGGTGGAGATGGGTTGTGTTCTGATAAAGGAGAGGAATGCTGAATGTGAGGGGAAGAGAGAGAGATTTAGGGTTAGAAATGAGAGGAGGAGGAGAAAAATTGGGATTTATGTGGTGTAATTTTTTTTATTCTGAGGGTATTTTTGTCTTTTCACAACTCCGTTAGTGCGCCGTTAGATGCTAACGGAGACATGGGTGGTTTTTGTATATCCCCGAACACGAAGGTTGTTTTTGTATATAACCCATACTCGATGGGTGGTTTTTGTCTTTTACCCTATTATAAATACAAACTAATTCTGTGTTATATCACACCTTAATCTCATTATTTGCCTAAGTTATTTTGCAGGGATTATCAGAATTCTGTGTTGCAGGTTTAGCTAGGTTTCCTTATTTACGGAGATGCATAAGTGGCAGTCAATGTCTGCAGATTTAGTGCCACTGATATGGAAGGTTGTCTGGACTCTCCTTAAGCTTGTAGATGGAAGATCATATCAATATCACTGAGAGAATCAAGCAGCTAGCCGTTGGAGTAAGCTGTTGTGAGTCAAAAATCTTCAGAGGATTTTTAGGGATTTATTTTTGAAGCGTCATTATGCAATTCCAATTGACAGAATAACAAGTGATTTAGAGAGAAGAGAAGCACAAATCATTACAACCATATTCATACTTTCCAACGAATTGACAAGCATCATTGAGGAAGATCAAACATCCACTCAATCCATTCCAGTTTTCAGAAGAACACTTCAAGCTTACTGCTTCACTGTGTTCACAATGTTCTTCTTCTGAGCTTTTATTAGTATATCGTTCTCTATATCATTTAATCATCTTTCTCGTGAGTTGTTCAAGAGGAACAACAGAAAATATTTATTGTAATCAATTAGCTAGAGCAGATACTAGATAGGTTAGTGGATTCCACATGCTGAAAAGAGCCAATACTCTTGGCCTGATATCTTGGAAACTATCAGTAAATTTCTATCTTTTTTGGGTTTCAAAGGCTTGAAACTGATTTCAAACCTTTGAACACAACAATTTGATTTGTTGTCATTGAACCTCTCCTCAAACCATTCCCCACTGAAGCTGTGCGGAATTTTTATTTAGCTAATTTTTAATTTCAAGATACATACTTGTATGTAAATGGCCTGGCCTTTTGCTAATTTTTAATTTCTAGATACATACTTGTAATTTAGATGGCCTTATGAGACGACAGTGACATAAAGTGGGACTTGAAATGGAGGTGATTGGCCATTTTGTTGAACGGAGGTTTTCGTTCCAGTTTGCCTATTCTGACTGTTTATATCCGATGACCAAAATTAAACTCTGGTTTTCTCACGGAATTTAAGTTTTTTTTTTTTTTTTTTTTTTTTTTTTTTTTTTTTTTAACCCTGAGGACTCTTTCTGGGAACTTGTTTGCCAAGTGGTCCGGGCCGCTCATTCGCATGGACTTTCACGAATGCATAGAATGTGAAAATACTCAATCGCTCATCTAAACCTGTCTCTTGATAAAAAAAATCCCCAAATCCTCTACTAGCTCCACTACCATCTAATTGTCGGCAAAAATCCCCAAATCCTCTACATCCATGGTTTTTAATCTTGAGATGCTGAGATCCAAAAGAATTCTTGGTGTCCTTCCTCAATTTCCATGTTCACAATCTACAATATTTTCTCTGAAACAAATTCTCCGAAAGCTTTGAATATGGAGTGCATATAAGTGAACAAGTTCGAAGCTTCCAAGGGATGGATGTCAAAACATGAAGAGTCTATGTCAAATTCTGATTGGCGCTGACCGTTGCAGGTGGGCATGATCCGATGAACACTTTCCTGTGGACTTGCTATATTTTTGTTGTCTCATCATTCTGGTATAAGCATTGGCGTTTTTCCTGGCTGGACATCCATGTGAAGACATTTTCTAAACCATGATGTCCCCAGAGAAGGAAAAGAGGTGTGTATTCATGTGTCCTACTTCTAACTGTTGAAAGTGAAGTAACAATGATAGGAAATCCCTAATAACTCACATCATTGTCTTCTTTAGGTACTGTGTAGTTTGAGACAGGCCCGGACAAAAACAGATTCATCAGTGTATGCTTGATCGCGGGCGTTTTTAGCAGCAGTGTAGTTCTACTTTTCAGTTAGTTGCTTAAAGTATCTATGCGATTTCTTTCATTGTGGTGTCAGATGAGAACTTGTCCTTGGATCGATTCCCGCCTCAAGATATGTGAATGTTTGGGCATGTTCTAGACCAAACGGAGAACAACATAGATTGCATCACGGCAGGGGCGGAGGCAGAAAGAAGCATAGGGGTTTTTAATTATAATTGTACCCAATTTTTCAGGATTTTATTCGTTTGTGCCCCGGTGAAAACATAAAAGTAAATTATCATTGTTATTGTACTTGTGAAATAACTGAGTTGTTATCAATATGACATTTAAAATAAACATCAGTACCCTAAATGTTTTGGATAGTACAAAAAATAGTAACCTATAATAGTCGTTGCAAAATGCAAATGCAATCATTTCATAACACAAATGCATATATGAAGCAAGCATATATAATTCAATTTTCACTTTGTAAAACGACGTTTGTTGTATAAATTGTGGCCCCCGCTCAGTCACTTCCTGGCTCCGCCACTGCATCAAGGAGCGAGGGATCCTTCTGGAAGCATCAGATCCAGTTACTGCTTTCGCGTTAACAGGCTTGGTTTACCGGGTATGGACCAGACCCAACTGCTGAAAAAGAAGGTCTAGGACTGGGTATGGCTGTTTGTGCCATGGATCAAGTGTTCCATAGCTGCATTCTTTGCCATGCTTGCGCTTGTCTTCTGAAAATTGGGGGGTCACAAGAACAAATCTGGATAATGTGTTTGTGATAGATGAAAGGTCTGTGTTGGAGGAGTGTGGTCTCTTTTTGTAAGGGAGTAGTACAAGTTGGTTGTTGTTGATAAGTTTGCTAACTGGCATTGCCACAACATGGTAGGGTATTCAAGAGATGTCATGTACTAATTGATGCTATTTTTGTTCAAAAACAATAATGTGATATTTATTTTTTTGATGAATTATACAAATTTTCTGTCGATTTGGTCATTTGGCGGTGTCCCCGCGGCAGCAACACCCTTCTGCGACTGTGGTGGTGGTGCTAGTCGGCGAATACCGCAGTTAAATGGAGTAGCATGAAGTCTTGAACGGTGTCTCAAATTGTTTTCTTTTGTCTGAGTAAGAGGAGAAATTTATGCTGAAATAGAGGAGCGAGTCTTGAACTTGACAAACAAAATAATTTTTTTTTCACCAACGACGAAAAAATTAAATTAAAGGACAATAGTTCATACAGCGATAGTTCAGGGGGGACATATCCCCCTGAACTAAATTTAAGTAGCTTCATCTCTAGATTGCTTCACTAACTTGAAACTATACATATACTGGTCGTGGATGAGCAAAATCAAGTGAGCTATTGGTAAGCTCTTTTAATTTTGGTTGTTTGGACTGATAAAACTATTGGTGTATAATTAATATTAAATCGAATCCTATTTCTCAATTATAGTTTAAAATTTATTTTTTGGATAATTTGGGTGCGTTTGGTAAAATAGTTTTTTTGGTTTATGGTTTAAAAACCAAATAGTTTATCGAAAGTGTTTGTTTGCAGTGATTTAAAAAATCAGTTTTTGAACTAGTTTTTTTTGACATTTTGTCTTGATGAAAAAAACTAACTTTTGGTGGTTTTTCTTTTGGTTTATTTGTATGACACACAAATACGACATTACTCTCACATCGTAGACGTATTAAATTAAAAATCGTCTCTCGTTTTGGTAGCTCTTTGACTTTTTAGACATCGAGATAATGAAAAATATTGCAAGAATTTTTTTCTATACTTTTGTCATAATTTTTTTTTCAGAAAACTCAATTCTCGCATATTTCGGACGATACCTTTTATATGCGATGTTCTTATTATTTAGGATCAACCATTTTGTGGTGTTATTTCCTTAGTTTATTATTTTTTGTTGTCCATTACTCAACGTGGCATGAAGTGTAAGTGAAATTTCTTGAAATTGTCAACTATTTGTTGAATTTAAGTAAAAAAAAATGATTTTTGATGTCATAATAGTGTTAATTTGTTCTTCAATTGTTACTATCATGAACTCGTTGAATCTCATGAAATCGTGAACTTTTTTACATTGCATTTGTTCTTTTTGAATCTGTAAAAGAAAAATAAGTGGAGGGTATATTTGTCATTTAATTAATCTACATCATCTAGTTCTACCGAACACATTTCTCCAGTTTTTAATCTCGTTTAAAAACTACTACCAAACACACTGGTTTAAACAGAATCTCTAAAAAAGTTCAAAAAATTTCCACCACAATCTAAAAAACAAATTTTCCACCAGAAATCATTCTACCTAACTCACCCAAAAGCAGATTCAAATCTCCACTTTTAAAAACAGGATCTCGAATTTAACGTGGTTCACCAGCCTCAATGGCAAGTTACCCCCACGGAAAAAACACGCACCTTATTTATTGCGAGAAGCCACACAAATACAACACACCTGGTGCGTGCGCACACACACACAAGTCTAAGCACATTCTATACTCTAATATAGACCGAGATGAACAATTCTTGCAGCCTAAGTAGGCCTGAAACCGACCCAAACGCACAAGGAAACAACCAAAATGCCGCCCCAGCCATCCTGCTCGTGCGAGCACTGTACATGCTCGTGCAACCTTGTTTGTGCTCGTGCGAGCACAAACTGTGCTCGTGCGAGCTTCTTTCGGGTTCTTGACTTGTTGATCCGCCCAATCTTGCTAGTTGCTTTGGATTATTCCAACAAACCTCCCCCTTAACACAAAGCAACCTACCAATCTGAATCCTCGTCGAGTCTTAATTACTTATGTTATAACCTGACGGTTTCGAGCATGAACGGTGTTACAATAATAAAAAAAACGAGATATTATTTAACGTGGTTCGCTAACTGATTCCCTGATGAATCCGCTAGCTACCTCCACGGCCAAAACCCGATGTTATTGTGAGAGAATACTGATTTGTACACCACAAATAATTTCCACGATCTATCCTCTATTTATAAACCTAAGACCCTAAATCTTGCTACCAAAGTAATCCAAACGTTTCCAAACGCAACAAGGAAACAAATTGCTTTCGCCGACCTTTGATTCAAGACACCTATTTTAACAAATCTCCACCCCGACTTGAATCATCTTAGCAACCTTAACGAAAACTGATGCTTATATTCTCCATCCAATAACGGATGCTACTCCGAATCAAGCACGCTTCCCCGAACCCAGCTGTTCCCAGCTATATGCGAAACAGAAAAATCGCCAAATCGTTGCCCCGACTTCCACGGCGTCCCTGCAACGGATGCGCGAGATCTGGATGCACCTCTAGAAATAGAAACAAGTGCTCCACCCAGAACAAGGCTCAAATGTATTCAATGAGACATGACAAAATACATTCCCGTTGCGCCCACTTGCGCCACCAACCCATATGTCATTACATACGAGACCCGATGCACCTAATGCCAAGTTCCCAAAATAGATTGTCATGCCCGATGCGCCCCATGCCTCTGATGCGCCTAATTGCTCGCCAGAAACACATCGCACCAGATGCGTGTCATGATACACCCATAGATAGACGCACATTAGAAACAGACTCATGCAGACTGCGCCACCGAAACAGATCGCGTACGAGAAATAGACCCACGCGCCCGATGTTCCATGTCGTTGCTCCAACTCCAATGAGTTCTTGGAACGTATGAGAAATAACAAGATTTTTATGAGCGCCGAAATCGCCAAATGTGCGTCAGACCGCCAGATTTGCGCTTGAGTGCACACCAAAATGCTCCATGCCAGGAGCCCTGATAGCCCCTCCCCCAAAATGGCTCATACGGTGGATGTACATGCGCCCTTGTTCCAAAGGTCAACGAACCAAACCCGCTTCTCCTCGCCAACATATCGATCTTTATTGCTGAACCAAATATCGTCCCTGGCGGAATCTCATTTACCTTACTCTGGATAGCCTGCCTGCTCCAACTGAATTGGGAAACCTAGCTCTTAGCTCCACCTAGACGTTGAACCAGGCTATGATACCATTTTTTGTATAACCTGGCGGTTTTGTGCAAGAAAATGTAACAATAATCAAGAACGAGTTAGAATTTAATGTGGTTCGCTAACGGATTCCCTAACAAATCCTCTAGCTACCTCCACGACCAAACCTGATTTGTACACCACACATGTAATAACCACGACATAGCCTCTATTTATAGATCCAGGACCCTGAAACTTGCTGCCAAAGTATACCACGCTTTTCCAAACGCAATAAGGAAACACGTGTTTCTTTTGGATTTGGCCCTTAAGGGCTGATTGTGACGAGGAAGAATCAACTGTCACAGAGCATCTCAACCAAGAAATCCAAGAAATGAGGATACACTATAAAGAAACCCTCTAAGCAGACCCAACAACCCACCTAAAGAGTATAGACACACGGGGCGGAGAAAGACGAGCAATGCTGAAGCAGCGCTAGCCATCGAACAGACTAACATAAACTTTCTCTCTCTAGGAAGTAGATAGACGCGGGGGCACATAGATGTCATCTTCATTATTGTGACAATCATATTTGATTGGACCCAATTAAACTACACCTCTTCCTATATAAAAGTATCGTACAATAATCGTAAGTGGTTGAGACTTAAGAGTTTGCTCCCCCTTTTTCATGCAAACTGTGCGCGCAAGTTGGCCCAGACACCATGGTTATCTATAAAATTTATGACATGTCTTAAATGATAATAGTAACACCTTTCAACTATTCTACTCACTCAAAAAGTGTTAAATCAGTCATATATTCTCTCTCTCTAATAAAACGCTCCCAACAAAACCCTACCTTCTTCTTCCTCAGTGGGGCCGCCGCCCACCACCCTCCTCCTAGTATCTCATTTGTGACCACCGCCAGTTGCCTCTGTCGCTAGGACCCAGCTCCCTGCCGGATCTCAGATGGGTGTCACGCCCCGACCGGTCCTCATCGTCTCCGGTGCGTCGCTAGCATCACGGGGCGATAGAAGTCGAGTATCTCCTCTTAGCAGCTTTCCCCTCCTCACCTGGACGGAGGGGTCACCTTTGGACCGTCCAACTACCCCGCCGCCGCTCGTCGCCGGACCAACCACAAATCTGCCGAGATCAACCGCTGCCCACTGTTTCCGCCGCCCACCTGACTCCAGTCGCACCTTGACAGCCCAGATCTGTTCGCCCATCTGCTCTCCCACCGCGCCGCCGCCTCTCCGCCACCCTCCGCTGCCGTCGACGCCATCCCCTACAAAGCTTGGTTAGGATCTGGTAAGAAACCCCTTCCCTCCAGTAGCTTTTGACCTTGATGTGGCTGTTCTTCCCCTCCTCCGGTTGTGAGGCTTCTCCTTCCCCCTCCCGCTTGGATTTGCTCGCCAGCAAGTCCAAGCCGGAGAAGTCCTCTCACCTCCCACCAACACCAGTAGAGGCCTTTTTCTCTGGATTGTGTTACTATTCGGTCCCAACATTCGGTCGCCGCGCCACCGCCCCTGCCCCGCCACCGCCCCCCACCGCCCCCGGACGGACAAGGAGTTTGCTATATTTGGTAGTTAGATCTCTAGGTTATGTTTTTGTGGGCTGGTTTCTTTGTTCTTGGGCCTGTTTTTGGGTTCTGTTGTTTTTTGGGCTTTTTGTTGGGTTGTTTTCCTGTTTCGACTTAGGCATAGGAGGCTGTTGCGGCCTTAAGACGGTTTCGATGTCTTTGGGGTTGTTATGTGGTGGCCGTTGAGCCCGATACCCCTTGGTCTCCTAGTTGCTTTGTTTGAGGCTTAGGTTGTGCATTTATGGTCTTTGTCTTTTCTTTTCCGGGGTATGTCCCGTTTCTTTTTGTAATCGTTTTCTTTATTAATGTGATTTCTTTCATTTCCGGTGAGAAAAATAAACTATTATACTCAAAGACTTACACAGGTGTATTCGTAAATTTTTACATGTAACAATAAACTTTTAAATTCTTATTATAATAGATGAAGTTTTTGTAATGCTTGCACGGTAAACATAAATGGGCACTGTTCTTTTGGCTGTCTCTAACAACATTGCAAGTAATTGAATAAGACATTAACCTTTTGTAATTTAAAATTACAGATTGAATTTTGTCTTGCTCACTAATAAGGTTTGGCTACTGAGAGAAAGTCGGGGCCTTTTAAGTAGAAGGTTCATTGAAACAATCACGTATAATAAAGAGCCTCACTAAAAGAGTTGGCTTTATCGGAGAAAACTTTGCATAAGGAAAAAAGGCTCTGAGTTTATCGGGGATACCAAGGCGGCGATTAGGGTTTACAATACTGAGTCTTCTCCGGTGCCGGGGGTTCTGCATCGTCTGAGGGCCACAAGGACAGCTCTGTAACGTGAGAATGGCTTCACAACCAGACAACGATCACAGTGAGGAAGTTGAAGGCATTACGAGGGGTTTCAGGAAGCTATCAGTGATTGAAGAAGCGGTCGATGTGTTTGATGATGACTACTGTACTGTTGCAATTTAAAACTGTGGTCCATGCCTTATTGGGTCTTTTCTCTTTCCGATTATATTCAATGTATGGGACATGAAAATCTTATTCAAAAAGATATGGCCGGAAGGAGAGGGTTTGAAGGTTCACGAGCCCCGTCCTAACTGCTTCATCTTTCAATTCCCATCTACGGCGGCCCTAGAGAAGGTTCTGAACGGTAGTCCGTGGGTGTTCGATAACAACGTTCTGTCCTTAAAACCATGGAAGATTTCAGCTTGCATTGACAAGATTGATTTTGATGCCATAGAAACCTGGATTCAAGTTCTAAATCTTCCTCTTTTCCTCCAAATAGAGAAGGATATTGAGAGAGTAACAGGAAGAGTAGGGCACGTCGTCAAAACAGATGATCGTATTCTCGCAGGTCCGGACGGAGATTATATGCGTGCTAGAGTACGAGTAAAGCTCTCAGATCCCTTGGTTCGAGGAGGGTACATAGAAGTGAAGGGCAAACGCATCTGGATTGACTTTAAATTTGAGCGTATTCCTTGCGTATGTTCCTGGTGTGGATGCTTCGGACATTACGACGAGGATTGCAAGCTCAAAACTGATGCATAGAAAATATCAGAGAATCCAGGATTCGGCGATTGGTTGTTTTTTAAACCTCCGGCAAGAAGACGCTTAGCTGATGTTTTTGATGCCGCTGCGCGGGTAAAAAACCATCGGCAAGTAGTGAACTGAATGATAGAGATGAGGTGGAGTCTCACAGAGAATCTCGAAAAGATGAAGAGGGCCTCTCAGACGAGATGGATCCAATGGACAAAAACGACAGCGACGAGGAGTTCACTGATGGAACAGAGCCAATGTCAGAGGAGGAGCATACTGGGAATGAGAAGATCTCGATCACCACCTCCTTTACTAACCCTTTGGCTTCTTCGGTGGATGAAGGAAACACAAAGCAAGCTGCCAAGTTGTCCGCTGAGCAGAAGGGTAAAAACACCATCACTGGATTGGAGAAACCAAAAGGGAGAACCAAGAGGAAGATCAGTGATGTGGGTTTATCTCCAAACCCGAAGGGAAAAGAAAGAGCTTCAGTAAGGGAAGGTTTCTCAGGAGGCAGACACTCGAGAGGAAGGGGAGCTAGCGGCAGAGGTACAGGAAGGGGTCCTGCAGTTCAATCAGCTTTCAAAGAAGGTCAGTTTGGTTCGGGTTCTTACGCTATGGGTTTGGAAAACACGCAGACATCCGGGAAACAGTCAAGTCAGAGGGGTAAACCTAATGTGCAGGCCGGTCATAAAGCTCATATGAATTCCATACCACATAAGAAAGAAGAAGTCGTGAATACTGCTCCAGTTTCAATGGCAGATAAAGTTCAGACGGTGATAGCTCAGGTTTCTGGTAATCGGATTCCGCCACAGGATGGGGTAACCTTAATTAACCCAAACACTTCTTTGGCTGAGGCTGTTAAGCAGCCTAGCCAGCCGCAATGAATTTCTTAAGTTGGAACGTACGAGGGCTTGGCAACCCTCGTAGTGTTGCGTCTCTTCGCGATCTCGTGAGGAGACAAAAGCCAAATCTGGTTTTCCTGTTGGAGACCAAAATGTATGCAAGCGAGATGGAGTGGATCAAGAGGAGTTTGGGGTTGAATGGCATCCATCGTGACTGTGATAATTGCGGGGGAGGCCGGAGAGGTTGTTTATCTCTGATGTGGGATGAGACAATCGACTTTGGTCTTAAGACGTGGTCTGATTTTCACATCCACGGTACCATTGGTCTGTACAATGGCACCTTTCAGGGGTTCTTTACAGGTTTTTATGGGGATCCTAACAGGAACGAGAGGCATAATTCTTAGAGTTTACTTGAGAAGCTTTGCCCTTGGGGCCTGCCCTGGTACGTGATGGGGGATTTTAACGCTTTCTCGTCTATTCTGGAAAAGGAAGGGGGAAGAGTAGTCCCTTTCAGCCAGATAAAGGGATTTTGCAGCGTTATTCACCGTCTTCAGTTACGAGATATGGGCTTCTCGGGTTGTCGCTTTACTTGGAGTAACAACCAGGGAGATGAGGCCTCTATTAGAGAGCGACTTGATCGATGTTTGCTCACAGATGAGTGGATTGAGCTTCTTGGAAGAGCTAGAGTTCAACATTTAGTTGCGGAAGTATTGGATCATGTTCCGATTGAAGCTCGTTGGAGCTTGGGGAGAGTGGATAAGAGATCAGTACCGCGCTGTTTCCAATTCGAAGCGATGTGGCTTCATCATTATGGGTGCAAAACAGTTATCGAGGAAACGTGGGATACTTCGGCCGAGCAGATAGAATGAAAGCTAAAGGCAACTTCAAGTGCCTTACGACATTGGGAAGTTGTGCACAAGAGAATCCTGTAGAGAGAATTCTGCGTACACCAAGGGCAGAGAATAGAAAATGGCACAGGAGATGTTGGGTTGTGTGTAGGGAGAGAGTAAGGCAGTAGCACTGTATGAGAGAGAGACAGGGGTTTGGACGAGCTTCCGCGTATATCTGGTGTGTTCTCCCCTGTATGGAAGGGTTAACGATCCTATATATAACAGAGAATGTGACCGTTGTAGTGTGGTTAATGCGCCCATCAATGGCAACTTAATTAGCTTAACCACAACGGCACGTTCGTCCGCGTATATAGGGACCGTTACAGCACGTTATCCGCGTATACCGGAACCGTTACGAGGTTGACCGGGTTTATGGAGCTCGTGCCATAAATCTCTCAAAATCAGTTACTAAGGGTCGCGCGCGGGCTTGGCTCGCACGCGACAGGACTTACTCTAGCCTCCAGACCACTAAGTCCCTACAAGTCCCGTGCAGTGGTATGCGAGGGCCCTGTCTCGCAGCCCCCACGTGGATCAGCGCGGCTGGTGATCCAGTGTGTGTGGAGCACAATATGGTGTGCTAGATGATTTCCATGTGGCTAAGATCTGTCTGCTCAGAAAGCACTATCTACATTAGCCCCCTTTCTGCGCGTGAAGACTCATAGCCGGATAGGCTTCCATGCGCAGGAACCAACGTACGCGTCGCCGCCACGCACCAATTCAAATATGTGCAGACTCAGCCTCCGTGCGTGCCATTATGACCTAAACCTCTAGAGTCGTGCCGTCTGGTCTTTTAGGGTTTTAGGCGTGACGTCAGCTTTTCCTGTGATTGCGCGATTCGATGGTGACGGTTGCGATTCGACTACTGAAAGGACGCAACCCTTCATTGTTTTTGGATAAATACTCTGTACTCTCCATTGTTGCAAAGCATCACTTCTTTCTCTTAAAGTGAATGATACCCGGAAGCCTTCAAGAGCAGATTCAGATAATCAATCACCAGTTCTCTCTTGTCAATCGTCTTCTTCAATTGTGCGCATCCAAGCAAGATTTACCAAAACAAGGTTGGTCTTGTTCAATTTTGTTTAATATACTGATATATGCTTTGAACTGCGTTGGATCTGCAAACCCATAACTTCCTGAAACATATTATCCACTGAAAACTATGAAGAAGATCTTGCTCTTTGAATCCAATTTTAATTTAATCCCCAGATGATAAGGATCTTGAATGTAGGGTTTCTAAAATCCCTGATAATGCAAACGATTCCAATCTCTAATTTTGAAGATTGCCACTGGAATGTTCATCTCTCTTCCAATATATCCTCGTACGCTTTGAACAGAATCTTGAAATTCGAACTAAAGTATGTGTATTTCTCCCCCCTTTTTTCTTGCTTTTCCGCAGGAATGGCAAAGACAAAAGGAACCAAACCTATTAAGGAGGTCGAAGAAATACCTGATCTCCCCCAGGCCTTATGGCGAAAAGCCTCCTATCTAGGTGGCAAAGACTTTTACCATGCTAGGGTTAAGGTGAAGAACTTGCCAATCCCTTTCCCTGCTGAAGAATTGCAAACGTTTACCCCTCCAGTTAACTCAGCCCTGCTCGAATTGATCGATTCCGAGGACGTGGTTCGATTGGGAGTCGAAAATGGGTACTTCCCGTATACTGCGATTTCCACTCAAGCGTTTGTTCAGAAATTAGACTTCATGGATGAGTGGATTGACTATGTACTGACCAATCATGCCATTACTTTAAACGATGCTGGCATATATTTTGCAGTTCGTGCTATGAAGGGTGCTGCCGTGAAGCTGGACCAGTCCATGCTTCTAAACCTTCTTTCTCGTTACTCGCCTGCAACTCACACATTCCATTTTGCTGAGTTCGAGGCTGCTCCCACGCTTGAAGATGTGCACATGCTGTATGATCTGTCTCCCGTGGTTGAGGTGGATCCTTTGAGTCCCTTGAGAACTGATGCAGAGATTGCTTTGTACAAGCAGATGGAGGAGTGCTTGTCAGAGGTGAAGAAAATTTCCACCCGGTGGACTCCCGCAGAACTTCTTCCCGACTGGCAGTTGGTTGACACATCTGCGAAGAACACTTGGAGAAAGTGGGTGCAATACTTCTTTCGTGATTATGCGAACAACAGTATCACCAAGAAGCTTTTGAGCCAAAATTCGAAGGCTAAAAACTATGTGAATGGCAAGGGTTATCACTTGACCCTATGCACTTTCCTCTGCGCCTGGCTGTCGAGGTATCTGATCGATGGCCATCCGCATGATGGGGTCTTCTATCATGTTCTTCCTCTTGCTGTGAAACTGGCCCTTGGTCAGAAATTCGCACTTGGGCCCTTAGTCTTGGGCACGCTGTACCACAGCTTGGATCAGCTGGTCGTAGCAATGAAGGAATCGCGTGGTCGCCTCGACGTGCTGACCTACATCAACATTGCTTTCTTGACTATGTGGGTCTTCGAGCGATGGCCCTCTTATGCCCCAATTCCTTCTAGGCCCAGCAAATGGTGTCCCCCAAGTGTAGAGGACGAGCGTAATAGCGGCAGGGCTGCGAGGTGGTTTGGAACTAACTTTCCCAAATGCATTTGGAGCCTGGTATGCGACAATCGGGAAGAGTTTATAGCTAGGCCTTATGCCACGCGCGTTGAGAATGTGCGATGGTTCCAAAAACTGTATCCCTCTAAGGCTGTTTCTTTTTCTGAAGAGCTTCTTTTCGAGGACGGGAAACATTTCCACGAGCGCTATCGCGAATTCTTCTGCTGGTGTCTGAGAGGTTCTCTTCCTGCTCTTGCGGAGTACGTTCGTGAGCTCGCACCTAGGTACGAGAGAATCACTGTGGACGTTGATCCTACTCGCGTTTCTCCCCAGTTCGGCTTCGATGCAGTGGCACCATCAATCTGGACGCAGTCTATCATAAGAGGTTGCTACAAGCGGTACTGTCTGGGAGTGTAAAACAATCTTGAGGAGCAATCTTCCCTTCGAGCAACCCCCAGGTAACCGCGAAGGTGGCTATTCCAGAAACTGGGTCGCTTATTGGAATACCCAGCAGACAAGGTTTGAGACGCAGTCGACCCCTCGGCCAAGCAGAGCTCCTGTGATCAAAAGGAATTCTTTCCCTTTCCGTCCCAACTGTAGCCTGGACGAGTCTGAATATGGCTGCTATTCGTTGCTGGATCGCGAGAATCACTTGTGTCCCTCCACCATTCTTGACGAAAAGATAGCCGCAGTTAGGAGAGGTGATTCGCATGTCGTCAGATACAGCGAAACTTTTGCTAAAGTAAGCAATTTCCTTTGCATGTGCTAAGTTTCCTTATTCCAATATATTGAAAACTTCATGCTTCATTTTCTGCTGCAGTGCTATGTGAGGAGGTTTGCATCTGGTGAGCGCTCCAAATCGCTGGTCACCACCATTGTTACTGCGAGAAGACAGGGACAACCAGTTCGGCTAGCATCGAAAATGGATCCCGCGGTTGAGACCAAAATTCGCGAGATCATGAATGCTTTTGCTGATTCGCTGATAGACAACACTCCAGTCTTGCCTCCACCCAGGAAGGATCCATCTCCTCCAGCAACTGCTGCTCCAAGAGCGAAGAGGCCCAGACAAAGAGGAATCACAATCTCTTCCCCTATGAGCGCTCCAACTTCCCCTCCTGCAAGATCCCTTACTGCCAGGGATAAAGGTAGAGACCTTTGTTCCATTTGGCCAGGAGGAAGAGGAGGAGAGAAGGGAGACAAGAGAAGGATATGAAGAAGAGGAAAGAATTGAAGATGTCAGAGACAGAGAGAGAGATGAGATACAAGAGGAAGAGTCAGGAGGTATCTCAATCGTACTTCTCTTCTCATTATCTTAACTCTTCACAATCTTGTTTGAACGAATTGTTTCTTTGCAGATGATGATGATGAGACCATCAGTGGTCTTTTGGCCAAGAGGCAGAAGAGGGGTTCTCATTCTCGTGTTTCCAACGAAACCATAAGCGAGGACATTCTTGCCGAGTCAAGGAGAACAGCTGCAGAGGCTGCTGAAAGAAGAAGAAAGCGAGAAGAAGAGGAGCTCGAACGCGTAAAGCAAAGGAGCCTAGAAGAACAACATGTCGACGACTTAGTGTGTCCAACTGATGAGGAAGATGTGCTTCCAGAGGAGGTGGCTCCTCAAGTTGATGAGGATGAAGCGGCTGAAGAAGAGGATGCGACTGCTCTGGAGCAAGTCCAAGCAGACTTTGAAGAAATCGCAGGCGGCAACGAAGGTGAGATTTTTAATCTTGCGGTAACTTACCGAGATGTGATTGTTGGTGCGTTAAAGCACGGCTTGTCGAAAGCTGACATTCGCCACTGGCTAGTAGGCAAGTGCGGTGAACCTTCAGGTAATCATTTGAACAACATTTGTGAACTAGGTTGAGTAACCCAAACATAATCATGACTGGTTTCTTCGCACCCCAGGTCACGCTCACCTTAAAGATATGCTTAATGAAGATACATTAATAGGACAAGGTTCCGCATCCTTAGCATATGAAGAAGATACTGCAATCCCACCCTCGCGTGGAGGTGCTCGCTCTTAGCTTACCAAAGATAATAAAATATTATGCAGCACAAGTTACCTTACATCATCGTATTTTGTATCGCAGGCAACGCTGATGAAGCCATGTTGGAACAAAGGAATCAACCTTCTGCCTCTTATAGCCCGGTGCCGAGTTCTCATACTGAGAAGCCCGTCGCAGCCGCTGAATATGTGGGAGAGCCCTTCGAGGACATCATTGAAGTTTCTGATGATGTCGAAGCTGACACCGTGTTGATGGAGGAAGATTCCCATGCTGCTGCTGAGGAAACAGAAACGGATGCTGCTGGTGCTATCGCACCTGAAGGCATCCCTGATCAAGCTGCAACTTCTACCGCTGCCATGCCTCCGGCAATGACTGAGCCTGCGGCACCTCTTCCTGCGTGGAACTTTTGGAGTTCGCGGGTCGGGGCTGCAATCGCACCTGGTGCGGCTTATACTCTACCTACCAACTATGAAGAGTTAGAGCTCGCAGCTGATAGGAGGGCAATGGAGCGAGGACAGCCTTCAGCTTCCCCAGCAATGCGCATTCCTTCTTTGCGCGAGATCCTTGAAGGAACTGGTTGTTGGAATTGTGCCCTAGAGGCAATCAATTAAATTTTGACATTTATGGATTTACGTTTCATTATGTTATCGATATGGAGATATGTTTGACATGAATGAAGTCCTTAGAATATAAGTGTTATATTCTTAAATATCCCTAGTCAATTATAATGATTAATGGTACAATCATCTATAGACTAGTATGGGGTTGGATTGATATGGAGATATCATGATCCAACACATGGGTATGCATTAGGAGTAATGGCATACTGGATTGACCCATCTCCGAGAAGGCTACATACACGTTATGTTAAGTCACAAGCGCTTCTCGCAGTGCAACGGTATTGTCATCCTTAGACTTGAAGTCACTAGATATTCTAGTTGTGGATTATTGTAATTTTGGTAGCGTCAAACGCTACACCGTAACTGGGTAGTTATAAAGGCGTGTACTGGATACAATAAGAAGCAAGCTTAGAGATCGTAGTGGACGTAGATAGAATTTTTCCCTCCCACATAACGGGAGCAAATATCCTAGGCCACTCGAGGGATAGTGCTTATAAAATGTCTGGCCAGACTCAAATAAATCAATATGGGATATTGATGTTATTTGCACGAATAAGGCTATTCCCATGGATCGAGAAACTATGGATTGGATATACGAGTGTGACTTGTATGTCTCGTGTCCAATCCGGATATTGGGACAAAGGGATGAGACAATTACTTGCACAAGGTTTGTCATGATGACTATTCTATTTGTTGGCTAGAATGGATGTCTTGCTAGAGGCCGCTCCATATTAGTAAATAGTTACTACCAACTAAATAGAACCTATGGGGTCACACGCCATATAGGGGTGAAATAGACATGGGAAATAATTAATTAATATGATTAATTAATTAAAAGGATCAAATCGCAACAACTTGCTAACTTTGTAGGACTAATATGCAAGTTGGACTAATCCATGTATAGACATGATTAGGATATGCCAAGGTGGCCTAATTCATGTAGAGACATGATTAGGATTAATTTGCAAATAGAACTAATCCATGTATTGACATGAGAAGGACTATTTTTGCAAAAAGGGACTAATCCGAACTTGAGTAGGATTAGGAGAGGGGTTCTTTATGTAGTAGGACAAGGAGTTGTTGGACTATATAAAGAACACTCCTAGCTTATTTTCTCTCTACACACACCACACATCTATTTGATAGAAGAAAGGAGAGAACAAAGCAAGGAGAGAGAGCCAGTCCCAAAAAGAGGGCCGAACCCCCCTTGGGATTGCCGCCCCCTACCCGTCGGCCTAAAGGGTGCCGCCCCACCTTTGGCACTCCATTGTTGGCGATTTCTTCTTCCTCTTCCATTCTTCCTAGCTAGCACATGGATTTGGAGGATCTAGATCTCACCTCTAGGCGTGGTTCAACCGTAGAGACGTGACACTATTCGCGTTTGAAGTCATCAAAGGAGAACCCTAAGGTGTGTTATTGATTTCTTCCCTTACCATCGTTATGTCTCTTGACTTGTGATCCTTGGAGGGTTTTGCATGGTTTATTTTTATTTCCGTTGCGCATCCATGAATCAAAACCCTACAGTGGTATCAGAGCCACAGGTCGTAGAGCATAAACGTGGTTTATGTGTTACGTTTTAGTTGTTTTACACTTTAATTTGATTGTTTATCGCGTAAAACAAGACAAATCAAGCATGGGATGCAATTTGTCAATAATTAATCATAACAAGATCCAATTTTTTCATTGGATTCATGAATTGGTGAGTTTGAGAAATTTTAGGATCTTAGATCTAGGGTTTGGGCATCCTTGGGGAAGAAGGAGTTCTCCCAAAACAAGGAAACAACCAAACTTGGGCACCAAGCAAGGGAGTTGTTTTGGAAACAACTCCCTCAAGGAGGTTCGGCCCCCCTAGGGACCGCCCCCCTTGCTTGCCGCCCAAGATTGGCCGCCCTAGGGGCCGGGCCGGGCGGCCCTAACCCGCGGGCCTAGCCTTGTGGGTTTTGGGCCGGGCCGGCCCTAGGGCCTTGTGGTTCACTTTGATGGGCCCGGACAATTGATTGTTGGGCCCATGGACCGTTTTAACCCTAGAAATCCTAAAATCAATTAAAATTGACCAAGCGCATTAAAAATTGGATTTTAACTGTTTATGTGCAAATCGCATGGTGATTGGATATGGCCTTAGGATGTGGTTTGATGTGGATGTTTAATTTTGTGGTTTGGTTTTACGGCCTGCGAGCTGATCAATTAATTGTAATAATTAATTAGGGTTTTATGGGCTGCATGCTATTTTTTTTCTCAACTTGTGATATTTATTTTATTTAGTATAGAAGTTAGCTAGTGCTAGATAAAGTAGATTGTTAGCCAAGATTGAAGAAAAGAAGCCCAAAGCCAAAGGAGCCACAAAAGATGGAGCATGGAGCATTCCACATGACTATGAAGGATGGACCAAAAGATCAATACGCATGGAGATGTGTTTGTTTTAGGGTTCATAGATAATTCCATTGGCTTGGAATTATCTTAGTCTAGAAAAGGCCATATCCACATCACGTTTAATTTCTGTTTTGTGGTTGTTTATTTTATTGTCATATTATTTGTGTGGTTGGTGTATTGATGATGCATGCAATTAGGATAATAAGATAATTAGACAACCCGAATCTATTATTTGGAGTTGTGCCCAAACTCAAATAGATAGATTAGTTGATATTGATTAACAAAAACAATTAAAAATTGAATTTAAAATCCCTCAAAATTCAAATATTGTGTTCTTGCCTTCTCGTTATTTAAACACTCATTATCATCATTATTTACCAAGCTCGTGCGTGCCAAAGCATGGCGACTTGGTTCATCATGATGGAATGCGATGGCACGTAACAATGTGCACATGTTTAGATAAGAGGTTGAACACAACTAGGCTATTAATCTGATTAAGAAACCTAGAGGCAATCAATTGGGATTATCCATCTGGATGGATAAATAAGGAGTTATTTGCCCAATTGAACCAAGAGTTGCATATGGGATGCAATTGGAATTGTTCCTACCTAAAGTAGTCAAATTATGGGTGACTTGCCAAAGCAAGCTCATAAGGAGATGAAAGATGGATCTTGGCCCACTAGAAAATATAAGGATATTTTCCGCATTAATATCTTGAGGGTTATTAATCCGTAATAAAATAGTGGGAGCTATATTTGACAATTTAAATCCTTGTTGAATATAGTTATACGTCACAAACTTTGCATAATCCTATTATGTTGAATACCCATGGCATTAAACAAATAAAAACGCGACTCTATCTGTTTCCTAGACTGGTATAAAATTGAGAATTGTTCTCAAATAAAAGAGAAATTGTTGTACATCGTAGAACATAAAGATCTCTTCCTACCAACTACCAAAACACACTAAAACATAATGGAAGGGACATCAAAGAATGGTTCTTTGGATGTGACTTGCCTCATGTTAGCTGCCATGAACTCTGAGCTCTAGAGGCAAGAAGAGAGACATGGAGAAGTATGATATGATCATACATTGAAAGAAGCTCTTTCAAAAGAGGGAGCTAGACATGAAAGGTTTGAAGTGTTGCTCTACTTTGGGTTATGCAAATATACTAATTCAATATGATTGAAACATTAGTGAATATGCATTATCTATGAGATAGATAAAGAATAAAATGTTATTCACCCAAGTGGACCAAGAATTGCATTGGATGCAATTACAGTTTTGTTTTAAAGTTGATTTACTCAATATGATTGAAAAATCACTAAGCAAAACACTAATAATGGGCATGGGCAAAGTTGTTAATGGATAACAACATGGGTAAGGGCAAAAACAGTTTGCGCCGACCCCATGGGTATAAAGCAAGCTTATTGCTAAAACCAAGTTGCCTTGAATTCCCATAGATGGTGTAGAGGAAGAGAAACTACCCAAAGTACCTGGAAGTAAATAATAGAGGAATTGTGAATTCCGATTTGGGTATTTTTGTTATAGAAATCAATATGTCTATCTCATCATCATAAGTATATGATACTAGATGAGGATCTCACATTTGTGGAATTGTGGAGGATCTCAAGAGACGAAGACAATTGGATAAGGAAGAAATAATCCTACACGTGGGGCTATGAAGCAAAGGGTTGCTGAATAAGCCGTAGGGAATTATTTCTACCTTTAAGAAATTGTTCATGAATTAGACAAAAGCGATCATGTCCCTGCTATGAGTAGGAACATTATCATAGTTTCTTGTTTGGACAAGAAAGCTCTCTATCATAATAAAGGACAAATGTTGTTCCATTTATTCTGATACGCATTATTGTAATGCAATTTTGTCTAAGAGGATTGTATATCTTTGATCATGATAATTTCATCTATAACATTAATACCTAGATGTTTGCATATAATGATATGAACTTCACTTATCTTTAGCATTATCGTTTAGGCCCCATAAATAAGAGATACATATCTAGAACTCCATGAGGATGGATTTCTGGGACTCATTTGATTATTGAATCATATGAGACATGTAAGACTTATTAGGCAAATATATGATCTTTTGGGAATCATACATTTCGATGTATGAAGGCCACTAAGCACAAATGCTAAAGATGGTTTTCAGTACTTCATCATATTTACTGATGGGATCAGAGAAATATGGATTTGTGTATCTTGTGAAGAAACAAATCAGAATCCTTTGAATTTTTCAAGGTATTCAGGAATGAAATAGAGAACCAGCTTGGCAAAAGTATTAGGGCTCTACGATTGGATCATAGAGGAGAGTACTTGAGCCAAGAGTTTGACAAGAATCTATGGGAGTGTTGGATATGATCCAAAACTCGCTCCACCTAGCACGCCACATGGGTTTGGCGTGTCTAAGAGGAGAGTTCGGACCTTGTAGGACACGGTTCGGTCCATGATGAGTCAAACAGAACTTCCAGTTTACTTTTGGGGCTATGTTCTAATTACAGAAAATTTCGCCCTTAATCTTGTTCCATCAAAAACGGATTATGAAGAACGCCATATGAGATATGGACTAAGAAAGTGTCATGGTATGTCATTCATAAAGATTTGGGGTTATGAAGTTTATGTAAAAGAGTTTACAAATAAACTTGGACCCAAGTCGGATAAATGTTTTGTGGGATATCCTGAAAAGGATATTATTTCTACAACCCAATAGAGAACAAACTGTTTGTTGCTCGAACTACAGTGTTTCTAGGTAGACATTGTCTCTGAGAGAAACAGTGGGAGAACAGTAGAACTTGAAAAGTTCAAGAACCACAATAGAACATTGATCCGTTTGATGGAACATGAGCAGGATCACAAGGTGTTGTGGAGTAACCTACTCAGATAACACAAGAACCTCGTAGGTAAGGTAGGATATATCGAGGGACTAGAGAAATAAGGATTTCTCATAACCCCTGATATATTGCTCATCAAGATGAGCCTACAACCTATGAGATGGCCACGTGTGGCCATACTCTCAGAAATGGCTTGGAGCCATGAGATACGATATGGAATCCATGTATACCAACAAAGTATAGACTTTGGTGGAACAACCTGAAGGGTAGGACCCATAGGGTGCAAGTGGGTTATGAGGAAACCAACATGGATGGTAATATGATTACCTTTAAGGGACAATTGGTTGGGTAAGGATTTCTTGTGAGTTCATAGTATAGACTATGACGAAATCTTTCCCAGTTGTGATGCTTAAATCCATTAGTATCTTGCTTGTAGCAATCTGTTTATATATTGAATCAAGCTTCTAGGAGTTGGACTCTTCGAATTGATGATGCAATCAAAGGAGTTTGGTTCCATAAAAATGGAAGATGAGACTTGTGTTTACAAGAAGGTTAGTGGGAGCACAGTTATGTTTCTGGTCGTGTATGTGGAGACATACTTAATCATTGGGAATGTTGCCCCTACTTGGCAGTCTTACGTAGATTGACTAGGGAGTTGACTTTCTAATGGTAGACTTAAGCGAAGCAACTTGTGAAGATCTATTGAGGTAGATCAAGATGGTTGTATAGCTTAGGTCATAGTACACAAATTGACAAAGGTGTTGAAATGGTTCAACGTGAAAAGAATATTGATTCTTACCCATGTCACATGGAATTTAGTCTTTGGAAGGCTAATTGTCTTACTAATTAGATTGGGAATGGACCGTATGAATTAGATTCACGAGATACGCCATGAGATGTACTAGGTCAGACGTGTCATAAAGCATGACACAAAGATACCAGTCAAATCCGGGTGAGAGTCACGGGATTAATTATCAAGATTATCCTTTAGTACTTGAGAAGCACTAAGGATGAATTTTTAATAAATAGAGGATACGAAGAGTTTACTGTAAGGGGTTACAGTGATGCGAACTTCAAATCTGATAGAAGATTCAGATTATAAGTCGAGTTTTGAGTTTTGCCCTAGTGGGAGCGACTGTGAGCTGGAAAGGTTCCAGGCAAGATTCAGTCACTGATTCTAACATAGAGGACTGAGTAAATTAATGCATGAGATGCATTTACTCAGAATATTCAATCTCAATCAAATTGTTGATAGAGGAGATGTGAATATTTGCAAAGCACCAGCGGATGTCCCGCCTCTACGCAGCGTAAGCGTGGAAGGCCGCGCTAGATCAATAGGCATATGATGCAGGAGATTGACTCTAGTGCAAGTGGGAGACTGTTGGAATTGTGCCCTAGAGGCAATCAATTAAATTTTGACATTTATGGATTTACGTTTCATTATGTTATCGATATGGAGATATGTTAACATGAATGAAGTCCTTAGAATATAAGTGTTATATTCTTAAATATCCCTAGTCAATTATAATGATTAATGGGACAATCATCTATAGACTAGTATGGGGTTGGATTGATATGGAGATATCATGATCCAACACATGGGTATGCATTAGGAGTAATGGCATACTGGATTGACCCATCTCCGAGAAGGCTACATACACGTTATGTTAAGTCACAAGCGCTTCTCGCGGTGTAACGGTATTGTCATCCTTAGACTTGAAGTCACTAGATATTCTAGTTGTGGATTATTGTGATTTTGGTAGCGTCAAACGCTACACCGTAACTGGGTAGTTATAAAGGCGTGTACTGGATACAATAAGAAGCAAGCTTAGAGATTGTAGTGGACGTAGATAGAATTTGTCCCTCCCACATAACGGGAGAAAATATCCTAGGCCACTCGAGGGATAGTGCTTATAAAATGTCTGGCCAGACTCAAATAAATCAATATGGGATATTGATGTTATTTGCACGAATAAGGCTATTCCCATGGATCGAAAAACTATGGATTGGATATACGAGTGTGACTTGTATGTCTCGTGTCCAATCCGGATATTGGGACAAAGGGATGAGACAATTACTTGCACAAGGTTTGTCATGATGACTATTCTATTTGTTGGCTAGAATGGATGTCTTGCTAGAGGCCGCTCCATATTAGTAAATAGTTACTACCAACTAAATAGAACCTATGGGGTCACACGCCATATAGGAGTGAAATAGACATGGGAAATAATTAATTAATATGATTAATTAATTAAAATGATCAAATCGCAACAACTTGCTAACTTAGTAGGACTAATATGCAAGTTGGACTAATCCATGTATAGACATGATTAGGATATGCCAAGGTGGCCTAATTCATGTAGAGACATGATTAGGATTAATTTGAAAATAGAACTAATCCATGTATTGACATGAGAAGGACTATTTTTGCAAAAAGGGACTAATCCGAACTTGAGTAGGATTAGGAGAGGGGTTCTTTATGTAGTAGGAAAAGGAGTTGTTGGACTATAGAAAGAACACTCCTAGCCTATTTTCTCTCTACACACACCACACATCTATTTGATAGAAGAAAGGAGAGAACAAAGCAAGGAGAGAGAGCAAGTCCCAAAAAGAGGGCCGAACCCCCCTTGGGATTGCCGCCCCCTACCCGTCGGCCTAAAGGGTGCCGCCCCACCTTTGGCACTCCATTGTTGGCGATTTCTTCTTCCTCTTCCATTCTTCCTAGCTAGCACATGGATTTGGAGGATCTAGATCTCACCTCTAGGCGTGGATCAACCGTAGAGACGTGACACTATTCGCGTTTGAAGTCATCAAAGGAGAACCCTAAGGTGTGTTATTGATTTCTTCCCTTACCATGGTTATGTCTCTTGACTTGTGATCCTTGGAGGGTTTTGCATGGTTTATTTTTATTTCCGTTGCGCATCCATGAATCAAAACCCTACAGTGGTATCAGAGCCACAGGTCGTAGAGCATAAACGTGGTTTATGTGTTACGTTTTAGTTGTTTTACACTTTAATTTGATTGTTTATCGCGTAAAACAAGACAAATCAAGCATGGGATGCAATTTGTCAATAATTAATCATAACAAGATCCAATTTTTTCATTGGATGCATGAATTGGTGAGTTTGAGAAATTTTAGGATATTAGATCTAGGGTTTGGGCATCCTTGGGGAAGAAGGAGTTCTCGCAAAACAAGGAAAAAACCAAACTTGGGCACCAAGCAAGGGAGTTGTTTTGGAAACAACTCCCATAAGGAGGTTCGGCCCCCTAAGGGACCGCCCCCTTGCGTAAGTGATTGATTCTTACCCTTTTTTCAAGCTTTGCTGACTCATCTAAGCAACTGAAGAGTCTCAACAGGGTGTATATAAACCCTCCCTTATGCTGCTTGGGTTCTTCATCCCACAATGTGGCTTGCCGTGAGTCCTTACGACTGTTGGCTTCAACGCTTGTCTTTCGTTGATTCATGGCAGCTTCAAGTTGTGAAACCTGAGTTTGTGCTTTGTGCCATAGAAATGGCTTCCAAGATATGCTTTACAAGGCTTATTGATCTTTATAACTATCATAAAGAAGATGCAGATAATACCTCATGCTTGCTCGAAGAATTTTCTTCGTCTATTATGCTTGCAGGTCATGTTTCCGGCCGCCTCCCGGCGAGGTGCAGCGCCGTACTGACCTTGCTACCCACTCGTAATGAACGGCTGATTTCTCCTCTGGCTTGCCCGGAGGATGATTTCTTGCCTCCACGTTCTTGAACTCGGGGTCGCGAGCCAATGTGGACGTCTCCGTGGACAAGGAGCCTCTTACCCTAGGAGTTGCTGCTTGCCTTTTCTTCACAGCCGCATACGCCGGAACAGGTGGTTCCTCAGGCACGTCTCTTGGGCAGAAGACCAGACAATAGCCTTGTCAGATCCTGGGATCTTGAACATAGCATCGCATAGGTCTTGTAGACATGGTGGGCTGTTCATTTCATAAGAACACCCTACTTGCTACAGATATTTGGTCGCAGATCGTTGTATCGCATAGCTTCTGCTAGGACCGTTAGGTCGATCCTTTTTTCAGTTAGGATTCCCTCGATGTGTAACTTCCGCTTGTAAGTTACTATTTAGATGCATTGTAAGCCATGTTGGCTATGTAACTAGCTCTGTTTTGAGCCTTTCCGCTTGTAAGCTGCTATGTAGACAGATAAATTGTAAGTCATTTTGACTCATAATGATAAATCGCTTTGTATGATTTGCTGTCTTCGTTACAACAAATTACAATTTCGCATGTGTATTGGCAAATTTCGCCTTCTGTAGTGCTGTATTCACACTTTGCATTGTTGCTATGATTTGCTATCTGTCGGATAGATTCGCGGATATGATTTTAAATCGTTCGAGATCGTATTTGCATAGCTTTGCTATCTTGACTGATAGGCTTGAGGTTTACTTAAGGTTAGACTCAAGTACTGATGCTATCTCAGCAGATAGGCTTTTGTAGATCACTTAAGATCATTTTGCATTATGCTGCTATCATGGCAGATAGGCTTAAGGATCATTTTGAGATCGCATTCGTGTAGTGCTGCTATCGTGGCAGATAGGCTTGAAAGATCATTTAAGATCATGTTCCCATAGGCTGCTATCATGGCAGATAGGCTTAAAAGATCACTTAAGATCATACTCGCATAGGCTGCTATCGTGGAAAATAGGCCTTTAAAAGATCATTTAGGATCATATTCGCATAGGCTGCTATCGTGACAGATAGGCTTTTAAAGCATCATTTAGAATTATATTCGCATAGGCTGCTATCGTGGCAGATAGGCTTTTAAAAAGATCATTTAGGATCATATTTGCATAGGCTGCTATCATGGCAGATAGGCTTTAAAAGATCACTTAAGATCGTATTCGCATAGGCAGCTATCACGGCGGATAGGCTTGGAGATCACTTAAGATCATATTCGCATAAGCTGCTATCACGGCGGATAGGCTTTCACTACTGAGAAATAATGAAATAAACAGAGCAATAAAAACAGCTGAAAGCATAAAGTTCTTCCCATTTGGGAGAAGTCTTTTTATTATAAAATACTCTCATATGGGAGAGATGAAATTACAATTCCCTCATATGGGAGAGAAGATGCACGAGTTATAGCAATACAGAGCATAAAGCAGACGTTGTAATCTAACGCATATAATGAGAGAAGTTAAGGATAATACTTCTTAATCCAGCGCATGTTGACTGAGCTTGGGGTTGAGGTCGTTCCATGTAACCTCCGTATGTTGCAGTAGCCACTATCAAAGACTTATGTGACTTCAAAGGGTCCTTCCCAATTGGCTGCGAATTTTGGGTGAGCTGCCTCTCGCATGCAATGGTCAGACGCGCGCAAGACCAAATCTCCAACTGCGAAATCTCGACGTTGGACTGTTTTTTCGTACGCACGAGCGATCCTTTCTTGGTATCGTTTATTAGTCCTCTTAGCTTGCTCCCGCTTCTCCTCTAACAGGACCAAGTCATGATCGCGTTAATTGTCATATAATGCATGAAAAGACAACCTCGCGGAGTTGATCTTCACTTCCGCAGGTACCACAGCTTCAGCTCCATAGCATAAAAGAAATGGCGAGACCCTTGTGGGCGTCCTTGGAGAAGTCCGATAGGCCCACAAGGCTATGCTCAAAGAATCAGCCCATTTCTTGTGGTCATCCGCCACCATCTTGCTCAAGATCCTTAATAACGTCTTGTTGGTTGCTTCCGCTTGCCCATTCCCCTTCGGGTAGTATGGGGTAGAGCATATCTGCCTGATGTTGTACTCTTCTAGCTTTGCAGCCATCTGGCGATTAACAAAGGGGGTACCATTATCCGAAAGAATGGTGTTTGGAATTCCGAACCTGCATATGATGCTTTCTTGGATGAAATGGACCACGGCTAGCGCATTTTCTGTCTTCAATGGTATTGCTTCTACCCACTTGGTGAACAAATCGGTCGCGGTGAGAATGAAATGATTCCCGTGCGAGGTTGGTCGAATGGGACCAACGAAATCCAAATCCCATGTATGAAACAGCCATGGTGTTCCGAAAGCATGTAGATCTACGGCAGGAGCGTGCACCAGATTACCTTTGAATTGGCACTCCTGGCACCGTCTTACTTTAGTGCGGCAATCTGCCTCCATGGTGGGCCAGAAGTAACCAACCGAAAGGAGCTGTCTGCATAACTTCGCACCTCCCTGATGTTCCACTTGATGAGAAAGGTCCATCAAGTCTTGTGCTTCCTTGTCGTCTAGACATCGCAGCAGGTTACCTTCATGGCCCCTTCGCCAAAGCAGATTCTCTTGCACCACATATCGTGCTGCTTTTCTCTTTAGTTTCTCGGCTTCTTTTCTCGACACAGGTACAATACCCTGGGTGAAAAAGTCAAAGAATGGTTTCCTCCAATCCACATCATCGTCGGTCAGAGCAATGAATAAAGAGTCTTTGATCAGTGCGCAACTCTCGCAATTTCCTTGAATCAATGCTGCGGCCATTGACATGTCCGGCCAATGAATACCATACCTCTGGGCTTTCCGATAGATTGACACCTCACTTTCCCCGCAAGCATGTTGGTGAATCTTTTCTAACAGCGCTTGTCCCTCTTGCTCCGAGACGCATCGCATGAGTATTCCGCCAGGACCCTTGTAGTAGAGGGTGTTTTCATGTATGCAATACCCCTTTGTGGATGTCCAATTCTCGTTGCTCGTGCCCTCTGCGATGGCCCGTAAGATTGATTTTCTCCTGTCCGCATCATCCATGCATTCATCGTCGCACGCGTCCTCTGTCAATGTCGAGGATGTTCGCACTTTAATCGAGATTCTCGCGGGACATTTATCCGCACTGACCTTGGATCCCAAGGTAGCTAAAGCGTCAGCATGCCTATTGTCCGCTCTAGGTTTGTGCTCGTATCTAACGTCGCAGAACTGTTGCACCAATTTCTGTACCAAGGTCCGGTAGGGCAATAAGTTTATCTCCTTCAAACCATACTCGCCCGAGGCATGTTTGACGATTAGCTTGGAGTCTCCCACAACCGTCAAATTGCTTACTTCTAATGCCTTTGCTGCGCGAAGACCTGCGATGAGAGCCTCATACTCTGCTTCATTGTTGGTGACTGCGAAGTCAAGCTTTGCGGACATCTGTATGACCTCTCCATCTGGTTTGGTCAAGACTATTCCGATGCCTCCACCTTTCCTTGTTGACGAGCCATCGAAATGGAGCGTCCAATAGGGCAGCTCAACTGCGTAGATTTCAGGTCCATCCAATTCTTCTTCAATCACAGGCTCATGACTGTTATCAGGGAATTGCGCTAGCAAATCCGCTACCGCTTGCGACTTGATCGCCCGGGGTCGAACACATGTGATGTCATATTGAGAAATGGTCATTATACCATTTCGCCAACCTTCCCCCAGGAGTGGTGTGAGTCAGAAGATACCGTATGGGGTCGCTCTTTGTGACCACTACTACTTTGTGTGAAGCAAAATAGTGTCTCAACTTCTCTATTACAAAGAATAAAGCAAGGCAATGACGTTCAATGTCCGTGTACCTTGATTCTGCGGGCTGCACGATGCGAGAGATGTAGTAGATGGGCCTTTCTTGACCCTCGTACTCCTGAGCTAGGAGTGCTCCTATAGACGTCCTTGTTGACGTCAGATACAACAAGAGTGGTGATCCGAGCTGAGGTACGATCATTACTTTTGACGATGTCAGCAGCTCCTTTAGTTTCCTGAACTCAGCCTCGTGCTCTGCAGTCCAGTTGTATACAGCATCTTTCTTGAGAAGATCACTGAAACAGAAGGTGATTTCGGCGATCGCTGGGATGAATCTTCGCAGATAGGATAGCTTTCCCAAGAAGGTTTTCAAGGTACTTTGGTTATGTGGCGCCGTCATGCTAGTGATGGCCGATACCTTCGCGTGATCAGGCTCTATTCCTTGACGATGTACCACACATCCCAAGAACTTCCCTGATGTTACCCCGAATGCGCACTTCATGGGATTCATCTTTAATTGAAAGCTTCTGCATCTGTTGAACACTTTTCGCAAATCCCCCAGATGGTCTGCCTCCTCCTTGGATTTGACAACCAGGTCATCCACGTAAAATTCTACTTCCATTTGCATCATGTCGTGAAACAGGGCCATCATGGCCCGCTGGTAAGTCGCACCTGTGTTTTTGAGACCAAAAGGCATAACCGTGTAATTGAAGACTCCCACCGGGGTGATGAATGCGGTTTTTCGTGCATCTTCGAGGTCCATCTTGATCTGATTGTACCCGCTGAAGCCGTCCATGAAGCTGAACACGCGATGACCCGCGGTTGAATCGATAAGTAATTCGATGTTGGGGAGTGGAAAATCATCCTTGGGGCAGAAGCGATTAAGATCCCGAAAGTCTACACAAATGCGAAGTTGCCCATTCTTCTTTACTACTGGCACAATATTGGCCAACCAAGTGGGATGGTGATTTGGCTCTATGAATTTGGCATCCAGGAGTTGTTGGAATTGTGCCCTAGAGGCAATCAATTAATTGTGACATTTATGGATTTACGATTCATTATGTTATCGATATGGAGATATGTTAACATGAATGAAGTCCTTAGAATATAAGTGTTATATTCTTAAATATCCCTAGTCGATTATAATGATTAATGGGACAATCATCTATGGACTAGTATGGGGTTGGATTGATATGGAGATATCATGATCCAACACATGGGTATGCATTAGGAGTAATGGCATACTGGATTGACCCATCTCCGATAAGGCTACATACATGTTATGTTAAGTCACAAGCGCTTCTCGCGGTGCAATGGTATTGTCATCCTTAGACTTGAAGTCACTAGATATTCTAGTTGTGGATTATTGTGATCTTGATAGCGTTAAACGCTACACCGTAACTGGGTAGTTATAAAGGCGTGTACTGGATACAATAAGAAGCAAGCTTAGAGATCGTAGTGGACGTAGAGAGGATTTGTCCCTCCCACATAACGGGAGCAAATATCCTAGGCCACTCGAGGGATAGTGCTTATAAAATGTCTGGCCAGACTCAAATAAATCAATATAGGATATTGATGTTATTTGCACGAATAAGGCTATTCCCAGGATCGAGAAACTATGGATTGGATATACGAGTGTGACTTGTATGTCTCGCGTCCAATCCGGATATTGGGACAAAGGGATGAGACAATTACTTGCACAAGGTTTGTCATGATGACTATTCTATTTGTTGGCTAGAATGGATGTCTTGCTAGAGACCGCTCCATATTAGTAAATAGTTACTACCAACTAAATAGAACCTATGGGGTCACACGCCATATAGGGGTGAACTAGACATGGGAAATAATTAATTAATATGATTAATTAATTAGAGGGATAAAATCGCAACAACTTGCTAACTTAGTAGGACTAATATGCAAGTTGGACTAATCCATGTATGGACATGATTAGGATTTGCCAAGGTGGCCTAATTCATGTAGAGACATGATTAGGATTTATTTTCAAAATAGAACTAATCCATGTATTGACATGATAAGGACTATTTTTGCAAAAGGGACTAATCCGAACTTGAGTAGGATTATGAGGGGTTCTTTATGTAGTAGGACAAGGAGTTATTGGACTATATAAAGAACACTCCTAGCTTATTTTTCTCTCTACACACTACACATCTATTTGATAGAAGAAAGGAGAGAATAAAGCAAAGAGAGAGCAAGTCCCAAAAGAGGGCCGAAACCCCTTTATGGGACCGCCCCCTACCCGTCGGCCAAAGGAGAGCCGCCCCACCTCTTGGCACTCCATTGTTGCTTGGTTCCTTCTTCCTCCTCCATTCTTCCTAGCTAGCACATGGATTTGGAGGGTCTAGATCTCACCTCTAGGCGTGGATCAACCGTAGAGACGTGACACTATTCGCGTTTGAAGTCATCAAAGGAGAACCCAAAGGTGTGTTTATGATTTCTAACCCTTACTATCGTTATGTCTCTTGACTTGTGATCCTTGGAGGGTTTTGCATGGTTTTATGTTTGTTTTGCTTCCGTTGTTCAATCCATGAATCAAAAACCTACAGGAGTTTGACAATTTCCTGTTTAATCTTCACGTTGAGCTCCGGCCTAAAGCTTCTTGTGCTCTGCTTTACCGGTTTGGATCCTGGAATTACATCCAACTGGTGCATTGTGATGCTCGTGTCCAGACCAGGCATTTCATCGTATTCCCATGCGAACACGTCCTTGTATTCAGTCAAGAGTTGTAGCAATCTTTCCTCCTCTTCGCCTGTGAGGTCCGCGCTTAGAAAGACTGGCCTCTTCTTTTCTTCGCTCGAGCTTAGGAATACCTCCTTCAGCTCCTGCTTTTGTGGTCTGGGTTTATCTTCCATGCATTCGGGTGCTTCTTTGAGTTTCTCTTCTAGAGCGCTTGGCATTGGTTTGTTTGTCTCCGAAACCTGTTCAATTTGGTTGATTTGCTCAGGGATATCCCCATGCTCGCGTGAGGACACCCCCGCGCACCTTCATATGCGATAGCATTTCTTCCCATTGGCGTAAAAACTCTCTATCTCCTTGCCTGCAGGATCATATTTTGCTATCCTTTTCAGAGTGTACACGTTCTTTCGCTGGTAGGCAATCCGCAGCGCCTCTTCTCGCGTAGACGGCTTTTCCTTGGCATCCTCTCTTGTCACTATCACTCCTTCGGGTGACTGATCTTTGATATCCTCCCAACGGGGCAAAGGAGTGGGGTTGAACGGTCCCGGCGTTTGCTCATCCGCCATCTCGGTGAACCACACCGCCTCACTGAGATGCGCTTCATCCATGTTGAAAGGATTTGTCGAGGCTGGTATCTCCACTATTCTGCCATTCCAAATGGCTTTCATCACTTGGTGAGCTGTTGAAGGAACAACATCAAAGCGATGAATCCAGGCCCGGCCTATGATCATGTGATACGTAGTGTTCGCATCTATGACATAGAATTTTGCGGAACACTTGATTTTTCCAATCTGGACACCCAGGCGGATCCATCCTATCGTCATTCTGGAGTCACTTCCGAATCCCATCAGCGGGGATGGAAGCTTGACAATCTTGTGCTCCGGAATTCCTGCTAACTTCAAAGTATGGAGCGAAACGACGTTAACTGCAACTCCTCCGTCAACGAATGCTCTTTTGAACTCCACACCATTGATGATTGCTGTCACATACAGAGGCTTCTGATGGCTCGCATCTGTCTTTTTGTCGCTAGCAGAGAAGGTTATGACCTTTTCTGTAGAGCGGGACGCTCTGATAACCTTTCCATTGGAGACTACGATGTCCTCCTCGTAATCTTCTGCTATCCTTAGGATCGCCTTTGTCATCTCCTTCCGACCTTTCTCTGAGAAATTCATCTCATCGAAGAACCTGCTGAACCCATGCGATCCCTTCATTCGATCGGCACGTTCGTCCTCCGCGTTTATGCTGTAGTCCTCGTCATCGTGGATCTCGGCAATGATGGGCAGGCCATCCTCTGCAACCTCTTCAAGGTCCACAATCGAGATCATGGCGACCTCTTTGCCCTTCGGCTCTTGCTCCGCATGGGCAGGGAGTGGATTGTTTCGCACATCCTGCCTTTGATCGCTGACGATCAGTTCGCCATTTTTCATCTTTTGGCTTACCATGATTCTGAGCTTCTTGCAGTCAGCCGTGGGATGCATGACATTTCCGTGACATTCGCACCACTTCGGGTCCCTCACCATCTCCCTGGAGGGTGCCTTTTCGAGCGGAGGCAAGATACCGTCCTTACGCCATTGTCTGCAAAGGTCGCTTGCTTCCTCTACCGAACATGGCAGAGGTGGCGCATCAAAGTTGACTACTTTCGGCTGCTTTTGGGGCGAGACCGTATTCACTTCAGCCTCACGCGCTCTCTTGTAGCTGAATCTCCCGATTTTGAAAGTGGTCCCGCCCGAGGATCTCTCGGGGGCGTTCCTCTTTTTCTGCCTCTCTACTATAAGCTCGATGTTCTTTGTGCATTCGATTAGCTTCGAAAACGTAGGTGTTTCCAGGTTGATAAGCATACCTTTATACTCGTCTCGCATGCATTGCAGGCATATCTCCACGAGTCTGCTTTCGAGTATCACATCTTTGCATTCCAAGGACTTGGCCCTGAACTTCTTGATGAATGTTATTCCATCCTCCTCGCGCTTTTGATACATCCGCGAGAGATGAATCATCGTCACCTTTTCCTCCATCTGGAAGAACTTAGTGTAAAACTTCTGGACCATGTCGTCCCAGGTCTTCACGGATCCGGCCTCCAACGTCCTGTACCACTTGTAGGCCACATTCCCCAGGGATTTCGGGAACTCGCGCATCAGCAGCTTAGGATCATCCCCATACGGCCCCATCACATCAATGAAGCACATGACATGCTCATGGGCGTTCCCATTGACGTCTTCGAACTTGTCTCATTTAGGAGCTTTGTACCCAGCAGGGTTAGGCATGAGATAGATCTCTCGTGGAATAGGCGGGTCGTTGTCAAGCTTCGGGATGATGGTATCCGCGAACGATTGGTGAGCCAGGATAGTGTCTATGCGCCGTTGCAGCGACGTCATACACTCCGGAGCACTTCCCTCGGCAGCAGGAGGAGGGGTTGCCGCAGGCGGAGGCGACACATATGTCGCAGGAGGGCTAAGGACATATTGTGAATTCACGTTACCCCAGATTGCCGTTGGAGGAGGCAAGGGATACTGTGAGGCCGGATTAGGTACCAAAGTTGGAGGTGGAGGAGTATGAGTAGCAAGAGGCAACATTTGAGCTGTTGTCCCCTGAATTGAGGGTAGCTGCGTAGTTGCTGGTGGAGTTTGCGGGTTAGGATTGGGTGGTGTGGTTGACACTCCCAACCCTTGAGTGGTGGAGGCTCCTCCTCCCTGAGAAACGGTGGTGGCTGGTGTGGGGTTTGGAGCGAGGGTCCCCAGGACAGCCATTATCCGTTCTAGCTGTGCAGTTTGAGCTTTGAGAGCCTTTGCCTGATTCTGGATGGTGGCATCCAAGGCTTCTAGTGTCGGAGCTTCACCGGTAGATGTAGGAGTACGGCGGGCCTCCTCCCCCGAGGTGGTCTCCGTGGAAGGCGATCTGTTACTGACATCATCCTCATGAGACATGGTTGCTTGCAATGGTAAGTTCACGTCGGGTTCACCAAAATGTGCACAAGAGAATCCTGTAGAGAGAATTCTGCGTACACCAAGGGCAGAGAATAGAAAATGGCACAGGAGATGTTGGGTTGTGTGTAGGGAGAGAGTAAGGCAGTAGCACTGTATGAGAGAGAGACAGGGGTTTGGCAGAGCTTCCGCGTATATCTGGTGTGTTCTCCCTTGTATGGAAGGGTTAACGATCCTATATATAACAGAGAATGTGACCGTTGTAGTGTGGTTAATGCGCCCATCAATGGCGGCTTAATTATCTTAACCACAACGGCACGTTCGTCCGCGTATATAGGGACCGTTACAACACGTTATCCGCGTATACCGGAACCGTTACGAGGTTGACCGGGTTTATGGAGCTCGTGCCATAAATCTCTCAAAAGCAGTTACTAAGGGTCGCGCGCGGGCTTGGCTTGCACGCGACAGGACTTACTCTAGCCTCCAGACCACTAAGTCCCTACAAGTCCCGTGCAGTGGTATGCGAGGGCCCTGTCTCGCAGCCCCCACGTGGATCAGCGCGGCTGGTGATCCAGTGTGTGTGGAGCACAATATGGTGTGCTAGATGATTTCCATGTGGCTAAGATCTGTCTGCTCAGACTTTCAGAAGTGGCTGGAAGCCATGAGATCCGAGATGGAATCCATGTATACCAACAAAGTATGGACTTTGGTGGAACCACCCGATGGGGCGCGGCCCATAGGGTGCAAGTGGGTCTTCAAGAAGAAGATCGACATGGATGGTAATGTGATTACCTATAAGGGCCGATTGGTGGCTAAAGGATTCAGACAGATTCATGGTATTGACTATGATGAAACCTTTTCACCAGTCGCAATGACCAAATCATCCGAATACTACTTGCGATTGCAGCATACCACGACTATGAGATTTGGCAGATGGATGTCAAAACAGCATTCCTTTATGGGAATCTCCTCGAGGACGTGTATATGATACAGCCGGAGGGTTTTGAGGATCCAAAGCAAGCCAACAAAGTCTGTAAGCTGCAACGGTCCATTTATGGATTGAAGCAAGCTTCTAGGAGTTGGAATCGACGTTTTGATGAAGTGGTCAAAGAGTTTGGCTTCATCAGAAACGAAGATGAGTCTTGTGTCTACGAGAAGGTTAGTGGGAGCTCTGTAGCTTTTCTGGTCTTGTATGTGGATGACATACTACTCATTGGAAACGACATTACCATGCTGCAATCTGTGAAAGATTGGCTAAGAAAGTGTTTCTCAATGAAGGACTTAGGGGAAGCAGCCTATATACTCGGTATAAAGATCTATAGAGATAGATCTAAGAGGTTGCTAGGCCTAAGTCAAAGTACATATATTGACAAGGTGTTGAAGCGGTTCAACATGCAAGATTCCAAGAAGGGATTCTTGCCCATGTCACATGGAATCACTCTTTCGAAGAGTGGTTGTCCTTCCAATGAGATTGAGAAGGAACGCATGAGTAGGATTCCCTATGCCTCGGCCATAGGATCTATCATGTACGCCATGTTATGTACTAGACCAGATGTGTCATATGCCTTGAGTATGACAAGCAGATACCAATCCAATCCGGGTGAGAGTCACTGGATTGCTGTCAAGAACATCCTAAAGTACTTGAGAAGAACTAAGGATGCTTTCTTGATATTTGGCGGTGAGGAAGAGTTGCGTGTAAGGGGTTACACTGATGCAAGCTTCCAAACCGACAGAGATGACTTTAGATCACAATCGGGATATGTGTTTTGCCTGAATGGAGCAGCGGTGAGCTGGAAGAGTTCCAAGCAAGAGACGGTAGCTGATTCTACAACAGAGGCTGAGTACATTGCTGCAAATGGCGCAGCAAAGGAGGCTGTTTGGATCAGAAAGATTGTTTCTGAACTTGGTGTGGTCCCTAGCATTGCGGATCCAGTGGAGTTGTTCTGTGACAACACTGGGGCGATCGCGCAATCAAAGGAACCCAGATCGCACCAGAAGTCCAAACACGTGCTCAGGAAGTTTCATCTGATTCGAGATATTATCGATAGAGGAGACGTTCGGATATGCAAGATTCCTACAGATGATAATCTGTCAGACCCGCTTACGAAGCCTCTCACGCAGTGGAAGCATGAAGGGCACACTAGGAGTATGGGCATACGAGATGTGCCAGATTGGCTCTAGTGCAAGTGGGAGACTGTTGGAATAGATGCCCTAGAGGCAATCTAGTTTAGTATGAATTTGTATATGGCTAGAAAATTCATTTATTATTTATTGGATATTTAATATAATGAAGTCCTTAGATTTACAATTGTGTTGTTTATCTTAAATATCCCTAGTCAATTATAATGATTAAATGGGACAATCATCTATAGACTAGTATGGGGTTGGATTGATATGGAGATATCACGATCCAACACATAGGTGTGCATTAGGGAATGTTGCACCGGATTGACCCATCTCCGAGAAGGCTACATACACGTTATGTTGAGTCACAAGCGCTTCTCGCGGTGCAATGGTATTGTCATCCTTAGACTTGAAGTCACTAGATATTCTAGTTGTGGATCATTGTGATCTTGGTAGCGTTAAACGCTACACCGTAACTGGGTAGTTTTAAAGGCGTGTACTGGATACAATGAGAAGCAAGCTTAGAGATCGTAGTGGACGTAGAGAGGATTTGTCCCTCCCACATAACGGGAGCAAATATCCTAGGCCACTCGAGGGATAGTGCTTATAGAATGTCTGGCCAGACTCAAATAAATCAATATGGGATATTGATGTTATTTGCACGAATAAGGCTATTCCCATGGATCGAGAAACTATGGATTGGATATACGAGTGTGACTTGTATGTCTCGTGTCCAATCCGAATATAGAGACAAAGGGATGAGACAATTACTTGTACAAAGGTTGTCAAGATGACTATTCTATAAGTTGGCTAGAATGGATGTTTTGCTAGAGACCGCTCCATATTAGCAAATAGTTGCTACCAACTAGATAGAACCTATATAAAGGACCCTCCTTCCTTCCTTCCCATAACTTATGCTCATTAAGTGAACATAACAAGAGTGGGAGAGAACAAAGGAGAGAGAGCAAGCAACAAAGGAGGCCCGACGCCACCCTTGCCGCCGCTCTCGTCCCCGACGGCCAAAAGAGGCCGAGACCCTCTTTTGGGTCTCGTTTTGCGTGATTTCTTCTTCCTCTTCCTATTCCGGGCTAGCACCAAGGAGTTTGGGAGATCTAGGATCAACTCTAGGCGTGGATCAACTATAGAGAACGTGACATTATTCGCGTTTGAAGTCATCAAGGAGAACCCAAAGGTGTGTTTATGATTTCTAACCTTTACCATCGTTATGTCTCTTGACTTGTGATCCTTGGAGGGTTTTGCATGGTTTTATGTTTGATTATGCTTCCGTTGTGCGATCCATGAATCAAAACCCTACAGTGGTATCAGAGCCACAGGTCGTAGAGCATAAACGTGGTTTATGTGTTACGTTTTAGTTTTTTTACACCTTAATTTGATTGTTTATCGCGTAAAACAAGACAAATCAAGCATGGGATGCAATTTGTCAATAATTAATCATAACAAGATCCAATTTTTGCATTGGATGCATGAATTGGTGAGTTTGAGAAATTTTAGGATCTTAGATCTAGGGTTTGGGCATCCTTGGGGAAGAAGGAGTTCTCCCAAAACAAGGAAACAACCAAACTTGGGCACCAAGAAAGGGAGTTGTTTTGGAAACAACTCCCTCAAGGAGGTTCGGCCCCCCTAGGGACCGCCCCCCTTGCTTGCCGCCCAAGCTTGGCCGCCCTAGGGGCCGGGCGGCCCTAACCCGCGGGCCTAGCCTTGTGGGTTTTGGGCCGGGCCGGCCCTAGGGCCTTGTGGTTCACTTTGATGGGCCCGGACAATTGATTGTTGGGCCCACGGACCGTTTTAACCCTAGAAATCCTAAAATCAATTAAAATTGACCAAGCGCGTTAAAATTTGATTTTAACAGTTTATGTGCAAATCGCATGGTGATTGGATATGGCCTTAGGATGTGGTTTGATGTGGATGTTTAATTTTGTGGTTTGGTTTTACGGCCTGCGAGCTGATCAATTAATTGTAATAATTAATTAGGGTTTTATGGCCTGCGTGCCATTTTTTCCTCAACTTGTGAGATTTATTTTATTTAGTATAGATATTAGCTAGTGCTAGATAAAGTAGATTGTTAGCCAAGATTGGAGAAAAGAAGCCCAAAGCCAAAGAAGCCACAAAAGATGGAGCATGGAGCATGGAGCATTCCACAAGACTATGGAGGATGGACCAAAAGATCAAGACGCATGGAGATGTGTTTGCTTTAGGGTTCATAGATAATTCCATTGGCTTGGAATTATCTTAGTCTAGAAAAGGCCATATCCACATCACGTTTAATTTCTGCCTTGTGGTTGTTTATTTTATTGTCTTATTATTTGTGTGGTTGGTGTATGGATGATGCATGCAATTAGGATAATAAGATAGACAACCCGGATCTATTATTTGGAGTTGTGCCCAAACTCAAATAGATAGATTAGTTGATATTGATCAACAAAACAATTAAAGAATTGAATTTAAAATCCCTCAAAATTCAAATATTGTGTTTTTGCCTTCTCGTTATTTAAACACTCATTATCATCATTATTTATCAAGCTCGTGCGTGCCAAAGCATGGCGACTTGGTTCATAATGATGGAATGCGATGTCACGTAACAATGTGCAATTGTTTAGATAAGAGGTTGAACACAACTAGGCTATTAATTTGATTAAGAAACCTAGAGGCAATCAATTGGGATTATCCATGTGGATGGATAAATAAGGAGTTATTTGCCCGATTGAACCAAGAGTTGCATAAGGATGCAATTGGAATTGTTCCTACCTAAAGTAGTCAAATTATGGGTGACTTGCCAAAGCAAGCTCATAAGGAGATGAAAGATGGATCTTGGCCCACTAGAAAATATAAGGATATTTTCCGCATTAATATCTTGAGGGTTATTAATCCGTAGAAAAATAGTGGGAGCTATATTTAATAAACTAGCCATTATTAAAAATAGTCAAAAATTCACAAATACTAAAACTTGCGTATTTTTCCTTTTGTAGAATTCCAAATGGCAAACAACTCATCGAGTTCACAACATTCCCTACGATCTGTCCTTGAGAAGGACAAGCTCTCTGGAACCAACTTTCTTGATTGGTACAGAAACTTGAGAATTGTTCTCAAGCAAGAGAAGAAACTGTACGCAATAGAGGAGCATGTTCCAGAAGGTCCAGAGAACCAAACACCTGCTGCCTTAAAGGCGTATCAAAAGCATGTTGATGACTCTAATGATGCGGCCTGCCTTATGCTTTGCACCGTGACTTCTGAGCTTCAGAAGCAACACGAAAACATGAATGCTGTCGATATGATCGAACATCTAAAGCAGCTCTTCCAAGAGCAGGCGAGGGTAGAGAGGTATGAGGTCTCAAAGGCACTGTTCAAATGTCATCTGGTAGAAGGGAACCCGGTGGGACCCCATGTACTCCGAATGATCGGGTACTTGGAGAATCTCGCCCGACTAGGGTTCTCGGTCGGCCAAGAGTTGGCAACCGATCTCGTGTTGCAATCGTTGCCCGAGAGTTATGGACAGTTCATTATGAACTATAACAAACGAGATCGTTAAACCACTGCCAGATTTGCTCAACATGTTGAGGACGGCTGAACAGAGCATCAACAAGGGAAAGGGCAAGGCCATAATGATGGTGCAGAAAGGAAAGGGCAAAAGGTTTGCCTCTTCCTCCAAGGGCAAAGGCAAGTCAGTTGCCAAGTCCAAGGAACCTGCCCTTAAGCCTGTTGGTGGCATTGCCAAGGCCGTGACTAAACGTGAGTGTCACTACTGCAGTCAGCCTGGACACTGGAGGAGGAACTGCCCAAAATATCTGGAGGACAAGAGGCTTGGAATAGTGATTCCACCACCACCAGGTATTTTTGTTGTAGATGTCAATTTAACTGTCTCTACATCATAGGTATTAGATACTGGATGTGGATCTCATATTTGTCGAAATATGCAGGATCTAAAGAGAAGTAAAAGATTGGCTAAAGGAGAGGTAGATCTACGCGTTGGGAATGGAGCAAAGGTTGCTGCGTTGGCCATAGGCGTGTGCGAGCTATCTCTGCCTTCATGATTAGTGTTAGAATTAAATAATTGCTATTTTGTGCCTGCTATGAGCAGAAACATTATTTCTATTTCTTGTTTGGACAAGGATGGTTTTATTATTTCAATAAAGAACAATTGTTGTTCCTTTTATTTGAATAATATTCACTATTTTAGTGCGCAATTATTTAATGGACTTTATGTCCTTGATCTAAGCAATCCTGTCTACAACATTAATACCGAGCGGATTAAAATAAATGATTTAAATCCTGCTTATTTATGGCACTGTCGTTTAGGCCACATAAATGAGAAACGTGTATCTAGACTCCATAAGGATGGATTACTAGACTCATTTGATTTTGAATCATATGAGACATGTGAGGCTTGTTTATTGGGAAAAATGACAAAGTCCCCTTTCAATAAGAAAGGCGAGAGGACTAGTGAGCAATTGGCACTCATACATACCGATGTGTGTGGGCCATTTGCCACGCCTGCCAGGGGTGGTTATGTCTACTTCATTACATTTACTGATGATTACAGTAGATATGGATTTGTGTACCTTATGAGGGCAAAATCCGAATCCTTTGAAGTGTTCAAAGAATTCAAGAATGAAGTAGAGAAGCAACTTGGCAAAAGTATAAAGGCTCTACGATCGGATCGTGGAGGAGAATACTTGAGCCAAGAGTTTGACGACTATCTTAGAGAGTGTGGGATCGTGTCCCAACTCACTCCACCCGGAACGCCACAATGGAATGGCGTGTCCGAGAGGAGGAATCGAACCCTATTCGATATGGTTCGATCTATGATGTGTCAAACCGATCTTCCATTATCATTTTGGGGCTACACTCTATTAAGTGCAGCTTTCACCATTAACCGTGTTCCATCCAAATCAGTCTTGAAAACACCATATGAGATGTGGAGTGGGAGGCGTCCCACACTGTCTTTCATGAGGATTTGGGGCTGCGATGTCTATGTAAAACGTTTACAATCAGACAAGCTAGGGCCTAAATCGGATAAGTGTAAATTTGTGGGGTACCCTAAGGAAACTGAGGGATACTACTTCTACAATCCAACCGAGAACAAAGTGTTTGTTGCTCGGACCGGCGTGTTTCTAGAAAGAGAGTTTGTCTCTAAAGAAGCAAGTGGGAGGAATGTAGAACTTGAAGAAGTTCAAGAACCACAAATCACTGAACCGATTATGGAACATGAACAGGAACCACAAGCAGTTGTGGAACCACCTGTTCAGGTAACACAAGAGCTTCGTAGATCTAGTAGAGTGCGCCAGGAACCCGAGAGGTATGGACTTCTCGTAACTGATTCCGGTGACACGATGCTCATAGATGACGAGCCTACTACCTATGAGGAGGCCATGGGTGGCCCAGACTCTCAGAAGTGGCTGGAAGCCATGAGATCCGAGATGGAATCCATGTATACCAACAAAGTATGGACTTTGGTGGAACCACCCGATGGGGCGCGGCCCATAGGGTGCAAGTGGGTCTTCAAGAAGAAGATCGACATGGATGGTAATGTGATTACCTATAAGGGCCGATTGGTGGCTAAAGGATTCAGACAGATTCATGGTATTGACTATGATGAAACCTTTTCACCAGTTGCAATGACCAAATCCATCCGAATCCTACTTGCGATTGCAGCATACCACGACTATGAGATTTGGCAGATGGATGTAAAAACAGCATTCCTTTATGGGAATCTCCTCGAGGACGTGTATATGATACAGCCGGAGGGTTTTGAGGATCCAAAGCAAGCCAACAAAGTCTGTAAGCTGCAACGGTCCATTTATGGATTGAAGCAAGCTTCTAGGAGTTGGAATCGACGTTTTGATGAAGTGGTCAAAGAGTTTGGCTTCATCAGAAACGAAGATGAGTCTTGTGTCTACGAGAAGGTTAGTGGGAGCTCTGTAGCTTTTCTGGTCTTGTATGTGGATGACATACTACTCATTGGAAACGACATTCCCATGCTGCAATCTGTGAAAGATTGGCTAAGAAAGTGTTTCTCAATGAAGGACTTAGGGGAAGCAAACTATATACTCGGTATAAAGATCTATAGAGATAGATCTAAGAGGTTGCTAGGCCTAAGTCAAAGTACATATATTGACAAGGTGTTGAAGCGGTTCAACATGCAAGATTCCAAGAAGGGATTCTTGCCCATGTCACATGGAATCACTCTTTCGAAGAGTGGTTGTCCTTCCAATGAGATTGTGAAGGAACGCATGAGTAGGATTCCCTATGCCTCGGCCATAGGATCTATCATGTACGCCATGTTATGTACTAGACCAGATGTGTCATATGCCTTGAGTATGACAAGCAGATACCAATCCAATCCGGGTGAGAGTCACTGGATTGCTGTCAAGAACATCCTAAAGTACTTGAGAAGAACTAAGGATGCTTTCTTGATATTTGGCGGTGAGGAAGAGTTGCGTGTAAGGGGTTACACTGATGCAAGCTTCCAAACCGACAGAGATGACTTTAGATCACAATCGGGATATGTGTTTTGCCTGAATGGAGCAGCGGTGAGCTGGAAGAGTTCCAAGCAAGAGACGGTAGCTGATTCTACAACAGAGGCTGAGTACATTGCTGCAAATGGCGCAGCAAAGGAGGCTGTTTGGATCAGAAAGATTGTTTCTGAACTTGGTGTGGTCCCTAGCATTGCGGATCCAGTGGAGTTGTTCTGTGACAACACTGGGGCGATCGCGCAATCAAAGGAACCCAGATCGCACCAGAAGTCCAAACACGTGCTCAGGAAGTTTCATCTGATTCGAGATATTATCGATAGAGGAGACGTTCGGATATGCAAGATTCCTACAGATGATAATGTGTCAGACCCGCTTACGAAGCCTCTCACGCAGTGGAAGCATGAAGGGCACACTAGGAGTATGGGCATACGAGATGTGCCAGATTGGCTCTAGTGCAAGTGGGAGACTGTTGGAATAGATGACCTAGAGGCAATCTAGTTTAGTATGAATTTGTATATGGCTAGAAAATTCATTTATTATTTATTGGATATTTAATATAATGAAGTCCTTAGATTTAAAATTGTGTTGTTTATCTTAAATATCCCTAGTCAATTATAATGATTAAATGGGACAATCATCTATAGACTAGTATGGGGTTGGATTGATATGGAGATATCACGATCCAACACATAGGTGTGCATTAGGGAATGTTGCACCGGATTGACCCATCTCCGAGAAGGCTACATACACGTTATGTTGAGTCACAAGCGCTTCTCGCGGTGCAATGGTATTGTCATCCTTAGACTTGAAGTCACTATATATTCTAGTTGTGGATCATTGTGATCTTGGTAGCGTTAAACGCTACACCGTAACTGGGTAGTTATAAAGGCGTGTACTGGATACAATGAGAAGCAAGCTTAGAGATCGTAGTGGACGTAGAGAGGATTTTTCCCTCCCACATAACGGGAGCAAATATCCTAGGCCACTCGAGGGATAGTGCTTATAGAATGTCTGGCCAGACTCAAATAAATCAATATGGGATATTGATGTTATTTGCACGAATAAGGCTATTCCCATGGATCGAGAAACTATGGATTGGATATACGAGTGTGACTTGTATGTCTCGTGCCCAATCCGGATATAGAGACAAAGGGATGAGACAATTACTTGTACAAAGGTTGTCAAGATGACTATTCTATTAGTTGGCTAGAATGGATGTTTTGCTAGAGACCGCTCCATATTAGCAAATAGTTGCTACCAACTAGATAGAACCTATGGGGTCACACGCTATATAGAGTTGAACTAGATTTGGGAATTAATTAATTGGATTAATTAATTAGAAGGATCATTATGCAAACCCTTGCAAACTTAGTAGGGACTAATTTGCAAGGAAGGGACTAAATTGAATTCTAGTTGGACTAGAATAAGTCCTTTAGGTAGTTAACAAGGAGTTGTTGGACTATATAAAGGACCCTCCTTCCTTCCTTCCCATAACTTATGCTCATTAAGTGAACATAACAAGAGTGGGAGAGAACAAAGGAGAGAGAGAAAGCAACAAAGGAGGCCCGACGCCACCCTTGCCGCCGCCCTCGTCCCCGACGGCCAAAAGAGGCCGAGACCCTCTTTTGGGTCTCGTTTTGCGTGATTTCTTCTTCCTCTTCCTATTCCGGGCTAGCACCAAGGAGTTTGGGAGATCTAGGATCAACTCTAGGCGTGGATCAACTATAGAGAACGTGACATTATTCGCGTTTGAAGTCATCAAGGAGAACCCAAAGGTGTGTTTATGATTTCTAACCTTTACCATCGTTATGTCTCTTGACTTGTGATCCTTGGAGGGTTTTGCATGGTTTTATGTTTGATTATGCTTCCGTTGTGCGATCCATGAATCAAAACCCTACAGTGGTATCAGAGCCACAGGTCGTAGAGCATAAACGTGGTTTATGTGTTACGTTTTAGTTTTTTTACACCTTAATTTGATTGTTTATCGCGTAAAACAAGACAAATCAAGCATGGGATGCAATTTGTCAATAATTAATCATAACAAGATCCAATTTTTGCATTGGATGCATGAATTGGTGAGTTTGAGAAATTTTAGGATCTTAGATCTAGGGTTTGGGCATCCTTGGGGAAGAAGGAGTTCTCCCAAAACAAGGAAACAACCAAACTTGGGCACCAAGAAAGGGAGTTGTTTTGGAAACAACTCCCTCAAGGAGGTTCGGCCCCCCTAGGGACCGCCCCCCTTGCTTGCCGCCCAAGCTTGGCCGCCCTAAGGGCCGGGCGGCCCTAACCCGCGGGCCTAGCCTTGTGGGTTTTGGGCCGGGCCGGCCCTAGGGCCTTGTGGTTCACTTTGATGGGCCCGGACAATTGATTGTTGGGCCCACGGACCGTTTTAACCCTAGAAATCCTAAAATCAATTAAAATTGACCAAGCGCGTTAAAATTTGATTTTAACAGTTTATGTGCAAATCGCATGGTGATTGGATATGGCCTTAGGATGTGGTTTGATGTGGATGTTTAATTTTGTGGTTTGGTTTTACGGCCTGCGAGCTGATCAATTAATTGTAATAATTAATTAGGGTTTTATGGCCTGCGTGCCATTTTTTCCTCAACTTGTGAGATTTATTTTATTTAGTATAGATATTAGCTAGTGCTAGATAAAGTAGATTGTTAGCCAAGATTGGAGAAAAGAAGCCCAAAGCCAAAGAAGCCACAAAAGATGGAGCATGGAGCATGGAGCATTCCACAAGACTATGGAGGATGGACCAAAAGATCAAGACGCATGGAGATGTGTTTGCTTTAGGGTTCATAGATAATTCCATTGGCTTGGAATTATCTTAGTCTAGAAAAGGCCATATCCACATCACGTTTAATTTCTGCCTTGTGGTTGTTTATTTTATTGTCTTATTATTTGTGTGGTTGGTGTATGGATGATGCATGCAATTAGGATAATAAGATAGACAACCCGGATCTATTATTTTGAGTTGTGCCCAAACTCAAATAGATAGATTAGTTGACATTGATCAACAAAACAATTAAAGAATTGAATTTAAAATCCCTCAAAATTCAAATATTGTGTTTTTGCCTTCTCGTTATTTAAACACTCATTATCATCATTATTTATCAAGCTCGTGCGTGCCAAAGCATGGCGACTTGGTTCATAATGATGGAATGCGATGTCACGTAACAATGTGCAATTGTTTAGATAAGAGGTTGAACACAACTAGGCTATTAATTTGATTAAGAAACCTAGAGGCAATCAATTGGGATTATCCATGTGGATGGATAAATAAGGAGTTATTTGCCCGATTGAACCAAGAGTTGCATAAGGATGCAATTGGAATTGTTCCTACCTAAAGTAGTCAAATTATGGGTGACTTGCCAAAGCAAGCTCATAAGGAGATGAAAGATGGATCTTGGCCCACTAGAAAATATAAGGATATTTTTCGCATTAATATCTTGAGGGTTATTAATCCGTAGAAAAATAGTGGGAGCTATATTTAATAAACTAGCCATTATTAAATATAGTCAAAAATTCACAAATACTAAAACTTGCGTATTTTTCCTTTTGTAGAATTCCAAATGGCAAACAACTCATCGAGTTCACAACATTCCCTACGATCTGTCCTTGAGAAGGACAAGCTCTCTGGAACCAACTTTCTTGATTGGTACAGAAACTTGAGAATTGTTCTCAAGCAAGAGAAGAAACTGTACGCAATAGAGGAGCATGTTCCAGAAGGTCCAGAGAACCAAACACCTGCTGCCTTAAAGGCGTATCAAAAGCATGTTGATGACGCTAATGATGCGGCCTGCCTTATGCTTTGCACCGTGACTTCTGAGCTTCAGAAGCAACACGAAAACATGAATGCTGTCGATATGATCGAACATCTAAAGCAGCTCTTCCAAGAGCAGGCGAGGGTAGAGAGGTATGAGGTCTCAAAGGCACTGTTCAAATGTCATCTGGTAGAAGGGAACCCGGTGGGACCCCATGTACTCCGAATGATCGGGTACTTGGAGAATCTCGCCCGACTAGGGTTCCCGGTCGGCCAAGAGTTGGCAACCGATCTCGTGTTGCAATCGTTGCCCGAGAGTTATGGACAGTTCATTATGAACTATAACATGAACGAGATCGTTAAACCACTGCCAGATTTGCTCAACATGTTGAGGACGGCTGAACAGAGCATCAACAAGGGAAAGGGCAAGGCCATAATGATGGTGCAGAAAGGAAAGGGCAAAAGGTTTGCCTCTTCCTCCAAGGGCAAAGGCAAGTCAGTTGCCAAGTCCAAGGAACCTGCCCTTAAGCCTGTTGGTGGCATTGCCAAGGCCGTGACTAAACGTGAGTGTCACTACTGCAGTCAGCCTGGACACTGGAGGAGGAACTGCCCAAAATATCTGGAGGACAAGAGGCTTGGAATAGTGATTCCACCACCACCAGGTATTTTTGTTGTAGATGTCAATTTAACTGTCTCTACATCATAGGTATTAGATACTGGATGTGGATCTCATATTTGTCGAAATATGCAGGATCTAAAGAGAAGTAAAAGATTGGCTAAAGGAGAGGTAGATCTACGCGTTGGGAATGGAGCAAAGGTTGCTGCGTTGGCCATAGGCGTGTGCGAGCTATCTCTGCCTTCAGGATTAGTGTTAGAATTAAATAATTGCTATTTTGTGCCTGCTATGAGCAGAAACATTATTTCTATTTCTTGTTTGGACAAGGATGGTTTTATTATTTCAATAAAGAACAATTGTTGTTCCTTTTATTTGAATAATATTCACTATTTTAGTGCGCAATTATTTAATGGACTTTATGTCCTTGATCTAAGCAATCCTGTCTACAACATTAATACCGAGCGGATTAAAATAAATGATTTAAATCCTGCTTATTTATGGCACTGTCGTTTAGGCCACATAAATGAGAAACGTGTATCTAGACTCCATAAGGATGGATTACTAGACTCATTTGATTTTGAATCATATGAGACATGTGAGGCTTGTTTATTGGGAAAAATGACAAAGTCCCCTTTCAATAAGAAAGGCGAGAGGACTAGTGAGCAATTGGCACTCATACATACCGATGTGTGTGGGCCATTTGCCACGCCTGCCAGGGGTGGTTATGTCTACTTCATTACATTTACTGATGATTACAGTAGATATGGATTTGTGTACCTTATGAGGGCAAAATCCGAATCCTTTGAAGTGTTCAAAGAATTCAAGAATGAAGTAGAGAAGCAACTTGGCAAAAGTATAAAGGCTCTACGATCGGATCGTGGAGGAGAATACTTGAGCCAAGAGTTTGACGACTATCTTAGAGAGTGTGGGATCGTGTCCCAACTCACTCCACCCGGAACGCCACAATGGAATGGCGTGTCCGAGAGGAGGAATCGAACCCTATTCGATATGGTTCGATCTATGATGTGTCAAACCGATCTTCCATTATCATTTTGGGGCTACACTCTATTAAGTGCAGCTTTCACCATTAACCGTGTTCCATCCAAATCAGTCATGAAAACACCATATGAGATGTGGAGTGGGAGGCGTCCCACACTGTCTTTCATGAGGATTTGGGGCTGCGATGTCTATGTAAAACGTTTACAATCAGACAAGCTAGGGCCTAAATCGGATAAGTGTAAATTTGTGGGGTACCCTAAGGAAACTGAGGGATACTACTTCTACAATCCAACCAAGAACAAAGTGTTTGTTGCTCGGACCGGCGTGTTTCTAGAAAGAGAGTTTGTCTCTAAAGAAGCAAGTGGTAGGAATGTAGAACTTGAAGAAGTTCAAGAACCACAAATCACTGAACCGATTATGGAACATGAACAGGAACCACAAGCAGTTGTGGAACCACCTGTTCAGGTAACACAAGAGCTTCGTAGATCTAGTAGAGTGCGCCAGGAACCCGAGAGGTATGGACTTCTCGTAACTGATTCCGGTGACACGATGCTCATAGATGATGAGCCTACTACCTATGAGGAGGCCATGGGTGGCCCAGACTCTCAGAAGTGGCTGGAAGCCATGAGATCCGAGATGGAATCCATGTATACCAACAAAGTATGGACTTTGGTGGAACCACCCGATGGGGCGCGGCCCATAGGGTGCAAGTGGGTCTTCAAGAAGAAGATCGACATGGATGGTAATGTGATTACCTATAAGGGCCGATTGGTGGCTAAAGGATTCAGACAGATTCATGGTATTGACTATGATGAAACCTTTTCACCAGTCGCAATGACCAAATCCATCCGAATCCTACTTGCGATTGCAGCATACCACGACTATGAGATTTGGCAGATGGATGTAAAAACAGCATTCCTTTATGGGAATCTCCTCGAGGACGTGTATATGATACAGCCGGAGGGTTTTGAGGATCCAAAGCAAGCCAACAAAGTCTGTAAGCTGCAACGGTCCATTTATGGATTGAAGCAAGCTTCTAGGAGTTGGAATCGACGTTTTGATGAAGTGGTCAAAGAGTTTGGCTTCATCAGAAACGAAGATGAGTCTTGTGTCTACGAGAAGGTTAGTGGGAGCTCTGTAGCTTTTCTGGTCTTGTATGTGGATGACATACTACTCATTGGAAACGACATTCCCATGCTGCAATCTGTGAAAGATTGGCTAAGAAAGTGTTTCTCAATGAAGGACTTAGGGGAAGCAGACTATATACTCGGTATAAAGATCTATAGAGATAGATCTAAGAGGTTGCTAGGCCTAAGTCAAAGTACATATATTGACAAGGTGTTGAAGCGGTTCAACATGCAAGATTCCAAGAAGGGATTCTTGCCCATGTCACATGGAATCACTCTTTCGAAGAGTGGTTGTCCTTCCAATGAGATTGTGAAGGAACGCATGAGTAGGATTCCCTATGCCTCGGCCATAGGATCTATCATGTACGCCATGTTATGTACTAGACCAGATGTGTCATATGCCTTGAGTATGACAAGCAGATACCAATCCAATCCGGGTGAGAGTCACTGGATTGCTGTCAAGAACATCCTAAAGTACTTGAGAAGAACTAAGGATGCTTTCTTGATATTTGGCGGTGAGGAAGAGTTGCGTGTAAGGGGTTACACTGATGCAAGCTTCCAAACCGACAGAGATGACTTTAGATCACAATCGGGATATGTGTTTTGCCTGAATGGAGCAGCGGTGAGCTAGAAGAGTTCCAAGCAAGAGACGGTAGCTGATTCTACAACAGAGGCTGAGTACATTGCTGCAAATGGCGCAGCAAAGGAGGCTGTTTGGATCAGAAAGATTGTTTCTGAACTTGGTGTGGTCCCTAGCATTGCGGATCCAGTGGAGTTGTTCTGTGACAACACTGGGGCGATCGCGCAATCAAAGGAACCCAGATCGCACCAGAAGTCCAAACACGTGCTCAGGAAGTTTCATCTGATTCGAGATATTATCGATAGAGGAGACGTTCGGATATGCAAGATTCCTACAGATGATAATGTGTCAGACCCGCTTACGAAGCCTCTCACGCAGTGGAAGCATGAAGGGCACACTAGGAGTATGGGCATACGAGATGTGCCAGATTGGCTCTAGTGCAAGTGGGAGACTGTTGGAATAGATGACCTAGAGGCAATCTAGTTTAGTATGAATTTGTATATGGCTAGAAAATTCATTTATTATTTATTGGATATTTAATATAATGAAGTCCTTAGATTTACAATTGTGTTGTTTATCTTAAATATCCCTAGTCAATTATAATGATTAAATGGGACAATCATCTATAGACTAGTATGGGGTTGGATTGATATGGAGATATCACGATCCAACACATAGGTGTGCATTAGGGAATGTTGCACCGGATTGAACCATCTCCGAGAAGGCTACATACACGTTATGTTGAGTCACAAGCGCTTCTCGCGGTGCAATGGTATTGTCATCCTTAGACTTGAAGTCACTATATATTCTAGTTGTGGATCATTGTGATCTTGGTCGCGTTAAACGCTACACCGTAACTGGGTAGTTATAAAGGCGTGTACTGGATACAATGAGAAGCAAGCTTAGAGATCGTAGTGGACGTAGAGAGGATTTTTCCCTCCCACATAACGGGAGCAAATATCCTAGGCCACTCGAGGGATAGTGCTTATAGAATTTCTGGCCAGACTCAAATAAATCAATATGGGATATTGATGTTATTTGCACGAATAAGGCTATTCCCATGGATCGAGAAACTATGGATTGGATATACGAGTGTGACTTGTATGTCTCGTGCCCAATCCGGATATAGAGACAAAGGGATGAGACAATTACTTGTACAAAGGTTGTCAAGATGACTATTCTATTAGTTGGCTAGAATGGATGTTTTGCTAGAGACCGCTCCATATTAGCAAATAGTTGCTACCAACTAGATAGAACCTATGGGGTCACACGCTATATAGAGTTGAACTAGATTTGGGAATTAATTAATTGGATTAATTAATTAGAAGGATCATTATGCAAACCCTTGCAAACTTAGTAGGGACTAATTTGCAAGGAAGGGACTAAATTGAATTCTAGTTGGACTAGAATAAGTCCTTTAGGTAGTTAACAAGGAGTTGTTGGACTATATAAAGGACCCTCCTTCCTTCCTTCCCATAACTTATGCTCATTAAGTGAACATAACAAGAGTGGGAGAGAACAAAGGAGAGAGAGAAAGCAACAAAGGAGGCCCGACGCCACCCTTGCCGCCGCCCTCGTCCCCGACGGCCAAAAGAAGCCGAGACCCTCTTTTGGGTCTCGTTTTGCGTGATTTCTTCTTCCTCTTCCTATTCCGGGCTAGCACCAAGGAGTTTGGGAGATCTAGGATCAACTCTAGGCGTGGATCAACTATAGAGAACGTGACATTATTCGCGTTTGAAGTCATCAAGGAGAACCCAAAGGTGTGTTTATGATTTCTAACCTTTACCATCGTTATGTCTCTTGACTTGTGATCCTTGGAGGGTTTTGCATGGTTTTATGTTTGATTATGCTTCCGTTGTGCGATCCATGAATCAAAACCCTACAGTGGTATCAGAGCCACAGGTCGTAGAGCATAAACGTGGTTTATGTGTTACGTTTTAGTTTTTTTACACCTTAATTTGATTGTTTATCGCGTAAAACAAGACAAATCAAGCATGGGATGCAATTTGTCAATAATTAATCATAACAAGATCCAATTTTTGCATTGGATGCATGAATTGGTGAGTTTGAGAAATTTTAGGATCTTAGATCTAGGGTTTGGGCATCCTTGGGGAAGAAGGAGTTCTCCCAAAACAAGGAAACAACCAAACTTGGCCACCAAGAAAGGGAGTTGTTTTGGAAACAACTCCCTCAAGGAGGTTCGGCCCCCCTAGGGACCGCCCCCCTTGCTTGCCGCCCAAGCTTGGCCGCCCTAGGGGCCGGGCGGCCCTAACCCGCGGGCCTAGCCTTGTGGGTTTTGGGCCGGGCCGGCCCTAGGGCCTTGTGGTTCACTTTGATGGGCCCGGACAATTGATTGTTGGGCCCACGGACCGTTTTAACCCTAGAAATCCTAAAATCAATTAAAATTGACCAAGCGCGTTAAAATTTGATTTTAACTGTTTATGTGCAAATCGCATGGTGATTGGATATGGCCTTAGGATGTGGTTTGATGTGGATGTTTAATTTTGTGGTTTGGTTTTACGGCCTGCGAGCTGATCAATTAATTGTAATAATTAATTAGGGTTTTATGGCCTGCGTGCCATTTTTTCCTCAACTTGTGAGATTTATTTTATTTAGTATAGATATTAGCTAGTGCTAGATAAAGTAGATTGTTAGCCAAGATTGGAGAAAAGAAGCCCAAAGCCAAAGAAGCCACAAAAGATGGAGCATGGAGCATGGAGCATTCCACAAGACTATGGAGGATGGACCAAAAGATCAAGACGCATGGAGATGTGTTTGCTTTAGGGTTCATAGATAATTCCATTGGCTTGGAATTATCTTAGTCTAGAAAAGGCCATATCCACATCACGTTTAATTTCTGCCTTGTGGTTGTTTATTTTATTGTCTTATTATTTGTGTGGTTGGTGTATGGATGATGCATGCAATTAGGATAATAAGATAGACAACCCGGATCTATTATTTGGAGTTGTGCCCAAACTCAAATAGATAGATTAGTTGATATTGATCAACAAAACAATTAAAGAATTGAATTTAAAATCCCTCAAAATTCAAATATTGTGTTTTTGCCTTCTCGTTATTTAAACACTCATTATCATCATTTTTTATCAAGCTCGTGCGTGCCAAAGCATGGCGACTTGGTTCATAATGATGGAATGCGATGGCACGTAACAATGTGCAATTGTTTAGATAAGAGGTTGAACACAACTAGGCTATTAATTTGATTAAGAAACCTAGAGGCAATCAATTGGGATTATCCATGTGGATGGATAAATAAGGAGTTATTTGCCCGATTGAACCAAGAGTTGCATAAGGATGCAATTGGAATTGTTCCTACCTAAAGTAGTCAAATTATGGGTGACTTGCCAAAGCAAGCTCATAAGGAGATGAAAGATGGATCTTGGCCCACTAGAAAATATAAGGATATTTTCCGCATTAATATCTTGAGGGTTATTAATCCATAGAAAAATAGTGGGAGCTATATTTAATAAACTAGCCATTATTAAAAATAGTCAAAAATTCACAAATACTAAAACTTGCGTATTTTTCCTTTTGTAGAATTCCAAATGGCAAACAACTCATCGAGTTCACAACATTCCCTACGATCTGTCCTTGAGAAGGACAAGCTCTCTGGAACCAACTTTCTTGATTGGTACAGAAACTTGAGAATTGTTCTCAAGCAAGAGAAGAAACTGTACGCAATAGAGGAGCATGTTCCAGAAGGTCCAGAGAACCAAACACCTGCTGCCTTAAAGGCGTATCAAAAGCATGTTGATGACTCTAATGATGCGGCCTGCCTTATGCTTTGCACCGTGACTTCTGAGCTTCAGAAGCAACACGAAAACATGAATGCTGTCGATATGATCGAACATCTAAAGCAGCTCTTCCAAGAGCAGGCGAGGGTAGAGAGGTATGAGGTCTCAAAGGCACTGTTCAAATGTCATCTGGTAGAAGGGAACCCGGTGGGACCCCATGTACTCCGAATGATCGGGTACTTGGAGAATCTCGCCCGACTAGGGTTCTCGGTCGGCCAAGAGTTGGCAACCGATCTCGTGTTGCAATCGTTGCCCGAGAGTTATGGACAGTTCATTATGAACTATAACAAACGAGATCGTTAAACCACTGCCAGATTTGCTCAACATGTTGAGGACGGCTGAACAGAGCATCAACAAGGGAAAGGGCAAGGCCATAATGATGGTGCAGAAAGGAAAGGGCAAAAGGTTTGCCTCTTCCTCCAAGGGCAAAGGCAAGTCAGTTGCCAAGTCCAAGGAACCTGCCCTTAAGCCTGTTGGTGGCATTGCCAAGGCCGTGACTAAACGTGAGTGTCACTACTGCAGTCAGCCTGGACACTGGAGGAGGAACTGCCCAAAATATCTGGAGGACAAGAGGCTTGGAATAGTGATTCCACCACCACCAGGTATTTTTGTTGTAGATGTCAATTTAACTGTCTCTACATCATAGGTATTAGATACTGGATGTGGATCTCATATTTGTCGAAATATGCAGGATCTAAAGAGAAGTAAAAGATTGGCTAAAGGAGAGGTAGATCTACGCGTTGGGAATGGAGCAAAGGTTGCTGCGTTGGCCATAGGCGTGTGCGAGCTATCTCTGCCTTCATGATTAGTGTTAGAATTAAATAATTGCTATTTTGTGCCTGCTATGAGCAGAAACATTATTTCTATTTCTTGTTTGGACAAGGATGGTTTTATTATTTCAATAAAGAACAATTGTTGTTCCTTTTATTTGAATAATATTCACTATTTTAGTGCGCAATTATTTAATGGACTTTATGTCCTTGATCTAAGCAATCCTGTCTACAACATTAATACCGAGCGGATTAAAATAAATGATTTAAATCCTGCTTATTTATGGCACTGTCGTTTAGGCCACATAAATGAGAAACGTGTATCTAGACTCCATAAGGATGGATTACTAGACTCATTTGATTTTGAATCATATGAGACATGTGAGGCTTGTTTATTGGGAAAAATGACAAAGTCCCCTTTCAATAAGAAAGGCGAGAGGACTAGTGAGCAATTGGCACTCATACATACCGATGTGTGTGGGCCATTTGCCACGCCTGCCAGGGGTGGTTATGTCTACTTCATTACATTTACTGATGATTACAGTAGATATGGATTTGTGTACCTTATGAGGGCAAAATCCGAATCCTTTGAAGTGTTCAAAGAATTCAAGAATGAAGTAGAGAAGCAACTTGGCAAAAGTATAAAGGCTCTACGATCGGATCGTGGAGGAGAATACTTGAGCCAAGAGTTTGACGACTATCTTAGAGAGTGTGGGATCGTGTCCCAACTCACTCCACCCGGAACGCCACAATGGAATGGCGTGTCCGAGAGGAGGAATCGAACCCTATTCGATATGGTTCGATCTATGATGTGTCAAACCGATCTTCCATTATCATTTTGGGGCTACACTCTATTAAGTGCAGCTTTCACCATTAACCGTGTTCCATCCAAATCAGTCTTGAAAACACCATATGAGATGTGGAGTGGGAGGCGTCCCACACTGTCTTTCATGAGGATTTGGGGCTGCGATGTCTATGTAAAACGTTTACAATCAGACAAGCTAGGGCCTAAATCGGATAAGTGTAAATTTGTGGGGTACCCTAAGGAAACTGAGGGATACTACTTCTACAATCCAACCGAGAACAAAGTGTTTGTTGCTCGGACCGGCGTGTTTCTAGAAAGAGAGTTTGTCTCTAAAGAAGCAAGTGGGAGGAATGTAGAACTTGAAGAAGTTCAAGAACCACAAATCACTGAACCGATTATGGAACATGAACAGGAACCACAAGCAGTTGTGGAACCACCTGTTCAGGTAACACAAGAGCTTCGTAGATCTAGTAGAGTGCGCCAGGAACCCGAGAGGTATGGACTTCTCGTAACTGATTCCGGTGACACGATGCTCATAGATGATGAGCCTACTACCTATGAGGAGGCCATGGGTGGCCCAGACTCTCAGAAGTGGCTGGAAGCCATGAGATCCGAGATGGAATCCATGTATACCAACAAAGTATGGACTTTGGTGGAACCACCCGATGGGGCGCGGCCCATAGGGTGCAAGTGGGTCTTCAAGAAGAAGATCGACATGGATGGTAATGTGATTACCTATAAGGGCCGATTGGTGGCTAAAGGATTCAGACAGATTCATGGTATTGACTATGATGAAACCTTTTCACCAGTCGCAATGACCAAATCCATCCGAATCCTACTTGCGATTGCAGCATACCACGACTATGAGATTTGGCAGATGGATGTAAAAACAGCATTCCTTTATGGGAATCTCCTCGAGGACGTGTATATGATACAGCCGGAGGGTTTTGAGGATCCAAAGCAAGCCAACAAAGTCTGTAAGCTGCAACGGTCCATTTATGGATTGAAGCAAGCTTCTAGGAGTTGGAATCGACGTTTTGATGAAGTGGTCAAAGAGTTTGGCTTCATCAGAAACGAAGATGAGTCTTGTGTCTACGAGAAGGTTAGTGGGAGCTCTGTAGCTTTTCTGGTCTTGTATGTGGATGACATACTACTCATTGGAAACGACATTCCCATGCTGCAATCTGTGAAAGATTGGCTAAGAAAGTGTTTCTCAATGAAGGACTTAGGGGAAGCAGACTATATACTCGGTATAAAGATCTATAGAGATAGATCTAAGAGGTTGCTAGGCCTAAGTCAAAGTACATATATTGACAAGGTGTTGAAGCGGTTCAACATGCAAGATTCCAAGAAGGGATTCTTGCCCATGTCACATGGAATCACTCTTTCGAAGAGTGGTTGTCCTTCCAATGAGATTGTGAAGGAACGCATGAGTAGGATTCCCTATGCCTCGGCCATAGGATCTATCATGTACGCCATGTTATGTACTAGACCAGATGTGTCATATGCCTTGAGTATGACAAGCAGATACCAATCCAATCCGGGTGAGAGTCACTGGATTGCTGTCAAGAACATCCTAAAGTACTTGAGAAGAACTAAGGATGCTTTCTTGATATTTGGCGGTGAGGAAGAGTTGCGTGTAAGGGATTACACTGATGCAAGCTTCCAAACCGACAGAGATGACTTTAGATCACAATCGGGATATGTGTTTTGCCTGAATGGAGCAGCGGTGAGCTGGAAGAGTTCCAAGCAAGAGACGGTAGCTGATTCTACAACAGAGGCTGAGTACATTGCTGCAAATGGCGCAGCAAAGGAGGTTGTTTGGATCAGAAAGATTGTTTCTGAACTTGGTGTGGTCCCTAGCATTGCGGATCCAGTGGAGTTGTTCTGTGACAACACTGGGGCGATCGCGCAATCAAAGGAACCCAGATCGCACCAGAAGTCCAAACACGTGCTCAGGAAGTTTCATCTGATTCGAGATATTATCGATAGAGGAGACGTTCGGATATGCAAGATTCCTACAGATGATAATGTGTCAGACCCGCTTACGAAGCCTCTCACGCAGTGGAAGCATGAAGGGCACACTAGGAGTATGGGCATACGAGATGTGCCAGATTGGCTCTAGTGCAAGTGGGAGACTGTTGGAATAGATGACCTAGAGGCAATCTAGTTTAGTATGAATTTGTATATGGCTAGAAAATTCATTTATTATTTATTGGATATTTAATATAATGAAGTCCTTAGATTTACAATTGTGTTGTTTATCTTAAATATCCCTAGTCAATTATAATGATTAAATGGGACAATCATCTATAGACTAGTATGGGGTTGGATTGATATGGAGATATCACGATCCAACACATAGGTGTGCATTAGGGAATGTTGCACCGGATTGAACCATCTCCGAGAAGGCTACATACACGTTATGTTGAGTCACAAGCGCTTCTCGCGGTGCAATGGTATTGTCATCCTTAGACTTGAAGTCACTATATATTCTAGTTGTGGATCATTGTGATCTTGGTAGCGTTAAACGCTACACCGTAACTGGGTAGTTATAAAGGCGTGTACTGGATACAATGAGAAGCAAGCTTAGAGATCGTAGTGGACGTAGAGAGGATTTTTCCCTCCCACATAACGGGAGCAAATATCCTAGGCCACTCGAGGGATAGTGCTTATAGAATTTCTGGCCAGACTCAAATAAATCAATATGGGATATTGATGTTATTTGCACGAATAAGGCTATTCCCATGGATCGAGAAACTATGGATTGGATATACGAGTGTGACTTGTATGTCTCGTGCCCAATCCGGATATAGAGACAAAGGGATGAGACAATTACTTGTACAAAGGTTGTCAAGATGACTATTCTATTAGTTGGCTAGAATGGATGTTTTGCTAGAGACCGCTCCATATTAGCAAATAGTTGCTACCAACTAGATAGAACCTATGGGGTCACACGCTATATAGAGTTGAACTAGATTTGGGAATTAATTAATTGGATTAATTAATTAGAAGGATCATTATGCAAACCCTTGCAAACTTAGTAGGGACTAATTTGCAAGGAAGGGACTAAATTGAATTCTAGTTGGACTAGAATAAGTCCTTTAGGTAGTTAACAAGGAGTTGTTGGACTATATAAAGGACCCTCCTTCCTTCCTTCCCATAACTTATTCTCATTAAGTGAACATAACAAGAGTGGGAGAGAACAAAGGAGAGAGAGCAAGCAACAAAGGAGGCTCGACGCCACCCTTGCCGCCGCCCTCGTCCCCGACGGCCAAAAGAGGCCGAGACCCTCTTTTGGGTCTCGTTTTGCGTGATTTCTTCTTCCTATTCCTATTCCGGGCTAGCACCAAGGAGTTTGGGAGATCTAGGATCAACTCTAGGCGTGGATCAACTATAGAGAACGTGACATTATTCGCGTTTGAAGTCATCAAGGAGAACCCAAAGGTGTGTTTATGATTTCTAACCTTTACCATCGTTATGTCTCTTGACTTGTGATCCTTGGAGGGTTTTGCATGGTTTTATGTTTGATTATGCTTCCGTTGTGCGATCCATGAATCAAAACCCTACACGCGGTGAAACAGCTCGTGGATCTCGGTTCAGGGTTAAAGAGACAATCGATGGCCAAAAGTAGAAATATAGTTCTGAATATTACATTTTATTTAATAAATACAACAAGCTTGAGAAGATAAGTTTACAAATGTAATGTGATTGAAATAAGCTATGTGAACTACTAAGTAATCTGACTTAAGCTAAACGCCTTCGTCTCGATACGCGTTCCCATCCCCCACCTTAATTGATGACCTGCGGTTTTAAAATGGCAAAAGCCGACGCAGTTTTGAAGAAATTGATCAGTAAAAACTGAGTAAGTACACACTACGACATGTAAAGCAACGAGTGGCACGGAAGCATGAGTTGAAACAAATCAGAAGATTTAAACAGTAGAACTTTCATATTGGAGAATTCAGATCAACTTGCAGTAACCGAGTAACAAAAAGCTCTCAATTTAATAACATTGAGAAATCACGAGTAGTTGGTAAAATATCCAGAGCAAACAAGTTCATTTGAACTGATAACGATAGTAGTTCATGAGTAGCCAAGATTTACAATTAATTTCAATCGATTAGGGCGTATCAAGAGCCACAAACAACATTAATAAGTAGTCAATTTTTAATTTCGACTTCAATCAACAGTTTAATTTAGCTGAGGCGTGTCAAGAGCCACCAGCAGGATCGATGTAAACAGAGGGATCACGAAATAATCACTAAGGGTTCCTTCTAGGGTCTATCAAACCCTATTTCACCCGAGCGTTAAGGGAGCCCATTCGTCAACCCCGCTCACAACATTAGCTAAAAGGCCTTAAGTGTCGACACCCCTATACCGTAGTGACCCTTACAAGTATAAGTAGCACTCTATAGCTCTATAAACCCCTTGGCCTCAATATCTTGATACGTTTTGGCTCATCGGGGGCGGATTTGTGAACATTAACGTCCTATCCAATAATAAGAAGCATTGCTTCGATGGTCTTAGCCATAAGAAAATGGAGGATCGCTTGATGCCTCCCATTAATAACAGTACTCTGTACATCGTCCTAAGTCTATTAGAGTTATTTTATTTCTTCTCTGTCACATAACCAGAATCAGAGTATCAAAATTTCACAAGTAATTTCCGAGAGTTCTCAAAGGAGATGAATAAAATAGTTTAACAAATTTTGAGTGGAAAACATGCATTCTCATATTATTTCATATAAAAAAAACATTCATTTGAAACATCAAACACAAACGCACATTTTGATATGAAAAGGCCGTACATATGTACTTACCTCTGAACCATGAAAGGCGCAAAGCAAAGCTAGCACTCCTACAACACTCGTCTCATATGAGTCCGGGTCTCACAGTCAATGCAGCAGCACGAAAAGATACGTCTACTTGGAACGATCCTTAAAAACAGCTGGATATACACAAGTAAAGTATAGAACCTATTAGCATATCCCTCTATATGAGGTTTCATGCAAGAATGCCATGGAATGCGGGTCATGTAAGATAAATGACTAAAACGCCCCTCATACTCCAAAATTGTCTAGTTGCCCGGTCCTCAAATTATACTCATATTGGCCCAAAAACATGTAAGGATGACTCTAAACTCTCCCATATGTACTTAGCATCGAAATCTACAACTTTCAATAAATTGCACTTAGGCCCTAAAGTTTAGTAAAATTGCAAAAAGACCCCAACATTTGACTTGGTCAACCCTAGACGAGAATTACGGACAAGTACTCCAAAAACGCATACAAGACATGCTGACAAACTCCATGTTACTAAACTAACCTCCATTCAAAGTTTAAGTGAAATTACTATTTTGCCCCTCCTATACAGTTCAGTCAAACTAGGGTTTGCGAAAAGTCAAACTTGGTCAAACATGATACTTAGACTCAGAATATGAATACGAACAATTTTTGTGAAGAACGCTAAGGCCAGAAACGTCATTCAAATGCTCAAAACCGAATATCAAAGATAGCGAAAAGTCGTTTCAAGTAGTCAACTTTGCGACTGATTTCTGATCAATTGAGAAGGAGTTTTAAGAAACCGGAAATAGGGTTTTGAAGATGACAGTGCAAGGATTCCAGAACATATTTGAACTCCTAAAAACTCCAAGTATTCAAAGAGATATCGCTAGCCAAAGTTGGATGAAAATTACGATTCAATACTTAGAAAAATTCGATAGTGCTTCGCGAGTTCAAACTAGCAACTTTAGGCTCGATTTGTGAGAAATCCGTTACGAAATTGAAGATGACCCAGAGAGGATAAAATGAAGTATTATACATCATCTACGCACATGAGAAGGAAAAACAAGATTTCATTAAGAATTGAGAAAGTTATAGTCGTTTGAAAATGACAACTTCAACTCAAAATCCAACACTTAGAATATTTTCAGTGTTTTGACAGCAACAAACAACAACACGCAGCCTACTTTGAACACAAATTCAGGAGGTTTAGAGACCAAATTTGACAAAACTTAAAACACGAAAGTTGTAGATCTATGTCTAGGCTTTCCAGAAAGCTAAGAATCATTTAAAACGGATCAACAACGAGAGAGATATCAACATTCAAAGTCGACACTTTTTGCAGGTTGTGAGCAACAACTTCATGAACAACGAAATCCCCCATACTTTGATTACAAATTTGACACACTTAGAGGCTGTTTTCGCCGAAGTAATCAACCTACATGTTACAGAGATATATGTAGGCTTTCTAACAAGCCAAGAATCAAGACAAACCATTCAGTAACGAGGGAAATACAGAGGCGCAAACATGGCGCAAAAACTCGCCGGAAAATGCAAGAAACCGAATTCAAATGTGAATCAAAGCATGTACTGGGCGCGATTGAGGGATCCTATCAAGCTCACGAGGTCCTAGGGGAAAATATGGAACAAAAATTGGCAAGAAACAACGAAGAATGGAAGCTTACCGCTTCTCCGGCGTTAATGGCGGAATCCGGCGTCCAACCGCCCAAATTCAGTGCTCCAACGGACCTCCCAGCGGTGTTTGAGTTGCCTAGGTTGCTCTACGACGCCCAGAGGTCATGGGTAACCTTCTAGGAGGGAAGGAATGGCCAAAAACGATGAAAACCGCCGCTGCCGTCGCTTGCCGGTCGTCCCCGTCGGGTTCTTCAACCCAGACGCCGGCGAGCGCAATTCCGGCGATTCAGATGATGAGGGAGGGTGCGTTAGACTCCCCGTGATGTCAGGAGTTCGAAAAAAAGGGTTAGATTCTCTGATATACAACATGCAGAGAGAATTTGTCAAAAAATCAAGCTAGGTTTCCTCACCTTTGAATGCGATTTTCTCTCTTGATACCCAATCAAACTTTGAATTGATTTGTGCGTTTTGATCAGCGGACCGAGGGGGTACTGCGGTAGGAGCAGTTTTTGATTTGGAGGAAGGGAGAGGTGGTTGCCTTGGTGGTGGTGGTGGTTTCATGGTGGATGTGGTGGTGTTCTTGGTGGTTGAGGAGGGAGAGGGGAAAGAAAGACAAAATGATGAGAAGTTGATGAAATTCCCTGCTGAGAGATGATGATAGAGCTGTTGGGTGTTGCCAACTCATAGCAATTTTGTGAAAACACTTAGGACAAGTGTCCATCATGCATAGGGGTTAGAAGTGTAGTTTTAAAAACTTTTGGGTAGAACTAGAATTGGATAACTACTAAGTTTCAGAGATTTGCAAAACCACCCCAAATATTTTTAGTGCTTCAAAATCATCTTAACAACGTCCAAATATCGCCAACTCTCCAAAATGCCCACTTTAAAGCCGTGACAAACTATTTACAAATTAGCCCCCAAAGTCTTGATATTACACTAAGAACTCTCTCGGGAATTAGGGGTGTTACACGCGGCTGGTGATCCAGTGTGTGTGGAGCACAATATGGTGTGCTAGATGATTGCCACGTTGGTAAGATCTGTCTGCTCAGAAAGCACTATCTACAGAAGTAAACTCTTTCGGGAATGTTAAAAAGCGACTGAAATCTTTAAGAAGCCACCTTTCACGCCTTACAGAAGGCGCACAAACAGGTTCGGATGTGTCGGAAGCCAAAACAGTAAAGGAAGAGCTCCTTAAATTCCTTCTTAAGGAGGAGGAGATGTGGCGCCAGAGTTCTAGAGAGACATGGATGCGGAAGGGGGATCAAAATACAAGATTTTTTCATCGTAAGGCAACGATTAGGAGAGCCAGAAATCGTATTGGCGGTATTGTGAACGAAGCGGAACATGGTTAGAAGTACCGGAATAGATAGTTGATACGCTAGAGGGTTACTTTCGAGGAATCTTCACTTCGTCAAACCCATCATGCCAGCAGATGGAGCCGGTAATTTCGGGTATTAAGGATTTGGTTTCCCTTGAACAGAGGGAGTTTATGAACCAACCATTTACTGGCGAGGAAGTGAGGGTAGCTTTGCGGCAGCTTGCCCCTATAAAGGCTTCGGGGCCTGACGGATTCCCGACTCTTTTTTATCAGAAGTACTGGAACATTATTGGCTCGGATGTGGAGAGTACTTGTCTTCAGATTCTCAATGGGGATGGTGACATTTCGAGATTTAACCATACACTCATTGCTCTCATTCCCAAGGTGAAACAGGTACGTAAAGCAACTTATTTACGCCCTATTAGTCTCTGCAACACTATTTACAAAATCATTACAAAGGCGATGGCCAATAGACTTCAGATTATTCTTAGTTCTTTGATCTCCGAGAATCAGAGCACCTTTGTCCCAGGAAGATTAATATCGGATAACACTATTACTGCTTTTGAGTTATTACACACAATGAAGAACATGAAGAAGGGCAAAGTAGGCTACCTAGCACTCAAAGCTGATATGAGCAAGGCATATGACAGAGTAGAATGGGATTTCCTACGAGCAGTGATGGAGAGAATGGGCTTCGGCTATAGATGGATCACTCTGGTTATAAAATGTGTTTCAACAGCCTCCTACAGTCTTATTGTGAATGGGGAGATTCATGGATCCATCATCCCTGAGAGGGCCCTTCGTCAAGGATGTCCGCTGTCTCCTTATCTTTTTCTCCTTGTTAGTGAAACCTTATCAAGGAGCCTTTCTCTTGCCGTGCAGGAAGGTCTGGTTACCGCGATGTAGCACATTTAGGCCCATCTCAATTGCCCCGCCAGGTCTGGAGGACATTACGGTGAACTATTTTATTGACCCAATTACAAATTCTTGGGACGAGGCTAGACTTTCACAGATCCTCCTACCAATAGACGTTGACGTTATTCGCTCAATCCCCATCGAGAATGGCCATGCTTCGGATAGCTTCTCATGGCTATTCTCGGATGATGGTCTATATTCTGTTTCTACGGGGTACAAAACTCAGCTTATCAGATCAAAAGGAGAACCTTCCTCATCTATGGGTCACGCTAATAGAAAATGGCTACAAAAGTTGTGGAAGTTAAAAGTCCCTAAGAAAATTTTACAACCGGTCTGGAGACTTTGCACTCTTCTCTCCTCGTTTCCACCAAATTGCGAGATCGAGGAATTGATATTTCCCGTTACTGTCAACTTTGTGATGGCGCTAATGTCGAAACAGAGGACCACATCTTTATGCGCTGCCCTTTTGCGCGACAGACCTGGGCTTCGGCGATGGGAACTGCCTTCAATATTCCGGAATTGAGTAATTTTCGAGACTGGTTGGTGACAGTGATGTCAATCGAATCGGATCAGGAATGCTCTGTTTTTGTGGCCATTGTATGGTCTCTGTGGCGTCAAAGAAATGACCTGCGCTTCAATGGAAAAGTTAGGCAAGCTAGTGAGGTTGCAAAGTATGGCATTGACTACTTGAACTGGTATAGGGAGGCACACTTCAAAGGCTTACTGGGAGAAGACTTCATAGATAAGAATGATGGAGTTGCTACTTGGCAGAAACCTCTGCCGGCAAAGACCAAGTTGAATGTTGACGCTTCGTGGAAGGAAAATTGCATAGCTTCAGGTCTGGGCAGTGTTCTACGAGATGAAGATGGTCTTTTCAGAGCAGGTCGACACAGACGAGTTCCTCGATTACGGTCTCCTCTTTTGGCCGAGCTTAAAGCAGTGGAAGAAGGGTTAAAATTGGCCACAGAACTCAAAATCAGGGACATTGTTGTTGAAATGGATTGTCTTCCTGCGGTGAAATTGATAACAGAAGGTTGTGCTGGTAAGATGAACGTGATTAGTGCTATCTCGGACATGAAGACTACTATTGAAGAAATCAGAACTCTTCTGGCTACTTTTGTTCGTTACGAGATCAATTTTGCTCCTAGATATAGTAATAGATTGGCGCACTTGTTTGCCAAGAAGGGTATTTTAGAGGATGACATTACGCACTATAATGTAATCCCAGATTGGGCTGAGAATGTGTTCACTCTTGATGTCTTGGGCATGACTACCCATACTTAATGAAATCTGATCTTTCCCTCAAAAAAAAAAAAAAAAAAAAAACTAAAAGAGTTGCACCAAACCCCGATAATGTGTAGTCTGCAGTTGTCGAATTGTGGTTATAGTTTTGGTCAAGACACGAAAAATTTACATTGCTCATGCTCGAGTGTAAAGCTCTATGATACGTTGGGCTCAACTTGAAGAAAATAGCGTGCAATCGAGATCATTAACAATTGAAGTAGTAATTGCTCTTTGCACGGAGTATATATATATATATATATATATATATATATATATATATATATATATATATATATATATATATATTTTTTGAGAATAAGTATATATTTTTTTGCTACCATTTGTGCTGACGATCATCTTATTCAAATTATTTTGAATAATAATCAAATTCACGATCTTGTTCTATCTATTTCCCAGAAAAAAAAAACGACATTGTTCAATTTTTTGTAAATCCTTTATGGGATTACTCTATCAGGGAGATACATAATCTAACGGGCCATTGAATTTGCTCATAAACTATCCTAGAAAAATCTCTTTTCATCAAAAGGGAAATACGAGGAACCAGGGCTTGGTCGTGCAAGCACAGCCGTCAGATAGAAATCCGAACCGTCCAGATCAATATTGCCTAATCTCATGGTCCGACCATAAATGCTCCACCAAACAATAAATTAATAAACCCCACTCAGCATAAATACGTCTCGCTACTCCCATCCACAAGTAAACCTAATTCCAGCGGCGCCGTTTTTGATTTTTTGGAGACCACGTTTTGGCGGGTGAACTTCTGTGGAACGGAATAAAAGGGTAAAAGACACTTTAGAACCCCTCAGGTTTAAGATAAAGACACTCCCGACCCTATTAGTTTGGGAAATGATACTTTCACTACTTGTGACAAAATTCAGGACACACACTTTCAAATTGTTACATAGTTAGTCTCGGGTTGGATCCATCACTGGTTGTAGTTTTGGGATAAATTTTATCTCATTGATACATTTGAATTTACAATATTAGTCGCATTAGTTGAATTGAGCTAAATACAGTACATATATTAGTTAATATTGCTTTTCATTGTCTGGAGTTATAAGTAGTGAAAAGATGGAGGTTAATGATCTTAATTAGTCTCGTCTTATATGAAGAGATTAACTGAATTGAACCATGTGTAGTTTAATTTTAAATTGCTACTACAAAAAACGAAACATATAATTAATTACGATTTGGCTAACCCAGCTCAATCCCATCCAACTATCTATATCCACTCGTTCAGTCTAATATGGTTAGTCTAAAAACTAAACGTGGCATTGGAGTCAGGACCGACACAAAATAGCCAATCAGGGCATATTTGTCCAGAAGTTTAGCAAACTAAAGGGGGGAAAATGCCATTTCTCAAACCAAAAAGGTTTGAATGTGTCATTATGTCAAACCGTGGGGGTGAAAGTTTCCTTTACCTAAAACAAATACTTAGGAGTCGAGGGCAAATCCGTCAACTTCCACAACCTGCTTCTAGGGTTTTCCTTATAAAGACAAAAAAATATATTTTTTCCAATATCTTTCTTCTGGATTAGTCACGGGTGGTTCTCTGTCGGTTTAATTTCCGTTTCTCTCTCCTTCACTGCATGTCGGTCTCCGCCACATTCTCTTCCACAGTCTCTCTCGCTCTCTCTCCCTCCCTCTCTACCCACCACCGCCACTCTCACTCTCTCTCTCTCTGTAGGTATCTAGAATCTAGAGTGGGTGTCTCTTCTTCTGGGTTTTGCTATTTGGGGAAGATCACACTCTACTCTGCTCTCTTTCCCCTGTTTTGCTATTTCTGATCTTTCGTCTGAAAACTCAAATCTCTCTTCCCCTCTGTACACTTCAACCGCTTCTCTGTTCTGGGTCTCTCTTAGTTTTTGTTGATTTGATCTCTACAAGTATCTCTCCCATTTGGGTCTGATCAGGGTTTTACACTGAAGGGGTTTTTGTTCTATCAGATCTTGATCAAATGGTCGATCCGAGTGATAAAGTGAGTGATCGTCTCATTTCTTCATCACTTCCACTCTCTGATCTCATATTAATCTCGATTAGTGAGTAGATTTCTGATTTGCTTACTCTCTGTTTCAGGGATCATCCGAGTCTGAAGACATGAGTAGCCAAACCTTAGAGATGGAAACTACTAGCGGCGGCGGAGGAAGCAGCAACAACCAGGTCAAGTCATGCGCCGATTGCGGAACCACCAAAACCCCTCTCTGGAGAGGCGGTCCTGCTGGTCCCAAGGTCTGATCTCGGTCTCTGATCATCGACTGATCACTGATTTTACTAAAATCTGTGGTATTCTGATCTGGGTTTTTGTGGGTTTTGTTTTGTTTTTGTGGGTTTTGTTTTGATTGTGTGGGTTTTGTTTTGATTTGATTTTACAGTCACTGTGCAATGCATGTGGGATCAGGAGCAGGAAGAGGAGAAGAGCACTTCTGGGTCTGACTAACAAGACCTCGAATGATGACAAGAAGGTGAAGGAAAACACCATCAATGGTGAGGATCAGAAGATTGATGATATGAGTTGTGGGGGGAAGAAGAGTGGGAAATTAGGGGAATCAATGAAGAGGAAGATAGTGGCACTTGGTGATGAAGTTGTGTTGCAGAGATCAACAATGGATAAGTTCAGGAAGAAGCTTGGGGAAGAAGAGCAAGCTGCAGTGCTCTTGATGGCCCTGTCTTGTGGATCTTTCTATGCCTGAAGTTGGGTAGATTAGTAGTAGCACTAATAATAGTATTTGGTAGTTGGTTGTTTTGATCTTATTCATGGTTCTTTTTAACTTGCAATTCCTTGTTTCTTGAAAGTGTATGGTTCTGGGTAGAAATGGTAATCTTTCTGTTTTTGGGTAGGTATGATGGTGATGATTTGTGGGTATTAGACTATTAGTAGTAGTAGTAGTAGTAGTAGTAGTGCTAACTATATTAGCAAGAATTGAAGAAGAAAAAGGGAAGGAGGGATATGAATCTTGAAGTTTGATTCACAAATCCAATTTTGCTGAGTGATGAATGAATGACGTAAATTCCGGTTTCTTTTGGTTCTTGAATTACTGCCGCGTTTTCTTGTTTGATCTCCATGCATTTGTTTACAATTTGCTTAGTGTTACCCAAAATGCGATCTAACGTCTGATGAGTGAACTCGCCCATTGGCCATGATTTCGCAAGAAAGTGTGATTGGCTGTGATTTCTGAAGGTGGTGTGACGAGTAAATCTCACTGATGGGCTATGATTTGCAATCGAAAATTTCTCACTGATTGGCTATCATCTGCAGTTACCACTAGCAGGGATCGTGATGCCTGTAATCCGACAGGTGAAAATAAGCGCAACTGGCGACCAATCGGCCTGTTTTTGCTTGCCTATTGAGCCAAGATTGGGTCTTGGATCAGGCTTTTTTTTTTTTTTTTTTTTTTTTTTTTTATTATCGTTGTCTGTTTTTGCCTATTGAGCCAAGATGCAAAATCATGCTTACTTTGACAAGGATTCAATTGGCCAAGACCCCCGTTGGTTATGATTTCACGCAATATTGATCTCCTGTCAAGACAGGGTCAATCAGTCAAGAAACCATATTGGCTGTGATTGATGCGATCTTTGCTATATGATTAGCCAAGATTGCTTACGGCGAATCAGCTGGTGGTGGGTTTGAATTGGCATCACCTTTTTTTTTAGGGTTTTTTGCATCACCCTTTAATACATTAGAGCAAATATGCATTAGAGTTCATATTTTTGCAGAAACAATTTTTGTTGACATGGCAGTCTTGCAAATGTGGCCGTCCATCATTTACATAATCATTTTTGTGAATCAACCAAAAGCAGAACACATGATCTTCATGTAATGATAGAAAGCAACCTGTTGGTGATCAATGATAATTATAAACACATACCGTTGTAGTATAAATAAAGTAGTCACCATTTGAATCTTGTTCTCATGGTCAAACAGAGACTGGATTTTCTGATCACAGATAAATATTATAATGCACGTGGGATTCCCCATGTTTAGTATGTGTGTAGTATTTAACTACTCCTACAATACAACCTCTCTACTCATCCAAAGAGATAAGTAATGTTCCACATTTTTTGCGAGAAAGCGAGAATAACATTAAGAAAACCAACATTTTACACAAACCCAAGCCTGCAAGAAGGAAAGCAGGCAACGTCCAAGGCCAAACCAAAACACACAAAGCAACTTCAAAATTCTAACCGACTCAAAACGTCTTTGTAACAGTTAACATTTTACAACAACCTAATGGAAACACAGTGACATGACTGACTAATCTTTGACAAATCCAGCAGCTTCCTCTTCCACTTCAACGGCTAGCTTTGTGTCATCAGCGAGCTCTTCCAATCCATCTGCTTGAGTAAATGAAAACAGAAACATGGCTTACACAATTTAATCAACTAAATTAACACTTAATTAGGCAAATTTTTAAAACAATCCTATACACATCATCATCCACCCTCTCGAATTCACTATCACTCCAACTGCAACTGCAACTCACTCTCTCTCTCTTCTCTGCAACTCACTCACCGGCGCTCGCTGCAACTGCACCCATGGCTTCCACTGGTTCTTCTTCCTCCGCTCCGGCCGCCCTCTTGCCCCTTCCCAACCCCGTCACACCCACCGTCGGCGAAGAGGTTCGCCTTTTCAAATACCCCCATTCTCAATTCTGTAACTTACTTGATTTCATGTACATGTTTGTGAGGGGTTTCTGTTTGTAATCGATGTTTGAATCAAAGAAAACAACTCATAGTTTGAATCTGTAACTTACCTGATCATAATTCCACCAAATCAAGAACTCGGACGAGATCCAGATCTAGAACTCGGACGATGACCTGTTCTAGATCTTGGAACTCGTACGAGTAGTTCTCGTCTCAGTATCACTAGATGAATACTGAGACGAGAACCTATAAAACTGGGACGAGAATAAAGCAAGACCCTGCCGAGGAGCAGTTTACTCGTCTTGAGACGAGAACTCCACGCTCCTCTCTGTATAAGCCAGCTTATACTGAGACGAGCATAACTCTCGTCTCGGATAAGACCAGTTTATACTGGGACGAGCAATGATCTCGTCTAGGTTAAGACCAGATTATACTAGGACGAGAGTCATGCTCGTCTCGGTATATCAAGCTTATACATGCTCGTCTCAGCAGTTAGAAGATGAAAAAAACCCATTGTTTCATTCCAGACTTAGAACAGTCCTGCAACTTGAACACTTAAAATTATTTACCTGTATAGACTTGAACAGTAATGGATCTCACATCAACACTTCACGAAAAAAAAAATGTGACACACTTATACTGCATCAAAATTCAGTAACACTTGTACCCTCAAAAAAAACTTCAGTAACACTTATAATAAGGAAAAAACTTATAAACTTTTAAGTAACAGACCATTATAAATAGTTTGAATTATTTCATTATTTATATGACATTATTAATGAAAGTTTAATTTGAATTGTAGAAGCAAATAATCAAGGTTTCGGAGTTCGACGAGAAGTTGGGAGATGTACCACTTCCATTGTGCCAGGTTAAAGTCGACAAAGGAAACATCACTACGAGGGTAGCCTTGAAAGGGTACAAGCAGAGTTTGCAATACGTCTGCCATGAGATCCGGGAATTGATTGAAGAAAGGCTCCCCCAGCTGAAGTTTTTGTTGGACATCCATTGCGCGAGCAACGTTACCTTTCCTAGTATGGTTGTGAATCTTGTCATGCACGCTTTGATGAACACGGACAAAAAAGATCCTGAGTTTTGGTTCTACATAAACAACATGCCAGTTCGGTTTGGATTGCAGGAGTTTTGTTTAGTTTCGGGGTTGAGCTTCAACGAAACAACTGGTTTTGGTGATAAAGAGCATGCATATTCGTGGGCTGCAAAGTATTTCCCTGATCACAAGCTCGGTAACAACATCAACGTATCTGCGATTGAAAGTGTTTTGAATGACCTGAAGCCCAAAATCAAAGAATTGACTGAGGAGGAGAAATTTGATTATGCGAGACTGCTAATGGTATGCCTGATTGGACGAATGACGTTTGTGAAAACCAATGCAGACACAATATCCATGACACCGTTTGGCCTGCTTTCGGATTTTGAATGGGCAAACAAATTCGGATGGGCCAGGTACTTGTGGCCATATTTCGCTGAGCAAGTGGGTCAGGAGGCTTGGAATAAAGGTACGGATGGCCTCGGTCATCTGAAGTACAACATGTTGTATTTTCCGCACATATTTCTGGCATGGATTTGCGAGGCCATACCCCACCTTGGTGATCAGCTGGGAAAACCGAGGGCAGGTGAGGAAAGGAAGTTGCCGCGCTTGGCTAATTGGACGTGGAGAGGATGCGCATTGGGCTTGAAAGAAGCAGCGGAATGCTGGAGTGAGATAAAGTCTGTTAATCCTACTCTCGTCCCAACGGAGGAAGAAAAGAAACAACACTACTGGATTAGCTTCATGGAGTACAGGAGGACTCACCCCGACCAACCACTTCACCCCAGGTGGACTGCTTTGTTCGAGAAGAGGACAGTGCTTGAGGATGACATGAGTTGTAATCGCAAATTCACACCCAGCTACAACTTTGAGGGAGAGGTGGTGGCTTCACAAAAGCCGCAGAAGAGGATGAGGAAGAAGGATGTTGGAAAGGATGATGGTGCCGGGCCGCAGAAGAAGAAGCAGAAAAACACAGTTAACGAGGACGAGCCTGGCCCACAGTCGAAGAAGACTAAGAAGAAGACAGAGAGGCGCAAGGAAATTGCTCTTGTTGATGAGGAAGAAGAAGAGGAAGAGGAGGAAGCTAGTCTTGTCCCGAGACGAAGAAGGGGTGCAGTTATGATTTCCTCAACCCCACCTCCATCTCCACCGAGAACCCAACCTTCGGTGTCTGCAACACCTCCACTATGGGTCGACCCGAACCTTCGAGAACTGTGGGAGTTGACTTAGAAGACTTGAAGCGGGAAATGCGGATAGTTTTTGAAGAGGCATTGGTTCCTATCAAGGAAAACCAGGTCCAATTGAATGAGAAAATGACAGAGATGAGCAGTAGGGTCGGTAAGATGGAGGAAGATTTGGTTGCCCTAAAAAATGCATGTAAGAATGATTTCACTCGTGTGCGTGAAAAGATCAGCCGGCACGACACGAAAGAGGTCGAACGACTGACCCAGCTCGGTGTTTGGGGAGAAGCAACGCACAAGATGGTAACAAACCTGCACACCGCTTGGGAAGAAGTGCGAGTAGATCCAACGACCGGCATTCGGTACCTTAGCGAGGTACGCATATTGTTCTTATTTACGGTGTTTGACTTATGTAATTTAAGGTAATTGTGACCTAATAAATCTATTCATCTATTGGTAGGATACAGAAAGAGAAGCTGTCATTGAGCCAACCACAGTTAGAGGAATGGAGGGAGGGGGTTCCGGGACAATCGAGTCAACCCCGGTCACTGAAACAGAAGGAACCGATGGCTCCAATCCACTTGAGGCTAACCCCACAACACAAACAGAAGCAAGGGGGTCCAGGCAAGTCCAAGCACCCCCAATCGTAGAAACCGAAGCAGGACCGTCCATGGCAGCAGAAGAAGGTGGGTTGGAGGAAGATGAGGATTCAGCCACCGATGACGAATTACGGGAATGGATGAAATATAATTACTCCGAACTCCCTGAAGAATCAGATCCAGAGCCTGAATCGATTGCCATTGATCAGTTTGGACCTCAGGAGTGGGATTGGTGGTATGACGCGGTTGAAAGGGAAAGATTAGATGAGGGCTGGTCTCCCCAATCACTTTACGATTACAAGAGAGGTGATGAGTTACATGACATATACGGCCGGGATGAGATGCCAATTATTTATGAGAATGGTGTGGAACGTTACTTTAGCCGTAATCGTGCTAGAATTGATTGGGAGACTACTCCGTATGGGGTTGCACTGGCACAAAAGGGTTGTATTCCAAAGAAGTTGCTCACTAGTGTGCGTGTTCCAGATTTTGCTATGAGGAATAAGACAAAGCCAGACCCAGAATTTCGTGAAGCATTCTATACTTGGCTAGACGATCCAACCCAAGATTATCAGGGGCTGAACTGTGGTTGCAAGGTACTGGGACGAGAATTCTTCCGTTATTTACTTTCGGATAAATGTACTTTATACTGGGGTCAAATGGATGAGATGACTTATGTGCTTAGACGGTTGTACTCGAAGGAATGTCGTGAAGCGAGGACCGACATCGCCATTACCGACGCTAAGTGGTATCACACATGGGTGAATAAGAACTTGACTGAGGAGCAGCGGCGGAAGGAGTTGGCTATTTATTTTGACGGTAGTAGGCCGAACCGTGGGACAGAGATCGCGAAAGCACGTAAGTGGCTCATGCCATGGTTCTCAAAAATGCCAGTTAAGGGAGGGGCAGGACATTGGTTGCTCGTTTACATTGAAGTGGAAGATATGGTTGTTCAAGTCTTCGATCCAGTGATAGGAATGGGAAAAAAGCAATGGGACCTTGATGCTCTTCGCAAAGAATTCCCTAAGATGCTAAAAGCGTCCGGTCAATGCAGAGCGCCAAACAGGTTGTTAATTAAAAGGAATGGGTTACCGATGACGCACTACTTCAAGCCCCATGATAAATGGAGATATGCCACAACTATGCTGAAAGAATCGGGCTTCTATGTCGTCAGAATGATGGAACACCTTATGGAATGTAATCCCATTCGGGGTTGGACTGAACTGAACCAGAAGGCGATAAAAAAGATGAAGGGAAATTATTGTATTTTAATTTGGATGGTTCCTTTTCACTTTCCGGTTTGCGATGGAGATGGTAAGAGGAAAGACAAAATGGTACGTAAGTAGGTGGACTTCGTGTACTAAACTTGTAATGAGATAAAACTTTTGTTGGTGTTGAATGAGATTTTAGTTTTTGAAGTTTGTTTTATTAGTACTAATTGATTACATACGAAAACGACGAACAAGCAACAACTACCAACAATTAGAAACACACGAACGCATACCTACGACAGGATTATATAGCAACTAACGAAACCAACAACAAAACCAATCACGAGAACAAGGAACAAGTTAGCTTTTTGAGGCGCATGAGCAACTACGTCTAGAGAAGTGGATGGACCGTCGTACGAAGTTCGTTGTCTGGTACGGTCGGTTTCACGCGGGCGTTGCTCGTTCTCAAACCACGCATTTGCAGCCTCTTCGTATGTTGCATACTTAACATAGCAAGCGTTCTTATATCCTGTCGTTTGCTCCTGACAAGCTGGCCAAGAGGTATATATGCCCGTTTGACGACCCACAAATACGACGTAATAATAATCTCTGCGAGGCATTCCTGACATTTTACAATATTACGTTAGATAATCTGTGATTTAGGTTTTACTTTATGGTTTTACTTTTCACAATGTTAGGGTTTTAAAGATCAAGTTAAATTATATGCAAAAAAAAATTATTTATGAAAATAAGATTTTAAAGATTCCAAAAAAAATGACGGATTTAAGGGCATAGGTAACATTGTAGGGTTTACTGTTTACCCAATTAGGGTTACTGGTGTCACATTTGTTCATTGTGGGAACAGTGACACCTGGTGACTTGCAAGATAAGGCAAGTAAGAACCTTTAAAAACAGGGACGAGGATGAGTACAAATAAAGACGAGCAGTTACTCGTCCCTAAAGACGAGCAGTTACTCGTCCCTGTATTGTGAACATGCACGTCTCAGTTTATGAAGTGAAAACCAAGACGTGGAAGACCTCCAATACTGAGACGAGCAACAACCTCGTATGGATCTCAAAACCGAGACGAGCTGTCCATCGTCTCAGTCTTGGAGGTCTTACAAAGAGGATTTAGGTTGCATGATATAGGGTTTAGGGGTACATGAGTTGGGGTTTATGGATTTAGGATTTAGGATTTCATGGTTTATTGATTAGAGGGGTATTACATGGTTCAATTACATTTTTAGTAACCATATTGATGGTATTTAGTTGATTTAAGTGTTTATTGAATACAATTATGGGGTTTAGAATAGATGATCTATGGTTTAAGGGCTTACAAGACTTGGGGTTTATGGATTTAGGAAATATGAATTCATAGTTTATTGATTAGAGGGGTATTACATGGTTGAATTACATTTTTAGTAACCATATCGATGGTATTTAGTTGGTTTAAGTGTTTGTTGACTACAATTATAGGGTTTAGAATAGATGATCTATGGTTTAAGGGATTACAATACTTGGATTTTTGGAATTAGGATTTTGGAAATCATGGTTTATTGATTAGAGGTGTTTTACATGGTTTGAACTCCATTTGTAGTGATCATTGTAATGGTTCCTAAGTTAGTTTGAAGGTAGTACTTCATTGTATGATATAGGGGTAATGATCCAAGTGTTAGGATTACATGATTAATAGTTCAAGATTACATGATTTTTGGGTTAAAAGTTCACCTCACATGATTTTATGGTTTAGAAATTACACTAAACATTTTTTACAAGGTTTAAAAACATTTTGTAATGATTTTATGGTTTAGGGTTTAGGGTTTAGGGTATGCTCGTCACAGTATGTGTGTTGTATATTGTGTGGAGACTGGAACGAGTAGATGCTCGTCCCTGTATTGTCTGAAAGGACTAGGACGTGCATCTGCCCGTCCCAGTCTACAAACCACACTCTCTCGCTTCCAATATCAACAATTTGAAGTAGTAATTGTATTGTCTGAAGGCTTCACTCGTTCCAGTCTCCACACAATTACTACTTCAGGTTGTTGATATTGGAAGCGAGAGAGTGTGGTTTGTAGACTGGGACGGGCAGATGCACGTCCCAGTCCTTTCAGACAATACAGGGACGAGCATCTACTCGTTCCAGTCTCCACACAATATACAACACACATCAAACCCAGAATGAAGAACACCACATCAATATAATGAACCTAAATTTAATCAGAAACACAACTGAAGATCAAATTTAATAAAAACACTCGACTATCACACATTCTACAATATTATGACGAGAATATTACAATCATAGCAAGAGAAGCACCAGAGTTTAGGGTTTACCGTAGCTCAACAACAATGGCGAAAGAGAGAGACTTCTATACACAAAGTGGGAGAACCAGAGCAAATGAGAGTGAAAAATGAACCAGTTTTGAGGCTGTAATGCAGCTGGTTCATTAAGTTTACAGTTGGAGTTAATTCAATTGTACTTTGGTAGGTTAGGGTAGATGGAATCATTCAATGTTTTTAGAGAGAGAGAGAGCTGCACATTTGTTAGGGTTTGTTTTTCAGTTTGAATATCACTCTCACTGACAAGGGTAGCAGGGTAATTCAAGAAATTCAATGGTTTCTCACCCACTTTAGGGTACATGTCATCAGCCATGTCACACCCAGTAGCCCCACTTGTTTGTTAATGAATCTTGTAAGCATCTGTTTAAAAAGAAGGGCATTTTTCAAATACCAATTCAGCCAAGTGCAGAATTCAAACTGCAATTCAGAGAATGACATTTTTCCAATTGCCCCCGCAATATTAAAAGTAAGACCAGATGGAAGATCCTCCATCGCTGAACTCGACAAAACTAGGTAAGAACTGGACTAAGTCAAGAAGGCGAGTATAATAACTCGGCAAGCAACTTGAATTGTGACTCAGTGAAACCAGACGAATCAATTGAGTAAAGACGAAGTAATTAATGTGTCGGAGAATGAGAAAAAAATCCACGTAATTAAAGACGCTTTGGAAGAGGCATCCTAACTTGCAGAAAATCGAACCAGAGACATGAAGCACTCAGTGAGATCTGGAAATGGAGATCCGAAAGTAAAATACAGGCGAGAGCGATCAGAAATCGGACGGCGGTATGCCTTTGCAGGTTCTGATACCATATAGAAACCCTAGATCCATGAACAGAGAATGAAGAAGAAGAAGAAATACAGAGAAATGAAAGCAAAGAAGTGAAGAAGGTGAAGTATTGCATTTAGTCAATACAGTAGACGAATACACGTATTTATACAGAAAACTGTATTTGCACCCTTCTAACTAAATTAAAGATATTTTCATTCTAACCCCTCTACTATTGTTTGGATATCAAGAATACCCTTATACACTAATACTATTCCATCAGAACTTTGCAAACCCATCACCCCACATGTCAACTGATTAGAGTATCTCCCACAGTTGACATCAAATTTTACACCAAATCCTATATTTGGTGGAGAAAAATGGTTTGGCCTCCCACAGTTAACTCTCAAAAACACCATTTCACCATTTTTGGTGGAAAAATAGAGCTTTTGGTCTCTCACAGTTTTCACCAAATTTTATATCAAATAGCTATTTCACCATTTCATCAATTTTAGAGAATGTTATTTTTGGCCTCCTACAACAAATCATCAAATTTATCACCAAATCATGAATTTCATAACCATCAAAATAAAAAAAATATTTTATTACCAAAACAATATTACACGAAATTGTAAAATGATTAAATAACACTTCAAAAAATATAAAATTAACCAGTCTAATCTATTTGACCATGATTATCCCATATGTAAAAGAAGGTTACTGAAGTTCTTAAAGTTTAACATCAGTGTATTATGTTCGGCCAAACCTGTTGCAACTACATTAGTTATTTAATTTTATCATCCCACAGCATGATGCTGAAAACCTTATGTAACACGCTATGGCTCAAAAGCATATTATACAAAGTGGGAGAAAAAAAACGGATGGCGTCTATACTGTAAAGACGAAATGCTACACTATTACATTAGAGAATATTATTATCATGAGAGTAATGTGAAAACATGCCCTAAACACTAATTAAAAATTTGGTGTAGATTACACCAAATCCTATTTTTGCCATCAAATTTGATGGTAAAAATAGAATTTGGTGATATAGGATAGGATTTTGAGGGTACTGTGGGAGATGCACTTCACCATTTGACAAAAACTACACCAAATATAGGATTTGGTGATTTGGTGTTTTTTTGGTCAACGACTGTGGGAGGCCTACAAAAAAATCACCATTCTTTTGATGATTTGGTGATTTAATGATTTGTTGTAGGAGGCCGAAAACACCAAATTTTACTATCAAATATAGGATTTGGTGCACTGTGGGAGATGCTCTTAGCCGCAACTCTAATTGCAATGTTGGCCACCTTTTGCTGATTCAAATCCTGAGATCTGGTGCGAGTCCACTCTTGCTATCAAGTTTCTAGAGAAGGCTTCACTGCAAATGAGAAACAAGTAAGGCAAAAGGGGACAATCTTGACGGAGTCCCCTTTGCCGTATCACCCGTCCACAACCTCTCCTTTTATTAAAAAAAATAAGAAACCGATGAGATACAATTTAAATTAATTGACCCAAACACCATGAAACCTATCTATATCATCACGACATTTAGAAATGTCTACTCGATCCTATTAGAAGCCTTCCTCATGTCCACCTTAACCTCCACCCACCCCACCTTTCATCCCTTCCTTGTTTTCATTGTATGCAACAATTCAAACGCCCGACAACACATTATCTATAATTATATGAGATTTAGAAATTAAGTTGGGAAGAAATATATATTCTGAGACGATTAGCTAAAGTTTTAGCAAAAACCTTATAAATAACACCATGAAGACTAATTGGTCGTAGATCAGTCGTTCTACGTACCTGTTCATGAAAGTGATGCCGTAAACAACACTTTCACGAACGCTTAAAATTCCTTAAAACCTCACAATATGCTCTTACGTCTAGACTACCACTTACTCTTATACAAGCATCATTCTCGCCCACGAGGTTATCAATTTCCGCGAGATTCGTCTGCACCCGCAGAATTGACCTAGAAACAAAGTTTCGACTACTACGCAATTTTAACTAAAAAAATCCATTCACTAACATCTAATCTACCATAAATAGAATGTTGAAAAATCATCATATCACAAGAACATGTCCAGACACCCAAATCATGCCCTAGTCAAATGGAAGTTTAGCTACGCATGTGTAGATCGCAAAACACAAGAATCATTGTATCAAACATGGAGTTCATTAAGTAGAGAGTAAGAGAATCAAACAATCGATGTCTCCGGTGGACAAGTCGATACCAAGGCAACGTGTGGTTACCGTCAAATGGGGCTAAGGCTGGGTTATAAACAAAGGAGTTGCACGTGAAATAGGAGATGTTGAGTAGTCTTGAATATTTGCAAAACAGCCCCAAAATACGCTTCCTGCACGTACTGTCTCCGTAGCGGGATGTTTCTGCTTCGGCTCGTCACGACGACAAGATTCCTCGCCGCGGCGGTGGCTTGGCTCCATCCCTTCTCAACTTGAGTTTCTAGGTTGCGTTTCCAAGCTCTAGCATTCCCTTTAACTTGTGTCATTCCCCCTCCTGTATCATTGCAAAACGAACAAACATCAAAGATCATACCCGCGAAATGAAATTATTCACAAAATATACTAAAATAAGCGCCAGATGCCTCGAAATCTCAATAACACTCCGTAAAACCACAGTGGTGAAAATCCTGCCAAGTGTATCATATAAAGACGGAATCACTCACTAACACTCACAAAGCCACTCAAAAATGGTGGCCAAAACATCACATAAAATGAAGTTATCACGAACACTACTATCGTGTCGTGATATGAGCTATAATCTCACGAGCAATCCATAGAAAATTACCAATATAGTTCCAAATGAAAATAAGTGTCCATTAGAATTAGGCGGAATAGAGCTCCAACTGAAGCCAGAGGTCGAAGAAAACCCCAAAATAACGATCAACACAAAAGGTACTTAATGTGAGCAATTTATAGAAAATATGGTGGTTGTGTGGGAAATTGTTCAAAAAGTATGGGCTGCTTCGTAATGCAATAATATAATGCAGCAGCTAAATTGAAATTTACTTTTCTTCCCTGTTACAGATGAAGATGAACAGAGAAGTTGCTGTAGCGACGGCGAAGTGATGGCCGTCAATGCAAAGATCGTTTCTTGAATATCCGAGATTTGAAACTGACAACGGCGAAGATAAAACAGATGAAGACAAACAGAGGAACGATTCGAGGTCCAGTGGTTGGTGAACGACAAATGCCAGAGAAAAAGCGACAAGGTTAATCGGAGAACAGGTGTCGGAACCAGAACAGACAAAACTCTAAGAACGAGGCAATGTGATAGCATTATAGAAATCAATAGCAATAGCAGAAGAAATAGGAAGACGAATTGCATGACTGAACTTGATTGAAATGTACAACAGTTTGCTTATATATTATTCACAAGAAGGAAATATTTTACATCTTAAATCACTTTAAACAGGGTCGATACTGACAAGGTAAATAAGGAAAACACACGAAGAATTGCTTATATACGATATGAGAGGAGTTCTTAGCTTGTTTCCCGCTGCAATGACGGACGGAACACTCTACATTCTTCTCTATCGTGGAACAAGATGTTACATTGTACACATCGCAGTGCGCATCGCTCCGAGCTGGTATAGGGATATCGGCTCTGGAAGATGTCTTTGTGACATGCTGAACATAAAGAACTCCTGTTTGAATTATCAACTGGAACATACGAGAGGGGATGATGGTGAGTCTCGGTGGAGTACCTTATACTAGGATTGACAAAACATTTTTTGCCTCTACCTTCAAAAATGCAGCCAACACAAGCAGACAAGTCGCACAGAAAACAGTGATAAAACCACCACTTAGGGTTGATGTGTTTCTCACAGAACTCGCAAACGTACTCATCACCTAGTCCAACTTCGTCGAGTGGAGCATAAATAAGGGTGAAGGGATGATGTTTGTCGTACTTGTGCACAATCGTAATGGGTTGCAGGGCACAAGTAGAATGTAAATAAAAGCAACACTGCTTGCATCCATATGCCAATTCATCTTCTTTTGCACGAGGACATGCAACACAACCTTCGTGTTTACAGTTGGGTATGAGTTTGAGAGGGTGTTGGTGAGCTTTGTGCAAGATTGCTGGAGGTAACAACATGCATTTCATATCCATCTCGTACTCATAAAGGGGGTAGTAACTCGTTTGATACTTACCTCGGTAGACATAACCCTCAGTGAAGCATCTGCATGATCTACAAGGAGCAATTACATCACCCTCGCCATCTGCTGGGTCCCGGCCGAGAGTGAGTGCGATCTTTGGATTAGCCGGGTGATGCCACACACGGGGTAGCTTGGCACACCACTCGTGGAGAAAGTAGTTGTTGCTGATACTGCAACTATAATACACTTGTGGCGTTGATATAGGCAACACACAGGCATTGCAAAATATTATTCCTATGTCGTCGTTTTTCTCCTTCATCTCATCACCTTTGTGGTTGTTGTTGGTAGGCGCATTCCAAATAGTAAGAGTCAGTGGATGTTGGTGGCTAAAATGAGAAACTAACGGCCCATCAACTTGGCTGATCGCCGCAATCTGTTCATGTTGGAAATAATGGGCGATTGTATGCTTGATCATCTGGCAGATAAGGTCGCGATATTGAAACGATTCAGGCAGGTGAAACACTTTATTCAGATCAATATCACCATCCACTTCATATGTTTTGCCTCTCCTGTACATTGTATATGCAGCAGCACAAACATTAGTTAGAAATCATATAACATTTTTATTTGTTTAACTAGCTAGCAAATGTGAACTGGTTTTACACTTTACTTACTCTGCAATTAGTGATGCGGCTAAGCAGTTGACATGAACTTCGTGGGGGCACACCTTGCATCTATAATACCACTCCCAATGACGTCGATTTGACACATCCCTATGACAGATTTTGCATCTCCCTACGGAGCTGATCTGGATATGTTTGTCAGAAAGGCAGAGAGGATGGACATGACGGTTATATTTGAGGGTGGAGGGTAATGTGGCACATTCTTCGTGTACCCAGAAAGCACATGTCCGGCACTTGTATGAGACACCTGGTGAGTGCTCCCTTGTACATGCATAGCACTTAAACAAGGCCGTGCTCAGGAGGGGCTGCAGTGGGTGTTCGTGTCCTTCGTGCTTGATTGATTGTGCTTTGGAGGCACATCTCACATCAACATCGAAATCGCATGAAAGACAACAGTAGCTGAATCTGAGGGCGCGATCCTCGCAAATGTCACATCCGATATTAGCGTTAGGGTATAACCTAAGAGCACCTCCAATAAGTTAGCTAAAATATTATCTGAAGATGGAATAATGATCTTCAATAAGTTAACTTGGAAAGTAGTGGTAAGTAGTTCGTTTGTGTGCGTCACACATTTATTACAAAAAGTATCAATTTAATATAAATACACAGTTTATGACAACCAGTCAAACATCCAAAACTCAATCAGGATGATACACAAGTCAACAAGACAATTTGTTAATAAAATCTCTAAAATTGTGGTACGTGATTGAATTCACTGAAAATGATATTTTCTATAAATCTTATCAAAATAGCGAATACAATCAAATTGCTAAAAACAACATTTTCGGCTAAAATGTACGCCTATCACCCAAATCACCGCATTAAGGTCTACATTCATAGCAATAAATTTATATTCTTGTGTCTAACTCTCACATACTTTGAGTTTAAATAACTAGAAAACACGTGTTAGATAAAGTTTAACCTTGACAAAAATTAACTAATTTACCTTGGAGCTGTTCTCTTCATAAGGGTGAGAGGATGCTTATGATTCGGGTGCATCATCTCTGATGGTAACTTGCCACACAACATGTGCAGGTGAACATCACAACTGATGCAGCTATATGCCGAATCCAACATCTTACTATCGCATAAGATACAATATATAGAATCATTGTCCTCATTTTCCATGTCACCATAATATATCTTACCTTCCACATCATCATGATAAATCTTACCGCAGATGCTTTTAGATTTAGCCCTTTCTTCTCCATTAATCTGTTTCTGCGTCACAACACGACCTTGTATTTCTGTATCTCTCAAATTTACGAGGATCAATGGATGTTCTGGATGGGCAAAGTGTTGAATTTCAAGATCCATTTGTATTTAGTAGAAGAGTTATCGAACTGCTTCTTTAATATTTGACACCTGCAGAAAAAAAAGAAGTAAATAGATATCCCAAATTCAAGAATACACAAATGTCTTAATCAGAAGCATACATGAACTAAATATCATGAAGCTGTGTATTAGTAATTGTTCGGCCAGTGTGTAGCCGTGGTGGCTTATAATAATTACTGTTAGATAAGGTACGATTGTACTTGCAACACTCCAACCGAAATCTCATATGTTCAAACTGCTCCAATCTTGTTTTCTTACTGTTGCCACCTATGGTGCTTGACCGTAGTTTGCGGCAGTAAAAAGCATAAAGAATTGGTGGCCAGATTGGGAGTGTTGTGGCGGTGCTAGAAGCTGTTGTGTGAGAATTGTTGTGGAAAGCTGCTGTGAATCTTAGATAAAATGTTGTTTGGTAAAAATTTCGTGAAAGCTACGGTGACTGAGTAATGATAAAAATATATGACATATCTGTTCCGTAAAAACAAATATTCGAAACTTTAAAAATAATAAGGTTAAAATCAATTGTTGATAAATTAATCAAAAACAGGTTCCGGAAAAGCATCTCTCCCTTCCTTCCTGAAAATTGATGTGCTGACATCAAAAGGATTACCAAACTGGCCCTGAGGCTACGTGTAAGAATCACCATCCAAAATAATACTCTATATTAATACCTAAAGTTTCAACTATCACAGATTGTTATCATACATAATCTTAGTGCATTTTAATCATCATACAAGTGTGTATGCTTAACTGATACAAATTCGAGAAAAAGGTAAAATTTAACCGGTTTTCTTTGCTCAAAGTGAAGTTCATGGTGGAATCCAAGAAGACACTGCTGCATTCTACTTACAATTTGTAATGATAAAGGTCAGTAATCGAAATTTAGTAGACAAAAAAATGCACTCGTAAAATTTTGTAGGGGCCAAATGTAGGGATGGCAATGGATCAAGTCCGGTCCGAGACACAAGTAATCCGATCCAAACGAATCGAGTCCGATCCAAGTGAAAATGGATCAAATATCCAGATAATGAAAGAGAATTTTGGTCAGAATTGGATCCAGGTAATAATGCAGATCCATCGGATACTTGATCTGATCTGAACCGAGTACGTGCTAGTTTTCAAATACCGCCAAAATGTATATTTTGTTACGAATATGAATACCATTATATAAACTTATTTTCCTTGACAGTTCCACTGGATCTAGCCTCACCGAATTCACTTCCTCTCTACTTTCTCAACCACCACCACGCCCGCCCTCTATTCTCTCGCAACCAACACGATGCCATCTCTCATCTCTCAAACTCGTTTTTTCGTCTTTGTATTACTATATTTTTTTTAGGAATCCGACCAAACCCGATCCGAATCTTATCTAATTGGTGTTTGGCGGACATTCTGATTTGATACGGATATAGTAGTTTAAATAATTAAATCTGATCTGAATCCAGTTTGAGCCCGATTACAGAGACTGGATCTGGATCCCCCCATCTCGTTCGGATATGGATATAAGTGGATCCAATTTGAATCCGATATGTTGCCATCCATAGCCAAGAAATAATACTTGAATAAGAAACCTTAGATTATATATTTATATGGGAGTGCTTGTGTTATTTTAAAATTTTGGAGGGGTCGTGACCCTAGCTGGCTTGCCACACACAGGCTGGACATGCTAACTAGATAGAGGGAACAAAGGAAGTTTAAGGAGGTTGAGAGGTACATACTATGATCTAACGCATCTTGTCCACACACAAAAAAACGTTTAAATGAAGCTCTATCTCATACAAAAAACATTTGAAAAGTGGACAAGCATGACTTTGAGCTGCTAGAACACGGACAACTGTATAGTCGTGAGACAACCGTATTGTCGTGACTGTGAAAGTACCGAAACCAGAAATAAAAGTGTGTGACAAGCTATTACCGCATAATAGACTCAATTCTCCTTTTGATATACTTGTTTTAAGAAAACTTGAGGTAACTACAGTCCAGTGTAATGACTTCTGTTTTGACAGGTACATCTCAATTCACTTTTCCAAGTGCAGAAAACATTCAATTCACTAATTAATACAACATTAACTTCACTTACAATCATTCAAGTAAGCCCTTAACGAAATCCAGAAATTCAAGAAAGAACAAGTAGTTACAAGTAATGTATAGTTGTATACACGAGCCTCTGGAGAAAAGCTTTCAAACCACTTTGAGAACTGAGAGAGAGGTCGGAGCTACTATCATAGTAATGAATTCCGTTCCAGTCGCGTTTCTTTTTGCTCTTGTGAATCGGAACGACCCGGGATTCGGACGGAACGGTGGTCTAATCCAGGTTCACCGCAGCTTTTACTAGTATATTATATATTTACAACATACAAAACATTACATGGCGCATTAAATTTCATAAACTTCACTATACAGATTTGTTTCTCAACAAACTAAACTTGAAGTATCTTCCATCCCAGTCCAACTAATAAAAATAGATCAAGTTCCTGTGAAAGTCAAGTTCGTGTTTTTATGGAACACAGAGAAGCCATTATGGTAGGATATGGGATACCAAGAACAAGCAAGGTTTAAGCAACTGCTAACATGAAATGCCTAGTAGTAAATTTTCTATCGATCTCTGTTAGTACTACATGTCAGTCTGTAGACCAAGAGAAAGTAAGTCATCTCAATCAAGTGGTCTTCAAACTTACTACAGATATTTCTATATTACCTTCCTCAATCTGATTCAGACTCTTCAACTGCTAAATTCATTTTTGTTTCGATTACTTTCCTAACAGATAAAGTTGTGTCAAAAGTCCTCTTATTTTCTAACCTTTCTATCCATTGAAGAAGAAAGAAAGAAGAAGAGACCGTACCTGACTAGACGAACTGTTTCTGCGACTCTGATCGCTGATTCTTCCCCAAACCAGGCAAATAGACACCAAATACCCACAAAATCGAACCAGGTAGAATTGATTTTGGGTCTGATTTGTTGCTTTTCGCCTGGCGTGTTTTGATTAGGTTTTTCTGAAACTGGGTGTTCGCAAGTTTTTTGGTTTGGGGGCAGAAAGTTTAAAAAAGTGCATTACGACCCCGAACAAAATTAACCGAAACCACCCGGGTTTTAGCGAAGTGATTGAAATTTCCCGGGACCAACCGAAACAACACACTGAAATCGTAAGGGCACGTTTGGTGTCGGATTAAAAATGGAGGTACAGGAGGGCCTACAGTTATTATAGAGTGTATTGATATTAAATAAGTATTAATTATATAAGAGGGATTATATAACATGATTGTTTGCACCATTATAAATAGGGGTATTAAAACTTTAATATTCAATCTCACCTACATGGTGGGGTTAAAATTTTAGGCATATAGGGGGTATAGATAATAAGGGGGGATTGAGCCCCCCTTGAAATATTCCCTGAATCAAACACCAGTTATTAACCCCCACTGGTATTATTATTACTGTACACCTTCTTTATCCTTGCATCAAACATGCCTTAAACGTACAAATCAAAGGCGATCCTACCGTATTGGCTGTAAATTAGAACGTTCCGACTGTTCCAGTCTCCGGAATGGGATTTATAACTATGGCAACTATACACACGAAACTTTTGGAAACTTAAACGGACCCCCTATAAATATTCGACCAACGAATTAACCACAATGCAATATCACTTTTACCGACATTGCGTACCATTTTTCAAACAAAACCTCCCCTGTAGTTTCACTTTTACCGACAATTAGCCTTCGTCAATTTTAGTAAAATAGTGCGCGATGTTGGTAAAAGTGAAAATGCAATGAGATTTTCTGACAAAATCAATATTGCTGGTAGTTAAATGTCAGTGAGACGATACTGCATCAGGGTTTTCTGTCAAAAGTTATGTTATTTATAATTACTATAATAGTTTAATAATTTATAGTCTAGATCTGATCAACGAGATTTTAGGAATTTCATCATAAAGCCAAGTTTAAATTCTGGACCTCATGCAGGGATTTCAAACTCTCTACCACTGAAGTAGCACCCTTTTGCAAGATGAACTAAATTATAAATTGCTAAGTTAACCCATTTTATGCGTTCTACTGTTCCGTGACACATTATTTTTTTAGGGATTTTATGTTAATCCATGATGCTTCAAGTTACCTATATGTTGATACAATTATCGGTGGTGGAATAATATGTATTCGTAAATCATAAAAGTGTACAAAAGCACTATTATTAGGCTATACAAAAAACGACATATACTAACCTAGCCCCTTATATTCGTACATAATAACAATACAACCCTTTTAGTTTATAACAACCCCTGAAACTGAAGTGGCCGTGATAAGTGGAAGTTTAGTAACCAAGTCATAAAAATGTCCAGACATATGAGACTTCGTATGAATGTTTGCAATTTGATAAGCCGAAGTCACGTTTTTAGATAAATTGTTCCAGCTCGGAGATGATTGCAAGTAAAGTGGAAATTTATCTTAATGTGTTTCGTCCTCGCATGAAAGACACAATTGTGTGCAATTTAGATAGCACTGCGGCTGTCCGAACATAAAGAAGTAGCAGAGGACTTTGCCATTTCCATATCAACTAGTAACCATAGAAGCCAAATGAGCTCTAGTGTGGCATCAACCATTGCACGATATTCAAATTGTGTGCTTGACCGAGCAACTATAGTTTGCTTCTTGCTTCACCAAGAGATAAGTGAGTCACCCAAGAAGAGATTATATGCAGTGGTAGATCATCTGGCAGTTAGATTGCCAGCCAAATCTACATCAGATAGCACATGTGGGATGGGAGTAGACTCAGCAGGAAAATGACGACCACAAAACATAGTAACCTTCACATACCGGAGTATACGAAGAACAGGAGCATAGTGAGTCGAGCCCGGAGCAGTTAGAAACTAACTGATCTAGTGAACAACATAGGTTATATCGGGACGAGTGACCATAAGGTAGACCATAGGGCTGTAAACGAACCGAGCCGAACCGAATATCGGTTGTTTGGGTTTGGTTTGTTTAAAATAAGAACGAACATGAACTCGAGTCAAACTGTTTTTTAGTTTGTTTGAGTTTGTTTGATTAAATTTTATTCGAACTCAAGTCGAACACGAGCCTGCCATCGAGCCAATGGTTAAAGAAATATTAATGCAATTATGTGTCAATATTTTAATCTTAACATTTTACGATAATTTTTTTTGCAATGATCTCTTTCGAATATACCCTAAAATTATCATAAAACACCATGAAAGTGTGTAATGTAGGTGTAAACAAGTCAAATAATACTCTAGAAGGGGGCGGGGGGTTGAATAGAGTATGCTAGCTTTTGCCAAAACTCAAGTTCTTGAAAGTTTAGTAAAGCAAGCTGTTGATATCTCAAAGCTTTGAAATAGATTTGAGAAGTTGAAAGATATAACAGCAGAGTATAGAGGCTTCAAAGCTTTGAGACTTGGAAAGCTCCAAAGCTTTGAGACTTCCAATTTAAACTGTATGTAAAAGCAGCAAAAGTAAATAGCAAGGACACATATATTTTACAGAGTTCAGTCACAATTGGACATAGTCTCTGCCTGAGGGATCTAATCCCTCCAGGATTCGAACACAACTTCTTATTAATCACCCAGATTTAGCCCTAGATCTCAAGCATAAGTGAGCTACCTTACACTTATACAGCTTGTGGTTCCCAACCTATCTAGTTACAGGCTACAACCTGTTGAAACAATAAGAACCTCTTTTTTGTTCACTTGAAAAACCAAACTACTAAGTTTAGTGAGGTTTATAAATACATAAGAGATGATACAATTAAGTAGAGAGAGAAGAACTCAGAAGGAATAAGCTGTTGAAAGCCTGGAAGAGTTCTTCTGTATTTGAGTGATCTTCAGCCTGCTTGGATTGATTCCCATAATGATTTGAAGAGCTGTATCTATTTGATCTTCCCAGATTATTGCCCCATTCAAAAATACGACCTCTGTGTCTCTAAATAGTCTCTGTAATTCAAACTTGGCTAGCTGTTTTAGTCTGCAACCAACTTGAGAGATTTCAGGAACATAATTCCTAAAATATCTCTTATCTGTTAGGCTCCTGTTAACAACTCAATTTGAGTACATTGTTGATCTATTTATGGACGTTGGAAAGTCCAACAGACCTACAAATACTTAACAAACAAGATCAAACAAATAACGATACAATCTAGCAAAGAGATCTGCTTGAAACAGCAGCTAACAAATAAAGAGATAATCATGCTAGACTGTCTGCTGATACTTCTGAGTTAACAGTTATATTCAATCTCATGAATATATCTAATATCCAATATAGAGTCCACAATAATAAACAATAATTAACATGTAACAACATCCAAGTAACAATGAATCCATCTGCACGCAGAAAGAAGGTCAGAAGAACTTAGCAGTAAAGAGTAACTTGAAAATCTCAAAGCTTTGAAGCTTTGCCTGCTGACTTCTTCAGAATGTATATTGGATTTTCAATCCAATCTAAACCTGCAGTGATCCTCTTTGAAATGTAGATTACTGAATATAACTAATCATCATCAAAACATAACCAAAACCTGCACAAAATAGTTAGACAAATACAGCATACAAGAGCTGCTACAGTAACTCAAAGCTTTGAAGCTTTGGTACTTAGCAGATTCTTATGCTTGTATTTCTGGCTTTTATCATCAGGGAGCTAAGTTCTCTGCCTGTATTTTCATATCATAATGTCCATGAGATTCAGACTTATCACACCATAAGACTAAAAATAATTAAAGTTAATTCACTTACGAATTTTAAAAATAAAATACATTTTACTTGTAAGAATACATATAATATATATAAATAAAAATTGTTCACGAACAAAACGAACAAACGAGCGAATCCTTGTGTTTGCTTATTTATTAATCGAACAAAATCTTATGATTGAGTTTGTTTGTTTATTTTTAAACCGAATATGAACGAGTTTTCGGCAAGCCGAACACGAGTTGTTCGCGAACGGCTTGGTTCATTTACAACCCTATATATACATGAAACTTTTGGAAACATAAACAGATCCCCTACAAATTCTGCAACAATGGATTCCTCACACCCCCCCCAAAAAAAAAATCATATTCCAACTGCAAACCACGTATTAGGGTAATTTTCACTTACACCCCCTTAGTTTTGGTTGATCTTCACTTACACCCCTTCTAGTTTGGATAATTTCATTTACGCCCCTTATGACTACCAAAAAATGTTGTCACTTCAGTGTATTACTTTGTTAGTTTGTAGCGAAAATTTCCAAATTCATTTTTTTTACAGTTTTACCCTTGCAAATGATATGAAAGTCAATTCACCCTAAATTTTGTAAACTCTACCTTGAGTTAATCCTACTCGCTTGTAGTAGTTGGCTGCACCATGTTCAGAAATGTATAAGAAACATGTGATAAAATACAAATATTTTGAATGTGTTACAAATATACATTTGGCTGGATTGACCTTTGCAGCCTCTGCAAAGGTAACGTTGTCCGAAAAACTGATTTTGAGAAGTTACCATAAGAAGTAGCATAGTGAATGCATAGAGAGGGTGTACGTGACAACATGTTTAGTAATCATAAGGGGTGTAAGTGAAATTTTCCAAACTAGAAGGGGTGTAAGTGAAGATCGATAAAAATTAAGGGGGTATAAGTGAAATTTACCACACATATTATTATGTCTTTAATAATCCATCCGTCTCATAATGTTAGTACCCTATTCCATTTTTCGTCTCAAAATTTGTGTCCACTTTCTTGTTTTAGCTCCTAATGGCGTAGTTTCTCTAATTTGTCATCAAAAAGTAAATGTGATGTAATCGAACAGTTAAACAGTGAAGTTAAGTATATGACTTAGGAAAAAGTCAATGAGGATGTAATGATTACATTTCCGCTTAAATACTTGGATTGTCCAAAAGGGAATAAAATTATGAGACGAAGGGGGTATTTTTTAGGTTCAAAGACAAATACCGCTGCATTATAGGTTAAATACAAATACCCCTGCATTATGGATAAATACGGATACCCCTCTGTCAGAGGATGGAGGTAACGACACACTAACACAGAGGAAAAAATACAAAAATACCCCTGAAATTAATGATATTAGCACACTATAAAGGTCATTTCTTTCCCTTCTCCTCCTCGTTTCCTAGCCATAGCCAACCTTATCTCTTCCTCTTTGTCACAGCCTCCTTCCCTCTTCTCCCAAATTAGTCTACCCCCTCTAAAGCCGCTGCTGATAAAGTCTCCTCCAACCACCACTCTGATGCTTCCCCCGTCTCTATTTCCCCATCTTTTCTAATTTCTCTAGCTGCAACAACAACATTCACAGTAACAAATATCTCTTCTCCATCCACGTCTCTCTCTACCCACTGCCCAAACCCACCACCTCCTCTCTTTTCTCTCACTCTCTATCAATCTTTCTCTGTGTCTCCCTCTATCTATCTTCTCGTTAACGGGGATTATGGCTGATGGGTTTCCAAGATTGGTCAGGGATTCATGCGACTCCTGGTTTATATCCGATTGGTTTGTGGGTTTCAATGGGCAGCTGATTTTACTCTTGGCTAGTTGTAGATAGTGCATTCCAGACAGATGGATCATCGTCCACGTGGCAATCATCCAGCATATCTGATGGTACTACATACACACCCTATCATTCCTCATATTCACACTTCTTCATATGGGGGCTGCGAGACTAAGTCGCCCGCAATACTAACCGCACGGGAGTTGTAGGGGCTTAGTGGATTGGAGGTTAGAGTAAGGAACGTCGCGCGAGAGAAACAACAACGCTCGCGCGCGAACCTTGGTAACTGATTGAGAGATTTAATGGCCACGTATCCCATAAATGCGGTCGACCTCATAACAGTCCCTACATATGCGAACAATCGTGTAACGTGCCCTATATATAAGGTCGAACATGCCGTTACGAGGAGGATATCTAGCCTCCATTCACGGGCGCATTAACCCCTCGTAACGGTCACTTCCCTACTATATATAGGAACGTTAGCCTTCTATGGAAACTCTTGGATCTTTTGCTAGTCATGATACTGTCTCTCTCTCAAGAACAGTTAACCATTGCTTACTCTTCCCCTACCCTAACCTACAATCTCTCACCGTGCTTTCTTGTTCTTGTTTCCTGTTACATGTGTACACTTGGATCTTCCTCTAGGATTTCCTTGTACACATTGGTGAACCCGACGTGAAACACTGCCTTCAAGCTTTTTCAGATCTTTGCAACCATGTCCCTTGAAGCTAACCCCCGTGATGGCAAACAATCTCTCCAAGGGGAAGAAACCCTAAGAGAGGAGCCCTCACTCAACAACACCAATGTCCAGACCTAGACAGCTTCTGGGAACAATCCTTCTTTGGAGATGCTGAATGCCACAATACAAAGCCAAACCAAGGCCATGCAAGCTCAATATGCCCAGATAGCCCATATTATGGCGATTCTGGGAGGACTTGCACAAAACGCCGTCCCAGGGGCTCTAGTCCCTCCAGCAGCCACGACGCCTCAGCTGCACAATTCAACCCAATCAAAATCTTCGTCTTTGATGCAGCCACCTCTTCCTCAAGGTCCTGCGACTCCACAACCAAGGCTACCATCAGAGCCTCCTCTCGCGTCTGGTTATTAGCCAGAACGTGCACCTACTGGAAATCCAGCATCCTACCCGGTGGCACCCTCATATGCGATCAAAGTGCAAGCCAGCTACACGCCTCCATCTCCTTATGATCCTAGCATGCCCTACATACCTAGGCTCGCGGCGACCCCATCGTCTACTCCGAGAGGAAGCGCGCCTTCCAATGTTATGGCCTTGGAGAAACGTCTAGATAGTCTCATCGGAAACCAGTTTTTCGCGAACACTGTGATCCCAAAGGTCGACAGCGCACCACCGATCCCGCGCGATATATACTTGATGCCTAATCCTGCTGGGTAGAAGGAACCTAAGTGGGAGAAGTTTGATGAATTCAGTGGAAACGCGCATCAGCACGTGATGCGGTTCGTAGATCTGATGGGCCCGCACAGAATTGACACAAGGCTGGTCATGCGCGAATTCCCAAAGTCATTGGGAACAGTCGCATATAAATGGTACAGAACCCTGGAGGCTGGCTCGATCAAGACCTGGGAGGATATGGTCAAGAAGTTCTACACCAAATTTTTCCAAGTGGAGGAGAAGGTCACGACGATTCATTTGTCGCATATGTACCAGAAACACGAGGAGGAAGGCATCGTGTTCATCAGAAGTTCAGGACCAGGTTGCTGGAGTGCGTCGATGAAGTGGCTGAGAGGCGTCTTGTGGAGATCTGTCTTCAGGGTATGCGCGATGAGTATAAAGGTATGCTAATCAACCTGAACATGCATACTTTTTCAAAGTTGATTGACTGCACCAGGAACATCAAGCCAATGGTGGAGAGGCATAAGAAAAGGTACACGAATGACCGGGCACCATCAAGCTCTGGCTTCGAGGTTGGGCGACTTAGCTACAAGCGAGGACGTGAGGATGACGTTAATACAGTCTCGGCTCCAAAACAACCGCGAGGTCCACCAAAGAAGTCACCTCTGCTACCGTGCTCGATCGCAGAGGTCACAGGCTTATGCACGCAGTGGAGGAAAGATGGGGTCCTACCTGCATTGGAACACAATCCGACGAGAGAGCAGCTACGAGATCCCATATGGTGTGAATGCCATGGTCAAGTCATGCACCCAACCAAAGAGTGCAGGAAATTGAGGTGGTTGGTGGACAGAAAGATAAAGGAGGTTCAATTGATCATCGACGAGCCAGCCAAAGACGTGCCCAACAATCCACTGCCCTCTCACTCACAGCCGGAGCCCAAGGGAAAGGAGCTAGCAATGATATCAATCTGTGAATATGAAGAGGTTGTGTATGAGGGAATTCCATTCATAGCTGAGATTCATGAAGATGAAGATTATGCCTTGGACACAGAGGATTCTCGAGCAGAACGAATGAAAAGCTCGCGCAAGTTCGAAAAGTTCTTTGATGACATGAACTTCTCGAACGCGTGCCGCCAAGAAATGACGAAAGCAATTCTAAGGGTGGTGGAGTACTATGGAGAGGAGCTCGTAGTCTAAAATGGCAAGGATGTCAGAGCCGCGCGATCAAGTGGTTTGGTCATGACGTTCGATGACTCGGAAAAAAAGACAGACGCGAACCATCAGAGGCCGTTATAGACTGCCGTTGTCAATGGCATCGAGTTCAAAAGAGACTTTGTCGAAGGAGGAGCAGCAGTGAATGTTATTTCACTCAGCACCCTTGAGCTGGCTGGAATCCCAGAGAGCAAAATTGTCAAGAGGCCATCACCCTTGATGGGTTTCGAGAGCGACTCGAGGATGACTGTTGGTTGGATTCGTCTAGGAATCCAGATTAGTAGAATCAAGTGCTTAGCCAAATTTCACGTAATAAACGCGAGCACCACATACCACATGATTATCGGTCGAGCATGGATTCATCGCTTCGATGCCATACCTTCTACGGCTCACCAAGTAATGAAAGACATTTGGAAAGACATAGTAGTGGAAATACCAGCCTCATTGAACCATTTCAACTTGGTTGAAGCGCACTTGTTTGAGGTGGTTTGGTTCACAGAAATTGTAGATGAGGCAACTCCAGCACCAGTTCAGCCAACTCCCTTGCCCAAATGGGAGGACATCAAGGACCAATCACCAGCAGTAGTAATGGTGATGCGAGAAGCCCCAAAGGAGAAGCAGCATGCGCAAGAGGAAGCACCAAAGATAGTCTACCAAAAGAAGAATGTTTACACCCTGAAGAGGGTCGTCAAAAATAAATATGAAGGTAAAGAAGTGGGCATTTTCTATCCCAATGGGAAGAAGTGCTATCGCATCAGAAGGTGCGCGGGGCCATCTTTGATCCCTCCCATCGAAGATGTCCCTGAGCAAATTTGAAAGCTGATAGAAGTTCCAAACATGGATAAGGAGAAGGCACCACTGGAGGATTTGAAAGAAGCTCCTGAATGCGTGGAAGACAGTCCAAAACCCTAGAAGCAGGAATTGAAGGAAGTATTCTTGAACCCAACGGAAGAGAAGAAAAGACCATTCTTCTCGAGCGCAAATCTCGATGTCGAGGAAGAGCGAGGTTTGCTGGAGTTGCTAAAAGAATACAAGGATTTTTTCGCATGGGATCATGATGAAATGCCACGCTTGGACAAGGAGGTTACCATGCATAGACTGGATATTATTCCAGGATCGAAGTCAGTGAAGCAGAGCGCGAGAAACTTTCGCCCAGAGATCAATTTCAAGATAAAGGAGGAGATAATAAAGCTGCTGCATGCAAAGTTCATCGAGCCCAATCACAATCCCACCTGGCTTGCCAACATTTTTCCTGTTCTGAAGAACAATGAGAGCCTTCGCGTATGCGTTGACTTTAGGGATTTGAACCGGTTCTGCCCAAAGGATGATTTCCCTTTGCCAAATATAGATTTGCTAATGGATTCTACTGCGGGCCATCAGATGTTCAGCTTCATGGATGGATTCAGTGGCTACAATCAGATCAAGATGGCCCCTAAGGATGCGAGGAAGACAGCTTTCATCACACCTTTGGGAGTGTTCCACTGCACGGCCATGCCCTTTAGCTTGAAGAACGCAGGCGCGACCTACCAACGTGCGATGATGACACTCTTTCATGATATGATGCATCAAGAGGTTGAATTCTTCATGGATGACCTGGTCATCAAATCAAGACAGAAGGAAGAACACTTGAAGGATTTGAAAAAGGTATTTGAAAGGTACATAAAATTTTAACTGGAGATGAACCCTATGAAGTGCACGTTCGGGGTGACCTCAGGGAAGTTCTTGGGGTGTGTTTAATCAACATAGAATCGAGCTTGACCCCGCGAAGGTCTCAGCTATTACTAGCCTGGCACCTCAGACTCAGAGTGCGTTGAAGTTGTTCTTGGGAAACCTCTCATATCTGCGAAGGTTCATACCAGCAATAGCAGAGCTGACATTCTATTTTGGCAATCTACTTAAGAAGAATGCAACATATGCTTGGACAGATGAGCATCAGGAAACGTTCGAGAAGCTGAAGCAGTTATTAATATCTCCACGAGTTATGATTGCACCTCAACTGGAATCGCCTTTCTTTTTTACCTTACCTCGACGAAGAACTCCATTGGTGCTCTGCTAGCTCAAGATTTTTAAGGACAAGAACGACCCATCTACTATATCTCGCGCATAGTCCAGTCTGCGGAATCCAGATACACAAAAATTGAACAACATTGCTTTGCTCTATTTTTCGTTATTGAGAAGTTGAAGCATTATTTCGCGTCCCACAAAGTCATCATTATAACCAAAAGCGACCCTATACGCTACTTGTTGGGACACTCTGTTCCCTGTGGGAGATTGGCGAAATGGTATATGACTATATCCCAATACGACATAACGTGTGCGCGACCAAAGGCCATCAAATCTCAAGCAATGGCAGACTTGTTGGCACAATTCCCAGATGAGAACTACGAGACTATGATGGAAGAGGAGCTTGAAGGGCCAGAAGTGTACGCGATGGACTCTCTTTACTAGAAATTACACTTTTATGGGTCATCGAACAAGAGCTGGAGGAGGAATTGGAATTGTCCTGACTAAACCTGATGAGGAGGTCATTCAAATGTCAAGAAAGCTGGACTTCTCAATGACTAACAATGAAGCTGAGTACAAAGCTTTAATTGCTGGGCTCCTCGCGTCCAAGGCTTTGGAAGTACAGAACCTGATAATAATGGGAGATTCCAAGTTGATGTTGAACAAGCCTCATGCGAATATGGTTTGAAAGAGGTCAACTTATTGAGCTATAGGCCGATCGTGCAGAAACTGGTTCAAAAGTTCGATTCCATCAAATATGAGCACACTCCTAGATCTGACAATCGGCACGCAGACGCCCTTGCCACTTTGGGGTCAAAAATCAGCTCAAATAAATGCCCATCAAATATTTCAATTGAAGTCAGAACAAATCCTTCCTTGATAAAGGATTTGTGCGAAGACGAGTTTATGGAATCTGAGGGCTGGAGGAAGCCCGGCATGCGCACAATGGCTGAAGGAACATGCAACGAAAGTTGGATCTCCACTAAGGGATTCTGCATACATGATAGCTTGCTCTATTACAAGGGGCCTGTAGGAATCTTGATGCGATGTGTCATTGAAGAGGAAGGACAAGCCTTACTAGAGAAAATTCACCAGAATTCTTGCGGATAAAATGAAGTCTCTATCTACAGAAAAGCGCAAAGATACGAAATCTATTGGCCACATATGTCGTTATATGCTACAATCTGCAAGGTGATTGTGAAAGTGCGCATTGGTAATAGACTCCCTGGAAATCGCGGCTATTGATGATGAAACCGATTAGAGAAAACCTCTGATCGACTATCTGCAAGATGATCCTACCAGACGATAAAAAAAGGCTGAGAAGCTCAAAAGGAAGTCAGCTCGGTACGTGCTGAAGGAAAACCTGTTATGGCGAAAGGGACATGAGGGAAACTTGCTCAGGTGCTTGAACGACCAAGAAACGCAAGAAGTCATGGAAATGTCTCACCAAGTGTAACATCAATGAGGCGCGAAGCTTTGTAGGCAGCTCTTGAATGTTGGCTATTTCTGGCCAAATATGGAGGCTGAATGTCGCGCAAAGTTCAGAAAATGCCAGCAATGCCAGTTCAATGGAAACTTAGTCCATGCTCCTGTAGTTGATCTACACGTATTGGGAACCCCTTGGCCATTTAAAACTTGGTCTCTGGACTTCATTGGTCCCATTCGTCCCCCTTCGCGCGGAAATCAATTCATCCTGAACGGGACCAAACAATTTACCATATGGGTCGAAGCAGTCCCACTCAATACAGCAAATGCATTGGCGATGGTCAAGTTCATCCAGGAGAATATCATTTATCGCTTTGGGATTCCCAATACGATCTTGTCTAATAATGGGACGCCTTTTGTCAATCGTCAAGTCGCCTCAAAGCTTATGGAATACAAGGTCAGACAAGTATGCTCGACGCCCTACTATCCAAAGGGAAATGGGCAAGCCGAAGCCACAAATGGATCGTAAGCAAGATGGTCGCGGGCGATCATAAGAAGAGGTCAGAATGCTTGAGTTTAGCGCTATGGGCCTATCACACATCACCAAACTCCTACAGGGGTTTCTACGTTCTTTCTTTGTTATGGAGATGAAGTAGTGCTTCCAGCTAAAATTAAAGTGAACTTTGCAAGACTTGCCTTCAGTGCTTTGTATGAGAATGAAAAGCCAAGAGGACAAAAACAAAATACAAGGAGAGAATCTATCACGCCTATAAGAAGATTGTTCAGCACAGACCACTGCATGCGCGAAGCAGCTCATCCCTAATTCGCATCCAATTGGGAAGAACCTTTTGAAGTTAAATAAGTCTTCGAGAGTGGCTATTGCACTATCCTACGTTGCCATGGAACTTCCACGACTCCCACTCTAGTTAATATGCGATGTATTAAGAAGTATTATTCTTAACCTTCTTATTTTGCTTTCTATTTGTATTGTATTTTGGCTCACATCCTCCCATATGAGGATTTGATTAATAATAATGACTCTCCCATATGATAGGTCTTTTATAAAATGATGTATTTACTTTATTATTTTACTTGTTGAAACTGACAGTCAACCGCTTCATGAACTAAAGCCTATCTGTCCAAATAGAAACTTACAAAGCTTATCTCTCTAGATAGCAGCCACACGCGAAACTAAGCCTATCTATCTAGATAGAAACATCATACAAATCTAAAGCCTATCTGTCTAGATAGCACTAATGCACATCTCTCCTACTTAAGCCTATCTGTCTAGATAGAAGAAACATGAAACTAGAGCCTATCTGTTAAGATAGCTGCAAAGCTAAAGCCTATCTGCCTAGATAGCAGCCATACGCGAAACTAAGCCTGTCTGTCTAGAAATCAATGATATGCAATTAAAGCCTATATGTTTAGATAGAAAGCAAAGCTAAAGCCTACCTGTTTAGATAGCATCCATACGCAAACTTAAGCCTATCTGTATAGATAACCACTAAACTCGATATAAGCCTATCTCTTTATGTAGCGCCAGTACGCGAGTAAAAGCCTACTTGTTTATACAAATTGTACTTGATCCAAAAGCCTATCTACCTAGATAGTATCTAATGAGATTACAAGCACATTCATTTCAAATAAGCGCATTCAGTTACATTCATTCGAACGAGCATGGAATCGTGCAAAAATTTGACAAAACATGCAGTCTTATATAATTAAGTTCAAATGAAGATTGTTTTTACATCTGAATCTGGGAAATTAAAAACTAAAAGTTTGCATCTTCTGTGAACAATTCCTTGAAGAGCGAATCTTCAGCAGCTAGTTTTATGCTATTAACAGCACACTGATCCAGATAAGCCTTTTGCTGCTGGTGCTTTGCCTTGGCCTCCTTGTACTGATTAAAAGCATTGATAATTGCTTCTCTCTGAGCGCGAAGCCTGGCTTGCTCTATGTTGTAATTCACATAGCCTAACCTGAGGTTCACATAATTGTTGATCTTCATCAACCTTTCAACGAGAAACTCGAGATTGAGCCTGCCCTGCGAAGCAATCTGAAGGCCCTGCACATTTGTCAGAAAGTATTTCGCGTTCGAGATAGAAATAGTTGCCGGAGTATTCTAACATCTTCTCTCCATGAGATGCGCTACCTATTGAATGAGATACTTCCTGTCTTTATTCGGTATCTCCAGGGCCTTGGAAAAAGTCTTTGGATACGAAAGGCGAACCTTCATAAGCCACTTTAAGCAAGACTCGCTTATGCCTGCATGTTCAAGAAGGTTAAGAGATTTATTCAAGATTTTGAAACAAATTAATAGTTGGCCGTGATTTCATGTTTAAATATGCTTACCAAGGCTGCAACTATTTCGTGAAGCGAAGGAATTGGGGTTGATACTGATGGAGCACTGCTCGAAGCTCCTGCCTCAGCCAATCGCTGGTTTACAAGGGCTTCTCGCACAAAGTATTCCTCAGGGATAACGTGGTTTACTTCAGCCTCAATGGGTTCAAGGGCATGTGTGGCCCAAGCTCCGCAAGGGTTCTGAGCAAGAATTGCATCCAAGTTTAAGGCAGACCTTTGATTTTCACCATGGGATTCCTCTAACAGATTGGAGAGTTGTGTGTCTTTGCTTTGAGCGCTTGTTCGACTGACTCCCGCCCCGACCTCAGGGGCATTTGATCTCGATGATGCATTTTGGGTTGGCTCACTTGCAGTCACATTCACGACACCTCCCTCGGGGCGGGCGACACTATCTGCTTGCACTTCTGTCTCTTGAAGTCTAGCCGCACCTATGACCTCATCCGTCTGTAGCAAATTTGGGGTAACAACCCCTACTTGGTCTCTTTGATCTGAGGTATTCACCTCTGGTTGAGTCTCAGCCTCCTCAGCTACCCGCAACCTCTGCCGCTGGGACGTTGTCAGTAGCAACATTTGAAAGACCTTCAGGAGGTGAAACGACCCCGTCCTGAGATAACTCAGCTGGTTCAATTTCCTCTAACAGATAAAGGTATGTCACAGTGGCATCTGTCGGCGGAGCAATCTCACGCGCGATGCTTGAGGGAGCTTCAGCAGGAACGGTGTTTGTCTCTTGAAGAGAGCTAGTCTGCTCAACATTTTTGCCAAGAGTAGCAACAGGCTCGCATTCCGGCTGGAGATCTTCTCTCTCTTAATCAACAATGAACTCGAGACGTTCTTCTTCAGGGTTGATCTCTTCGTACTAGGCCCTTGAGGTGCGAATGCAGCTCCTCCTGTTGCCATGTTCTCCTAATTAGCTTCAATGACAGATTGAGGAACGCGAACTGAACTGCCTGCTCCGTCCTCAACCACTCAAACCTTCCCAGATTGTTTCTTATTTGGCTCTTCTTCTATGACGTCATCAGAAGTTGCATCAGTAGTCTCAGAGATGCGAACCACGGCGCTGCGGAGCCGGCGGTACCTCCTTATCAATGACTCTGTGTTTGTTTGAAAGGTAAAAAGTTCACAATTAATAAAGATGAAAGAATTACCTGGACCAAAGTTTAAAGAGCTGCGATGAAAAGACCTCCACTTTCATATGGGATATCTCCGCGAAGGTTATCATCAATTCCTTTCAATTTCGCATGACCTGATTAGGTGTGGAATATTGTTATCATGTGTGAAACACTATCATCGTTATCTGAAGATGGTAAAATGAAGCTTGGCAGCACTAAGGAAGTAGATGTACCTGAGGATTCTCCACATTGATCTACTAACCATTTGCGAATATCACTCCTAGACACACCCATGGTATAATGCGCGCAATATAAGTTCATTGTGTGATAAAGAAAATTTGAAAATAGTACCTTCTTCATCCCCATCACCAAGAGATCATGGAAGTTATTTTGTGCTCGCTGCATCTGATCAGCAATTGAGCGCGAACGTTGCTCTTGATCCTCAAGACGCTTCTGCAGAGCTTCCTGAATTTGGCGATCTTCTTCCAATTTTTCCTTTCTAGCTCTTTCTTCAGCCATGGCCTTCGACTCTGCAATTGCCTCCTCTTCATTCAGACCTTCGGGCTCTTGCACTGGGCTATCACTATCTGTAACAAAGGCGAGAATTGAGTATCCTTAGAACGAGACAATTGATCATAGTTCTATCAGGAATATGATTGAGTACCTCCTCTTGCGACAAACGTGGCATCTGTGGTGTCTGAATCAACCTCCACCAAGTCCTCAACAGTACTTCGTCGCACATTTGCCGTCTTCTTCGCGTGCTCTTTATTCATACCTGGAGGAGGAGCTTGGCTTTTCTTTGCGAGTGCCACGTTCTCCAGGCAAGCGGGCTTATTTTTGGGACGTTTTGTTTGCTGGATTGTTGAGACACCAGCCGCGTCCGATGCAGGCTCATCAGAAGCTCTCTTCTTCTTTGCAGTCGCGATAAGCGGTGCAAGAAAAGCTTCAAGCACTTGTGAGACCAAGTTTTGGACTTCAAGATTCATTGTCATCCCCCGGAGTAATAGGGAAATCAAGTTTGATCTTCTTTGTGCGACAAAAGTCAATGAAGCCTATGTTGCGATCCCCGGACGCGAATCGCCTCAAATAGCACTATCATGAGAAGGAAAGCTAGGCATTGCATTGCTTATTAAGGAAAATAAAGGAAACATGCTTAAGTATACCTGCTTGAAGTCATCTGCGTATTTCCTCCTCGCGTTGAAGGACTTCTTCTTGACTGCGACAATCTTCTCATCGAGAATCAATTTAGCAAACAATGATGGTATTTATCCATTAGAGAATAAAAAACATATTGAGACGCGCCCCGAGAGCAGGATGAATTGAATTGATAGTCCTTTATCAGAAGCGCGGGGGATTTGCTGGGCTGGAGCTGAGCTTGGGATCTCGTAAGAAGACAGGTCTGCGTATTCCAAAAAGAAACCCAATCTGTTTATACTTCCCTCGTCTTTCCCTGGAAGGTTGAGTCAATGGAAGCTCAGCAACCAACAGACTATTGCTCCTTCTGTAGAGCAACCCATTGTAGCAACCCTTAGTGATTGAATCGAACCACAGGGGCGGGGCGACGGCGTCGAAGCCAAATTGGGGGCTCACTCGAATTGGATCATAATGAACCGTTATGAGTTCATAGCTCGAGGTTTCTGGGCTAGTCACATGCTCAGGAAGAGTAAGCAAGTATCCTCTCCTGCACCAGTTGACAAATTTCCCGTAACGCTTGGCTCCTTTGGTAATATGCTGAGGTCTATACTTGGTGTCCACATCTGGATACATGCTGTCGTGAAAGACGATGTTCTCCAAGTTGGCGGCATAAGGTCTAGCCTCAAAGTAGCTGATATCGTCGCACACCAAAGAAAATGGGTGTTAAACGGACTTAGTCTTGTACCAACGCCATATTCGATGACTGAGGAGCTCTTTGTAAGCATTAGGCGCATTCTACAGCTCCACGTGCGATGGGATGGGAGCGTACTTGGGCAACCTTTCCCAAACCCACACTGTCAGAAATGGGATATTGACGAAGGAGACAATATCAACTCTGCCTTGTGACTACTCAACATGGGTCGCAGCCAAATCCAGGCAGTCATACAGAGAACCCAAGACTAAAGGCCCCAAAGCTACCTTCAGGCCAAGTGAAATTTTGACCGTGAGTGCGAGGACATGAGTAAACACTCCATCATGAGGGTGCCCGTCTATTAGGTAGGCGACAGCCAAACGCAAAGAAAACCACAGAAAGTCCATGCAGCACCTTTTCCCTCAAGGGAGATTATCGCATCCGGGTCCTCCTCCGCCAAATCCTGGGCAACTTTTGGCTTCGCAAAATCTCTGAAGAAATACATGATCCATTTGGATCAGTTGTTCTTCGCGCCGGAATTGACGGACATGTATGTGTCAGCATAAGTGGTCGAGTTCGGGTTCCATCTCGAGGCCGCCTTCTTCATATCAGCGATGCACTCTGTCATTTGCTCAAAAAGTGTGAGCTCATCATCAGCAGCCAGAGGAGACAAGGGATCTACGACTCCCATACTAGGAAGCTCAAGCAAAATCTCTGTATCTTCGAGAGTTGGCCCAGCCTCGATGGTGGAGAAATGAAATGTGTGAGTCTTCTTGGATTACCTCGAAAGTAGGACCCTCAACATATCATTGTAGAGCCTGAGTCCCTTCGTGGCGCGCACAGCGTTGTATATCCTAGAATTCGTCAAATCTTCTTCGTAGTTGTCGAGGGTGAACTCTGTCCATTCCTCCATCCAATCAAGTTTCTCCATGAACGAATGAAGAAGAATATCAGTGAGAGGATACAACCCAGTTTCGAGGCCGAGTCGCTACACGTCCTGAGCACTAACCAAATCCCAATCGTCCCTCTCCGGTTCAGACACTAAATGCGAAGCATTTTCCACCAGAGATTCCTGGAGAGTGGTACCTTTCAGGGCGCCAAGTAGAAATCCTCTCCTCCCAAGTAAGGGGCCTTGTACCACAGATATTTGGAGAGTTCGGGCAAACAGACTGCTTCCTTCGAAGATTTCTTGGGAGACATTTCTATAACACGAGTAACATGTGTGAAACAAGATTTGAAGACCAAGACCCTATCTGGGTATGAAGAGCAGTGAAGAACACTATGAAGAACTGTGAAGAACACTATGCAAAAAAGTGAAGAACACTATGAAGGAATATGAACGCTAAACCTAGATTGGGTTGCTAATCAGATTTCAAAACATGAAGCGAAGGGTGAGATTTGCTAACCTTGTTGTTTCTTGAGTGATTGAACTGCTTGAGTGATGCTGTCGAGAATTTAATCAAAGATCTAGACTTGTTACTGGGGGCTCTCTCTCTGACTCATAAAACTTTGGTAGCAACAATGGTGGAAAAGTTCTAATCGTTTGGGGAGAGAGGTTTATATAGTCCTCCGAAAGGTCCCGACCTTTCGATATCTTTTCGAATCAATCGTTACCTCGGTAATCGGCCGGAATTTGTTGATGTCGTCGTGATTCACGCAATCCACGTCATGACACGCCCTATTATAGGCTATACGACGTTTGTAGAGACCTAGGCAATCATGGCTGCTCCTGGGGGCCATGGTTTTCGAATTTTGAATTAATTCGAGGATCTGTGCGTGGAGCCACGCAAAGCTTATTTTGCGCGATTACACAGCAAACGTGCGTGATATCCGTGGAAAAGGGGGCTAATGTAGATAGCGCATTCTAGACAGATGGATCATCGTCCACGTGGCAGTCATCCAGCATATTTGAACCCTATCATTCCTCATATCCACACTTATTCATATGGAGGCTGCGAGATAGGGTCACCCGCGATACTAACCGCACGGGAGTTGTAGGGGCTTAGTGGCTTGGAGGTTAGAGTAAGGAACGTCGCGCGAGAGCAACAACCACGCTCGCGCCCGACCCTTGGTAATTGATTGAGAGATTTAATGGCCACGTATCCCATAAATGCGGTCGAACTCATAACGGTCCCTACATATGCGGACAATTGTGTAACGTGCCCCATATATACGGTTGAACGTGCGGTTACGAGGCGGATATCTAGCCGCCATTCACAGGCGCATTAACCCCTCGTAAGTGACACTTCCCTACTATATATATAGGAACGTTAGCCTTCTATGGCAACTCTCGGATCTTTTGCTAGTCGTTATACTGTCTCTCTCTCAAGAACACTTAACCAGTGCTTACTCTTCCCCTACCCTAACCTACAATCTCTGTCCGTGCTTTCTTGTTCTTGTTTCCTGTTACAGGTGTACACTTGGATCTTCCTCTAGGATTTCCTTGTAAACACTAGTCTCAATAGGTTTGAAATTCTAGTTTATGGCATTCATTTTGTGGGTCTATGGCCGTTGAGTCTGTAGACGCAGTTGAGAGCGTGTCAATATCTAGCACAACATCGTTAATGGATTGGATCGGGGGCCCGACTGGTTCTGTATTTGGTTTGGATTCCGTGCTTTGGGAGGGGTTCTAAATTTAGTTTAATTTTGTCCGGATTGCGTGTTGTCCGGGGGTTTGAATTTCCTTTGATACTCTTCTGGGTTTTATCAACTCAAGAACAAGGCAATTTATGGGTTTTTTCTTCAGGATGTAGTCCAAAATCTGTTTTTTTTCTTCAAAATTTGGAGTTTGTAATCTTTATTAAGATCAATTTTTGGTTTCTGAAACTTGTTCTTGGGGTTTATCCTTACCACTTTTTTGATCTGTTCCTATGGCTAGAGGTAAAAAACCAGAATTTGTGATCTTTGCGTCAGACTTTGGAGTTTGTGATTTTCATTAATCTTAATTTCCGGGTTTCTGAAACTCGTTCTTGGGGATTATCTTTACCATTTTTTGATCTGTTCCAATGGCTAGAGGTAAAAACAAATCAAAAGCTTGGTGAAGGAAGTGAAGGATGCAACTGCTCAACCTTCTGTGGTCATCGTTTACTTCGGCGATAATGATTCAATAGGATTACATTCTTTGGAATTAGGTCCTCATGTTCCACTTCCTGAGTATGTATACAATATGAGACAATTTCCTTACACCTCAAGTATGGGTTTGTTTGTTTCTCTTGATCTACAGAGGCCTAGTGAATCAAGCCTTTGATTAGTTTGTGTCTCTTGATTTGACTCCGTTCTGTAGGCCCCATTGGGGGGCGTGAAATCCTTTCTCTTGACGAGGAGGCAAATTTGGTATGGAGAGTCTGTGATGAGGGACATGACACGTAGGAGGCGTGCATGGGGGCGCGTGTGAGTCAGGCAAGGGGGGCACTATTGAAGGAATTCAGTGGAAATTGGATATATTACGCAAAATATTACAGGAATTCGGTAGGAAGTCAAGCAACATATTGGGGTTTTTTTTTGTAGGAGCTCGGTGGGAGTTGGAACAACAAACATGGGATTCGGTGATAGGAACTCAGCCGGAGTTGAAGCATCGGAAGGGTTTCGATTAAAGGAACTCGACGGAAGTTGGAGCATCATGGGGGAACTAGCTATAGGAACTTGGCGAAGTTGAGCAACTTGTGGAACTTGTTGTTGTTGTCGTTGTTGTTGTTGTTGCTGCTGTTGTTGTTGGTGTTGGTTCTGTTGTTACTGCTGTTTTGGGGGTGCGTGTGAGGTGGGCAAGGGGGTACTATTGAAGGAATTCAGTGGCAATTGGAGAAATTTTGCAAAATCTTGCAGGAATTCGGTGGGAATTCGAGCAACGTATTGGGGGGTTTTGTTGTAGGAGTTTGGTAGGAGTTGGAACAACATACACGGGATTCGATCATAGGAACTCAGCCGAAGTTGAAGCATCGGTAGGGTTTCGATTACAGAAACTAGACGGGAGTTGGAGCATCGTTGGGGCATTCGCTGCAAGAACTTGGCGAAGTTGAGTAACTTGTGAAATTTGGAGAGAATCGTCTAATTCAAGCGAGAGGATTCTAGCAAAGATGGAGATTTCTTGAAATTTGGCTTGAATGAACTGCGGAAGCTTGGTGAGGAATTAGACACGAAGCAAGGGGAAGCAACAGACCAATGAACGATGAAAGAATCTGCATAACACACTGCTCTTTCGCACGAAAGGACGAGGGTTTTCACACGAATGATTCGTGTGAAAGGACGTGCCATTCGTGTGAATGGTACTGGACATATTCGGTCGTTTTGGGATGTCTTGCGTAGTCAGTCAGTCTTATATGTCTAGGTCGCGTTCTTACATTCGTGGCTTATATTTGTGTGTGTTATCTCAATAAAATCGGGTTTTCGGGTCGTGGAGAGAGCTAGCTAATCTCTAGTGAACCACATTATATCTTGTGTTCTTGTTCTTTTTCTTTGCAATGTCTTAATTTGCGGTACCCAGGTTATAACATGTTTCAATCATTGAGAATGAAAAATTCAATGAATCTGAACGTAATTGTAGAGAGATTATTGAAACCATCACCATGCATTTAGGCGAATTGTGCCAGCTTCTGTATCATGGTAGGGCATATTAAAGCATGTCAATGTTGACGAAAACAAAACATTGGCAAGCCCTACATCGGTGAATATCTATTTCGATACGTGTATGCTCCTCGTAAAAAATTGATACTCTTCAACCGATCCAACATCACGCGCCTTATTTATTTATTTATTTATTTATTTATTTATTTATTTATTTAATTAGTTAGTTTAATTATGTTATTTATTTAATTATTTGAATCGGGTTTTCTTGACTGCTTTTTCTCGGTCCATTGACTCGAACCGTCTAGGTTAGGGTTTAGTATTTCTTTATTTTAGACGCACGATTTATTTTATCAATCAAAGAAGACTTAAGTTGTGTCCAGTTTTTCTTTTTGTGATCGTGTGGAGATTAAGAGCGCCTTGAATAGCTGTTCCGTTAGGTAAACTCTAAAAATTAGTGCTTTCGTTGTGTTTCACCATTCAACTGGTGAAATCATGGCGGAATTGTCTCAGCAACTCTCCGCTGAATTCATGAAGGCCATATCAGAGATCAAGAAACTTACCGCCCAATTAGATCTACAAGAGCAGAACCAAGAGATACAAGGATCGCCAATCAAGCCGCCGCGAGATCCGCAGCAGCAGACAAAAACACCACCAATACTGCTGGAAGTACCGCCGCCAAAAACCACCGAATGTCGTGTTGGGATAGGTTCCCTAGAGGCAATCTAGCTTAGTATGAACAATAAATTGGCTAGAACATTCATTATATTATTTATTGGATATTTAATATAATGAAGTCATTAGATTTACAATTGTGTTGTTTATCTTAAATATCCCTACTCCATTATAATGATTAATGGGACAATCATCTATAGACTAGTATGGGGTTGGATTGATATGGAGATATCATGATCCAACACATGGGTATGCATTAGAAGTAATGGCATACTGGATTGAACCATCTCCGAGAAGGCTACATACATGTTATGTAAAGTCACAAGTGCTTCTCGCAGTGACAACGGTATTTTCATCCGTAGACTTGAAGTCACTAGTTGTTCTAGTTGTGGAATATTGTGCTTTAGTAGCGTCAAACGCTACACAGTGATTGGGTAGTCATAAAGGCACGTATTGGACACAACAGGAAGCAAGCTTAGATATCGTAGTGATGTAGATAGAATTTGTCGCTCCCACATAACTATTGGAATAGATGCCCTAGAGGCAATCTAGTTTAGTATGAATTTATTATGGCTAGAAAATTCATTGTATTATTTATTGGATATTTAATATAATGAAGTCCTTAGATTTACAATTGCGTTGTTTATCTTAAATATCCCTAGTCCAGTATAATGATTAATGGGACAATCATCTATAGACTAGTATGGGGTTGGATTGATAAGGAGATATCATGATCCAACACATAGTTGGGCATTAAGGGTAATGACGCACTGAATTGACCCATCTCCGAGAAGGCTACATACACGTTATGATAAGTCACAAGTGTTTCTCGTGGTGCAATGGTATTGTCATCCTTACACTTGAAGTCGCTAGATATTATAGTTGTGGATTATTGTGATTTTGGTAGCGTTAAACGCTACACCGTAATTGGGTAGTTATAAAGGCGTGTACCGGATACAATAAGAAGCAAGCTTAGAGATCGTAGTGGACGTAGATAGAATTTGTCCCTCCCTCATAACGGGAGCAAATATCCTAGGCCACTCGAGGGATAGTGCTTATATAATGTCTGGCCAGACTCAAATAAATCAATATGGGATATTGATGTTTTTTGCACGAATAAGGCTATTCCCATGGATCGAGAAACTATGGATTGGATATACGAGTGTGACTTTTATTTCTCGTGTCCAATCCGGATATAGAGACAAAGGGATGAGACAATTACTTGTACAAGATTTGTCAAGATGACTATTCTATTAGTTGGCTAGAATGGATGTTTTGCTAGAAACCGTTGCTACCAACTAGATAGAACCTATGGGGTCACATGCTATATAGAGTTGAACTAGATTTGGGAATTAATAGGATTAATTAATTAGAAGGATCACTTTGCAACATCTTGCAAATTTAGTACGACTAATTTGCAAGGAAGGGACTAAACTAAATTCTAGTAGGACTAGAATAGGTCCTTTAGGTAGTTGGCAATGATTTGTTGGACTATATAAAGGATACTCCTTCCTTCCTTCCCACACTTATGACCTTATTGATCATACATTGAGTGGGAGAAAACAAAAAGGAGAGAGCAAGCAAGCAAAGAGGGACCCGTCTTGTAATACCATGTATTTTAGTTGGGGGTTATTTAGTAATTTCGAGAAATATTTGAGAATTTTAAGAAATTTATATTTCAAACTTATTCTTGACTTCTTCTTACCCTTCAAGTATAAGGGTGTCATTGGGCATCTATGATTACATAGAATTTTGTTTTGATTAGTTTTAGAACCTTGGATAATACTATACAAAACTTATTTTTATATATTTGAGAGATACTTGTAGTTTTCTAAAAGTGAATTTTGACATTTATATACAAAGTGGTTTATTTGAAATTATTTGGGAATTTTCTAATTTATGAAAATTAACTTTTTTTGTATTACATATTAATTGGAAATTATAATTTCACCATCCTTACTCTTGGATTTTATACTTCAACACCATCCATCAACTCACCCAAGTACTCTCACCAATATTTTGGTCAATACCAATAAAATAATGTCTCTTTATGACTACTCATATACATACACACACACACACATCCCTCAATAATTCACTACTACCTACCATCTTGTATGTGAATCTTCTTGTGGAATTCTTCACCACCAGCCCCCACCATCAACCTCATTTCAATCACCCTCATTTCATTTCACTTCCTCTCTTCAAGAACACTCAAAAGCTCCATTCTCTCTCCAAAAAACTCCATTCCCGGATTGGAGTGTTGACCTCACAAAAACACCTCCAAAACATCATTTTTCACCTTCAAATTCATGAAAAATTCAAGTCCAAAGTCATACTATGCATGGGGGGAGCTATTTTCTTCATCTTCTTCATGATTTTAAGCTCCTCAAGGTCTTGTAAGCATCTCTTTTCTATTTTCATTTGTGTGATGTTAGTTTCATCATCATCTTCTTCATCATCACATTCCTCTTACATCAAAATTCCCTCCATTGAAGGGGTTTTCAAGCTCTCATGGACTTCAAGCTTCTCCAAGCACCATCTTTTTCCCAAATGTCTCTCTTAAGGCTCATTTGTAAGCTTTCATTCCTCTTTAAATTTGTGCATTTTGATGTTACTTTTATCATAATGATAGAAAACTTCTTGATCTTTGCTTGCATGTGTGTCTAGAACATGAATTGAAGACTTTAAACTTGTTTTTTTTCAAATTCTTCACATGATTCCCCAAATTTCTTGTTTGATCTCTTTTTGTATGTCTAACTTGTTGTATTTGAGTACAAAAACATATTTCTCAAGTTGCATGTATGATGGAAATGGATTGATCATGTTTTGAGTGTTCTTGGTGAAAATTGCATGTCTTTACAATCTGACCAGTTTGTGAAAAACGTATATTATCTCTAAATTTTGTCTCTGTAGAATTTTTAACTCTTTCATATTATGAAACTAGACTCAGAGAGGGTCATTTTGAAAGAAAATTCAACTCCATAGCCTTTTTTTGTTAGGGAGATATGCTCATTCTAATTTGCGTGTTTTCTGAAACTCTGTTTTTGGAAAAGTTTTACCATTTTTGTTAAAAATCTCATTTCCAGAAACTTATGGCACCAAATCTTTCTTTTAATGAAACTAGACACATAAGAGATTCATTCTGGAGAATATAGGCATTTTTCCTATTCTCCAAGTAGTAGTAATTGGTCTTCAGAGTTGAAACTTTCTTCCAAACATGTCTCTGCATAGCAGTGTTTGTTATTTTTATAACTTGAGTTTTATAATAGCTATGCATGATTTTCTTGATGTTTCTGAAAGTAGAAACATATAGGTTCATCATACATTAATTTAAAAATTTTAGGAGATGATATGGTAAATATGGCTCCAAAGTCAGAGCTACAATTCTGTCCAGAATTGTAGTTTCACATTTTTTTAGAAAACTTGAATTTTTGAACTTCTAGGTGTTTTGTTGGACTTGTTTTGATAATTAAACATCATTATATGTGCATTAGTAAAATTTAGGACTATGTACATGTAGGTTTGCATTTTTATTATGCATGTGTAATTTGGTTATAACGAGTACGTCATACGTGTGATTGTAGACATCGACCTCGTAGGAGAGAGCGGTTGTCGTCGGAGTGATTGGCTTAGTTTCTTGATTTTAGTTGTGCTTCATCTCAGTGGTAAGTACATATGTACGACCTTTTCATATCAAAATGTGCGTATGTGTTTGATGTTTCAAATGATGCTTGTTATATGAAAAAGTATGAGAATGCATGTTTTCCACTCGAATGTTGTTAAACTATATTATTCATCTCCTTTGAGAACTCTCGGAAATTACTTGTGAAATTTTGATATTCTGATTCTGGTTATGTGAAAGAGAAGAAATAAAATACCTCTAATAGACTTAGGACGATGTACATAATACTGTTATTAATGGGAGGCGTCAAGCGATCCTCCATTTTCTTATGGCTAAGACCATTGAAGCAATGCTTCTTATTATTGGATAGAACGTTAATGTTCACAAATCCGCCCCCGATGAGCCAAAATGTATCAAGATATTGAGGCCAAGGGGTTTATAGAGCTATAGAGTGCTACTTATACTTGTAAGGGTCACTACGGTATAGGGGTGTCGACACTTAAGGCCTTTTAGCTAATGTTATGAGCGGGGTTGACGAATGGGCTCCCTTAACGCTCGGGTGAAATAGGGTTTGATAGACCCTAGAAGGAACCCTTAGTGATTATGTCGTGATCCCTCTTTATACATCGATCCTGCTGGTGGCTCTAGACATGCCTCAGCTAAACTTAACAATTACATTGGAATTGAAAGAAAGTTTGATTACTCTATTGATGTTGTTTGTGGCTCTTGATTGCCTAATCTAATCAAATGATTTGAAAAACTTTGGCTACTTGTGATTTAATATCATTATTTTGTTTAAAAGAATATGTTGACTACTTGTAGTTTATAAATGTTTTAAAGTTGATGGTTCTCGCTACGCGGTTACTCATAAATGTTCCGAATTGTTCCAGCTCTTTTGCTCATTGATTTTCAAATCTCTTTATTTGCTTCAACTCATGCTTCCGTGCCACTCGTTGCTTTACATGTCGTAGTGTGTATTTACTCAGTTTTTACTGATCATTTCTTCAAAACTGCGTCGGCTTTTGCCATTTTTAAACCGCAGGTCATCACTCAAGGTGGGAGATGGGAACGTGGAACGAGACAAAGACGTTTAGATTAAGTTAGAGTAGATCACATAGATTATTTCAATCACATTATATTTGTAAACTTATCTTCTCAAGATTGTTGTATTTCTTAAATAAAATGTAATATTCGTGAACTTATTTCTACTTTTGGTTATCGATTGTCCCTTTAACCCTGAACCGAGATCCCGGGTCGTTTCAGCTGGTATCAGAGCCTGGTTCTCCGGTTAAAGTGATTTTTCGATTTCCATTAGTATAGAATAAGTAAGATAAAACGCTTTTGAAATTTTAAAATTGACTAGGATAACTCAATTTGGGAATAAATGAAGTAAACAAGCCGTCGGAGAGTCTGGGTACTTAAATGTTTTGAAATTCGATTTGTACCGTATTTGTTGATGAAGTTAGCGTCTCATAGAGAAGTGGTTTGTGAAAAATTACTTTCCTATTTACATGTGCAATTCATGTGTGACACATATTTATACCGAAATGCTTGCTTTAGTTGTGTAATGCGTATCTATGACTATGTATGATTTTATATTACTTTGTCGGCATGAGAGTATCAACGTTTTGAATTAGAAGACCATAAGACCCCTCCTTTCTCACCTACGAGTGACGGACCTTAAACCATTAGTTGAACTTTGATTTATTTTGAGTTAAATTTGGCATGTTCGTTTCCAAAATTGGAAAGTTTTGACGAAAAAAAAGTATTCTAAAAAAATGATTTTGAAAAAAAAATAATCGGGTGCGAGATACCAAATTCCAAGTGATATGGACCACTTTGTTTAGCAGTCCGCTGGCGTGACTCTTAGTACGACGGTACGATGAGTTGTACCCACTGTGTAGACTAAGTTGGAACATCAGAAACACATGCGAGTTGTGACGGAGAGGCACATTGTGTGACGACACATAGTGTTCTTTTCTCCCTCGTATGTGTGGAACACTTGAGGTGATTGGTTTATCTAATCCTAAACAAGTAAGATAATATTTTTTAATGCGTACGAGTCAGGCAAAATGACACGTTAGTTTTGATCAAAGTATTCTTCTAGAAATTTTGTGATTTCTTAAATGCTACATTTTTTTTTGAATAGCTTCTAAAATTAGGAACTTGTATGTTGCTCTAGACCTTTTGAAATTTGATGTTGACCTTTTTTTTACTGGAGCTAATTGTATTTGAACCCCTACTATGGTACGAGTGAGTAGAGACTTTACCGACCGAGAGCTCGTTCCCATTAATATAAGTGTTGCATATGCATTAGCCTTGCATACAATTTGCATGTGTATTGACATTGTATACAACTCTCATGTGCATTAGTTGCATTCTCGTGAAGCATGTCAAAATTTTACAAAAAAAAAAAAACAAAAATCTTAAGCTTCGGGGACGAAGCTTTATTTTAAGGGGGATATAATGTAATACCCCGTATTTTAGTTGGGGGTTATTTAGTAGTTTCGAGAAATATTTGAGAATTTTAAGAAATTTATATTTCAAACTTATTCTTGACTTCTTCTTACCCTTCAAGTATAAGGGTGTCATTGGGCATCTATGATTATATAGAATTTTGTTTTGATTAGTTTTAGAACCTTGGATAATACTATACAAAACTTATTTTATATATTTGAGAGATACTTGTAGTTTTCTAAAAGTGAATTTTGACATTTATATACAAAGTGGTTTATTTGAAATTATTTGGGAATTTTCTAATTTATGAAAATTAACTTTTTTTGTATTACATATTAATTGGAAATTATAATTTCACCATCCTTACTCTTGGACTTTATACTTCAACACCATCCATCAACTCACCCAAGTACTCTCACCAATATTTTGGTCAATACCAATAAAATAATGTCTCTTCATGACTACTCATATACATACACACACACACACATCCCTCAATAATTCACTACTACCTACCATCTTGTATGTGAATCTTCTTGTGGAATTCTTCACCACCAGCCCCCACCATCAACCTCATTTCAATCACCCTCATTTCATTTCACTTCCTCTCTTCAAGAACACTCAAAAGCTCCATTCTCTCTCCAAAAAACTCCATTCCCGGATTGGAGTGTTGACCTCACAAAAACACCTCCAAAACATCATTTTTCACCTTCAAATTCATGAAAAATTCAAGTCCAAAGTCATACTATGCATGGGGGGAGCTATTTTCTTCATCTTCTTCATGATTTTAAGCTCCTCAAGGTCTTGTAAGCATCTCTTTTCTATTTTCATTTGTGTGATGTTAGTTTCATCATCATCTTCTTCATCATCACATTCCTCTTACATCAAAATTCCCTCCATTGAAGGGGTTTTCAAGCTCTCATGGACTTCAAGCTTCTCCAAGCACCATCTTTTTCCCAAATGTCTCTCTTAAGGCTCATTTGTAAGCTTTCATTCCTCTTTAAATTTGTGCATTTTGATGTTACTTTTATCATAATGATAGAAAACTTCTTGATCTTTGCTTGCATGTGTGTCTAGAACATGAATTGAAGACTTTAAACTTGTTTTTTTTCAAATTCTTCACATGATTCCCCAAATTTCTTGTTTGATCTCTTTTTGTATGTCTAACTTGTTGTATTTGAGTACAAAAACATATTTCTCAAGTTGCATGTATGATGGAAATGGATTGATCATGTTTTGAGTGTTCTTGGTGAAAATTGCATGTCTTTACAATCTGACCAGTTTGTGAAAAACGTATATTATCTCTAAATTTTGTCTCTGTAGAATTTTTAACTCTTTCATATTATGAAACTAGACTCAGAGAGGGTCATTTTGAAAGAAAATTCAACTCCATAGCCTTTTTTTGTTAGGGAGATATGCTCATTCTAATTTGCGTGTTTTCTGAAACTCTGTTTTTGGAAAAGTTTTACCATTTTTGTTAAAAATCTCATTTCCAGAAACTTATGGCACCAAATCTTTCTTTTAATGAAACTAGACACATAAGAGATTCATTCTGGAGAATATAGGCATTTTTCCTATTCTCCAAGTAGTAGTAATTGGTCTTCAGAGTTGAAACTTTCTTCCAAACATGTCTCTGCATAGCAGTGTTTGTTATTTTTATAACTTGAGTTTTATAATAGCTATGCATGATTTTCTTGATGTTTCTGAAAGTAGAAACATATAGGTTCATCATACATTAATTTAAAAATTTTAGGAGATGATATGGTAAATATGGCTCCAAAGTCAGAGCTACAATTCTGTCCAGAATTGTAGTTTCACATTTTTTTAGAAAACTTGAATTTTTGAACTTCTAGGTGTTTTGTTGGACTTGTTTTGATAATTAAACATCATTATATGTGCATTAGTAAAATTTAGGACTATGTACATGTAGGTTTGCATTTTTATTATGCATGTGTAATTTGGTTATAACGAGTACGTCATACGTGTGATTGTAGACATCGACCTCGTAGGAGAGAGCGGTTGTCGTCGGAGTGATTGGCTTAGTTTCTTGATTTTAGTTGTGCTTCATCTCAGTGGTAAGTACATATGTACGACCTTTTCATATCAAAATGTGCGTATGTGTTTGATGTTTCAAATGATGCTTGTTATATGAAAAAGTATGAGAATGCATGTTTTCCACTCGAATGTTGTTAAACTATATTATTCATCTCCTTTGAGAACTCTCGGAAATTACTTGTGAAATTTTGATATTCTGATTCTGGTTATGTGAAAGAGAAGAAATAAAATACCTCTAATAGACTTAGGACGATGTACAGAATACTGTTATTAATGGGAGGCGTCAAGCGATCCTCCATTTTCTTATGGCTAAGACCATTGAAGCAATGCTTCTTATTATTGGATAGAACGTTAATGTTCACAAATCCGCCCCCGATGAGCCAAAATGTATCAAGATATTGAGGCCAAGGGGTTTATAGAGCTATAGAGTGCTACTTATACTTGTAAGGGTCACTACGGTATAGGGGTGTCGACACTTAAGGCCTTTTAGCTAATGTTATGAGCGGGGTTGACGAATGGGCTCCCTTAACGCTCGGGTGAAATAGGGTTTGATAGACCCTAGAAGGAACCCTTAGTGATTATGTCGTGATCCCTCTTTATACATCGATCCTGCTGGTGGCTCTAGACATGCCTCAGCTAAACTTAACAATTACATTGGAATTGAAAGAAAGTTTGATTACTCTATTGATGTTGTTTGTGGCTCTTGATTGCCTAATCTAATCAAATGATTTGAAAAACTTTGGCTACTTGTGATTTAATATCATTATTTTGTTTAAAAGAATATGTTGACTACTTGTAGTTTATAAATGTTTTAAAGTTGATGGTTCTCGCTACGCGGTTACTCATAAATGTTCCGAATTGTTCCAGCTCTTTTGCTCATTGATTTTCAAATCTCTTTATTTGCTTCAACTCATGCTTCCGTGCCACTCGTTGCTTTACATGTCGTAGTGTGTATTTACTCAGTTTTTACTGATCATTTCTTCAAAACTGCGTCGGCTTTTGCCATTTTAAAACCGCAGGTCATCACTCAAGGTGGGAGATGGGAACGTGGAACGAGACAAAGACGTTTAGATTAAGTTAGAGTAGATCACATAGATTATTTCAATCACATTATATTTGTAAACTTATCTTCTCAAGATTGTTGTATTTCTTAAATAAAATGTAATATTCGTGAACTTATTTCTACTTTTGGTTATCGATTGTCCCTTTAACCCTGAACCGAGATCCCGGGTCGTTTCAGCTGGTATCAGAGCCTGGTTCTCCGGTTAAAGTGATTTTTCGATTTCCATTAGTATAGAATAAGTAAGATAAAACGCTTTTGAAATTTTAAAATTGACTAGGATAACTCAATTTGGGAATAAATGAAGTAAACAAGCCGTCGGAGAGTCTGGGTACTTAAATGTTTTGAAATTCGATTTGTACCGTATTTGTTGATGAAGTTAGCGTCTCATAGAGAAGTGGTTTGTGAAAAATTACTTTCCTATTTACATGTGCAATTCATGTGTGACACATATTTATACCGAAATGCTTGCTTTAGTTGTGTAATGCGTATCTATGACTATGTATGATTTTATATTACTTTGTCGGCATGAGAGTATCAACGTTTTGAATTAGAAGACCATAAGACCCCTCCTTTCTCACCTACGAGTGACGGACCTTAAACCATTAGTTGAACTTTGATTTATTTTGAGTTAAATTTGGCATGTTCGTTTCCAAAATTGGAAAGTTTTGACGAAAAAAAAGTATTCTAAAAAAATGATTTTGAAAAAAAAATAATCGGGTGCGAGATACCAAATTCCAAGTGATATGGACCACTTTGTTTAGCAGTCCGCTGGCGTGACTCTTAGTACGACGGTACGATGAGTTGTACCCACTGTGTAGACTAAGTTGGAACATCAGAAACACATGCGAGTTGTGACGGAGAGGCACATTGTGTGACGACACATAGTGTTCTTTTCTCCCTCGTATGTGTGGAACACTTGAGGTGATTGGTTTATCTAATCCTAAACAAGTAAGATAATATTTTTTAATGCGTACGAGTCAGGCAAAATGACACGTTAGTTTTGATCAAAGTATTCTTCTAGAAATTTTGTGATTTCTTAAATGCTACATTTTTTTTTGAATAGCTTCTAAAATTAGGAACTTGTATGTTGCTCTAGACCTTTTGAAATTTGATGTTGACCTTTTTTTTACTGGAGCTAATTGTATTTGAACCCCTACTATGGTACGAGTGAGTAGAGACTTTACCGACCGAGAGCTCGTTCCCATTAATATAAGTGTTGCATATGCATTAGCCTTGCATACAATTTGCATGTGTATTGACATTGTATACAACTCTCATGTGCATTAGTTGCATTCTCGTGAAGCATGTCAAAATTTTACAAAAAAAAAAAAACAAAAATCTTAAGCTTCGGGGACGAAGCTTTATTTTAAGGGGGATATAATGTAATACCCCGTATTTTAGTTGGGGGTTATTTAGTAGTTTCGAGAAATATTTGAGAATTTTAAGAAATTTATATTTCAAACTTATTCTTGACTTCTTCTTACCCTTCAAGTATAAGGGTGTCATTGGGCATCTATGATTATATAGAATTTTGTTTTGATTAGTTTTAGAACCTTGGATAATACTATACAAAACTTATTTTATATATTTGAGAGATACTTGTAGTTTTCTAAAAGTGAATTTTGACATTTATATACAAAGTGGTTTATTTGAAATTATTTGGGAATTTTCTAATTTATGAAAATTAACTTTTTTTGTATTACATATTAATTGGAAATTATAATTTCACCATCCTTACTCTTGGACTTTATACTTCAACACCATCCATCAACTCACCCAAGTACTCTCACCAATATTTTGGTCAATACCAATAAAATAATGTCTCTTCATGACTACTCATATACATACACACACACACACATCCCTCAATAATTCACTACTACCTACCATCTTGTATGTGAATCTTCTTGTGGAATTCTTCACCACCAGCCCCCACCATCAACCTCATTTCAATCACCCTCATTTCATTTCACTTCCTCTCTTCAAGAACACTCAAAAGCTCCATTCTCTCTCCAAAAAACTCCATTCCCGGATTGGAGTGTTGACCTCACAAAAACACCTCCAAAACATCATTTTTCACCTTCAAATTCATGAAAAATTCAAGTCCAAAGTCATACTATGCATGGGGGGAGCTATTTTCTTCATCTTCTTCATGATTTTAAGCTCCTCAAGGTCTTGTAAGCATCTCTTTTCTATTTTCATTTGTGTGATGTTAGTTTCATCATCATCTTCTTCATCATCACATTCCTCTTACATCAAAATTCCCTCCATTGAAGGGGTTTTCAAGCTCTCATGGACTTCAAGCTTCTCCAAGCACCATCTTTTTCCCAAATGTCTCTCTTAAGGCTCATTTGTAAGCTTTCATTCCTCTTTAAATTTGTGCATTTTGATGTTACTTTTATCATAATGATAGAAAACTTCTTGATCTTTGCTTGCATGTGTGTCTAGAACATGAATTGAAGACTTTAAACTTGTTTTTTTTCAAATTCTTCACATGATTCCCCAAATTTCTTGTTTGATCTCTTTTTGTATGTCTAACTTGTTGTATTTGAGTACAAAAACATATTTCTCAAGTTGCATGTATGATGGAAATGGATTGATCATGTTTTGAGTGTTCTTGGTGAAAATTGCATGTCTTTACAATCTGACCAGTTTGTGAAAAACGTATATTATCTCTAAATTTTGTCTCTGTAGAATTTTTAACTCTTTCATATTATGAAACTAGACTCAGAGAGGGTCATTTTGAAAGAAAATTCAACTCCATAGCCTTTTTTTGTTAGGGAGATATGCTCATTCTAATTTGCGTGTTTTCTGAAACTCTGTTTTTGGAAAAGTTTTACCATTTTTGTTAAAAATCTCATTTCCAGAAACTTATGGCACCAAATCTTTCTTTTAATGAAACTAGACACATAAGAGATTCATTCTGGAGAATATAGGCATTTTTCCTATTCTCCAAGTAGTAGTAATTGGTCTTCAGAGTTGAAACTTTCTTCCAAACATGTCTCTGCATAGCAGTGTTTGTTATTTTTATAACTTGAGTTTTATAATAGCTATGCATGATTTTCTTGATGTTTCTGAAAGTAGACACATATAGGTTCATCATACATTAATTTAAAAATTTTAGGAGATGATTTGATATGGTAAATATGGCTCCAAAGTCAGAGCTACAATTCTGTCCAGAATTGTAGTTTCACATTTTTTTAGAAAACTTTAATTTTTCAACTTCTAGGTGTTTTGTTGGACTTGTTTTGATAATTAAACATCATTATATGTGCATTAGTAAAATTTAGGACTATGTACATGTAGGTTTGCATTTTTATTATGCATGTGTAATTTGGTTATAACGAGTACGTCATACGTGTGATTGTAGACATCAACCTCGTAGGAGGGAGCGGTTGTCGTCGGAGTGATAGGCTTAGTTTCTTGATTTTAGTTTTGCTTCATCTCAGTGGTAAGTACATATGTACGACCTTTTCATATCAAAATGTGCGTATGTGTTTGATGTTTCAAATGAATGCTTGTTATATGAAAAAGTATGAGAATGCATGTTTCCACTCGAATGTTGTTAAACTATATTATTCATCTCCTTTGAGAACTCTCGGAAATTACTTGTGAAATTTTGATATTCTGATTCTGGTTATGTGAAAGAGAAGAAATAAAATACCTCTAATAGACTTAGGACGATGTACAGAGTACTGTTATTAATGGGAGGCGTCAAGCGATCCTCCATTTTCTTATGGCTAAGACCATTGAAGCAATGATTCTTATTATTGGATTGAACGTTAATGTTCACAAATCCGCCCCCGATGAGCCAAAATGTATCAAGATATTGAGGCCAAGGGGTTTATAGAGCTATAGAGTGCTACTTATACTTGTAAGGGTCACTACGGTATAGGGGTGTCGACACTTAAGGTCTTTTAGCTAATGTTATGAGCGGGGTTGACGAATGGGCTCCCTTAACGCTCGGGTGAAATAAGGTTTGATAGACCCTAGAAGGAACCCTTAGTGATTATGTCGTGATCCCTCTGTCTACATCGATCCTGCTGGTGGCTCTAGACATGCCTCAGCTAAACTTAACAATTACATTGGAATTGAAAGAAAGTTTGATTACTCTATTGATGTTGTTTGTGGCTCTTGATTGCCTAATCTAGTCAAATGATTTGAAAAGCTTTGGCTACTTGTGATTTAATATCATTATTTTGTTTAAGAATATGTTGACTACTTGTGGTTTATAAATGTTTTAAAGATGATGGTTCTCGCTACGCGGTTACTCATAAATGTTCCGAATTGTTCCAGCTCTTTTGCTCATTGATTTTCAAATCTCTTTATTTGCTTCAACTCATGCTTCCGTGCCACTCGTTGCTTTACATGTCGTAGTGTGTATTTACTCAGTTTTTACTGATCATTTCTTCAAAACTGCGTCGGCTTTTGCCATTTTAAAACCGCATGTCATCACTCAAGGTGGGAGATGGGAACGTGGAACGAGACAAAGACGTTTAGATTAAGTTAGAGTAGATCACATAGATTATTTCAATCACATTATATTTGTAAACTTATCTTCTCAAGATTGTTGTATTTCTTAAATAAAATGTAATATTAGTGAACTTATTTCTACTTTTGGTTATCGATTGTCCCTTTAACCCTGAACCGAGATCCCGGGTCGTTTCACGTCTCCCCCCTTGCCGCCACCCGTTCCCGTCGGCCCACAAGGAGGCCGAGACCTCCTTGTTGTCTCGTTTTGCGTGATTCTTCTTCCTCTTCCTCATTCCGGGCTAGCACAAAGGATTGGGAAGATCTAGAATTCAACTCTAGGCGTGGATCAACTATAGAGAACGTGACACAATTCGCGTTTGAAGTCATCAAAGGAGAAACCCTAAGGTGTGTTATTGATTTCTTCCCTTACCATCGTTATGTCTCTTGACTTGTGATCCTTGGAGGGTATTGCATGGATTATGTTTGTTTGTGTTTCCGTTGCGCATCCATGATCAAAACCCCACAATAACGAGAGTAAATATCCTAGGCCACTCGAGGGATAGTGCTTAAAGAATGTCTGGCCAGACTCAAATAAATCAATATAGGATATTGATGTTATTTACACGAATAAGGCTATTCCCAGGATCGAGGAATTATAGATTGGATTTACGAGTGTGACTTGTATGTATCGTGTCCAATCCAAATTGAGACAAAGGGATGAGACAATACTTGCACAAGGTTTGTCATGATGACTATTTCTATTTGTTGGCTAGAATGGATGTCTTGCTAGAGGCCGCTCCATATTAGTAAATACTTACTACCAACTAAATAGAACCTATGGGGTCACACGCCATATAGAGGTGAACTAGACTTGGAGTTAATTAATTAATATGATTTATTAATTAAAAGGATAAAAACGCAAAAACTTGCTAACTTAAAGTTGGATTAATCCGAACTTGAGTAGGATTAGGAGAGAACCTTTATGTAGTAACAAGGAGTTGTTGGACTATATAAAGGATGCTCCTAGCTTCCTTACCTACAACTTATGCTCATAACATACGTTGAGTAGAAGAGAAGGAAGGAAAAAAAACAAGAGGGCCGAACCCCCGTTGTCCGTCCGCCCTACCCGTTGGCCACAAGAGAGGCCACCGCCTCTCTTTGGTGCTCCGTTGCGTGATTTCGTCATTCTCTTCCACTTCTCCTAGCTATCACTAGGCGTTTGGATGATATAGATCTCACCTCTAGGCGTGGATCAATTGTAGAGACGTGATAATTTTCTCGTTAGAAGTCATCAAGGATACCTCAAAGGTACATAACACTATTCTCATACCATCGTCATGATTTCTCTTCCTGTGATCCTTGAAGGGTCTTGATTGGATAATTATATTGTTCTTTCGCTGTGTATCCATGATCAAAACCCTACAGTGGTATCAGAGCAACAGGTCGTAGAGCATAACGTTGTTTATGTGTTACAATTTTGTTGTTTATCACCTTTAATTGTTGATTATTGCGTTAAAAAAACAAATTAAGCATAATATATGCATGTTGAATATGATCAACCAAACAAGATCCAATTCTTGCATTGGTATGAATATGTGAGTTTGAGAAATTTTAGGATTTTAGATCTAGGGTTCTTGGGCATCCTATTGGAAAAAGGAGTTTTTTCAAATAAGGAAACAACCAAACTTGGGCAACAAGGCAAGGAGTTGTTTTTGGAAACAACTCCTAAGGAGGTTCGGCCCATCCTAGGGGACCGCCCCTCCTTCCTTGCCGCCCAAGCAAGGTTCGACCAAGGGTCCGGAGCAGCCCTAGCGCAAGGCCTAGACGTGTTGGCTCGGGGCCGGCCGGCCCAAGGCCTTAGAAGGTTCTTTAGGGGTTCGGCCAAGTGTTTGGTTAGGCCTCTTGGACATTTTTGACCCTAGTTAATTCTAAAATCAACTGAAATTGACTAAGCGCGTTAAAAAATTGGTTTGAACTGTTTATGTGCAAATTGCATGGTGATTGGATATGGCCTTAGATGTGGTTTGTTGTGGGTGTTTAATTTGTTGGCTTGTTTACGGCCTGCGAGCTGATCAATTTGATGTGATAATTAATTAAAGTTTACGGCCTGCGAGCCGGTATCTTTTTCTCAACTTGTGAGATTTATTTTATTTAGTATAGATGTTAGCTAGTACTAGATAAAATAGATGATAGCCAAGATTGAAGAAAAAGAAGCCCAAAGAATTAATGGAGCCACAACATGGAGCATTGAGCATTCCATAAGGCTATGAAGGATGTTGGAATTGTGCCCTAGAGGCAATCAATTTATTGTGAAAAATATGTAGATTTACGATTCATTATGTTATCGGTATGGAGATATGATAACATGAATGAAGTCCTTAGAATATAAATGTTATATTCTTAAATATCCCTAGTCAATTATATTGATTAACAGGACAATCAACTATAGACTAGTATGGGGTTGGATTGATATGGAGATATCATGATCCAACACATGGGTATGCATTAGGAGTAATGGCATACTGGATTTACCCAACTCCGAGAATGCTACATACATGTTATGTAAAGTCACAAGTGCTTCTCGCAGTGACTACGGTATTGTCATCCTTAGACTTGAAGTCACTAGATTGTCTAGTTGTGGATTATTGTGATTTTGGTAGCGTCAAAAGCTACACCGTGACTGGGTAGCTATAAAGGCGTGTACCGGATACAATAAAAAGCAAGATTAGAGATCGTAGTAGATGTAGATAGAATTTGTACCTCCCACATAACGGGAGAAAATATCCTAGGCCACTCGAGGGATAGTGCTTATAGAATGTCTGGTCAGACTCAAATTAATCAATATAGGATATTGATGTTATTTGCACGAGTAAGGCTATTCCTAGGATCGAGGAACTATGGATCGGATATACGAGTGTGACATGTATGCTCGTGTCCAATTCGGGTATTGAGACAAAGGGATGAGACAATAATTTCACAAGGTTTGTCATGTTGACTATTTCTATTTGTTGGCTAGAACGGATGTCTTGCTAGAGGCCGCTCCATGTTAGTAAATAGTTACTACCAACTAAATAGAACCTATGGGATCACACGCCATATAGGGGTGAACTAGACTTGGGGATTAATTAATTAATATGATTAATTAATTAGAAGGATCAAATTGCAACAACTTGCTAACTTAGTAGGACTTATATGCATGTTGGACTAATCCATGTATTGACATGATTAGGATTTGCCAAGGTGGACTAATTCATGTCGAGACATGATTAGGATTAATTTGCAAAGAGAACTAGTCCATGTATGGACGTGATTAGGACTAGTTTTCAAAAGGTACTAATCCTTATTTGAGTAAAATTAGGAGAGGGGTTCTTTATGTAGTAGGACAAGGAGTTGTGGATTATATAAAGAAAACTCCTAGCTTATTTTCTCTACACATCTAGATGATTAGAGTAGGAGAGAATAAAGCAAGGATAGAGACCAAGTCCCAAAGGAGGGCTGAACCCCCCCTTGGGACCGCCCCCTACCCGTCAGCCTCACAAGGAGGTGCCGCCCACCTTGTTGCTCTGTGTTGCGTGATTTCTTCTTCCTCTTTCGTTTTTACTAGCTAGCACATGGGCTTGGAATATCTATCTAACCTCTAGGCGTGGATCAACCGTAGAGACGTGATGCCTTTCGCGTTAGAAGTCATCAAGGAGACCTCAAAGGTACATAACACTATTCTCTTACCATCGTCATGATTTCTCTTCCTGTGATCCTTGGAGGGTCTTGATCGGATAATTATATTGTTCTTCCGCTGCGTATCCATGATCAATACCCTACAGTGGTATCAGAGCTACAAGTTGTAGAGCATAACGTGGTTTATGTGTTACAATTTATGTAGTTTTACACTTTAAATTATTGTTTATCGCGTAAAACGGACAAATCAAGCATATAGATGCAATTTGTCAATAATTAAATCAAACAAGAACTAATTTTAAATGGGATGTAGGAATTAGTGACTTTGAAAAATTTTAGAATCTTAGATCTAGAGTTCTTGGCATCCAATTGGAAAAAAGGAGTCTTTTTCAATTAGGAAACAACCAAACTTGGGCAACAAGGCAAGGAGTTGTTTTGGAAACAGCTCCTAAGGAGGTTCACCCCCCCTAGGGGACCGCCCCTCCTTCCTTGCCACCCAATTTAGGCTCGGCCAAGGGGCCGGGGCAGCCCTAGGCACGGCCTATCCGTGTGAGCTAGGGGCCGGCCGACCCAAGGCCATTGGGCGGTCCATTAAGGGGTTCGGCCAAGTTTTGGTGGGCTCTCTTGGACCGTTTTGACCCTAATGATCCTAAAATCAACTAGAATTGACTAAGTGCGTTAAAAATTGGTTTTAACTGTTTATTTGCAATTTGTATGGTGATTGGATATGGCCTTAGATGTGGTTTGTTGTGGATGTTTAATTTTTGTGATTAGTTACGGCCTGCGAGCTGATCAATTTGATGTAATAATTAATTAGGTTTTACGGCCTGCGAGCCAGTATTTTTTTTCTCAACTTGTAAGATTTATTTTATTTAGTATAGATGTTAGCCAGTACTATATAAAATAGATGATATCCAAGATTGAAGAGAAGAAGCCCAAATAATTAAAGGAGCCATGGAGCATGGAGCATTCCACAAGGCTATGAAGGATGAACCAAGAGATGGAGGCACATGGAGATGCGTTTTCTATTCTAGGGTTCATAGACGTTCTCATTGGCTTGGGAATATCTTAGTCTAGGAGGCCATATCCAAATCACGTTAATTTCTGTTTTGTGGATGTTTACTTTATTGTCTTATTATTGTTGTTGGTGTATGAATGATGCATGCCATTTGATAATAAGATAATTAAAAAAACCGATCTATTATTTGGAGTTTTGCCCAAACTCAAATAAGTAGATCTGTTGATATGGATCAACAAAATAATTAAAATTGAAAGAAAATCCCTCAAAACTGAAACGTTACGTTTTGCCTTCTCGCTTACTTAGACACTCGTTACAAAATCAATTAATCAAGTTCGTGCGTGCCAAAGCAGGGCGACTTGATTCATCATTATGTGTTGCGATGGCACACATAGTGTGCAACTGTTTGGAGTAAGAGGTTGGACGTAACTAGGTTATTTTAATAAGGATTAAAAATTTAGAGGCAACCAATTGGGATTATCCATGTGATGGATAAATAAGGACTTATTTTCCTAATTGAACAAAGAGTTTCATGGGATGCAATTGGATTTGTTCCTACCTAAATAACTAACTTTTGGGTGACTTGCCAAAGCAAGCTCAAAAGGAAGTGAAATATGGATCTCGGCCCACTAGAAAATATAATGATATTTTCCGCATTAATATCTTTAGGGTTATTAATCCGTAGGAAAATAGTGGGAGCTATGTTTAACAATTTAAGTCCTTGTTAAATATAGTTGAACGTCACAAACTTTGCGAATCCTATTGTGTTGAATGCCCATGGAATCAAACAAACAAAAATACGCGACTTTATCTATTTTCTAGACATGTATAAATTAAGAATTATTCTCAAATAAAAGAAAAATTGTTGTACGTCGTAGAACATAAAGTTCTCCTCCAACCAACTACCAAGACATACTAAAACCTAATGGAAGGAACATCAAAGAATGTTTTTTTGGATCTATCTTTCCCCATGTCAGCTGCCATGAACTCTGAGCTTTGGAAGTAAGTTGAGAAACATGGAGGTGTATGTATGATCATACATCAAAAGAAGCTCTTTCAAAGAACGAGCTATACATGAAAGGTTTGAAGTATTGCTCCACGTTGTGTTCTCTTGGTTAGCACTCGTCATGATCGAGATTAATCAAGCTCGTGCGTGCCAAAGTAGGGCGACTTGATTCATCAAGATATGACGGGACGACACTAGCTAGTAGTGTGTGACTGCCGAAATAAGAGGTAAAACGCAACTAAGCTATTTCAATAGGATTGAAATCTTAGATTTTGAGAGTTATCTATGAAATAGATAAAGAGTAAACAGTTATTCACCCAAAGTGGACCAAGAATTGCCTTGGATGCAATTATAGTTTTGTTCAAAGTTGATTCACTCAATATGATTGAGAATCACTAAACAAAGCACTCATAAAGGGCATAGGCAAAACTGTCAATGGTTAACAGCATGGGTAAGGGCAAAAGTTTTGCCTCGACCCCATGTGTATAAAGAAAGCTTGTTGCTAAAGCCAAGTTGCCATAAAGTCCCATAGGTGGTGTTGAGGAAGAGAGACTACCCAAAAGTACCTGGAAGTAAGTAATATAGGAATTATGAATTTCGATTTAGGTATTTTTGCTCAAGTTGCCTTAAAGTCCCATAGCTTAGATTTTGGGAATTATCTATGAGATAGATAAAGAATAAACAATTATTCACCCAAAGTGGACCAAGAATTGCATTGGATGCAATTATAGTTTTGTTCAAAGTTGATTCACTCAATATGATTGAGAATCACTAAACAAAACACTCATAAAGGGCATATGCAAAACTGTCAATGGTTAACAGCATGGGTAAGGGCACAAGGTTTGCCCCGACCCCATGTGTATAAAGCAAGCTTGTTTCTAAAGCCAAGTTGCCTTAAAGTCCCATAGGTGGTGTTGAGGAGAAGAGACTACCCAAAAGTACCTGGAAGTAAGTAATAAAGGAATTATGAATTCCGATTTAGGTATTTTTTATTATAGAATCAATGTGTCTATCTCATCATCATGAGTATATGATACTAGATGAGAATCTCACATTTATATAAGTGTGGAGGATCTCAAGAGATGTAGGAATTTGGATAAAATAAACCTACACGTGGGGCAATGAAGCAAGGGGTTGCTGAATTAGCCGTAGGGAATTATTTCTACCTTAATGAAATTATTCATGACTTAGACAAATTATGTCCCTACTATGAGTAGGACCGTTATCATAGTTTCTTGTTTGGATAAGAAAACTCTCTATCTTAACAAAGGACAGATGTTGTTTCATTTATTCTGATATGCATTATTTTAATGCAATTTTGTGTAATGGATTGTATATCCTTGATCATGATAATTTTATCTAGAACTCCATGGATGTATTTCTGGACTCATTTGATTTTGAATCATATGAGACATGTAAGACTTATATATTAGGCAGCGAAATGATCTTTTGGAATCATACATATTGATGTGTGAAGGCCGCTAAGCACAAATGCTAAAGTTAGTTTTCAGTACTTTATCACATTTACTGATGGGATCAGAGAAATATGAATTTGTGTATCTTATGAAGAAATAAATCAAAGTCCTTTGTGTTGGAATTGTGCCCTAGAGGCAAACAATTAATTGTGACATTTATGGATTTACGATTCATTATGTTATCAATATGGAGATATGTTAACATGAATGAAGTCCTTAGAATATAAGTGTTATATTCTTAAATATCCCTAGTCGATTATAATGATTAATAGGACAATCATCTATAGACTAGTATGGGGTTGGATTCATATGGAGATATCATGATCCAACACATGGGTATGCATTAGGAGTAATGGCATACTAGATTGACCCATCTCCGAGAAGGCTACATTCCTTTTATTTTTTAAGTCACAAGCGCTTCTCGCGGTGCAACGGTGTTGTCATCCTTAGACTTGAAGTCACTAGATTTTCTAGTTGTGGATTATTGTGATCTTGGTTGCGTCAAACGCTACACCGTAACTGGGTAGCCATTGCGTGTTCTGGATGCAATAAGAAGCAAGCTTAGAGATCGTAGTAGACGTAGATAGAATTTGTCCGTCCCATATAACGAGAGCAAATATCCTAGGCCACTCGAGGGATAGTGCTTATAAAATGTCTCGCCAGACTCAAATAAATCAATATAGGATATTGATGTTATTTGCACGAATATAGTGCTTATAAAGTGTGACTTGTATGTCTTGTGTCCAATCCGGATAATGGGACAAAGGGATGAGACAATTATTTGTACAAGGTTTGTCATGATGATTATTCTCTTTGTTGGCTAGAATGGATGTCTTGCTACAGGCCGCTCCATATTAGTAAATAGTTACTACCAACTAAATAGAACCTATGGGGTCACACGCCATATAGGGGTGAACTAGACTTGGGAATTAATTAATTAATATGATTAATTAATTAGAAGGATCAAATCGCAACAACTTGCTAACTTAGTTGGACTAATATGCAAGTTGGACTAATCCATATATAGACATAATTAAGATTTGCCAAGGTGGACTAATTCATGTAGAGACATGATTAGGATTAATTTGCAAAGAGAACTAATCCATATATGGACATGATTAGGACTAGTTTGCAAAAAGGGACTAATCCTTATTTGAGTAGTATTAGGAGAGGGGTTCTTTATGTAGTAGGACAAGGAGTTTATGGAATATATAAAGAACACTCCTACCTTATTTTGTACACACACATCTATATGATAGAGTAGGAGAGAATAAAGCAAGGAGAGAGAGCAAGTCCGAAGCAAGGGCCGAACCCCCTTTGGAACCGCCCCCTACCCTTCGGCCTAAAAGAGAGCCGCCCACCTTTGGTGCTCCATTGTTGCGCGATTCTTTCTTCCTCTTCCATTCTTCCTAGCTAGCACAAGGAGTTGGAGGATCTAGATCTCACCTCTAGGCGTTGATCAACCGTAGAGACGTGACACAATTCACGTGACAACTCATCACAGGAGAAACCCTAAGGTGTGTAACTTGATTTCTTCCCTTACCATCGTTATGTCTCTTGTCCTGTGATCCTTGGAGGGTATTGCATGGATAAAATATGTTTTTCCGCTGCCTATCCATGATCAAAACCCTACAGTGGTATCAGAGCCACATGTCGTAGAGCATAAACGTGGTTTATGTGTTATGTTTTGATAGTTTTACACTTTAAATTTATTGTTTATCACGTAAAACAAGACAAATCAAGCATATGATGAAATTTGTCAATAATTAATCATAACAAGACCTAGTTTTTGCATTGGATGCATCAATTAGTGAGTTTGAGAAATTTTAGGATCTTAGATCTAGGGTTTGGGCATCCTATGGAAAGAAAGAGTTCTTTTCATACAAGGAAACAACCAAACTTGGGCACCAAGCAAGGGAGTTATTTTGGAAACAACTCCCATGGAAGGTTCAACCCCCCTAGGGGACCGCCTCCCCTTGCTTGCCGCCGAAGTAAGGGACGGCCTAGGGGTCGGGGCAGCTCTAGCCCACGGCCTAGTCATGTGGGCTAGGGGCCGGCCGGCCCTAGGCCTTGGCGGTCCTCTTTTGGGGTTCGGGCAATTGGATTGTTGGGCCCCTTGGACCGTTTTAACTCTAGAAAATTCCTAAAATCAATTAAAATTGACCAAGCGCGTTAAAATAGGATTTTAACTGTTTATGTGCAAATCGCATGGTGATTGGATATGGCCTTAGGATGTGGTTTGGTGTGATTGTTTATTTTTGTGGTTTGATTTACGGCCTGCGAGATGATCAATTAATTGTAATAATTAATTAGGGTGTTATGGCCTACGAGAAATTTTTTTCTCAACTTGTGAGATTTATTTTATTTAGTATAGTTGTTAGCTAGTGCTAGATAGAATAGATTGTTAGCCAAGATTGAAGAAAAGAAGCCCCAAGCTAAAGGAAGCCACAAAAGATGGAGCATGGAGCATTCCACATGACTATGAAGGATGGACCAAAAGATGAAGACGCATGGAGATGTGTTTGCTTTTAGGGTTCATAGATAATTCCATTGGCTTGGAATTATCTTAGTCTAGAAAAGGCCATATTCACAACACGTTTTATTCTGTTTTGTGTTTGTTTATTTTATTGTCTTATTATTTTGTGGTTGGTGTATGGATGATGCATGCAATTAGGATAATAAGATAATTAGACAACCCGGATCTATTATTTGGAGTTGTGCCCAAACTCAAATAGATAGATTAGTTGATATGGATCAACAAAAAACAATTAAAATTGAATTGAAAAAAAAATCCCTCAAAATTTAAATATTGTGTTCTTGCCTTCTCGTTATTTAAACACTCATTATCATCATGATTTACCAAGTTCGTGCATGCTAAAGCAAGGCGACTTGGTTCATAATGATGGAATGTTCTGGCACAAACAAGTAATGTGCAACTGTTTAAATAAGAGGTTGAACACAACTAGGCTATTAATATGATTAAAATCTAGAGGCACTCAATTGGGATTATCTATACGGATGGATAAATAAGGAGTTATTTGCCCAATTGAACCAAGAATTGCATAGACGATGCAATTGGGATTGTTCCTACCTAAAGTAGTCAAATTATGGGTGACTTGCCAAAGCAAGCTCATAAGGAGATGAAACATGGATCTTGGCCCACTAGAAAATATAAGGATATTTTCCGCATTAATATCTTGAGGGTTATTAATTCGTAGTAAAATAGTGGGAGCTATGTTTAACAATTTAAATCCTTGTTAAATATAGTTAAACGTCACAAACTTTGCATAATCTTATTATGTTGAATGCCCATGGCATCAAACAAACAAAACGCGACTTTATCTATTTCCTAGACTGGTATAAAATGAGAATCGTTCTCAAATAAAAGAGAATTTGTTGTACCTCGTAGAACATAAATTTCTCTTCCACCGACTACCAAATACACTAAAACCTATGAAAGGAACACCAAAGAATGGTTCTTTTGTTATGACTTGCCTCATGCTAGCTGCCATGAACTCTGAGCTTTGGAAGCAAGAAGAGAAACATGGAGAAGTATGATATGATCATACATTGAAAGAAGCTCTTTCAAAAGAGCGAGCTAGACATGAAAAGGTTTGAAGTGTTGCTCCACTTTGCGTTATGCAAATAAACTAATTCAATATGATTGAAACATTAGTGAATGGGAATTATCTATGAGATAGATAAAGAATAAACGGTTATTCGCCCAAGTGAACCAAGAATTGCATTGGATGAAATTATAGTTTTGTTCAAAGGAGATTTACTCAATATGATTGAGAATCACTAAACAAAACACTAATAATGGTCATGGACAAAGCTGTTAATGGTTAACAGCATGGGTGATGGCAAATGGTTTGCGCCGAACCATGGGTATAAAGCAAGCCTGTTTCTAAACTCAAGTTTCCTTAAAGTCCCATAGGTAGTGTAAAGGAAGAGACACTACCAAAAGTACATGGAAGTAATTAATCAAGGAATTATGAATTTCAATTAGGGTATTTTTGTTATAGAAATAAATGTGTCTATCTCATCATCATGAGTATATGATACTAGACGAGGATCTCACATTTACAGAAATGTGGAGGATCTCAAGAGATGAAGACAATTGGATAAGGAAGAAATAATCATACACGTGGGGCAATGAAGCAAGGAGTTGCTGATTAGCCGTAGGGAATTATTTCTACCTTTATGAAATTTTTTCATGAATTAGACAAAAGTGATTATGTCCCTAATATGAGTAGGATCATCATAGTTTCTTGTTTGGACAAGAAAGCTCTCTATCATAATAAAGGACAAATGTTGTTCCATTTATTCTGATATGCATTATTGTAATGCAATATTGTCTAAGTGGATTGTATATCCTTGATCATGATGATTTCATCTATAACATTAATACCAAGAAGTTTGCATATAATGATATGAACTTCACTTTTCTTTAGTATTTTTGTTTAGCCCACATGATTAAGAGATACATATCTAGAACTCCATATCAATGGATTTATAGAACTCATTTGGTTATTGACTCATATGAAATATGTAAGACTTATTTATTAGGCAAAGATATGACCTTTTGGGAATCATACATATTGATGTATGAATGCCGCTAAACACAAATGCTAAAGATGGTTTTTAGCACTTCATCATATTTACTGATGGGATCAGAGAAATATGGATTTGTGTATCTTATGAAGAAACAAATCAGAATCTTCTGAATTGTTCAAAGAATTCAGGAATGAAGTGGAGAAACAACTTGGAAAAAGTATTAGGGATCTACGATTGGATCGTAGAGGAAAGTACTTGAGCCAAGAGTTTGACAAGAGTCTATGGGAGTGTTGGATATGATCCAACACTCGCTCCACCTAGCACGTCACATGGGTTTGGCGTGTCTAAGAGGAGAGTTCGGACCTTGTAGGACATGGTTCGGTCCATGATGAGTCAAACAGAACTTCCAGTTTACTTTTGGGGGCTATGTTCTAATTACAGCAAATTTTGCCCTTAAACTTGTTCCATCAAAACAGATTATGAAAAACACCATATGAGATATGGACTAGGAAGTGTCCTAGTATGTCATTCATAAAGATTTGGGGTTATGAAGTTTATGTAAAAGAGTTTACAAATAAACTTGGAACAAAGTCGGATAAATGTTTTGTGGGATATCCTGAAAGGGATATTATTTTTTACAATCCAATTGAGAACAAATTGTTTGTTGCTCGAACCACAATGTTTCTAGATAGATATTGTCTCTAAATAGAAATAGTGGGAGGACAATAGAACTTGAAGGAGTTCAAGAACCACAATAGAACATTGATCCTCTTGATGGAACATGAGCAGGATCACAAAGTGTTGTGGAGCAACCTACTCAGATAACACTAGAACCTCATAGGTTAGGTAGGATATGTCAAGGGACTAGAGAAATAAGAATTTCTCATAACCCGTGATATATTGCTCATCGAGATGAGCCTACAACCTATGAGATGGCCATATGTGGGCCATACTCTCAGAAATGGCTAGGAGCCATGGGATACAAATTGGAATCCATGTATACCAACAAAGTTTGGACTTTGGTGGAACCACCTAAAAGGTGCAAGTGGGTTTTGGGGAAACCAACATGGATGGTAATATGATTACCTTTAAGGGACAATTGGTTGGGTAAGGATTTCCTGTGAGTTCATAGTATAGACTATGACGAAATCTTTCCCAGTTGTGATGCTTAAATCCATTCTTATCTTGCTTGTAGCAATCTGTCTATAGATTGAGTCAAGCTTCTTGGAGTTCGATTCTTCAAATTGAAGATGCAATCAAAGGATTTTGGTTCCATCAAAATTGAATATGAGACTTGTGTTTACAAGAAGGTTAGTGGAAGCATAATTATGTTTATGGTCTTGTATGTGAAGACATACTAATAATTATGAATGATGTCCCTACTTGGCAATCTTACGTAGATTGACTAGGGAATTGATTTTCAAATGATAGACTTAGGCAAAACAACCTATAAAGATCTATGGAGATAGATCAAGATGGTTGTGCAGCTTAAGTCATAATACATAAATTGACAAAGGTGTTGAAATTGTTCAAAATGTATAGAATATGGATTCTACCTATGTCACATGGAATTGGTCTTTTGAAGACTAGTTGTCTTTCCAATTAGATTGGAAAATGGACTGTATGAATGAAGATTCACGAGATACGCCATGTTATGTACTAGGCCAAATGTGTCATATGGTATGACACAAATATACCAGTCATATCCGGGTGAGCGTCACTGGATAATTATCAAGATTACCCTTAAGTACTTGAGAAGAACTAAATGATGAATTCTTGATAAATGGAGGTTAGGAAGAGTTTACTGTAAGGGGTTACAGTGATGCAACCTTCAAATCTGACAAAGAAAATTTCATATTATAGTCAAGTTTTATGTTTCGCACTAGTGGGAGGGACTGTGAGCTGGAAAGGTTCCAGGCAAGATTAAGTCACTGATTCTAACATAGAGGACTGAGTAAGTTAATGCATAAGATGCATTTACTCAGAATATTCAATCTCAATCAAATTGTTGATGGAGGAGATATGAATATTTGCAAGGTACCAGCAGATGTCTCGCCCCTACGCAGTGTAAGCGTGGAGGGCCGCACTAGATCAATAGGCATATGATGCAGGAGATTGACTCTAGTGCAAGTGGGAGACCGTTGGAATTGTGCCATAGAGGCAATCAATTTATTGTGACATTTATGGATTTACGATTCATTATGTTATCAATATGGAGATATGTTAACATGAATGAAGACCTTAGAATATAAGTGTTATATTCTTAAATATCCCTAGTCGATTATAATGATTAATAGGACAATCATCTATATACTAGTATGGGGTTGGATTGATATGGAGATATCATGATCCAACACATGGGTATGAATTAGGAATAATGGCATACTGGATTGACCCATCTCCGAGAAGGCTACATCCATGTTATGTAAAGTCACAAGCGCTTCTCGCGGTGCAACGGTGTTGTCATCCTTAGACTTGAAGTCACTAGATTGTCTAGTTGTGGATTATTGTGATCTTGGTAGCGTCAAACGCTACACCGTAACTGGGTAGCTAGAAAGGCGTGTACTGGATACAATAAGAAGCAAGTTTAGAGATCATAGTAGACGTAGATAGAATTTGTCCCTCCCACATAACGGGAGCAAATATCCTTGGCCACTCGAGTGCTTATGAAATGTCTCGCCAGACTCAAATAAATCAATATTGGATATTGATGTTATTTGCACGAATAAGGCTATTCCCAGGATCGAGAAACTATGGATTGGATATACGAGTGTGACTTGTATGTCTCGTGTCCAATCCGGATAATGGGAAAAAGGGATGAGACAATTACTTGTACAAGGTTTGTCATGATGACTATTCTATTTGTTGGCTAGAATGGATGTCTTGCTACAGGCCGCTCCATATTAGTAAATAGTTACTACCAACTAAATAGAACCTATGGGGTCACACGCCATATATGGGTGAACTAGACTTGGGAATTAATTAATTAATATGATTAATTAATTAGAAGGATCAAATCACAACAACTTGCTAACTTAGTAGGACTAATATGCAAGTTGTACTAATCCATGTATTGACATGATTAGGATATGCCAAGGTGGACTAATTCATGTTGAGACATGATTAGGATTAATTTGCAAATAGAACTAATGCATGTATGGACATGATTAGGACTAGTTTGCAAAAAGGGACTAATCCTTATTTGAGTAGGATTAGGAGAGGGGTTCTTTATGTAGTAGGACAAGGAGTTGTTGGACCATATAAAGAACACTCCTAGATTATTTTCTACACACACATCTATATGATAGAGTAGGAGAGAATAAAGCAAGGAGAGAGAGCAAGTCCCAAGCAAGGGCCGAACCCCCTTTGGGACCGCCCCCCTACCCGTCGGCCTAAAAAGAGAGCCGCCCACCTTTGGTGCTCCATTGTTGTACGATTCCTTCTTCCTCTTCCATTCTTCCTAGCTAGCACAAGGAGTTGGAGGATCTAGATCTCACCTCCAGGCGTGGATCAACCGTAGAGACGTGACACAATTCACGTGACAAGTCATCACAGGAGAAACCCTAAGGTGTGTAACTTGATTTCTTCCCTTTCTATCGTTATGTCTCTTGTCCTGTGATCCTTGGAGGGTATTACATGGATAAAATATTTTTTTCCGCTGCATATCCATGATCAAAACCCTACACTTTGAATTGTTCAAAGAATTCAAGAATGAAGTGGAGAACCAGCTTAGCGAAAGTATTAGGGCTCTACGATTGGATCGTAGAGGAGAGTACTTAAACCAAGAGTTTGACAAACATATATGGGAGTTTTGGATATGATCCAAACTCGCTCCACCTAGCACGCCACATGGGTTTGGCGTGTCTAAGAGGAGAGTTCGGACCTTGTTGGACACGGTTCGGTCCATGATGAGTCAAACAGAACTTCCAGTTTACTTTTAGGGGCTATGTTCTAATTACAGCAGATTTCGCCCTTAACCTTGTTCCATCTAAATCAATTATGAAAAACACCATATGAGATATGGACTAGGAAGTGTCCTAGTATGTCGTTCATAAAGAATTTGAGTAATGAAGTTTAGGTAAAATGTTTACAAATAAAGCTGAACCTGAGTCAGATAAATGTTTTGCGGGATATCCTGAAAGGGATATTATTTCTACAATCCAATCGAGAAACAAATTGTTTGTTGCTTGAACCACAGTGTTTCTAGATAGAGATTGTCTCTAAAAGAAACAGTGGGAGGACAGTAGAACTTGAAGGAGTTCATGGACCGCAACTAAACATTGATCCCTTTGATGGAACATGAGCATGATCACAAGGTGTTGTGGAGGAACCTACTAAGGTAACACAAGAACATCGTAGGTCAGGTTGGATATGTCAAGGGACTAGAGAAATAATGATTTCTCATAACCCGTGATATATTAGTCATCGAGATGAGCTTACAACCTATGAGATGGCCACATGTGGGCCATACTCTCAGAAATGGGTTGGATCCATGAGATACGATATGGAATCCATGTATACCAACAAAGTATGGACTTTAGTGGAACCACTTGAAAGGGTAAGACCCATAGGGTGAAAGTGGGTTATGAGGAAACCAACATGGATGGTAATATAATTACTTTTAAGGGATAATTGGTAAAGAAAGGTTTCATGTGAGTTCATAGTATAGACTATGACGAAATCTTTCCTCAGTTGTGATGCTTAAATCCATTCGCATCTTGCTTGTAGCAATCTGTGCATAGATTGAATCAAGCTTCTTGGAGTTAGAATCTTCAAATTGATGATACAATCAAAGGAGTTTTGGTTCCATCAAAAATTAAAGATAAAGATTTTGTTTTACAAGAAGGTTAGTGGGTGCACAGTAATATTTCCGGTCTTGTATGTAGAGACATACTAATCATTGGGAATGATGTCTTTACTTGGCAATCTTACGTAGATTGACTAGGGAATTAAATCTTCAATGATAGACTTAGGAAAAGCAAACCATGAAGATATCTGGAGATAGATCAAGGTGGTTGTGCGGCTTAGGTCATAGTACATAAATTGACAAAGGAGTTGAAATGGTTCAACATGTATAGAATATGGATTCTACCTATTTCACCTGGAATTAGTCTTTTTAAGACTAATTGTCTTTTCTAATTAGATTGGGACTGAACCGTATGAATGAGATTCACGAGATGTGTCATGTTATGTACAAGGCCAGACGTGTCATATGGTATGACACAAAGATACCAGTCAAATCCGGGTGAGCGTCACTGGATAATTATCAAGATTACCCTTAAGTACTTTAGAAGAACTAAAGGATGAATTCTTGATATAGGACGAATAGGAAGAGTTCACTGTAAGGGGTTACAGTGGGATGGACTGTGAGCTGGAAAGGTTCCAGGCAAGATTCAGTCACTGATTCTCACATAGAGGACTGAGTGAATTACTGCATGAGATGCACTTACTCAGAATATTCAATCTCAATCAAATTGTTGATAGAAGTGAAGTGAATATTTGCAAGGTACCAAGCAGATGTATCGCCTGCAATTCCCCTACGCATTGTAAGCATGGAGAGTCGCGCTAGATCAATAGGCATATGATGTAGAAGATTGACTCTAGTGCAAGTGGGAGACTGTTGGAATTGTGCCCTAGAGGCAATCAATTTATTGTGACAAATATGTGGATTTACGATTCATTATGTTATTGGTATCGAGATATGATAACATGAATGAAGCCCTTAGAATATAAATGTTATATTGTTAAATATCCATAGTCAATTATATTGATTAACAGGACAATCAACTACAGACTAGTATGTGGTTGGATTGATATGGAGATATCATGATCCACACATGGGTATGCATTAGGAGTATTGGCATACTAGATTGACCCAAATCCGAGAAGGCTACATACATGTTATGTAAAGTCACAAGTGCTTCTCGCGGTGACAACGGTATTGTCATCCGTAGACTTGAAGTCACTAGATTGTCTAGTTGTGGATTATTTTGATTGGTAGCGTCAAAAGCTACACCGTGACTGGGTAGCTATAAAGGCGTGTACCAGATACAATAAAAAAAATCATAGAGATCGTAGTCGATGTAGATTGAATATGTCTCTCCCACATAACGGGAGAAAATATCCTAGGCCACTCGAGGGATAGTGCTTATAGAGCAGACTCAAATAAATCAGTGTAGGATATTGATGTTATTTGCACGAATAAGGCTATTCCCAGGATCAAGGAACTATGGATTGGATATACGAGTGTGACTTGTATGTCTCGTGTCCAATCCGGATATTGAGACAAAGGGATGAGACAATACTTGCACAAGGTTTGTCATGATGACTATTTCTATTTGTTGGCTAGAATTGGTGTCTTGCTAGAGGCCGCTCCATATTAGTAAATTGCTACTTCCAAAAAAATAGAACCTATGGGGTTACAGCCATATAGAGGTGAACTAGACTTATTTAATATGATTAATTAATTAGAATGATCAAAACGCAACAACTTGCTAACTTAGTAAGACTAATATGCAAGTTGGACTAATCCGAACTTGAGTAGGATTAGGAGAGGGCCTTTATGTAGTAAGAAGGAGTTGTTGGATCCTAGATTCCTTCCCCACAAATTATGCCCATAACATACATTGAGTAGGAGAGAAGGAAGGAGAGAGAAAGACAAAAAAGAGGGCCGAACCTTCCTTGTCTGTCTGCCCGCCCCTACCCGTCGGCCACAAGAGAGTTCGCCGCCTCTCTTTGGTGCTCCGTTCCGTGATTTCTTCATCCTCTTCCACTCCTCCTAGCTATAACAAGGAGTTTGGAAGATATAGATCTCACCTCTAGGCGTGGATCAACCGTAGAGACGTGATTATTTTCTTGTTAGAAGTCATCAAGGAGACCTCAAAGGTAAATAACACTATTCTCTTACCATCGTCATGATTTCTCTTCCTGTGATCCTCGGAGGGTCTTGATTGGATAATTATATTGTTCTTCCGCTGCGTATCCATGATCAAAACCATACATGTCGCGCATCACACCAGCATCAGACCTGTGCGCCTTCGCTAGCCAAGCAGTCAGGCCAACAAAGGCCAAAACCCTCAACCAAGCGTCGACTAAGGACAATGGAGCTCGAAACCTCCAACACCATCGTCAAAGAGGCCTCACCCGATGCTACGGTTACAAATTGCGACGAGACACACTCGCAGCGCGAGAGGGAGGAAGGTGCCGAGTCTGCGAAGGAGAACGACGGTGTCAAGAATCAGAAGGTCGAGGAGTCCGCCGATTAAGAACGATTGGAAGAATTGAAGACGTCCGAACGAACACAAACGAACCCCACAGGTCCCAGCCAACCACCGAATGGACCACCAACACCGTTACACCGTCGTCGAACCATAAGAAGAGTAATTCAGCCGTCGGATTTGGGTCGGTTCAGGTTCAGCTCGATCTAGCGATAACATGAAGAGCGGCTCGGTCGCGTCTTGATCCAGCCGTCAGCTCGGGTCAGGCTTCTCTTGACCGACGGTTTCCGTTCGGCTTAGCTCGCAACTTGACTTCTTCTCGGCTTACCCCAAGCCGTTGGTTCCTCCTTGGCTCCAAGGGAGCCACAAGCTTCTTTTTGGCTCATTTTTGAGCCGCGGCTAATTCTTTTTGAGCCGCGAAAGGGTCTTAACTATGGTTTTTCGAACCTCTTGAGTTTGTTTCCGGCCTCCGTGTTTCTGTATTCGACCATTAAAGTGACGATTCCAAGATTTTTTGCTGTCAATTTGATCCTGGCATATCATGTGCGCGCACAAAGTACAAGCATTCTCTTGGGCGTAGGGAAGATTTCTTACACTGTCACCTTGAGGACAAGGTGTTTTTTTCAACCGTGGGGGAGTTGATATGGGTGAACCAATCCAACATCATGCGCCTTATTTATTTATTTAATTATTTATGGATGGCTTACTTACTTAATGCATACCTCCAGTATGTCCAAAATAACACATTGCAATCCCCACTTTTAAAATAGGATTATTGGATCCCCTATTTGCAATAAATCCTAGTTGTTGAAACTGGTAAAAAAAATTATCCAAACACCATCCACAAAGTGAGGATAAAGTTGTCGATAAGAGAAATACATAACAAAATTTAAAAGTAAAATAAATATTAAAAGAATAAAAACAGGATGAAGATAAAGATGAAAAAAAGGATGAAGATAAAAGGTAGAGAAGATGAGAGGAAGAATATCTTTCTCTATCCCGTCTATCTGCCTCCCTCTCTGTGATCTTCCAGCAGAGAGAATGATCAATGATGAATAGATCGGAAGTGTGCTTTCTGAGAAGAAAGAAAAAAAGACGAATTGAATCTCGTGAGACCGCTCTTGGTTCAGCATTTAGGTCCACCTCCGCCCCCCGAAATCACCATTTGAGGTCGAAAACGACGGCGTAAAAGAAGATCTGACCCCTTCTTGCTGCTGATGATGGATAGAAGAAAATGATGAAAACATAGAGGTCTTGATTTAGGAATGGGGAGTTTGATTTGGGTTTGCGAACGGAGGCCTCCAATGGATTCAGAAGGTTTGTTTTTGGGGTTTGGTTGAATCAATTTATCGTTATTCTTCATATATATTTTTTCTGGAATTAGGTAATAATTTTTTCCCTTTTTTATGTTTCTTGATGACTTGATGTGTCCTCTGCTTATGGGTTGAATCTTGAATGAATTGGTGACTTGAAAATGGATGTTCATTTTCTCCCAGTCAAATGCAGTTTGATCTATCTCTCTCCCTCTATCTCTATGTGGACCTTCTCCTGTGACCATCTTCAATTTAGGTATAAGGCTAGAACGGTGGTGGGGGGATAATTATTTTGATGGCGCGGGAAGCTGTGGTGTTCTGGTGGAGATGGCGGTGATGCTCATTTCTGGAATCTGGATTTTTGGCTGTGGTGTTCTGGTGGAGATGGCGGTGATGTTTGTTTCTGGAATCTAGATTTTTGGTTTCGCCGGAATCTTGGCTGGTTCCTCGGAATGTGAATTGTGTGGCGACGATGGTGGAAGCACAGGTAGTGATGATGATAATGTTATGGTGCTCATAAACAACTGGGATTGACAAATTTACCCTTAAACAAAAGGACGTGTTACCCTTAAACAAAAAGACGTGATAGTCAACTAACGGTTCGTTCCTTTAAATATTTGAAAGAATTATTTTACCAGTTTCAACAAGTAGGATTTATTACAAATGGGGGATGCAATAAGCCTATCTTAAAGTGGGGGTTGCAATGTGTTAGTTTGGGTATACTGGAGGTATGCATTAAGTAATAAGCATTTATTTATTTATTTATTTATTTATTTATTTATTTATTTATTTATTTGTTTGTTTGTTTATTTATTTATTTATTTATTTATTTATTTATTTATTTATTTATTAGTTAGTTAGTTTAATTACGTTATTTATTTAATTAGCCGAACCGGGTTTTTGTGTCAATTCTTTTCCAGCCAACTGAGTTTAGCCGTCTAGGTTAGGGTTTAGTATTTCTCTATTTAAACAATTGTCGACGCATAATTTATTTTATCAATCAAAGAATGATTAAGTTGTGTTGTGTTTTTCTTTTCGTGTTCGTTTGTATGCGTGTTCGTGTTGATATTGAGCGTCTCAAATAGCTATCGCGTTAGGTAAACCCTAAGAAAAGTAAAAATAAATATGTATGATACATTAGAGATTCTATAAATATACTAGAAAATGACACGTGTCCATAGGGCACTACGAAAACAAATATAAATTGAACGACAATATATCATTCTATCTATATTTTATTTTTTAAATCAATTAAAATTTTAAATGAATGTTGCTTCAAATAAGATTTTAAGTAATATTTTATTGTTGACATACATTTAATTATTTCCTTATACATATTTGACTTTTACTTATAAGTAAATAAATAATAGAAATTAAGTTGGAATTATTAGTTAGATAAGAGAGATTTTAAATTAGTTAGATAAGATAAAACATTTTGAAAGTATAAACTGTATATTATTCTTTATTCTCTTTAACTATTTTTTTAACTAACTTTTTTTTAACAAAAGACAAATGATAATCAACGACTCAAAATGTCTTGAGACATTTCTTAAGATTGAATGACTAGAATGTTCATGTGTTTACATTGTTTTGGAGAGAAACACCAAGTTGATATATTATATAGATATTGATTGTGACATTACAAACTAATTAGTGGTTATCAAACATATCCACGAAGTCTAATCAAACGTGATACGTGCTATGAGGAGAGTAGTATTAACCAAATGATTGGATTGGGCTGAAGAGTGGAAACCCAAGAGAGCACTGAAGCCCAGATGAATAAATGAAGACCCAAAAGAGCACTGAAGCCCAAAAGACTATTGAAGCCCACTTGATATATCAAAAGGACCTATTTGTATTGACTATCAAACTTAGTAGAAACCCTAGCTATTACTTATATCTCGGTTAGTGAAACGGTCACATTTGTGACCGTTCGATCTCTCGCGTATATCTTCCAGATTCATCCTCTAAGAAATACAAACGTTCATTTCATTTTCAGTATTGTTTTCTCACCGAGAGCTTCGTCTCTCTCTCTCTCTCTCATGAAACCCTAACTGGGTTTCCATGGTATCAGAGCCTTTCATGCTCTATACCACCACCATATCATCTATTATGGTGACTTCCGGTGCCACAAATCCATTTTCTTGTTGCCTAGCATAAAAAACTTGATGCCTTTTAAGTTAGATTCTTCGATTATATCAATGGTTCCAAAACCTCTGCTATTTTTAGTATCCATATCTCTGCTATTTTTCGTATCCAAAACCTCTCCTATTACATCAATGGTTCCACCGCCGCCTCCGTTCACAATCGCCTCCGACGGATCTCCAACTGACATGCCGATTCTAGAATACCATGTATGGCTGAGTCAAGATCAGGCCATCCTCACCCTCATCAACGTCACCTTGACTTAAGAAGCTCTCACTCATGTCATCGGTCATAATACTTGTAGATCTTCTTGGTTAGCGTTGGAACGAGGTATGCTTCTTTGACTCGATCAAACATCTTGCAGTTAAAACCAGATCTACAAAATATCAAGAAGAAAGCTGATTCAATCGATGTTTACATGAAAAAGTCAAAGTCTCTTCGTGATAAGTTATTTTTTGCTGGGTCTCATGTTGATGATGAAGATATGCTTCTTTATGCGTTGAATGGCCTCCCTGTTGGATATAACCCTTTTCGGAGTTCTTTCCGGACTAGATCCGAATCCCTTTCTCTTGAGGATTTGCATGTTTTATTAAAAGGGGAAGAACATTGTAGATAGTGTGTTCTAGCTACGTGAGTCAGCTTACACGTGGCAGTCATCTAGCACATCTGGTGGTGCTCCAGTACTACACGAGCATGACCCATGCTTATCCATATGGGGGCTGCGAGACAGGGCCCCTCACATATCATTCGCACGGGACTGGTAGGGACTTAGTGGTTTGGAAGCTAGAGTAAGATCTGTCGCGCGTGAGCGACAACCAAGCCCGCGCGCGACCTTATGTAACTGCTTTGAAAGATTTATGGCCACGTGTCCCATAAACCCGGTCAACCTCATAACGGTTCCGGCATACGCGGGCGAAGTGCGTAATGGTCCCTATATATGCGGTCGAACGTGCCAGTATGGTTGAGGTAATTAAGCCGCCATTAATTGTCGCATTAACCCAGTACAACGGTCACATTCACCACTATATATATGATTGTTAACCCTTTATTGCAATCTGATAACTACGCGGAAGCTCTGCCCATATACTGTCTCTCTCTCTCTCAGTTATCATTGTCTTTCTCTCTCCCTACTCACAACCTACACTCCCTGTGTTCCTATTCTCTATCCCTGGTGTACACTTGGATCTTCCTCAAAGGATCCTCTTTTATACATTGGTGAACCCGACGTGAAACGACTTCAGCAAGAAGCCATGTCTCATGATGAAGATGCCAGCAACCGATCTCCCGCAACAGAGATGACTTCAGGGGAGGAAACCCACCCTAATTCCGCAATAGCTGGCAGTACTCCAACCCTGGAGATGTTGAATGCAACCCTCCAGAGCCAGGCGAAGGCTCTCCAGACTCAATCTGCACAGATGGCCCAGATCATGTCGATTCTGGGAGCTCTTGCTCAGAATCCGGCACTGGCAACTGCTGTCTCCCAGGGGACAGGGGTAACGCCTACACCTCCTAAATCCAGCTTGCAAAGCCCACCAACAATTGCCCAGCCATCTCTTACTCAAGGACACATTACTCAACCATCAATTGTTGCGCCCGCTTCTCAGCTACCAAGCGTTCCCACTAATTTCCAACCACAACACCCCCTGCTTTCCCCGCCTGCATCTGTAAACAATGTTGGTTACACTCACAATCCAAGTGCTGCACATGTGCCTTCCCCAGCCGCAACCCTTCTTCCTGCTGCGGGCGGAAGTGCATCGACAAGCATGACAGACTTGGAGCAGCTCTTGGAAAATTTCCTTGTGAATCAGTGCTTCACAGACACGGTTATCCTGAAGGTTGATAACGCGCCTCCTATTCCGCGCGAGATTTACTTGATGCCCAACCCTGCCGGGTACAAAGCTCCCGAGTGGGAGAAGTTCGATGATGTCAATGAGAATGCTCAGGAGCATGTCATGCGCTTCATCGACATGATGGGGCCACATGGGGTTGATTCTAACCTAATGATGCGCGAGTTCCCCAAATCTTTGTGGAACGTCGGATAATGTGGTACACGACATTGGAAGCTGGCTCCATAAAGACATGGGAGGACATGGTCAAAAACTTATATACCAAGTTTTTCAAGATGGAGGAGAAGGTCACGATGATTCACTTATCGCGCATGTATCAAAAGCGTGATGAAGAAGGAGTCGCATTCATCAAGAAATTCAGGGAAAAGTCACTGGAGTGCAGAGATGAGGTGGTTGAAAGCCGGCTCGTCGAGATATGTCTCCAAGGAATGCGAGACGAGTACAAAGGTATGTTGATTAACTTGCAAATGCCTACTTTTTCGAAGTTAATCGATTGTACCAAGAATACAGAGCCCATAGTTGAGAGGCAAAGGAAGAAGCATTCCACTGAGCGAACCCAAGGAGGATCGACCTTCAAGATTGGAAGATTTAACTACAAGAGGGGACGCGAGGCTGAAATTAATACAGTATCACCGCACAAACAGCACAAGGGTTCGACCACAGATGTCCCGCAATTACCATGCTCCATTGAGGAAGTGATCGACCTCTGCAAATAGTGGCGTAAAGATGGGGTCCTACCTCAGCTCGAAAGGGCACCCACTAGAAAGAAGCTAAGGGATCCAAAGTGGTGTGAATGCCACAGTAAAGTCATGCATCCAACAGCTGAATGCAAGAAGCTCAAGTGGCTGGTAAACAAGAAGATGAAGGAAGGGGAGCTGGTCATCAGCGAGCAAAGGCAGGATGTGCGCAACAATCCCCTACCAGCCCATTCAGAACAAGAGCCAAAAGACAAGGAGGTGGCCATGATCGCGATTATGGACCTCGAAGAGATCGCAGAAGATGGTCTACCTATTGTAGCCGAAGTCCATGATGAGGAAGACTATAACATGGACACGGAGGACTCGCGCGCCGATAGGATGAAGGGATCACACGGCTTCAGAAGGTTCTTTGATGAAATGAAATTTTTAGAAAAGTGCCGCAAGGAGATGAAAAAGGCGATCCTCAGAGTGGCAAAAGACTTTGAGGAGGATATAGTTGTCTCCAATGGAAGAGTTGTAAGGGCCTCTCGCTCAACTGGAGAAGATAATGGCTTTTTGTGAAACAGATAAGAAGACAGAAGAAAGCCATCAGAAGCCCTTGTATGTCACAGCAGTGATCAATGATGTCAGAAGCCCATGTATGTCACACCCTGAAGTTAGCAGGAATTCCCGAGAAGAAAATTTTCAGGCGCCCATCTTCGTTAATGGTATTCAGAAGTGATTCAAGGATGACAGTGGGTTGGATTCGCCTGGGACTTCAGATAGGAAGGATAAAGTGTTCTGCCAAGTTCTACATCATTGATGCGAACACTACATACCACATGATCAATGTTCGGGCGTGGATCCATCGTTTTGACGCAGTACCCTCAACAGCCCACCAGATGATGAAGGCCATTTGGAATGGCAAGGTAGTTGAGATACCAGCTTCGATAAACCAATTCAACTTGAATGAAGCGCACCTGACTGAAGCAGTATGGTTCACCGAGATGGCGGACGAACAGACACCGGGGCCATTTAAGCCAACCCATTTGCCTCTATGGGAAGATATCAAGGATCAGTCATCGGCAGGAGTGATGGTGACAAGGGAAAATCCCAAGGAGAAGATGCCTGCGTGCGAAGAGGTGCCAAAGACTGTGTATCGGAAGAAAAACGTGCACACCCTAAAAAGGGTAGTGAAGCATGACAACAAAGGAAAAGAGATAGAAAGTTTCTACTCTAATGGGAAGAAATGCTACCGCATATGAAGGCGCGCGGGGGTACCCCCACCTCAGCATGGGGATATTGATAACTCTCTATTAGAGTTATTTTTCTTGCATATTTTATATCGTTTTGCGTGATTTCCGGGTTGAAATATGAGTTTTACACTATGAATGTTGAGAAAACATAGAAAGTTGAGTTTCTAGCACTTTATTGTTAATCCGGGCGTTTCGATGCATATTTCAATGTTATTTGTCAAATATAATCGCTTGGTATGATTGTTCATGTTGTATTGACAGGAACGGATGCTAAACGATGGCTAGGAGGCATGAAACGAACTTCAGAAGCAAAGCAAACTCAAGAGGAAGTAAGAGAAGCAAAGTTAGAAGAGCAAAAGTGACTAATCTCCACTATTTTGATAGTATCTTGAGTTCTACAATACATTTTGGAGTGAGACCAATGGAGAATGAAATTAGATTCAAAGAGCTTTCCAACTATAGGTCACGGAGCTAAAACGGAGATCGGACGAGAAAGATATGGTCCGTCAAAGACGATGAAAATCTGAGAAAATCCCCAGGGGTGTTCGTGCGAACACAACTTTTGTTCGCATGAACAAAATGTCTTCGAAAAATTTTAAGATGGCAAAAAGGGTGAAAAAGAGGCTGTTAAATTGTACGAATAAGAAATTTGTTCGTGTGAACAGAGAGTAAAAGTTTGTTCGCACGAACAAAAAGTTGTTCGCACGAACAAGGAACAAAACGCTGTTCGCACGAACAAGGAACAAAACGCTGTTCGCACGAACAGAGAGGGCCATCGCGGATTTTTGGGGCTGTTTTGCTATTTTTTGAAATTTTGAAGACTCCAAACCTATTCTAACATAGAGGGGCGATCTTGTGCGAGTATTCACGCATCTTGGACGGGAAAAACACAACTTGGAGCAAGGGGATGGAGACGGAAGATCAAAGCTTCACCATTGAAGCTCTAGTGTTTGCTTTTTCTTCTTTATACCTTTCTTAGTCAATTTTAATGGAGAAACTAATGTTTATTTCATACTTAGTTATGAGTATCTAAGCAACTTTTGCTAGGCATCTCGATTTGAGAGCCTAGGGTTCATGTAAACGATGAATATTTTCCAGATTTGATCTTTGCTTCATGAATTCTTGATTCCTTCTTCTGAATCAATTCTAGTTTCTTGTTTATGTTAGTAATCCTAATTGAGTGACAAGATTAGGAGATAAACTAGGGTTCAAGAACTAGGGTTTCATTCAACAGCTGATTCATGCTTAAAGTTAGGTTGTTTTAATTCAATTGTTCATGTATTGTGCTTAATTCTCAGTGTTAATGGAGTAGCTAACCAGAAACACTGCTTAGTTAGTGAATGCACGACAGTGATTCTAACTGACTAGGATTAGACTTGAACATCAATCCCGTATCACTGAGACAGAGAAGAGACGTGTTAGGATTGGCCAATGTGGGTAGATTCGGTAGGTGCGATTCGACAGTTTCGTGCAACGGTGGACCGACAGGACCCTTTGCCGTGCATGTCGTTAGCCTACTAGAACGGACCGGTAGACACAAGAGACCGATAGGATATTGTATTCTACCGTGAAGTAGAATGACTTGAGACCGATAGGAGATACTCAGCATTGTTACCCGGCTTAGTTAGAGTTAACGTGTTGCTCTGATAATTCGGAAATCGTATACAACCCTAGGTGATCAACGAGATTGCCTAGTCATCTCCATTAATTGATTAAGAATTCTTCTTAATTCTTGTTTACTATTATTTCTGTCTTTACTACAGCCACTTGTTTGGGGGTGGAAACACCACAATTCTCAAACATTTTACCCGGTTACTTAGTAAATTACACTAAATTGTTAATTATCAACTTGTTGCGAGCTTGTCATCGAGGGACCGACAACCGAGTATTAAAAATACTCACTCTTTACTACTTGACCGTACGCTTGCGTAATACGCGCTAGTAATCCGCGTCAAGTTTTTGGCGCCGTTGCCGGGGACAACGGTTACCAAGTTTTTAGTTAATAATTAGTTTAGTGTGCTTTTGTTTTTTTTCGTTTTGTTTGCTACTTTGATTTCTAATTTGTTTTATGATTTTTTGCTGTTTCAGGTACTCAGTACATGCACACGATCCCAAGAGAGCTTGTGGCCCCACTTGAAGACCCAGAGCAGTTATTCAGAGATCAGAGGAGAAGACAGAAACAGAGCACTATGGGTGATCAATTGACAAACGCGCAACTCAATCAGCAGGTGGAAGAGTTGTCTAAACTGTTGAATGATCGCAATGCCGAGACACCATACAACAAGTCTGGGCAGGCTATTGTGGAGAAATTCCAGGCGTCCACGTATGGACACAACCCGGAAATTGTAGTGCCAGATATACAGGCTGAGCACTTTGATCTCAAGCCTGCAACGATTCAAACGGTGACCAACCAGTTCCAGTTTTATGGGAACAAGGATGAAGACCCCAATGATTTTATTGGGAAGATCAACGCATATATAAAGACTTTCAAGTACAAGAACGTGACTCCAGAGGCGTTGAAGCTCATTCTTTTCCCCTATTGTCTGAAAGGTGCAGTTGAGAAGTGGCTTGAGTCGAGAGCTCCTGATTCGATCACAACATGGGATCAATGTGTTGATGAATGTATGGCCAAGTTTTACCCATTTCAGCGTGTAATTAAGTTACAGGGTGATATTCTAGGCTTTCAGCAGCAGGCCCATGAAACAGTGGTGGAGGCGTGGGACAGGTTTATGCATTTGATCAGGAAGTGCCCAAATCATGATTTTGGGGACTACAAAATTTTGCAGGTCTTCTACCATGGTTTAGAACGTCATAATCAGGAGCTGGTTAACAGGGAAGCTGGAGGAATTATGTATTATGTTGACAGAGAGGGAGCCTATGCACTTATGAAGTAGCTTGCCAAGCAGGATACACAGTTTTATGATCCCAGGAGATGTTCAGCGTTGCCTGAACCAACAGATGATGAGTGGAAGAATGGGATCAGCAAGATGGTGTCTGATTTAGCCAAGCATGTGTATCGGGATAAGAAGCCAGTTGCAAGAGTAGAGGAGCAGGAATTTGATTCAGCCTTGGCCCATATTGCAAGTGAAGATTTGAACTTTTTGGGGGCACAAGGACAGCGGCATAATTGGAACCAAGGGAACTACAGACCAGGCACAAGAGATCATCCAGGTTTCAGGTATGGGGATCAGTTTGGAGCTACATATTCACCGGGTTTTCAGTACATTCCACAAGCACCAGTTTCACAGGCTCCACCACCGGCTGTTGTAGCGCCAAACCCAGAGATTTCTGTACTTACTAAGGCGTTAACACAGCTGAGCAACAACATGAACGATATGACCACGACGGTCAATGCTATGTCTTCTGATTTGCAGGCTACGAAGACTTCTCTTCGTTCACTAGAGGTTCAAGTTGGTCAAATTGCAACACAATTATCTGCTAGAGCACCTGGCTCTCTACCTTCTGCACAGAGAATGTGCGCCAGGTAAATGCCATTACCACTCGCAGCGGGGTTTCATTGACTGATCCACCATACCCGAGCCATGCCAGAGCTGAAGCGTCAAAAGCTAAGGAGCACGAGGTCTTCGATTCTGAGGAGACACCTGTCATGGTCCCCCAATCAAAGGGAATGACTCCAGATGATGAGGAAAAGTCTAACGAGGTATTACCACCACCCACTTCTTCTAAAGAACTGCCTTTTCCATTGAAAACTAGGAAGAAGAAGGATGACTATAAGGAGTACAGGAGATTTCTCAATATTTTCTCCAAACTGCACATCAATATTCCTTTGATTGAGGCACTGCAGCGAATGCCTAAGTATGCGCGGTTTATCAAGGATGCAATCTATGGGAGAAAAATTATGAATAACTTTCACACAGTGAAATTGAATGAGCAGGTGAGTTCATGTGTCTTGCATGGGTTACCTAAGAAGAAGAAAGATCCAGGTAGTTTTGTGATTGAAGCTACACTTGGCGGGGCATATACAGGCAAGGCTCTATGTGATTTGGGGGCAAATGTCAACTTGATGCCACTTTCAGTATTTAAAAACCTAGGTGTGGGGGAGCCTAGTAAAACCTGGATCAATCTGCAATTCGTAGATAAGTCGTCCAAGAAGGCCATTGGGGTGGTAAAAGATTTACTTGTGAGGGTTGGTAGTTTGATCAGGCTAGCTGATTTTGTGATCCTTGACATGCCAGTTGGTGATGTTCCGATCATTCTTGGTAGGCCCTTCCTGGCTACCGGTCGGACTTTAACCGATGTGGAGAATGGAGAGTTGATCATGAGGGTCAACGATACTGTGGAGACCTTTCAGGTTTTCAAACCGACTCCTCAGTACACTTATGAGGTGAAGCCAGACTTGCCATTTCCTGTGAATGTTGTGAGTGGAATTTCAGAGCTGAAACAGGAAGATCCGCCAGATCCTAAGGGTAAAGAATCGAGTGTGCAGGCGCACGAGATAGTCATGAGTATCCAGCGCCAGAAGTTGGATGCGACACGACCTGCCAAACCACCTTTCTGGGCCTCATGAGGTAACATGGTCGGGCCGTCGACCTTAAATTACAAAGCACTGCTTGGGAGGCAACCCAATGTAGAGTAGGATTCTTTATGGTTTTTATTTATTTAGTAGTTCTCTATATTTGACTATGAGGGGTGAGAGAGAGTGGACTTATTTTTTCAATCAGTGTGTAGGGACACAGGTACAGAAGACGCACCAGATTCCTTCTTGATGTGCAGGCTAGAGATTGCACGAAATTGGGGAAAGAAAAAGCCCCACAGGATTATGCATAAAAGAATAAAGAATTGCTCGAGGTCGAGGAGCGATTCCAATATGTTGGGTGCCACACACATGAGAGGGCTACAATTTATATCTTAGCCGCACATCGGAATCCGGGCGCGTAGAGACTTCTCCGGAAATTGTCAACGGTCCACAACACCCCTTCTTGTTGCAATTTGGCGGCAACGGTGCCCATGTAGGTCCGGGCACCCATGTACCTCTAACACTCTCTTTCAAATCTACGTTTTCGAGCGATTAATGTTGCAATCCACCGCCTACACATTTAAGCGAGGAAACCTCCTAGTTGATCTCTAAATTCGTTGAGGACAACGAAACACTTAAGTGTGTGTGGGGGGGGGGGGGTTGTATCTACGTTCACTAGCCATGTCTTTGTTTGCATCGCCTTGTTACATACAGTTTTGTGTTCGTATTGTGTTGGTTTGTGGTAGGATTGTGTAGTTTATGCATTTTTTTAGCTTTTTTACTTTATTGAGTCCCCTACCCAATCGTGTGATTAATCGAGTTGGCCAAAATGCATGTAGAGTCTAGGAAATATGAAAAAAAAAATAATAGAAAAAAAAATAGAAAAGCAAAAATCCATAAAAGTTTAAATTTTTTGAGAATAAGGGCAATTGATGAAGCTAGAAGCCGAAGACAGTTCAATGAAAGAGTCTCTGAGAATAGGAAGCACCGTAGTAGGGATGTCTTTAATTCTTAGTATCGTGCGCACCTGTTTCACGAAAGGATGTCCCGGGTATTCAGTGAATGTGGAACGTAGATGAGCGCATACCTCTAGTTCCTTTATTGTGCTAGGAGGATTTAGTCCTAAGGGGTTGAATAGTCTGTTTTCGAGTGGAAACTTGTGGCCTCTTGCAAATATGGGGTGGACCTTCGTGTAGAGTTGGTTCCATGTGGTACACTGGCTTAGCCTAAGTGAAGTTAGGGAGTGTACACCACCATCTTTTACGGAGGTTTCAAGAGTTAACCGAAAAAGCCCACACTTAGTTACTCTAAATGCACGTCTGAAGAAAAAAATTAGAAGAGAATGAAAAACAAAAGAAATCAAAATCTTCTCTTGGACTAGATACGGTGAACTGCCTAATCTTCCTCCGTTTACACGGGAAATTTGGATTCAATCCAATTAGAGAAACTAGGGAAAATTAAAGTCAAGTCGTATTACACGGAGTTGTGTCTCCCGTCACTAGGACAACTTGCATTCAATGCAATAGCGGCTAAGAGGGTCTGAAAACCTCAAATGACTTGGCGACGAAAGACTATTTTAGAATTTGAGATGCCTAGACCCTCTGAGCTAAAGGACGTTCCCAAGTCTTGGATTGTTTATGGTGGATGTTCGGGGACCCCTTATTGAACTTGTGCGTATGATCATCTTATCTCAATTTCTTGCTATTGGTTGTGAAATTTCGAAAAAGACTTGTGAGAGCTTGATGATTTTGGTTAGTGATAGCGAGATTGCCCAATCTCTAAAGAAAAAGAAAAAAAAAATTGCGTTATTTTATTACTTGCATTGTGTAAAATCGAGTTGCATTGTCTATAGTCATGTCGATTGCATTGCGTGTGTGGGTTGTTTGTGTCACATGGCGAGTAAAGTTTTATGCAATTCGGTGGATTAAAACGTAGTGTATGGTTTGATTTTGCTCGGGACGCGCAAAAAGGTAGTGTGGGGGAATTTTATAACTCTCTATTAGAGTTATATTTCTTGCATATTGTATACCGTTTTGCGTGATTCCCGGGATGAAATATGAGTTTTACACTATGAATGTTGAGAAAACATAGAAAGTTGAGTTTCTAGCACTTTATTGTTAATTCGGGCGTTTCGATGCATATTTCGATGTTATTTGTCAAATATAAGTATGATTGTTCATGTTTTCTTGACAGGAACGGATGCTAAACGATGGCTAGGAGGCATGAAACGAACTTCGGAAGCAAAGCAAACTCAAGAGGAAGTACGAGAAGCAAAGTTAGAAGAGCAAAAGTGACCAATCTCCACTATTTTGATAGTATCTTGAGTTATACAATACATTTTGGAGTGAGACCAGTGGCAAATGAAAGTAGACTCAAAGAGCTTTCCAACGATAGATCACGGAGCTAAAACGGAGAATGGACGAGAAAGATATGGTCCGACAAAGACGATGCAAATCTGAGAAAATCCCCAGGGGTGTTCGTGCGAACACAACTTTTGTTCGCACGAACAAAATGCCTTAGAAAAATTTTAAGATGGCAAAAAGGGTGAAAAAGAGGCTGTTACATTGTATGAACAAGAAAGTTGTTTGTGTGAACAGAGAGTAAAAGTTTGTCCGCACGAACAGAAAGTTGTTCGCACGAACAAGGAACAAAACGCTGTTCGCACGAACAGTCGTTTGTTTGCACGAACAAAGAGGGCCAGCGCGGATTTTTGGAGCTGTTTTGATATTTTTTGAAAGTTTGAATACTCCAGACCTATTCTAACATAGAGGGACGATCTTGTGGGAGTATTCATGCATCTTGGGCGGGAAAAACACAACTTGGAGCAAGGGGACGAAGACGGAAGATCAAAGCTTCACCATTGAACCTATAGTGTTTGCTTTTTCTTCTTTCTACCTTTCTTAGTCAATTTTAATGGAGAAACTCATGAGTATTTCATAGTTAGTTATGAGTATCTAAGCAAATTTTTCTAGGCATCTCGATTTGAGAGCCTAGGGTTCATGTAAACGATGAATATTTTCCGGATTTGATCTTTGCTTCATGAATTCTTGATTCCTTCTTTTGAATCAATTCTAGTTTCTTGTTTATGTTAGTAATCCTAATTGAGTGACACGATTAGGAGATAAACTAGGGTTCAAGAACTAGGGTTTCTTTCAATAGTTGATTCATGCTTAAAGTTAGCTTGTTTTAATTTGTTCATGTACTGTGCTTGATTCTCAGTGTTAATGGAGTAGCTAACCGAAAACACTGCTTAGTTAGTGAATGCACGACAGTGATTCTAACTGACTAGGATGAGACTTGAACATCAATCCCGTATCACTGAGACTGAGAAGATACGTGTTAGGATTGGCCAATGTGGGTAGATTCGGTAGGTGCGATTCGATTGTTTCGTGCAACGGTGGACCGACAGGACCCGTTGCCGTGCATGTCGTTAGCCTACTAGAACGGACCGGTAGACACAAGAGACCGATAGGATATTGTAGTCTACCGTGAATTAGAATGACTTGAGACCGATAGGAGATAGTCAGCGTTGTTACCCGTCTTAGTTAGAATATAGTTAACGTGTTGCTCTGATAATTCAGAAATCGTTTACAACCCTAGGTGATCAACGAGATTGCCTAGTCATCTCCATTAACTGATTTAGAATTCTTCTTAATTCTTGTTTACTATTATTTCTGTCTTTACTACAACCACTTGTTTGGGGGTGGCAACACCACAATTCTCACACTTTTTACCCGGTTACTTAGTAAATTACACTAAATTTTTAATTATAAACTTGTTGCGAGCTTGTCCTCGAGGGATCGACAACCCGAGTATTAAAAATACTCACTCTTTACTACTTGACCGTAAACTTGCGTAATATGCGCTAGTAATCCGCGTCAGATATCCCTGGGCAAATCAATCAACTCGACCAAGCACAAGGAGAGACCAAACTGAAGCCAGACCCATCGGAGGAGAAATTGAGGGAAGCGCCTGAATGCATGGAGGACAAGCCAAATCCACATAAGTAGGAGCTAAAGGAAGTATTCCTAAGTCCATCTGGAGAAAAGAAAAGGCCTGTGTTCCTGAGTGCGGATCTCAAGGGTGAAGAGGAAGAAAGATTGCTAAAACTGCTCACAGAATACAAAGATGTGTTCGCCTGGGAGTACGACGAGATGCCTGGCCTTGATACTGGGTGACAATGCATAGGTTGGATGTTGTCCCAGAACCAGTAAAGCAGAGTGCAAGAAGTTTCAGACCAGAGATCAACATGAAGATCAAAGAAGAGATAGTCAAATTCCTGAACGCCAAGTTCATTGAGCCTAATCATCACCCCACTTGGTTGGCCAATATTGTGACGGTCATAAAGAAGAATGGACAGCTTCGCATATGCGTACACTTCAGAGATCTCAACTGCTTCTGCCCCAAGGATGACTTCCCATTACCAAACATAGACATGCTCATCGACTCTACCGCAGGTCACCGTATGTTCAGTTTCATGGATGGATTAAGTGAGTATAATCAAATCAAGATGGACCCTGAAGATGCGAAGAAAACTGCGTTCATCACACCAGTTGGGGTTTTCACACGGTTATGCCCTTCGGATCTAAAAATGCAGGTGCAACTTATCAACGTGCTATGATGGCTCTTTTCCATGATATGATGTATCTGGAAGTGGAGTTATATGTTGATGATTTGGTCATCAAGTCAAGGGAAGAAGCAGTTCATTTGGGAGACTTACAAAAGGTGTTCGAAAGATGCAGCAGCTTTCAACTAAAGATGAATCCAATGAAGTGCGCGTTTGGGTAACTTTTGGGATATTCTTGGGGTGTGTGATTCACCGCCATGGGATTGAGGCTGATCCTACGAAGATTTCATCCATCACTAGCATGGTGGCACCCCACAATCAAAGCACCTTGAAGACATTCTTGGGGAAGCTATCATATTTGCGAAGATTTGTACCGACAATAGCAGAGTTGACTTTCTGTTTTGGCGATCTTCTCAAGAAAGGCGCCATGTATAACTGGACAAAGGAGCATCATGCCATGTTTGAAAAGCAGAAGGTCCTGTTGATATCACCACATGTAATGATCGCGCCTCAATCGGGGTCACCACTTCTGTTGTATCTGACATCGACAAGGAGGTCTATAGGAGCGCTGTTAGCTCAGGAGCATGAAGGACAAGAAAGACCAATCTATTACATCTCTCGCGTGGTACAGTAGGCCGAGTCCAGGTACACTGATATAGAGCGCCACTGCCTTGCTTTATTTTTCATCATAGGAAAGTTAAAGCATTATTTTGCTTCTCACAAAGTGGTGGTAATCACAAAGAGTGACCCCATTTGGTATATCTTGAGTCATTCTTCTCCCTGTGGAAGGCTAGCAAAGTGGTATATGACCATCTCGCAGTATGACATCACGTGCGCTTGTCCAAAAGCGATCAAGTCACAGGCAGTGGCAGATTTATTGGCACAGTTCCCATACAACAATCATGAGCCTATGACGGAGGAGGATCTAGAGGGACCTGAAATTTATGCGATCGAATCACTTTATTGGAAGTTGCACTTCGATGGATCATCAACAAGGAGAGGAGGAGGTATTGGTGTTGTCTTGACCAAGCCAGATGGGGAAGTCATCCAAATGTAGACTAAGTTGGATTCCCCAGTTACTAACAACGAAGCAGAGTATGAGGCTCTAATCGCAGGGCTCCTTGCAGCTAAGGCACTGGAAGTAAACAACTTAATGGTCATGGGAGACTCGAAGCTTATTGTCAAACAATCTTCAGACGAGTATGGTCTAAAGGAGATCAACTTGTTGACTTACAGGACTATGGTTCAGAAGCTAGTACAGCAGTTCAACGATGTCAAGTATGAGCATACTCCAAGGGCTGAAAAACACCATGCAGATGCCTTAGCCACTTTGGGGTCCAAAATCAATGCAGACAAATGTCCAGCGAGGATCTTGATCGAAGTCAGAACTACTCCGGCTCTAGCACAAGAGGTATGCGAAGAAGAGTCCGCAGAAGCTGAAGATTGGAGGAGCCCAATACTGTGCGCGATTGGTGAAGGGACAAGCAAAGAAAATTGGGCATCCACAAAGGGGTAATGTGTGCATGATAACTCCCTTTACTATAAGGGATCAGGAGGAGTGCTCATGCGATGTGTCTCGCAGAAGGAAGGGCAGACACTATTAGAGAAAATCCACCAACACTCCTGTGGAGAAAATGAGGTGTCCATCTATAGAAAATCCCAGAGATACAGGATTTACTGGCCAGAAATGTCAACGTATGCCGCAATTGTCCAAGGGATTCACTGGCCAAACCTATCTAGTATCAGTTACTAACTGTTGAGCTAACAAGAACCTCTTGTTGTTCACTTGAACAACCAACCACTAGGTTTTGTGAGGTTTAAGATATACAGAAGATAAGCAGATTACAATACAGTAGAAGAACACAGTAGAAGAATAAGCTTGTGAAGGCCTGAATGTGTTCTTCAGGAAAACTGGAATGATTGATCTTCTGAAAGCTGTAATTGAAGCCTGAATTTGTGAGGGATTGAATGTCTGGTCTTCCACGAATGTATCACACCTCTCTCAGTTTTATGTAAGCTTCTCTGTCTTTCAAATTTCAAACCAATCTTTTATCCACTCTCTGCAACTGAATGAGAGATTTTAGAATCTCAGTTCCTGCAAATCCTCATTCTTTCTAACTGCAATTCAGAATAGCTTTGAGTAGATATCCGTCGGAGTTTGTTGAGATTGCATTTGCACGTTTGAAAAATCTACAACAACATTAAACACAGCAACAAACAAAATCCAGAAATATAACAGCACTAAGTCTGTTTGGATTTCCAATTTCTGAATAAAGCTGGATCAGATAAATAAAACAATAACCTGATTAACTTCTGAAACATATTCCTCATAATAAACCAGTTTAAGACTTGTAAAAGTCATTAAACAAAAATAAAAACAAAGATCAAATCCTGCAAGAGAGAATCAAGTTAATTCTGTAAAACTGTCAGCAGCTTAAGGCACATCTCAAGGCCTTGAAGCTCTGAACATGCTTCACAGTCTTTTAATATTAAGACCAGAAAACTTTGATTCACTCTCATTAGGATATCTGCAATTGTGTTAGATATATAAAGAATGTATAACAAGGATATTTGCAGCAAATCTCTGACCTTAAATATCAGATAAAACACCTGCATCACAAGATTATTAGATCACGCAGAATAATAAAAACTACTCTCAAGGCTTTGAGGCTCTGATTAGTATCTCAAGGCCTTGGAGCCTTAGAAATACTTAGTCTTTGTCTTTCATCACTCTAAACAGTTACTTCTCAAAACACACTTAGAAGTCTTTGAGTCAACAGTTTGGATAGCCAAGAAGCACAGGAAGTAATGGATTTGTCCAATCAAGTGGAGCATTGAGGAGGCGCGAAGTTATGCAGACAACTCCTCACTAGGGGTTACTTCTGGCCACAATGGAAGCAGACTGTCGCACCAAGGTCAAAAGGTGCCAAGAATGTCAGTTTAAAGGAAACCTTGTACACGCCCCTGATGTGGACTTGCATCCATTGGGAACACCTTGGCCATTTCACACGTGGGCCTTGGATTTTATTGGCCCTATTCGACCAGCCTCGCATGGGAATTAGTTCATCCTGACCGCAACTGAGCAGTTCACCAAGTGGGTGGAAGCGGTGCCACTGAAGACAGCAAACGCACTGGCAGTTGTTAACTTCATTCAGGAGAATATCATATATCGCTTTGGGATTCCCAATTCCATTCTATATGACAACGGGACTCCTTTCGTAAATCGACAAGTGGCTGCGAAGCTAGCAGAGTATAACATAAGGCAGGTGTGCTCCACACCCTATTATCCAAAAGAGAATGGACAAGCAGAAGCAACGAACAAGACATTGCTAAGGATCCTAAGTAAAATGGTCGCATACGATCACAATAAGTGGGAAAATTCCTTAAGTCTGGCTCTATGGGCGTATCGCACATCGCCAAGGACTCCCACAGGAGTCTCTCCTTTCCTTTTATGCTATGGGGCCGAGGCTGTTGTCCCAGCTGAAATCAAAGTTAATTCTGCAAGGATAGCCTTTCATGCTTTGTACGAGTATCAACGTGACCACGATCTTTTCCTGGTGGAAGAAAGACGTGAAGAGGCCAAGAGAGCTAACACGAGGTACAAGGAAAGGATCGCTCGCGCCTACAACAAAATTGTCCAACGCCGGGACTTTGCAGTTGGAGACCTTGTCTTACGAGCTTCGGACCATTGTATGCGAGAAGCAGCTCATCCCAAGTTTGCTTCTAACTGTGAGGGACCATTTGAAGTCAAAGAGGTTTTCGACAGTGGCTACTGCACCTTTCAGAGGCTTCATGGGACTGCAACAACTCCAAGTCCAATTAACATGCGCTGGATTAAGAATTATTATCCCTAACTCCATTTATTGCTTTTCAATACATATGTTTTATTGCTTTCTAAAGTCATATGTATTCCGCATTGCTTCCTTCCATATGAGGAATTTGTTTTCATGCTCCTCCCATGAGAGGCTGCTTTCTTAATGATAATAACTCTCCCATATGAGAGAACTTTATCACATTACTTTCTTGTTGTTTCGCTTACTCAATTTCTCATATTACTAATGCTTGACATGTGATCCAAAGCCTATCTGCCCAGATAGCAGCAATAACAAAACATGATCCTATGTGATCCAAAGCCTATCTGCCTAGATAGCAGCGATAACAAAACATGATCCTATGTGATCCAAACCCTATCTGCCTAGATAGAAACGATAACGAAACATGATCCTATGCGATCCAAAGTCTATCTGCCTAGATAGCAACAATATCAAAAATATGATCCTATGTGATGCAATGTTCATCTGCCTACACAGTGGCAATAACAAACACATACAAGCCTATCTTTTTAGATAGCAGTGAAAGCAACTAAAAAAGCCTTGCTCATTTTAAGCAATAAATATTGAAGTGCGAAATGATACCACTCATTGCAGAAAAAGACAATAGTGGTCAAATGTTTGAAAAAAATTACAACAATGCAGCAATGCAGCACGCGAAAGCACATAACTGTTAAAAAAAATCCTTGTCTAAGGGATCTTCTGGCGATAAAAAGATTGAAGCCTTCTCTGCCTTGGCAATGTCATGCTTCAGCTTATCAACACTAGTTTTCATCTCGTAGAAGAGTTTGGCAGCATCATCAGCCTTCTTCTTCTATTCTTCTAGCCTCTTGGTTTAGATGGCAAGGTTTCGATGGCCATACTTTAGCATGACAGAATGAAGGATTTGGTTGAGCTTTCGAAGAAGGAAACCAAAGTTAAATTTGCCTTGGGCATTAGCTTGAAGTCTTTGGCATGTCTCAAAGAAATATCGCGCATTTGGAGCTGAAATAGTAACTGGAGTTGTTACAGATAGCTGCTCTAAAAGGCGGATGGCCTTAGTCAGGTAAATTCTCCTATCGAAGGGGCTTAGCTCCAAAGCCCTTTCAAATGCCTTTGGATACGAAAGACGCATCTTCATAAGCCAGTCCAAGTCAGATTGCCTCATTCCTGCAGAAGCGATAACTTTAGTTTATCAGCAAAGAGATGTAACAAGTTTGAGATGCGATCGAAGTGCGACATACCTGTTCCTTAAATAATTTGGCGCAATGAGGGGATGCGAGTAGCTTGGGATGATGAATCATCTCCTTGCTGCATTAGTTGACTATCAGCTAAAGCTTCGCGCTCGTCATAGTCAGCTGGTATGACATAAGTGTCAACACCAGTAATAGGAGTCGTAGCCTGCGAACCCCACAAGCTCCATGCATCGGGTACCTGAGAAAAGTCTATCTCAACAGAAGGGATAGCAGGGTTTTGCTGAGGGGGCCTTGAAACACCACTAACTTCAGCAGCAGGACTGACAGTTGGAGGAGGAGAACCACTGTTATCAGCAATCACAAAATCTTCAGAAGGCCTCCTTGTCTCAAGAATCTCCATAGGGGAATCCACATTCGCATGTGAAGACTGAAGAGAATTTTGATCAGTTTCTGAGACTTGTTCATTCTCAAGATATTCCCTTGGCTCAGGGGCTACTATTGAGGCATCAACATTCTCATGAGGCGCCTGGTCTTCAATGACTGGATGAGCTTCTGGAAGTTCAGATATTTGTTCATTTGTATGAACTTCAGCTCCTGCACTCTCTGTTCCCATCTCTTCGCCCATGCCATCCTCATGCGCACTTTCATCTTCAATGCTTCCTTCTCGCATCCCGGTGTCAAGGCCATCATTTTCAGATACATCACTTACATCTTCCAAGGGCTCCCCTGCATCTTCTGTATCCATAACAGGCTTCTCTGTGTATGAACTTCGCTCTGGAACACGAGCCATGGGGGATTGAACTCTTTTCTCAAGCACCATAACGTCCTCAGAGTTACTCTGAGCGATTACCTCAGCAGCAGGAACAATGTCACTTCTTAAGAAGCCAGGCCTGTTGGCATAAGTTCTGGGCGGAGAGATGAGCTGAACCTCGCACAACAGGGGGTCATAAGGATCCAGATAACCTAAGCCTTCAAAAGTCTGAGGAATGATGAGGCCAAGCTCATTGGTGGCTGAATACGTAGCAGGAATACCAACACCTGCCTCACCAGTGGTCAAGCTCGCAGCAGGAGCATCAACAGTCATGCCTCGCGCAGCAGTAGGCTCACTTGAACCAGCAGCAGGCTCAGCAACATGCTCATTCAAAGCAGCACCACCTGCAGGACGAATTTGGATAAGTCATTGAGGTAATTTGAGTTATGAACTATTTATTATGTTCAGTTCTATGTTTAGATTAATAGTGAGCACCTCCACACTCATGTGGGATTGCAGCTCCAGCACCATATACTATAGATGCGACACCATATGCTACAGATGTTCCCTCATCCATCACATCCTTAAGGTGTGCATGACCTGACGTTATGTGAAAATTTGTTACAATACGGAACAACTTGTTAACCTTACTTGCAAACATTGTTCAAGTGTTTACTTGAGGGTTCGCCACACTTGTTCACTAACCATCGACGAATGTCATGTTTAGATACACCGTGCTTTAATGCACCAAATATTACCTCTTGGTAAGTTACAGCAAGGTTAAAAATTGTACCTTCTTCGCCACAAGATATTTCCTCGAAGTCATGTTGCGCTTGCTCTAAAGCAGCCACACTCATGCTACCAGCATTTTGCTCTTCTAGACTTCTCATTTTCACAGCTTCCACATCATCCTCCTCGCGCTTCCTCCTTCTCTCTTCTGCCTCAGCAGCCATCCTCTTGGACTCCTCGATTATGGCCTCATCAATGGGTTCACTTGACGGATCTAGACGAGAGCTCTTTGTCTTTCTGCGTTCTTTGGCCAAAATGCCACTGACGGTCTCAGCATCATCATATGTTAAGAGAGAATTTGTTTTAACAACATTATTTTTGAAAATTTTGAAGAAAGAAAAGAATAAGTTCATTCAATTACCTTCTGAACTTTCCTGCCTTTCTTATTCTTATATTTCTTCTTCCTCTCTTTCTTCTTCTCTTTCTTCTCTATCTTCCTCCTCCTGATCATATGGGACAAAATCTTCAACTACAAGTTCCTTTCGGGACTTGCTGCGCAGACGACCTTTGCCTTTTCCTTTGGGAGCAGGAGCCTCCGGGGGCGGCGAAGCCGGAGCTTCTCTGGGCGGCGAAGAAATCACAATCGATTTTTCTTTTGCCTTTTGGCCCTTGGAGCAACCTCTGTGTCCGCTTTAGTACTTTCGCTTATCAGAGAACGAGCGAATACATCCATCTCCTGGCGCAGCAAACTCTCCTCTTTGGGATCCATATACATAGTCAAAGAGAAGACTTTCTTACTTCTCTTATCATGAAAGATAGCATCAACTAGTGCACTGCAACGGTCTCCAGATGTGAACCTCCTCAAGCAGCACTTAAAAGGGGAAATTTATGTAAGACATCGCACCTCAAAAAGAGATGTGTTTTAGGAAAGATAAAGAGGTGTTATTTACCTTAGCGAAAGCTTCACTGTAATCAATCATGCTCTGGAGTCCGTCCTTGAAAGCGGACACCTTCTCAGAAAGGATCACGTCGGCACAAAGGTGATTTTCCTTGTCCAACAAGGAATAAAACCCATAAGCAGAGTCGCCCAGACTGCAGATGAAATACCTCGTACTTCGTTTGGGGCTATTTTGTTATTTAGAAGAGTTGTGTTGTTATTGAGTAATTCAAGTCATAGTTTCTAAAGTTAGAAAAAAAAAACTGCTAGTAAACTTGTTACTTAGTGGTAATTCCAAAAATACCCCTCTTGCATTTGCAATCTTGTAGTTAACTTAATTTGTAGTATTTGCCTACCAACCCTCAACTTCTTACTACTTCAATTTCTACCCCCAACTAATTTGTTGGGAGAGTTGTAATTTCTCTCAAGTCCCTCCCCACCACTACCAAAGTCAACACTAATAAAAAAATACTCCTACCTCTTCCTATGGAGCTATACCCACACTTGTAGTCACATGTCCATATATGATGAACCCCCCACACACATTAACACTACCACATCATTTCATCACTCCTTCCACCCTCAATTATCTCTCTCTCACTCCTAAATTTCGTCCAAAACAATGAGGGCATGATAAACATCACCCTCTTCTTCAAAAACCCACTTCTATCATCTCTTTCTTACTTCCATTGAAGGAGCTTCAAGTCTAGGGAGAAATCAAGCACTCCAAGACCCTCCAAAACTCCAAAATCTCTATAAGGTCTGGTAGTAAGTGTTCTTTCCTTTCTTTTCCCCTTCATATCTTGTGAAAATAGTTGTTGGAATCATCTCTTGTTTGAAATCTCTTGATTTGATGATGCATGTGTGCCTAGAGCATGAAATTGTGACTTTGGACTTGTGTTTTATCAAATTTTCCACTTGATTCCTCAAATTTATTGTTTGATTTCTTTTTATATGTTTAAATGGCTGTTTTTGAGCATAGGAACATTTTTCTCAAGTTGCATGTATCATAGAAATGATTTGATCAAGATTTGGAGGTTTTAGGGAAACATGCATGTTGATACAATCTGTATAGTGTATGAAAATCGTGGTATATGTTATACTTTGGTCTCTGTAAAAAATTTAAAACTCATATTTCATGAAACTAGACTCAGAGGGGGTCATTTTGAGAAAAAAATCATCTTCATAGCATTCTTGGATAATGAGTAATGGTCATTTGAACTTGCATGTTTTCTGGAACTCTGTTTCAGTACCAGTCTTGGAAGTTTCACTAAAAATCTCATTTTCAGAAACTTTTTGAACCCCCTCTTTATTGTGTACTAACTAGACACATATAAAATTAATTCTGGAGAAGATGAGCATCATTGCTATTCTCCAAGGGGTAGTAATCACCTTTTGAAGTTGAGATTTACTTTCAGAATTGTCTCTGCACAACACTCTTTGTTTATTTTATATCTATATTTCTATAATAGCTATTAACAAGATTCTTGATGTTTCAGAAACTAGACACATTTTTCTACCTTATGAGAGAGTTTCAAAATTGTTAAAAGTATTTTGGTATTGTAAATATGGCTCTAAAGTCAGAGCTACAAATCTGTCCTGATTTGTAGTTTCACATTTTTATAATAACTTGAATTTTTACATGTCTAAGTGTTGGATTTGATGTGTTTTGATAAGTGAACATAATTATATGTGCATTTGTGACATATGTGATTATTTAGCATGTATGTTACATTTGGATTATGTATGTGTAACTTGGTGGTAATGAGTACGTATATGTGTGATTGTAGACATCGGGTTCGTAGGAGACGAGTTTGTGCCTTCGGAATTCTAGGATTGCTCTTTGTTGCCTCGCGCTTGTATATCCTTTGGTAAGTATATGTGTGCAACCTTTAAAAATCAAATTTAGATTTTAGTTGATTTTCAAACTTGCAAATTAGGTTATGAAAATGAAAATTGGAGCGGAGCATGTGAGAACTTTTAATAATCTATATCGTACTCGTTGAAAATTATTTGGGAAAAACTTTGAGTTGTGAAAAGAAAATATGTTTGAAATCGGGAATCAATAATACACTCATAATAGATATAGGGCTATGTACGGAGTTATATTGTGGCTATGGTCGGGGATGCCAAGCGATCCCCCAACTATATAGCCGGAAGCAATGCTTCACTTCATTGGATGAAACTTAAATGTTTAAAATCCACCCCCGATGAGCCTATATGTATCAAGGTATTGCGGCCAAGGGTTTTATAGAGCTAGAGTGCTACTTATACTTGTACGAGTCACTACGGTATAGGGGTGTCGACACTTAAGGCCTTTTAGCTAGAATTTGTGAGCGGGGATTGACGTGTGGGCTCCCATAACGCTCGGGAGAAATAGGGTTGTTAAACCCTAGAATGCACCCTTTAGCGATTTATTGTGATTCTTCCGTCTACATTGATCCCGTTGGTGGCTCTGGATATGCCCCAACCAAATGAAAATGTTAAAGTAACTTGCTACAACAATTAAACAATTGTTTTAAATTTCTGAAAATATTATTTCTTTTTTTTTCTGCCATTATTTAAATTCTTCTTACCTCTTTTGTAACTTATAACTGTGTTTCCTAGCCATCTATTTACGCGTTGTAGCCTATATTTACTAAGTTTTGACAGACTTTATTTAAATTGTGGTGCTCCATTATTTTATTTTAAATCACCACAGGTTCGAGCTCGCGAGGGAGGGGGACGTTCAACTAAATATAGGAAACGATAGTATATAGATCACGTAGCCTCCATGACAGTTCTTTTCTTTTGGTAGTCGTATCACTTTTGTTTGTTTTTTTGTGAACAACGATGTACAAACGTTTTATTGTAAATAGTAATGTAATCGGTGGATTTTGTTTGATCGCATATAACCAAAAACCGTGATCCTACTCCGTTACCCTAAGAGGTTCATCACCTTGGGTGGAGGGCACTCTTCATAATTCCCGAAGGTTCGGGAATTATGGGGTGTTTCAGCAGACTTGACGAAACGCGAAGGAATTCATTCTAATAGAAGGAGCCCTGCTGATGCGCGGAGAAGCGAATTTGGCAAACCTTGCCTGCTGAGTGTTCCAGAAAGAGATCCAACTTTTGGTAGGACAACCCTCACGCTTCCCTGAAGGTTGATCGAAGGGAAGACTAGCAAGCAGAGCAGACTTACACTTTGGTAACAACAGTCACTTGTAGCAACCTCTTTTCACTGAATTAGGCCAGAGGGAAGGTGCCACTATGTCATAACCCAGTGGGGGCAAACACAAGTGGGGTCAACATCGACTGCGATACGCTCATACTTGGGCGATATCTTAGTAATATGCTCATCAAGAGAAGGCAATGAGCCTCTCAAACACCAGCAGACGAATTCCCTGAAATAGCTAGGCCTTTTGATGAGGCCGTCCTTAGCGATAGGGCCACCTTCAGACGGGTACATGTGCGAGTAGAAACGCACCTCTTGAATGCGAGTGGCACAGGGTCTGGCAACAAACTTGGTTCGATCATCGCAATATCCATGCACACTTAGGCTCCTTCGTCTTATACCACTGTAAATCCCTCCCACATCAAAGTGCGTTCTGAGCACCAGGAACATTCCATGCTCTGGCTTTTGAAGGGACGGGAGCATAGGAAGGCCATCTTTCAAACATCCACATGGTGAGGAAGGAAATGTTGACGAAAGTCAGCACATCAAGTCGCCCGTGCGACTCTTCAACTGCAACCACAAGCTGGTCTAACCGATGATAGAGGGTTCCCAACATCAGAGGCCCGAGTGCGACGTTCTGGCATAGGGATAACCGAACAACAGTAGGCAGAACTTGGTAAAAGACCCCATCATGAGGATGAAAATCGATCAAATACCGCGAAAGCCAAATACAAAGAAATCCCCACAAGGTAAAGTTGTACCCTTTGCCTTCGACGTAGTTCTTCACCTTGGGATCCTTCTTCAGTATCTCTTTAGTGAGCTTGCTATTCGCATAGTCACGGAAGAAGTAGTGCACCCACTTTCCCCAAGTTTTCTTCGCAGAGGTATCAACGAGTTGGAATTTTGGAAGGGCCATCGCAGATTCCCAACGAGTAGAAATCTTCTTGACTTCTGCTATGCATTCCACCATCTGCTCATATAGAGCGAGCTCGTCATCTGTGTCCAGTGCAGCCAAGGGATCGACCTCGCCCATGGGAGGAAGATCATACAGCATATGCACGTCCCCCAAGGTGGGGGCTGCCTCAAACTCAGCGAAATGGAAGGTATGGGTTATGGGCGAGTACCTAGAAAAGAGATTCAGAAGCATGGTCTGATCCAGTTTCACAGCAGCACCCTTCGTAGCCCTGATGGCGTAATAGACCCCAGCTTGGGTCAGAATGAAAACATGATAGGTCCAAACATGTTCAGTCCACTCGTCCATCAAATCAAGCTTGTTCACGAAATCTTGTGTTGAGATTTCAGTATGCGGATATAATCCATTCTCAAGACCTAATCTCACCACATCCTTGGCATCAATTAAGCCAAACTCCGCTAGACTAGGGGAAGGGGTTAGAAATAGCAAGTCCTCAGAAGCAGGTTCATGCAGTTTCCTCAACTTCACAGTGGCATGATAGTAGTCTTCACCTCCTAGATAAGGAGCCTTCTTCCACAAAGACTTGGGAAGATCAGGGATCTCTTCAGCTTCTTTCACAGATTTGGTTGCTTTTGTTCTAGACATATATAAAGCAAGAAAAGGGGGGAGAGATATATCAACCTTTAGATTCGATTCAAGCAAAAATTCAAGAACAAATTTTTCGATTTTTTGAAGAATTTTCTGGTTCAGCTTCAAGTGTGCCAATTTTCTGGGTTTCAAGTTGGCTTATATGAACTTCAATTTTGGGAAGTTACAAGTTTTTGCATTCCAGCCCCCTGGTTTTAGAACCTCGGATATAAAAATGACAAAGTTCAATCTTTTAGGGTTTTAAGAACCTTTTCCAGACAGTTACCAACAATGGTGGGTTTTAAGTGTTTATGGGTCATAGATTCAACAGGTAAAGGCATGTCAAAAAGGGGAAATTCATATTCGAAGCATTAATCAAAATCAAACGGACCAACCTTGTGTTTTTGAAGCAATTTGAGGGAGTCGGTTTGATAAGAAGAACTGGAGATTGATAATATTGATTTTCTCTTGGTGATTCGCAGAAAACATTCACTTTAGAGAGAGAAACAGTAGATTTCAACAATGGAGGATGAGGGGTATTTATTCAAAATTTGCTGAAGATTTGTGTCCCTTCGATTGTCGAATCGCAACAGTCACCGCCGAATCACGCAATCACAGGGCTTTGCCGATGTCACGACTAGAAACCCTAGAGGAACAGAAGGCACGAGCCTAGGGATTCTAGACTATAATGATGCGCACGGGGGCTGATTTCTCGGACATTTGAATTGGTACGTAGCTACAACGCGCGCGTTAGTTTTTGCGCATTGAATTCTATCAGATAACTGTCTCCACGCGCAAAAAAGGGGGCTAATGTAGATAGTGTGTTCTAGCTACGTGAGTCAGCTTACACGTGGCAGTCATCTAGCACATCTGGTGGTGCTCCAGTACTACACGAGCATGACCCATGCTTATCCATATGGGGGCTCTGAGACAGGGCCCCTCTCATATCATTCCGCGCGGGACTTGTAAGGACTTAGAGGTTTGGAGGCTAGAGTAAGATCTGTCGCGCGCGAGCGACAACCAAGCCCGCGCGCGACCTCTGGTGTACACTTGGATCTTCCTCAAAGGATCCTCTTGTATACAAACATACGCATGAATCTCATTCTACTGTTTCTTTTGATGTTCTCGGTCATCTCTCTTTGCTATGCACTATGGTTTTAATTCTCATGGTGTTATGGGCGGCCGTCATTGTGGTCGGTCAAACCCTAATCAATTTGGAAACCCTAATTTTTCTGCCAACCCTAATTTTGGATATAATAGAGGAGGTGGAAGGAAAACCAACTATGGGGGCAGATATAACAGAAGTATAACCTCTTCCTAACCCACGGGAGATAGACATGATGGTGGTCGGGTGAGATACAACTCTTACACTAACAGAGGTTACAACAACACCTCTAGTCCACCTGTTAATTGCCAGATATGTGGATATGATTTCCACTCTGCCTTAAACTGTTTACATAGAATGGATCATGCCTATCAAGGCAAGATCCACCAGAAAAGCTCTCTTCTCTTGTTGCCACTAAATCTCCGCAACCTTACTCTTCTTCGTCCTACCCTGACTACTGGCTTTCTGATACTGGAGCAACCAGTCACATGACCTCTGAATTGAAGAATCTCTCTCTCTATGGGCCCTACAATGGTTCAGAACAAGTAGTTGTGGGTAATGGTAACACAATTCCAATCTCACATACTGGTACAGCTGAATTTCCTACCTCTACTTCTCATTTTACTTTACCTAATACCTTACATGTTCCAAATCTTTCCACTAATTTACTTTCAGTTCATCAAATGTGTAAACAACATAATTATAGATTATTGTTTGACTCAGACTCCTTTACCATTCAGCACAAGGTTTCGAGGAAACTTCTTTATCTAGGGTTAGCCTTAATGGTCTATACCCTATCTACCATGTTTCAAATATTGGTCATGTTCCAGTTAACAAACAATCACCTTATGCTTTTATGGGAAAGAATATCACATCCACTTTGTGGCACTCAAGGCTGGGTCACCCTACTGATGATATTATAAACTATATTTTACCTATTTCTGTTTCTGATAAACATAGTCCTATTTTGTGTGAATTTTGTCATGCTGGTAAAATGTCTAAACTACCTTTTAATTCTTATGTTTCTAAGACTTCTGCACCTCTCCATCTCATCCATAGTGATGTATGGGGACCTTATAGTGTCAAGAGTTATAATGGTTACAAGTTTTATCTTTTATTTATTGATGATTACTATAGGTTCACCTGGATCTTCCCTTTATGTCATAATTTGATCTGTCTATTGTGTTTCCTATCTTCAAATTGCAAATTAAGAAACTACTTGGAACTTCTATTAGAATTCTTAGAACATATGGTGGAGGTGAATACATCTCTTATGTGTTTAAATCCTTTCTCTCTCAACATGGCATTTCACATGAAATTTCTTGTCCACACACTCCACAACAAAATGGTGTGTCAGAAAGGAAACTCAGACACATTGTAGATACAGCTGTAACATTAATGCAACAAGCTTCATTGCCTAAATATTTCTGGTATCATGCTTTCTCTACTGCAGTCTACTTGATCAATCTCATGCCTTCTAAAAACACTAACTATAAGTTTCCTTATGAACTGTTGTTTAAAAAGAAACCCACATATGAACACTTGAAATTTTTTGGTTGTGCTTGTTATCCTTGTCTAAGACCATATATGCATTCTAAACTTGATCCTAAAACAAAACAGTGTGTGTTTCTAGGTTATGCTCCAAATTATAAAGAATACATGTGCTTTTAAAGAAGTTCCCAGAAGTTTTATATTTTTAGAGATGTAGTGTTTGATGAACAAGTGTTTCATTATGCCATAATTGCTTCCTTAAATGATCCTGCTGCTCCTACTTCAGTTTATGATGCTTCCTCCTTCACTTATCCTGTCACCTTTCCCATTTCATGACATGATGAAAATGTAGAAACAATGGAGCTTCCTGCAAACACATCACCACCTCCTGCACCTGAGATGCAGCCACCTAGGAGAGATGGTGGTCAAACAGTTGAATAGATACAAGAACAGATACAAACACCTGATCACAGCCTGACCTCACACTCTCCTCGAGATGGCTTGTCACCAGACACAGAAGGGACTTCTCAGGCAGCTCCAGGTCACTCATTGCAAACCAGAAGTAAATCTGGGATCTTCAAAAAAAAGACCTTTGGTTTCACTGCTGGTGTCTCTGATCCTCTAAATTCTTCCAAATCTGGTATCTCAACAACTCAGTCTTCTTATTATACTTCTATGCATGATCTTCCAGATCCTACTAGTTACACTGAGGCTAAGAAATACTCTCAGTGGCAAGAAGCCATGACTGAAGAGTACCTTAGCCTCATACAGCAAAACACCTAGACACTGGTCCCTAAACCACCCAATGCCAACAAGTTGGCACAAAATGGGTGTACAAAACTAAACATAACCCTGATGGAACTGTTGCTAGACACAAGGCTAGGTTAGTTTCTAACGGGTTTCATCAAACCCCAGGGATTGATTTTGATGAAACCTTTAGTCTTGTTGTGAAACATGCTACTGTTAGGACTGGTTTAGCTATTGCAACTTCTTTGAATTGGCCTTTACAACGATTAGATGTCAAAAATGCCTTTCTTCATGGTCATCTTAAGGAACATGTTTACATTTCTCAACCACAGGGTTATGTTGACCAAAATGTCCCACAATTTGTATGAAAACTAAATAAATCTCTTTATGGTCTCAAACAAGCTCCTAGAGCTTGGTTTGAGATATTCACAACTTTTATGCATTCTCTTGGTTTTAATTCTGCTACTGCAGATTCAAGTTTGTTCATTAAGCACAACAAGACTGAAAGTTTGTATTGTAAGTAAAATAGAAGGATCTAAATACTCTAGAAAGGGGGAATAGAGTATGCTAACGTTTGCTAAAAAACAGCCTTTTAAAACTTGAGTAGAGTATGCAGTTGCTATCTCAAAGCTTTGAGAAAGATTTGAGAAACTAGAGATATAACTACAGAACACAGAGGCTTCAAAGCTTCGAGATTTGGAAAACTTCAAAGCTTTGGAACTTCCTGTTTAGCCTGTAATGAAAAGATAAATGAAGTAGGCAGCATGAACATAAAGATTTTACAGAGTTCAGTCACAATTGGACCTAGTCTCTCCCTCCAGGATTCTAACATAACTTCTTATTAAACACCCTGATTCAGCCCTAGATCTCAAGCTTAAGTGAGATACCTTTCACCTATACAGCTTGTAGTTCCCAACCTATCTAACTCCTGCTACAACCTGTTGAAACAATAAGAACGTCTTTGTTGTTCACTTGAACAACTAAACTTCTAAGTTTGTGAGTTTTAAGAACACATAATGATAATACAAGTTTAGTACAAGTGTGAAGAACACAGAATAGAGATAAGCAATAAAGTTTGGAAGTGTTCTTAAACCTGTGATGAATGATCTTGCTTCTGCAGTGTCAATGGCCTGATGAGTCTGAAAATTTGAATGATCTGATCTCTCCTGTTTGTAGCACTCTTCAAATGTCACGATGAAAAGTCTCAGCTCATGTATATCTCTTTTCAAATTCAAAGCACTGTTCTCTTTAAATAAAAGCCTGCAACAACCAGAGAGATTTTAGGAACTGAATGCCTAAAAATCCTCTTCTCTGATATGCTTATTTCAACAGTTATGCTTGGATAGCTGTCTGATTTATTTATGGACGTTGAAACGCCCAAAAATCTCACATACAATCAACAAACAAGATTAAACAATATCCAGACAAACTAGCATCAAGATTTGATCAGCAATATGCCAACAGTTCATGAGAAAAACTAGGCTAGGTTTTGTCTGAAAATAAACTCAGCTAATACATCCAATCTGATGAATATATCATCACCACATCATGGAACAAGTATTAATAGACAATAATAGATCCATAACAAGTTATGAATCCCAAAGAAATAACCTGCATACACAGATTTAATCAGATGAACTTAGCAGTGAAGAGTACTCAGTGAATCTCAAAGCTTTCAAGCTTTGTCTGCTAGTTCATCAGAATAGACTTTGATATCCAACTCAATCCTGCATATAACGTTAATCCATCCAAATCAATTCAAAATTTCTAGAAGTACTTACAAAGTTCTTTGGCTTGAATGAACTCATGGTCTGTTTACCTTGAGTACATGCCTTGCCAAATCTCATCTTCTTTGAATTTCAGGATTGGTAACCCCCTTACTAGATCTTTTGATATGAGTTTGTTCATAGAGTGCATGCTTATATGACTAACCTTTCTATGCCAAAGCTTTGAGTCATCCTTCAAAGCTTTGAGACATTTCAGATTTTCACCTGCAACTTTGTCAGTGCTTAGAGCATAAACATTATGTGACCTGGGAGCAGTGAGTATGCAATTGCCTGATTTTTCATCTTGCACCACACATTTCTTCTTGTAAGAAACTACCTTATGTCCTTTATCACAAAGCTGAGAAATACTCAATAAATTATACTTAAGACCATCAACTAGATAAGCATATGAAATTGACCATGCAGAGTTATTACCAATACTACATATACCAATTATGTTGCACCTTGCTTTGTCACCAAGTGTGATTTTTTCCTTATGACTGCTCTTTAAGCTCAGTGAATAAAGATTTCTTTCCAGTCATGTATATGGAACATCCACTATCCAAAATCTATTTGTGATCTTTCAAAGCTTTGGTGACATCCTGCAAAATTCAATCAACGCCTTAACAGGTGTAGATACTGCTTTCTGACATGACAGATCTTGGCCACGTGGCAGCCATCCATCACACCATATTGTGCTCCACACACACAGGATCACCAGCCGAGCTGATCCATGTGGGGGCTGCGAGACAGAGCCCTCGCATACCACTGCACGGGACTTGTAGGGACTTAGTGGTTTGGAGGCTAGAGTAAGCCCTGTCGCGTGCGAGCCAAGCCCGCACGCGACCTTTAGTAACTGTTTTGAGAGATCTATGGCACGAGCTCCCTAGACCCGGTCAATCCGGTCAAACCCGGTCAACCTCGTAACGGTTCCGGTATTCGCGCACCACGTGTTATAACGGTTCCTATATACTCGGACGAACGTGCCGTTATGGTTAAGCTAATTAAGCCGCCATTAATGGGCGCATTAACCATACTACAACGGTCATGTTCTCCAGTATATATAGATCGTCAACCTTTCCATACAAAGGAAGAACACACTGCCATACGCGGAAGCTCTACCAAACCTCTGTCTCTCTCTCAGACATTGCTACTGCCTTACTCTCTCCCTACACACACCCCTATTCTTCCTGTGCGATCCTTGATCCACTGCACACGGTGCACACGGAGGTCTCCCCGCCGGAATCTCTTGTGCACATTTTGGTGAACCCGACGTGAATCTTACCAGCAAAAGCAACCATGTCTCAGGAGGATGATGTCAGCAATCGATCGCCTTCCACCGAAACTCCCTCGGGAGACGAGACCCGCCGTACTCCGACGACTCCCGGCGAAGCACCGACGTTAGAGTCTTTGGACGCCACTGTCCAAAGCCAGGCGAAAGCTCTCAAGTCTCAATCTGCGCAATTAGAACAAATCTTGGCTGTTCTGGGCACCCTTGCGCCAAATCCTCCGCCAGCCACCGCTATCCCTCAGGGAGGAGGAACCCCTACCGCTCCAGGATTGGGAGTGCCAGCCACACCTCCCAACCCTCATCTGCAGACTCCACCGTCGGCTGCGCAACTGCCTTCGGTTCAAGGATCAACGGCACAAATGCTGCCTCCTGCTGCTCACGCTCCTCAGCCCTCGGCTTTGGCGTCCAACCCAACTTTGCAGTACCCTTTGCCTCCCCCAACGATGATCTGGGGAAACGCGGGTACTCAGTATGCTTCCAACCCTCCGGCGGCATATGTGTCGCCACCGCCTACAGCAACCCCTCCGGCGACTACCGAGGGGAGCATTCCAGAATGCATGACGTCTTTGCAAAAGCGCGTGGACACCATCCTGGCTCATCAGTCATTCGCGGATACCATTATCCCGAAGTTAGACAATGATCCACCTATTCCACGAGAGATCTATCTCATGCCTAACCCGGCGGGGTACAAGGCTCCCAAATGGGATAAGTTCGAGGACGTCAATGGAAACGCTCATGAGCATGTCATGCGTTTCATTGATGTCATGGGTCCGTACGGAGCCGATCCCAAACTGCTGATGCGAGAGTTCTCAAAATCTCTTGGGAACGTAGCATACAAATGGTACCGGACATTGGAGGCCGGATCCGTGAAGACTTGGGACGACATGGTCCAAAAGTTCTATACCAAGTTCTTTCAAATGGAGGAAAAGGTGACAATGATCCATCTCTCGCGGATGTACCAGAAACGCGAGGAGGATGGGATCACCTTCATCAAGAAATTCCGGGCGAAATCCTTGGAGTGCAAAGATCCAATGCCCGAAAGCCGGCTCGTGGAGATATGCCTACAGTGCATGCGAGATGAATACAAAGGTATGCTCATCAATTTGCAAACACCTACGTTTTCAAAACTAATCGAATGCACGAAGAACATCGAGCCCATAGTCGAGAGACAGAAAAAGAAGAACGCTCCAGAGCGACCTGCGAGCGGCACCACTTACAAGATCGGAAGGTTCAGCTACAAGCGGGGACGCGAAGCTGAGGTCAATACAGTTTCGCCCCAGAAACAAGCAAAGGTTGTGAACTTCGATGTACCGCCTCTGCCATGCTCGGTAGAGGAAGCGAGTGACCTCTGCAAACAGTGGCGCAAGGACGGCGTCCTGCCACCGCTCGAGAAAACACCCTCCAAGGAGATGGTGAGGGACCCTAAGTGGTGCGAGTACCACGGCAAGATCATGCATCCCACCGCCGAGTGCAAGAAACTCAGGTTCGCGTTCGATCAGAAGATGAAGAACGGCGAGTTAATCGTCAGCGACAACAGGAAGGACGTGCGCAACAACCCACTTCCTGCCCATACAGAGTCAGGCTCGAAAGGCAAATAGGTCGCCATGATCTCGATCGTAGACTTGGAGGAAGTCGCAGAGGATGGTCTACCCATCATTGCTGAGGTCCATCAAGACGAAGATTATAGCATGGACACAGAGGATGAACGTGCCGACCGCATGAAAGGATCGCACGGCTTCAACAAATTTTTCGACGAGATGAATTTCTCCGAGAGGTGCCGGACTGATATGAAAAAATCAATCTTAAGGATAGCGGAGGACTACGAGGAGGACCTCGTGGTCTCCAACGGGAAAGTCATCAGGGCGTCTCGTTCCACAGAAAAGATCATGACCTTTTCTGCCAGCGACAAGAAGACGGATGCGAATCACCAGAGGCCTCTGTACGTGACCGCCATCATCAATGGCGTCGAATTCAAGCGAGCATTCGTCGATGGAGGAGCAGCGGTCAACGTTGTTCCACTCCACACACTGGAGCTAGCCGGGATCCCCGAGCACAAGGTAGTCAAACGTCCATCTCCACTGGTGTGATTCGGAAGCGACTCTAGAATGACGATCGGATGGATCCGCCTGGGTGTCCAGATTGGCAAGATCAAGTGCTCGGCGAAGTTCTATGTCATAGACGCGAACACCACATACCACATGATTATAGGTCGAGCCTGGATTCATCGCTTCGACGCAGTCCCTTCGACGGCTCACCAGGTTATGAAAGTTGTATGGAACGACAGAATAGTTGAGATACCGGCTTCGACTAACCCGTTCAACTTGGACGAAGCACATCTCAGCGAGGCGGTGTGGTTCACTGAGATGGCGGACGAGCAAACACCCGGGCCATTCAACCCTACTCCTTTGCCTCTCTGGGAGGACATCAAGGACCAGTCACCTGCGGGCGTGATGGTGACAAGGGAAGATGCCAAGGAAAAGCCGCCTACACGCGAGGAGGCGCCACGTATCGCATATCATCGAAAGAATGTGTACACTTTGAAGAGGATCGCAAAGCATGACCTCGAGGGCAAGGAGATAGAGAGCTTCTACGCCAATGGGAAGAAATGCTATCGCATATGAAGGTGCGCGGGGATGTCCTCACACGGGCATGGGGATGTCCCTGGGCAAATCAATCAAATCGAGCAAGTTGCGCTGATGGAAGAGCCAACACAAGGCACTCCAGACGAGAAACTCAAAGAAGCGCCCGAATGCATGGAAGACAGGCCAAGACCACAAAAGCAAGAACTAAAGGAAGTGTTCCTCAGCCCGAACGAGGAAAAGAAAAGGCCAGTCTTCCTGAGTGCGGATCTCACAAGCGAAGAGGAACAAGGACTGCTGCAGCTCCTAACTGAGTACAAGGACGTGTTCGCATGGGAATATGATGAGATGCCAGGTCTGGATACGAGCATCACCATGCACCGTTTGGACATCATCCCAGGGTCAAAACCGTTCAAGCAGAGCACCAGAAGCTTTAGGCCAGAGCTTAACGTGAAGATCAAGCAGGAGATAGTCCAACTCCTAGAGGCCAAGTTCATAGAGCCAAATCATCATCACACATGGCTGGCCAACATCGTGCCGGTGGTGAAGAAGAACGGACAGCTCCGCATCTGCGTGGACTTCCGAGATCTCAATCGCTTCTTCCCTAAGGACGATTTCCCGCTGCCCAACATCGATTTGCTTATCGATTCAACAGCAGGCCATCGCATGTTCAGTTTCATGGACGGTTTCAGTGGGTACAATCAAATCAAGATGGATCCCGAAGATGCGCAGAAAACTGCATTCATCACTCCTGTGGGGGTATTCACTACACGGTAATGCCGTTCGGTCTTAAGAACGCGGGCGCGACCTATCAGCGAGCCATGATGGCTCTATTCCACGATATGATGCACAAGGAGGTGGAATTCTATGTGGATGACCTGGTGGTTAAGTCCAAGCACGAAGCAGACCACCTCGCCGACCTGCGAAAGGTGTTCAATAGATGCAGGAGCTTTCAACTGAAAATGAACCCCATGAAATGCGCGTTCGGCGTAACCTCGGGGAAGTTCTTGGGATGTGTAGTCCATCGCCAAGGGATCGAGCCTGACCCTGCGAAAGTGTCAGCCATCACCAGCATGACGCCACCCCATGACCAAAGTACCTTGAAAACATTCTTGGGAAAACTGTCGTACCTGCGGAGATTCATCCCAGCAATTGCAGAAATCACATGCTGTTTCAGCACTCTTCTCAAGAAGGACGTCGCGTATAACTGGGCTCCGGACCATGAAGCCGCATTCGAAAAGCTGAAAGAGCTGCTCACGTCCTCAAAGATTATGATCGCGCCTCAGCTGGGATCACCGCTTCTGCTATATCTTACATCAACAAGGAGATCTATAGGAGCACTCTTGGCTCAGGAGTATGAAGGCCAAGAGAGGCCCATCTACTATATCTCTCGCATTGTGCAGCCTGCTGAATCAAGGTACACAGATATCGAACGTCATTGCCTTGCTTTATTCTTTGTGATAGAGAAGTTGAGACACTATTTTGCGTCACACAAAGTAGTGGTGGTCTCCAAGAGCGACCCCATAAGATACTTGCTAACTCACACTACTCCGGGAGGGAGACTGGCAAAGTGGTACATGACCATTTCCCAATACGATATCACATGTGTGCGACCACGAGCGATCAAGTCGCAGGCGGTAGCAGATCTGTTGGCACAGTTCCCCGACAACAGCCACGAACCCGTGATCGAAGAAGAGCTCGAAGGCCCTGAGATCTACGCGATTGACGTGCCCTATTGGACCCTTCACTTCGACGGTTCGTCAACCAGAAAAGGCGGAGGCATTGGGATAGTCTTGACAAAGCCAGACGGGGAAGTCATACAGATGTCCGCAAAGCTCAACTTCGCAGTCACGAACAACGAAGCGAAATACGAGGCTCTCATTGTGGAGCTCCGTGCGGCGAAAGCTTTGGAAGTAAGTAACTTAACAGTCATGGGAGATTCCAAGCTGATTGTTAAGCAAGCCTCGGGCGAATATGGTTTGAAGGAGATCAACCTCCTGTCTTATCGCACCATAGTACAGAAACTGATGCAACAATTCTGCGATGTGAAGTACGAGCACAAGCCCCGAGCAGACAACAGGCATGCAGACGCCTTAGCAACTCTGGGATCTAAGGTCAGCATAGACAAATGCCCCGCAAGGATTTCCATCGAAGTGCAAACATCGTCGGCATTAGCAGAGGATGCGTGTGACGACGAACACATGGATGACGCAGACTGGCGGAAAGCAATCCTACAAGCTATCGCAAAAGGCACCAGCAGCGAAAGCTGGGCACTCACAAAAGGATACTGCATCCACGACAACACCCTTTACTACAAGGGTCCTGGTAGAATACTCATGCGATGTGTCTCCGAGCAAGAGGGACAACAGCTGTTAGAAAAGATTCACCAACACGCTTGCGGAGAAAGCGAGGTGTCAATCTACAGAAAGGCTCAGAGATATGGCATTCATTGGCCAGGCATGTCAACAGCTGCAGCCCTGATACAAGGGAAGTGCGAAAGTTGCGCGCTAATCAAAGACTCTCTACTCGTCGCCCTAATCGACGACGACACAGACTGGAGGAAGCCGCTGTTCGATTTCCTCACCCAGGGCACCGTGCCCGAATCAAGAAAGGAAGCCGAAAAATTGAAAAGGAAAGCGTCTCGATATGTGGTACAAGAAAACCTACTTTGGCGAAAAGGCCACGAGGGCAACTTGCTGTGATGTCTAGACGACAGAGAAGCACAAGAGGTCATGGACCTTTCTCATCAGGTGAACATCAAGGAGGTGCGAAATTATGCAGACAGCTCCTCTCAATCGGATACTTCTGGCCCACGATGGAAGTCGATTGCCGCACCAAAGTGCGACGCTGCCAGGAATGCCAATTCAAAGGGAACCTAGTGCACGCTCCCGCCGTGGATCTACATGCACTAGGGACGCCATGGCCATTTCACACATGGGCTCTGGACTTCATCGGACCCATCCGACCGACGTCGCACGGGAATCATTTCATTCTCACCGCAACTGAGCTGTTCACCAAGTGGGTGGAAGCAACACCACTAAAGACGGCAAATGCGCTGGCTGTGGTCAACTTTATCCAAGAAAGCATCGTATGCAGGTTCGGAATCCCAAACACCATTCTTTCAGATAACGGTACTCCTTTTGTTAATCGCCAGGTAGCTGCGAAATTAGCGGAGTACAATATCAGGCAGATATGCTCTACCCCTTATTACCCAAAGGGAAACGGACAAGCCGAAGCGACTAACAAAACGCTGTTGAGAATTCTGAGCAAGATGGTCGCAGACGACCACAAGAAGTGGGCCGACTCTCTAAGCTTAGCCCTGTGGGCCTACAGAACTTCTCCAAGGACACCCACAGGGGCCTCGCCATTTCTACTGTGTTATGGGGCCGAAGCTGTAGTACCTGCGGAGGTTAGAGTCAATTCGGCGAGGCTGGCCTTCCATGCACTCTATGAAAATCAACGCGATCATGACTTGGTCTTGCTGGAAGAAAAGCGAGAACAAGCCAAAAAGACTAACAAGCGGTACCAGGAAAGAATCGCTCGCGCCTACAACAAGACAGTCCAGCGAAGGGATTTCGCAGTCGGAGACTTGGTCTTGCGCGCATCTGACCACTGCATGCGAGAAGCAACTCACCCAAAGTTCGCAGCTAATTGGGAAGGACCCTTCGAAGTTACAGAAGTCTTCGATAGTGGCTACTGCAGCATACGAAGGTTGCACGGCACAACCTCAACTCCAAGTTTAGTCAACATGCGCTGGATCAAGAAGTACTATCCCTGACTCCTCTCATTTCATACGTTCTATGATAACGTTGTTTAATGTCTCATGTGGCTACGATTTACGCAATCTCCTCTCCCATATGAGAGGATTGTAAACTCACCTCTCCCATATGAGAGCGTTATAATAAAAGAATTCTCCCAAATGAGAAGTTCACATCTCTAGCTGTTTATGTTACTCTATTTAATTTGTTATTACTGTTAACAATGATTTATTCGCTGCAATAGCAATCCATACAAACTGCGATCTTAATTGATCATATAAGCCTATCTCTACGATAGCAGCTAATGCAAATACGATCTTAAGTGATCATCCAAGCCTATCTCCCACGATAGCAGCCAATGCAACGCGATCTTAAGTGATCATATAAGCCTATCTCCACGATAGCAGCTAATGCAAATACGATCTTAAGTGATCATCCAAGCCTATCTCCCACGATAGCAGCCAATGCAACGCGATCTTAAGTGATCATATAAGCCTATCTCCACGATAGCAGCTAATGCAAATACGATCTTAAGTGATCATCCAAGCCTATCTCTCACGATAGCAGCCAACGCAAATGCGATCTTAAGTGATCATCTAAGCCTATCTCTCACGATAGCAGCCAACGCAAGTGCGATCTTAAGTGATCATCTAAGCCTATCTCTCATGATAGCAGCCAACGCAAATGCGATCTTAATCGATCATCTGAAGCCTATCTCTTACGATAGCAGCCAACGCAAATGCGATCCTAAGTGATCATATAAGCCTATCTCTCACGATAGCAGCCAACGCAAATGCGATCTTAATTGATCATCTAAAGCCTATCTCTTACGATAACACCCTGTATAAATGCGATCTTAATTGATCATATAAGCCTATCTCTTACGATAGCAGCCTGTCTAAATGCGATCTTAATTGATCACCCAAGTCTATCTGCTACGATAGCAACTTATATGCAAAGTGATTTTAGTTAATCATCTAAGCCTATCTGTTATGATAGCAACTTATATGTTAAGTGATTTTAGTTGATCTCCCAAGCCCATCTGTTACGATGGCAACGCATGCGCAAGATGATCTTATCAGATCTTCTAAGAGTCCATCTGTTACGACAACAGTTTATGTGAGAAATGATCTCAATCGATTCTTCAATAAAGCCTATCTGCCATGATAGCAGTTCGCACCACTTAACGATCTTAGTTGATCTGCTAAAGACTATCTACTACGATAGCAACGTTGTGAAAATGATCTTAAATGATCCGCAATGGCCAACCAACAAGCCCATCTGCCGGGATGGCACAGCTGCGAAGATACGATCTCGAACGATCTAGCGAAACACCCGCAAATCAATATATCGCAGATGCGAAACAATTACATAGCATTATGCAAGGCGAAATATGCCGAAACGCATGCGAAATTGTATTTTTGTTAAGAGACAGCAGATAATACAAAAAAGCTATTTATCATTATGAGTCAAATGATTTACAATTTATCTGTCTAGATAGCAGCTTACAAGCGAAAAGCTCGAATCTAACTACGCAGCCAACATGGCTTACAATACATTCGAAAAGTAACTCGCAAGCATGAAGTTACACAGTACGGAAACCCGGACTGCAAAGGATGAACCCACCGGTTTCAACACCAGCTACGCAATACGCAGATCTGCGGCCAAAGATCCGTAGCAAAAGGGATGCTGCCGCGAAGAGATCAGCTTGTCATTCGCTACATCCCTAGCCGCGAAACCTGGGAAACGATACGCCCAGGACCCCAAGGGGTGACAAAAGCCTCTGTCTGATCAAGGTAGGCGCCGGAGGAGCTTCCTGTTTCGACGTACGCTACTCTGCAAAACAGGCGAAGCAGTCATTCCTCTGGTGATGGATTCCTTGTCATGTTGGACAAGGGCATTGACGAGCACCCTGAGTTCAAGAACGAAGAGGCAAGAAACCCTCCTCCAGGGATGCTGAAGAAGAATTCCGCCGTTCATTACGAGACGGTAGCACGGTCACTTCGGCGCTGCACCTCACCACGAGGCGGCCGGAAACATGACCTGCACACATAATACACGAAGAAATATGAGATATTATCTGCATCTTCTTTATGATGGTTATAAAGAGCAATAAGCCTCATAAAGTGGATCTTGGAAACTATTTCTATAGCACAAAGCGCAAACTCAGGATTCAAAACTTGAAATTGCCATGAATCAACGAAAAACAAGCGTTGAAGCCAGCAGTCGTAAGGACTCACGGCAAAGCACATCTTTGGGATGAAGAACCCAAATAGCAAAGACAGGGTTTATATAGACCCTGTAAAGACTCTTCGGTTGCCTAAGATGAGTCAGCAGAATTCAAAAAGAGGGTAAGTTCAATCACTTACGCCTTGAAAAGCGGTAACAATCAATTACCCTACTAAAGGCTACGACGATTCAGTTGCGTATCCTAATAAATGACGGATAGTCATGATTCGGATGGACTTCCCAACGGAAGCATGCTTATCTGCCGATAAATTAGCGCGAAAATCAAGCAAAGTATCAATTGCTGACGTCATGATTGGATATGCACAAAGATATCCTGTCAAATCCCGAAAAGGGCAAAATGGGCAAATTCATTGTTCGTTGTTAAAAAAAAAGGGGGGAGAAACCCTAGCAACATTACATTAATGTTTCAAAACATTACATTAATGTTTCAGCTATTTCCTTGCTATTTTTCAAGACTCGAAAAATCAAAGCAAATTCTTGATTAAGGAGTCTTGGGGCTCGAACTGCTCGCTCAGCTCCTCCACTTGTTTCACTTCTTGCTTCAGTAGCTCGCACCTGGCATTCATCTCATGATACAGCTTTAGAGCTTCATCAACCTTTTGCTTCTGCTGCTCCACCTTCTGCATCTCGACTGCGAGATTCTGGTGACCGAGTTTCAAAGTTACGGCCGCGCGAATCAGCGTGACTCTGTCCTTAAGAAACTTGAAGCCCATTCTGCCTTGGACTTTGGTCACGAGGTTTTGGCACATGCCGCATAACAATTCAGCACTCTGGACCGAAATGGTCGCGGGTGTAGCCGCAGACAGCTGCTCCAAAATCCAAATGGCTTCAGTAAGGAACAGCCTCCTGTCAAAAGGCCCGATCTCCAGAGATCTCACAAACGAGCGGGGATACCTGAGACGCATTCGAACTACCCAGTCTACATCGGTTTGCTTCAAACCTGAGGAGACGTCAAAAATAAGTTATGATGTCAGATCTCGCAAGCGAATAATGCGACGTGCGAACAGTAAAGCTCTACTTACCAGTTCCTTCCAGAATCTCATGAAGGGAAGGAATGCGGGCTGCCGGGTTGTTCGAAGACTGCCCTCGCTCCATGACTCTCCTATCAGCTGCGAGCTCCAACCTCTCATAGTCAGGAGGAAGAGTGTAGGCCGCACCAGCTGCGACTGCATTCCCGGCCTGCGAGCCCCAAATGCTCCACGCAGGAATAGGTACCTCTGGCTCAGTCATCGCCGGAGGCGAGGGGGCAGCCGTAGTCGCTTGTCGAAGGACACTCTCAGATGCAGAAGCATTAGCAGCAGTTGTCCTTATCTCTTCAGCACTAGCATGTACATCTTCATCCATCAACACAGTGTCAGCTCCAGCATCGTCGGAAAGCTCGATGATGTCCTCACGAGGCTCACCCGTGTGGTCAGCAGCTGCGACGGGCTTCTCGGTATGGGAGCTCGGAATCGGAACATAGGACGCAGAAGACTGACTTCTCTGCTCCAGCGCAGGTTCCTCAGCATGACCTGCGACATTAAATGCGATGATATGAGGTAACTTGTGTTATAAGTTATTTTCGCTATCTTTACTAAAGCTAAGAGTAAGCACCTCCACGCGAAGGTGGGATTGAGGTATCCTCGTCATACACTAAGGACGTGGAACCATGCCCTATCAGTGTGTCTTCACTAAGCAGGTCCTTAAGAGAAGCGTGACCCGAGGTGCGAATAAACCAGTCATGATTCTGCCTCAAGTGGCTAAAACCTAGTTCGTGCATATCACTCAAATAGTTACCTGAGGGTTCTCCGCATTTGCCTACTAACCAACGGCGAATGTCAGCCTTTGACACACCATGCTTTAACGCACCCACAATAACATCTCTATAAGTTACTGCGAGATTGAAGATCTCACCTTTATCGCCGCCTGCGATCTCTTCGAAGTCCGCTTGGACTTTCTCTAGTGCTGCTGCATCCTCTCCGGGAACCTCATCTTCCTCCTCCACATGAGGAGCCACTTCTTCGGGAAGCTCGTCTTCCTCGCCGACTGGACGCACTAAGTCGTCGACATGCTGCTCTTCGAGGCTCCGCTTCACACGCTCGAGCTCCTCTTCCTCTCGCCGTCTTCTTCTTTCAGCAGCTTCCGCGGCTGTCTTCCGGGACTCAGCAAGAACGTCCTCGCTTATGGGCTCATCTGGAATGCCAGAATGGACATCTCTCTTTTGTCTCTTGGCCACAAGGCCACCAACGGTTTCATCATCATCATCTGCGAATACACAATTGGTTCAAAGAAAAGAAGGGCAAAGAAGTTATAATAACGGGAAAGGAAATGCGACGGAAGTACCTCCTGATTCTTCCTCGTGCATCACAACTGTTACTTCTTCTTCTTCATCACTTGCTCGGGGCTCCTGCCTCTCTTCCTCTTCCTCTTGGTTGAATGGAACAAAAGTCTCAACTACGAGATCTTTTCGCACTTTGCTGGGCATGCGACCTTTGCCTTTGTCCTTGATAGAAAGGGACCTCACTGGGGGAGAAGCTGGAGCACTTCTAGGGGAAGAAATCGTAATTCCCTTTTGCCCAGGTCTCTTCACTCTCGGCGCCGCAATCGCTGGAGGGGACGGGTCATCTCTGGGAGGAGACGGATCCGGAGGATTGTCTATCAGCGAGTCGGCAAAAGCCTTCATGACTGCGCGAACCTTTGTTTCGATCTCGGCGTCCATCCTCCATGCTAGCCGGAACGACTCCCCTTGCCTTCTGGTGGCAACAATGGTGTTAATCAGCGATTTGGAGCGATCACCAGCTGCGAACCTCCGCACATGACACTACAACCGTCCAGAGTAAAGATGTCAGCATAAGGAAACCAAGAAGCTTAAATGCACGCGAAAAAAAAAAAAGTTTGCTTACCTCAGCAAATGCCTTGCTATATCTGACGACATGCGTATCGCCCTTCTTGATTGCGGCGACTTGCTCCTTCAGAATGAAATCAGGGCACAAATGGTTCTCATGGTCCCACAGTGAGTAGCAACCATACTCAGACTCGCTCAAACTGCAATTGGGGCGAAACGGAAAAGAGTTTCTTTTGAGCAAGGGGGCCCTACCTGGCTGCGCCGCCGCCTCCGTCTCAATCCTCGTTTGCTGGGCAACCCAGTATGCGAGCCAGTTCTGGGAACAACCACCCTCGCGAGTTCCCGCAGGCTGCTCAAAGGGAAGATTGCTCATGAAGACCGTCTTGCACTCCTTTGTTAGCAAGCGCTTGTAGCATCCTCTGACAATGGACTGGGGCCAGATCGATGGGGCCACCGCATCAAATCCAAACTGAGGAGAAACCCGAGTGGGGTCAACATCCACTGTAAGCTTTTCGTACCTTGGCGCGAGCTCACGAGTATGCTCTGCAAGGGCAGGAAGGGAACCTCGCAGACACCAGCAAAAGAACTCACGATAGCGCTCGTGGAAATGCGGTCCCTTTTCAAAGAGAAGTTCTTCTGAGAAGACCATACCTTTGGAGGGGTATAGCTTTGGAAACCATCGCACATTCTCAATACGCGTGGCATAGGGCCTGGCAGTAAACTCCTTCCGTTTGTCGCATATCAAACTCCAAACGCACTTGGGGTTGCCTGTTCCGAACCATCTCGCAGCTCTTCCACTGTTGCGTGCTTCTGTCTCGCCTGGGGGACACCACTTATCAAGTTGGAGAGCAGTTGGAGCATAAGACGGCCAGCGCTAGAACACCCACATTGTCAAAAAGTAAATATTGACAAAGGTCAGTACATCGAGGCGGCCACGCGACTCCCTCATAGCCAGAACCAGCTAATCAAGCCTATAGTACAGCGTGCCCAAGACCAAGGGTCCGAGTGCAACCCTCTGGCCAAGAGCGAGCCTCACAGCAAGTGGCAACACATGGTAGAAGACTCCGTCATGGGGATGACCATCAATCAAGTACCTCGACAGCCAGGCACAGAGAAAAGCACAGAGGGTCAGGTGATAACCCTTGCCCTCTACGTAATTTTCGGCCTCCGGGTCCTCACTCAGAAGTTTCTTGGTAATACCGCTGTTCGCATAGTCTCGGAAGAAGTACTGCAACCATTTGTTCCAGGTATTCTTCGCAGACGTATCAACCAGCTGCCAGTTCGGAAGGGGCTTTGTAGTGGTCCACCGAGTGGAAATTTTCTTCACCTCTGCTAGGCATTCCTCCATCTGCGTGTACAAGGCAATCTCCGCAGATGTCCTCAAGGGACTCAGAGGGTCCACCTCGCCCATGGGGGAAAGCTCGTACAGCATTTGAACGTCCTCGAGTGTCGGGGCAGCCTCGAACTCAGCAAAATGGAACGTATGAGTCGCAGGCGAGTAACGGGATAGAAGGTCTAGAAGCATGGACTGATCCAACTTCACGGCAGCACCCTTCATAGCATGGATAGCAAAGTATACGCCGGCTTCATTAAGAGTCTCGGCGTGATGATCCAACACGTGGTCAATCCACTCATCCATATAGTCCAATTTCTGGACGAACGCCTGAGTAGAAATCGCAGTATATGGGAAGTGCCCGTTCTCGATCCCCAATCGAACTACATCCTCGGAACCAACCAACTCGAGTAGGGCTGAGTTGACTGGGCGAGTCAGCGTCAGCAATCGCTCAACTGGAACAGGATCAGGCATCCTCTTCGCCTTTACCCTCGCATGGTAGAAATCTTTGCCGCCTAAAAAGGGGGATTTTCGCCACAAGGCCTGCGGAAGGTCGGGTATCTCTTCATCTTCCTTGACGGGTCTGGTTACTCTTGTCTTGGCCATTCCTGCGAAAGAGCAAGAAAAAAAGGGGGGAGAAATACCACACTTCAGTTTGAATTTTGGAATTCAAGATCTATGCGAAGGAAACGAACAGTTCCGGTACCGATTTCAGAAATTGGGGAGTTGCAAGATCCAATATTGTTGAAAGATTAAAACGAAGCGGGTTCAAAGATCAAAACCTCTTCACAAATCTCATGGGTTTACAGATTCAACGCAGTTCAAGGCAAACACTGGTATCTTAAATCAAAAGTAAACGAGGCCAACCTTGTTTTCTTGAAGCCTGCTTGGATATGCACAACTGAAGAATACGATTTGCAGTTCTGAACTGGTGATTGATTATCTGGATCTGCTCTCGAAGATCTCCGGGTACCATTCACTTTAAGAGAAAGAAGTGATGCTTTGCAATAATGGGGGATACAAGGTATTTATCCAAAACAATGAAGGGTTGCGTCCTTTCGATAGTCGAATCGCAACCGTCACCGTCGAATCGCGCAATCACAGGACAAGCTGACGTCACGCCTAAAACCCTAAAGGTCAGACGGCACGACTCTAGGGGTTTTAGGTCATAATGACACGCACGGGGGCTGAACTTACCCGTATTTGAATTGGTGCGTGGCGGCGACGCGTATGTTGGTTTCCGCGCATGGAAGTCTATACGGCTATGAGTCTTCACGCGCAGAAAGGGGGCTAATGTAGATACTGCTTTCTGACATGACAGATCTTGGCCACGTGGCAGCCATCCAGCACACCATATTGTGCTCCACACACACAGGATCACCAGCCGAGCTGATCCATGTGGGGGCTGCGAGACAGAGCCCTCGCATACCACTGCACGGGACTTGTAGGGACTTAGTGGTTTGGAGGCTAGAGTAAGCCCTGTCGCGTGCGAGCCAAGCCCGCACGCGACCTTTAGTAACTGTTTTGAGAGATCTATGGCACGAGCTCCCTAGACCCGGTCAATCCGGTCAAACCCGGTCAACCTCGTAACGGTTCCGGTATTCGCGCACCACGTGTTATAACGGTTCCTATATACTCGGACGAACGTGCCGTTATGGTTAAGCTAATTAAGCCGCCATTAATGGGCGCATTAACCATACTACAACGGTCATGTTCTCCAGTATATATAGATCGTCAACCTTTCCATACAAAGGAAGAACACACTGCCATACGCGGAAGCTCTGCCAAACCTCTGTCTCTCTCTCAGACATTGCTACTGCCTTACTCTCTCCCTACACACACCCCTATTCTTCCTGTGCGATCCTTGATCCACTGTACACGGTGCACACGGAGGTCTCCCCGCCGGAATCTCTTGTGCACAACAGGCTATTAGACCAAGTGTAGAATTTGGATTCATACTCAGAATAAACCATGTTAGGTGGTCTAATTACTTTTGGAACCCAAATCTGATTCACTTGTCTCTTAAGCTGATAAGGATAGGTGTTCCTCATTATATGAGGTTCTGTCCTTCTAAAGGGACAAGTTAATTTCACATGTCAAACTTTACCACAATAATGACATTTTGGAGAATGTCTCCTTCCTGATTTTACAAATGTGGTTTGGTTTCTATTTGGAAAATTTGGATTGTTACCAATTCCACTTTTGTATATAGAATGCATACTTCCTCCAAGCATGAGATTTAAATTATGTTCTAAGCCAGCAAAGGTTGAAAGAATTTTCTTGGATTCTTGAAGCTCACTAGTCAATGAAGTGTTCAGCTGTTCTAAATTATCTGAATGACTCTTTAGATCAACATATTTATCATTTAAAAGAGAGTTTTGATCAATAACTTTTTTGACTTGTGATTTCAAAACTTTGAATCTACTGTCCAAGACTTTGAAATCACTATCAATCTTCAACTTAGTAGCTTCAAGACATTTTTTTTGAAAAACCAAATCTAAGTTTTCCTTTGCTTGCTCATGAACTTTTACTTTCAAGGAATCAATCTCATTCTTGTAACTTTCTTCATTCATAAACATGCTTTTGAGGATTTCAGGCAATACATCAGAAGGACTAGATAAAAGACTTTTTTACCATATCTTCAAGTGGCTTCTCTGAAGAGTGATCTTCTTGATGCCAAGTCATCAAACAATGATTGGCTTGCTCTTCATCAGAATCTGAGTCTGAAGAGTCTGAATCACTCCATGAAGCTACCATTGCCTTCTTTCTTCTGTTGTCATTTTCCTTCTTAGGAAATTGCATGCTTTTCTTCTTTTTGGGGCAATCTCTTACCAGATGATCTGCATATCCACATTCATAGCAATTCATAACTTTAGGTTTATATGAATATAAAGTAGATTTGCCTTTTTCATCCTTTCTGATTCAGGATCTGAATATTTCTTTGCTGTAGTCCTTGTTTCCAAAGTTTCTCTTCTTTTTCAGAATTCTGGCCAAGGCTTTGGAAATCAAGGCTAAGGCTTATTCATCATCATCATAATCATCATCATCATCATCATCATTTTCCTAACTTCAGAAGAATAAAGCATAGGCATTTTCATTTGCCTTGAGTTTCAGGTTCTTGATGTTGTCACTCAGGTCACTATCTACCTCCTTCATGAAAATCTCATGAGTGAGCAATTTTCCTTGTAGATCATCAAGTTCCAGAATGCTTAAGTCCAGAGCCTCCTCAATTGCAGTTTTCTAAGTCTCTCATTTTGCCTTTGACAAACTTCTGAGTATCTTCCTGACCTTTTCCTCATTTGAGAAAGATTTTCCCAAGGATTCCAACTTGTTCACAATATCTGTAAACCTTCTGAACATATCCTTGATGGATTCTTCAGAATTCATCTTAAACAGTTCATACTGTCTCAAAAGGATATTGATCTTTGTCTGCTTGAATTGGCTAGTTCCTTCCTAAGTAACAGTTAGTTTATCCCATATCTCTTTTGCACTCTTGCAGTTGGATATCCTGTTAAACTCATCTGCACTAAGAGCACAATATAATAAGTTCAAAGCTTTATAATTCTTTGATACGTTTTCTAGCTCAGTGATTGAGAGATCTTCATCAGGTTTGACAGTTCTGACTCCATTGGTAGTAGTATAGAAAAAGTTTGGGCCATTCACAACAATAGACCATAACTCCATGTCGTGATCTATGATGAACATTTTCATCAGTTCCTTCCAATGCACAAAGTTATCACCACAGAATAGTGGAGGTCTATTAGTTGCTCATCCATGTGCGAATCCTCCATCGCCTACATTAGTCATAGTCACAAGATTATTAGATCCTTAAACAGTGAGCCAAGCTCTGATACCAATTGAAAGTTTGTAATATAAGTAAAATAGCAGGATCAAAATACTCTAGAAGGGGGGAATAGAGTATGCTAACTTTTGCTAAAAAAAAGCAGTCTTTTAAAACTTGAGTAGAGTATGCAGTTGATATCTCAAAGCTTTGAGAAAGATTTGAGAAACTAGAGATATAATTGCAGAACACAGAGGCTTCAAAGCTTTGATATTTGGGAAACTCCAAAGCTTTGTAACTTTCTTGATTAGACTGTAATGAAAATATAAATGAAGTAGGCAGCAAGAACACAAAGATTTTACAGAGTTCAGTCCCAACTGGACCTAGTCTCTGCCTGAGGGATCTTATCCCTCCAGGATTTTAACACAACTTCTTATTAAACACCCAGATTCAGCCCTAGATCTCAAGCCTAAGTGAGATACCTTTCACCTATACAGCTTGTGGTTCCCAACCTATCTAGTTCCAGCTACAACCTGTTGAAACAATAAGAACCTCTTTGTTGTTCACTTGAACAACTAAACTTCTAAGTCTATGAGGTTTAAGAACACAAAATGATAATACAAGTTTAGTTTAAGTGTAAAGAACACATAATAGAGATAAGCAATAAAGCTTGGATGTGCTCTTCAATCTGTGATGAATGATTTTGCTTCTGCAGTGTCAATGGCATGATGAGTCTAAAGATTTGAATGATATGATCTCTCCTGTTTGTAGCACTTTTCAAATCTCAAGATGATCAGTCTCACCTCATGTATCTCTTTTTTCAAATTCAAAGCACTGATCTCTTTAAATAACAACCTGCAACAACCAGAGAGATTTTAGGAACTGAATGCCTAAAAATCCTCTTCCCTGATATATTTCTTTCAGAAGCTATGCTTGGATAGCTATCTGATTGGTTTATGGATGTTGAAACGCCCAACAACCCTTCATACGCTCAACAAACAAGATCAAACAATATTCAGACAAACTAGCATCAAGATTTGATCAGCAATATGCCAACAGTTCATGAGAAAAACTAGGCTAGGTTTGTTTCTGAAAATAAACTCAGCTAATACATCCAATCTGATGAATATATCATCAACACATTATGGACCAAGTATTAATAGAGAATAATAGATCCATAACATGTTATGAATCCCAAAGAAATAACCTGCATACACAAATTTAATCAGATGAACTTAGCAGTGAAGAGTACTCAGTGAATATCAAAGCTTTGAAGCTTTGTCTCCTAGTTCAACAGAATAAACTTTGATTTGCAATCCAACTCAATCCTGCATATAATGTTAATCAATCCAAAACAAGAATTACTAATGCCTGCATAGTGTTATATTTAGAGTTGTATAACTCAGTTCATATAAAAAACAAAGACCTGCACAGAACAATTAGTCACATGTGTGTGTTTGTGTTTGTGTGTGTGTGTGTATATATATATATATGCATAGCTGCAGTGCCTCAAAGCTTTGAAGCTATGGGACTTATGAATATTTCCAATATGTCCAGCTTGTGTTTGTGGCTTTCATCATCAAGGAATCTAAACTCCTTTTGCATATTTAACCATATATCATTATCAAAGAGCTTCAGATCTATCAAATATTCATGTAAACCTTCTCTTACTCTATGTAGATGACATCATTTTAACTGGTAATGATTCTGCATTTATTACTAGTCTTATCTCTGCTTTAAACTCTGATTTCCAAATGACAAACTTAGGCAAACTTGCATATTTTCTTGGTTTAGAAGTTCAGTATCATATGTCTGGTCTTTTCATTCATCAACCTAAATATGTCACTGATTTACTTAAACATTTTAATATGCAGAATTGTAAACCCTGTCCTACCCCATTAGATATAGGAGGATAATTTCATTTATTAGATGGTACCCCCTTTCAAATCCTACCCCTATTCTCCAACTTGTAGGTGCTCTTCAATACCTGACTTTCTCTAGGTCTGATATTGCATTTGCAGTTAACCAACAATGCTAATTTATGCACACACCTAAAAAATTTCATTTAATTGGTGCCAAAAGAATACTTAGATATATTCAAGGAACCAAGAATCATGGTCTCTGTTATTTTTCTGGACACCAACCCTTAGAAGCATTTTGTGACGGTGATGGGGCTGGCAACCCAACAGATAGACGTAGCACAAATGGGTTTGTGATTTATATTGGGCCCAATGCAGTCCATTGGGCCGCAAAAAAACAACCCACTGTTTCTCGTTCTTCCATACAGGCAGAATACAGAGCACTCGCTACTACTGCAGCAGAGCTTTCCTGGTTTCAACCTTGTTCAGAGATCTTCGTTTTTCTATACCTCAAACACCACTTATCTGGTGTAATAACAAATCAGCTATTGCTATGACTTCAAACCCTATCCTTCAAGTCCGTACCAAACATATAGAAATAGACTACCACTTTGTACAGAAAAGGTTTTACGCAAACAACTTATGGTGTCTTATGTTTCGAGTGCAGACCAACTTCCTGAGATTTTTAGCAAGGGTTTATCAACACCTCAATTTTTGGAGCTCAAAAGCAAGCTCATGGTTAAGCACCCACCATCAGCTTGTGGGGAAGTATTAACAAAAGGACTGGATTGGGCTGAAGAATTGAGGCCCAGGAGAGCACTGAAGCCCAGATGAATAAATGAAGACCCAAGAGAGCACTGAAGCTCAAAAGACTATTGAAGCCCACTTGATATATCTGAAGGACCTATTTGTAATGGCTATCAAACTTAGTAGAAACCCTAGCTATTACTTATATCTTGGTTAGTGAAACGGTCACATTTGTGACCGTTCAATCTCTCGTGTATATCTTCCAGATTCATCCTCTAAGAAATACAGTCGTTCATTTCATTTTCTGTCTTGTTTTCTCTCTCTTTCACCGAGAGCTTCGTCTCTCTCTCATGAAACCCTAACTGGGTTTTCAAGTAGGAGACATTAATGACAATGTTCTGTGATGCGATTACAAGGTTTTGAAGTTGCTTCAAACATTTCTTCAAATTTTATTTTCACTTGGATATGTGTTGATGTGTTCTCCATATGGAAGTGTTAGTATGTTCTCCTAAAAAATATCAGTATGCAAAATAAGTTTAATTGACATTGAATGCTACATGTTTCATAAATTCATTCACTTAATGAATTTTTCTTTCTTTCACGCTCTCTTCTTGGTCTTGAGGAGGGAATAGTTGTGTAATGTGGAGGTTAAACAGAGTCCTCCAATTTTGCTAGTGGAGTATAATTGAGGCCTTGTGGGTTTAATTTGGCTTCGGGCTTCATCTTGGCTGAATTCGCCACAGCCGGATGGTCTAGCTAGCAAATAAGTGAAGTCCTTAAGAGAATTTTGATAAAAAAAAAAAAAAAAAAAGAACAACGGTCATCTACATTAATAGATCCACTCAGTTACAGGTAAAAGAACTTTGATGTAAAAATAAGAGAACACATAAGGAGTTGCTTTTATTTATGGGAGTTATTAGCTTCCTTCCCTCACGAGGGAACCTGTACATCTTCCTTTGTCGTGGAAAACGATTTTACATTGTACACATTTCTACGCGCATACGTTCCGTGCCAAGTCTCTGTTAGATGATGGACATATAGAACTCCAGTTTGAGTAATCAATCCGAACATAGGAGAGGGGGTGATGGTGAACCTTAGTGGAGTACCTTACACTAGGGTTAGAATAACAAATTTTACTTTTACCTTCAGAAATGCAGTTAACACAAGCAGACAGATCACAGGGCAAACAATGATAAAACCACCACTTTGGGTCTGTCTTCCTCACAGAACTCACAAACGTACTCATCTGGGCCGTCTTTGATGCGATAATCAATTAAGGTGAAGGGATGATGTTTGTCATACTTGTGCACAATTGTAATAGGTAGCAGGGCGTATTCATGATTAGAGTTGCATTTTGAGCTAGTTGGTGCATGAAGGAACCATAGTGGTGGAAGTTCTTACTACTTCTTTTGTACGAACACAAATTTTGTTAACTACAAAAATCGTTGCTAGATAGTAGAACTGGACAAGATATGGAGGAATATGACTGTTAGTAGTTTGTGATGTTAAACTCCACCTAATTATTTATGTTAAACTCCAACTTATCGCTTTGTTTATTATGTACGATTTTGAGCACAATAGTTATTCAACATATAGATTGTGGTGTTTTTTTTTTACTGTTAGTAACTTTTCTGTAATGAACATGTGACATTCATGATTATAATTCCTTTTTAATAAATTCCTGATAAAAAAAACAAGCAAGTATGTCGGCATGAAGTTGGAACTAGCGAGAAACTTCTCTTCTTGTGACAATTTTGGTTCACATCCATCTACATTATCATGCTCATATGCATGTCGAGCGTTTGAACTGCGACAAACATTGTTAGTCGCTAGATAAAATATGTGATGTCGTGCCTTTTTGCCCGACAAGAAGGGCACTTTTGACTTGACAGAGTTGTGCCGACCACTGACCGACAAAAAAATTTTTGTCGGTAGAATTTCTACCGACGAGTTTAGGCTATCTATCAACAATTTTTGCTGTCAAGAAAGGCCACAATTGTTGCACTGGACGGCAAAAGACGGTGGCTTAGATCTGGCTTTGCGTTGTACTTATTCTTCTTCTTTTAACATATATTTAGTTGTTGTTGTTGCAGAAATTTTTAGTTTCATCTTTGAATTTGTTTTTAGGTGATTGAGATCTGCTATTTACTGATGCATATCTGTAAAATTGTTGTTTTTTGTTGATCTTATCTTGTTTGCTACTCCTGGTGGAGATATGGAGAGAGAGAGAGATAAGATGAGAGAGAGGCAGGGGAAAATTCAGAATTTAGCACCGTTTCTTAAGAAAGGGATTCCCACCACCCACCAGGTATGACGAAGGGAGTAATTGAAAAATAAACCTGTTGGTCACGAATTCTTATACAATTGATTGGTGTAAAACCCCAACCATAGAGCAACATATGAGCTACTCTAATTTATCAGTAACACAGTAAACAAATCGACGTAGTTCCAAATATGGACTACTTCACAATTATTCAAAGAATAAAAACAGTAAAAGAAATTGCATTGCAATACTTTACAATCTTTACTAGTTAGCTTGCTTCCCTCACCATTGACAGAAGATGACCAGACCCTGTACAGTTCGTATAGTGGAACATGATGTCACATTGTACACATCGTAGCGCGCATTTGTTCACGCTGCAATGGTGACTGTCGTCCCAGTCAAAGCTTCCATGACATGTTGAACATGGAGAAGTCCTGTTTGTATAATTAAGTGGAACATAGATGAGGGGATGATGGTGAACCTTGGTGTTGTACCACCTCACTCGAGGGCTGACATAATATTGTTTACTTTTACCTTGAGAAAAGCAGCCAACACAAGCAGACAAGTCACACGGTAAACAATGATAAAACCACCACTCTGGTAGAATAGGTTCCTCACAGAACTCGCAAACGTACTCATCATCTGGTCTACTGCCTTGAATGGGAGCATCAATTAGGATGAAAGGATGATGTTTGTCATACCTGTGCACAACCGTAATGGGTTGTAGGGCGCAAGTTAAATGTAAATAAAAGCAACACTGCTCACATCCATAATCCTTTTCGATCTGTTCTTTACGAGAACATGCAACACAACCTTGGGTCAGGCACACTACAACAAATATGACATTCGTTGACAGTTTTTTGTCGACACACAGTTTTATGTCGCTAGTTACGCGATTAATCGACAATATTTTTGTTTGTCGATGCATATGATTTTTTTTGTCGATGTTTTGGTTTTTCTTTTATTCTACCCAAAAATTTAGTCAAAGATTGTGACTATTTATTTAAGTTTGACAACTAATTATATGGTGACAAATCCAATTGTCAACTCCTGTAAAAAAAATTGGAGGGTAAAAAATTAGTGTTTCCCGCACTCCCAAATTGTAAGGAGGGAATACGAAATTAATCTATCTATATAATATATTTCAAAAGAAATCTATATATATATCTATTCTATAAAATAGAAGGATTAACTTTTTTCTAACCGTTGGATTGGATCACCAAGCCTTAGATCTCACGAACTAATAGTTAGAATTCTCAAAAATTAATGGATGGGTGGCAGATCGTGTGTTTCCAAGTCAATTCCACCCTCCACTTTCTACCCTATTCAACTATCCAGATAACTTCTCAAAAAGAAAACTGTCCAGATCCAAGTGACGGGTTCGTCTCTCTCCTCTCTCTCTCACAAAGTTTCTCATCCCTCTTCGACGACTCGAAGTGACCGGCAATGGCTTCCCCACCAGGTTACAAACCCTAGGACTCTCTCTCTCTCTGATCAAGTTTGCTCTTTTTCGATTAATCGATTTTGCTGATTCGGTTGATTTTGAACCGTGTAGAGGAACCGCTGAATCAGGGTCTTCTGAATGCGGCTCGCGTCTGGGATCTGAATCGCATGAAGGGTAAGAGTTTGTGGGTTTTCTTTATTGCTTCCGATCAATCGATTATTTTTGGGGCGATTTTTGAGAATTCAACTTATGGATCTGGGGATTCGTTTGATGTATGATAGAGTGTGCAGAGAGACTCAACCGTGGTGAAGGGTTGAAGGTCCAAGCACAAGGGACCGCTAGGTGTGACGGTGCTTCATTACAGCGCCAATGGAGGAAGAACAAACATCTGCAAATACCAGCCCAATTTCAAGCGTAACATGCAATTACCAGTATTTTGATATTTTTCCACTTAAAACAGCCCAATTTCAAGCCTAATAATGCTTTTTTTTTATTTAAAGTTCATGTTTTGGTACCCAATACTGTATGATACTGGACATGGTATGAAAAATAACACACCAAAATAGACCAGAATATGCTTGCTTTGGTGACATGATGTCGCACCTAGGTAGAGCAATTACCAGGGGAAGTAAACAGCGAGACCTATACAATAGAAACGTATGTTGCTTAGAAAAAGATTTAAAATTCAAGGTTGGGCCCAATTTCAGACTTGAAACTTCGATTTTCAAGGTAGTTTCTACATATGCTTAGTGACTAGGGTTCTTTCGGATCTTCACAGCTCATACAATGCTCTTTGGTGAGATTTACACTGCACATTCTCAAGTTTTTTTTTCCTATTTTCTTTGATCTGTTCAAAAACTGTATTTCTAACATTTGGGCTAGATTCACTCTGCACCCTAGCCATGTATGTAGGTGAAAGCACAATAATTGTTAAAGAATTAGGAGTTCTGTGTAGTTGGTTTATCAGATAATAATATGTACTTAACTGAGTCGCACGATAGGATACATATACATAAAAAGATACAAAGAATATCAGTACCATAAATCTAAGGCAACTAATCAAGAGAACTATTATCCATGGAGGTTATTTTGTAAAGTACCATCGAATGACAACCACTCAAATGTTGATTGTTCGCCTTTCGATTTGAATGAAAATATTCACCTCTAGCTGCTTGCTTTTTAACTGATGATTGAATTGTTTTTTTCTTCTGAAAAGATCACTACTGCCATTATCACTACATAAAAGATCCACTGTGGTTCATCTAGAAGCCACATAGATCAATAGAGTCAAGTCCTTAAGTTTTTTGAATTTGTTGCTCTAATTACCCTAATTCAATTCCATAATAGAGTACTTCGTGGAGCACCACTGTTTGGTCGACCACGGCTCACGTCTGCATTTGCGAATCTGTTACGCAATATCCTGCTCATGTATTTTGCTCTAATAGTCTGAATGAATGTCTCCTTATTTTTAGATTAGTATGTTATTCTTATTGTTGGGTGAGTGAGATAGTTGTGCTAATATATTATTCATATTTTCAGATGGTGTATTAAAAAGGTGGAAGAACTTCAATGGCTGCTGGACATAGGCGAAGGTAGAATGATTGCATCTCGCCTAGAATTTTTTGGTGAAATTCAACCTGCATAAGATTTTCTTTGATATTTATGGCCATTGGATTTTATTTAAATACTAGGTTAAACCAAAGTACTTCGTTTCGTTTATCTTTTTGAGAATAGCTTGGCTGGCATGTACTTCAATACAAGCACACACACAATTTATATTGTATGCTCCAGTTACTAACCTCCAGGCCCCAATCTTACATTTTAATTTTCCTGAGCTGGAACTCACATAGTCACATTTGATTTTATATGATATCCATCATTGGCAACTTAACACTGGTTTTTACCTTCCCTTGAAAAATGACTTTACTCTTTCTGTGTCAATTAGGGCTGTGGTTGAACTAGGCCTTCGTATGTGGTGGTGATTTCAATTAGATGGTTCCCGCTAGCTGTACGCTCCGTGGAGCCGTTAAAACATTGAAATCGTGATTTTCTTAGTATAACCCTGTAGAACAATAAAATTGGTAGAACGCTGAAATCGGTGGGTTTCTTAGTATCACTGGCACTTGAGGATTTGTTTTTAGATTTTGGATTGATTTTCCCTGATCAAGTAGGTTTGATAGTTCTTATATCACTGGAAATTGGTGTGATTGTTCATTGTAGTCCTTCCAGTACCCCCAACTATGAAGCAATGGTGTACAGTTATAGAGATGTTTATAGAGATGCATTGAAGCGTTTGTTTGTTAATATCTCCCCTTATTATCACTTGGAGAAATTTCTGAATCGGTCAATGATTTTAATTCCTTTTACTATCCATATACACATTTCTTTTATCAAAACTACCCGGTTGCTACCTCTGCATCCTTGCAAATGTTTCTCTTTTATTCTTGCATCAGTTTTGTAATTCGATTTTCTCTTCGTTGTAATTTGTATGCGTAGAAGTCTATACTCATTTCACTTCACTTTATGAGGTCCCTCTAGCGATCAGTTTGATAACATTTTATAAGAGAGTACTTGGCTATTGTGTGGCTACAAGGTCTCAAGTATGAATGACTCCATTTCGGGAAGACAAGAGCATGCATCTGTGAAATAGCAAGACTTTTGTGGATCTGAAAAGAAAATGGACAACAAATAAAATGTGGACAAGTACAACTATATTGTTGCAATGGTTAAAATATTCCATGATTTTGAAAATTGTATATTGATGTATATGGTTAGGCGATATGTATTGCTGTTAAACCACAAATCCATTATCTTATGATTCCTTTTTTTCATTGTTTGCAGGTTTAGCGTCGCTTGTTATGATACGTTCAGGCCAACGAAGGAACCAAAGTACTGGCCGGTGATTCTGGACACTTGGTGATATAACACTAGCTATTTTCTGGGCACTTGATTCCTCTTTCTGGACATAGTTTTTGAACTGTAAAACGCTAGCTGCTTGTTTTGTTAACTTAATTCTGCTTTGTACGACTCTTTAATTAGTGTGAACTGGTGGACGGCCATTCACTCGGCTTAAGGATGCAAAATACTTGTTATGCAGTATTATTTTTGTTTGTAATGTAAAAAAATCCCACTTTTGGAGGGTTGATCTTGGATTTGAGCACAGTTGTGCATATATGTTTATGAGTAGTGTTTGAATGTTGGGTGCATGTCTGCATATATGTAAAAATCTCCATTTTTTTTATTTCGTCGTGATACAGGCGACAAACATGTGTATCGCCGGGAAGATGTAAAAGTGAGAAACATGTCTACTGGTGACAAAAAATTTTGTCACTTATCTACATTAACTACTAAATTTACTTGTCGGTAGTTGTACTAGCGACATAAAAGGTTTGTTGTTAGATTTAAACTGTCGACAAAAACTTATGTCGCCTTTTTTTTTTCTGCCGACGTAATTGAGATTTGTCGGCTTTAATACTAACGACCGACTTGTAGTGACTAGTTTCCGTCAAAAAATTATTTGTCGATAGAATTTCTACCGACATATTTGGCCTTTTTAGCGACAATTTTTGCTGTAAACGGAGGCAGAATTTGTTGTAGTGGCAGTTGGGCAGGAGTCTGAGAGGGTGTTGGTGAGTTTTGTGCGAGATAGCTGGAGGTAAGAAAACACACTTAATATCCATCTGGTAATCATAACTGTACTGCTCGTATTTACTTCGGTAGATATAACCATCGGTGTAGTCGTGGCAGCAAAGACAAGCAGTAACTCCATCTACGTCATCATCATCTGCAGGGTCTCGGCCGACAGTGAGTGTGATCTCCGGATCAAGGGGGTGTTTCCACACTTTGGGTAGCTTGGCACACCACTCGTGGATAAAATAGTTGTTACTGATACTGCAACGATAATACACCTGTGGCGTTGATATAGGCAACGCACAAGCATTGCATATTATTGTTGTTGTTATGTCGTCGCTAGCTCAGTTGTGGTTGTTTTCGTCGACGTTAGGCGCATTCCTCCAAATAGTAAGAGTTAGTGGATGTTGGTGGCTGAAATGAGAAATTTGCGATGGCTGATCAATTTGGCTGCTGACCACCGCCATCTGTTCTTGCTGGCAATAATGGGTAAGCATATGCCTGATCATCTGGCCGATAAGGTCGTCATAGTGAAAAGATTCTGGCAAGTGAAATACTTTAGCCAGATCAATCTCAGGATCCACTTCATATGTTTTACCCCTCCTGTGTATAAATATATGCAGTACAAATATAATTAGCGTGTATGATTAGACATTAGTGTGTACAAATATGATTAGTGTTTATAGCTAGCTAGAAGTGTGAGCAGCTGATTATTTTACTTACTCTGCAATTAGTAATGCGGCTAAGCAATTGATATGAACTCGGTGGGAGCACCAAACACACTCATAACACCATTGCCAGTGATGTTTCCATCTCACCATCTTATCACAGATTTGGCATTTCACTGATGTACCCCTCCTTACCTTCCTGCTTGGTGGATCAGGTTCGACAACAAGGATGAGAGGATGAACATGGTGATTATATTTGACAGTGGTGGGCAATAAAGCACATTCTTCGTGCACCCAGAAAGCGCATGTCTCGCACTTGTATGAGACACCTGCTGAGTGTTCCTTGTTACATGCATGGCACTTAAACAAGGCTGTGCTCAGGAAGGGTTGCAGCGGGTGTTCATGTCCTTTGTGTTTGACTGCTTGTGCCTCAGAGGCACATCTCACATCAACATTGAAATTATTGCAGGAACCACAGCTGTATCTGAATCCGAAGTTGTCATCATGGCAAATATTGCATTCGTAATGTCTTAAACGAACTGTTCTATGGCGCCAATAATTCCTGAGAGAAGCTCCAATAGGTTAGCTTGTTTAATTAAAATAGGCTTAATTGCAAGGCTTAAGTACTTAACGCATATCTCCAGTTTGACGAAACTAGCACATTACAACCTCCAGTCTTAGAACTAGCTAATTATACCCCTATTTGCAAACAAAATGTCAATGTCAAACTGGTAAAAATAGTCATCCAAACACTAACGGTGAGTTAATGGTAAATTTGTCTGTCCATAGCAATAATATGAATTGTAAAAAAAAAGGTAATGAAGAAGATAATGATAGTAAGATTGGAACTTTGCTTCTACCACTATGTCCCACCTCTTCCTTCCCAATTTGACTTTTACCACTATTCACTTTGTCACTTTGACTCGGTGATTTGGATAGCAAAATAATGCAATTTTTGGATAATTTTTCAGGGTGTTGTAGAGTAAAAGTTGCTCTATAACACGGTGAACAAATTATCAAAAAATCGCATCATTTTGTTATCAAAATTACCTGGTCAAAGTAACCCAGGTACGAGTCAAAAAGTCAAGATTGGGAAGAAGAGGTGGGACGGAGTGGTATCTCATAAGTCGATATGTCGGTTCGATGTACTCTCTCAGCGCTCCTCCTCCTTCGTCGTCGTCGCCGTCTTCTTATTCTTTAGTATGTGAATGTTCTGTTTCTTTGCCCCTTCATCCTATATCTCTGTTCCGGCGTATGAATTCCCCCTTCGCCCAGATTCCGGCCAGTGATAATTGGTTATGTCTGTTTGGGGATCTGTCTTTGGAAGCTTCGATTTATTAAGGGTTGAATAGGGTTTTCGTCTGTTATAAATTGGTGTATGGAGGTGAAGAAGAGTCGATTCAGAGTTTCGTGTCTGAAAGCTTTAGGTTTGAAATTTTGATCTGGTATGTTCGATTTCAGGCTCTTTTTTTCTCAGATGATCAGTAGGTTACAGTTTCTCTATTCGATAATAACAATTTCATCTTAATTTGGTTTTTTCCTAATTTAATTTTGACTTGGTTTTCATTTTTGTTGAATACCACGAATGTCTCTACCTTTCTCCGACTTTTGTTAGATCTGGGTGAGGAATGACTCGATTTGTTTGTACTGGGTGAGGAATGACTTCTTTTTTTTTTGTCTCCTAGTGCACTCTTGGTGTCAAGTTAAAAAAAGTTGTCTCTGCCTTCTTTTTTGTGACGATCATTCCTCAGCCATCAACAAACAATACTGAATTTTGATTTGATATGTTTGAAATTTCGACTTGGTTATTTAGTTTGAATTGTTTTGAAAATGGAGGCAGGACTCTTTGTTTGTTCGGTTGAATCAAGGTCGGAGTTTGGATGAGTTCAATCTGTGTTTTCCTGAGATTGTTGTGGTGGTGTTGTGTGGTTGGCGGGAGTGTGTGGTGGAGATGGTGCTGACTGCAGCTGGAGGGGTGGTTATTGTGGTGTTGCTCTTATTTTTATGGGATAGACGATTTTGACCACGAAGAAAAGGACTTGATTGTCAACTAACAGATTTTTCCGTTAAATAATGTACTGATTTTTTGTACCAGTTTGACATTGACGTGTTTTTTGCATATGAAAGGTGCAATAAGCTAGTTCTAGGACTGGGGGTTGTAAGGTGCTAGTTTCGCCAAACTGGGGGTATGCATTAAGTAATTAAGCCTAATTGCAAACTGCATACTTCCTAATTGCGCGCATTCCCGGCCGTTTGCAAAGTTTCAATCATGTTAGCACTGGTAAATTTTTTCACCCAAACACAGTTAATGTTTAAAGGGTAAAGTTGTCAATACAGTAAAAGGAGACTATGAACAAGTTTCAACGTTCTTCTCGGGTAATTTTCACTCACACCCCCTTCAGTTTAGGTGAATCTTCACTTATACCCCTTCTCGATTGGAAATCTTTACTTACACCCCTTATGACTAACAATTATTACCAGAGCAAAACGGAAATGCTGAAAGTCTATAATACCCCTGTAACAAAAATTCAAGTCCATTAAAAATATTTGTGTCATCAAAATATTTTTAAACTCTTCCTTTTAGTTCCACCAGTTTAATTATCTAAAAAAATCATCGGTTTTCATCTGTACATCTACTCTCCAGAGGAAGAACCCAAATTACCCCTTATTTGTACCTAAAATACCAAAAATACCACAGTTTTAAGTAAAAGTCTCAAAATGCCACCATTTTGAAACCTTATGTTGGTTTTGAAGTTTCTTCACATTGTAATATCGTTTCAACTCGAGGTTTCTGTGTGTGCTAGGATAGAAAAAGCACATAAGTCTCTGGACGGAAGCGAGATTTTGAAAATGCTATTTTTTGAGTTTATTTTTTCTTTAACATTGACTGAATATAAATAGTGTTGACACATAGTTTTTTTTGAAATATAATTTAATTTTGACATATATTTAAAAACAATAATCAAAAGTATGAGGCATTACATAGTCTCTAAAAAGAAATTGAAATGAATCCTACGCAAATTATAGTATCAACATTTGAAAATCTTTAAAAAGGTATGCGAAGAAAGTCAAACACTGAGATTGATTTAAAAAAAAGGTTAATTGATTTTACTCATGTGGTTATGCGAAACAACTCCGTATTGTCACAAATCTTTCAATTCACCTCCTTGTAATTTCGTCTTTGTGCGGTTCCATAAAAACAAACAAAAAAGACAACAAAAAAAATATTTTAGTATTTTTAGTACAACATAGGGGTATTTTGGGTTCTTCCTAGGGATGGCAATTGGGTCCGATCTGATCTGATATCCGACATGATCCGACTCTAATGGAGCAGATCTGATACGATCCGTTTGCAAATGGATCGGATATGATCACAAGTTTTGTGATCCGTGAAACCCGATCCGATTCCATTAAGTTATCGTACCTAAAAAATTCAATAATATACATGTATTAATATAATTACATATTTAACTTTTACTATGTTTACTTTAGATAACATCTTAAGTTTGATATATCTATATTTTTATTGTGAATAAGTCGATAAATTATAGATGTAAAGTTTATTCTAATTTAATTTTAAATTCAGATGAACTAAAAATATTGTCCGTCATGATCCGATAGATAATCTGATTCGAATCCGATCCGATCCGAAATCTTATGGATCGGATCAGGATTTAGGCTGATCCGATCAAAACCCGATCCGTTGCCATCCCTAATTCTTCCTCCTACTCTCCATCTTGAACTCAACCAACATCCTCAAACGACTATCTGCATATTGAAACTTTCATTCCTGCTTACTACTAAATGGTGTTGAAGGAGAATAAATTTTTTGGGACAATTTTTCCATCACAAAATATATTTATCAATACCTCCATCACCACCATCACCAGCACCAACAACCTCGACCTCCATCTCTTCATTATTCACTTGCAGAATCTTTCCTTCATGTTTCCGAGGCTATGACGTCTGGTAGGTGCCGTAGAAGACGACGACAAAGTTGCCGGAAAAATCAAACACCTTCGAATCCGAAATTTCTTTACGGTTTCGATTCCATCGATGCCTTGAACAACTTGTCCTTCGTGGTCGAACTCCAATTTTTCCCGATATGACGTAGATCTGACACTAAAATTTTGGGTGTTCATGTTTTTCCGAAATTGGTTGAAAAAGTGGGCGAAAGAGGGGAGTACAGGGGGCGTTTCTCGGATTAAATGGTGCGTTTGTGGTTTCTGGTGATGGTGTGGTTATATGGCCTTGGTTGGTGGTGGTGGTCGTAGGTGGTAGTGGTTGTGCTGGTGTTGGTTTTGGTGTGTTTGAGTTGAGCACGAGAGAGAGAGATGGTGGAGTCAACTGCGAAGAAGAAGGAGCGGAGAAAGAGAGAAGGGGTAAAATGTAGGGGCAATTCTGTCTAAACCGTTGTCTTTGGTAATTGGACCCACTAACTAATGGATGTAATAAACGGATGGGTGAAGGTGGAGAGAAAAAATAGTCAAATAGGATTCTGATTTTTTTTCTATAACTATAAGGGAAGTGGTTAACTATAGTGCGCATATGTGTTACTTGTTGATGGTTTAGAGTATCACATGCCATACTGACGTGGTGCTCTTGAATCAAATAAAAGTTTCTCGTGAAAGTGATGTCAGGTTTGAGGGTGAGAAGCGGTGTAAGTTAAGATTAATTCAAGCATTAAATTAGTTGTATCTTGTTTGACTAGTTTTGAGGGAGGGATGGGTGTTAGCTGGGTGTTTGAGGAGTTATGGATGATTGTTTCGGTTGGGGAGTCAATTTTAATGAGAGTGTGCTGGTCTTTTCACTGATGAGTCAACATTTTCTTACAATTACAAACACATGAATTAAATGTTTCGCTGTTAAAATTAACATATTGGTCAATTTTGATGACAGAATGTTAGTTCAGGGTAAAAAATGATCGAAATAAAAATCCGGGGTCATTTTTACTTCAGAGTGATAGATTAAGGTAGTAAATCGCACTTCTGCCAAAACATAACTATACTTCAGAGTGATAGATTTAGGTAGTAAATCAAACTTCTGCCAAAAACATAGGGCCTGTTTGGTTCCAGCTTAAAATCTCAATAATCTGATGAAAATAATCTGAGGTGAATAAGCTGGCTGAAATTATAATCTGAAAACTGTTTGGCATGCGTTGAAAATCTCGAATTAAAATTTAATTGCGTTTGGCAATACATGTAGCTTTTACTATCAAATTTACGATAAATGTCTTTATTTGAATATATGATACGTCTAAGATGTTACACGTTTGTACAAATTAACAATTTATGCATTAACGAGATGATAGAGTATGGTATTTCAGACGTTATACCCAAAAAATCTCCAAAATCGGAGATTATATAATCTGCAGATTATTAGTCAATTTAAATTAAAATCTAACTCAAATAATCTGCGAAACAAACGAGATTAAATTTTTTGGCAGATTTTAATCTCAAATGAGATTTTAATCTTGAACCAAACATGCACATAACTATACAATAGCTATATTCCACTAACGTTCATGTGTCTCGCTAAATCTTATGCTATATGTCTTATACACTACGTATTGTGTCCCACCGACATCCCAACTCGTGCATGTCTACTTGAGGGGACTAAACAATACCTATTGGTATTCAACATCACATATATAGCTATATTGACGCTTACAAAGCCACTCATTGTTTTATGGTGAGAAAGTCAGAAGAGCAATGGTATTTCTCGAAAAAAAAAAAAGAGCAATGGTAAGAATCACAAGGATGTTTCATTGCTTCTTTTTGGACTTCACATATACATTGGGCTCGTTTGGATAACCGGATTTCGTTAACCTCAACCGTAACCCAACCCGCATGGAGGTCCGGCAACCGGTGTTTCATAACCGTGCCCGGTTATTGTGTAAACCGGTGGACGGGTAAAACAAATAGGTGCCCGGCTTTTCCAATTACGAAGGGGAATGGGTGAAGTGGATTGTAAATTTTCCCGGTAGACTGGAAATTTTTCCCGTGGACCGTAAATTCTTGTGGTGTCCAGTGTTTTCAAAACCGGTGTCCTGTACTTTTTTCCCTGTGACCGGTGTTTTCCAAAATGTATGTCCAGAGTTTTCTAGTTTCAATTATTGCCGGTGGACGGCTACTCTCAATTTCTGATAAAAAAAATATATCGGTTACCGGTTATAAATTTGCCGGCCACCGAACCTGCTCCAACCTCAATTTCTGTAGTTGGTATAATGACTTTTGAAAGGGTACAACTCAATTCACATTTCCAAATGCAGAGTATCCAGAAAACATATCTTCAAGGGCAGAAAACATTCAATGACCTAACTGATACAAGACAAACTAACTTAGAATCAATCATTCAAGTAAACCCTTAACAAAAGCCTGAAACTCAAGAAAGAACAAGTTATCATAATTTATACCTGCTGTGATGATAAGCCTCTACAGAGAAGATGTATCATTCAAGTATGACAATCGTTTCACTCAGTGAAAGAAATTCCAACTACAGAAATTGAAGAAGTATCAAAAGAAGAGGAGATGATGAGAAGCAGAAGAAATATATAGAGAGATATATAAAAAAAAATTGTGAATTGAGAGAGATTTGGGAGAGAGAGAGAGAGAGAAGTTAGAAGTTCTCCCCATACCTGAAGAGGAGGACCTATATAGCACAACACTTTTGGAAACACGAACGGACCCCCGACAAGTTTTGCCTATCAGCTCTTTTTTAGGGGTTTTGCCAATCAACTTGATGTTATTAATAATTATACTAGTTAGGAGCACGTGCGTTGCACGTGAGCTTGGTTAACAAAAAAATTTTGACGTTTAGAAATTGTGGTATGCTGGAAATATGTTTTCTGTTTGATAGTATGCCTTCTGAAAACCGCTAGGACATGTTCATTCCGAGACGTCTCAGCATATTAGAGCAAGCAATACACGAAAGAATTGTCTGCAACTATAGTTCTTATAAAAATACTCTTAATATTTGATGATTCCCTTGAGTAGACATTCAATATGATCTATTAGCACTAATTAGACAAAAGAAAATACAGGAATGGAACAAAGTCATTGATTTCGACCTGAGCATATCATAGCTACTTCTCCAATGTAGCTTTGGCGATCGACATTGAATTTAAGGCACCGAATATCCAAGAGACATTCAAACTGTGCTTCGAAATAAAAGTTAACTGATTACATAAACAAACCGCCAAGTCTTTGAAAATTCAAACGCTACAATTTCCTACTTCTCAAGTCAAGTAGAACTACATATACAACCGGTTTTCATCACAAAAGCTACCCATTAGCATTACTGTGGCGCTGCCTGACAAAGAGAAATGGTTTCATAATTGAACCATTTTGGATTCCACCGTCTACCTCTCCAGATGATGCATCACAAGACTTATCCATATTATCATGTCCAACATCCTCGAGCACACCAAATGCATGTTGCTGTTCACCAGCTCGTTTCTAGTCATCGTTTTTTTCTACAGACGTGGAACCAAGAGTTCCAACATGTTTAAATAGCCAGTCCATTTCATTTCATCTTGAAAAAGGAGAATAAGAGATTGTCTATAGATCCTGAATTGGTTCCCCTTGGCTAAGACATCTTGCGATCAGTATACATATAAGATGCAGTGATTGAAGAATGATAGAGTGAATTTTCAGAAATCTGCCACATATTCTAGATCAAACGACTGGAGTCCCACACGGGGAGAACTTGAACGACATATATTTCGATTTTATTCATAAGCAATGCTAATTTTGCTTAACAAAAGGCAAATAATTAATTTCACATGTAGAAATATAATGCGTATCTGATCTAATGAAAATATATATTTGATGCTTCCAAAATCTAATCCGGATAGTTATTGGCTAACATTTTACTGTAAGATATAGAATGTTATGGAGTTCAAGTACTTAAATTTATATGTAATTTAAGTAATCCTACGTATCATTACAGAGGAAAAGAAAATGATATGTCCAGTTTATAAAATGTTCGTCTATGCGTAAGTGAGAAAGAAGATAAACTAATTGTGGAATTTTAGACAAAATATTTTAACAGTCACTACACATGATCTACAATTGGATGTTTTATTTCACGCAATAGCGCTCACATTAGTTTCTAACAACAGTCATTCGACACTGCTTCCCACACTTGAAGCCCCTTCCTTAATAGCATTCTAGAAAAAAGTAGATGTACATCATGTATATATCAGTAGCTAATGAATGTTCATTGGTGAAGAAGTCAAAAAGCGGAGATACATACAAGGGCTGTAAAAGAGAAGCAATGCTGACATGTTGGCTTGGTTATTCGAAGGGAATGGTCAAATAAGCATAATGCAGAATACCAATGATTCATTGGCATAGATAGCTGTGAAGTTTAGGCTTGAAAAGCCTCTAAATAAGAGAGGCTGACCAAATCTGTTTGATAAAGTGAAAGAGTTGTTTTTAATTATAACTATATATTTTAAATTTATAATATACTAGGTTCACTCTGCGCGCGTTGCGCGCGGCGTGCCATTGCACCGGGCGTTGTCGTTCGGTTTGGAAGTTGACAATTGTCTCACCATACGTGTAATTGGAATTCTTGTGTCGCATAAAGAGTATAGTACAAATTGATTTTAATTTTTTCTAAGAAGAGGACTTCATAGTACAAATTGTTGTTAAATTTTTTCTAAGAAGAGGACATCAAAATCTATGGTTTGATGCAACAAATTGATATTACGTGTAGTAATCATATTTAAGGAAATTGATATTGACATTTACTAACATATTTTCCTTAAAAGAAAAAATAATTATATTTACAACCGTGTGTTTGTGATACAATAACTTCGCACTTTATTTTCTTGGTTTTAAAATAGATATAATAGAAAATACTTCTTTAAAATTGATTCTCATAATTATACTCTGCTGCTCTTACAGAGGTCTTAATTGCTCCGCTACCACCAGGAAAACACAATTATAACCTGAAACCCTAATCTATTGTCAACGCCTAGTTTCCTCTCCAATAAGTCACTCTCTGATTCCTTTTGATTTACGTTTCATCATTAAGATCTATCGTTTCGTGTGTGTTGAAGATTTCGCCGGTAGATTTAGTGGGGTTTGCAATATCTTCTCATTGATTCAAATTGTGCATTTACTACAGACGTGTCTCTTAGAAGATGCATGGTAATAAGTTCTTTGAATGGACGTGAACAGTTGCAACGGTCTTTTCACATTCATATTCATAAATTGTATATAAGCACAACCAATTTGCTGTGGTAATAACATAGAGTACAACAATGGATTCTGGTAAAGAAAGTAGTGATAGTAAGGTGAGGAAGGTTGCCAAGAAGAGGATCAAGAAGAAGACGAAGAAAAGTCAGAAATATGATAGTGAGTTGGAGTTGTCAGAGGGTATATCATCGTGGGAGAGTTGGCACGATAATTCGTATGTGGTTGGGAAGGGGTCGGAGTCAACTATATATTCAGATGCATCGGACAAAGATGAATTCTGGCGGGTTGACACAGCTTCCTCTTTTCCAAATAATTGGACCTGTACTTACCATCCCGGTACAAGCAATAAGAAGAAAGTTAAAGGCAAAGGCAGTGAAGGTTCGCGGAGGAAGAAAGCGAATTCTCCACCGGATGGTACACAAGATCAGGGCGGGAAGAGGAAGAAGAGAGATGATAGCGTTGTGGATTCGTCCCAGAAGAAACCGAAGGTGTAGAAGGTCTTGCATCTTCTGGTATTTTGTTCCAGTCAAGTGTAGTTTGATGTTAGGTTTTATGATGAGTGTCATGAAGTTGGGTTATGTTTAGTTTGGATTAGTTATGCAAAACTATGTAATCGTGGAGTATATTTTGTCTATTAATGCAGTTTTTTATTTCAGTTAATTTAATGTTTGTTCACATTGGTTTGTTGTCCAATCTGAAGCACGCATCATTTAAAAGTTTGTATATGACATCAACCAATTTATTGTATCGGATTAATTATAGCATATTAGATGAATCACAAATCAGAATATGGAATCATAGCAGTTTTAAGCATTTCTAATGATGGATTGAGTGGAACGTTATAGATTAGAAAGCAGTTTTACTGAGGCTACAATGGCATGATTATGTAATTGTGTTATCCGGTCTGGACCAGTACGTACATTTGATGCAAGAAATAGGCTATTTTCAATAGATTTAGCGGTCGTAAATTTGATGTGTTAATTATTAATATGTTCGGAGGCAAGCGTAGATATACAGTACGATGTATTCGCAAGATTATATTTACAGCTTTGCTGACCCTTTTTCTTTTTTTTTTTAAACATCCCCTTTGTCAATAAGTTATCCATTTAACCATGTTTAACGAAGCTCACCGGTATTCGTCGTTCGCTGTGAGTTCAGTGCAAGAGAACTCGAAAATACGACTGGATAGAAATCTTCTCATATGGATAAATGAAATGAAATAACAGCTCTTAAGTGAGTGAATTATAAACTCTTCACATAGCTATTATTTATTTCAACATCAAAATCACAAAATAACATGCATGGAGGGACGTAATTGATGTACAGATGAGATTGCATTAGTCTGTGTCGTGAGAGGAGGTCTAATGCTTACAAATTTCTAACTTGTCCTCGGCAATTAGATCTTGAATAATATTTGGAGCATCAAATAATATTTTGTAACGATCACTTTGTCATGACTGAAGTTTGTTGGGAGATCAGACTGCATTAATCTGTGTTGGTTGGTTTTGTTCTTTTCCCTCTCCCTTGTTTTTAACATCTCCTTCATTGATAAGTCACATGTTTTACGATGTTAAATGGAGTTCACTGGTATTCATTGTACGTCATCAGTTCATACCACTGGTGCTACAATGTATATTAGTTGATGTTTTACACATGAGATATATGACGGATAATGCAAGCAATGCACTGTGAATTAGTAGAACAATTTCATCGTGACCTAATAATGCGCCGTTCGATCACGCGACGTATATTAGTTGACATATGGGTTTTTGGGCTTGAGTTGACCAGGAATCAGGTCATTAGATTCATATCAATGTTATGATATAAATAAATGAAGTGAACTAACAACGGTAAGTGAAATATAAACTCTTGACATAGCTGTTATTTATTTGAAGATGGGAATTACAGAATACGACGGACAGAGCGACGTAATTGTCATACAGATGAGATTGCATTAGTCTGTGTCAGTTGAGGAGGTGTAACGCTTACAACTTTCTAATTTGTCCTCAACAATTAGATCTTGAATAATATCTGGAGCATCATATAATATTTTGAAACGATCACTTTGTTGAGATCCCATAGATGCAAGCTGCTCTGCAACGCTGTTGTCCAGTTTTTCGATAGGGATCAAGGCTATTTTCATGCGTCTGAGCAATGCATATCCATCACGGATCTCGCGCCTCATCGATACTGGAGCAGTAGTCTGCAGATGAAAGATTTTGCTGGCCTCATAGTTGGAGGTCTCAATCTTGATTTCTTTCCAGTCATTTTCATAAGCTGAATGAATACCTTGATAAATTGCCCACAGCTGACTTTCCAATTGAGAGACCCCATCAATTCTTCCTATGAAACCAAGCTGCCAGTTTTCATTGTCATCGCGGCAGACACCACCGATTCCACCGGTATTGGTTACCGGTGAGATAAAACCATGAACACTTATCCTTATCACTCCTTCAAGGTAGAGAAATGAGTGTTAAGATATATATCAGGTTTATATTTCAATTAATGTAGCAGGAAATATGATATGTCGTTGGCTAACTAATATCATACAATATTGTGGCCGCATTACATTTTGAAAGTACCGTAGATAGCAAAACATGGTAGGAAACTTACTGCGAGGAGTCAAAATGGGAGGCGGAGGCGTTTCTTGAAATCGAGTTGCTGCAGTAACAAACTGCGAGAGTGATGGACTTGAAGCTGAGGAACTTGCAATAGTTTCATTACTGGTTACTTCTTCCTCAGAGACTGCTCTTCTGTGTCTTGACATTGTAACTGTTTATTCTATGAATACATAGTTTATGCTCCTTGTTATGTTGAATAATGGATCTATAGCTTTCTTATAGAAGAAGTGAGGTGAAATGCATGGTAGATAATGCCAGATAAAACAGGACAATTGGTCCGTGACTTTGTCAGGCAATTTATTTCTTTTAATTTGACTGTTTATACATTCACCACTCACTTACTGTCATTGCATTCATATGTGGTATGAATGTGTGTATGAACAACAAGAGTTCCGTAAACTACGCTGTCATTGTTCACATGTATGACAGAGGGTTTTTATTATAAGTGGTATGAATATGTGTATATAGGATGCTGACTCTCTGTGTAAACGCTATCTAATATGTGCGAACTGACGCCATATCCAAAACACTGAAGTTGCTGAAGTTTTTCATTAACAGGTGTACTATATTACATGTGCAGATTATATTCGGTTATGGACGAAAGAAATTGTGCAAATATTGAATTCACTGAGGACGTTGTAACTTTATAACGGCAGATATGATTTCTTCATATCGTTTTATTATTACTTGCGGTAAAAGCAGAAAGTGCTACAATTTATAACATAACAGAACAAAGAGGAAACATCGTTCTGAACAGTGCAATGCATTGTAGCAGCAATGTGGCAAACATTCGGTGGTCTTTCTCTTCAGATGCTGAGCAGCATTGTCTTCAACTGTGCATGGAATATCAATTTGTTTACCATGCATACTGAACTTCTTTCACAACCCATTTAGTTACCCTGTGGTTGTTTGGCGGCGTGCATTTGAACACGCGAACATACACATTTTCATTTGTATTTTCCATGTTCAAGCCAACCAGTAGAGCTTCTTGTTCTTGAGAAAATAATGCCGTTATTTGTGTATTACATAACTACGAGCAGCTGTATATTTCATATGATTAAGTACTGCACTGTTGTTGTAGTTGTTCGGAGCAAATTAGGTAATACCTGTGGTGTCATTGCTGCCAGATTTTCAGCTGTGTTTCGGAGAAGGGTCTCCGCAGCCTGGCCGAAAATCATCACATCCATTATTCCAGTGTCATCTCGCAGTTCCACTATAACGCGGCATCTGTGAAAATGGTATGTAATCATATTATACACGAATATACCTGTGATGTGTGAACTGGTAGTGTTCAATTGTAGCCAATGGATTTTGTTAATTTTAATGTATTCATCAGGTGTGAAATAATTAACCTGGGGCTTGTGTCGCATTGTATGTCATTACATACGGGACAGTATGGACGTCGACGTTCACGATTGCAACGGTTACATGCATTGAACCAAGTGGTTTGACTGGTCGGAAAGATACGTGTTGATACCCTAAGCCAGGCTTCTTCATACATAGGCTTCTCAGCGTTGGATGAAGCCGGAGAAACAGAAATCAGAACGATGCATTATGAAATAAACAAGTTTGAATGAAGTTAAATTATGATTAAGAGGAGAGATTGAAAAGCAAAGGGCAGGTATATGCAAGAAGAAGAATTCCGTTAAAGATTGTACGTAGAAAATACTTATTGTAAATTCAGAAGGCGAAAGTATATGCAGATCAAAAATATTATCACATAGTTGGATATTCTGGAATTTCACCCATTCTGTGATAACAATAATTTGAGGTTTTCTAACTTTACCAGTGACGCACGAATATCTGCAATCTTGGACGGCATCATCTTCAGTATACAACGGATTTGTTAGTTGTATATTGATACAACTTCTGAATCTCAATTGTATTGCTTGCAATTTGATACTGATTGTAGACATGGGAAGCAGTTCTTATATAGTGAGGTCTTCCATACCTGTGGTCACATATTCTGCAATATATAATTAATGTAATTTCTAAATTCGATGTAACCATTGCAAGTTGAATTTTCATCCTGTTATTTCATATGTGTTGATCATGTCTTGAATTGACAATTCACATTCGTAGTTAATTTATTGTGCAATTTGCAGAGATGGTCACATGATCGCAATTACTTCTGCACTATCTGATCAGCAAGTGCATTCCAAGAGGGTTCATATATCAATGAGCTATTTGGAAGCTTGTTACCTATTTGCATCTGAAATTGAAAAGAGATGCTCTGTAGAGACCTCTGCCAACCGTTCAATATCTGTGACTTTGTGTGTGCAGATTCAGTATGTGGGCAGGTGTAGTTCCTCTTCGTGATGTGGTAGATATTGCAACAAATGCATTATTTGAAGTTTGCATGTGTGGAATCTCGAGGCATTGAATTGTACAACAGCATGTGAGTGTTATAGTCTGATAGTATTCAATCCATTTCGACAATTGAAATACTGTTGATACCTGTGTGCAAGATTTGCCTTTATTATTACTGCAGCTGGAATTGTTAAGGTAGGTTGTGACTGAACATGCCAAGTTCAGTTGAAATAAAAGGGAACAGAGATTGTTACTTTGATATGTCACAATATATATGAAACATAATGTAACTTAATGCATTAGATATTAATCAAACCATAGACAGAGCTTTGAGTTACACGCTACATGATGCATGTCATCAAAGTAATAGTTACATTGCAACATTAGGTTGTTATGTTTTGGCAAAGATAATAACATAGAACAATACTGGAACAGGTTGACAGAATGACAATATTTAAAGAAATGTCTGGATATTCTTAGTACAGAGTACTTTCATACGTTGAGGCTACGCTGGAAACACTTTCACCCGAAATTTTGGCATGCTCGGATCAACTAATTCCACGGCACATGCATCTCCAGTACGTACATTAGCGCTTCTGGCAAATTGATACCAAGACACTCGTCTCTTGTCGCTGTTCTCTCCACCTGGGAATTTACAACGGCAAGTCCAAGTTGTATTACTGGAAGTCCCTGTAATGTACACAACTGTTGTCCGCTCTTTCAAGTATGCCCTGCTGAACTGAATTGGTATATTCTGTAATGCAAACATGAGGTTGTCAGTCGCTATTGTTGCAATTGAATACAATGCCGTTGTAAACGAAATTTAACATTGAAAGTTTACCAGTCCGCCAGAAGATTCCAAATGGGACTTCTGTATTTGAACAGCGAAACATGGCTTGTTGCAGTGAGCCTTGTAGGAATCAGCCTTATTCAATGCACGAGTAGCTGCACACTTTCTTGCATTCAGGATAGAAGCTCCAGCACTGTAATCTAGCTCTGATGTAGTGAGACCATAGATTGTCACTTTGAATTTCGAATGTCCCTCGTACTTCAAGGTCAGCATGTGCCCAAATGAGGAGCGAATAATGAGCTGCAAATTCCTTCCACCCTGTTGTCAAATATATGTCGTTACCTCTACTTTTCATTTTTATCTCCCACACTCGGCCATCTGGGACTACAAGCTCTGCATTAATTCCAAGATTGGATCGATGATGTTGCACAAAGTCATCTGGCAGTCGCTGCAGTGAATACATGCTTGAAATCTTTAATAAATCCACCTCTTATTACAATTAATATTAATGTTATTCAATCCAATTTCTCTCTAAAAAGCACACATATACATGTGTATATATACACACATATATATGCGACATAAGGCCTACCAAGTTGTTGTTGTCTTCATCTCGATCCGTGATAACTCGGAAGAATTTCATTTCCAGATAGCTGCAAGAGGAATATAGTGATCTGTATTACTGAATGTGGCATAAAGGAGACGATCTAAAACATATGCATGTTAATGCGTTCTCTTCGTTTATGCTACATCAGCAATTGGTTGGGCAGAAGTTGCGATATGGGGGTTGAAATACATGTATGATTATTTACTGAAACTATGAATGATTAATGTCCGTGTGAGTTAATTTGCACGAGATATTTTCTCAGCCACATCGTAATGAATTCACAGACTGATGCTGTTTCTTTATAACTCTTCGTACGTAAAATAACGATATTTAGTCGAAACTATCTGGTTGAAATTAATTGTACCTAACATGATTCAATATGCACCCTTTTTGGTTTAAGGAGTTAGACCAATAAGTTTTGTGTTTAGTGACCTGGTATGTTCCAAAAATTGAGATATCTGGACTACTGTAATTTTGTAATAAATAATCAGTATTTGAGTAGTGGGGGGCCTATATATATTGGTGTAATCACGTTCCATATGACTCGGTGGCCTATATATATTGGTATAATATCCATAATTGGGTAAAGTATGGTTGCTATTTTACGCATAAGCTTAATTGTATATATCTGCAAAGGCTGTCTTTCGAAGCTGCACGTTCCATATGACTACAATTTAATCGATTAGTGAGATTAACAACAGTAGATCCATGAATCTTGTGCTTACAATTATTGGTATAATCACATTCCACATGACTACAATTTAATCTATTAGTCAGATTAACAACATTAAATTCATGAATCTTGTACTTACAATTTCACAACATGTTTTTTCCTGATCATTTTTTTTTAATTTCTTTTTTCTTTTTTTTTTCTTTTTGGCTCATTATCCAGCCAAATATACCAATGTGTGTCTTAAATTGAAACTAAAGATGAACTTCTTATCAACAAATATATCTATTTCCATTGTGTACAGACAGATTTCGTCGCAATGTGGAGTGTACTATTTATAGATCAAGACATTGGTAGCAGATCTGGAATAGAAATCACTAATATAACATATGAAAACAGTAGCACCCGATAAATGCCAATCATTTGTTCACAAAAGGGACTGAATATGAGTAATGTAGATTTCTTCCTGTGAGCGATTATACAGATAAAGAAGATGCTATTTGGAATCAGGTACCTGTAGAGTGATGATATTAGAACCTGTGACTCGCTGAGATCTGATGAATCGAGTTGGAGAATTCCTGACCTAAACAACCGCGAATAGGAATACTGTGAATAAGTAGATCGCTGTGACAAATACGGTATGATATCCAGTACCTGTTCGAAATTATCATTGCGAGATAAGTTGTAATACCTGTTAGAGAAAAGTTAGAAATCAGGGAAGATTTGGCTGGGAGGATGAAGTTGAAAGGTCTTCTTACCAGCACAACGTAGTTGGGTAGTTGTAAATGTAGGATGTGGATGTTGTTTTTTCAAATCATAAAGTTATCTCTGCTTTTGAGGTATCAGTGATAAATTTTTATAATGTTATTTTTCATTGTAGTTCACAAACTGGGTGTCCATAGACACTATATTGATTGTCATGTGTAATTATCTTGATCAAGGTTTTTGCTTACTGACGTTATTTTTTAATGTTTTGAAGTAATGAATTTTATCTAGTTCAAATGGAAGTTGTTGGAAAGAAAAAAAGATGCACATCAAAACGGAAAAAGAAGAAGAAGAAAGAAGGGGGAAAAAAAATACAAAAAAAAAAGAAGAGTGGAAAAAAGAGAGGGGAAAAAAAGAAAGAAAAAAGGAAAGAGATGTTACAAGTTGTTGACATCCCAAAATTATGAGGCATAAGTTACTACGAAACGGCTGCAACGTCAAATTGCAAGAGTACCGTAAAGACAACATTTAAACTCAAACATCCAGAATATGTTAACAGATTCATTTTCTACTAATCCTCTCTTGCGGTTGTTGGAGACCGTTTTCGCTTGGATCCCGATGATGACGTGCTGGATGTTACCGACCGCCTACTGGCAATGCTCATTCGCTGCAGTTTTTGGAGAAATTGCGTCTGGATCTCGAGCTGCTGTTGCTTGAGAAAGGTTACTTTTCCCAGTATTTGTATTTGTCGCTCCACTCGTTGAATTTCCTTTTCAGTATCTGTGATAATTTCATCAACATTTTTACCACTGTTGAATATTTTGCGACAGATAGCTGCTCCCTCGGCCCTTCCTCTTGGAATACTGCGTGTTTCCTCGGTTACGTTTTGCTCAGTTGCAGTGTTACGGCAGCTTTCCATTGAAATATATCTGTCGTAATTTCGATAATTACAAACCGAAATAAGGTATATATTTTGTAATGGTGAGTTGTTGCAGTATATAACTTACTAACGTGGATTATGAGCACAACACACGTCGTTGACCTGGCAATACAGAAGTGGATACTACCCTTGCATCCAGATTATACTTCTCTTATTTATCTGCACATTGTAAAGTAAGTTTGTTAGATTTGTGTATGTGGAAACAATATCTTCAATTTATGCTAGTATATAATCGTTACCTTGAAGTGTTGCTCGGCAAATAGTTGAAATTGTGGAATACTAATTTATATCTGTTCTTTCAACTTGGTCTCCAAGAAATTTCAGAATTCTGTTGACAAGTGTCGTCAACCAAATCTTTTACTTTTTAGGAATACCAATTACAGTATAGGTGTAATGGGTGAGCTGATGCATTGGTTCGTACAAAGTCATGATTGTCAAGCAGATTTTAGCAGCCACATGTGTGGCATGCATGCAACCTGTGCTGTTGCCTCATGTAATGGCTTACTCACATTGCCTTGAATTTTCTATCACAATGTGCTGCATTCATTTCAATAGCAGTAGGGATGTCTATTCTTTCCAACTGTTTCCTACTTTCTGGCTAGAAGCCATAAATTACCACATATTCTAATTAATATAGGAAATATTAGTCATAGTATTATTGTAATTTCGTGGAATGTAGCTATAAATTTGATACGTTGCATTTCTGATGATTTGTGGGCGTATTCATTCGAAAGTGTAGTAGAGATAACAAAATAAATTGATTTTTGTGCATATGTCTTAATATATGTAATTAAATGTATATTATATTATACACAGCAACAACTGATTTGTCTGGGATAGTACTTCAGTTAATATACAGCTCCATTCCCAGATGAACTCATTGTGTAAATAAGTAGATCCGTGTAAATATTGGACGGAGTATTATAATTGGTAAGAGTATCTGAATTCGCCGAAATTAACAACATTACATTACACAAATTATTCATGATGCTAGTGTTACAAAATGAACCAGGTACAAATGCTAGAACCGGTTACTACGCTCTACGGTATGTCTTCCCTTTTTTTTCTTGCTCGACAATATCCTGAACACGTTCAGGTAGACCCGTTGTTTCGAATGCATAACATCCATCGTGATGTTTGAAAGCCACACAGAGTGCATCTGCCGCAGAGTTACCTTCACGATGGATGAATGTTATCAAACATGATTTGAATTTTTTTTGTAGTTCTTTAATTTCTTCGATTTCGGCACAAACGTCTTCTGGGAAAACATGAGAACACACACCAGTTATGTGGTCAATAATGTTTTTAGCATCGCCCTCTGCCCATATATCAAGCCAGTTCCGATCTAATGCATACTTCAAACCTTTGCACAGTGCAGATGCCTCTGCAAAGTCAGAGTTCTTCTTATGCTCAATTTCAGCGAAGGCATACACACAATCTCCTGTACAATTCCGATATAGACCAGCACGAACTATGGTTGGCCAGGTTGGACGTTTGTAGTCGCAGTAGAATCCCCCATCGAAATTTAGTTTGATGATATGTTTTGCAGGAGGTGACCAGTGGATTCTAAGAGATGACGTAGATGGGGAGCGGATCTTCTTGCTAGTTGAAGAAGAGGATCCAGTTTCATTGCCTTTACCTGGGTTCGTAAAAGTATGATGACCTGGTGTACAAGTCAAATATGGATTCGGTTGTCTCGGAGGAGGCAAGTTTTCGAGGAAGAATATACATTCATCATCAGCATTGTCTGAAGCATAGGGTGATTGCAGATCACTTTGGTATACCAAAGGTTGCTCGGTGATTTGCGGAAGGAAATCTGATGTGTGGGTAGGGAAATGTAAAGATATTAATACTTGATGGTCTGGTATTGGAATTGGTGAACCATAATTCTGTGGTGAGGCTGAGTATGAATGTGATTGTGGGTGAATATTTGACGAAAGAGGGGAGTACTGATACTGGGGAGATGCAATGGAGTTGTAATAATTATATTGTGGAGGGAAATTTGGTAGGGGAATACCTGTATTGTATGAGCCATGCAGGAAATCTGTACAAGTAGGCGGCGATGCATAGAAGACTGGTGACCCTGGACTTCGCATTGGGGGACTGTTCCAGTGACAATTTTGCGGACTGTGAGAAAGTGCTACACCGACACCGTAAGCTGCATGCATAAATTCGTTGCCACTGGGAGGCGATGCGCGGAAAATTGGTGATGTCGGGCTGTGAATAACGTGAAATTGGTGATTTCCGGCATCATACATTGTGTTTCCAGTCATTGGATGATAGGGTGAGCTCATGTTAGGCTGCACTGTGTTGTTGGGTGAGAAGATGTGAACATAGCTCCCAGCTGGGATGCTTATTTCAGTGGTGGGAAGGTCTGTTAGCAAGGTGGTTAAATTCCAGCAAGAATGCTCTTCATCAGAATTGTAGCCTGACATGGTGAATAGATTGAGAAATAGTTCATGAAATGCTTACAGTCAATCTTGTAACATTATATAGGAGACCTAGAAAGTGCAGGTATTTGAAGTCATCTCGAAGCATGTGTATTAAATGTAGACAAGAATATTTTGTGTTGGTTATGAAATCTAATAACTGATGGAACTTTTTGTTTTTGTTTTTTCCCTTTTCTTTTTTCCTCTTTCTCTCTTCCTCACCAAAATTTCCAAGGATCGTTTATTGTTTTTATTCTGTGTACAAGTTATTATATTATACATATGTATTAGTATTATATCCCTGCAACTGTAACTTGTTGTAATATGGAATATCAGTTTAATTGACTGCAATTGTAAACATGGAGAACTTAATATAGATTAATATTAAACGGAAGGCAGAGGACGAATCTGTTCGAAGATGCAATAGTTTTTGGGAAAGAAGGAGGGGGGGGGGCAAAAGGCAGGGAGATAACAATGGAACATTACCATGATGTTATCTCCTTGCATTTTTTCCAGGTGAACAAAAGTTGTAGTGCTAGTGGATCACAGCAGAGCTTCTATTGTAGTAATGCTTCTATGTACACATGTGGTTGCATACTTGATCTGCAGTTGGGCGCATACGCTGGCATTGTGTGCAACTATGCCGTCTCCACTTGGCGAACATTCCATTTGTTGACCCTTCTGCGGTTCGTGCTTGTGGATCCAGCAAGTCGAAAATAGAACATGTTCTTAACACTCGACTCATTAGCTTTAAGTAATAGCTCCTTGTGTTCCTGAAATGAATCAATGTCTTGTAGTTAGCACTCTGTTCACAAAGCACACTAACATATGAACCATAACATTAATAAACTATGGAATCAAGCTGTAAGTGTAGCGTGCATACATCTCCTGTCATTGCTGACAATATAACAGCACTTTTCTTCAGGACAGCCTCGACACCATGTCCGAAAACGACAACATTCAGCTCTCCAGTGTCATCTCCAATTTGGACTTCTAGACGACCCCTACAAAGCAAAAATGAATGTATTCAAAACTTTTTTTCTATCTCTTTTTTTTTAAAAAAAAATTTTCCTCTTTTTGTTTTTTTCCCATTCTTCTGTTTCATAGTTGCTCTTCTATATTTGGTCACTGCAGATTGAATATACAGCTTAAGTTGGATAGAAGAGAATTATATCAAATTACCATGGTACAGAAGTGCAATCAGAATTGTGGCAACCAGAACAGTTGAATTTTTCTCCAGTTACATAGCTCGTTGCACGAGTACACATATTGCAGGAATGATACCACGGTCTCTGTGTTTCAGGTAAGGCAAGAACTGAAACTTTCACCCACACATCAGTGTCTACAGACTGCAGGAGATATATAGAGAACTGTCAACCGGACATAACAATAAATTCCCAACAATACGATATAACTATGGTGTAGAAAATACCGGTTTTTCTGGGAGGTCTGCAATCTTTGACAACTTGAATTCAGTGTTCTTTGTCTTAGGATTCTTCTGTGCCAACAATAATTCAGGATTCCTGAGTTTATCAATCTTCTGATAATTTGCATCACGCCTACGCGAGAGAAACAGATATGAGATTAAATGTGGGAAATATATCATGTTGTCGCAATTGGAAACTGTATAAATAGTTGTATTCATATACCAGTCAATCAACTCGTCAACTCTTGGATCCTCGATATTGTGCAGGAACATAGTGGACATTGTTGTCCTCAGAGAAAAATCTACAAACACATGTACAGCAATTACATGAATATAATGTTGTGCAAGCTATGTTTTCATATAATGCAGTCATATTTCCATTCCGTCCATAATCTTGTAATTCCATACTCATTAATACTGATGTTAAGGGAAAGTTACCCAGATATGTTGTTGAACACACATTCGTTGCAATTACAACTGGATGAGCACTGGCCAGTATATTTAGTTTATCTCCTTCTGCTGTGGTTGCATCGTCCCATAAGGATAAACAAACTGGGACACCGCTGAAATGATATATGTAAATATAGCCTTCAATAATTGCACGCACCAAGAAGCAACAGTTGAACACTACGTAATACAAAACAATGCTCAGAGGCAGGGTACTTACGAGTCGTCCAGAACAATGACATCCCTCACTCGAGCAGCACCTGCTGAATCTTTTCGGGGTACTGTCTTCGTGGACATAACAGCAATGATGATGACAGCAACATCTATGATCATAGTGAAATACAAACAATACAAATAGAAGTGTGTATTTATTATGGGGAAACATTTAACACTTTATATTAATATGAAATATCTATGTAGAAATTATGCAAAGCAGTGCATATGACCTACCAAATTTCTCACGGGAATTCACAAGAGTGCGAGCTTCTTCCAGACTTTTCAAATTATAGTTGCTGCCACAGCCTTCGTCCACCTTATCTTCAACTGCGGTTACCTCCATTTCTTTGTTAAGGACAAGGGAGAAATCATGATCTATGTAACGGTACTTGGGGTTGACAGGTCGCACAACACCATTGCTAAACCAGTACGAATGATAGACCTGTAACTTGTTGTCAAAGTTGGGTATATCTGCATCAAATGATGTTGCTTGGATCTGTTTGCCCTGCAAGTTGAATAAAAATTTATTGAACATGGAAACCGAAAGATTGAGAATAACAATTGTGAGCACAGCAGCAAAAGCACACTACATTTGCAAAATAAAAGAAACAAACAGTCAGATTATTTGACCAATATCTTTGCATAAATTTAATTACAACCTCACTGTCACAGAGCACAAAACGCTGGTACTTTGTGTTGGAAGCCTTTCCTGTCAATATTCGTGATTTCTCGGCCACCCGCAGTCGGAGTTTCCATTCTTTGCATTCGTCCGTCAATCCAGACAACTTTAAAGTTTTACCTTCCATGATTTCAATGAATTCCTACAAAAGGCATTTGAATAGTGTTAGTATATAAGATATCAAGATTTTCAACTAATGATCAAGTCTGTTTCAGGTGACATTATATTATATTACTGCACACCACATGAGTGGCATCTCCGCATGATGAAACCGGCAAGCACTAACCATGAATGGAATCTAAAATGTGCTGTGTACGCGTGTTGCTCTATGCAACAGATCTTTGTACACAACATTTCGAGTTGTGCAATTAAATTGAATGCCGTCAATTGGTTCGATTAACACTTTAACTGCAGACCCTAACTTGGCTCTGGATAATGCCACATACAGTTGACCATGCGAGAATACAGGTTGCGGTAGGTAAACACCAACACGTTTCAGAGTTTGGCCCTGCGACTTGTTGATGGTCATAGCGAAGCATAGTCGAACTGGAAATTGTTTACGCTCGAATTCTATGGGATAGTGATCTGTTTGGGACGGTCTGAGCGGGATCCGAGGAATGAACACGGATTTCCCCTTATTTGGACCGACTGCAATCTCAGCATATATTACATTAGGCAACAACTCCTTGCAAATAAGTTTGACACCATTTGACAATCCAGACGACGGGTCAAGGTTGCGTAGCAACATTAGTGGACAACCTGGCTTCAATTCTAAGTGGTGAGGTGGGATCCCATTGGGAGTTAGTGTATGCAGGAATTCTACTGGATGAGTCGACTGATTCTCTGGCAGAGATCGATCGAAGCTATTATATGTATGAGACTGCCCTGGAAATCTACTCAGCAAAATTTCATTGATTCGGTCTACGCAGTCATTCCGAGGAGTCAGAATTGCTCTTTCGGTAAGGTACCGCGGGTCCAAACAGTCAGATTGGAAATTGCAGTATACAGCTTTAATAAACAAATCTATTGACATGCTTTCATCAATAAATGGCACAATCATCGATTTTGGCAAATCTATTGTCGCTTCATCAACATCTTGCACACTACCATTTCCAATCGACAAGAGAAATTGGCAGAAGGTAGGATCGTCAACAGCACGCATATTTTCCGTAAGATAAAGCAAATGCATACTGGCCCATAGAGGTGAGTCAACAATGCTGTTGGAGATACATTCCTCCTTAGTAGCACGCACCGTCACAGGCAGCACCTGCCTGAAATCACCTCCAAAGACCACGACCTTACCTCCAAATAGCGATTCATTGGAACATATATCGCGTAGCATACATTCAAAAGCCTCTATATTCTGCTTCTTCGCCATCGTCACCTCATCCCATATGATAACTTTGGCCTCACGAATAAGGTGAGCAAGAGCTGTCTGTTTTCCAATGTTGCAGGTATTCTTATCCGTGGTATCCAAGGGGAGCTTGAAGCGAGAGTGCGCAGTTCTTCCACCAGGCAAGTTTGAGGCTGCAATACCAGTGCTAGCAGTAGCCAGAGCAATCCCTCCACCACTGCGGACATATGCCAGCAGAGCTCTGTACAGGAAAGTTTTCCCCGTGCCACCTGGTCCGTCGACGAAGAAACATCCACCTTTCAGTTCGTCGATGTGATTTGTGATTATTTTGTAAGCTGCTGATTGCGCGTTATTTAGCTGGTCGATGGCAGCCACGTCTTCGGCTGGAATCGGCACTGCCAATTCCTCTTCAATTTCCCGATTCACGGAACTCATTTCCTCACTCTGACTAACTGGTAACGAAGTAATGAAATCAATCAATTGTCTCCCCATTGCCTCTAGAAATATATTCACTCCTTTAACAGTTCTAAATAGAATTTGAGCTTCATTCAATCTCCCCTCTTTCCGGAAATCTTCAGACAGATTCATATACATCCGATCCCACAAAGACCGTGGATTGCCTGGCTGGCAGTACACAAGGATAGTGGCAAATAAACGCCGCAATGTCTGCGGCATTTGAAAAGTCGCAGCTTCTTCTAAACAATCTTCAAGTGCTGTGTCTTTTTCCAGCAGACCGAGTTTCTCACATGCTTCACGGTATGATTCGCATATGTGATTCCTCACTGTCCGCAGCTGCTCGTATGATTCAGCACCTCGGACATGAGTCAGTAATAATCGGAGGAAAAAACGGTCTCCCTCCGAAGGATTAGCAGCAACAATACGTCCAATACTGTAGCCCTTCTTCCGAGGCTCCCAGCATAAATTTGTCTTATTCCACACGTAATGTTGAGGAAATTCACTATACAACCAACGCTTTGCACTTTCGTCACGCTTATTTGTTACGAAATATTCCGTCAACATTGTTTTTGCGTACTTCTTATCCGCGGCAATGTATGGAAGCTTCGTATATTTGTCGAAGGAAATAGATTGCATGCCGGGAAGGTGAAGTGGAAGTGCAGTTACAGAAGGATACATCTCGTTGAGCGGGAAACTGTAAAGACGCCATGCAGCCTCCGGAGGTGAAATCCACCTGGCAGACTGAAAGGCTGCAATTTCATCAATACCACTTGTTTGATTTGACACAAGCTGGAATGCAATTTTATCGTGCCCTTTGTAAATATACTTGTACAGATATTTAACTGCCTTGATTGTTGAGCAAATCTCGACATTTATGTGGCAATCATATTTCGCCAGCAAATATGGATTGTAAGGCACGACCCATCTATTATCAAGAGTGGCTCCGCGAACCTCAACAGTGCGACCGTTGCGCTGTCGGCGATAAATAGCAAACGAATTGTCACCAGTTCTTGTGGCATTGCAAAAATCCCGGGGATATCTGTTCTTGCATCCAGTACGAGGCCGCATACATACATTGTTCTTGTTGTGTTCACCACAAGGACCGTGCATCATATGCCTGACAACGGCATTGTAGAGATGAGGATTGACCTCAGGATCAGGAATTTCAGCTGAGATATACCTGTCATACTCATCAGGTTGCATCAATTTCGCAAACTTTTTCAGAATCAGCAGGAAATGCACATGTGGAAGACCACGTTTCTGATACTCGATGACATACGTATAAGCTGCAATCGGGCCAAGAATTTCTCGTTCAACTAAATCACGTTTCAGCTCAACTACCTTCGCACGGAAAATGCGAGCTACTAAATCCGGTCGATTCGATGCTTCCTCATGAGGCAGGAGCTCATCTTGGATTTCAGACCATCTAGGATTGCAAGTCATCGTCACAAAGTAATCAGGCTTCCCGAACTGACGCACGAGGGCCATTGCATCTTGATAACGACGCTTCATATCTCGTGGTCCCCCAACAAATGAAGGCGGTAGAACAACATGACGACCAATGTTCTCAGGATTCGTTTCTCCTGCTGCCAGACTATCAATTATACCTCGATAAAGTTCTGCGCGAATATCATCCTGGTTGAAGCGCACATAGTCAAGTCGACTTGTTTCCAATTTGATGTACATGTCAACAATATATTGTTGAAGCAAACGACCGAAAAATAAAATCGAGGAATGCCGCATGCTTCGAATTTGCAAACGATAGCAGTAGTACTGCCGACAGGTCACAGTTGGAATCTCTGACTCTGCATCCTCTTTACCTGCATCGACCAAAATAACAGTTACAACATGATGTAAATATGTCTGCATAGAAGAGAAGATTCTGTCATTCAAGAACATTGGGCATGTGCAAACCTGAACGTCGCTTCTTCTTCTTTGGCCCTTTTGCGGCATTATTCTTTGCAGGTTTCTTCTCAATACCAGTATGCCAACCAGGTTGACCATAAGGGAACATAGAGCTTGTTTGGTACCAACTTAAAATCTCAATAATCAGCTGAAAATAATCTGAAAAGAAAATCCAACTTAACTGAGAATTACAATATGTTTGGTATGAGCTGGAATTATAGATCACTAACTTGATCCATTTAACAAAATTTAAAGAGTTCTAAAGTCAAGTAATTGAATACACATATTTGTAACTGAAATGTGATCATGCTAATGTAAAAAGAAAATCAAAATTAATTTTTTAGAGATATTAAGCTGCATAATCCCCAATTTTGGAGATTCTACAATTGCACACAGATTATTTTAATCTGCAGATTATTAGATTAAAATCTGCAAGCATAACAAACGAGATTGTTGAAAAGAGAGCGATTTTAATCCAATTGAATTAAAATCTGGGATACCAAACATGCACATAATCGGGTACTGTAGTGGGTCGTAGCAACCCAAGTGGTACTTGATTGGTTCTGGCCCACCCTTCTTTCGCTGCACCAAGATATCACGCGAATACTTGCCTGCACGATATTCATCATCTATCCAAATGCCGGCAACCTGATCTGAAGTAGGCATGTTATGGGTTCTCTGATCCAATCCGGGATCACACCGAATACGTATATCACAGTCCATGAGATCAGGGGTTTCAGACATTGATTGGAATTTTTCATTATAGGGATTTGATTTCAGGATGTCAGTCAGGTAAGCAATAATAGACGGATCAACATTGCTGAACGTCTGAGATCGACAATGTAATTGATAAGCAGGATCGTAAAAATATAATTGCAGATATCGAGGTGTCTCCTCACCGGGGTCGAGGTTATTGATGTAATGATATATTTGACCCTGAACCCTGAATGTATAAATTCCTTTGCTGTTCTTGAGGATTTCACGATCATTCTTCACGCCCATAGATGTGAAAGAAAATAAACTGTTGTATGCACGAATCCAAGTTCTGAATTCCTGACTTGTTGCATTATCCGACAGTAGCAATGCAGCCAGTGTATCAGGAATTTCATGTGCAGCAAGAACAACTCGGCCCGAACTGCAGCAAAATCCATCTGGTTCATACGCAAACAGTTTGGCCTGGCAATGAGGACATATCCTTGGCTGGGGTAGCCGGCTCGGTTCAGTGGGAGGAGAGGGGGGATCACGTTGCCACTTCTTCCTACGCTTCTTCTCTGCAAGACAGACACATTGAAAATAATAATCAATACTGTGAACAGACAAGAGGGGGAATATCATGAAATCAGCAGTAGTATAATACTCACTCGATGGTTTAGCGCCAGTGGAAGTACCGGGAGGATGCTTGCTGGACTCACCTGACAATGAGCATGATGAACCACCTTCACCAATAGTCTCCGATGATGCAGGAATGTCAGATGATGACTGAGTTGCAGCATATCGAAATAAGGGAGGTGCAAATGAATCATGCGCTGTGCGAGAACACGGAGCAGTAGTGACGGTAGAAGGAGCAAATGCCAGTCCATGATTCTGCTGACCGTTGTACACATCCAGAGCAGTGACACAGAAACCATGACGGACAACAATCCGGGAAGATCTGGAATGTGGCGTTGGCTGTGCAGTTGCTGTGGACGGAGGCACTGAGGTACCGACTACATTTGTTGAGGCTGCAGGGCAATGTTTTGCCGGGAGACATGCAATACCACGTTTACGTAATCTCTGAGACGAAACTTTCCCCGTTCCACTGTGCTTTCGTTGCGAATCACATTTAGCCCGAGGCACAACAGTTTGCTCCTCTCCTCTGCATTCTCGACTATTGTTTGGACTCACACTGCTTATGTTTTCACATACTGGAGAAGCACTTGAGTCAACTTTTGACGGTCTACCTCTCTTCCGACAGTTTCCTGAAGTTGCCACGCTACTCGCTGCCTTGTCTGCATTAGCAACATTACAGTCTACGTCTTCTCCATCACGAACAACAGCTCTAGGCGTCTGTTCTTGTTCATTATGTACTTCTTTACCACCGCTTCCAGGCAACAAAGTTGGCCGATGAGTTACTGCTTCCGAATAAGTAAATTGTGAACCAGAGGAATGCACAATGTCAACCGATGATTCTCCACGAACGATGTCTGCAACCTCTTCTGTCACAATCACAGGATCAGCCTCATGAGCAGCGGACGAATCTTCCCTCTCACAGCTATAGCAACCTTTTGTTGATATGGTGAATGAATTTACTTGATCACGGAAAAAATGATTAGCGACAACCTTCGAGCTGTTTGGAACTGTTGAGTCTTTGGTTCCCTGCAATTTTTTCTGAACACCACTGGGGTCATTGTGTGAAGTTGCACTCGATCCATTCTTCCGAGGTCTTCCTCTTATGCCACATTCACGACGAACCCCAGGTGAAATATGTACAGCAGTTAAACCTGTGACATCATTTCCAGTGATCAGACAATCACCGACGCCAATCTTACTCGCTGGTTCAGTTGCAGCACAGTGGCGAACATCATTGTCTGCAACTTCACCACAACACCTGCGGTCAGCAGTTGGAGTTACAGAAGAAGAATCAATTCGTCCTCGCAATACCTGATTCAATGCATCAGAACACATAGATTGCATGACATCGCAACAGTCAGCAGCAACACATGAATTTCCGCTAATAACATTGGCGACCTGCAGTTTTTCAGAGGGGGGAGGTGCTTTAGGAGTAGCTGATGTGCTATCTCCGGCACAGGCCGTGTCAGACGGTGCAGTTACAGCAGTGGATTCTACGTGTTCACGGAAAAATTGATTCCGCACTACCGCATTAACATCACACATTGAGGCACCGTTCTCTCGCTCCAGCCTATGTCCAGGCCGGACAGTTAGCCTCTCTGAAATTGCACCAGCTTCATTTTTCCGAGGTCTTCCTCTTCTACCGCGTCCACGCCCAGTCCTGCATGATAGTTCTTGAGCAGATATCCCACATTCAACATTTTCAACCTCGGAACCATCCCTACCAGCAACGACAGTCATTGCAAAACTACATGATTCGGACGGTGTAACTTGCCTGGTATGGCAACCCACAACATCAGCCAATGAACTTTGAGAACTAACATCAGAAACCTCCCGCATTTCAATCACGGGAGACACGGGAATGGACTGCTGTGTTACATTTGAGGGAGACGATATAACAGTATTGGATGAACCACCCCCAGTGGAAGGATTGTGCACCAGCTTGGACACACCAGCTATTTCTATTTGATCACGGAAAAAATGGTTGCAGGCACGCGCGACATTATCAAATACTTTTGGATTGTTGTCTCGCTCCGTCCTTCCTCCAACTCCATCATTGACCTTATGCGAAGTCAAATCAGCTTCGGCTTTCCGGGGTCTTCCTCTTCTACCACGTCCACGACGACCCCCCCCCCCCCCCCTGAAATCTCTGAAGCAGATGTTGCATCGACAGCATTTGCAATTTCAAAACAATCGACCGCATTAACTCCAGTAACTACACCTCTACATGATTCAGTAGCAGCACAGTGACGAACATCATTGGCTGGGACTTCACCTCCTTCTCCGAAAACCTGAATCATTGCATCGGAACACATAGATTGCATAATAGCGGAACAATTAACATCAGCACATGAATTTCCGCTAATAACATCACTAACCTGCTTTTTTACGGAAGGGGGAGTTGCTGTAGGAGTGACTGAGGAACTACCCCCAGCAGAGGCTATGGCAACCGGTGCAGCAACAGCAGTGCCCTCTACGTGTTCACGGAAAAATTGATTCCGCACAGTCGCAGTAAGATCAGATATTGTTGCACCAGCAGCATTTTTGCGAGGACGCCCTCTTCTACCACGGCCACGACCACTACAGTCCACAGTTCGTCCACCGCCTACATTATCAGCATCAGGCAGTGCGAATGATGCATCAGTAGTGCCAGCATATACAGGATGGATAACAGTCAATGGTGATACATCATCTCCACCAGGAACTAAATTCCTACTCACTCCAGAATCCTGCAATGATTCTGATTCAGCAGGTACTGCAAGTTTCCCTGTGTTAACTAACTCTGGCGTTGCCTGATGGCTATTGCATGCACCGTGTGAGGTTACGACAACTGCATTTTTTCGAGGCCGCCCTCTTCCGCCGCGGCCACGAGCACCAGAGCTTGCAATTCTACCACTGCTTAGTTGATCAACTGGAGGCAATCTGCAAGACTGACCATTTGTAGTATCACATGCAGTACTGATAAGAGCTGGCGGCTGTGATGTCAGAACGCCGGGACATTCAATCTCTCCCTCACCCAGGGTATTACCGCGCAGTCCAGAAGCTTGCAATGCTTCCGATTCAGTGACCGGTGGAGTCTTGTGTGTATTAGTAGCAGACATACCTATATTGTAAATCATTACTCAGGACAGACCACAACAAATCTACAATCGAAGAATTTTTGTGATGCACCGAATGGTCGACTTTTTCCCATATTTTGGGACTTTTGTTCTAAACTTCCATCTACCTCATTCTGCAACGGTCTGCTGCCGTTAGTGAATACACACTTAACTCAATTCAAACTACTTCAAAATTTACTTATTCACTGACAAAATTTAAGTGACGCACATGTTCTAACATAACATATTCATCACCAGTAATGACATTTATCTTTTTAACATACATCCCATATTATATCATATTAAGCATCATATTGTACAAATCACACAAACAAATATGCACTCGTAGAATTTTAACCATCCAATAGAATTACGACCACATAACAATATATAAAGTTCACACATCACTAATAAAACAAGCTATGGCCAGCATTTTGAACGACAGTACCCGCATCATTTCAGAAATTGCAGAAAAGAACCTGTGATATGCAAACAACAATGCCAATACAGCAACCACTCAGCCCAATAGCTCCTTCAACGTTGCTGAAAAACCAGATAAACCCAGAAAACAAATTGAAAAGGAAAATTTTTTTTAAAAAAAAAGGAGGAAAATTTAGATCATCCCTGGATTTCAATCATGCCATGGAACAAACCATTCATTCGAACATCTTACCAGGAAAACAGTTGACAATGCGGTCCAATGAACTCGTCACAACCAGCAACACATCTGTAACCCCACAAACCAGCTGGAACAGATAACGTAATGCAATTAAACATGGGATATTCAAAGACACTGAATCAAACAAACAACTGTCTAACCAAATTTTGTTCCCGGCACGAAATACATCAAAGAATAGATACAAAAGTTGATCACAAACAGGGCAATTTTGTTATGATATACGATCTACAAGCTGCTGAATAGCAGGACACAATACAGTCGGTTAATTACCAAATCATTGGTATTTAATAACACCCAACTCCCACATCCAACGCCATATTACACCAAACCATAAACATTTAATAGGGGACCTACAAACTGCAATGGATCTGTACATGCAACTGTAGTGGAACACCTATGTACATAGAATAAACCAAATCATCAGCATTTAATAACACCAGACCACCATACCAAACCCAATCTGACCACAAACTACACACATTTTATCCCACAACCAGAAACTGTACCCAGTCTGAACATGCAACTCCTCCACTCAACCTCCGAACGGAAAATAAATTAAACAGTGAGTAAAATGCTGCGAAAATATAAGTGAACAATTTAATAAGACAAGGAAGAACTATCCAGAAACAGAGACAAACCATTGCACACACCTCTTACATCAAAATTCATACATGCAACCCCAACAGTGAACCTTTGAAGCACAAAAATGAAGAAGAAGAGAAAGGATAGAATTTAAAAGGAAAAAAAAAAAGAAACAGGGGATAAATTCATCCCAAAACAGGGAGAGAGCTTTGCACATACCAGGAAAGAGATCGAAGAGAGTAGACAGTGGGAGAACAGATACATCCTCTCATTAAACCCACGAGAATGTTGCGACACGTGTAAGCTGTGTAACAGCAGCTCACGTCAGAATAGTGGCTGGAACAGTACATGTACTTGGGCTCCAAGCAACAGAAGGCGGTGCTAATCCCACCAATGAGCACCGACACAGAGTGAGGGCAAAGTTCTGAGGGAGAAGACGATCAAATTACCTCAACCACTGACTATAATCGCCGTTGTAGAAAGCTTGAATGAGCAAGGGCAAAATCGACTGATAACAAATAATAACTTTCTGCATCAATTTGATGACATCTCCATGAATCTAACAAAAGCTATTTTTTTCCTATCAATTTCACATGTGCATCCAACTAAGCAGACAATATTACGGCCACCAAATATGAAACCCACACCAAAACATATGGAAATACCATGGTTGAAATGGTCATTATGGAAGGAAGCATGGTCAATATGAAATAACCCTTTAACCAAAATAGAGTATATTGAATAATTTAAAACTGCGCCTAAAATCACTTACTACGAAAGTACCTACCTAAAATTGTTAATTGCAAAAGTATCTCTGCTAAATTTAGACAGCTCAATCTTCGACTTGTGATCATTCTCTGACTCCACAGTGCGTACGTCGCCAAGCGACGCAACCCTAAACATCTAACCGACACAACCCTAAACGTCGCATATTTCTTCTGATCCTCTAATGAAGAATAAGCATCTCTCTCATGTAGAGGAAAACAGGCTTAAGATGAAATAACCCTCTAACGAAATACTTTATCATCTGAAATACAGCGAGTAGCAAGAGCGTAGATAGAAATTAAGAGAAATTGGCATGTAATGAACAATTTAAAGGTGCGCCTGAAATAACTTATTACAAAAGAACCTAACATAAGCTATTTTTTCCTATCAATTTCACATCTGCATCCAACTAAGTAGACAATATTACGGCCACCAAATATGAAACCCACACCGAAACATTTGCAAAAACCATGGTTGAAATAACCCTCTAACGAAATACTTTATCATCTGAAATACAGCGAGTAGCAAGGGCGTAGATAGAAATTAAGAGAAATTGGCATGTAATGAACAATTTGAAGCTATTTTTTCCAACAAATTTACATCTACATCCAAGTCACACAACCGATTTACAGCAACGAAATGTATTGAGGGCATCCCATAAAGCAGAAACACCAGGGGCAGAACCGGAAGTTAATAGATTCTATTTTTTTCATCGAATTTACATGTGTATCCAAAGCACACCACGAAATTACAGCCACAGACTCTATTCAGGATACCTAATAAAGAGACCACAGCAGGGGCAGAACTGGAAGTTAACTGAATCTATTTTTTCCAACAAATTTACATCTAAATCCAACCACTGCACCAAAATTACAACCAGTAAATCTATGGAAAAGAACCAGTAAATGACAAATAGCAGGGGCAGAACCGGAAGTTATCAAAAGTTATTTTTTTCATCGAATTTACGTATCGATCCGAAGCACAACACGAAATTACAGCCACCAACTCTATTCAGGATAGGTAATAAAGAGACAACAGCAGGGACAGAACTGGAAGTTAACTGAATCTATTTTTTCAACAAATTTACATCTATATCCAACGACTGCACCAAAATTACAACCACTAAATCCATTGAAAGCAACCAGTAAATGACAAATAGCAGGGGCAGAACCGGAAGTTATCAAACTTTATTTTTTTCATCGAATTTACGCATGGGTCCAGACCGGAAAACATAATTACATAATGATGCCATTATGGCCTCAGTAAAATACCGGTCCGCAGGAGGACAACACAGACATTTCAATCTGAAATAAATTGCAAGGAGTGGCGAAGAAGGACGTGGCAAAACACCGTTGGAGGTAAATGGCGGCAAACTCACATGCAAGCCAATCAATGGTCCACGGTGTGCAAAACGCCTAGCTGGCAAAGTGGCCATATCTCCTTTTATCATAGGTAGTATGATTATATAAATATATATTAATGTCTTCCAAAATGGATAAATAACTGAACAAATAACTCAACTCCTATCTAAAAATTAAAATAAGTAAGACAAAAAGAAACAACATATAGATGTTGTCAATTCAAACAAAAGTTTGAAGATGATACAATTCAGTGGAGGCAGGCATAAGAGCATCTTCCACAGTTGATATCAAATTTTACACTAAATCCTATATTTGGTGGAGAAAACTGGCTTGGCCTCCCACAGTTAACCCTCAAAAACACCATTTCACCATTTTTGATGGAAAAATAGCACTTCTGGTCTCCCAGAGTTTTCACCAATTTTACATCAAATAGTTATTCACCATTTCATCAAATTTAGAAAATGGTATTTTTGGCCTCCCACAACAAAACATCAAATTTATCACCAAATCATAAATTCCATAACTATCCAAATAAACAATTATTTTATTACAAAAAGAATATTACACGAAATTGGAAAATGATTAAATAACACTTCAAAAAGTATAATTGAACAATCTAATTTATTTGATCATGAGTATAGAAAAAAGAGCTAGCATGGATACAAATATATCGAAGTTTACGGGATTTCATGAGAGACTTCAGGCTAAAATGATCTTCTACTGGAATGATTAAAAAAGAAGTGACAGCCCTCACTGGAATGATGCAACCAAACAAGAATCAATTATTAACTGATATGGAAACCAAGGCAAAGGGATTTGTCAATTTCTTGACTTGCAACTGAAATTAGGTTTAAAAACCAGCAAAAGGTAACTAATCTGAACACGATTGATGAAAACAATGAACCATTGTTGGCAGTGAGATAAAGCTAAGAATCATCAAGCAAATATATCAATTTAATTAGGATGAAGGCCAAGAGAATTGATTTCCTTACCCGCCATTAGCGATATCAGCATCATAATTTTCTTGAACCAAGGGGAAGTTAACAAACTTGGGATGATTCTTGTACGCTTCAGTGCTTGTGAGCATTCACAAGGCCTACAATAAGCGATTTGAAAAAAACAATGCAGAGTTGAGAAAATATCAGGGTGGCAAGTTCAAGATCGAAAAAGAGCTAACCTGGATATAAAACAACAATGTTCGTACTCGCTGCTGTCAGAATCCGGTGACAAGAAGCACTCCTTTGCTTGCAGAAAATTGATCACTGTTGACTTTCAGAGTGTTATTGATTGTCTCTGCATCTCCTCATTGCAAAGATCTTTGATTAGGGTGATCGTAGCCTTTGCTGCCCGGATTTCAGAACTGCTTAAGAATCTGTGAATTACTTGAAATACTCATGTGCAGTGTTAAGGAGGTGTTCGACGGGACAGACAAGAACAATGGAGGTCTTACCCTGAGCCTTACATAGACCTTTTCTGGGGTGAGGGTCTTACCTAGGTCTGACAGACCGTCGTGTCACTTTTTCTCCAGAGAAAGGCAAGGCGAGACAAGGGGAAAACATGAACATGTCACCTGAGATTGTGCTCAACAACATTTAAACATTCATTTCTTCGAAATTTCAAGTGAAAAACTCAAAGGCAGCAACACAATTAACAAACATGGTCATTTTGTTTGCCTTAAATTTTGAGATTACAGCATTTGGAGTTTAAACATGTGCATCACCCCACCAATCTAAATATTACTATGGTGACCCAACCAGAGATGATTTTCCTAATACTAAAGACAAATATTTGTGTTAGCTTCAAAATTTGTCAGAGGACAAATGAAGAGACAAAACGTCGAGGAATCGGGGTAATGGCTTCAGTTTGGAACAACCGTATATCATTGCTCTTTTGAGTGGGGCTCTTGGATGTCAAAGCTACGTAGTGAACTGCTTTCTCACTTCTCCTATTATCTAGAACATTGGTAACATTAATTTGATTATCTTGTGAAAGTTTAATAAAATGTCCAATTTCTCTACCGAGCAGCGAGCACTTCATATGTAATCTAATTTTTAATGATTAGTAATCAAACATTTTTGAGGACATTCAAACAAAAAAATGGGCAAAATATGCGTAAGATTTATGGGTTACAATCCAAAATCATATAATTTATCTTACTTAACCTTTGATATCATATAGATGGGCACAATCTGCGTAAAAAACACATAAATGGGCAAAATCTGCGTAAGAAACATAAAAATGGGCAAAATCTGCGTAAGATTTGTGGGTTACAATCCAAAATCATATAATTTGTCTTACTTAACCTTTGATAACTATTGAGATAGTAGGTTCTTCAACACAATCAATGGATGCAAGTGGGAATAGTCAGAGTTGTTGCAAGGTTGCTGGTTGCATAAATTAAGTTAGAGATTTTGCTTAGAAACCAGAAGAACAAGACAATGCAACATATATAATTGTTTTTTTAGGGAAACATATATATTGTTCTATGATCTGCTAGTAATGCATACAACGATATATGCCTATAAAACATGGCATACATAGATAAATTATTCAGGACAGTCATTAATTCATACCTTGATGTGGTATTCTACTGAGCCAAACTCATGAATGTAAATGTGGTGATCAAGCTCCATTGAATTCTCTTTAGCCATAAATAAACTAATAAATTGAAATCTCATAAATTCACATGCAAATTGAAGTGCCATGTTTTGTGCTAAAATGAACAGATGGTAGATGATATTAAGGAGGAATCATAGAGCTAGAAAGAAGTAGACTTTACTCACTGATGCATCTTGAGAAGTAGACTACACATCTTATATATCCCAGAGGAGAAATAGAAGGCATGCCCAAAGTCATTGGAAACCAGAGATTAACTTATTTGCAGTCTCATATGTTGTAGAAAATGCTAATCAACAACATATTATTGTTTTATGATCTGCTACTAATACATACAGAGATATTTGTGTCTATAACACACACAGAAAGAGAAATCACTGACTTGTTCTATAAGCATAAGGTCTGATCTTATTTCTAATGTTAAGCAAGATACAACATACATAATGTACTACATAATTGAGGTTGAGGGCAAGACATTGAGTGATATTCCGCTCTAGAGTATCTCAAATGTACTCAATTTTCACAATTTTCAGTTGCATACTTAAACATTAGTCAGAATCAAGTAGCATGGCAAGAACTCAGACTGCCTACAACCTTAACATTTGAAACCTCAAAGACAGTTTATAAAAAAAAAAAAATCAAAGACATGTTCTACTAAAAAAGTAGTAGAACCCAGAAAACGGGACTCTTTCTCATCAAAGATACAAATAAAAACAACATTTTTTTAAAAAAAAAGTTAATGTTATCCTAATAGGAACACCAATAATTTAGAATCCAATGAAGTCATGAAGAAGCTTTTGCCTACCACAAACAAATTAAGGTGAAACTCCCAAAGAAAATCAATACAACCCGTCACTGCAAGAAGAAAGACTATGGAAACACGACACGTCAAAAATAAAACAATCCACTGATAAAATACATATTAGTTTGTCAAGCTATTTTTTGTTTCAAATTATGAACAATGATTCCAGTTTATTAGTTTACCTTTTTCTTCTCCTTCGTATCACCCCTTCGTTCTCCGCAGCTTTGTTTCTCTAGTTGGCTTCTGTACATGATTCTGCTTTTGCCCAAAGCACATTTAAGTAGGATGTTTCTTCAATCCAGCAGCCGTTTCCTCATGGTACACATAATTGTTTCCAGTATATCTTTTTTGAGAGCTAACTAACTGTATCATATGTGATTTACTTATTTGCCTTTTCCTAAAAAGTACTCAGTAGAGGTCATAAATGGACAACAACGTTTCGAACGTCTTATGGAGACAACACAAACAAATCGAAAAAACAGTATTTTAACTCGGACAGATAGAGTTGAACGACATATATTTCGATTTTATTCATAAGCAATGCTAATTTTGCTTAACAAAAGGCAAATCATTAATTTCACATGTAGAAAAATAATGCGTATCTGATCTAATGAAAATATATATTTGATGCTTCCAAAATCTAATCCGGATAGTTATTGGCTAACATTTTAGTGTAAGATATAGAATGTTATGGAATTCAAGTACTTAAATTTATATGTAATTTAAGTAATCCTACGTATCATTACAGAGGAAAAGAAAATGATATGTCCAGTTTATAAAATGTTCGTCTATGCGTAAGTGAGAAAGAAGATAAACTAATGGTGGAATTTTAGACAAAATATTTTAACAGTCACTACACATGATCTACAATTGGATGTTTTATTTCACGCAATAGCGCTCACATTAGTTTCTAACAACAGTCATTCGACACTGCTTCCCACACTTGAAGCCCCTTCCTTAATAGCATTCTAGAAAAAAGTAGATGTACATCATGTATATATCAGTAGCTAATGAATGTTCATTGGTGAAGAAGTCAAAAAGCGGAGATACATACAAGGGCTGTAAAAGAGAAGCAATGCTGACATGTTGGCTTGGTTATTCGAAGGGAATGGTCAAATAAGCATAATGCAGAATACCAATGATTCATTGGCAAAGATAGCTGTGAAGTTTAGGCTTGAAAAGCCTCTAAATAAGAGAGGCTGACCAAATCTGTTTGATAAAGTGAAAGAGTTGTTTTTAATTATAACTATATATTTTAAATTTATAATATATTATATAAATATATATTAATGTCTTCCAAAATGGATAAATAACTGAACAAATAACTCAACTCCTATCTAAAAATTAAAATAAGTAAGACAAAAAGAAACAACATATAGATGTTGTCAATTCAAACAAAAGTTTGAAGATGATACAATTCAGTGGAGGCAGGCATAAGAGCATCTTCCACAGTTGATATCAAATTTTACACTAAATCCTATATTTGGTGGAGAAAACTGGCTTGGCCTCCCACAGTTAACCCTCAAAAACACCATTTCACCATTTTTGATGGAAAAATAGCACTTCTGGTCTCCCAGAGTTTTCACCAATTTTACATCAAATAGTTATTCACCATTTCATCAAATTTAGAGAATGGTATTTTTGGCCTCCCACAACAAAACATCAAATTTATCACCAAATCATAAATTCCATAACTATCCAAATAAACAATTATTTTATTACAAAAAGAATATTACACGAAATTTGAAAATGATTAAATAACACTTCAAAAAGTATAATTGAACAATCTAATTTATTTGATCATGAGTATAGAAAAAAGAGCTAGCATGGATACAAATATATCGAAGTTTACGGGATTTCATGAGAGACTTCAGGCTAAAATGATCTTCTACTGGAATGATTAAAAAAGAAGTGACAGCCCTCACTGGAATGATGCAACCAAACAAGAATCAATTATTAACTGATATGGAAACCAAGGCAAAGGGATTTGTCAATTTCTTGACTTGCAACTGAAATTAGGTTTAAAAACCAGCAAAAGGTAACTAATCTGAACACGATTGATGAAAACAATGAACCATTGTTGGCAGTGAGATAAAGCTAAGAATCATCAAGCAAATATATCAATTTAATTAGGATGAAGGCCAAGAGAATTGATTTCCTTACCCGCCATTAGCGATATCAGCATCATAATTTTCTTGAACCAAGGGGAAGTTAACAAACTTGGGATGATTCTTGTACGCTTCAGTGCTTGTGAGCATTCACAAGGCCTACAATAAGCGATTTGAAAAAAACAATGCAGAGTTGAGAAAATATCAGGGTGGCAAGTTCAAGATCGAAAAAGAGCTAACCTGGATATAAAACAACAATGTTCGTACTCGCTGCTGTCAGAATCCGGTGACAAGAAGCACTCCTTTGCTTGCAGAAAATTGATCACTGTTGACTTTCAGAGTGTTATTGATTGTCTCTGCATCTCCTCATTGCAAAGATCTTTGATTAGGGTGATCGTAGCCTTTGCTGCCCGGATTTCAGAACTGCTTAAGAATCTGTGAATTACTTGAAATACTCATGTGCAGTGTTAAGGAGGTGTTCGACGGGACAGACAAGAACAAAGGAGGTCTTACCCTGAGCCTTACATAGACCTTTTCTGGGGTGAGGGTCTTACCTAGGTCTGACAGACCGTCGTGTCACTTTTTCTCCAGAGAAAGGCAAGGCGAGACAAGGGCAAAACATGAACATGTCACCTGAGATTGTGCTCAACAACATTTAAACATTCATTTCTTCAAAATTTCAAGTGAAAAACTCAAAGGCAGCAACACAATTAACAAACATGGTCATTTTGTTTGCCTTAAATTTTGAGATTACAGCATTTGGAGTTTAAACATGTGCATCACCCCACCAATCTAAATATTACTATGGTGACCCAACCAGAGATGATTTTCCTAATACTAAAGACAAATATTTGTGTTAGCTTCAAAATTTGTCAGAGGACAAATGAAGAGACAAAACGTCGAGGAATCGGGGTAATGGCTTCAGTTTGGAACAACCGTATATCATTGCTCTTTTGAGTGGGGCTCTTGGATGTCAAAGCTACGTAGTGAACTGCTTTCTCACTTCTCCTATTATCTAGAACATTGGTAACATTAATTTGATTATCTTGTGAAAGTTTAATAAAATGTCCAATTTCTCTACCGAGCAGCGAGCACCTCATATGTAATCTAATTTTTAATGATTAGTAATCAAACATTTTTTAGGACATTCAAACAAAAAAATGGGCAAAATATGCGTAAGATTTATGGGTTACAATCCAAAATCATATAATTTATCTTACTTAACCTTTGATATCTTATAGATGGGCACAATCTGCGTAAAAAACACATAAATGGGCAAAATCTGCGTAAGAAACATAAAAATGGGCAAAATCTGCGTAAGATTTGTGGGTTACAATCCAAAATCATATAATTTGTCTTACTTAACCTTTGATAACTATTGAGATAGTAGGTTCTTCAACACAATCAATGGATGCAAGTGGGAATAGTCAGAGTTGTTGCAAGGTTGCTGGTTGCATAAATTAAGTTAGAGATTTTGCTTAGAAACCAGAAGAACAAGACAATGCAACATATATAATTGTTTTTTTAGGGAAACATATATATTGTTCTATGATCTGCTAGTAATGCATACAACGATATATGCCTATAAAACATGGCATACATAGATAAATTATTCAGGACAGTCATTAATTCATACCTTGATGTGGTATTCTACTGAGCCAAACTCATGAATGTAAATGTGGTGATCAAGCTCCATTGAATTCTCTGTAGCCATAAATAAACTAATAAATTGAAATCTCATAAATTCACATGCAAATTGAAGTGCCATGTTTTGTGCTAAAATGAACAGATGGTAGATGATATTAAGGAGGAATCATAGAGCTAGAAAGAAGTAGACTTTACTCACTGATGCATCTTGAGAAGTAGACTACACATCTTATATATCCCAGAGGAGAAATAGAAGGCATGCCCAAAGTCATTGGAAACCAGAGATTAACTTATTTGCAGTCTCATATGTTGTAGAAAATGCTAATCAACAACATATTATTGTTTTATGATCTGCTACTAATACATACAGAGATATTTGTGTCTATAACACACACACAGAAAGAGAAATCACTGACTTGTTCTATAAGCATAAGGTCTGATCTTATTTCTAATGTTAAGCAAAATACAACATACATAATGTACTACATAATTGAGGTTGAGGGCAAGACATTGAGTGATATTCCGCTCTAGAGTATCTCAAATGTACTCAATTTTCACAATTTTCAGTTGCATACTTAAACATTAGTCAGAATCAAGTAGCATGGCAAGAACTCAGACTGCCTACAACCTTAACATTTGAAACCTCAAAGACAGTTTATAAAAAAAAAAAAATCAAAGACATGTTCTACTAAAAAAGTAGTAGAACCCAGAAAACGGGACTCTTTCTCATCAAAGATACAAATAAAAACAACATTTTTTTTAAAAAAAAGTTAATGTTATCCTAATAGGAACACCAATAATTTAGAATCCAATGAAGTCATGAAGAAGCTTTTGCCTACCACAAACAAATTAAGGTGAAACTCCCAAAGAAAATCAATACAACCCGTCACTGCAAGAAGAAAGACTATGGAAACACGACACGTCAAAAATAAAACAATCCACTGATAAAATACATATTAGTTTGTCAAGCTATTTTTTGTTTCAAATTATGAACAATGATTCCAGTTTATTAGTTTACCTTTTTCTTCTCCTTCGTATCACCCCTTCGTTCTCCGCAGCTTTGTTTCTCTAGTTGGCTTCTGTACATGATTCTGCTTTTGCCCAAAGCACATTTAAGTAGGATGTTTCTTCAATCCAGCAGCCGTTTCCTCATGGTACACATAATTGTTTCCAGTATATCTTTTTTGAGAGCTAACTAACTGTATCATATGTGATTTACTTATTTGCCTTTTCCTAAAAAGTACTCAGTAGAGGTCATAAATGGACAACAACGTTTCGAACGTCTTATGGAGACAACACAAACAAATCGAAAAAACAGTATTTTAACTCGGACAGATAGAGTTGAACGACATATATTTCGATTTTATTCATAAGCAATGCTAATTTTGCTTAACAAAAGGCAAATCATTAATTTCACATGTAGAAAAATAATGCGTATCTGATCAAATGAAAATATATATTTGATGCTTCCAAAATCTAATCCGGATAGTTATTGGCTAACATTTTAGTGTAAGATATAGAATGTTATGGAATTCAAGTACTTAAATTTATATGTAATTTAAGTAATCCTACGTATCATTACAGAGGAAAAGAAAATGATATGTCCAGTTTATAAAATGTTCGTCTATGCGTAAGTGAGAAAGAAGATAAACTAATGGTGGAATTTTAGACAAAATATTTTAACAGTCACTACACATGATCTACAATTGGATGTTTTATTTCACGCAATAGCGCTCACATTAGTTTCTAACAACAGTCATTCGACACTGCTTCCCACACTTGAAGCCCCTTCCTTAATAGCATTCTAGAAAAAAGTAGATGTACATCATGTATATATCAGTAGCTAATGAATGTTCATTGGTGAAGAAGTCAAAAAGCGGAGATACATACAAGGGCTGTAAAAGAGAAGCAATGCTGACATGTTGGCTTGGTTATTCGAAGGGAATGGTCAAATAAGCATAATGCAGAATACCAATGATTCATTGGCAAAGATAGCTGTGAAGTTTAGGCTTGAAAAGCCTCTAAATAAGAGAGGCTGACCAAATCTGTTTGATAAAGTGAAAGAGTTGTTTTTAATTATAACTATATATTTTAAATTTATAATATATTATATAAATATATATTAATGTCTTCCAAAATGGATAAATAACTGAACAAATAACTCAACTCCTATCTAAAAATTAAAATAAGTAAGACAAAAAGAAACAACATATAGATGTTGTCAATTCAAACAAAAGTTTGAAGATGATACAATTCAGTGGAGGCAGGCATAAGAGCATCTTCCACAGTTGATATCAAATTTTACACTAAATCCTATATTTGGTGGAGAAAACTGGCTTGGCCTCCCACAGTTAACCCTCAAAAACACCATTTCACCATTTTTGATGGAAAAATAGCACTTCTGGTCTCCCAGAGTTTTCACCAATTTTACATCAAATAGTTATTCACCATTTCATCAAATTTAGAGAATGGTATTTTTGGCCTCCCACAACAAAACATCAAATTTATCACCAAATCATAAATTCCATAACTATCCAAATAAACAATTATTTTATTACAAAAAGAATATTACACGAAATTTGAAAATGATTAAATAACACTTCAAAAAGTATAATTGAACAATCTAATTTATTTGATCATGAGTATAGAAAAAAGAGCTAGCATGGATACAAATATATCGAAGTTTACGGGATTTCATGAGAGACTTCAGGCTAAAATGATCTTCTACTGGAATGATTAAAAAAGAAGTGACAGCCCTCACTGGAATGATGCAACCAAACAAGAATCAATTATTAACTGATATGGAAACCAAGGCAAAGGGATTTGTCAATTTCTTGACTTGCAACTGAAATTAGGTTTAAAAACCAGCAAAAGGTAACTAATCTGAACACGATTGATGAAAACAATGAACCATTGTTGGCAGTGAGATAAAGCTAAGAATCATCAAGCAAATATATCAATTTAATTAGGATGAAGGCCAAGAGAATTGATTTCCTTACCCGCCATTAGCGATATCAGCATCATAATTTTCTTGAACCAAGGGGAAGTTAACAAACTTGGGATGATTCTTGTACGCTTCAGTGCTTGTGAGCATTCACAAGGCCTACAATAAGCGATTTGAAAAAAACAATGCAGAGTTGAGAAAATATCAGGGTGGCAAGTTCAAGATCGAAAAAGAGCTAACCTGGATATAAAACAACAATGTTCGTACTCGCTGCTGTCAGAATCCGGTGACAAGAAGCACTCCTTTGCTTGCAGAAAATTGATCACTGTTGACTTTCAGAGTGTTATTGATTGTCTCTGCATCTCCTCATTGCAAAGATCTTTGATTAGGGTGATCGTAGCCTTTGCTGCCCGGATTTCAGAACTGCTTAAGAATCTGTGAATTACTTGAAATACTCATGTGCAGTGTTAAGGAGGTGTTCGACGGGACAGACAAGAACAAAGGAGGTCTTACCCTGAGCCTTACATAGACCTTTTCTGGGGTGAGGGTCTTACCTAGGTCTGACAGACCGTCGTGTCACTTTTTCTCCAGAGAAAGGCAAGGCGAGACAAGGGCAAAACATGAACATGTCACCTGAGATTGTGCTCAACAACATTTAAACATTCATTTCTTCGAAATTTCAAGTGAAAAACTCAAAGGCAGCAACACAATTAACAAACATGGTCATTTTGTTTGCCTTAAATTTTGAGATTACAGCATTTGGAGTTTAAACATGTGCATCACCCCACCAATCTAAATATTACTATGGTGACCCAACCAGAGATGATTTTCCTAATACTAAAGACAAATATTTGTGTTAGCTTCAAAATTTGTGAGAGGACAAATGAAGAGACAAAACGTCGAGGAATCGGGGTAATGGCTTCAGTTTGGAACAACCGTATATCATTGCTCTTTTGAGTGGGGCTCTTGGATGTCAAAGCTACGTAGTGAACTGCTTTCTCACTTCTCCTATTATTTAGAACATTGGTAACATTAATTTGATTATCTTGTGAAAGTTTAATAAAATGTCCAATTTCTCTACCGAGCAGCGAGCACCTCATATGTAATCTAATTTTTAATGATTAGTAATCAAACATTTTTGAGGACATTCAAACAAAAAAATGGGCAAAATATGCGTAAGATTTATGGGTTACAAACCAAAATCATATAATTTATCTTACTTAACCTTTGATATCATATAGATGGGCACAATCTGCGTAAAAAACACATAAATGGGCAAAATCTGCGTAAGATTTGTGGGTTACAATCCAAAATCATATAATTTGTCTTACTTAACCTTTGATAACTATTGAGATAGTAGGTTCTTCAACACAATCAATGGATGCAAGTGGGAATAGTCAGAGTTGTTGCAAGGTTGCTGGTTGCATAAATTAAGTTAGAGATTTTGCTTAGAAACCAGAAGAACAAGACAATGCAACATATATAATTGTTTTTTTAGGGAAACATATATATTGTTCTATGATCTGCTAGTAATGCATACAACGATATATGCCTATAAAACATGGCATACATAGATAAATTATTCAGGACAGTCATTAATTCATACCTTGATGTGGTATTCTACTGAGCCAAACTCATGAATGTAAATGTGGTGATCAAGCTCCATTGAATTCTCTGTAGCCATAAATAAACTAATAAATTGAAATCTCATAAATTCACATGCAAATTGAAGTGCCATGTTTTGTGCTAAAATGAACAGATGGTAGATGATATTAAGGAGGAATCATAGAGCTAGAAAGAAGTAGACTTTACTCACTGATGCATCTTGAGAAGTAGACTACACATCTTATATATCCCAGAGGAGAAATAGAAGGCATGCCCAAAGTCATTGGAAACCAGAGATTAACTTATTTGCAGTCTCATATGTTGTAGAAAATGCTAATCAACAACATATTATTGTTTTATGATCTGCTACTAATACATACAGAGATATTTGTGTCTATAACACACACACAGAAAGAGAAATCACTGACTTGTTCTATAAGCATAAGGTCTGATCTTATTTCTAATGTTAAGCAAGATACAACATACATAATGTACTACATAATTGAGGTTGAGGGCAAGACATTGAGTGATATTCCGTTCTAGAGTATCTCAAATGTACTCAATTTTCACAATTTTCAGTTGCATACTTAAACATTAGTCAGAATCAAGTAGCATGGCAAGAACTCAGACTGCCTACAAACTTAACATTTGAAACCTCAAAGACAGTTTATAAAAAAAAAAAACTCAAAGACATGTTCTACTAAAAAAGTAGTAGAACCCAGAAAACGGGACTCTTTCTCATCAAAGATACAAATAAAAACAACATTTTTTAAAAAAAAAAGTTAATGTTATCCTAATAGGAACACCAATAATTTAGAATCCAATGAAGTCATGAAGAAGCTTTTGCCTACCACAAAAAAATTAAGGTGAAACTCCCAAAGAAAATCAATACAACCCGTCACTGCAAGAAGAAAGACTATGGAAACACGACACGTCAAAAATAAAACAATCCACTGATAAAATACATATTAGTTTGTCAAGCTATTTTTTGTTTCAAATTATGAACAATGATTCCAGTTTATTAGTTTACCTTTTTCTTCTCCTTCGTATCACCCCTTCGTTCTCCGCAGCTTTGTTTCTCTAGTTGGCTTCTGTACATGATTCTGCTTTTGCCCAAAGCACATTTAAGTAGGATGTTTCTTCAATCCAGCAGCCGTTTCCTCATGGTACACATAATTGTTTCCAGTATATCTTTTTTGAGAGCTAACTAACTGTATCATATGTGATTTACTTATTTGCCTTTTCCTAAAAAGTACTCAGTAGAGGTCATAAATGGACAACAACGTTTCGAACGTCTTATGGAGACAACACAAACAAATCGAAAAAACAGTATTTTAACTCGGACAGATAGAGTTGAACGACATATATTTCGATTTTATTCATAAGCAATGCTAATTTTGCTTAACAAAAGGCAAATCATTAATTTCACATGTTGAAAAATAATGCGTATCTGATCTAATGAAAATATATATTTGATGCTTCCAAAATCTAATCCGGATAGTTATTGGCTAACATTTTAGTGTAAGATATAGAATGTTATGGAATTCAAGTACTTAAATTTATATGTAATTTAAGTAATCCTACGTATCATTACAGAGGAAAAGAAAATGATATGTCCAGTTTATAAAATGTTCGTCTATGCGTAAGTGAGAAAGAAGATAAACTAATGGTGGAATTTTAGACAAAATATTTTAACAGTCACTACACATGATCTACAATTGGATGTTTTATTTCACGCAATAGCGCTCACATTAGTTTCTAACAACAGTCATTCGACACTGCTTCCCACACTTGAAGCCCCTTCCTTAATAGCATTCTAGAAAAAAGTAGATGTACATCATGTATATATCAGTAGCTAATGAATGTTCATTGGTGAAGAAGTCAAAAAGCGGAGATACATACAAGGGCTGTAAAAGAGAAGCAATGCTGACATGTTGGCTTGGTTATTCGAAGGGAATGGTCAAATAAGCATAATGCAGAATACCAATGATTCATTGGCAAAGATAGCTGTGAAGTTTAGGCTTGAAAAGCCTCTAAATAAGAGAGGCTGACCAAATCTGTTTGATAAAGTGAAAGAGTTGTTTTTAATTATAACTATATATTTTAAATTTATAATATATTATATAAATATATATTAATGTCTTCCAAAATGGATAAATAACTGAACAAATAACTCAACTCCTATCTAAAAATTAAAATAAGTAAGACAAAAAGAAACAACATATAGATGTTGTCAATTCAAACAAAAGTTTGAAGATGATACAATTCAGTGGAGGCAGGCATAAGAGCATCTTCCACAGTTGATATCAAATTTTACACTAAATCCTATATTTGGTGGAGAAAACTGGCTTGGCCTCCCACAGTTAACCCTCAAAAACACCATTTCACCATTTTTGATGGAAAAATAGCACTTCTGGTCTCCCAGAGTTTTCACCAATTTTACATCAAATAGTTATTCACCATTTCATCAAATTTAGAGAATGGTATTTTTGGCCTCCCACAACAAAACATCAAATTTATCACCAGATCATAAATTCCATAACTATCCAAATAAACAATTATTTTATTACAAAAAGAATATTACACGAAATTTGAAAATGATTAAATAACACTTCAAAAAGTATAATTGAACAATCTAATTTATTTGATCATGAGTATAGAAAAAAGAGCTAGCATGGATACAAATATATCGAAGTTTACGGGATTTCATGAGAGACTTCAGGCTAAAATGATCTTCTACTGGAATGATTAAAAAAGAAGTGACAGCCCTCACTGGAATGATGCAACCAAACAAGAATCAATTATTAACTGATATGGAAACCAAGGCAAAGGGATTTGTCAATTTCTTGACTTGCAACTGAAATTAGGTTTAAAAACCAGCAAAAGGTAACTAATCTGAACACGATTGATGAAAACAATGAACCATTGTTGGCAGTGAGATAAAGCTAAGAATCATCAAGCAAATATATCAATTTAATTAGGATGAAGGCCAAGAGAATTGATTTCCTTACCCGCCATTAGCGATATCAGCATCATAATTTTCTTGAACCAAGGGGAAGTTAACAAACTTGGGATGATTCTTGTACGCTTCAGTGCTTGTGAGCATTCACAAGGCCTACAATAAGCGATTTGAAAAAAACAATGCAGAGTTGAGAAAATATCAGGGTGGCAAGTTCAAGATCGAAAAAGAGCTAACCTGGATATAAAACAACAATGTTCGTACTCGCTGCTGTCAGAATCCGGTGACAAGAAGCACTCCTTTGCTTGCAGAAAATTGATCACTGTTGACTTTCAGAGTGTTATTGATTGTCTCTGCATCTCCTCATTGCAAAGATCTTTGATTAGGGTGATCGTAGCCTTTGCTGCCCGGATTTCAGAACTGCTTAAGAATCTGTGAATTACTTGAAATACTCATGTGCAGTGTTAAGGAGGTGTTCGACGGGACAGACAAGAACAAAGGAGGTCTTACCCTGAGCCTTACATAGACCTTTTCTGGGGTGAGGGTCTTACCTAGGTCTGACAGACCGTCGTGTCACTTTTTCTCCAGAGAAAGGCAAGGCGAGACAAGGGCAAAACATGAACATGTCACCTGAGATTGTGCTCAACAACATTTAAACATTCATTTCTTCAAAATTTCAAGTGAAAAACTCAAAGGCAGCAACACAATTAACAAACATGGTCATTTTGTTTGCCTTAAATTTTGAGATTACAGCATTTGGAGTTTAAACATGTGCATCACCCCACCAATCTAAATATTACTATGGTGACCCAACCAGAGATGATTTTCCTAATACTAAAGACAAATATTTGTGTTAGCTTCAAAATTTGTCAGAGGACAAATGAAGAGACAAAACGTCGAGGAATCGGGGTAATGGCTTCAGTTTGGAACAACCGTATATCATTGCTCTTTTGAGTGGGGCTCTTGGATGTCAAAGCTACGTAGTGAACTGCTTTCTCACTTCTCCTATTATCTAGAACATTGGTAACATTAATTTGATTATCTTGTGAAAGTTTAATAAAATGTCCAATTTCTCTACCGAGCAGCGAGAACCTCATATGTAATCTAATTTTTAATGATTAGTAATCAAACATTTTTGAGGACATTCAAACAAAAAAATGGGCAAAATATGCGTAAGATTTATGGGTTACAATCCAAAATCATATAATTTATCTTACTTAACCTTTGATATCATATAGATGGGCACAATCTGCGTAAAAAACACATAAATGGGCAAAATCTGCGTAAGAAACATAAAAATGGGCAAAATCTGCGTAAGATTTGTGGGTTACAATCCAAAATCATATAATTTGTCTTACTTAACCTTTGATAACTATTGAGATAGTAGGTTCTTCAACACAATCAATGGATGCAAGTGGGAATAGTCAGAGTTGTTGCAAGGTTGCTGGTTGCATAAATTAAGTTAGAGATTTTGCTTAGAAACCAGAAGAACAAGACAATGCAACATATATAATTGTTTTTTTAGGGAAACATATATATTGTTCTATGATCTGCTAGTAATGCATACAACGATATATGCCTATAAAACATGGCATACATAGATAAATTATTCAGGACAGTCATTAATTCATACCTTGATGTGGTATTCTACTGAGCCAAACTCATGAATGTAAATGTGGTGATCAAGCTCCATTGAATTCTCTGTAGCCATAAATAAACTAATAAATTGAAATCTCATAAATTCACATGCAAATTGAAGTGCCATGTTTTGTGCTAAAATGAACAGATGGTAGATGATATTAAGGAGGAATCATAGAGCTAGAAAGAAGTAGACTTTACTCACTGATGCATCTTGAGAAGTAGACTACACATCTTATATATCCCAGAGGAGAAATAGAAGGCATGCCCAAAGTCATTGGAAACCAGAGATTAACTTATTTGCAGTCTCATATGTTGTAGAAAATGCTAATCAACAACATATTATTGTTTTATGATCTGCTACTAATACATACAGAGATATTTGTGTCTATAACACACACACAGAAAGAGAAATCACTGACTTGTTCTATAAGCATAAGGTCTGATCTTATTTCTAATGTTAAGCAAGATACAACATACATAATGTACTACATAATTGAGGTTGAGGGCAAGACATTGAGTGATATTCCGCTCTAGAGTATCTCAAATGTACTCAATTTTCACAATTTTCAGTTGCATACTTAAACATTAGTCAGAATCAAGTAGCATGGCAAGAACTCAGACTGCCTACAACCTTAACATTTGAAACCTCAAAGACAGTTTATCAAAAAAAAAAACTCAAAGACATGTTCTACTAAAAAAGTAGTAGAACCCAGAAAACGGGACTCTTTCTCATCAAAGATACAAATAAAAACAACATTTTTTTTAAAAAAAAAGTTAATGTTATCCTAATAGGAACACCAATAATTTAGAATCCAATGAAGTCATGAAGAAGCTTTTGCCTACCACAAACAAATTAAGGTGAAACTCCCAAAGAAAATCAATACAACCCGTCACTGCAAGAAGAAAGACTATGGAAACACGACACGTCAAAAATAAAACAATCCACTGATAAAATACATATTAGTTTGTCAAGCTATTTTTTGTTTCAAATTATGAACAATGATTCCAGTTTATTAGTTTACCTTTTTCTTCTCCTTCGTATCACCCCTTCGTTCTCCGCAGCTTTGTTTCTCTAGTTGGCTTCTGTACATGATTCTGCTTTTGCCCAAAGCACATTTAAGTAGGATGTTTCTTCAATCCAGCAGCCGTTTCCTCATGGTACACATAATTGTTTCCAGTATATCTTTTTTGAGAGCTAACTAACTGTATCATATGTGATTTACTTATTTGCCTTTTCCTAAAAAGTACTCAGTAGAGGTCATAAATGGACAACAACGTTTCGAACGTCTTATGGAGACAACACAAACAAATCGAAAAAAACAGTATTTTAACTCGGACAGATAGAGTGACGACGAACGAACATGCAAACCATGATGATTTTCAGAGAAAATAAGTGGGGAGAGAAGAAGAGACAGATTAGTATCAATCGTATAAACCCTAGAAGAATAAATATGGTTATTTTAGATGCGAGACTGATGATACAAAGAAAATACGAAGAAAGAAACATACCTTTTGTTACCACCGAAAGAAACCGGTAGGGAAGAATCCTTTGGGTCTCTGATCAGGCATAGTTGATTTGTACTGATGTAGGGGTTGCCGCCGGAAATTGAAGAGTCCTCGTTAATAGGGGAATCTTTCTTGGAGGAGTCTACTGAAAAATAAACCGTACGTAAGAAGGAATTTGCTAGTCTTAACAAGACACTTTTGTAATAAACTATTTTAGAGTCACTTTCGTAATAAACTATCTTAGGAGTCACCTAAATTTCTTCACTCTTTTAAGATAGTAAAGATTATTGTACTAATTGCTAGATCTAGATATGATCAAATAATAAAAAATAAAATAAAAATAGAAAGTGCTAGGAAAGACCCCTTCTAACCCTGTAACAACTTGCTACTGGCTTTATTATGTTCAACGTAGTGTAGTAGTCGCTTCCATGACGCAGTTCGAATTGCCTATTACGTAAATTTTCTATTTTTCCTTTCAGTTCTTAACGAAGATAACTTGTTAACACGACTGTCAATTAACTAATAATTCTAGCCCTCTTACGGAAAGTGCCTAGCTAATTGTTGATTATTTGGTCATACTAACCTCTAACAAATAGTTTGTTTATTGTCAGCAATCTTTAAGATGATGATACTGAGAACAAATGAGAAATGAAACTGAAGGGCAGGAAGGATCTATCACATACAGATCTACAACATGAATTATAGCGGAAGATTCATGTGTTTACCTTGTCTTCCTAAGCTCCTTAATGCAGCGGATGATCGTTGTGTTGCTTGCTTTCACGCGCCTCCTTCTTGATCTTGCTCCCACCAATCTAGTGTGAATCTCGAGGACGAACTCTGATTTCCACACCACGTTCCACCTCCTTGGATGAAGTTGGAGAGAGACTAGGGTTCTCTACAACTAGTATGAATCTAGACAGAGTAACTTTATTCTCTGGAATAGCAATTAGCCTTAGCATAATAGCACTATAGCACATCATAATGTGTAGGAGGCTGCCTCCTTATATAGGCAAAACTTCTCCTAGGTTTGCACATAAACCCCTAGGGTTTGAGCCTTAGCTACTAACCCCTCTAGGTTGTGCATTAGTGCAACTAACCCCATAAGGTTACGATAATTACATTGGGCACCCCACATGGGCGCACCAATTGCTAACATCTCCCACTCGCACAGTGGGGTTGCACAATCTATCCAGTCTCTATCAATCTCCAACTTTCTATCATCTACAAAAGAGTATTGTGTGGCCGTGGCGTGTGACCGGTGAGAGTACCTGCATTTCGGGAGATCCGTACACCAAACTCGTATAGCCAGCATGGGAAGGCACCCTCTCGGGAGATCCACATACCAAACTCGTATAGCCAGCGCAGGAAGGCACCCTTAAAACATATAACAGTGATAATGCTCTTCGTAACTCTCGTATTCCCCAGATTCCTCCGATTGTCATCTCGTGGATCATGAGCACCTGCCTTGTCCCGAAAGCCATGCTCCAATGAGTCCACATCTCCTTTATATTTTCATATCCTACATGATCCCATAAGATCTTGCAGGTGGGCCCAATGAAGATAATAAAGAGCGATGCAACAAGAATCTTTCCTTACATACATGTGTCATTCAGATTCGGCTCAGCTGCTTTCCCAGCAGTGTCCGGAAGGCCGAATCATCCATAGCCGTAAGGTGTCACGCCAAAGTAGCACCACCGACCCGTCTCCTCATGACACAGACGTAAGTACAAAGGGTATACAGTGTCAATCACCTTTATGTGATCGACGAGGCTCACACGATGAGGAATCCCAGGGACTAATTCTACTCATCACCTCATGGTCACTCATAAGCGCGCCTCATTCAAGGGGGAATATGCGCCATAGTGTTTAGACTCTGATCAGAGCGCATGTCTTATCCTTGCAAAGGACCACTATGCAGATGACAATCCGGTATCCCTTATGGCCACCAGCCCGAGTGCTTCCATGTCACACTATTGTGAATAATTATTAGCTCTCGCATCTGGCTTTCTCTACACAGAATGTTCATGGTTCGGGGTAATAACCATGTTCGATTGGCCATAACCAGTCTCACCATGGAACTTATTTCCAATGCGACAGTTGAATCCGTCTGACAGGCTCCTAGCTCTACTGATAGACATCAAAGCTCTTATCATAGGCCATATGCTCATATGAAGAAGGCATCTCATATCATATCGCAGGCTTTCAGCGCTTATCGGGATTCTGTCTCATCTTCCGCCACACCCAGACATATCCAGGATATTGCGAAGGCGGTCGCTCGTGTGAGTGAGCCGACCTAGTGTCTGCGTGACATGCTCTATGCTAGTACAGGAAATGTAACATATCATACATGTATCAAAATGACATGTTGCTTAAAACAAATCCAATTAAAATCCAGTCAATCAATGTCTCGTGTGCTCATCAATCATATTGCTAGTTATCGACAACCAAGTCCCAATTCTCTAAAGAGATCCACAAGGACGACTCTCATGTGGTTTAGGAATGGGATGAGCCAACATCCTGGCCCATAGTCGATCCATTCCAGGATTACTCTCTAGGTAGTTATTTCACCTTTTTTGAAATAGTACCCTCGACTATGTGTTTGTCTTTACCGCAATGTTATAGCCGTATGCTAACACTACTCATGGTAATAGGTTTGTTGATAGCTCATAAGCTTACAAGAAACCCTTTTCGGTCAAACACATTTCTGCCATATGGCAGAATAGGCAATCGTGCTTCGCTTCCATGGTCAATGGAGCGGTCTAATACGATCATGCAACACTTATATTGCATTTGCTCCATGTGAGTCTATCATCGAGCATGGACGATAGCCTTAGTCTGATCCAAGTGCATCTAGGTCCCCACCCTAGTTAGCATATGTGGCTAACTAGTCGAAGCATCTTCTTCGATAGTCATAGCACGTGATTCATCATATAGAGTATCCTGGTTACAATCTTGTGTCTTAAATTGGAATATCCTGAAATCCTATTCTTCCGATTGCATAGCGTTCGCTAGGTCTGAGTATACACCATAGTGTATAGAAGACTCATTCTCCATCAGGCACTCTGGTTATCTGGTCATTCTTATATGGTGTCTTTTAGGGCACATGCCTAGGCTCGTGAAGTCTTGCGCTGAGCTACAGGAGTACAATTACTCCTCAGGGGACTCGAACAATCCCTAAGCTCCACTAGCCAATAGTGTGTCATCAATATTAAGTGACGTGATCATTAACTCTCTACTAGTAAGAGTGATACACAGCGGTTTCCATTTGTTATCGTAAACATATAGTAAACGATCCCTGATGAAATACCACTGTCTAGAGGACTAGCTAAGATCCCATATGGACTTAGTTATCTTGCACACATTCTGTGCATGACCTTAGTCACCTCTAGGATTTCTCCATTGAGAAATTCAGTCGTCACATCTATCGAGAATGGATCCACAACTATTGATGCTACCAAGCGAATCAACGTAATCCTTATTACCCAAAGCCTTGGGAAGGATACCTCGTTGAACCAACGCAAATTCGTCGGATCGACTCACACTCGTCGATGTCTATCCTCAGAATGAGTGTAGACTTATTCGCTTCTACGCAAGTCATATGCCTTACCACGCTTCCGTCTGGATCTCTGATTGACCTTGGAAATCCATTAATCTTCCAATAGTCTTCCATCCAGTTGGAAAGTCAACCTAGCCTTAAACTCGGTTGGCCCCTTATAGACTCTAATTTATCCTGTAAAGCTTAATATTCATTCTTCATAATTAGGGAACGATAAGGAATAGGATTCTATCCTATCGTTTATGCAAGGTGATCCTTAAGATCATCCCTTCGATCTCAAGTCGTCGATGGGGTATGCTCCTATGAGCAATTCCTTTGCATAGGAGGATCATCATTTGCTCTCATCCCTTATGGATGGGCACCCAGCTTGGAAATTCACTCCCACTGTTCAAAAGATCCTTCAGGGACTAATTCCTCATAATCGATTTAATGAACGGGTATCTTCCAGCGGTATCCTCCATGCTCGTGGGGATCATCATCTCTACGAACATATCCCTTAGTTATGGACATCTCCTATGAGAAATCATATATCTCGTGATACCATTTTGTTATACTACTTATCGGCTGTTGCGTTTCAAATACGCAACCCCTAGAGTGCTCCGAATAGCATAAGAAGATACGTTACTCCTTGAACATACGTTTCTTCCATCTAGGGTCTAACTTCCAATTCCTTCTTGTCAGGTGATGAAAGATCCTGGGACAAAACATCCTAGGTTCATCATTGTCTTGCGTGATGACCCTTATGGTCTTCCTTTCGATGTCAATTCATCGACGGGGTACGCTCCAAAGAACGTTCCTACGCAAAGAGGGTTCCTCCACATAGTCATAATCTATGATGGACTGTTCACTAGGCATGTTACTCCCACTGTCCTGAAGATCCGTAGGAACTATTTCCTGTTGATCATTCAGGGATGGGGTGTCATCCAGTGAAACCTTTGTTTCGTAGAGACTTATTTCTCAACGAACCTCTTCCTGACTTGAAATTTAGTTAGTACATAAGCTGCCGATCCCCCATGGCCTAAGGTGACCTCATTCAGGTTGCCTTTTGGTCCACATCTCGTAGGGTGTAGTGGCTACAGACTTGGTGGACTTATGGTTGCGTATGTTGATAGTCGTTTAGCAAAGTGACTCCTCCGAATAGGGAACTTGTACTTTGCACGCTCTACCATACATCAGACCATCTCTTACAGTAACCTATTCCTCTTATTCTCTACAGCCTTTTGCTGGAGCGTGGGAATAGCCAACTGCCCTACTATTTCTCTCTATCACATAGCTCTTGCTAAGATAGATACTTCCAATCTCATTCTGGCCAAGTACATATCCTTTTACCCAGACGGTTTTTCTACCTTTTGTAAAGACCTGTCTGAAGCACCCTTGTGCCTCAAACTTATGTGGCCCAAGCACACACAGTTGAGACGCGGACAATCATCTACGAATGTGACGGAACAGTAAGCACCATGTCTTAGCTCTAACAAAAAATGGAATACAACAACAGAATGAATAAGATATAAAGACTCATTAGTCCTTAATGCTCTACTGGATGGTTTGCGTTTCGCCGTTCATGTTCGGCAAGAATCACACACAGGTAAGGGTACCTTGGGCAAAATCCAAGCAGGCCTGCCCTAGCTAGCCTGAACATCCTTTCCTGTCATCGTGTGTCTTAATCTAGCGCGCCACATATCAGAATCTTAAGTCATACTTTTAAGTTGATATCCAAGAATTCTGAGGCGTCATTCATGCTAGAATCTTAAGAACGCAAACACCATGATATAACCATATCCAAAGTTAAAACTGTGACCAAAACAAATTTTGGTGGCTAATCCCTCAAAGATAATCCTTTGGATCCTTAGATGAGAAGTTAGTGCCAGGTCTGGCCTTTTCTCTTAGTCTTAAGAAGACTCCTTTTCTCCTTTTGCGTTTGCCAGTCTTGGGTAAAATCGGTCTTATACCAATATTGCCCCTAAATTCCCGTATCCTTGCCCCACCTGTTGCCTTGGTCCTAATACCGGGCTAGGGACTATATCTGCCTATCATACTTCACTAAGTATGATCATACTTCTCCAAAAGCCTTTAGCAATCATATATTTCTTAGACATCCGAAGTATGCTGGACTAGTATTCTTAGCAAACTCTTTTTGCTTAGATCCTAGAACAGGGTGATGTTTGGCCTTATCCAAACATCTTGACACTTACAAGCTGTGTCATATAACGTTTCATGGAACGTGGCAGAGATTGTAACAAATTTTAAAACGGATAGCTTATACCTGACAACCCTTAACTCTATTATCATACATGGCATCAATCTCAGACGTTAAAGTCGAGTGCTCAATATTATGACATGAGCCATAACTCATAGTAGAGGTAGGATTATTATGAGCCAATGCTCAGAATTTATGTACGCAAATGGCTATCATGGATCCAAGATTCTTCTTTGGCTTCCTACAATTTTAAAAGTGGTCTAGAACATGCTGATGAGGTCATTTCCCCACCTTTTCATAGCATGCTCTATGACATTATCTTGACTGCTGCCTCCCACTAATGGTGAGCCTAAAGATAATGTCTATGTGCTGCTGTGACAACTTATTCATCACAGGTTCGACCATATTTGTAGGTGGTTCGACAACCTATGTCCAACAGATGGTTACATAGTACGACGACTTATCATATCGTTTGTTGTCACCATTTTTAGCCTTTACAGTTTCGATTTAGACACGATTGATAGAGACATTGTGGAAGTTAATCACTAGCATTTACTTAGCTCCAAAATAACATGTGACATTGATTAAACTTAATAGTTCCTCACAAGGACTCCACCAAAACCTAGCGTATATCCTAGGAATAAAATCTCATCACTTGTGATTTCCTATCAATTTTAATCATGTCATCATGTGAGCTCTTTTGTTTTAGTTCTTTAGCATGCGAGGTTAAACATATATATCCAATAACACGCAGTTATAACATAAAACAAGCATAAGCATAAATAAATATGCAATGGATGTGGCCCCTAAGGTGCACTCCCACTATTGAGAGTACTTCTTGAGCAAGTCTTGAACTCCATCTCATGCCATCTCGCCTACTTGAGGACTCCAAGCTTGAGGCTCCTTTAGACCGTCTAATTGCTCCATGCACCTTGCGCCATAGCTTTTTGGTTTGGCCACCTCTCTTGAAGCTTCAATCTTCAATCTCTACTAACTATCTTATTTCTAATAAGAAGTAACCTCATAGAGGCGAGTGGATGAGAAGAGAAGACACTAGAGTATAGAGAGGCACGACACGCAGGCCGTATTTTGATTACATATTCAAAAACCAAAACCAAAACCAAAACCAAAACCAAAATATAAAACATCTATGCCACATCCATGCACCAAACACATCCATTCAACCCACAACAGCATGTATAACAATATAATAAACATACTGCAATTTTCTGGAAATTTCCGGAATGAAGCAATAATTACTGGAAATTAATAAGCAATAATCTAATCAACTAAAAAGATCGAAAATTGCTCCCTACCACTTAGGGTCTCACCACCTATGGAAAAACGTAGGGAAAAATGACCTAAGTCTCCAGAAAAAATTTGGGCTCAAAACAGTGTATTTAAGGTCGTCAAACTGCCTCGGGAAGTGTGCTAAACACTAATTAATTAATTAATCTGGAAATTACTAAAATTTTCCGTCGCTCCAAAAATTATGAAAAAATACCCATAAAATAGGAAATTTAATTTGGAGTCCCTAGGAAAAAATCGGACGAAAAATGACGGCGGGAGGAGGCCGCACGCGCCCTCACGCGCCGCCGCGCGTGAGCGCGTCCGCCTCCGCCACGCGCCGACGTCGGCCATGTGCCACGTCAGCATGCCACGTGGTATGCCACATCAGCACCTATGCTGACGTCAGCTGCCACATCACCCCGCCACGTCATCACCACGTCAACCGACACGTGGCTGCCACGTCATGGCCACGCCAGCCACTTGCTGGCGTGGCACCGCCACGTCATCTGCCACGTCAGCCCTAGGGCCACGCCAGCAGCCGCCGCCAGCCCTTAGGCGCGTGCGGCGCGTGGCGGCGCGTGGGGCGGCGTCGGTGGCCCGTGAAGCCCACGCGCCGCCTTCCCGTGCTCCGTTCCCGACGAAAATAATTTTTCCGGGATCGCCTTTTCGTCCTGATCCCGATTATGTGGTCGAAATCCAATTTTAACAAGTTTTTGAAAAACATGTTCTACTGATTGGATCTAGCAGTCTAGATTAATACAGTTCCGAAACTTTGAAAATTCATAACTAATTCACCGTAAATCCAAAAATATAAAATTTATATATCTGGAATCCTCGTGAAAAACCCTACCTAACCATATAGGTTTCGTCCACTGGTTATGAAATTTCAGAAACTCGATTTTTAATACAGATTCGGGAATGCATATCGAGGCACGAAAAACAAACTATTGGCTCTGATACCAATGAAGGGCATAAAGGATCTATCACATACAAATCTACAACATGAATTATAGCGGAAGATTCATGTGTTTACCTTGTCTTCCTAAGCTCCTTAATGCAGCGGATGATCGTTGTGTTGCTTGCTTTCACGCGCCTCCTTCTTGATCTTGCTCCCACCAATCTAGTGTGAATCTCGAGGACGAACACTGATTTCCACACCACGTTCCACCTCCTTGGATGAAGTTGGATAGAGACTAGGGTTCTCTACAACTAGTATGAATCTAGACAGAGTAACTTTATTCTCTGGAATAGCAATTAGCCTTAGCATAATAGCACTATAGCACACCATAATGTGTAGGAGGCTGCCTCCTTATATAGGCAAAACTTCTCCTAGGTTTGCACATAAACCCCTAGGGTTTCAGCCTTAGCTACTAACCCCTCTAGGTTGTGCATTAGTGCAACTAACCCCATAAGGTTACGATAATTACATTGGGCACCCCACATGGGCGCACCAATTGCTAACAGAAACCTAATTAGAGAGGAATTGGGAAAGTTTTGATTCTCATTACTCGTCAGAACAACCCAAACAAACAATTTATAATCAACTAATACAAGTCTATAGAATTACACTTGTAACCTCTCAATCTTCAACCCTTTTTACATAATAGCAAACAACTTCTAATTTTACATAATAGCTATCACACTTTATCATTCCCCCTCACTCTGAAAGTGGGTCAGAGCACACAGCTGAAGAGTGATTTCCAGAAACTCTTCAAGAAGAAGAGTGGACACTAGACACTCCACAAGAAGCACAAAACCAACTTATACCAGTAGTAGCAGCTAGCCAATCATTAGAAGGACAAACAGCAAGAGAAGCCAAACTAATGGGAACTCTTGTGGTTCCAGAAGAAGTAGAAGTAAGAGTGCTCAGGTCAACAACACCAATAGAGCTACACAGATTTTGAAACCTTGCTGCAGAAAGAGGTTTTGTAAGGATGTCAGCAAGTTGAGCTTCAGTACCAACATGATGCACAAGAAGAGCTCCAGCTGCAACTCTATCTCTCACAAAATAACAGTCAATTTCTATATGTTTAGTTCTACTGTGAAGAACTGGATTCTGAGCTAACTGCAGAGCAGCAACATTGTCACAGTAAATCGTGGAAACATGATGAAGAGGAATTTTAAGTTCAGTGAGAAGAATTTGAGCCACAAAACATCAGAAGCAATATGAGCTAAAGCTATAAACTCTGCTTCTGTTGAAGACCTAGAAACAGTAACTTGTTTCTTTGAAGTCCAAGCAAGAAGATTCTTTCCTAGAAAAACACAAGAACCAGTAATAGACTTTCTGTCCAATTGATCACCAGTCCAGTCACTATCTGAATAGGCAACTAAGTCAAGAGAACTAGTTTGAAAATTCAGACCATAATTCACTGTTCCTTTGACATACCTAAGAATTCTGTGAAGAGTATTTTGATCAGCTACTGTAGGCATGTGCAACTTTTGGCATACATAGTTAACAGCAAAAGACAAATCAGGTCTTGTGACTGTTAGGTACTGTAATGATCCAACAATACTGCTAAAGACTGAAGGATCATCAAGAGGAGTAAGATCTGGACTCACTTCAACTTTAAGAGCCATAGGTGTGGGTGAAGCCTTACAATATGAGAAGCCAACCTTGTGAAGAATCTCACTTGCATATTTTGATTGAGACAAAGCGAAACCAGAAGAAGCAGGTATGTAGGAAATACCTAAGAAATAAGACAAAGACCCCAAATCTTTGATAGAAAATTCCTTATTCATTGCAGCAACCAAGTGAGTAATAAAGTCAGCATCATTTCCAGTGAGAATTAGGTCATCCACATAGACCAGTAAAATGACCACTTTGCCGCTATTATGCATGTAAAAGAGTGAGGTATCTGTGGGAGAGGTTTGAAACCCTTGAGCCAAGAGAAAGATATGAAGTAACTGATACCATGCCCTAGGGGCTTGCTTAAGACCATATAAAGCTTTCTTTAAGCAGCACACATGAGTTGGATGAGCATTGTCCTCAAAACCAGGAGGCTGAATCATGAACACTTTCTCAGTGAAAGGTTCATGCAGAAATGCATTATTGACATCAAACTGTCTAATAGGCCACTGAAATTGATGAGCAAGAGTAAGAACCAACTTCACTGTTTGTTGCTTCACCACTGGACTAAAAGTGTCATTATAATCTATGCCTTCTTGTTGATGAAATCCCTTTGCAACCAATCTAGCCTTATACCTGGATATAGACCCATCTGAGTGCCTCTTCAACTTGAACACCCATTTACAACCAATAATATTGCTTCCCTGGAGGGTGGAACAAGAACCCAGGTTTGTTGAGTTTGTAAAGCTTGGAACTCTTCCTTCACAGCTTGTAAATGTAGGGTTTAGATCATGGATACGCAGCGGAAAGAAAACCCTCTAGTGATCACAAGAAGAGAATTATAACGATGGTAAAGGAAGAATCATGTTAAACACCTTAGGGTTCTCCTGTGATGACTTGCAACGTGAATTGTGTCACGTCTCTACGGTTGATCTACGCCTAGAGTTGAGATCTAGATATTCCTTCTCCTTTGTGCTATCTTGGACCAGAGGAAGAGAAATAAGAAATCACGCAACGAGATCCCAAAGGAAGCTTTCGGCTTCCTCTTGTGGCCGACGAGTAGGGGGCGGACCAAGGGGGTCGGGCTCGGCCTCCTTGTGTCTTGCTCTCTCTCCTTTGTTCACTCCCACTCAACTTATGTTATGAGCATTAGTGTGGGAAGGAAGATTGGAGTATCATTTATATAGTCCGACAACTCATTTTCAACTAAATAAAGGCCCTTCCTAATCCAACATGAGTTCGGATTAGTCCATTCCTTGCATATTAGTCCTACTAAGTTTGCAAGGTGTTGCAAAGTGATCCTTCTAATTAATTAATCGTATTAATTAATTCCAAAATCTAGTTCAAACCCATCTATCGTGTGACTCCATAGGTTCTATCTAGTTGATAGCAACAATTTGCTAATATGGAGCGGTCTCTAGCAAGACATCCATTCTAGCCAACTAATGGAATAGTCATCCGATAAACCTTGTGCAAGTAATTGTCACATCCCTTTGTCTCTATATTCGGATTGGACACGAGACAAACAAGTCACACTCGTATATCCAATCCATAGTTTCTCGATCCTGGGAATAGCCTTATTCGTGCAAATAACATCAATATCCCATATTGATTTATTTGACTCTGGCCAGACATTCCATAAGCACTATCCCTCGAGTGGCCTCGGATATTTGCTCCCGTTATGTGGGAGGGACAAATTCTATCTACGTATACTACGAATTCTAAGCTTGCTTCTTATTGTATCTGGTACACGCCTTTATAGCTACCCAGTTACGGTGTAGCGTTTGACGCTACCAAAATTACAATAATCCACAACTAGACCATCTAGTGACTTCAATTCTAAGGATGACAATACCGTTTTCACCACGAGAAGAGCTTGTGACTTTACATAACATGTATGTAGCCTTCTCGGAGATGGGTCAATCCAGTATGACATTAACCTTAATGCATACCCATGTGTTGGATCATGATATCTCCATATCAATCCAACCCCATACTAGTCTATAGATGATTGTCCCATTTAATCATTATATTGGACTAGGGATATTTAAGATAAACAACACAATTGTAAATCTAAGGACTTCATTATATTAAATTTACAATAAATAATACAATGAATATTCTAGTCAAAATAAGTTCATACTAAACTAGATGCCTCTAGGGCATCTATTCCAACAGTAACCATAGAGGATGAGACGTAGATTTTGTGACTGTACAAGGTTCTTTTTCTGTGGCAACAGTATGAAGAGAGAAGATATGTTTGGGTTTACTAATACCAGGTCTTAGCCTTGTCACCATAGAATGATTATTAACAGAAGAAGAATATGTAGGTGATGAAGAATTTGGTAAAGAAGATGAAGAAGAAGATGAAGCAATAGGAGAATGAGCAGCCACAAAATCATTAGCTTCAACATGAGGTACTGCTGAAACAGAGTCACTATAATTGGTGACAGGTGGAATGTATTGGTGAGAACCCATAACTGTAGTACTGGAGATCGGAAAATGATGCATAACATCCATATCTGTAGAAGAACTAGTACAATCTGTAGCAGTAGAGAAAGGAAAGATATCTTCCTGAAAGGTGACATGCCTGGACACATAAACCTTTCCTGAAATTGGACCAAGACATCTATAGCCACTAGGAGAGTGATATCCTTGAAACACACAGGCAACAGATCTGTTGGCAAGTTTGTGTGAAGTGTAGGGTCTTATCCAGGGATAGCATAGGCATCCAAAAACTCTAATGTTATGAAAATTAGGTGGAGATTGATGAATAAGCTCATAAGGAGAGATAAAACCAAGTGTAAAAAGAGGAATTCTATTAATAAGATAGATGCTAGAAAGGACTCCTTCAACCCAGTAGAGAGTAGGAACAAAGGCATGAGTGAGTAAAGCTCTAAGTGTCTCTGTGATGTGCCTGTGTTTTCTCTCTACAACACCATTGTCTTGTGGAGTGCGAGGACAAGTAACTTGGTGCTGAATACCTTTGAGTTTGAGAAAAGCTTCCAAAACTCTATTGCAGAATTCTCCACCTCCATCAGTTTTGATGGTTTTGACAGAAAGAGAGAACTGATTCTCTACTTGAGTAATAAAGACTGAATAGTAGAGCAGACATCTGACTTGTATACAAGAGGAAAGAGCCAGAAAAATCTTGTAAAATCATCCACAATAAGAAGATAGTGCCTAAAACCAGAGTTAGAAACAACTCGTGCAGGACCCCAAACATCTAGGTGCAACATCATCAATGGAGTAGAAGCTCTTGGACTGGGAAGAGTAGTGAATGGTAATTTCTTCCCTTTGGCCACATAACAAGAAGAACAATCATGTTGAACAAGACAAGGAAGCTTCAAGGTCTTGTAAAAAGCAGAAGAGATATCATGATCAGGATGGCCTAGTCTTGCATGCCACACTTGGGTAGGAGAAGTTGAAGCAAAACTTTTATGTGAAGAAGTGAGAGAAACAATAGCTTGTGCAGAAATTATTTGAGATGGAACAATGGTGTACAAACAATTAGTAGCCTTCCCATGATACAGGAATTTGTTGGAGACTTTGTCCTGTATCACCACAAAAGTAGCATAAAAAATGACAACACAATTATTATCTTTGGCAAGTTTCTCAACTAAAATCAGATTATGTGCTAATTGTGGAACATGAAGCAGTTGATTGAGAAAGAGTGTACCAGTAAGAGTGGGTAGAAGACCATCACCACTAGACACTGCTGTTGTAGATGAACCATCAGCTAGAACCACTTGAGAAGACCCTGGCCTGGTAAAGTGACTTTTATGATGAAGATGAGAGCCATCATGAGTGAGATGACTACTAGCTCCGGAATCAAGAATCCAATGGGCCTTAGAAGTAGAAGACTGAGCCAATAGAGGTTTAGGAGTATAGTCCTCCTTAAATCTATGCCAACAAGTAGCTGCAGTGTGTCCTGTCTTATCACAGATCCGGCATTGCACAGCGGACCTAGAACCAGAGGAAATATATGTCGAGCTTCCTTTTTGCTTATTGTAGTTAGGTTTAGAGTAGCCTTTTGAAAAACCAGATCCATAGGACCTGAAGTTGTTAGGAATAGGCCTTTACTGAAGAAGTCTCTAAAGTAGCAGCCAGAGCAACATCTGAAACTGTAGTTGCTGGATGAGCAAGAAGTGCTTGATGTTCAAGATCAACATGAACAACTTCAGAAAGAATTCTAGTGTGCACTTCTTCAATATCCAAAGACATAGGTAGATTTCTAATAACAGGTCTAATAGAATTAAAATCAGCTGGCAGGCCTTGGAGAGAGAAGAACACAAGATCAGCATGATTAACAGGAGATCCATCTAGGGCTAATTGTTCATCAATCAAACGAATCCGAGCTAAGAAGTCTTTCACAGATTCAGTACTGGTCTTCTTAATATTGTGCAATTGATACCTCAGATTGTAAATATCAATCGAATTGAGTCTTGTAAATTTATCTTCAAGAAATTTCCAGAACGCAAAAGCAGTATGGAGATGCTTAACTTGCACCAAAATCGAAGGACTCAAGGTCGCAAGAAGACAACTACGGATATAGGAATCTTCAACAATCCAATTCTGAAATTGAGGATTAGGTGAAGAAATACCTTCGCTGGAGACAATTTCTCATGGAGGAGACGATTCAGACCGAAGACGATCAAGCAGAAGACTCGCAGTGAGAGCACTTCACGCGGGAGACGCCAAACACCGTAATTGAGAGCGTCAAGCTTAACAGGTACAAGATGATGGAAGTTGGTGATGAAGAAATAAAGATTGGGAGTTATCGGATCCGGAGAAGATGAAACCGCCATGGATTAGTTCGGAGATGCAGAAGAAAATCCACCGATCAGTGGCTCTGATACCATGAGAACAAATGAGAAATGAAACCTAATTAGAGAGGAATTGGGAAAGTTTTGATTCTCATTACTCGTCAGAACAACCCTAACAAACTTTTTATACTCAACTAATACAAGTCTATAGAATTACACTTGTAACCCCTCAATCTTCAACCCTTCTATATTATTTATAAAAGCAGGAAAGTACACCAAAATTAAGACATGTGTCATGTTTACTTGAACTCTCTAACGGTGAAGACATTTGGCATGCTTATTTGGACTCTCTAATCAATGGTTATAAGGCCAGTGTAAATTCCTTAAAATTAATGTGCAACTTGGCATATTGTCATCACATAACCTTCACCATAATTGTCAATAACTCCTATTTGCATGATTAATTTATTAGCACAATTAATTAGCGACAACATGAGTTGCAAATAGTTAGTACTCCATAAATTAAAAAATCTATATTTTTTTCTCTAAGGTGTATTGGATTTACCCGAATTGTAAAAATTACATTTTTAAGAAAATGTAACAAGTATAATTCGATTTATTTCTTTGCTGAAGAAAATTGGAGAGTTATACAGTAAAAAAATGACAGTAATTGTAAACTTTGCAAACTACTATAACAAACATTATTTAGCTATGTGTCATTTCAATGATTATCATGTAGGTGTTAATTCCTTTACATTAATGTGCAAGTTGTTTGACTTTTTTTTGACATTTATTGTATATCAATTTTTAAAAGGAATTTTCAAAAAAAAAAATATGACAAATCTAATTTCTTTAATTCTTTTGTTTATAAAAATTAGAGAATTACATTATAAAAATATGATGTTGGTTGTAAATATTGCAAATACTATAAAAAAAATACTAACTAACTATATGTCATATCAAGATCACTATAAATGTGAAAATTGACATTCATACTATATGTGTTTCGAGTGCCAATGATGTAGCAAAAATTGAATAATTAAAATCGAGAGGGTTAATATTCACATACATCAACGGTAAATCTATTAAAATTTGACATTCATGCTATATGTGTTTAAAGTGCCAATGATGTAGCAAAAATTAACTAATTAAAATCAAGTGGGTTAAAATTCACATACATCATTGGTAAAGCTATTATTCTATCTAAGGTTTTCTCCCGGTTGACATTTTGACGGAAATTAATTGTTTATGTGCAATAAAAATAGTTCATTTAAATGAAAATGAAAATTATGTTAAAATAAGTGTGAAATAGATGAAGATAAATTTTATTAATCTTTTTGCAAAATTATTCCGGCTTTAAATAAAAAAATGCATAACCAAATGTTTATTCATAAATAATATCATCAAAATGAAATTTCTAAATTCTCTAATAGAATATACAACGGAAAAATGTATGACATTCACTTAGTCACTTCGACACAGTGATTTTGTTAACAAAATCTGCAAGAGCTGGGAACACATTAATTTTAGAGTGTAATCATTTTCTTTTAATATATAACATTAAAATATTGATTGGTGATACAAAATGAAACTAATGAATTAAACGACTACTTCCTTTTAGAAAGATTACATGACTAATTAACATATCAATAGAGCTTTGAACACAACAATTTTTCTCCCTGTTTGTTTTTGTATTGACATGAAGTCAAAGTCTGCTATTTTCTTATCTCCATTTACCTTATGCTACTTCTAGAGAAAAACCACAAACTTTTTTTCAATTCACCTATTTACCTTTAATATGTTTTTTTTAAATATATATGATACGTCATTTCATTTACCTATTGAATATCAATTACTAATAGATGTTTTCTTCAACATATCATTTTTCTAGGGACAATCTAATAAAAACGTCATTTACAATAGTCAACTTAGATTTATTTATTTTCGAATCAAATTCGGTTGCTAAAATATTTATTCTCATTATTTGACTTTAAATTGTGTATAGATAAATACTATGCTTTACTGATTGTTCTTTACCCCTAAAATTCACCTCCTACATGGATGCTTAGTTGGTTAATTAGTAAATAAATAAAATGTGATTAGTTTATGATGCATTTATTTTGTGTAATTCGAATCTATAATATTTTCACAGTCAATAGTCATTCATGTTGATTTGATTTTAGTTGTGGTTAGGAAGTTAAGTAAGAAAATTTCAACCTTAAATTATGTTAGATTAACAAGCAAAATTATAACTGAGTTATCACATTTTCTTTACTTTGATCACGCGTTAATTATTTTTCATAATTGCGGTAGAGGCCGCTTAAATCCAATATTTCATGCGGTAGATGACTCTCTAATTAATTGTATGGTTTGATTTTTCTAATGTACTTAGATAAAACATAGAAGACCACAAGAAAATAGACAAATATTTCTCCCGATGGTACTTTCTCTCATGTTCACTCTGAAATTGAAAGGCCAAAATAATGTGATTATTTAATAGAAGAAAATAAATATATTTTTATTATAGTAATCTATTAAACTTTGAATGGCGCCTTTTTGTCATAGTAATTTGACTCGGAGATAAATATGAATTTTCAAGCATTCTCCATTTAAATTTAATTGAATAATCAGTAATTTTTCTCTGTAAAATGATAAAAAAATTTAATGTTTGACTTAACTTTTCATTTTGAACTATGAAGGTAGTTATTTCCTTTATTACATAAGAAAAACCGTCGATAGTATGAATATGTAGGTGATGTAACAAAACTTTTCACATGCAAATGAACATTTTCTGTTAACTAAATGCTTTTACATTGTTATATACATTAATACATCAAAACTAATCGAGTAGTCGAAATTACTAAATTCTTATATATTAATTATAATTTGCAGTATTCATTCATTCACATAGCCCCGCGCAGAAGCGCGGGTTCTCGCCTAGTTTACATAATAGCAAACAACTTCTAATTATTGCATAATAGTTATCACACTTTATCAGATACTATGCGAATGGAAAACCAGATGTCTTCCAGTACAAGTACGTCTTTATGACAATCTTTACATATCTTCATGAATGTTTAAGTTGCTAACATCTATTATTAAGTATCACCAGCTCATCGATCGCTTTCTCTAATTTCTGCCTACAGTAATAAATTTGGGTAAAAGACATTGACCACTCTTGAATTTAGGATTAATTCCATCCCGCACCCCTGTGTTTTAAAAAAAGACACTCAGCACCCATTTAACGGAATATTCCGTGGACACCTAGCACCCTTCTGTCATGTTCCATTAGAAAAGTGGGTGATCAAATTTTTCAGACCGTATTACCCCTGTGCATTTTCTGAATCTTTTTACCCATGTTTATCACCAAGAACATCAAGCCAACATCATCAAGAACACAAAAAAAATCAATAAATTAAAAGACTGGATTGAACCAAGAATTTATTGCTTCAATCAACTTCCTAAACCCCAAAATACAAACCAATCAAAGATCCACACAGTGTCCCTCTCTCTCTCACAGCCTCCATGTTACAGTAAATCCACAATCACCACCACCATCAGCTGTAATCAACACCACTAGACCGCCACCACCGCCGAACCACCACCAACAACACAACTAGAAACAAAAAATAATGCAGATTTAATATAGCATGTATGAAAACAACATATCTATAACAATAATACACAAATATTTTTAATTATAAAATACGAAAACAGATCGTTCTTCAATGAGTTGCACCAATGTTGACCCAAAAAAAATCAGTAGCACCACTGCCACGAGTCCAACAGCAGGACCACCATCAGCATAACCTCGCCTCCGACGCCTCCATGAATAGATCTAGAAATGGAGAAAGAAAGAGAGGATAGCAGATCCACAGATGAAGAAGGAGAGAGTGAGAGCATGATTTACCTGGATTCGTTCTCCACCAGATCGGAAGAGTTATCTGCTCTAGTTCTCAGCATCATTCGGTCTCCACCATGGCCGATTCAGCTCTCCGACCCTTGTCAGGCGATGCACCCGCCGCGTTATGGGTCTAATTTGAGACGGTCGCCAACGACGCCGCCGGGTTTCGTTGATGACGACCTTATCTACTGCGGAAGAGAAAGTAGAAGATGGGGAAATTTACTATCTTGGGCAGACGGAGGAAGCAGAGGAGCCGCAGGTTGAAGGCTGTTAGGTCAGAAGAAGAAGAGGTATGTGGATCTGGGTTGCATCATCGTCAGGCGCAAGCTATTCTCGTGGACGGTGGGGACACTCCTCGCTGCCGGGCTAGTGGCCGGTGTCCTCACCCTTATCGTGAAAACCGTTCCGCCGGGCTAGTGACAGAAATCCCCAACAGAAACGTCGCTCAGAGTTGAGAAATTGGGGTGTGAGAGTTGAGAGAGAAAGTGAGTGGTGGTGTGAGTTTATGGTCTGTTGAGAGGTGAGAAAGTGGGGGAAGAGAGAGAAGAATTAGGGTTAAAAATGAAGGAGATATAGGGGTTATGATATATATAGGTTGTAATTTTAAAACATTTAAGGGGTAAAATGGTCTTTTTCTACGTGGTGTTAGTCAACGGTTACTCTCCATCCAAAATTTCGTGCAGACTGTCTTTTTGAAAACACAGGGGTGCAAGGTGGAATTAATCCTAAACTCAGGGGTGATCAGTGTCTTTTACCCAATAAATTTATATAATTAATTATTAACCTGGTTGGGATTCAGAGCCTGTTTGGTACCAGCTGAAAATCTCAATAATCAGCTGGAAATAATCTGAAAAGAAAATCCAACTTAACTGAGAATCACAATCTGTTTGGTATGAGCTGAAATTATAGATTGCTAACTTGATCCATTTGAAAAAAATTAAAAAGCTCCAAATTCAAGTAATTGAATACACCTATTCATGAATGAACTGCGATCATGCCAATGTAAAAATATATCAAAATTATTTTTTTAGAGATTTTCAGCTGCATAATCCCCAATTTTGGAGATTCTACAGTTGCACACAAATTATTTTAATCCGCAGATTATCAGATTAAAATCTGCAGACATAACAAACAGAATTGTTGGAAAGAGGTCGATTTTAATCCAATTGGATACCAAACATGCACTCAACTTGTCTAGTCCTCTAACCCCTACAGCCGGAATCTTACTACAACTAAATTCCGAATTAAATTGCTGGCATATATTCAATTTGTTTAACGACCTCCACCTTCGTTGTTTCCTCGCCCACAACGACCTCTACCTCCGTTGATGGTTGAGGCTTCTGTGAGTGGTGCAGATCGCGGCATTACCGGCGCGGGACGAAGGAAGAGAAGGAAGGTTCGAAGCCTCAAAATGCTCAGAACCCAGATCGGTTTGAGGGTTCGAAGCCCCAAATTCGTTCAGGAACCCACATCCCTACATCCTCGGATTTCGGCGTTCTTAATGTGTTGCAATTCGGATCCGCCAAGAACAGGCGCATGGGTTCAATAGGAGCCTCTTCGGATTTGTTCGGGTTTTGGCGGAGCACAGCTGCTGGATTTGGTGTTCGGGGTTCGATTTTCGTTCGTTGACTTTCTGGGCAGCGTTGGTCGTGGATGGAGAAGAAGAGAGGAGTCAGTGATGGTGGTTCGGGGCTGTTGCGTTTGGGCGAGGTGAGTTCGAACAAACACATTGAGGTCTATTTCTCTCTGTTCTTGGTTTTGTTAGATGCGACCAACCGGTTTCTGGTGGAAATAATTGGGGATTCTCCTATGTGCTTTATCCGATTGGTGGCCAACACACTGTTTTTAGACTACCAATTTCTTAGGTTTAGAACTTTTTCTTCGTTCAAACGATTTCTGATGGATATCTTTCCCTCATTATATCTTTTTTTATTGTTGGCTTGCTCGATTTCGGATCCGTTGTTGTTGTTGTTGTTGTTGTGGTGGTGGTGGTGGTGGTGGTGGTGGTGCTCAAGAACATCAACAAACATGATAAGGTCATTTTGTAAAAAAAAAAAGAATGGTATTATTTGTCCACAATTTTGAAGGGTAAAATGGTCACCAAAAGTCAGTTTGCACTCCTCCACTAACGGATTGTAACAGAAGGGTGGTATATGTCCACTCTCCATCCGTTAACAGGGATGTAAGGGGAATGAGTCGACTCGGTCTCAGATACTAGGAGTAATAGCAGCAGTGAAGTTGTTAAACATAGGAGGGGTTTGTCATGGTTGGTCATGAGCCTTTGTGGCCTCATTTTGTGGTGTGGGAAGAAGAATAGAGTGGAAGAAATGTATTTTTTCATAAATCAAGGGATAAAATATATTTTGTCCATAATTAGAAGGTGGGAAATGTATTTTTTATCAAACTTAATTAGAATTATTTAATTAATTATTAGTTAATTTAATTACTTAAGTCGAACCGGACTGTCTTGTCAACTGACCGGTAAGAGTCTAGGTTAAGGTTAATTATCACAACGTATAAATAGGTTAGGGTTAATACTATTAACCCGTAGGGGTAGGGGGAGGGGGAGGTGTGGGGAGGAGGAAAATGACATGGGTTGGAGATGCCCAAGGGGAGGTGGAGGGGGAGGAGAGGGGACAAATGACATGGGTTGGAGATGTCGCAGGCCCACCATTCCCCCCCCCCCCCTCAAACAACTACTCATCTCCAACCAATTCATTTCTCCGGCCAACAAAATTAATTTTTAATATACATTTAATAATAAAATATAAATTATTAATACTAAAAAAATGAATACAAAATGATATACCAATATATATTTACAAAAACTATAATAATAATAATTGTATCGTTATGATTCAATAAAATTGAAGCTTTTTAACCGTGCTTTCAATTATTTAATAATTATAATTGTTAAGTGTATAAAAATTAAGATTTTTAAATTTTCAACAATAAATGATAAGGATGACTTTTCGTAACTCTACTTTTCAACATGGTGAATACATTATTATTTTTAATAAATAATAACAAAATTAGAATGTATTAATCATTATAAAAAAAATTCTTAATATAATCATAAAATATTATTAAGTGTAATTAATATGCCAAATATTAAATTAATTAACCACCCCATGTAGGGGGCAGGGATGTCCAAAGGACCCCCCCCCCCAAACCATCCCACACGCAAGACAAAATTTATCCCCATTCCCACACCCAAGATAAAATTTCTCTCCGTAGCAACCCTTCTCGATCCCCTCCCCTCATGAGGATGGAGTTGAACCATATTTATATACAATATAATTATCTTCCCGGTAGTAAGGCTACTAACAAACTAAATCTGAAAGAAACCAAACAATCATATTTCCATGATATTTTGTAACATTTTTTGAAAGGTAAACAATTTTGAAAGAAATTTTGAAATTTAAATTTATATATACAACTACAACCTTCAAAATCTACAATTTTACTAAATACTACCGCTGTTTTGCCAAGTTATTTCTCATTTAACTTTTTAACCCGTATTATATTACTTTGACTTAGTAATTTGGACAGCAAAACAGTATAACTTTTTGATAATTTATTCATGGTTTTTTAGAATAAAATTTATTCTATAATACAATGAAAATATTGTCAAACTCTTGAATCGTTTTGCCATCCAAATCGTCAGGTCAAATTACTCCGATGAATAATATTAATAAGTAAATGAAAAATAACCTAGCAAAACGGAGGTATAATTTATATCGAGAGACTGAAAGTGCTTTTTGAAAATGATTAAAGTAAATTGATAGTACTACCTCCGTTCTCAATCAATCTTCACAGTTTGACTTTCTCTTCTGTAACTGAGTCACTTTGACCCGGTGAGTTGGATGGCAAAACGATAATTTTTTTGGTAATCTTTCCAAGGTGTTGTAGAGTACAACATGCAAAAATTATCAAATTATAGCATCGTTTTACTAGTCAATACGCCGATGGTGCGGTGGGGAGGAGGATGGAACGACGTTGGAAGTCGTTGTGGTGATGGTAAGGTGGTGTCGGAGGAGGCAATGATGGTGTCCGAGGTGTTTCGTGAGAGTTTCTGATGGTAGAGAAAGAGCGATAAGGATGCTAGGGTTTCGGATGAGAGGAAAAGGAGAGAAATTAACTATTATAGTGGGGTAATTTTTTCCAATTTTTGGGGTAGTTATGTCTTTTCACCCCTCCATTAGTGTTGTGTTAGTTTTTAGCTCTGACAATGATAAAAAATGTATTTTTCCATTAATAAGGGGGAAAATGTATTTTGTCCCTAATTGAAGGATGTAAAATGTCTTTTACTCTAATTATATTGTTGACCCGGTTCATATGGTAGACCTGTGTCATAAATCCACAAGATGCAGCAGGAATCATAGGTCGTCGGGGTAATAGAACCTAAGACGTGAAGATAGATGGAGAACAAAGGAAGTGCTCATTTACTAAGGCCTAGTAACGTCGTTTTTCCTCGACTTTGAGTTACTACCAAGAGACCCATATTTCAACTAAAAAGAAAAATAGACCCCATGTTGACGTCTCGCGAAATCTCACAGTCGCGTTCAACCTCTAAAGCCCATCCAGGTATGCCAAACCCCCACTAGCAGAAATAACTTTGACCCCAATGCTGAATTCTTCAACATTGCTTTGCTAGCCAAGTTAGCATGGGGACCTTGGATTAACAAAGAATGTCTTTGGGTAAGGCTTCTTCTTAACAAATACTGTCATCTGATTGATTTTCATAGATTTGACCCAAGTAGGTCTGACTCCTATTTCTGGAAGGGGATGCTCAAGGTAAGGGATATTATTGCCCATAGAGTCCTAAAAATGATTGGTGATGGGCTTTCTATAGATATTTGGCAAGACCCTTGGGTCCCCAACCTGGAGAATAGTAAACCTAAACCACCTGATGATCTTGAGAGAGCTCCAAAGAGAGTTCATGAGCTTATTAACTGGCATTCCAGGACTTGGAAAGTAGATTTGCTCAACAGGTGGATGATGACTCAAGATGAAAAGATATTCATTCTCAATATTTGTATTCCTATCCAACCCACAAGAGATAAATGGGTTTGGATAAAAGAGAAAAAAGGTAAGTTTACAACCAATGTTGTATACCACTTACAGAATGCTGGAAATGTGGCACAACACCAGAATTTTGATTGGATGCTTATATGGAAGGCAAAAATTCATAATAGATTGAAGATGATGATGTGGAGACTGTAGGGTTTTGATTCATGGATGCGCAACGGAAGCATAAACAATCATAAAACCATGCAAAACCCTCCAAGGATCACAAGTCAAGAGACATAACGATGGTAAGGGTTAGAAATCAATAACACACCTTAGGGTTCTCCTTTGATGACTTCAAACGCGAATTGTGTCACGTTATCTATGGTTGATCCACGCCTAGAAATGATCCTAGATCTCCCAAGTCCTTGGTGCTAGCCCGGAAGAGGAAGAGGAAGAAGAATCACGCAAAACGAGACCCAAAAGGAGGGCTCGGCCTCCTTGTGGCCGACGGGGACGGGGCGGCGGCAAGGGGGCGGTCGGCTCCCTTGTTGCTTGCTCTCTCTCCTTTTGTTCTCTCCCACTCTTTGTTATGTTCAATAATGAGCATAAGTTATATGGGAAGGAAGGAAGGAAGGTCCTTTATATAGTCCAACAACTCCTTGCCAACTACCTAAAGGACTTATTCTAGTCCTACTAGAATTCAATTTAGTCCCTTCCTTGCAAATTAGTCCCTACTAAGTTTGCAAGGGTTTGCAAAGTGATCCTTCTAATTAATTAATCCAATTAATTAATTCCCAAATCTAGTTCAACTCTATATAGTGTGTGACCCCATAGGTTCTATCTAGTTGGTAGCAACTATTTGCTAATATGGAGCGGTCTCTAGCAAAACATCCATTCTAGCCAACTAATAGAATAGTCATCTTGACAACCTTTGTACAAGTAATTGTCTCATCCCTTTGTCTCTATATCCGGATTGAACACGAGACATACAAGTCACACTCGTATATCCAATCCATAGTTTCTTGATCCATGGGAATAGCCTTATTCGTGCAAATAACATCAATATCCCATATTGATTTATTTGAGTCTGGCCAGACATTCTATAAGCACTATCCCTCGAGTGGCCTAGGATATTTGCTCCCGTTATGTGGGAGGGACAAATTCTATCTACTTCCACTACGATCTCTAAGCTTGCTTCTTATTGTATCCAGTACACGCCTTTATAACTACCCAGTTACGGTGTAGCGTTTAACGCTACCAAGATCACAATAATTCACAACTAGAATATCTAGTGACTTCAAGTCTAAGGATGACAATACCATTGCACCGCGAGAAGCGCTTGTGACTCAACATAACGTGTATGTAGCCTTCTCGGAGATGGGTCAATCCAGTGCAACATTCCCTAATGCACACCTATGTGTTGGATCGTGATATCTCCATATCAATCCACCCCCATACTAGTCTATAGATGATTGTCCCATTTAATCATTATACTTGACTAGGAATATTTAAGATAAACAACACAATTGTAAATCTAAGGACTTCATTATATTAAATATCCAATAAATGATAAATGAATTTCTAGCCACAAATAATTCATACTAAACTAGATTGCCTCTAGGGCATCTATTCCAACAGTCTCCCACTTGCACTAGAGCCAATCTGGCGCATCTCGTATGCCCATACTCCTACTGTGCCCTTCATGCTTCCACTGCGTGAGAGGCTTTGTAAGCGGGTCTGACAGATTATCATCTGTAGGAATCTTGCATATCTGAATGTCTCCTCTATCGATAATATCTCGAATCAGATGAAACTTCATGAGCACGTGCTTGGACTTCAGGTGCGACCTGGGTTCATGCGATTGCGCGATCGCCCCAGTGTTGTCACAGAACAACTCAACTGGATCCGCAATGCTAGGGACCACACCAAGTTCAAAAACAAACTTTCTGATCCAAACAGCTTCCTTTGCTGCGCCATTTGCAGCAATGTACTCAGCCTCTGTTGTAGAATCAGCTACCGTCTCTTGCTTGGAACTCTTCCAGCTCACCGCTGCTCCATTCAGGCAAAACACATATCCCGATTGTGATCTAAAGTCATCTCTGTCGGTTTGGAAGCTTGCATCAGTGTAACCCCTTACACGCAACTCTTCCTCACCGCCAAATATCAAGAAAGCATCCTTAGTTCTTCTCAAGTACTTTAGGATGTTTTTGTCTGTAATCCAGTGACTCTCACCCGGATTGGATTGGTATCTGCTTGTCATACTCAAGGCATATGACACATCTGGTCTAGTACATAACATGGTGTACATGATAGATACTATGGTCGAGGCATAGGGGATTCTACTCATGCGTTCCTTCTCAATCTCATTGGAGGGACAACCACTCTTCGAAAGAGTGATTCCATGTGACATGGGCAAGAATCCCTTCTTGGAATCTTGCATGTTGAACCGTTTCAACACCTTGTCAATATATGACTTTGACTTAGGCCTAGAAACCTCTTAGATCTATCTCTATAGGTCTTTATACCGAGTATATAGGCTGCTTCCCCTAAGTCCTTCATTGAGAAACACTTTCCTAGCAAATCTTTAACAGATTGCAGCATGGGAATGTCGTTTCCAATGAGTAGTATGTCATCCACATACAAGACCAGAGAGCTCCCACTGACCTTCTTGTAGACATAAGACTCATCTTACTTTCTGATGAAGCCAAACTCCTTGACCACTTCATCAAAACGTCGATTCCAACTCCTAGAAGCTTGCTTCAATCCATAAATGGATCGTTGCAGCTTACAGACTTTGTTGGCTTGCTTTGGATCCTCAAAACCCTCCGGCTGTATCATATACACGTCCTCGAGGAGATTCCCATAAAGGAATGCTGTTTTGAAATCCATCTGCCAAATCTCATAGTCGTGGTATGCTGCAATTGCAAGTAGGATTCGGATGGATTTGGTCATAGCGTTTGGTGAAAAGGTTTCATCATAGTCAATACCATGAATCTGTCTGAATCCTTTAGCCACCAATCGGCCCTTATAGGTAATCACATTACCATCCATGTCGATCTTCTTCTTGAAGACCCACTTGCACCCTATGGGCCGCGCCCCATCGGGTGGTTCTACCAAAGTCTATACTTTGTTGGTATACATGGATTCCATCTCGGATCTCATGGCTTCCAGCCACTTCTGAGAGTCTGGGCCACTCATGGCCTCCTCATAGGTAGTAGGCTCATCATCTATGAGCATCGTGTCACCAGAATCGGTTACGAGAAGTCCATACCTCTCGGGTTCCTGGCGCACTCTACTAGATCTACGAAGCTCTTGTGTTACCTTAACAGGTTGCTCCACAATAACTTGTGGTTCCTGTTCATGTTCCATGATCGGTTCAGTGATTTGTGGTTCTTGAACCTCTTCAAGTTCTACATTCCTCCCACTTGCTTCTTTAGAGACAAATTCTCTTTCTAGAAACACGCCGGTCCGAGCAACAAACACTTTGTTCTGGGTTGGATTGTAGAAGTAGTAACCCTTAGTTTCCTTAGGGTACCCCACAAATTTACACTTATCCAATTTCGGCCCCAGCTTGTCTGATTGTAAACGTTTTACATAGACATCGCAGCCCCAAATCCTCATGAACGACAGTGAGGGACGCCTCCCACTCCACATCTCATATGGTGTCTTCATGACTGATTTAGATGGAACACGGTTAATGGTGAAAGCTGCACTTAATAGAGCATAGCCCCAAAATGATAATGGAAGATCGGTTTGACACATCATAGATCGAACCATATCCAATAGGGTTCGATTCCTCCTCTTGGACACGCCATTCCATTGTGGCGTTCCGGGTGGTGTGAGTTGGGACACGATCCCACACTCTCTAAGATAGTCGTCAAACTCTTGGCTCAAGTATTCTCCTCCACGATCCGATCGTAGAGCCTTTATACTTTTGCCAAGTTGCTTCTCTACTTCATTCTTGAATTCTTTGAACACTTCAAAGGATTCGGATTTTGCCCTCATAAGGTACACAAATCCATATCTACTGTAATCATCAGTAAATGTAATGAAGTAGACATAACCACCCCTAGCAGGCGTGGCAAATGGCCCACACACATCGGTATGTATGAGTGCCAATTGCTCACTAGTACTCTCACCTTTCTTATTGAAATGGGACTTTGTCATTTTTCCCAATAAACAACCCTCACATGTCTCATATGATTCAAAATCAAATGAGTCTAGTAATCCATCCTTATGGAGTATATATACACGTTTCTCATTTATGTGGCCTAAACGACAGTGCCATAAATAAGCAGGATTTAATCATTTATTTTAATCCGCTTGGTATTAATGTTGTAGACAGGATTGCTTAGATCAAGGACATAAAGTCCATTAAATAATTGCGCACTAAAATAGTGAATATTATTTAAATAAAAGTAACAACAATTGTCTTTTATTGAAATAATAAAACCATCCTTGTCCAAACAAGAAATAGAAATAATGTTTCTGCTCATAGCAGGCACAAAATAGCAATTATTTAATTCTAAAACTAATTCTGAAGGCAGAGATAGCTCGCACACGCCTATGGCCAATGCAGCAACCTTTGCTCCATTCCCAACGCGCAGATCTACCTCCCCTTTAGCCAATCTTCTACTTCTCTTTAGATCCTGCATATTTCGACAAATATGAGATCCACATCCAGTATCTAATACCCATGATGTAGAGAAAGTTAAATTGACATCTACAACAAAAATACCTGGTGGTGGTGGAATCACTATTCCAAGCCTCTTGTCCTCCAGATATTTTGGGCAGTTCCTCCTCCAGTGTCCAGGCTGACTGCAGTAGTGACATTCACCTTTAGTCACACCTTTGGCAATGCCACCAACAGGCTCAAGGGCAGGTTCCTTGGACTTGGCAACTGGCTTGCCTTTGCCCTTGGAGGAAGAGGCAAACCTTTTGCCCTTTCCTTTCTGTACCATCATTATGGCCTTGCCCTTACCCTTGTTGATGCTCTGTTCAGCCGTCCTCAACATATTGAGTAAATCTTTCAGAGGTTTAACGATCTCGTTCATGTTATAGTTCATAATGAACTGTCCATAACTCTCGGGCAACGATTGCAACACGAGATCGGTTGCCAACTCTTGGCCGACCGGGAACCCCAGTCGGGCGAGATTCTCCAAGTACCCGATCATTCGGAGTACATGGGATCCCACCGGGTTCCCTTCTGCCAGATGACACTTGAACAGTGCCTTAGAGACCTCATACCTTTCTACCCTCGCCTGCTCTTGGAAGAGCTGCTTTAGATGTTCGATCATATCGACAGCATTCATGTTTTCGTGTTGCTTCTGAAGATCAGAAGTCATGGTGCAAAGCATAAGGCAGGCCGCATCATTAGCGTCATCAACACGCTTTTGATACGCCTTTAGGGCAGCAGGTGTTTGGTTCTCTGGACCTTCTGGAACATGCTCCTCTATTGCGTACAGTTTCTTCTCTTGCTTGAGAACAATTCTCAAGTTTCTGTACCAATCAAGAAAGTTGGTTCCAGAGAGCTTGTCCTTCTCAAGGACAGATCGTAGGGAATGTTGTGAACTCGATGAGTTGTTTGTCATTTGGAATTCTACAAAAAGGAAAATACGCAAGTTTTAGTATTTGTGAATTTTTGACTATATTCAATAATGGCTAGTTTATCAAATATAGCTCCCACTATTTTTCTACGGATTAATAACCCTCAAGATATTAATGCGGAAAATATCCTTATATTTTCTAGTGGGCCAAGATCCATCTTTCATCTCCTTATGAGCTTGCTTTGGCAAGTCACCCATAATTTGACTACTTTAGGTAGGAACAATTCCAATTGCATCCCATATGCAACTCTTGGTTCAATTGGGCAAATAACTCCTTATTTATCCCTCCATATGGATATTCCCAATTGATTGCCTCTAGGTTTCTTAATCAAATTAATAGCCTAGTTGTGTTCAACCTCTTATCTAAACAATTGCATATTGTTACGTGCCATCGCATTCCATCATGATGAACCAAGGCGCCATGCTTTGGCAAGCACGAGCTTGGTAAATAATGATGATAATGAGTGTTTAAATAACGAGAAGGCAAGAACACAATATTTGAATTTTGAGGGATTTTTAAATTCAATTTTTAATTGTTTTGTTGATCAATATCAACTAATCTATCTATTTGAGTTTGGGCACAACTCCAAATAATAGATCCGGGTTGTCTAATTATCTTATTATCCTAATTGCATGCATCATCCATACACCAACCACACAATAATAAGACAATAAAATAAACAACCACAAAACAGAAATTAAACGTGATGTGGATATGGCCTTTTTCTAGACTAAGATAATTCCAAGCCAATGGAATTATCTATGAACCCTAAAGCAAACACATCTCCATGCGTCTTGATCTTTTGGTCCACCCTTCATAGTCTTGTGGAATGCTCCATGCTCCATGCTCCATCTTTTGTGGCTTCTTTGGCTTTGGGCTTCTTTTCTTCAATCTTGGCTAACAATCTACTTTATCTAGCACTAGCTAAGTTCTATACTAAATAAAATAAATCTCACAAGTTGAGAAAAAAAATGGCACGCAGGCCATAAAACCCTAATAATTATTACAATTAATTGATCAGCTCGCAGGCCGTAAAACCAAACCACAAAATTAAACATCCACATCAAACCACATCCTAAGGCCATATCCAATCACCATGCGATTTGCACATAAACAGTTAAAATCCAATTTTAACGCGCTTGGTCAATTTTAATTGTTTTTAGGATTTCTAGGGTTAAAACGGTCCATGGGCCCAACAATCAAATTGCCCGGGCCCAATAAGATAAACCACAAGGCCCTAGGGCCGGCCCGGCCCACGGGTTAGGGCCGCCCGGCCCCTAGGGCGGCCAATCTTGGGCGGCAAGCAAGGGGGGCGGTCCCTAGGGGGGCCGAACCTCCTTATGGGAGTTGTTTCCAAAACAACTCCCTTGCTTGGTGCCCAAGTTTGGTTGTTTCCTTGTTTTGGAAGAACTCCTTCTTCCCCAAGGATGCCCAAACCCTAGATCTAAGATCCTAAAATTTCTCAAACTCACCAATTCATGCATCCAATGCAAAAATTGGATCTTAATATGATTAATTATTGACAAATTGCATCCCATGCTTGATTTGTCTTGTTTTACGCGATAAATAATCAAATTAAGGTGTAAAACAACTAAAACGTAACACATAAACCACGTTTATGCTCTACGACCTGTGGCTCTGATACCACTAAAGGGTTTTGATTCATGGATGCGCAACGGAAGCATAAACAATCATAAAACCATGCAAAACCCTCCAAGGATCACAAGTCAAGAGACATAACGATGGTAAGGGTTAGAAAGCAATAACACACCTTAGGGTTCTCCTTTGATGACTTCAAACGCGAATTGGGTCACGTTCTCTATGGTTGATCCACGCCTAGAGTTGATCCTAGATCTCCCAAGTCCTTGGTGCTAGCCCGGAAGAGGAAGAGGAAGAAGAATCACGCAAAACGAGACCCAAAAGGAGGGCTCGGCCTCCTTGTGGCCGACGGGGATGGGGCGGCGGCAAGGGGGCGGTCGGCTCCCTTGTTGCTTGCTCTCTCTCCTTTTGTTCTCTCCCACTCTTTGTTATGTTCAATAATGAGCATAAGTTATATGGGAAGGAAGGAAGGAAGGTCCTTTATATAGTCCAACAACTCCTTGCCAACTACCTAAAGGACTTATTCTAGTCCTACTAGAATTCAATTTAGTCCCTTCCTTGCAAATTAGTCCCTACTAAGTTTGCAAGGGTTTGCAAAGTGATCCTTCTAATTAATTAATCCAATTAATTAATTCCCAAATCTAGTTCAACTCTATATAGCGTGTGACCCCATAGGTTCTATCTAGTTGGTAGCAACTATTTGCTAATATGGAGCGGTCTCTAGCAAAACATCCATTCTAGCCAACTAATAGAATAGTCATCTTGACGACCTTTGTACAAGTAATTGTTGTTGGAATAGATGCCCTAGAGGCAATCGTAGATTTAGTATGAACAATGTTTTGGCTAGAATATTCATTTATTATTTATGGCGATATTTAATATAATGAAGTCCTTAGATAAATTGTGTTATTTATCTTAAATGTCCCTAGTCCATTATATTGATTAATAGGGCAATCAAATATAGACTAGTATGTGGGTAGATTGATATGGAGATATCAAGTCTAACACATGGGTATGCATTAGGAGTAATGGCATACTGGATTGACCCACGACGAAAAGGATACATTATATTATGTGAAGTCACAATCTCTTTTCGCAGTGCTAATATTATTGCAATCCTTGGACTTGAAGTCACTAGATACTCTAGTTGTGAAATATTGCGCTTTGATGTTATCAAACGTTACACCGTAACTGGGTAATCATAAAGGTGGCAATCGGGCGTGATAGGAAGCAAGCTTAGAGATCGTAGTGATGTAGATAGGATTTGTCCCTCCCACATAATGGGGGTAAATATCCACGGCCACTCGAGGGATGAGGCTTATTGAATGTCTGGCCAGAATCAGATAAATTAATATAGAGATATTAATGTTATCTGCAAGCATAAGCATATTCCCAGGATCGAGGAACTATAGATTGGATATACGAGTGTGACTATTTACGTCTCGTGTCCAATCCGGATATGGAGACAAAGGGATAATGCAATATGACATATTGGGCACAAAGGTTTGTCGGGATCACTGACTATTTCTATTGGTTGGGTTGCATGGATGTGTTGCTAGACACCACTCCATGTTAGTAATAGTTACTACCAACTATATAGAAACCTATGGGGTCACACGTCAAATAGAGTAGAGCTAGATTTGGGATTAATTAATATGGATTAATTAATAGAAGGATCATTGTGCAACACCTTGCAAACTTAGTAGGACTAATTTGCAAGGAAGGGAATAGTTCTAGTCCTACTAGAACAAGAAAACTCTTTTATGGAAACAACAAGGAGTTGTTGGAGTATATAAAGGAGGCTCTAGCTTCCTTCCCACAAGATGAGTTATTAGTCATAACACACAAAGAGTGGGAGAGAGCAAAAAGAGAGAGCAAGACAAGGTGCTAGGGCCGAAACCCTAGCCACCCGTCCGCCCCCCTACCCGACGGCAAGAGAGGGCCGCCCCCTCCCTTGTGCTTTGGTGATTTGTTGCTTTGATCTTCATCCCTCTTCCTCCAAGGTTCAAGCTAGCACTTGATTGAAGGAAGAATCTAGATCTCACCTCTAGACGTGGATCAACCGTAGAGACGAGGACATCATTCTTCGTGTGATCTCACAAATCAAAAGGTACACATCTTCTATGTCCTTAATCATGTTATGATGTCTCTTCTTGTGATCCTTGGTGGGCTTTGAGTAGGGTTAATTTTTGTTATTCCGCTGCGTTACCTACGTCAAAACCCAACAGTGGTATCAGAGCCACATGTCGTAGAGCATAACATGATATTATGTGTTTACGATTTCAGTTCATACACCGTATTATTGTTTATTACGCGAAAACTGAAAAATTGGCATAGTAGATGAAATATTGAATTTGATTCAATCAAACAAGACCCAATTTAACATTGGATGTTAGAATTGGTGAGTTTAATCACATAGGATGTGAATAATTGGGTTCTTAAAAATTAGGGTTCATGGGCACATGATTGAAAAGGGGTTTTCAATTATGGAAATAAAATTATGGAAATAAATCCATATGGAAACAACCTTGCTTGGGCAACAAGGAAGGAGGAATGGGACTAGGGACGAAACCCTAGCCGCCCGCCCCTCCCTTGCGCGCCAAGCAAGGCCGCGGCCCCTTAGGCGTGCGGCGGTCCTAGGGTTCGGGCCACTTGTTGGCTTGGACCCTTTGGACCGTTGTGAAACCCTAGTTACCCAATTTCATTAAAATTAAACAAGCGCGTTAAAAATTGGTTTTAACTGTATTATGTGCTTTATTGCATGGTGGATGGATATGGCCTAGAATTTGGATGTTTATTGTTTTGTGGTTTGGTTTACGGCCTGCGAGTTGATCAAATTAATGTAATAATTAATTAAGTTTTACGGCCTGCGAGTCGTTCTTTTTCCCCTCGACATGTGAGGTTTTTGTTATTTATTTATTCTAGATGTTAGGCTAGAATTAGAAATATTTAGATGATAGCCAAGAGCATGGAGAAGAAGACTGGAGAACCAAAGGAGCCAAAAGACATCCCTAGGCGTGCAGCTATGGTGGAGCACATGGAGATGAGCTCGGCACTTTAGGGCAATTAGATATTATCATTGGCTTGATAATATTATTAGTCTAGAGGCCATATCCATGCCACGTTTTTTTTTATTTTGTGGATGTTTATTATTCATGCCTTGTTATTTATTTTGTGTGTATGGCGCTACAAGCAAAACAATAACAAGATAATAATAAACAAAGTTGGTCTTTTATTGTGGATGGCCCAATCCAAATAAGTAGACCATGTTGATAAGATCAACCAAACATATTAAAATAAATCCCTCAATTAAATATTGCGTTTTGCCTTCTCTTGCCAAAACACCCTTCATGATCATGGCCTATTAAAATTCGGGCTTGCCAAAGCAAGGCGATTTTAATTTTCATGATGTGTCGCGGACGACGCAAGCTAGTAATGCGTGTATGTTGAAAGCAAGAGGTTGGACGCAACTAGGCAAGAGTCAATTGGATTGATGAGCTTAGAGGCATGACAATTAGGAGTTATCCAATTGGATAAAGAATAAAAGGAATTTATTCACCTAATTGGACCAAGAGTTGCATGGGATGCACTTGGAATGGTTCCTACCTAAATAACCAATTCTTGGGTGACTTGCCAAAGCAAGCTCAAGAAGAAGTGAAATAAGGATCTTGGACCCACTAGAAAATATAAAGATATTTTCCGCTTTAATAGTGAGGGCTATTAATCCGAGAAAAATAGTGGGAGCTATATTTAATGATCTAGCCATTGTTAAATATAGTTAAATTGTTCAAAATACTAAATTGCATATTTCTCGTTTTGTAGAATTCCAAATGGCAAACAACAACGCATCGAGTTCATCCCTACGATCTGTCCTTGAGAAGGATAAATTGTCTGGAACAAATTTCCTTGACTGGTACAGAAACTTGAGGATTGTCCTCAAGCAAGAAAAGAACCAGTACGTCTTGGACACTCCAATTCCAGACCCACCACAAGATGAGTCTCTATTAGCGGAAGTAAGGGCACGTCAGAAACATATTGATGATTCTAATGACGTGACTTGCCTCATGCTTTGTACCATGACTTGTGAGCTTCAGAAGCAACACGAGAACATGGAAGCCTATATGATCAGACACTTGAAACAATTGTTTCAGGAACAGGCAAGGCATGAGCGCTATGAAGTGTCTAAAGCATTGTTCAAAAGTAGTCTTGCAGAGGGGAATCCAGTAGGCCCTCATGTACTCCGAATGATCGGGTACATAGAGAACCTTGAGAGACTGGGGTTCCCACTCGGCCAGGACTTGGCGACTGATCTCGTCTTGCAATCGTTGCCTGACAGTTATAATCAGTTCATTATGAACTATAATATGAATGAGATCAACAAGTCTTTGCCAGACCTATTGAACATGCTAAAGACAGCTGAGCAAAGCATCAATAAAGGCAAGGGCAAGGCCATAATGATGGTACACAAGAAGAAGGGCAAGTCAGTTGCATCTACTTCAAAAGGAAAACGCAAGAAAGTTGCGAAATCCAAGGAAGCCCTAAAACCTAGTGGAGGCGTGGCTAAAGGTGAGTGTCACTACTGCAGCCAGCCGGGTCACTGGAGGAGGAATTGCCCTAAATATCTGGAGGATAAGAAGCTTGGAATAGTGATTCCACCACCACCAGGTATTTATGTTATAGACGTTAATCTTTCTATTTCATCATCCTGGGTATTAGATACCGGATGTGGATCTCACATTTGTCGTAATGTGCAGGATTTGAAAAGAAGTAGAAGATTGCGAAAAGGGGAGATAGACTTGCGCGTCGGGAATGGAGCAAAGGTTGCTGCATTGGCTGTAGGCGTTTATGAGCTATCTTTGCCTTCTGGACTTATTTTAGAATTAGACAATTGCTTTTATGTGCCTGCTATGAGCAGAAACATTAATTCCGCTTCTTGTTTGGACGAGAAATGTTTTTCTATTTCAATAAAGGACAAGTGTTGCTCCATTTATTTTGATAGTATGCACTATTGTAGTGCGCATTTGTCTAATGGATTGTATATCCTTGATCTAAATAATCCAATCTATAACATAAATACTAAAAGGATTAAAACTAATGATTTAAATCCTACATATCTATGGCACTGTCGTTTAGGCCATATAAATGAGAAACGCATATCTAGACTCCATAAGGATGGACTTCTAGACTCATTTGATTTGGAATCATATGAGACATGTGAATCTTGTTTATTAGGAAAAATGACAAAGTCCCCTTTCAATAAGAAAGGCGAGCGGACTAGTGAGTTGTTGGCACTCATACATACTGATGTATGCGGGCCATTCCCCACGCCTGCCAGAGGTGGTTATACCTACTTCATCACATTTACTGATGATTTCAGTAGATATGGATTTGTATACCTTATGAAGGCCAAATCCGAATCCTTTGAATTGTTCAAAGAATTCAAGAGTGAAGTAGAGAAGCAACTTGGCAAAAGTATTAAAGCTCTACGATCGGATCGTGGAGGAGAATACTTAAGCCAAGAGTTTGATGAGTATCTTAGAGAGTGTGGGATAGTGTCCCAGCTCACTCCACCCGGAACACCACAATGGAATGGTGTATCTGAGAGGAGGAATCGCACTCTATTAGATATGGTGCGATCTATGATGTCTCAAACAGATCTTCCGATATCCTTTTGGGGACATGCTCTAATGACGGCAGCTTTTACCATTAACCGTGTTCCATCCAAATCAGTCATGAAGACGCCATATGAGATATGGACTGGGAGGCGTCCCATAGTGTCGTTTATGAAGATTTGGGGCTGCGACGTTTATGTAAAGCGTTTACAAACAGACAAGCTCGGGCCTAAAGCGGATAAGTGTAAGTTTGTGGGATATCCTAAGGAGACTAGAAAGAGAACTAGTCTCTAAAGAAGCAAGTGGGAGGGTTGTAGAACTTGAAGAAATTCATGAACTACAAACCACTGAACCGATAATGGAACATGAACGAGAACCACAAGAAGTTGTGGAAGAACCTGTTCAAGTAACACAGGAACTCCGTAGATCAGGAAGAGTGCGTCATGAGCCAGAGAGGTATGGACTTCTCGTGACTGAGCCCGATGACGTACCACTCATGGATGATGAGCCTGCAAACTATGGAGAAGCCATGAGTGGCCCAGACTCTAAGAAGTGGCTAGAAGCCATGAGATCCGAAATGGATTCCATGTACACCAACAAAGTATGGACTTTGGTGGAACCACCCGAAGGGGCTCGACCCATAGGGTGCAAGTGGGTCTTCAAGAAGAAGACCAACATGGATGGCAAGGTAGTTGCCTATAAAGGACGATTGGTGGCCAAAGGTTATAGACAGATTCATGGTATTGACTATGATGAGACCTTTTCACCAGTCGCCATGACTAAATCCATTCGAATCTTGCTTGCTATTGCAGCATACTACGACTATGAGATTTGGCAAATGGATGTCAAAACAGCGTTCCTTTATGGGAACCTCCTTGAGGATGTGTACATGACACAACCGGAGGGTTTTGAGGATCCGGAGAATGCCAATAAAGTCTGTAAGCTGCAAAGATCCATTTATGGATTAAAGCAAGCTTCTAGGAGCTGGAATCGACGTTCTGATGACGCGGTCAAAGAGTTTGGCTTCATCAAGAACGAAGATGAGCCTTGTGTTTACAAGAAGGTTAGTGGGAGCTCTATAATATTTCTGGTCTTGTATGTGGATGACATACTAATCATTGGCAATGATATTCCTACTCTGCAATCTGTTAAAGATTGGCTAGGAAAGTGCTTTGCAATGAAAGACTTAGGAGACGCAGCCTATATACTGGGTATAAAGATCTATAGAGATAGATCTAAAAGGTTGCTTGGCCTAAGTCAGAGTACATATATTGACAAGGTGTTGAAGAGGTTCAACATGCAAGATTCCAAGAAGGGATTCTTGCCCATGTCACATGGAGTCACTCTTTCAAAGAATGACTGTCCCTCCAACGAGATGGAGAAGGACAGCATGAGCAGGATACCCTATGCTTCGGCCATAGGATCCATCATGTACGCCATGCTATGTACTAGACCATACGTATCATACGCGTTGAGTATGGTGAGCAGATATCAGTCCAATCCGGGTGAGAGTCACTGGATTGCTGTCAAGAACATCCTAAAGTACTTAAGAAGAACTAAGGATGTGTTCTTGATATTTGGAGGAATGGAAGAGCTAAGTGTAAAGGGTTACACTGACGCAAGCTTCCAAACCGACAAGGATGATTACAGATCACAGTCTGGATACGTGTTTTGCCTGAATGGAGGAGCTGTGAGCTGGAAGAGTTCCAAGCAAGGCACAGTTGCTGATTCTACAACAGAAGCTGAGTACATTGCTGCTGCGGAAGCGGCGAAAGAGGCAGTATGGATAAAGAAGTTTATCACTGAGCTCGGTGTGGTCCCTAGCATAGTGGATCCCGTAGAGTTGTACTGTGACAACTCTGGGGAAATCGCACAGGCAAAGGAACCAAGATCGCACCAAAAGTCAAAGCATGTACTTAGGAGATTCCATCTTATTCGTGATATGATCGATCGAGGAGATGTGAAGATATGCAAGATTCCGACAGATGACAACGTGTCAGATCCGCTCACGAAACCTCTTGCGCGGCGAAAGCATGAAGGGCACGCCAGATCTATAGGCATACGAGATGCGCCGGATTGGCTCTAGTGCAAGTGGGAGACTGTTGGAATAGATGCCCTAGAGGCAATCGTAGATTTAGTATGAACAATGTTTTGGCTAGAATATTCATTTATTATTTATGGCGATATTTAATATAATGAAGTCCTTAGATAAATTGTGTTATTTAACTTAAATGTCCCTAGTCCATTATATTGATTAATAGGGCAATCAAATATAGACTAGTATGTGGGTAGATTGATATGGAGATATCAAGTCTAACACATGGGTATGCATTAGGAGTAATGGCATACTGGATTGACCCACGACGAAAAGGATACATTATATTATGTGAAGTCACAATCGCTTTTCGCAGTGCTAATATTAATGCAATCCTTGGACTTGAAGTCACTAGATACACTAGTTGTGAAATATTGCGCTTTGATGTTATCAAACGTTACACCGTAACTGGGTAATCATAAAGGTGGCTATCGGGCGTGATAGGAAGCAAGCTTAGAGATCGTAGTGATGTAGATAGGATTTGTCCCTCCCACATAATGGGGGTAAATATCCACGACCACTCGAGGGATGAGGCTTATTGAATGTCTGGCCAGACTCAGATAAATTAATATAGAGATATTAATGTTATCTGCAAGCATAAGCATATTCCCAGGATCGAGGAACTATGGATTGGATATACGAGTGTGACTATTTATGTCTCGTGTCCAATCCGGATATGGAGACAAAGGGATAATGCAATATGACATATTGGGCACAAAGGTTTGTCGGAATCACTGACTATTTCTATTGGTTGGGTTGCATGGATGTGTTGCTAGACACCGCTCCATGTTAGTAATAGTTACTACCAACTATATAGAAACCTATGGGGTCACACGTCAAATAGAGTAGAGCTAGATTTGGGATTAATTAATATGGATTAATTAATAGAAGGATCATTGTGCAACACCTTGCAAACTTAGTAGGACTAATTTGCAAGGAAGGGAATAGTTCTAGTCCTACTAGAACAAGAAAACTCTTTTATGGAAACAACAAGGAGTTGTTGGAGTATATAAAGGAGGCTCTAGCTTCCTTCCCACAAGATGAGTTATTAGTCATAACACACAAAGAGTGGGAGAGAGCAAAAAGAGAGAGCAAGACAAGGTGCTAGGGCCGAAACCCTAGCCACCCGTCCGCCCCCCTACCCGACGGCAAGAGAGGGCCGCCCCCTCCCTTGTGCTTTGGTGATTTGTTGCTTTGATCTTCATCCCTCTTCCTCCAAGGTTCGAGCTAGCACTTGATTGAAGGAAGAATCTAGATCTCACCTCTAGACGTGGATCAACCGTAGAGACGAGGACATCATTCTTCGTGTGATCTCACAAATCAAAAGGTACACATCTTCTATGTCCTTAATCATGTTATGATGTCTCTTCCTGTGATCCTTGGTGGGCTTTGAGTAGGGTTAATTTTTGTTATTCCGCTGCGTTACCTACGTCAAAACCCAACAATTGTCTCATCCCTTTGTCTCTATATCCGGATTGAACACGAGACATACAAGTCACACTCGTATATCCAATCCATAGTTTCTCGATCCATGGGAATAGCCTTATTCGTGCAAATAACATCAATATCCCATATTGATTTATTTGAGTCTGGCCAGACATTCTATAAGCACTATCCCTCGAGTGGCCTAGGATATTTGCTCCCGTTATGTGGGAGGGACAAATTCTATCTACGTCCACTACGATCTCTAAGCTTGCTTCTTATTGTATCCAGTACACGCCTTTATAACTACCCAGTTACGGTGTAGCGTTTAACGCTACCAAGATCACAATAATTCACAACTAGAATATCTAGTGACTTCAAGTCTAAGGATGACAATACCATTGCACCGCGAGAAGCGCTTGTGACTCAACATAACGTGTATGTAGCCTTCTCGGAGATGGGTCAATCCAGTGCAACATTCCCTAATGCACACCTATGTGTTGGATCGTGATATCTCCATATCAATCCCCACCCCCATACTAGTCTATAGATGATTGTCCCATTTAATTATTATACTTGACTAGGGATATTTAAGATAAACAACACAATTGTAAATCTAAGGACTTCATTATATTAAATATCCAATAAATAATAAATGAATTTCTAGCCACAAATAATTCATACTAAACTAGATTGCCTCTAGGGCATCTATTCCAACAGAGACTTGCAGCTGACAGCATCCCTATAAAGAACCCAAGAAGTGAAAGTTCCAGCAAGGATATATGCACTGTATGTCACAGTGACACCCAATCTAGTAAGCATATATTCTTAATTTGCCTTGCTACAAGAGCTATATGGTTCCAAGTTCTGCATATAAAAATTGATAGTCTGCCAATTATGAACGTGCAAGAAATCCTCAAGTTTATCTTTGAACATAAAGGACAGAAGTTGGATAACCCTGAAATAGCTCTTATTGGCATTACCTTGGAGAGAATTTGGTTGAATAGAAATGTTGCAATTTTCAAGAAAGAAGACTTCAATCCCCAAAAAGTTCGCAAACAAATTACTGCTATCTGGATGGACCATCTTAAGATCTTATATGAGGGATATAAAGAACTAGATTTAGACAATTTGAAGTTGGTGGCATAGAATTGGGAAGTCCCTGTGAAGGATGGTTTAAGTTTAACTGTGATGCAAGTTTCAAAGATGGAGATTTCGCAGCTGCCTACATTATCAGAGATGAATTTGGCAAAGTAAATGGAGGAGAAACCTACTCCAGTAAGGAAGTGAAGGCTATAGATGCAACTGATGCTGAGTTTTTGGCTGTGGAATTAGCCATTAACAAGATTGCCAGAGAAAATTGGGATAACGTTATTATTGAATCTGATGCTCAGATTGTCATTAACAGTTTCAACTCCAGGCAAGCTGCTAAATGGGAATGGAGCACAAGGCTAGAGGCAGGAAGATTGAAGATTGAGAACAGGTTAATCCTTTTCAAATTCTGCCCAAGAAGTAAAAATAGAGCTGCACATGAGCTTGCAAAATGGGCTTTTTCAAATTCTAGTACTTGCTCTGTAAATGCAGAAAATTTACCTTTAAATGTGGATCTTGTAGTTGGAATTGATCATCCAACAGTTTTGATACTTGCTTTTAATGAAATACTTGAATTTATCAAAAAAAAAATACTGCAGGCGATTCGTTGAAATTCTCTCTCTCTCTCTACCCGATTGAATCTGACAGGGTAACAAGTTCCCGTTCACCATGTTCTTTCTTAGCAGCCTTCTTTGTTTCCCATGTCCCCTCAATTTTCAGTCCTAAATCTATTTCAAATCTAACGGTAAAGATTAAACCAAGATACCTGAAGTGAACGGTCAATTGCTGTGTTCTCTTGGTTTATAGATATATATTCAAGCTCTCAACTATTACAAGCTGATGAGTTGACAAAACTTGATTAATGGAAGAGAGATAGCAAGTGAAAGGCACTGGCTACTTGAGAGAATTTTGACAAAAAACAAACATATAATCTACATTTGGGTTTTTTTCAGATAAATTGCTAGCTTGATTTCTTCTGCATCGTCGGACGACGATTCGACCCTATACAATCTCTATTGTGGAACATGATGTTACATTGTACACATCGCAGCGCCCATAGGGCATCGTTCTTAGAGTAACCTCGATCCCCTTTAAAGTCTTGGTGACATGCTGAACACAAAGAACTCCTGTTTGAATAATCAACTGGAACATACGAAAGGGGATGACGGTGAATCTCGGTGTAGTAGCTTACACTGGGGCTGACATAATATCTTTTACCTTTACCTTCAAATATGCAGCCAACACAAGCAGACAAGTCACACGGTAAACAGTGATAAAACCACCACTTTGGGTCAATGTGGTCCTCGCAGAACTCACAAACGTACTCATCAGCTGTAGCGTTTTCGATGGGAGCATAAATTAAGGTGAAGGGATGATATTTATCATACCTGTGCACAATCGTAATGGGTTGCAGGGCGCAACTTGAATGTAAATAGAAGCAACATTGCTGGCATCCATATGCCAATTCCTCGGCTGCATAACGAGGACATGCAACACAACCTTCGTTATGGCAGTTGGGTAGGAGTCTGAGAGGGTGTGGGTGAGTTATGTGCGAGATCACTGGAGGTAAGAACATGCATTTAATATCCAGCTCGAACCGATAACCATACCTTCCATATTTACCTCGGTAGATATAACCCTCAGTGAAGCACTTACATGAACTGCAATTACCTATTCCATCATCCCGATAAACATCTGCAGGGTCCAGGCCGAGAGTGAGTGTGATCTCCGGATCAGTCGGGTGTGGCAACACATATGGCAGCTTGGCACACCACTCATGGAGAAAATAGTTGTTGCTTACATTACAACTATAATACACTTGTGGCGTCGATATAGGCAAAACGCATGCATTGCATATTATGGTTAGCTCTTTGTCGTCCTTCTTCATTTCCTTACCTTCGTGGTTGATGTTATTGTTAGGCGCATTCCTCCACACAGTGGGAGTTAGTGAATGCTGGTGACTGAAATGAGAAATTAGCTGCCCATCATCAACTTTGCTTACCGCCGCCGTCTGTTCTTGTTGGAAATAATGGGTGATCATATGCTTGATCATCTGGCCTATGAGGTCGGCATATTGAAATGATTCTTGCAAGTGAAACACTTTATTCAGATCGATATCGCCGTCCACTACATATGTTTTGCCTCTCCTGTACGTATGTGTGTGTATATGCAACAGCGTAAACATTAGTTAGAAATCAGATACCAAGAAACATTTTTAATAGCTTAACTAGCTAGCAATGGGACGTGTGAGCTGCTGATTTTATACTCACTCTGCAATCAGTGATGCGGCTAAGCAGTTGACATGAACTTGGTGGTTGCACTCCTCGCACTCATAACTCCACTCCCAATGACGTGTCGTTGACATAGACTTGCGACAGATTTTGCAATCCCCTATTGAAGGCAAATTCCTGTATTGTTTAACAAGGAGGAGAGGGTGGGAGTGACGGTTATATTTGACGGTGGTGGGTAATGTAGCACATTCTTCGTGAACCCAGAAAGCGCATGTCCCGCACTTGTATGAGACATTTGCGGCTGAATGCTCCGTGGTACATGCATCGCACTTAAACAAGGCCGCCTTCAGGAAGGGGTGCAGTAGGTGTTCATGTCCTTTGTGATTGATTGATTGTGCTTCAGAGGCACATCTCACATCAACGTTGAACTTATTGCACGAACCACAGCTGTAGATGAATCCGCCCATGTCATCATCATCGCAAATATGGCATAAGAAAGTTCTTGAAGCAGCTTCAATAGGCTCGCTAAAAGCATAATTTAAATAAATATTAATTAATCATAGAATAAGCATAATTTAGATTCAATATTAACTCATTATAGAATAAATTGTTTTATATATATACTAGGAAATTGTCCGTCCCGTTGCGACTACTTTTCTGTCGTCGGGACAAATTTCGTGCCACAATGAACATACAGATCTTTCTTCTGAAATGCTAAAAAGTTGGGCAGCATAACCACTAGTTTACATTGTTTTACGGACCTTTATACACACACACACACACACACACACACACACATATATATATATATATATATATATATATATATATATATATATATATATATATATATATATATATATATATATATTTGGTGTTTAACTCTCTCATACTACCTGTGTTTCTTCTGTTTGAGCTTACTTCATTTTTTGTCACTATTCACTGAGTCACTTTGACCCGGTGATTTGATTAGCAAAACGATACAAGAATTTGGTAATATTTGCAAGGTCTTGTAGACATGGTTGGATCCAGGATTTTCGTCCGGTGGGGCTAAATTTTAAAAACATAAAATGTTAAGGTAGAACCACAAATAATAGGGGTTACTATTTAATTTGAGTGGCGGCTAAACTGCATTTAGTAGATATAAGGTGGAGTAAAATTACAATTTCAAAAACTTTAGTGGGGGCTATAGCCCCCACAACCCATAGGGTAAGTCTGCCCCTGCTTGTAGAGTAAACTTTACTCTATAATACAATTAAAAAAATTCCAAAATTTATATCGCTTTGCTATCTAAATTACCAAGTTAAAATGACCAAATTACGGGTTAAAAAGTTAAAATAAGACAATTCATAAGAAAATAAACTAGTACTTCCTAAGTTTACCTAACTAAAAGACATGTCTTAGATAAAGTTCAACCTTAACAAAATTAAAACAACTTACATTGGTATAAGGGTAAGAGGATGCTCGATGTGATTTGGGTGCAACATCTCTCTTGGTAACTTGGCACACAACATATGGAGGTGAACATCGCAGCTGATTCAACTATATGCTGACTCCAACATCTTATTACGGCATAAAATACAAAATATTGAACCAACATCCTCAACTTTCATTTTATAGTCCTTGTTTCCATATATTCGCTCATGGTAGTTGCTTAAAAATTTAGCCTCTTCATCTCGTTTAATCTCTCGCGGCAATATAATGCAATCACGTATTTTAGCATCTCTCAAATCTACGATGATTAATGGATGTTCTGGATGAGTGAAGTGTTCAATTTGAAGCTCCATTTGTATATAGTAACAGAGTGATCGATATGCTTCTCTGATATTTGACACCTGCGCAGAAACAAAAGAAAAACTAAGTGCATGTTTGATATCACCGTTTTTGAATAAAAATGTTTAAAAATTGTGTTTTTTCTAGAAACTCGTTTGCTGATTGGTTACCTTCATTATGTAATAATTGGCTGATTGCAACCCTAGTTTTAGAACGGGCTTATTAGTATCTCATTTACAATACTACTAGCTTATTGAAAATGTTAAAAAAACAAATCATCCAAAAACTAACTTGATATGAAAGGTAAAATTGTTAACACAAATATAATCTACTAATAAAAAATAAATTTTGTTGGGTCCAAACCCAAGTAATAGGCCCAAGCGATGGTGTGACTAATGCACACTAGAACTACCCATTGGGGCGGTGATGATTATGGGTTGAGCTTTGCCTTATTGCCAAAAACATTCCTTCTTTTGTTTTGTTTCCTAATGGCTCATGCCATTAATGCCACCGCCACATGCAAGCCTATATATAGGCTGGACATGCAATAGTATTGTTAAGTCTCTCAATTGATAATTCCCTAAACGTGTCAGTAAGTGCTTTAAAGGAAGCACAAACCTGTCCGTGGGTGTGCGTCTTCGACACAAGCAGGAGGTTGCTCGCGTTCGTCAACGCGAGACCGAGAGAAGAAATACCGCGACGTGATCGTTCGCGACGACGAAGTTTCAGGAGCTAATTCCGGATAATTCATTAGCAATCAGTTTGCTTGGTTACCGTCTAGTGGCGAAGCTTTGTTTTATCCGTTTAATTAGTTTCTAGTTTGTTTACTCACATTCTTGTGGAAGCTTTGTCTACCCATTGTAATTTTTATAGTGGGAGTTTTGTGGGTCGTTTTGTCCCCCTCGATTAGAGGATTTTTCTTACGTTAAAATCTTTTGTCCTACATCTTCAAATTTTCCGCACTTGTTCGTGTTGGCGTTGTTTTCGCATTATAGTTCGTCGATTCAGGAATGGAGGTTCTCAGCCTAGATTCAAGGTCGCGTGCTACAACTGTGGAAGGCAGGGCCACATGGCAAGATCGTGCCGATTCCCGAAGAATGATCAGATCCAAGGCGACAATAGAAGGAACCAAAAGAAGGATAAGATTGAGGATGATGATACAACTGCCACAATCTCGACCTTGTGGTACTCTCAGTATGAGAAGAAGAATGCCTTCACGTTGCAGCGAATCAGGAAACTAAGTGGGTTGTTGACGCAGCCGCTTCATACCATGCAATTTCGATACGAGATTTCTTCACCACATACAAAGCTGGAGACTTTGGCACTGTGAAGATGGGAAACACGAGTACCTCGAAGATCGCAGGGATTAGAGATATTCACATTCAAACTAATGTTGGGTGCAAGATGGTGTTGAAGGATGTGCGTCATATTCCTGATTTGCGACTGAACCTACTCTCTGGTATTTCTCTAGATCGCCAATGATATGAAAGCCACTTGGTAGTGGTAAGTGGAAGCTAACTAAGGGATCAATGGTCGTGGCTAGAGGAGAAGCTTGCTGCACACTCTACAAGACTCATGTGAAGGTACTTGGTGATAGCCTGAATGCAGTTGAGGATGCAGCATCACCAAACTTGTGGCACAAGAGGCTTGCTCACATGAGTGAGAAAGGATTGAAAATTCTGGCAAGGAAGTCTCTAATTACTTTTGCCAAAGGTACACCACTAAATCCTTGTGATTATTGCTTGTTTGAAAAACATCACAGGATTATGTTTAGTTCCTCTTCTAAAAGAAAGTCGAAGATACTGGAGTTAGTGCACTCTGATGTGTGTGGTCTCATAGAGGTGGAGTCTATTGGTGGTCGTAGATATTTTGTGACATTTATTGACGATGCTTCACACAAAGTGTGGGTGTATTTCTTGAAGACTAAGGACGAAGTATTCGAGTACTTCAAGAAGTTCCATGCCAGGATTGAAAGAGAGACAGGCAGTCCTTTGAAGCGTCTGCGAACAGACAATGGTGGTGAATATAATTCAAAGGAGTTCCAAGCCTATTGTGACGCCCACGGTATTCGGCATGAGATGACGGTTCCAGGTACCCCCACAACACAACAGGATTGCCGAGAGGATGAACCGGACTATTGTTGAGAGAGTCCGGTGTATGCTCAGAATGGCAAAGCTGCCAAAGTCATTCTGGGGTGAAGCAGTTCGCACCGCCTGTTATGTGATTAACAGGTCTCCATCTACTCCTTTGGGTTTTGAGATTCCAAATAAGGTATGGCACGGTAGAGACGTTTCCTACTCTCATTTGAAGGTGTTTGGCTGCAAGGCGTTCGCACATATACCCAAGGAGAAACAACGCAAGCTTCATGACAATGTCAATCCATGTATTTTTGTGGGCTATGGAGATGCGGAGTTTGGCTACAGGTTATGGGATCCAGTAAATAAGAAGCTGATAAGAAGCATGGATGTGATTTTCTATGAGAACCAGACTGTTGAAGATATCGAGATGTCTTCAAAGTCGAAGGAAGTTGTTGCTCCCGACCTCAGTCCAGATACCTCCCCTAGTGCTACGGGTGGACAAGAGATTCTTGTAGATGTTCCAGAGATAGAGATTCCAGAGATGGAAGGTGACAATGACGATGATGATGCCGATGAAGAAGGTGTTGAGCAGGGATAGCAGTCCCCTCCACCAGATAACGAAGGACCTCAGCTAAGAAGGTCCACCCCCTCCACCAGATAACGAAGGACCTCAGCTGAGAAGGTCCACCAGGAATCCGCAGCCATCTGTCAGGTACCCATCGTCTGAGTACATTTTAGAAACTAATGAGGGGGAGCCAGAAAATTTCCGGGGGGCACAAACTCATAAAGATAAATCCAGCTGGATGAATGCTATGCAAGAAGAGATGAGTTCCTTGCAGAAGAATGATACTTATGAGTTGGTAAAGCTAACGAAGGGAAGAAAAGCATTGAAGAACAAGTGGGTGTTCAAGCTAAAGAAGGATAATGATGGGAAGCCAGTGAAGTACAAGGCACGATTCGTGGTCAAAGGATTCAGCCAAAAGAAAGGTATTGACTTTGACGAGATCTTTTTGCCAGTTGTTAAGATAACCTCAATTCGAGTTGCCTTAGGGCTAGTAGCTAGCATGAACCTCGAACTTGAACAACGTGATGTGAAGACTGCCTTTCTCCATGGTGACTTGGAGGAAGAGATCTACATGGAGCGGCCTGAAGGATTTGCAGTAGGAAGTTTGATGTATGCTATGGTTTGCACCTGGCCAGACATTGCTCATGCCGTTGGGGTAGTGAGCAGGTTTCTCTCTAACCCTGGGAGAGAACATTGGGAAGGATTCAAGTGGATTCTGAGGTATTTGAAGGGGAATTCCAATTGGTGCTTATGCTTTGGTGGTTCCAAACTAGTCTTGGAAGGGTTTACAGACGGTGATATGGCAGGCGACCTCGATTGTCGAAAGAGCACTTTCGGATACTTGTTTACTTTTGCAGGGGGAGCTGTATCATGGCAGTCGAGACTGCAAAAATGTGTTGCTCTATCAACTAATGAGGCTGAGTACATTGTTGCAACGGAAGTTGGCAAAGAGGTGTTATGGTTGAAGCGATTTCTACAAGAGCTGGGTTTGAAGCAAGACGTGTACGTGAATAATTCTGATAGTCAAAGTGAATTGGACTTGAGCAAGACTTCCATGTACCATTCTCGCACAAAGCACATTGATGTCCGCTATCACTGGATACGCGAAGTGATAGAGAGGCAGCTGATGCAACTCAAGAAAATTCACACTGATAAGAATCCGTTCGATATGCTGACAAATGTGGTGACCAGGGAAAAGTTCGAGTTCTGCAGAGGCAGAGCTGGGATTGACTCCGAGTGAGGAGTCATGGTAGCATTCCCTTCTCCATTTGAGCTTGGAGGGGGAGATTTGCTGGGTCCAAACCCAAGTAATAGGCCCAAGTGATGGTGTGACCAATGCACACTAGAACTACCCATTGGGGCGGTGATGATTATGGGACGAGCTTTGCCTTATTGCCAAATACATTCCTTCTTTTGTTTTGTTTCCTAATGGCTCATGCCATTAATGCCACCGCCACATGCAAGCCTATATATAGACTGGACATGCAATAGTATTGTTACGTCTCTCAATTGATAATTCCCTAAACGTGTCACTAAGTGTTTCAAAGGAAGCACAAACCAGTCTGTGGGTGTGGGTCTTCGACACAAGCAGGAGGTTGCTCGCGTTCGTTAACGCGAGACCGATAGAATAAATACCGCGACGTGATCGTTTGCGACGATGAAGTTTCAGGAGCTAATTCAGGGTTATTCATTAGCAATCAGTATGCTTGGTTACCGTCTAGCGGCGAAGTTTTATTTTATTCGTTTAATTAGTTTCTAATTTGTTTACCCACGTTCTTGTGGAACCTTTGTGTACCCATTGTAATTGTTATAGTGGAAGTTTTGTGGTTCGTTTTGGTCCCTCTCGATTATAGGGTTTTTCCTACGTTAAAATCTCTTGTCCTACATCGTCTACTTTTCCGCACTTGTTCGTGTTGGCGTTGTTTTCGCATTCTAGTCCGTCGATTCCGCCCCGTGACCCAACAAATTCCTCAGGTGAACTCAATTTTTTCTCTCTAGCTAAGAGCACTCTCTCCCCTCTCTTCCCATCTTGTTGTGTTCTTCGAGATTCTTGAACGAAGTGAATCACAAAGACCTAGAGACGATAGCTTCTCATCAGAATTGTGAAGCTCCGGCTATCGTCATCGCCGTGACATAGCCTCTCAGGGAGGTCTGATTACCCCTAATCCCCCTTCATAGGTAATTATCACCGTATTTTATCTTCAAGCGGCTATTGAAGGATTAGCACGCCTTCTCGTTTAATTTCCGTGAAATTTCTCCCAATCCACCTTCTTCTCTTCTGCAACAAATCTCCACAGTGGGTCGTTGGCCAATCAACCCTCGCCGTCCTTAATCATTCCTGGTTTCATAATTCTTATTGCCAGAAGATCACGGAAATGAAGGGAGACAGACGACTTAGTTCTATGGATTTAAAGCCCTCTTTATCTTCAGTTAGGGCTATATCTCTTCTCTCACCCTTGTTAAAAAATCAATTGCTAAAAAACCATTACTTCATCTCAACCACCTTCAGTCCATCCTTGAACTGAATCATCTTGTATCAATGTCTTACCCTCCCCCACATAAAAACCCTCCACCAAATCCATAAGAATCAAAATTCCCCCTCCCTCCTCACAATAATCACGAAACATTCAGACCATACAACTTCATACAGCCAGTGAGACGCCGTGAAGACGTCCCTGATCGCCCCACGGATCTTCCCAGGCATGAAATGGAACATGAAATGCCTGATTTTGTTTCTAATAAATGAACTCCTACATATCATCAAAATATTACAGTTTATATCCAAGATTATCGCTCTCCCTCAGCCATCCATGTGCTGAAAATGGTCCGATCTATTTGGCTGCGATCTTTCGAGATTCAAGTGATTAACATGTATAATAATTTCTATGTTATTTACTTCGATAACTTTGATGAGCTCCTTGCAGTTCTATCGGGTGGCCTTTATGCAGCCCAGGGAGCTCTTCTTGTTGTTGATCACTGGAACCAGACATTGCTCTCGAAAATATGGTTATTCTTGATATCTATGGGTTCGTTCATATGGTGTTCCCTTTCGCTTCTTCAATCAAGATGCAGGCGGTATGCTTGCTTCTCTGGTTGGTATACCTCAGTTGATCGACACTGAGCATGCATCCTCTAGAGCAAATCGTTGCCTTAGAGTACAAGTGTGGTTTCCCCCGGAGGAGCCTTTACTGGATGGTTTTTATCTGCATGATCACAACAGCAAGCCAATTCGGATAGAATCTAAACCCGAAAGGATCTGTAGGGCTTGTGGCGTGATTGGATACAACATTTCACAATGTAAAATAAACCCGGCTTTCACTATCCGAAGATTCGAGGGTCGGATTCAGTATCTTGAAGATCGCTTTAGTGCTCGTGTACTCGGCGAACGCGACATCAGTATGTATGCCTCAAAATTCGGCAAACTCCTCGGAATTCCAAAAATCGACCACCACCGATTGTTCTCTCAAAAAGACGACACCTTTATCCCCCACCTCCACCTCCTCACTCTCAATCAAAAAGAAACTATCGGCCCTCTCATATCAACGATATTTCTCCTCCAAATCTCGAAAACCTCACGGTCCCAACAGCCCCCATGGTGGTTTCCCCTCCTTCACTGGATTCAAACCAGTTTATTGCTCTCTACGACCATGCTTGGGAGAGCCCGGATTGGGAATATGATGATCTTCCAAATCCGCTCAATCCCCATCAAAACCCGCCTCATGAGGATCTGATCATCAACCCGGACCGGAACCCGTTACCGCTCCGACCTGAACCCGTTACCGCTCCAACAGAGCCCCAATTCAACGGGCCTCCACCTGGTCAGACCCATGTAAATGGTGCAGAAGGGCTGGACCAGAATAATCGACTTTTTTCACAGTTAGGCTGGGTTCAAGAAATCCTAGAAGTGGGAATGGAATTTTTTGTGGATCTGCTTGACCCATGTTATGTTCCTACTTCAGCTGAACTAAAAAGCCCACAATGATCGTTGGACCGAATTTATGGGTTCTTTTGGGCTGGTAGCTCCCTCCCTCCCTCATCTAGGAAGACTTCGACCCTTTTCTTGTGGACTTCAGCGCCCTAGCGGCATCTCTTCCTCTCTCGCCACCGCCACCAGTAAAGCCGCCGGAACAGTGCCAAAAATCAATCCCTCGGCTCCCCTTCCACCTCACCGTATCAATGAGCCCAACCTACCAAACAATAGGAAAAAATCAGAAAAAAATGAAGGAAAGTGCAAGGAAAAGATGCCCCCCTCTTTTCAAGATCCATCAGATAGTGATAGCAGCGATGATGAAAAATTTATTCCCCCTTAGACAACAGTTCAACCGAGGCGGACCGTGGAGAGTTTCGAACGAGGTTGGGAAAAATAAGAGATTGCAGGGAGAATCATCCACAAAATCTCCAGTGTGCAGAAGCAGCAACTTCTCAATGATTGCATCGTCCCCCTTGGGTAAAAGGGATTTTCCTCAAAAATCTCTCCAAAACTATTATTTACCTCCAAAGAAAAGACAACTCTGCTCCTTCAAAATTGAAGATTATGTTCATGCTACTTCTCCATCTCATCTATTCGCATATTTGACGGAGGCTTATTTGATGGAACAAAATCAGTGGGCTGCTTTTGACGTGAGATATCTTTTCCACACTATTTGGTACTATTGTCAAGCGGAAGTGGAATTTGAGTTAACCAAGGTGGAGATTGTTGAACGATCTCCGCCATCCCAATGAAATTCATATGTTAAAATTGTCGAGGTCTTGAAAACCCCTTGACAATTCAATCTTTAAGAGATCTTTGCTCAACGAATAAGAATGATCTCTTACTTTTGTCGGAAAAAAAGTAGGTACTCTCAATGCTATCGGTTATTCCCTTGGTTTTTCTTCGTTTTTTGGATCGGATGCTAATGGAACCAAATGAGCCTTTAGTCAGCTTGGAATTGCATTTTAATGGTGTCTCCAATCTATGCTTGTAATTGATTTTTCTATTCTATGGTCATCCTAATGCATCCAACCGTTATGACGTGTTTCAACAATTTCAAGCACTTCTTTCTCTTTGGTCTCTCCCTAAAGTAGTTCTTGGCGACTTTAATCAAATCGCTCGTCCTTCATAAAAAATAGCAACAACAAAAGGTAGTGTCAAGGAATGGATGTCTTCCAGAACTTTCTTATTGACAACTCTTTATTTGAATTAGACAATCATGGTGTTGTTTACACTTGGACCCACAACCGTCAGGGAATTCATAGAACTTATGAACGCATTGATAAGTTTTTGCCACTCCAGATTGGGTGACCATGTTCCCTAATTCTATTCCCACAACCTTGCCTATCCAACGCTTGGATCATATTCCATTTATTTTGGACACATATGGTATTTCTAAATGCAACCGTAGACCCAAGCGTATGGAAAATTTCTTGTTCTCTAACCCAACGGCTAAGGAAATCATCGCCAAAGTTATGAAGCTCAACTTATCTGGTTCACCTATCTTCCAACTTTTACGTAAGAAATATATCGTGTTGAAGCATCTTATTAATTAAAATAAATGAACTATTCAAAATCCCGGAGAAAAAAAAATGAAAATTATTGAAGCCAAACTCCTTATTATTCAACAAAAACTGGTTGATTTTGTGGAGCCATCGGATGATGGTTTTTCCTGCCTTATTGAGCATGAAACTGCATTAAGATATGAATATGATTTGGCTTTGGAAGATCAAGAACATTATTGGAAATAACATTCCAAGCACAACTAGCTACAAAAATGGGGATAAGAACAGTCCGTTTTTTCATTTAGCTGCTACAACTAGAAAAAACATGCAGCTAATAAATGGTATTCAAACAGAGGATGAAAGATTTTTCTTACCCAAGAAAGTATTATTCCGCATATTCTTCAACATTTTAAGCATTTATTAGAGCCACGACAATCTTTAGTACCTCCTCAAACTCCTCTGGATAACATCTTTATTCCACACTTGATTGAGAAACATCTTACTGACCAACAAGCAAGTCAGTTGGAAGAACCTTTTTCGAATGAAGAAATTAAAACATTAGTTTTCGAATTTGGCAAAAACAAATCTCCTGGACCAGATGGTATTATTATGGAATTTTATCAATTCCAGTGGCAAAACTTAGGATCTCATGTCCTTCCCCGGAAGGCACACTCTTGTCTCGGGATATCTTCTTAAAGAAAGTAATAAACCCTCATTGCTCTGATTCCCAAAAATTTGAACCCTTTAGCGGCTTCTGATTTCCGTCATATTAGTCTATGAAATTCTATTGACAAGATTATCTCGAAAGTGCTGACCAACAAATGAAAATCAGTCATACATAGTCACCCAATCAGAATGTCTTCATTAAAGGTCGTCTCATCACAGACAATATTCTTCTAGCACATGAGCTGCTCCATTTCATCAAAACTCGGAAAAGTAAGAATATGATGTCTTGTATTTCGACTGTCGCTTCGGCTATTATGATCAATGTAGAGCCCTCGGAATACTGCAATCCGACGGCGGGATTACGTCAAGTGGACCCCTTATCCCCGTTCTGTTTTATCTTGGTTCAAGAAGCTTTCTCCAGTCTTTTAACTTTCTTTACATCAGATAAGGAAATGACGGGAATCAAAATTAGCAGACATTCTCCTTCAGTCAACCTCCTATTATTCGTTGTCGACACATTCATCTTCCAAAACTTCAATCTAGCAAGAGCATGGATCTTAAACTGGGCTCTGGAAGTCTTTTGTCATCAGTCAAGTCAAAAAATAAATCTTAAAAAATCTGAGCTTATTGTCAGCCCTGGTATGTCTTTGGAGGAAGCTGATAATCTCTGTCATATTTTGGGAATTACTCTTTTTGCAAAGTCGAGTAAGTATTTAGGAAGTTTCATGGATTTCTCTCTCACACAGAGTGAAAAATTTGAAGGTATTCTCCTCTGTTTCCATAACCAACTCAAAGCCTGGAAGCTTTATTCTCTCTCCTTTGCGGCAAGTGTACGCTTATTAAATCTACATTACTTGCCTTACCAACTTATATGCTCTCGGTTTTCAAAGCACCTATCTCCTTCTTCAACGAAATCAAAAGAATAATTACACAGTTCTTATGGTCCAGTGGGAGCAGTAAAGGTATTCGTTGGCGTAAATGGTCTTTGTTATGCAAGTCTATTTCAGAAGGTGGACTGGGATTTCGGGATCTTCAAATTCAAAATCAAGCTCTTATAGCGAAAATAACTAGTCGTATCCTCCAAAACCCGCATTCTTTGTTGGCAAAAGTTCTCAAAGGGAAATATTGTCACAATTCAACGCTATTGCATGCCAAGGCTCCTACAACGGCTTCTTGAGATTGGAAGAGTATTATTTGGGGTTCATCCCTTCTTCATAACGAGATGAGATGGATTATTGGCACTGGAGAGTCTATTGACCCATTCAAAGATTTTTGGATTCCTAACTCAACATCTCTTCTTCCTCTTCACCTCAAACAATTCTACCCTCGATTAAGAGTTAGTGACTTTATTGATATTAACACTCATTCTTGGCGGCTCAACATTCTCCATCAATTCTCCTGCTCACAATTGACGACTAAGATAAGGCATATTTATATTCCCTATATGTTCAAAACATGATTATTTGGTGTGGCCCCACAACTCGAGAGGTGAGTATTCAGTCAAATCAAGTTATCTTTTGCTTAAAAATAGTCTGGATTCGTCCCCACCTTATATGTCCAACTCTTCCATATCCCTTTGGAAAGTTATTCGTCGCCTGAAATTACAGTCTAAAATCACTATGTTCTTTTGGAAACTTCTTTCCAATGGTCTCCCCATTATGGTTGTTCTTATCCGACGACATTGTCACATTTTTTCTACAATTAGAGGAAGATGTCACGAAAAGGATGAAACTTTTTATCACAGCTTCTTTTACTTTTCTTCTTCAAGAGCAATATGGTTTGGTTCCAAATTGGGACTTAAAGCTCCGTCTGGCCAGTCGCCCCCATTTCATGATTTTTTTCTGGATCTCTTTCCTCCATGACATGCACTGAGGATAAAATATATTCCATCCTCACCCTGCGACAGATCTGGCTTCATAGAAATGAAATGGTAATGAACAACAATCATTTCATTATTCCAAAAGCTTCACTTGTAGTCCTTGGTCAGATGATCTTATGTCCGCCGATTACCATACATATTCTTCTAAAGCACTTCCTAACCCTGATCCTCATCACAATAGTTCCCACGAATGGAAAGTCGACTCAAGCAATTTAAATTCACTTCCTTTATCGTTGATGCGTCATGGACTACAAGTTTCTCAGCAGCTGCAGCTTGGATGAGAACTTCTCAACAAACCGAAAATGGGTATGTCCTTTTCAAAACTGAATCTACATTACAAGCGGAAACTTTTGGAATCTCCAAAGCTCTCAAATGGATGCTATCTTATGATTATAAAAACGTCGAAATCAACACTGATCTCTGATCACAATTAACAATCTCCAAGGTGTATCACATGATTTTAGGATTCGTACCCTTTTAGATGATACTCAGTTTGAATAAGTTGTAATCAAATATGTCATAAGAGATGAGGTGCAAATGATCCATGATAGGATTGTAAGCATCAACAATCGTTGTAATTTCGTTTAATTTAATGTGTTAAGTTAAAATAATAATGAAAATGAATAAAAAATAAAAAAAAAATAAATGAAGAACAGATTCTCGATCTCCTTTTCTCCCTCTTAACATCTCTCACCCTCTCATCTATCTCTTTTTCTGCAGAGTAAGAATTTAGCCGAGAGAGAAGCAAACATCCTCCTCACTAGATGTTTCAGTTAAACAAATTGGACTAGAAAACCATGGCAAAGCTATAAAAAACTACTGCAAATAAACAGTTTCGGTAACTCATTTGATTTTTAATCTGTAAACTAAAATAATCTATTATGCCCAGCGGACCCAAGGTACATCTGAATCCCCTTTGTCCAAATGCAGAAAACATTCGATTAAGTAATTAATACATGATAACTTAACTTAGAATCGTTCAAGTAAACCCTTAACAAAAGGCAGGAATTCAAGAAAGAAGAAGTTATAATAGTGTACATACCTGTGATGATGAGCCTCTGCGGAGAAAAGCTCTCACATGAGCGACACTGGTCTCACTCCGGAATGAAATTCCAACTACAGAAGTTGAACAAGTATCAAAAGGAGAGGAGATGAGAAGCCGAAGACATATTTAGAGATATACTGAAGAAATTGACAACCGAGAGACAGAGAGAGAGATTTGGGAGAAAGAGAAGTTAGAAGTTCTCCCCATACCTGCAGAGATCTGATCAAATTATTATGAAACAACGAATTAACATCCTCTCCTCCCACCCACCCACACTCTCATATTCCTCCCACTCATTATTATATATTTTTTCGAGTTTCCACTCATTATTATATTACTGGTACTACTTTTTTTTTTTTTTTTGAAACATACTACTCTGTCCCAGCTCTTGCCCATCATTGGGAATATTTGACTCGTATATGGGTCACTTTGACCGGGTGATTTCGATAGCAAAATAATGCGATTTTTCGACAATTTTTTCACGGTGTTATAGAGCAACTTATACTCTACAACACCATGAAAAAATTATCAAAAAATTAAATTACTTTGCTATCCAAATCACCGAGTCAAAGTGACCCAGTGAATAGTTGTAAAAGTCAAAATGATGAGGAAGAGCTGGGACAGAGGTGTATTACTGGTACTACTGCCTACAGATCTGATCAAATTATTATAAAATGAAAATAAAATAGAAAATGCTAGGCTCGACTCCAAGTAAATCTAGCCACTTGTACAGCTGGTTAAGCAAATTACTTTTGTGGATCTCTAAGTTGTTATTATTTTAATTAATCAACTTGATAGTATTACTAAATTGTGCATTTTTTATTGTTCACTCTTGGTGGTCTCTAATAGCCGGGTTAGGTAAGATTTAATTAGTCTCGTCCTAAGTCACCTAGAGTGGGAACGAAGCGGGAGCGCGAACTGGAGCGGGAGCGGGAAAACGTCTAATTTCAGAAGGATTGCATTTGAGAGCGTCCATATATAATATTTATTTACTATAATTTTATGAAAAAAACTAATACTTACATATGATAATGTGATTTTACACATGAGAATATATTTAATTGAAGGGCTGTATTCATTTGTCAAATATGTTGCTTCAATAAGCAAGAATAATGTTTAAATAGTTAAATATCAAACTGACATATAATAAGTTGAGATAAATCATCAAGTATAGTCCAAACTAATGGTAAATTGACTTTAAAAAGTAATTCGTCTACGAAAAGGAGTTTTCTATTTTCGGGAGCGTCTTTAGAGCGAGGTTAGGTCTCGAAAGCGCCAAAGCGAGGTTTGGGAGCGGGAGCGATGAGGTTTTAGGTGACTAAGGTCTCGTCCAGTCCTTAGCTGGGTAACCAATGTGCTGGATAATGCTCCCTGTCTCTGGGGGTGATGCCTCCCCACCTTACCGCCTCTAACCTTAGAATAATTTATATATTCAGAACTTGTTTGGTTCTAGCTTAAAATTTTAATAATGTGATAAAAATTAATTTGGGGTGACACTTGTAGCTTTTTACCACAAATTTACGAATTGTTTTTATTTGAATTTAAGATAAATTTAAGATATTATGTGTAGTTTAAGTACATTTGGTTTTTTATTTGAACTTATGGTACATTTAAGATATTATGTGTTTGCAAAAATCAATAAGTTATGCATAAAAGAAATGATATGGCATGGTTTAAAAAATAATATCTGCAAATTATTAGTCAACTTAAATTAAAATGTAACTCAAAAAATTTCCGAAACAAACCATCTTAAATTATTTGGTAGCTTTTATCTCAAAATGAGATTAGAATATGAGCCAAACATGCACTAATAATATGTACATTCAAAACTTATGTTTACATGGAAGATTATGAGGACAAACATGGCAATTATTTTATTTTGGGTAAAAGACATTTTCCACCCTCCTACTATTGACAAAATACATTTTGTCCCTTAATTTATGGATAAATATATTTTGATCCCCTGTCAGTGGATGCAGACTAACGGAGAGTAACGGATTAGCGTATTTTACCATATCGCCCTCGTATTTTATCCCGGGTTATTTTGTTATGTAATAAAAAATTAGAAAATACCAAAATACCCCTGTACTGTTCATATGGACAGTTACCATCCCTGTTCATTCTGGCATTCTACCCCCTTAATTGTTTTGAACAGTTTGCACTCCTCTGATGTTAAAAAATGACTCATTGTTTTTGTTGTGAGTAGGGTCATTACTCAATTACTTCCCTCCTATAACTTTCCTCCAAAAAACCAAATTCGCTTTAGTAACTTCCCTCCAAAATCCTTCCCTCAAATAAATCCCTCTAAGTCTGCTTGTCATTTAATGCTTAATGTAGAATCACATTAGATAATTTTGGATGTGCTTGTCATTTTGGAAAATTACAAGCAAATCTGTCAATGTACCTAACAAGTCCTTGTCATACAGTTCTTCTTAGATATAGAAATATAGTGCATCTTAGACGTAATTAATTAATGCCTCGCTAGTAAAACAACTAGTGCCAACACCAGGAAAATTGATACTATCAAATTTGTTGGTGCTTGGTTTGGCTTTTGAGACTGCATTTGTGCAACGGTCATTTCAACCCTTATACACATCCATTCAAGGTCACGTGAATTGGGGACGTTGCTCCCTGCCCAATTGGGTCGCACCAACTCCGTAAGTTGCAACATTCATTCCTACAAACATAGTAGAGTTTACCCCGATTGTCGTATCTGTTAGAATCCGTCACTCGTATGTCTGTCAGAAGGGGCGCTTTACGAAAGCAAAACTTCATCTCATATGTTAGGAACTCTTCTCCCAGTCTCGTTGTTTTGCTTGAGCTAGACATTGTACCTAAACAAATAAAAACATATTATTACACCAACACAAAAAATAGCTAAAATAAAGAGCCTCAACTACTAGCTAAAAAAAGAGCTTCAACTACTAGTATTACCTTGCTTTGCTTGTTATGGAAGTATGAATGGATAGGGTAATCTAGAGCAAGAGGTGCGTAAGAGTGTGAGTGGAGAGAATTGTGAAGTTGTGATGTCTATAAACTGTCCAAAAAAATAAGAGGGTAAAATGTCCATAATGAACATTGACGGGGGTGGTAGCTGTCTAGAATGAATAGTGACAGGTAGGGGTGTAAACGGTTCGGTTTGGTGCGGTTTGTGAAGAAACCATAAACCAAACCATATATATCGGTTCACTAATTTTTAAACCAAACCAAAACGTTTGAAACTCTACACCGAACAAAACCAAACAAACCCAAAAAGTTACGATTTGGTTCGGTTCGGTTCGGCTGGTTCGCGTAATCACTTTTACATTGATATGATTATAGTAGCATGTTAATAAAATTTAAATTTTAACCAAGACATAAATTAAATAAACATATAGAACTCAAAAAATTATGGTCAGAAGAAAATAGAGAAAACTAACATCAATCGGATCATTTTAGCTCACTAAACTATCTACATTCAATACATTTCTATAGATTATTACATATACTTTATCAAATGTTTGCTATAATAGAACTATATTGTGTACGCAACGGTTCGGTTCGGTCCATTCGGTATAATTATTTAACCAACTGAAATCGAACCGATTAGACTGGTTTGTGAAAAGTTTGAACCATTTGTAAATCGGTCAACTTTAAAAACAGTCCAAAACCATGACAATTGGTTTGGTTTGGTCGGTTTGACCAGTTTATTCGATTTTACTTACGCCCCTAGTGACAGGGGTGATAACTGTCGCGATGAACAGTGCCAGGGGTATAATGATCTTTAAAAAATTCTATAAATGATGTAATCATGCTAATATGTGATGTCTAAAATTTTAATTAGTATTTACATAAATATGGGGTAAAGGGTATAGTTGTATTTAAAATTATAGTTTCATGTAAGGGGTGGGGGTATTTAAGTCATTCCACCCTTCTCAGGGCAAAATGGTCACCAAAAGTTCTAACCCTAGCTAACTCTAAAAGAAGGGTGCAATGTGTCTAACGTCCTTCCACTTACAGGGACCAAAATGTATTTATCCATAATATAGGAGAAAAATGTATTTTGTCGATAGTCGGTGGGTGGAAAATGTATTATACCCTTTTATGATTTATAATAAGTTAGACGTAATTGCAATGAGGCCCTTGAGAAAACTAGGTCTTTTTGGCTTATGACATCGTGTGTCTCTTGAGAGACTTCACATTTCACTATCCTGCCCGAATTGATTGTTTACTCTTCGTTGGCTAGTAGGAATAGGTGTCATTATGGTGTAGTTTGGAGAGCACCACATGCCATGCTGACACGATGCTGTTGGAGTAACTAAAAAATTCTCCTCCGTGAAGCAACATAGTAAGATTGATTCTCCATATTTTACAATTTACCATCATTTCTTGTTCAATTGATGCTATGGTTTTTATCCCATTTCTCGTTTTATTGGTTGTTCTTGAATGGTTCCTATCATGAATTAGAGCCTTGTTGAGAAACTCACAACAAGACTTGATCAGATTTCTTTATATGATTTCGTTTTCTGGGCAAGGTTGCAAATCTTCTCTTCTGCAACGATTTTTTGAAATTGTGTTTCTCATCCTCAACATCTGGTTTATTTTATCAGTGGTTAATTTGAAGCTGCGATGACTACTCCACTCTCAATTCCACTAAATTCTTCAACCGAGAATGTTCATGAAGGTATAGATCCGTCTTCTCAATGTTTTCTTTCCACTGCTGATAATCCTGGACATCTGTTGGTTTCTCAACTACTGAATGGTGATGAATGTTGCCTTGAATGCTAAGAAAAAACTTGGTTTTATTGATGCTAGTCTACCAAAACCTAAGGATGGTTCTACAACCTCTCAAATGTGGAGTAGATGCAACAGTATCGTGATCTTCAGGTTAACTCAATTTCTAAACATATACTAGTGTGGTTTCTACAACCACTGCAAGAGTGATTCGGGTGGATCTCTTAGAACGTTAGTTACAAGGAAACTAGCCCATAATCTGTCAATATTTGAGTGATATTATTTCATCACAAAAGGCAATACACGGGCACGTCCTTCAGTTCAAAGGGTCTAGGCATCCGAAGTCACTCTAGAAGTCTTTTCTTCTCAAATTCAAATGAGATTTAAGTCTCTTAGCCTTTATTTCCTTTGAAATGCTTATTGTCACATTGATGGGAGACACAACTCCATGTAATACGGATTGACTTTAATTTTCCTCTTAAGCTCTCTATTGGATTGAATCCAGATTTTCTGCTTGAACGGAAGCACATTAGGTTGTTTCTCCTTCTTTATTGCACATAAGCAAGCTTGTTTATATTCAATATATCCTCTCTTTTTACAACCGTGCATTAGAGCTCAAGAGTGTGGGATTTTTCAGTTAACTCTTGAAATCACCATAAGGGATGGTGGTGTAAACTCACCATTTTTACATAGGCCGAAGCAGTGTAGCAAAAAAAAACCAACTCAACACGAAGGTCCACCATAAATTTACAAGAGATAACAAGTTTCCACTGAAAAATGAGTATTTGACTACTCTAGGACCTAATCCCCCTAGAACAATAAATGAACTAAAGGTGTGCCAAATGCGTCTAATCTTTCCACAATTCTATGAATACCCAAAACATCCTTTCATTAAATATGTGCATAAGATAATAAAATTAGAGTATCCTTACTACGGCTGTTCCTACATTCGCAAGCTCTTTCATTGAACTCTCTTCGGTTTCAATTTTCTAGATTGCTCTCATTCTCAAGTCTTTTTTTTTCTGGCTTTTTTTTTTCACTTTTCTATATTTTTTCGAGTTTTTATTTTTTTTCCTAGACTCTATATGTTTTGGCCAATTCGATTAACCACACAAATTTGAGTAGGGTAACTCAATATTTAAAAGTGAAAACAATGCAGAATATGTAAACGTGCCCATGCAAACCTAACAAACACATAAAACTACAAGTGCGGACTGACACACTAAGCTAAATGGAATAAGGCTATGTAGACACGGACGTGGCTAGAAGATAGCTACCCCCTCCCCCACAAACACACACACTTATGCGCTTCATTCTCCTCAACAAATCTGGATATAAAAACAGAAGGACTCAACTGCTTAAACATAGGGGTCGACGGATCTAGTCTGAGTCCTAATCCCCTTCAGGTATAGACTCTTGATATGCATCCGACTGGTAGTTGTAGAAACCAGGGTAGGTACGCGAGGCACGGTCAAACTATAGCCCCAAGTGAGCGACTACATCGCCAAGCCACCGGTCATGTTGGACATGCTCTAAACCCAACTGATGCATGCCCTGACCTAGCTGACGCATGCTACCCCTTAGGTGCAAGGTTCAATATGCAAATGTGCACATGCAAACCTATCAAACACATAAACTACATGAAGACTAACACACTAAGCTAAATGTAATAAGGCTATGCAGACACGGACATGGCTAGCAGATAGCTAACCCCCTCCCTCACCCCCACCCCACACGCACACTTAAGCGCTTCATTATCCTCAAAAAATCTAGAGATAAAATAGAAGGACCCATCTACTTAAACATAGGGGCCGTGGGATCTAGTATGAGCCCTAATCCCCTTCAGGACTAGACTCTTGATATGCATCCAACTGGTAATTATAGACATTGGGGTAGGTACGCGATGCACGATCCAACTGTAGCCCTACTTGAGCGGCTACATCACCAAGCCACCGGTCATGTTGGGCATGCTCTAAACCGAACTTGTGCATGCCCTAACCTAGCTGGCGCATGCTACCCCTAAGGTGCTCAAACAATTTGTGATATCCATGGCTCTGTCTATAGCTGCCTGATATCTCTGCTCGAACAGCAACTGAGTCACAGTCTCAATTTGGGTCTCCACATTAAATCCTGAGCCACTAGCCTCACCTTTCTTCTAGGGACCACTCGTAGGTTTTTATATATCAAGGGTTTGGGAATCTTATCCCATTTATGGACCACACTCTCTTTCAAGTCATTCTCCACCTCCATGTATGTGTCCTCCTCCTCCATAGAAGCATATCTGGAAGCATCCAAAGTTCACTGGTTGAACCTGGCTTTCTTCGAACTGCATATCATCCTCCTCTGAGAACTTCGGCCGAGATTGCATGTTTATCCATGTAGGATTTTCCAAGCAGGGGCCTTAAATGTCAGCCATGGACCATAGGCTGGAGGTTCAGAATTATCTGCTGGAAACTACAAGAAATTGTACCCATGGTGATTTATGCACCCACACCAATCACATACCCGAGGTATTCACTCATATTTTTAGTCCAATCAAATATTCTCATCCATAGTAAGAATTAAACCTTATCGGCTCAATGGTTTCGTAACGGTCATACGAAACCTAACGCGCTTGTAATCACCTCCTTCTCCTGTCATGATTATGTTATAGGAATCAAGAATAGTTACCATTAGGTGATCCACGTTAGATACATCCACCTCAAATAGAAGAAAAGGCGGAAGATTCTTGACCTGAACCCAGACGCCGATCGAATCAAACTTCACATCATTGACTTTGGCATTAACAGACCATTGTCTCATCATGAGAATATCATCTAAAAAAACCCACGAAACCCCTCCAAGGGCTCGATCCAAGGAGGTGTGTGATGGGAATTAAAGGATGAAGACATTTGGCCTTGTTTCATTGATAAGAACCTGGTCACCATCTATCCATATTTTTTTGAAAAAGGTTCTTCATCGCAAAAGTATTGATTTGGTTACCGAGCAAGAACGATCTAATTAAGCAGTGATTGAAGCTCCTAGCCGCCGCATCAAATCGTATTACGGTTGCATAGGGATCCGAAGCTGCCATGGCTAAGGTTTGGTTCGCACTGTTTTTCCAGGAAAGTTAGACATATTCTCACGTTCCAACTATTTGTATGTGATCACAGTTTGTAAGCTATTAATCCATTTTTCGTTTATCGTTTGTAGTGAATAAATTGATGTTGTTGAATTATAAAAAAATAATGTAATGCAATGTGTCTATAAACATACATACAGTGATAAATTGTGTGAAAAAAAATATATGTTCTGAATATTTCATGTAGATAAAATAAGTTATGTTTTACATTTTATTCGTAAAATGAGTTTTTGTATGTCATCAAGTTTTAGTTTAATTATCATTCTTCAAAAAAATATGATTTAATTAACTTGGATTTAGGATGAGTACTAGATATCTATTTATTTTACTAAACTGTTTTTGTCTTATAATTATCAACTATGCGCTTTGTACCATATCTAGATTTAAAATTTTAGACATCATAACAACCTAATACTAAACTTCGACTAAAACATGTGATGGATAAAACAAAATCTATTTTCAATCAAATAAAAATCAGTAGAGCTGTACAGTTTTATGTTTGGTACATCACTATTTATAATCAAATGCTAATACTCGTGCTTTCAAATGAAAATTTAGTCCATATATTTTACATTTTTATTCTTTTATTTGAAATTATATAAAAAAAATCTTCTAAGAAAAAGTGTAACATATTACAACTATAACTCTCATTTTTAATAGATGTCGCAGTAATCTCATTTGAACTCATAACAAAATTTTCTACACATTTAAATTGTATAGAATGCTTCTAATTCAAATGGATTATATTAATTGAGGATTTTTCATCCATTTTTTTTAAAGATAACTGAAACAGTTTTGTCATTTGCTTGGCAATTTGTCTTAATAGTTCATATTGATAAACAAAGTGATTCGAGAAGATTCTAATAATAATAGAATATAATAAGGAGAATGTCGAATATATTTTATGTACCTGTATGATTTATATTTATTGAACTTATTAATATTTAATAATCAACTAATAAGATCGAGTAACTTAAGACAATTATTTAATATAAAAGTAAGCAAGTTAATTATGAGTACATTTTTTCGAGAAATTGTTTTGTCGTCTGCCGGGTTTGAACCCGGGACCTCATGCAGGGGCGTCCAATAGTCTACCACTTGAGCCACCACCCTAGCTGCTAATTATGAGTACATTAACATGGACTAATTAGTGAGTAATAGTTTTTCAAAAATTTATATTGTCATTTACATACATGTAGATGCACAAATGCATACAACATATGTCTATAAGAATATCATTTCTTACAAATTTATTTGAACCAATATTGAATGTCAATATAAGATCATAATACTTTTTATTAAAGTTTAAAACTATACAATATGCATCAACTAACAATCATTGAAGAATAATTCTTATAAATAAAAACAATAATTACTACTAATGATCATGTACTAACATATTTTTTAAATTAATTATGCTATCATCGTATACATTTTGTGATAATATTTAAAAGACGTTAATATTCAGGTCATAAAAATAAATTTATCTTATTACATAGAATCACAATATCATTTTAACAATTGTTGCATATTTTATGCGAAAAGATTAAAAACGTGCTTTCTGCTTTTACATAATTTTTGAATTTATTATTCTATCATCATATGTATTTTACACTAACATGTAAAACATATTTACTCCCCAAAAAAAAACATATTTACATTCAGGTCATAAAATCAAGCATGAATAAAATTAAAAACAAAAATTATAACCTTAATATTATAATAACAAAGCAATAGATGAGTACATGTCGATTTCTCATTAGTTGATTATGAGAAAATCAAAACGTAGAATTACAAAAGTCATACTCTTAATTGTAAGAATATCATTTCTTACATTTCATTTGCATTAATTTTTAATTTAAATATAATATCACTTTTTATTAAATGTTAAAACTATATAAAATGTGTCAACTCAAAGACTCATTGAAGCATAATTTCTATAAATAAGGGTAAAAGACAGTTACCATCTCTAACAATTGGATTAATTCCATCCCGGTGCCCTGACGTTTGGAAAAAGACAATTTCACCCATTTAACAGAATATTCTGTGGACACTTAGAAACACCTCTGTTAGACAAATGGTTGATTGAGTTTTTTCGGACCATATTGCCCCGAACTTTTCCCTTATTTATCTCCAAGAACATTAAGCCAAGAACATCAAGAATTTCTCAATAAATCATAATATTAGATTAAAATTTTACCAAGAATTTATTGATTAAATCAACTTCTTTTTTTCTTTCTTTCTTTGTTTGTTTTTTTTTTTTTGGCAGAAAAGGAAGTTTTTCATTAATGAAAATACCAAGAGAACTATCTCAGTCCAAAATACAAACAAATCAAAGATCCACTTCAGATCTAGCACACAAATGTGATGATACGTTGAAGGGAATAAAAATACAAGAGCGTCTGGATTAATGAATGAATGGAATGGGCAGTTACAAAGCATTTGATGACTATGAGGGGATTGAAGTAGCTTGGAGCAGTTGAAGCTTTATGATTTCATGTAAAGCCCTGAATATTTTGGAGAGACTCTACTGTGTTAATCAGCTCAAGACATTAAAGCACTGAAACATCATGAAGTTCTACACTTCATGGGTTGATACTTCCAAAAGGAACATCAGTTCTGACACATAAATGTTCACTTCCGGGACTCTGAAACAGTCACTAGTACTGTCACGCCCGTAAACCGGGGTGAATTTTTTTGGAATAAAACTAAAGGAACTGATCGAACAAGAGGTGAACTAAACAACTCAAACTTTTATTACACAAACTGAAATATGTTACAGAGTAGTCAGAGCCATTAACGGTTCCCAACCCAACTATGTTACAAAAAAAACGAGTTGAGACTCGTCTCAAAAGCTACAGATAAACTAGCACTCCAAGCAGCTAAGATAACTCAGGGACTGAACCGTCACCACCACCATAACTTGTACCTGTAAAATGTTAGGGGTGAGCTTACTGCAAGCTCAGTAGAGAACATCAAGGCAACAGTCCAAGCACGTATTGTTTCATGGTACACGTATCACATCAGCATGCTATAACAGTTCAATATAATCATGTTTATGTCATGCATATGTCAGTTTTATCGTTTCATTATCTTTATGGAACCTGGGGTGCTCACATGCGCGGTCGCAGCCCGGAGTGAGTCAGCCGCCCTCCGCATACGTACTCTCAACTGAGAGCGGAGTGCCCCACATGCCATCAAGCTGGCAGTGCTTTCTGCACCAGGCCTCGGGTGCAATCAGGGTCTTCGAACCAAGGGATGTACAATCCCTAACCCCGTCCATTTATCTTTCCACTTTCATATTTAATTTCACATGAAAATCGTGCATGAACATCAACATCGATAATATCATCATGCTAACAGCATATCAACAATCAACACAGTTGATAGCATGTATCCAGCATAGTCACGAATATCAACACTATATTCGAATAGCAATTTCAGCAGCATCTCTGTATGATTCAAATACTCAAATAACAATTTGACAGTACCTCCATATGAATCATATATCAACTTAGAATTTCACAATAATCAGGCATAGCATCGACACAGTAATAACAATTCGATAATTATAACAGTTATATCGAAGCAGTACAACGACTAGCATATAAACAGGCAACACAATACATTTAGGGCTATAACGTTGAGATTCCCTACCTCGGTTCGACGAAGCTGCTAATATTATAATATAGAACCTCCGAAAACTCCGAATATAATATCGAGAATACCCTTCGCTAATCTCTCTAGCTCTCTCTCCCTAGTGTTTGACTGAAATCTGGAATGAGAATTAACTATAACGTCGGGTCGTATTTATAGGGGTGAGCGACGAGTTACATCGCGGCGCGCAGGGGGACACGTGTCCCGAAACTGGCTGACCAGCGCTTGCGACTCGACAAAGTCCGCAACGTGTCGCATGGAGAGCAAGGGCCCCGCACGATTAAGCATGCGTGGGCTGCCTTAGAGTTTAAGGCTTCTGATGAGAAGGAAACACACGGACCACCGTGTTTCATTGGCAAATAGGGACACGCCACATGACCAAACCCATCTACAACCCATGTCAATCCTCAAAATTCTTTCACTCTTTTATTTATTTATTCTTTTGTCTAGCTCCACAACTGCCCCTTTCTCTCCCTCAGTAAAACCATTTGATTAAGTTAAAGGTGGTTGAATTTTCAAATTGAACTTGGCTACTTACAAGATATTCATAAGGGATAGGATTTGGTGTTATTGTAAATATTATATTTCACTACTTCATGAGGTCAAGCCCAACCAATAAATGACACATCACTAAATCAATGTAACCATCATATATACTTTTCTACCCACAAACTATCTTAGTAAATCTTTCATTTCCAACGTCTCTTGGTTGAGAAGTCAACCTAGAACACCCTATTCTCAAAGATTAATCAAATTGGGCAAGTATGTGTAAAGATCAATTTCCATTTATATGGCTTTACTGGGTGTACTTTTAAGTGTACACAAAATGAGCTTTGTAAATATATTATACCACCATTCAAATTCAAACATTTTGTTTAATTACTGGTAGTACATTCATGAAGTGCTACTATTACTACTAACACCACCGTACTGTCCTAAATACACAATTTGATTTACTGTAACTATTTTTCCTTTCTTTCTTTATTTCAATCTAACGAAAATATTAACGGAATGGTGAAATAGTTGATTGCTGAAATTAATAAACTTCCAACCCAAATATTTTCCCAAGCAGTAAAAAGGTTCGTCAAGAATAAATTGTGATTTATTTATTTTAAAACTAAGTTACTCCCATCAAAAAAATAAATATTATAGACATCAAAACATTAATGATAAAATATAGATTGAAATACGAATCTAATCATCCTAAATATTGTAACGGTGATAGTACTTTAGCACTTCGACAAACACATATATTACATCTCTACCTCCTTAATGAAATTTTGTCCTCAAAATTTAAAACATACCTTCTTCTGAAAACAAGTGGGGATAGTTCTCTCGCATCAGTGTCTCACGTTCCCACGTTATTTCTCGACACCACCGCGACTCCATAAGATCTTTACTAATGGAATAGATAGTCCTCTTAGAACCTTCTCTTGGCGATCTAGAATTCGAATAGGTCTCTCCTCGAATAATACGTCACCAGATACGTCTAAATCCTCAAAATGCAATACATGAGATGGGTCAGGCTCGTATTTCCTCAGCAAAAAAACGTGAAATACACTGTGAACGCCTGAAAGCTGAGGTGGCAATGCCAAACGATATGCTTTATCACCAACTCTCTCCAGAATCTCAAACGGGCCAATGAAACGTGGTGAAAAATTTTCTTTCTTCCCAAATCGAATAAGACCTCTTCTAGGCATCACTTTTAAGAAAACGTGATCACCAACCTCAAAATACAAAGGTCTACGCCTCTGGTCTGCATAACTCTTCTGTCGACTCTGAGCTGTAAGAAGTCTCTGTCTAATAAGCTTAATCTTCTCAGTTGTCTCCATGACAAGCTCATGTCCTAAAATAAGAGTGTCTCCAACTTCAGCCCAACATAATGGAGATCGACAAGACCTACCATACAATGCCTCGTAAGGTGTCATCCCAATGCTAGCCTGAAAGCTGTTGTTATAAGCAAACTCCACAAGAGGTAAATGATCTTCCCAACTACCTTTAAGATCCATGACACAAGCTCTAAGCATATCTTCCAATATCTGAATAGTCCTCTCAGATTGGCCATCTGTCTGAGGGTGAAAAGCTGTACTAAAGCATAATTAAGAACCTAGAGCATGTTGAAAACTCTGCCAAAATTGAGAAGTGAATCTAGGGTCTCTGTCAGAAACAATAGAAACTGGGAATCCATGTAAACGAACAATCTCCTTGACATAGAATCGACTCAAGGCATCCAATGAGTCAGTCACACGAAAGGGCAAGAAATGAGCTGACTTGGTCAAACGATCAACAATGACCCTAACAGAATAATGTCTCCTAGGAGATCTAGGAAACCCCGAAACAAAGTCCATAGTGATATGCTCCCACTTTCACTCAGCTATAGGCAATGGCTGTAACAATCCTGCTGGTCTCTGGTGTTCTGCCTTAACCTGTTGACAAGTCAAGCATCTAGATACAAACTGGGACACGTCTCTCTTCATCCCATTCCAGATGTACTGTCCACATAGATCTCGATACATCTTAGTGCCACCTGGATGGACTGTTAAACGAGAATGATGAAAATCTTTAAGTACTTCTTCTATAAATTGGTCTACCTTCGGAACAAATACCCTTCCTCTAAGCCTCAAGCTACCATCTGCATGAATAGACCAACCCTCCTTTGCATTGTTCTCTATTACTTGCTTTCTGACTTCCTCTAACTCACAATCTCGTCGTTGAGCCTCAATAACTCTAGTAAGAGAGTAGGTGTAGCAACTAAGCTCCCCAGAAAACACGAGTCATTTTGCTCCTCTAAACCCAAGTTATACTCATTGATTGAGCTAATCATATGCCACTCTCTGATCAAAATACTTGCAACAATTCCTCGAGACTTCCGACTTAAAGCATCAGCAACTGTATTAGCTTTCCCTGGATGATACTCCAATGTAAAATCATAATCTTCTAAGTACTCCATCCTTCTACGCTGCCTCATATTGAGATCCTTCTGAGTAAATATGTACTTAAGACTCTTATGATCAGAAAACACTTCAAAACACTCGCCATAAAGATAATTTCTCCAAGTCTTCAAAGTGAAGACAATAGCTGCTAACTCCAAGTCATGCGTAGGATAGTTGACTTCATGAGATTTCAACTGCCTAGAGCCATAAGCCACAACTTTGCCCAACTGCATCAAGACACAACCCAAACCCTCCTTATAAGCATCACAATAAACAATATAGCCCAAACCTCTTTCTGGAACCACTAAGATTGGAGCACTCGTCAGTCTCTTCTTCAATTCTTGAAATACTCTTTCACAAGAATCATTCCATACAAACTTCTCTCCCTTCCTAGTCAACTTCGTCAATGGGCCTGCTAAACGAGAGAAATTCTCTATAAACTTACGATAGTACCCAGCTAGCCCAAGAAAACTCCGAATTTCAAATACAGTCTTTGGTCTCTCCCAATTCATCACCGCCTCAACCTTGCTAGGATCAACAACAACTCCAAATTCAGACACTACATGCCCAAGGAACTTGACCTCAGTTAGCCAAAATTCACATTTACTGGCTTTACCATAAAGTTGGTTGTCTTTAATTAATTGTAATACCAACCTCAAATGTTTCTCATGCTCCTCCTCTGACTGAGAATAGATTAAGATATCATCTATGAATACGACCACAAACTGATCAAGATAAAACTTGAAAATGCGGTTCATCGAGTCCATAAATACCGCTCGTGCATTAGACAATCCAAAAGGCATTACTAGAAACTCATAATGACCATATCTAGTCCTGAAGGCAGTATTTGGTATATCTTCCTCTCTAACCCTCAATTGATGATACCCCGAACGAAGGTCAATCTTTGAAAAACACTTAGAACCCTTCAACTGGTCAAATAAATCATCAATTCTGGGTATAGGATATTTATTCTTGATGGTGACACGATTAAGCTGCCTATAATCAATACACAACCTCAAAGTCCCATTCTTCTTCTTAGCAAATAGCATAGGAGCTCCCCACAGTGAGCAACTAGGTCTAATATACCCCCGATCAGATAAATCTTGGATTTGGATCTTAAGTTCCTTCAGCTCAGCTGGAGCCACACGATAGGGTGTAATAGAGATAAGTTGAGTACCAGGTTGTAAGTCAATAAATAACACTACTTCCCTTTGAGGAGAAAAACCGGGTAACTCTTCAGGAAATACGTCAGTAAACTCGCTAACGACACGTGGAAAGGAACTAACTTGTCCAAACTCATCTGAACCTGATAAACTGGATAACCACCCATCCCGATGATCAAGCCACTGAGAGTATCTCAATGACGAAGGTAGTACATATCTAAAGTTTCCGGTGAAATGGAAACTAGTACCATCTGGGGTAACTGCCGTCACCCGCTTCTCATGGCAATCCAACACAACAAAGTGGGCAGACAACCATTCCATGCCCAAAATAATGTCAAACTCGTTCATGTCTAGAACTCTCAGGTCAAAAGTGACTCAAGCATCAGCAATAACTAGTTCACAGTTTCTACAGATTTTGTCAACACGAGTCCTCCCACCTAATGGTGAGTTAACTCCTAGAGAAGCATATAGAGGTTCCGCAGATAAGCCAAGTAATGAAACACATGAAACAGATATAAAGGAATGTGAAGCGCCAGAATAAAATAAGACATCTACCCATGTATTGTGCAATAAAAATGTATCTCGTATCAAATTCAACTTGGCTACTTACAAGATATTCATAGGGGATAGGATTTGGTGTTATTGTAAATATTATATTTCATTACTTCATGAGGTCAAGCCCAACCAATAAATGACACATCACTAAATCAATGTAACCATCATATATACTTTTCTACCCACAAACTACCTTAGTAACTCTTTCATTTCCAACGTCTCTTGGTTGAGAAGTCAACCTAGAACACCCTATTCTCAAAGATTAATCAAATTGGACAAGTATGTGTAAAGATCCATTTCCATTTATATGGCTTTACTGGGAGTACTTTTAAGTGTACACCAAATGAGCTTTGTAAATATATTATACCACCATTCAATTTCAAACATTTTGTTTAATTACTGGTAGTACATTCATGAAGTGATACTATTACTACTAACACCACAGTACTGTCCCACATACACAATTTGATTTACTGTAACTATTTTTCCTTTCTTTCTTAATTTCATTCTAACGAAAATATTAACGGAATGGTGAAATAGTTGATTAATGAAATTAATAAACTTCCAACCCAAATATTTTCCCAAGCAGTAAAAAGGTTCGTCAAGAATAAATTGTGATTTATTTATTTTAAAACTAAGTTACTCCCATCAAACAAATAAATATTATAGACATTAAAACATTAATGATAAAATATGGACTGAAATATGAATCTAATCATCCTAAATATTGTAACGGTGATAGTACTTTAGCACTTCGACAAACACAGATATTACATCTCTACCTCCTTAAAGAAATTTTGTCCTCAAAATTTAAAACATACCTTCTTCTGAAAACAAGTGGGGATAGTTCTCTCGCATTAGTGTCTCACCTTCCCACGTTATTTCCTCGACACCACCGCGACTCCATAAGATCTTTACTAATGGAATAGATCGTCCTCTTAGAATCTTCTCTTGGCGATCTAGAATTCGAATAGGTCTCTCCTCGAATAATACGTCATCAGATACGTCTAAATTCTCAAAATGCAATACATGAGATGGGTCAGGCTCGTATTTCCTCAGCAAAGAAATGTGAAATACACTGTGAACGCCTGAAAGCTGAGGTGGCAATACCAAAAGATATGCTACATCACCAACTCTCTCCAGAATCTCAAACAGGCCAATGAAACATGGTGACAACTTTCCTTTCTTCCCAAATCGAATAAGACCTCTTCTAGGCATCACTTTTAAGAAAACGTGATCACCAACCTCAAAATACAAAGGTCTACGCCTCTGGTCTTCATAACTCTTCTGTCGACTCTGAGCTGTAAGAAGTCTCTGTCTAATAAGCTTAATCTTCTCAGTTTTCCATGACAAGCTCATGTCCTAAAATAGGAGTGTCTCCAACTTTAGCCCAACATAATGGAGATCGACAAGGCCTACCATACAATGCCTCGTAAGGTGCCATCCCAATGCTAGCCTGAAAGCTGTTGTTATAAGCAAACTCCACAAGAGGTAAATGATCTTCCCAACTACCTTTAAGATCCATGACACAAGCTCTAAGCATATCTTCCAATATCTGAATAGTCCTCTCAGATTGGCCATCTGTCTGAGGGTGAAAAGTTGTACTAAAGCATAATTAAGAACATAGAGCATGTTGCAAACTCTGCCAAAATTGAGAAGTGAATCTAGGGTCTCTATCAGAAACAATATAAACTGGGACTCCATGTAAACGAACAATCTCCTTGACATAGAATCGACTCAAGGCATCCAATGAGTCAGTCACACGAATGGGCAAGAAATGAGCTGACTTGGTCAAACGATCAACAATGACCCAAACAGAATCATGTCCCCTAGGAGATCTAGGCAACCCCGAAACAAAGTCCATAGTGATATGCTCCTACTTTCACTCAGCTATAGGCAATGGCTGTAACAATCCTGCTGGTCTCTGGTGTTCTGCCTTAACCTATGGACAAGTCAAGCATCTAGATACAAACTGGGACACGTCTCTCTTCATCCCATTCCAGATGTACTGTACTGTCGACATAAATATTATAGACATCAAAACAAATAAATATTATAGACATCAAAACATTAATGATAAAATATGGATTGAAATATGAATCTAATCATCCTAAATATTGTAACGGTAATAGTACTTTAGCACTTCGACAAACACAGATATTACAAGTACCCCCTCCCTCCCTCATTATTTCTCTTTTATTTTACATATTTTAAAGCTTACCTCCTCCTACTACTGCCCAGGTAAAGCGAAAAACACAAAGAATCAACATAAGAGCAGTGAAGCATTGGTGTCAACAGTTCTTAGGAGAACTTCTCTATATCCACAGCTATGACTGAAACCACAAAATCAGATCACGAGAACACCCCTTATGCAATTGAAACTCAAATTGAAACCCAGAAAAAAGAGAATCTGCAAAATTGAAAACCCCGATCTGGGTGTTTCTTAAAGGAGCAAAACCCACGAATCCCAACACAAAGAAACTCGAATTGAAACCCGGAACAATCGACGTCCTCCCTCCTTCTCCGTGGCCCAAACAATCGACGTCCGCTGCCTTCGATTTGAACCCTCGATTGAAACTCATAAAAAGAAGAAGAAGAAGAAGAAGAAGAAGAAGAAGAAGAAGAAGAAGAAGAAGAAGAAGAAGAAGAAGAAGAAGAAGAAGAAGAAGAAGAAGAAGAAGAAGAAGAAGAAGAAGAAGAAGGGATGAAGAAGAAGAAGAAGAAGAAGAAGAAGACGAAGAAGAAGAAGAAGAAGAAGAAGAAGAAGAAGAAGAAGAAGAAGAAGAAGAAGAAGAAGAAGAAGAAGAATAAGAGATGAAGAAGAAGAAGAAGAAGAAACTTCTTAAAACCAGTATTCACCACCGCCGTTGGTCTTGTTCATCGCCCTCACCACCGCTGCCATGGGTCTCAGGTTTGAGAGATCTTTCTGATCTGGGAGAGCTATGAACCTCAAGTTTGATTGGACGTCATTCTTTGCCTCACCATCAAATTCAGAGATCAATCGGCCGCCTCTCCATGGCCTTGCTCGATTGAGCCATGTGTTCTTGAGAGAAGGTCTCGATCTGTTTGAGAGTGGGATGGTGGTGGTGAAAGGATAAGGTTGTGCATGCTGATTATTGAGAGTGAGAGAAAGAGATGAAGGGAATCGGGAGGTTAACAGAGGAGAAGATGAAGGAGACGAAGGAGATGGAAGAGGAGGAGAGGCGGATGTGTTTCACAGCAAGAGGGGGACGAGAGAGATGGATTATGGTTAGAAATGAAGGAGATAGAGGGGTTAGGGTAATATATAGGGGATAATACATAAATTTACAAAAAATGATATTTTGTTTTTATGTAATAAGTTAAATTTATTTTTATGACCTGAATATTAATATGTTGTAAATATAGCACAAAATGTATACGATAATAGAATAATAAATTTAAAAATTATATAATTACATCATATTCAGTAGTATTTTTTGTTATTATTTATAGGTTAAAAAACAGTTACTACCCCTGACAATTTGATTAATCCCGTCTCGCTACGCTGACGTTTGAAAAAAAAACATTCTGCACTTTTTTTGGATGGAGCCTGATGGTTGACTAATAACACGGGGAAAAAAACTATTTTAAACTTGCTTTCTTATTTTAATTTATTTTTGAACTTATTATGCTATCATCATATATATTTTACACTAAAATGTAAAACATATTTAACATGCATCAACATTCAACACTAATTTACTATTAAATATTAAAATGAGTATAAATTTTTCATGAGTTACAAACTACCATTGTAGCCTTAAAATCTTAATGATAAAGCAATAGATGAGTACATGTCGATTTCTGTTTGGTTGGTTATGAGAAAATCTACGCGTAGGATTACAAATGTCATATTCATAATGCTAAAATAAAGATAAATGGCAAAACGTGATTTCACCTCGGGACTTTTTCGCTTTTATATTATACTAAGCGTGACCATGTGCTAACGCGCAGGGTGAAATCTAAACTTATGCATAAAATTTTATATTTTATTTATATCTCTTATAAAGCCAAAACTAATGAATTAAACAGTTTCATTATGTTCGACTTAACACCCGAAAAGATATAACTAAAGCTTTCGTCCAGTGTATGAATCCTCATAGCAAGAATAATAAGATATGTATGAAGGTAACGCAATAAGTTATTTTACTTACATGTTTGAATCATCAAATTGTGATCAGATTGAGAACAATTTCTATTTTTTTCAAATAGTGTAACATATATCTTTCCAACACTTTGAACAAAATTTGATTCACATATTTTCATTGTCTCTATATGATAAAAATATATGACCTTTTATTGTGGCCAGTTACTATCCATTTGTGGCGTGATGTACTTGTCTAATTAAGGAGATTCACTTTTCATTAAAAAAATGGATAGAGACTATTTAAATTGTCATTTCTTTCACACAGAGATTTCAATGTATGTAAATGGGCATTAGCTCAATATTAGAGCATTTGAAGCTCCTGAATGAGGTCCTGGGTCCAAACAAGACTATATGATGCAATTCTCAAAAAAAAAAAAAAAAGTTGCACCCTTTCTATCATTACATAGAAAATCAAACTTGAAAATGAAATTGAACATTATTATCAAGTTCATACATTTTTTATGATTATTATAATTAAATTATAACACAATTTTAAAATACTCGCTTGTTATTTTGGAAGCAAATATGAATAACTTGATGTTGTGTAACACATATTTTTACCTAATTATATAAGAAAAAGTATAAACTTTTAGTGAAAGTTTCTTTGATAACATTATTGAAAAATATTATATCGAGTAGATGATGAGTGCCTGCTAATTCTAAGTTGTATGTACGTTTGTTGAGAAAATGACGTGTTAATTGATATTTAACAACCTAAAAAAAAGTATAAACTACTTTTAATGAAAGTTCCTTTCATTACATTATTTAAAAATAATATATTGAGTAGATATTGAGTGCATCCTAATTCTAGGTTGTATGTACGATTGTTCAGAAAATTATGTGTTAATTGATATTTGACCACCCATAAAAACATTTTTTTTTGTATAATGGAGTTTATGTTTATGTATGAACTCATATAGCATAATTCATAGATGCATATGAAGTGTGTGTTTATGAACTCATATAGCCCATTCGTAGAGCGTTCCCAGTCCCTGCATGAAGTCCCGGGTCCGAACCTTACTTTATATGTAACTCTAAAAGAAGTTGTCAATTCAATATATAATTAGAATCAAATCAGAAATTAAAAAACTGATGTTGTTATCATGTTTATATAGTGTTGAAGATTATTATAAATATACTATAACAAACTTTTAAAATAACCTATTAATTTTTTTTAGGTGCCTTGAATTGTGAAATTCAAAGGCGGTGAAAACAAATTGGACCAAGGGTTTGAATTATGGTCAAAGGCAGTAAGGTAGCTAAGGAAACAAAGTGGGGGGGGGGGGGGGTGGAGTGTATTTGTCCCACATTCTCAAGTGAGGTGATTCTCACCTCCTCACTAGTACTATATAAAGGAGCTAGTGGACTCTCTATTAGATATGAAAATAAGAGTGTAATTGTTCCTCTTAAGTGAATAAATGGTGTTTTTTCGCCGTGGACGTAGTTAGCGAATTTCTTCTCTAGCGAACCAAGTAAAATCTCGTGTTCTTCTTTTATTTGTTCTTCGTTCGTGAGGTGGTTTGTCATAACAAACTGGTATAAGAGCTCGGGTTTGGCAGTGTTTCAAGATCAAGATCAAGGCGGATCAAAGCTAGGGTTTCACAACTTGGTGAAATCAAAGCTAGGGTTTGCGATCTAGGTGGAGTACGCGACTAGGGTTTAAAATTCACCAAGAACGATGTCCGGATTGATGTTGAAGATCGACAGGTTCACAGGAGGGACAACTTCAGTCTGTGGAAGATAAAGATGGAGGCTTTGCTCAAATCGCAAGGCTTGTGGGCACCTTTGAGCGCGGACAAGGGAGGCATGAATGTTGCATCATCAGAGTTCAAGGTATTGGAGGAGAAGGCACACGCAACGATTATGTTGTGCTTATCGGATGACGTGATCATCGAGGTCGCAGATTATAAGGAAGCAGCAGGTCTTTGGCTCAAGTTGGAGAGTCTCTACATGACGAAGAGTTTCACTATCAAGTTGATGCTAAAGCAAAGGCTCTTTACTTTGCGGATGCTCGAAGGTACGACTCTCAAGGACCATCTTGATCAATTAAATACAATTCTTTTAGACTTGCGTAATACGAGAAGGTGGGTGATGAGGATGCCGCACTCTTGTTATTGATCTCGTTACCTCCATCATACGAGAACTTCGTTGAGTCGTTCTAAGTGAGCAAGTAAGACTTATTCCTAGAGGAGGTCAGATCGGCGCTCCATGCTAGGGAATTGCGCCATAAGGGTGCAGGCATAGGTACAGAGGACCATGCTTCCGAACTGAGGGCAACGGGAGGAAGCAAGAAGGATAAGAAGAACAAGAAGAAGCTGTTCTCTGGTTCTAAGTTACCCAAGGATTTCTGTTCCTTTGCAAGGAAAAGGGGCACTGGAAGAGAGACTGCCCGAAATGAGGTAAACAGGGGCAGAATGGATCCGCAGCCATAGTAGAACAAGGTAACTCGTCCGAGGATGATAACGTTCTAATGATGGATGTTGTCACGCACTCTCAAGATGCGTGGGTCCTTGATTCCGGAGCTTCCTATCATATTTGCTCTAACAGGGAGCTATTCTCGACGTACGACCAAACGGATGGAGGGTCTGTCTATATGGAAAATGGAGTTGTCTGTAAGGTGATTGGGAGCGGCTCAGTTAGATTGAAGACGAATAAAGGAAAGTTATGTACCTTAGAGCAGGTCAGACATGTACCACTTATTAAGAAGAAACTGATCTCCTTGAGTCTACTCGACATCAAGGGATACCGTTTTTCAAAGGTGAAGGTGGAGATCTACAATTCTGCAAGGGTTCTAAGGTGATTCTCAGGGGAGTCAAGAGTGAGAATTTGTACATGTTGCAAGGTTCGACGATCACAGGTTCTGCTGTAGTTTTCTTAGTCGAGATTTATGGAAGCTGATCTAACTAAGTTGTGGCATATGAGGGTCAGTCATATGAGTGAACATGAAATGCAGGAACTTCACAAGAAAGGCTATCTCACCGGGCATGCGCCCAAGAGCCTAGGGTTTTGTGAGAACTGCGTGTATGGGAATCTACAGCGTAGCAAGTTCCCTAAGTCGGTTCATAGAACGAAAGGTACTCTTGATTATATCCATTCAGATTGCAAGGGTCCATCTCGAGTTGAGGCGATTGGCGGGTACAAGTATTTTCTAAGCATCATAGGCGACTACTCCAGGATGACTTGGATATTTGTGATGAAGCACAAGAGTGAAGCCTGATTCAAAGAGTGGAAGACACTAGTAGAGAATCAGGTGGGAATGAAGGTGAAGAGGCTGCGCACGGACAACGACTTAGAGTTTTGTTCATCAGAGTTTGATGGATTCTGCAGGGATCAGGGAATAGCACGCCATCGCACCGTTCAGCACACACCGCAACATAGCGGTGTAGCCGAGAGAATGAATCAAACACATTTAGTGAAAGCAAGGTGCATGCTTTCAAATGCAGGTCTTTCTAGAGGTTTCTGGGGAGAGGCAATTTCCATGGCATGCTATCTCATAAATCGGAGCCCGCACACAGGTATAGGATTCAAGATTCATATGGAAGTCTGGTCCGGTAATGTAGTGGATTACTCGGATTTGAGAGTTTTTGGTTGTGTTGCCTATTATCACGTTGATGATGGCAAACTAGAACCAAGAGCTAAGAAGGAATTATTCATGGGTTCAAAAACAGGTGTGAAGGGATACAAGATATGGGCAGACAACAAGATTATACTTAGCATAAGTTTAGTCTTTGATGAGACTCATATGTTGAAGAACTCCGTGGAGGTGGAGCTTGGAGGTGCAAAGAAGAAGGTGGAGGGAGAGTCGGATCCTACTGATCCTAAGGACTCCGAACTCCCTACATCGCCGCCAGAAGCAGAAGAGGAAGAAGCATAAGAGTCTGATAGTAAGGATGCGTCTACACCAGAGGAACCAGTTCATCAAAGTATTGCTGAAGGAAGACCAAGGAGAGTTATAAAGGCTCCGGCGATATACAGAGATGATGGTATGGTGGTATATGCATTACTGGTAGCGGAAGAGGTAGACGACAAGCCATCCTCCTAGAAGGCCGCTATATCTAATTCTGAGTCAGCACAATGGATTGCCGCGATGGGAGAAGAGATGGAGTCTCTTAGCAAGAACTCGACTTGGGAGCTTGTTAAATTGCCAACGGGAAGGAAGATAGTCAGTTGAAAGTGGGTCTTCAGAAGAAAGGAAGGAACTACAGCTGGGGAGGGCATCAATTATAAGGCAAGGATAGTTTCAAGAGGGTTCAGTCAGAAAGAGGGAGTTCACTACAACGAGATCTTCACACCGGTGGTCAGACATACTTCTATCCGGGTGTTACTAGCTTTAGTGGCACACCACGACCTAGAGCTTGAGCAATTGGATGTCAAGACAGCTGTCCTGCACGGAGAGTTGGAGGAGGAAATATACATGAGCCAACCGGAGGGGTTCCAAGTTCCCGGAAAAGAAGAATATGTGTGAAAGCTGAAAAGATCTCTCTATGGAATTAAGTAGTCGCCAAGGCAATGGTACAAGAGTTTTGACAACTTCATGTTAAAGATTGGTTACCACAAGTGCGAGTATGATTGTTGCGTGTATCACAAGTTGTTGCGAAGTGAATCACGTATCTACCTAGTTCTATATGTGGATGATATTTTGATCGCAACTCAGAATATCAAGGAAATTATAGAACTGAAGATGTATGTCAATGTGGAATTTGAAATGAATGATCTAGGAGCTGCTCAAAAGATATTGGGAGTTGATATCTATAGAGACGGGAAGAAGAAGAAGCTTTTCCTGTCACAACAGGGATACATCAAGAAGATCTTGAGCAGATTTGAGATGTTATCAGCTAAAGCTATAGATACTCCTATGGTGACTAACAGCAAGTTAGGAATGTACACCGTTCAAACTGAGGAGGAGAAGGAGTACATGTCCAAGGTTCCATATGCTAGCGCAGTTGGAAGCCTCATGTATGTTATGGTATGTACTCACCCGGACATAGCATTCGCTGTTAGTGTGGTTAGTCGTTTTATGGCTCATCCAGGGAAGGACAATTGGCAGGCGGTGAAACGCATATTCAGGTACCTTAAGGGTACGTCAGACATTGGCCTATGTTATGGGGATAATGAAGACATATTGGTAGCTGGTTTCTCGGATGCGGACTATGCAGGGGATGTTGATAGTATAAGATCAATGACGGGCTATGTATTTGCTCTGGGAGCATCTGCTGTGAGTTGGAAGGCGACGCTACAGCCGACGGTGACTTTGTCGACGACGGAGGCGGAGTACATGGCTCTAACGGAAGCAGCAAAGGAGGCAATATGGCTTAAAGCTATGGTCAATGATTTAGGCCTACTTCAAAATCAAGCGATAGTCAACTGTGATAGCTTGAGTGCGATTGGCTTGACTAAGGACCAGGTTCATCATGAAAGGACCAAGCATATCGACGTCAGGTATCATTTTCTGAGAAACGAGAGTAAGATCAAGGTGAAGAAGGTGGGGATAGCTGACAACCCCGCGGTATGTTCACCAAGCCAGTTCCGAAGAGCAACATTGTCTAGAATTGCTCAACATCTTGAGCCAGTGAGGCCCTTAGAGGCATGTCGGACCCGGTGGGGTCCAGTGAGTCTCTGTGATGAGAGACATTGTGTGCGGAGAAGACGTAGCTTTAGTTACGAGAAGAGGAGCAACTGCTGTTGATGGAGAATTCAAGTAAAGGTGGAGATTTGTTGTGGTGCCTTGAATTGTGAAAGGCAAAGGTGGTGAAAAGAAATTGGACTAAGGGTTTGAATTATGGTCAAGTGTGGTGATTCTCACCTCCTCACTAGTACTATATAAAGGAGCTAGTAGGCTCTCTATTAGATAAGCAAACATGAGTATAACTATTCCTCTTACGTGAATAAAGGGTGATGTTTCGTCGTGGACGTAGTTAGCGAATTTCTTCGCTAGCGAACCACGTAAAATCCCGTGTTCTTTTATTCTTTCTTCTTTCGTGAGGTGGTTTGTCATAACATTTTTTAGAAGAAAATGTTAATAAGTTTTTGTTGCGTAACAAGTATTTTTACCTAATTACATAGTAAAAATGTATAAAATTTTAATGATTTTTTTCATTACATTATTGAAAAATATTATATCGAGTATATACTCACTGAATGTTAATTTCAAGTTTTTATGTACGATTGGTGAAGAATGATATATTAATTGACATTTGACAACCTATAAAAACATAATTTTTTATATAATAGAATTTATGTATATACATCAACTCATATAGCATAATTTATAGACGGGCATGAAGTGTCAATATTTTTTTTTTTGCAAGAAGTGTCAAGAATTTGAATTGCATAAACCGACATATATGTATATATATATATATATATATATATATATATATATATATATATATATATATCATGTAGGGTCAACATATATGCAATTCAAATTCTTGACACTTGTAGGGTCAACATCGATATAGTAATGCAGACAAGTAGGCACTACATTTTATCTGTAGGGTGAGAGGTTTTCAATGATAAATTATCAGTTTCCTAAACAAAATAAAATGATAAATGGCCCCTTCAATTTCATATTGACCATGTTTCTAAATTTTATTTTGTAGATATAGATAACATCACATGAGATTATTACAATTATATATTATATGAAGTGCATATTCAACTTTTTTACTGTACATAACTACAGTTAGAAGAAAATGTGAATGAATTAGATGTTCCAACATCTTTTTATTTATTCAGTGGAAGTCTAATAATGTTTGTAACCCCTTTCGAGTTTATAGCTGTAAGTTGAATGCAATATTGATTGTATATGGAAGAGTCATTCATTACACGTCGTAATTCTATTAGGCTATATATGACCCGTGATGCAATGGCTAGACACATGTCTTTATTACAGTAATTAGGAATCAGTAAATGACGATTTCATATTAAACCTCATGACTATCCTACTTTTATATAAGATATAAGATATAAATATATATATATATATATATATATATATTAAGATAATAGCGGGGTGAAATAGCTTTCATTAAAAGTTCATTAAAAGTAATGATTATTTCACAATAGAACAGGCCCGAAAAGTTATTTGTTAAATAGCATTGACATTGATCACATCCTCTAAAAAATTGATATCCACACTTATGTGATAGTAATGTTCCGAAGTACATAAACAAAAAATAATCTTATTATTATGATCTTATTACCTGGTTCGGGCTGGGCAGTTTTTGGAATTGTTTTCTTGTTTGTTTTTGCAACTTTTTGACGATGCTTTAGGCACAAGTCAGTAGTATAGGCCTATATATGGGTGTAGGACTCTTCCATTGAAAAGTGTGGTGTCATGTGGTTGATAGTATTGTCTTCTTAACAATAAAATTGGTTCGTTTTGGTCGTGGATGTAGCTAGCCTAAAAACTAGTGAACCACATTTAATTCTCGGTGTGGTTCTTCATCGTATTCTTTCGTCTTATCACCACTCTTGTGATTTCGCATCGTTTTCTAACAAGTGGTATCAGAGTGAACTTGTTGGATCTCGATTTTCTGAGGAGTGATGTCGAATATGATGAAGATTGATTGTTTTGATGATGAGAATAGTATTGTTGATACACCCACCACCGAGCCTTTATTGGGAGGCCATTGGGTTCCTTGTTGTGGGAACTATCGGGCTCCTTTTTAGAGGAGCAATCGGGATCATGTTGTGGAGCAAGTGGCGCGCATATGATTGGGCGTGCAAGGGATCTGGCGAATCCGGCTCGTCATTATTAACGGCGTGAATCTAGCGGTTCACGCGCATCAGGCGTTCTGGCGATTTGGCATTCGGGCTTCCGGCATGGAGCATTGGGCACGTGGACCTAGTTCTGGCCGCTAGGAGGATTCAGGTCAAGGTGGAGACGACTCAAATCAATGGCGGATTTAGCTTGTGGCATGGAACAATTGACGCATCTAACGCGATTGATGGCGCGTGTTTTTGGGCGCGCATTGATCGAGTGCATGTTATTGGGCATGTATTGATTGGCGGCGTGTTATTGTGCGTTCATTGATTGTTGGCACGTTATTGGGCGTGTTTTGATTGGCGTCTTGGTGCGGTAAGTGAATGGTGGCGCAATAGGCATGACATGTTTGATAGACACTTTTGTTACAAAGTGTTATTGGCGTGATGACTGGGGAGATGCATTATGTAATGGTGCATTGGTGGTGTGGTTATTGAGACACACAAGTCTCTGCGTTTGTTGAGACGCAAAGACGCACTTGTTGTGGCGCATAGTGAATCTATTCAAATACTGCGAATTTGAGAATATGTTCTATCGGTTGATTGGATTGATGAGAAGCATTGGATTGGTTGCCAGGGAGTTCTAATCAAGGTCGAGATTTGTTATGAATTGAGAGATCAAAACCCTAGATTGGATTGGCAAAGCAACGAGCAAAGGAGGCAAAGAAGCGATGTTGCAGAATTTCGGGTTGCCCAGAGGTCCTGCGACCTGATTTGGGAGGTCCTGCGCCCTGATTTGGGAGGTCCCAGAGATCCTGTAACCTGGTTTGGGTGGTCATGCGACCTACTGTAGCAGGTCCTGCGACCTACTTTAGCAGGTCGTGCGACCTGGTCCGGGCTGGGCAGTTTTTAGAATTGTTTCCTTGTTTGTTTTGGCGACGTTTGGACGATGCTTTAGGAACAAATCAGTAGTATATGCCTATTTATGGGCGTATGACTCTTATATTGACAAGTGTGGTGTAGTGTGATTGATTGTATTGGCTTGTCATCAATAAAATTGGTTCGTTTAACCGTGGAGGTAGCTAGCCTAAAAACTAGTGAACCACGTTAAATTCTCGTTGTTGTTCTTCATCGTATTCTTTCGTCTCATCACCCCTCTTGTGCTTCCGCATCGTTTTCTAACAATTTGTGTATGTAACAATTTGTGATAGCAAAGGTATAAGCCAACCTTAAACGAAAATTTGATTCATAAGTCTACACAAGCCCCGCTACAGTTGTAGCGCGAGGTCACGCCTAGTGATCATGAAAGAAGTTCACTTCTAATACTATCTTCCTCATCATCATCGGAGTTGTCTCAGATATAACACCATCTTCCTCTTCCAGATGGAAACTGTTTTCGGATTTAACTCCATCTTCCTCATCATCATCGATCAGAGTTGTTCTTGGTTGTAACACCATCTATGTAAAAAACATACTCAGAGGTAAAGACAACACCGAGGACTTGCATTTACCAGAATAAGCTTCTTACTGCTGCACAGAAAGTGAAAATTTTGATGATGACATTCTACAACCATCGACATGGAACATGATGTTACACTCCGTACATTGTAGTGCGAGACTGTTATATCGGAAATCTTCCTTGCACGTTGAACAAAAGCGAGTCATGTTTGTATGATCAACTAGAACATGTGAGATAGGGTGATTATGAACCTTCGAGGAGAAAGTGACGTGAGGGGGGAGATATCCTTTGTTCTGTGGTTTCTCAAAAATGCAGCCAGCACAAGCCGACACGTCACACTGTAAACAGTGATAAAACCACCACTTTGGGTCTATGTGTTCCTCACAGAACTCACAGACATACTCATCTGGTCCACCTATGATGGGAGCATCAATTAAGATGAAGGGATGATGTTTGTCATACGTGTGCACAATCTTAATGGGCTGCAGAGCGCAAGTAGAATGCAGATAAAAGCAGCACTTATCGCACCCATATGCAAAGTCAATGCTTACACGAGGACATGCAACACACCCTTCCTCATAGCAGTTGTCTATGAGTTTGAGAGGGTGTTGGTGAGCTTCGTGTGAGATGGCAGGAGGTAGGCTAATGCTTTGAATATTCATCTCAAATCTCCAACATGCGTCTGTATCTTTGCATTGGTATGTCAACCCATTGCAAGAAAAACTACTTGTCCGAAATCTAGTACACCCATATAGTCCTTGTCCTTCCCCGATGAGAATGAGTGGGTGGGGATGAATTGGGTGTCGCAACTCGCTAGGTAGCTTAGCACACCACTCATGGAGAATATATTTGTTACATACCGTGCAACTATAATAGGCGCTGGCCGTTGATAAAGGGAACACACACGCATTGCATATCATGTTATTCTTCTTCCCTTCCTTGTCACCTGAAGAGAAGAGTAGACCATTGTTGCTTTGCAGGTTACGAATAAGAGTTAGTGGATGGTTGTGACAAACATGCAAAAGAGGCCCAACTTTGCTGGCTGCCGCGTTTTCTCCGTAATAATGGGTGGTCATGTGCTTGATCATCTGGGAAATTATGTCCTGATATTGAAAAGACTCCGGCAGTATGAACAATTTTGTAGGATCAATATCATCATCCAGTTCATTTTCAAGAGTATTACTTCTGTGAATATACAAAAACATGGGTAAGATAGGATTCAGTAATACATACAGCAGGGTAAACGGTCAGAGGAGGCTATATGTACTACTTACTCTGCAAGTAACGTCGCGGCTAAGCAGTTGACATGAACTGTGTGTACACATCCATCGCACTCGTACATCCAAGGCTTCATAGTCATCCTCTTACAGATTTTGCATTCCTCATCATAAAGGATGACAAAGGATAGAGGGTGGACGTGACGGTGGTATTTGACAATTGGTGGTAATGTAGCACAGTCCTCGTGAACCCAGAAGGCACATGTACCGCACTTGTACGAAACCCCTGCTGAATGTTCTGTGCCACAAGCATCGCACTCGAACATGGCCTTTCTTAGCAAGGGGTGCAATGGGTGTGGGTGGCCTTTGTGGTTAATGGCTTGTAATACTTGAGAGGCACATCTGACATCAACATCAAAATTGCAGGAATGACAGTTATAGCTATATCCGTATCTATAATCGAAGCAAATATCACATCCGAAGTGTCCTTCTGGAAGGGCTGGTTCATAGTTGGGCCTAATAAGGGTAAGGAGATGCTCGTGATCTGGGTGCATCATCTCTCTTGGTAACAATTTCGCACACAACTTATGAAGGTGAAAGTCACAACTTATGCAGCTATATGCTGACGACTCCAACAAAGAACTGCGGCAAAAACTGCACGATATAAAAACATCAGAGCTGTCTTCAGACCCTTTAACTATTTCTTCTGGGTTTATCTTTCTCTGCATCCGAATGATTTCTCGTGTGTCTGTGTCCTTAAGGTCTGTGAGGAACAATGGATGGTCTGGATGGGCAAAGTGTTGAATTTGAAAGTAGTGATCCATATCTACTCTATCACGAATTGCTGATCGATGTCGCCTTCTCTAATCTTCTTTGGTCTGAACTGCAATGAACTTATATTCCTGCATGCACAATTCATAGGGCTGGAGAGGATCACTATCTGAAATAATCGCCATGTAGTGTAGTCTCCAATTTTTTTTGGCCTAATTCTCGAATTTTCATTAATAAAAAAATAACTATCACAGTCCAGTGCGAAACCTATTGAGAGAATACATCTAAGTTCATCTTTCCAAATGTAGAAATATAACAAAAATTTCAGAACAAGTAATTGAACCCTTAATTAAGACCAGAAATTCAAGAAAAAACAAGTTATGTATGCTACTATATACCTGTAATAAGGAGCCGCTGCCTGCGGTGAAAAGCTTACAAGATCACAGGAGCGACTACTTTGTTCAATTCGTGACTGAAATTTCGAATGAGCATATGGAAGAAGAACCCTCTAACAACTGGCTTAGATTCAACTTTTGCAGTCGTCGCTTCCATGACGGACTCTTAATTGCCTACTACATGAGGACAACTGACTCCTAATTTAATTTAGCTGGTTTTTTATTTTAAACAATGACTTCTTAACACGACTGCCGATTTATAATTGTAGTTCTTTTTTCTTTTTCTTTTTTAGAAAATAATTGTAGTTCTTGAATACAGCAGCTGGTATAGATTTTTCTTTCTTTTTTTTAGAACAAACAGCTGGTATAGATTCGAGTAGCTATCAGATTGCGGCTTATTTGCTAATGTTGATCTCTAACATATGGTGAAATGAGCATGTGCAGCAGGTAGAACGCGATGAGTCTATCACTATACTGTGTATTATTGTTTATGCAGTGTTGATCACTATTAACATCTGGTTTATATTTTACTTTTCTCTAACACATGGTGAAATGAGCATGTGCAGCAGGTAGAACACGATGAGTCTATCACTATATTGTGTATTATTGTTTACGCCGTGTTGATCACTATTAACATCTCGTTTATATTTTACTTTTGTCCTCATTATTAGAAGTGTCATTAAATATGTAATTGATTTTGTGACTGTTATGACAAACCACCTCACGAACGATATAGAAATAAAAAAAAACACCATTATGTTACCTCCTGAACTGAGATAAAACTTGCTCATGCACTCATCAACGAACTGAGCCTATGATGTGATCGCCTTAGATACCCTTGAATCTAGCAACTTCTCAGCCGCACCATTCAGACAGTAAGATAAAAGAATAAGCTTCAACGCCTCAGGTGTCACATTTTTGTACTTGATGTTTTTTATGTAGGCATTGAACTTCCCAATCAAATCATTGGGGTCTTCATCCCTGTTCGCGTAGAATTAGAACTGATTGGTCACCGTCTGAATTGTTGCAGCCATGAGGTCGAAGTGTTCGGCCTGAATATCTGGCGATAAGAATGTCGGATTATGTCCATACGTGGACGACTGAAGATTTTCCACCTGCGCCTAGCTCGACTTTATTGAACGACGTCTGGTTGGTGCGCTCATTCAGTTGCATACTCAGTTCGGCCAACCGCTGATTGAGCTGCGGGTTGGTCAACTGCTCACCCATGGTGCTCTGTCTCTTATTCCTCTTCGGAGTTCTGAACAACTGCTCTGGGTCTTCGAGTGGGGGCACAGGGTCACTTGAGATCCTATGCATGCACTGAGTACCCGAAAAGCGGAAAATCATCAAACAAATTAGAAATCAAAGTAGCAAATAAAACAGAAATATAAAACCAAACTAAATTAATTGATAAGTAAAACTTGTTAACTGTTGTCCCCGGCAACGGCGCCAAAAACTTGACCGTGATATACTAACGCATAAATGCAAGAGCACGTTCGAGTGTCGAATCCCACGGGGACAATCTCGTAACAAGCATTTAATTAACATATTAGCGTAATTTACTGAGTAACCGATAAAAACTGGTTAGAATTGTGGAGTTACAACCCCAAACAATTGGATGTAATAGTAGCAGAAAATAACATTAGATTAAATTAAGACAGAGTTCTTAATCAGTTGTGGATAAACTAGGCAATCTCTTATATCACCTAGGGATGTAGACGATTTCCGCATTATATGACTAACACATTAATTCTATCCTAATCAAGTCGTGTGATAGACTATGACAATCTCATGTCGGTCTCATGTTCTCTTCGTATCGGTTGATTACAATCTCCTGTCGGTCTCATGTTGTATACCGGTCTGTTCTAGCAGGTCATCTACTGGCCTACGATAACGGGTCCTGTCGATACACCATTTTACAGGATAGCTGAATAATCCTACCGAATCTACCCACACTAGCCAATCCTACTCACATCTCCTCCCGTTATCGGTGATTCGGGATTGATGTTCATGTCCCATCATATCTAGTTGAAGTCACTGTCGCGCACTCACTAGCAAATTAATGGTTCTGGTTAATTACTCCATACACATTAAGAATTAAACAATGACTATGACCAATTGAATTAGGAAATAACTAACATTTAAGCATGATTCATTCTAATGAATCAACCATAGTTTATTGATTAGTAGTTCCTACTCTAACCGTGTTAGTAGGCTAGAATCGTTCACAAGATTCAAGGACTACAATCCATTCGATAAAGAGATATCAATAGCATGAAATAAAGATTAAAATCCAAAAAAAAAAATACATCTTCTACATGAACCTTGGGATCTCATATGAGATTTGTAGCAATGGAGTTAGCTACTCGTCGTATCTAAAACAATATCACCAGGTTTCTCCATAATAACTGAATAAGATAGAGAAGAAGAAATCAAACGAGAGGCTTCAATGGTGACGTCTTGATCTTGAACTCGTTCTCCTCTTCTCAGTCTCTCCAATAGCGTAGGACGAAAATTTCAAGACCTAGGTCGTTCTTTTATCATCCCCGTTCCTTAGTTGGAATTTTTACTAAATAGCACTTTGACCACTTTCAAAATTGTGTGTGATTGAGCTTATGATCGTGCGACCTCCTTTTGTGTTCGTAGTTGGTCCTCCTTGTGATCCTCCCTCTAATCATGTGATCTTCTTTGTGATCGTCAGATCAGAAATTGTGATTGTGGGATCACATTGTAATCCTCTTTCTCATATTGCTTCTGAACATGTGATCACAATTGCGAACATGCACTTCCCGTGAGTTGTTTTTTAATTCCTCTCAAATTTTTGGTTCTCCTTTTCTCCTCATAGCTTCTCTTCTTGCTCCCGAGCTTTTCTTTAAATTCTGAAGTTCGTTCTCGCTTCCAGCCTCATCTCCAATCCCCCAGTTCCTGAAACGCACAACACTAACACACACCAGAGAGATCTAATGTGATAAATTAATCTCAAATACACGCTAAAAACACCCGGACTATCAATTACGCATACAAAGTTCACATACTCAAATTTCTCACAATTATAGCATGTTTCTCATATAAATTTCCCAGAAATGCACGCAAAATGATATCAAATCATACGAGAATATAACTATTATTCACAATTATCATCTAGGCAGTATACTCTTCAACCCCCCCCCCCCCCAATCATACCTTAAGTTCTTGATCGAGAGACCAAAGTGTTTTTCAATAAATAGTTTGTATTTAACAAAGACATAAGCAACTTCATATTTCAATCTAAGAGGGAATAACCATGTAAAACGTCAATAATCATCATTAAAAATCACATAATACATATATCTGTAAGAAATAGTAGAGGCAAGACCCCACACATCACTATGCAGCAAATGTAAAGTTTTAGCAGACACGGATTAAGATAATTAATAAAGCAGTCTGGTCATTTTTCCAGCCAAACAAGATTCACGCATAGATTTAGAGTTTTGAACAGAATCAGGGCAAGAAAACATTTAATTAAGGAAAGAATGCCCAAGGCAAGAATGCCAAAGGCTAGATTGAAATTTCTATCCCAAATGGGCTTGAGGACCAATATGAAAATATAAGGAGAACATAGGATAGAGATCATTTCTATTGAGACCTGATAAAGTATTTTTCCTGTAGCAATATCCTGAATGCAAAATAATGTCTTATCAAATATAAATCAAACTTTATGCTCATGACATAATTGATTCACGGAGAGCAAGTTAAATACAGATTGGTCACATGTAGCGTATTAGATAAACTAAAAGAATTGTAAGAAGTTGTAGGATTGGCAATACCAGAATGTTAAATAGGAAGAGATGAACTGGTGCAAACTTTGACATTATCATTACCAGAGTAAGGTTCATTTAGATGTCATATGGTTGGAGGCACCATTATCGGTCAGCCAAAGATCAGCGGGAGGTAGATTGTACTGAGATGAAGAATCATCCATAGTAGAGAGATACTCAATAGGTGTTGGAATTGTGCCCTAGAGGCAATCAATTTATTTTGACAAATATATGGATTTACGATTCATTATGTTATCGATATGGAGATATGTTAACATGAATGAAGTCCTTAGAATATAAGTGTTATATTCTTAAATATCCCTAGTAATTATAATGATTAATAGGACAATCATCTATAGACTAGTATGGGGTTCGATTGATATGGAGATATCGCGATCCAACACATGGGTATACATTAGGAGTAATAGCATACTGGATGACCCACAACGAGAGGGATACATTAGATTATGTTGAAGTCACAATCTCTTTTCGTAGTGCTTAATATTGCAATCCTTATACTTGAAGTCACTAGATACTCTGGTTTTGAAATATCGTGCTTTGATGTTATCAATCGTTACACCGTAACTAGGTAATTATAAAGATAGCTATCGGGCATGATAGGAAGCAAGCTTAGAGATCGTAGTGATGTAGAGAGGATTTTTCCCTCCCACATAATAGGAGTAAATATCCACGGCCACTCGAGGGATGAGGCTTATTGAATGTCTGGTCAGACTCAGATAAATCAATATAGAGATATTGATGTTATCTGCTTGCATAAGCATATTCCCAGGATAGAGGAACTATGGATTGGATATACGAGAGTGACTATTTATGTCTCGTTCCCATTCTGGATATGCAGACAACGGGAAAGTGCAATACGAGATATTGGGCACAAGAGGTTTGTCGGGATCACCGACTATTTCTATTAGTTGGGTGGCATGGATGTGTTGCTAGACACCGCTCCATGTTAGTAATAAGTTACTATCAACTAAGTAGAAACCTATGGGGTCACACGTCAAATAGGGTAGATCTAGATTTGGGATTAATTAATATGATTAATTAATAATAAGGATCATTGTGCAACACCTTGCAAACTTAGTAGGACTAATTTGCAAGGAAGGGACTAATCCAAGTTCATGGAGAACTAGGACGGAACTTTATGGAAACAACAAGGAGTTGTTGGAGTATATAAAGGAGGCTCTAGCTTCTTTCCCACAACTAATGTTATTATACATAACACAAGAGAGTGGGAGAGAGCAAAAGAGAGAGCAAGAGACAAGCTAAGGCCGAAGTCCTAGCCTGTCCCCTACCCCGTCGGCCACCAAAGATAGAGCCGAACCTCTCTTTGGTCCTTGGTTGCTTTGATTCCTCTTCCCTCTTCCTCCGGTTCAAGCTAGCACGTGTTGAAGGAAGAATCTAGATCTCACCTCTAGACGTGGATCAACCATAGAGACGAGGACATCATTCTTCGTGTGATCTCACAAATCAAAAAGGTACACAATACTATGTCCTTTTTCATGTTATGATGTCTCCTCCTGACGATCTGTGGAGGGCTTTTAAGAAGGATTAAGTTTTTTTATCCCGCTGCGTTACCTACGTCAAAACCCAACAGTGGTATCAGAGCCACAGGTCGTAGAGCATAACATGATTTTATGTGTTACGATTTCAGTTTATACACCGTATTATTGTTATTACGCGAAAACTGAAAATAATTGGCATAGTGGATGCAAATTGAATTTGATTCAACCTAGAAAAGATCTAATTTAACATTGGATGTTAGAATTGGTGACTTTAATCACATCGGATGTGAATTATTGGGTTCTTAAAAAATTAGGGTTCATGGGCACATAGTTAAAAAAAGAGTTTTTCAATTATGGAAACAATTATATGGAAATATCCATATGGAAACAACTAAACTTGGGCAACAAGGAAGAAGTTATTTTGGAAACAACTAAACTTGGGCAACAAGGAAGAAGTTGTTTTTGGAAACAACTAAACTTGGCCAACAAGTAGGAAGTTGTTTATGCAAACAACTAAACTTGGGAACCAAGGAAGGAATTGTTTTGGAAACAATTCCATGGGAAGGAGCGGCCCCACATAAGAATTGCCCCTCCCTTGCTTGCCGTCCAAGACACATGGCCCTAAGGGGCCGGCGCACCCTAACACACGGCCTAGCCGTGTAGGCTAGGGGCCGGCCGGCCCGGGCCTAGTGTGGTGGTTCCTTGGTTGGTTCGGCCATTCCCTTGGTGAAACCCTTGGACGGTTGTAACCCTAATTACCCAATTCAATTAAAATTGAACAAGCGCGTTAAAAATTGGTTTTAACTGTATTATGTGCTTTGTTGCATGGTGGATGGATATGGTCTAGGATTGTGGATGTTTATTGCTTTGTGGTTTGGTTTACGACCTGCGAGCTGATCACATTAATGTAATAATTAGTTAAGTTTTACGGCATGCGAGTCGTCTTTTCTCCTAGACATGCGAGACTTTATTTATTTATTTATTTATTATGGATGTTAGGCTAGAATTATAAATATTTAGATGTTAGCCAAGAGCATGGAGAAGAAGACCGGAGAACCAAAGAAGACAAAAGACGACGAGGACTCCCTACCCTAGGCGCGCAGCTATCGTGGAGCCCATGGAGATGATCTTGTCACTTTAGGGCATATAGATATTATCATTGGTTTGGTAATATCTTAGTCTAGGGGCCATATCCATGCCACGTTAATTTTTCTTTTGTGGATGTTTGTTATTTATGTCTTGTTATTTATTTTTGTGTGTATGGCGATACTAGCAAAACATTAACAAGATAATAATAAACAAAGATGGTCTTTTATTGTGGATTTCCCAATCCAAATAAGTAGATCATGTTGATTAGATCAACCAATCAAATTAAGAAAATTAAAATTTCCCTCAAATAAATATTGCGTTTTGCCTTCTCTTGCCAAAACACCCTTCATGATCAGGGTTGATTAAAATCCGGACTTGCCAAAGCAAGGCGATTTTAATTTACCATGGTGTGTTGCGGACGACACAAGCTAGTAATGTGTGTATGTTGAAGCAAGAGGTTGGACGCAAGTGGGTAAGACTCAATTGGATTGATGAACCTAGAGACATGACAATTAGGCGTTATCTAAAGGATAAAGAATAAAGAGTTATTCACATAATTGGACCAAGAGTTGCATGGGATGCAATTGGAATGGTTTCTACCTAAATAACCAATTCTTGGGTGGCTTGCCAAAGCAAGCTAAAAAAGAAGTGGAAAGGGGATCTTGGACCCACTAGAAAATAGATAAGATATTTTCGCATTAATGGTGAGGGCTATTAATCCGAGAAAAATAGTGGGAGATATGTTTGACAATTTAAATCCTTGTTGAATATAGTTAAACGTCACAATATTTTGCATAAATTATTTTGTGTTGAATACCCATCGCATTAAACAAACAAAACGCGACATTATGTCCATAAGATGGACAAGCTGTCTGGAATCTATTTTCTAGATTGGTATAAAATTGAGAATTGTTCTCAAATAAAAGAGAAATTGTTGTACATCGTAGAATGTAAAGTTCTCTCCCCACCAACTACCAAAAAACACTAAAGTCTTATGGAAGGAACATCAAAGGATGATCATTTGAATGTAACTTGTCTCATGTCAGCTCCCATAGACTCTAAGCTTTGGAAGCAAGATGAGAAATATGGAGGTGTAGATAGTGCTTTCTGAGCTGGCAGATCTTGGCCACGTGGCAACCATCCAGCACACCATATTGTGCTCCACACACACTGGATCACCAGCCGCGCTGATCCATGTGGGGGTTGCGAGACAGGGCCCTCGCATACCACTGCACGGGACTTGTAGGGACTTAGTGGTTTGGAGGCTAGAGTAAGTCCTGTCGCGTGCGAGCCAAGCCCGCGCGCGACCTTTAGTAACTGCTTTTGAGAGATTTATGGCACGAGCTCCATAAACCCGGTCAATCCAGTCAAACCCGGTCAACCTCATAACGGTTCCGGTATTCGCGCATAACGTGCTGTAACGATCCCTATATAGGCGGACGAGCGTGCCGTTGCGGTTAAGCTAATTAAGCCGCCATTGATGGGCGCATTAACCACACTGCAACGGTCACATTCTCCGTTATATATAGGACGTTAACCTTTCCATACAGAGGAGAACACACTAGCCATACGCAGAAGCTCTGCCAAACCTCTGTCTCTCTCTCAGACATTACTACTGCCTTACTCTCTCCCTACACACAACCCAACTCCTCCTCTGCCATCTCCGATCCTCTACATACGGTGTATACGGAGGTCTCCCCGACGGAATCTCTTGTGCACATTTTGGTGAACCCGACGTGAACTTACCAACAAAAGCAACCATGTCTCAGGAGGATGATATCCGCAACAGATCGCCTTCCACCGAAACTGCCTCGGGAGAGGAGACCCGTCGTACTCCTACGACCCCCGGCGAGGCACCGACGCTCGAATCCTTGGACGCCACCGTCCAAGGCCAGGCGAAAGCTCTCAAAGCTCAGTCTGCGCAGCTAGAACAGATCCTGGCCGTTTTGGGTACCCTTGCACCAAACCCTTCACCAGCCACCGCCGTCTCTCAAGGAGGAGGAGTCTCCAACGCTCCAGGACTGGGAGTGTCAACCACATCTCCCAACCCTAATCTGCAGACTCCGCCGGCGACTACGCAGCTACCTTCAATTCAGGGGTCAACAGCTCAGATGTTGCCTCTCACTGCTCATACTCCTCAGCCTCTGCTTTGGCATCTAACCCGGCTTCGCAATATCCCTTGCCTCCGCCAACGGCGATCTGGGGCAATGCGAACAGCCAATATGTCCCCAGTCCTCCGACGGCGTATGTATCACCTCCGCCTACGGCAACCCCTCCTCCCGTTACCGAGGGAAGCATTCCAGAATGCATGACGTCTCTGCAGAAGCGCATGGACACTATTCTGGCTCACCAATCATTCGCGGATACCATCATCCCGAAGCTAGACAACGATCCACCCATCCCGCGGGAGATCTATCTCATGCCTAACCCGGTGGGGTATAAGGCTCCTAAATGGGAAAAGTTCGAGGATGTCAACGGAAACGCTCATGAGCATGTCATGCGTTTCATCGATGTCATGGGGCCATACGGAGCCGATTCCAAGCTGCTGATGCGAGAGTTCCCAAAATCCTTGGGGAACGTAGCGTACAAGTGGTACCGAACGTTGGAGGCCGGATCCGTGAAGACTTGGGATGACATGGTCCAGAAGTTCTATACCAAGTTCTTCCAGATGGAAGAAAAGGTGACAATGATCCACCTCTCGCGGATGTACCATAAGCGCGAGGAGGACGGGATAACTTTCATCAAGAAGTTCAGGGCGAAGTCCTTGGAATGCAAAGACCCGATGCTCGAAAGTCGGCTCGTAGAGATATGCCTGCAGTGCATGCGAGACGAATACAAAGGTATGCTCATCAACCTGCAAACACCTACGTTTTCAAAGCTCATTGAATGCACGAAGAACATCGAACCCATAGTGGAGAGACAGAAAAAGAAAAATGCTCCAGAGCGATCCTCAAGCGGTACCACCTACAAGATCGGAAGATTCAGTTACAAGAGGGGACGCGAAGCTGAGGTCAATACAGTTTCACCCCAGAAGCAGGCGAAGGTGGTGAACTTCGACGTGCCGCCTCTGCCATGTTCGGTGGAGGAGGCAAGCGATCTCTGCAGACAATGGCGCAAGGACGGTGTCCTACTGCCGCTCGAGAAGGTACCTTCCAAGGAGATGGTAAGGGACCCGAAGTGGTGCGAGTACCATGGCAAGGTCATGCATCCCACAACAGAATGTAAGAAGCTCAGGATTGTGTTCAACCAGAAGATGAAGAACGGCGAGCTGATCGTCAGCGATCACAGGAAGGATGTGCGCAGCAATCCACTTCCTGCCCATACGGAGCAAGACTCGAAAGGTAGAGAGATCGCCATGATCTCGATTGTGGACTTGGAAGAAGTCGCAGAAGATGGTCTACCCATCATCGCCGAAGTCCAGGATGACGAGGACTACAGCATAGACACGGAGGACGAACGTGCCGACCGGATGAAGGGGTCGCACGGCTTTAGCAGATTCTTTGACGAGATTAACTTCTCCGAGAAGTGCCGGACAGAAATGACAAAAGCAATCTTGAGGGTAGCATAGGACTACGAGGAGGATCTTGTAGTCTCCAATGGGAAGGTCATCAGGGCGTCTCGCTCTACAGAAAAGATTATGACCTTTTCTGCCAGCGACAAAAAGACAGATGCGAGCCACCAGAGGCCTCTGTACGTGACGGCCATCATCAATGGCATCGAGTTCAAACGAGCATTCGTCGATGGAGGAGCAGCGGTCAACGTCGTTTCGCTCCACACACTGAAGCTAGCAGGGATCCCCGAGCACAAGATTGTCAGGCGTCCATCTCCGCTGATGGGATTTGGAAGCGACTCTAGAATGACGATCGGATGGATCCGCCTGGGCGTTCAGATCGGCAAAATCAAGTGCTCAGCGAAGTTCTATGTCATAGATGCGAACACTACGTATCACATGATCATAGGACGAGCCTGGATTCATCGCTTTGACGCGGTCCCTTCAACAGCCCACCAAGTCATGAAAGCTATCTGGAACGACAGAATAGTCGAGATACCTGCCTCAACGAATCCATTCAACATGGATGAAGCACATCTTAGCGAGGCGGTGTGGTTCACTGAGATGGCGGACGAGCAAACACCGGGGCCGTTCAACCCTACTCCTTTACCTCTTTGGGAAGATATCAAGGATCAGTCACCTGCGGGGGTGATGGTGACAAGAGAGGATGCCAAGGAAAAGCCGCCCACACGCGAAGAGGCGCCGCGAATCGCTTCAAGAACGTTTACACTCTGAAGAGAATAGCAAAGCATGACCCTGAAGGCAAGGAGATAGAGAGCTTCTACGCCAATGGGAAGAAGTGCTATCACATATGAAGGTGCGCGGGGATGTCCTCACACGGGCATGGGGATATCCCTGGGCAAACCAACCAAATCGAGCAGATTGTGGTCACAAAAAGGCCAATGCAGAACACTCCAGATGAGAAGCTCAAAGAAGCACCCGAATGCATGGAAGACAGACCCAGACCACAGAAGCAAGAGCTAAAGGAAGTGTTCCTCAGAACGAAAGAGGAAAAGAAGAGGCCAGTCTTTCTAAGTGCGGACCTCACAAGCGAGGAGGAGAAAGGACTGCTACAGCTCCTAACTGAGTACAAAGACGTATTCGCATGGGAGTATGATGAGATGCCCGGATTGGACACAAGCATCACCATGCATCGTTTAGACATCATCCCGGGTTCTAAGCCGATAAAGCAGAGCACAAGAAGCTTCAGACCGGAGCTTAATGTGAAGATCAAACCGGAGATCGTCAAACTCCTGGATGCCAAGTTCATAGAGCCGAATCATCATCCAACATGGCTGGCCAACATTGTGCCAGTGGTGAAGAAGAACGGACAGCTTCGCATCTGCGTGGACTTCCGAGATCTAAATCGCTTCTGCCCCAAGGACGATTTTCCGCTCCCCAACATCGATTTGCTTATCGATTCGACAGCACGTCATCGCATGTTCAGTTTCATGGACGGCTTCAGCGGGTACAACCAGATCAAGATGGACCCTGAAGATGCACGGAAAACTGCATTCATCACCCCAGTGGGAGTGTTCAACTACACGGTGATGCCCTTTGGTCTCAAAAACGCAGGTGCAACCTACCAGCGGGCCATGATGGCCCTATTCCACGACATGATGCACAAAGAAGTGGAGTTTTATGTGGATGACCTCGTGGTCAAATCCAAGCAAGAGGCAGATCACCTGGTAGATTTGCGGAAGGTGTTCAATAGATGCAGACGCTTTCAGATGAAGATGAACCCTATGAAATGCGCGTTCGGGGTAACATCCGGGAAATTCTTGGGATGCGTGGTACATCGCCAAGGAATCGAGCCTGATCCTGCGAAGGTTTCAGCTATCATTAGCATGACTCCGCCACACGACCAGAGTGCTTTGAAGACATTCTTGGGAAAACTATCATATCTGCGAAGATTCATCCCTGCGATTGCCGAGATTACTTTCTGCTTCAGTAATCTTCTCAAAAAAGATGCCGCATACAACTGGACCCCGGAGCACGAAGCTGCGTTCGGGAAGCTGAAAGAGCTGCTGACATCTTCGAAAATAATGATCGCACCTCAGTTGGGATCACCGCTTTTACTGTATCTGACGTCGACCAGGAAATCCATAGGAGCACTTTTGGCTCAGGAGTACGAAGGTCAGGAAAGGCCCATCTACTACATCTCTCGCATTGTGCAGCCCGCAGAATCAAGGTACACAGACATTGAGCGTCATTGCCTTGCCTTATTCTTCATAATAGAAAAGTTGAGACATTATTTTGCGTCGCACAAAGTGGTGGTGGTTACGAAAAGTGATCCCATACGATACCTGCTAACTCACACTACTCCTGGAGGAAGACTGGCAAAATGGTATATGACCATTTCCCAGTATGATATCACATGCGTTCGGCCGCGGGCGATTAAGTCGCAGGCGGTAGCGGATTTGTTGGCACAATTCCCCGACAACAGTCATGAGCCTGTAATCGAAGAAGAACTCGAGGGACCTGAAATCTATGCAATCGATGTACCCTATTGGACGCTCCATTTTGACGGGTCGTCAACAAGGAAATGCGGAGGCATTGGGATAGTCTTGACCAAGCCAGATGGGGAGGTCATACAGATGTCCGCCAAGCTCGAATTTGCAGTCACCAACAACGAGGCAGAATATGAAGCCCTCATAGCGGGGCTGCGTGCAGCGAAAGCTTTGGAAGTAAGCAATTTGACGGTCATGGGAGACTCCAAGTTGATCGTCAAGCAAGCCTCGGGCGAGTACGGTTTGAAGGAGATTAACCTTCTGTCATACCGAACTCTGGTACAAAAGCTGGTGCAGCAATTCTGCGATGTGAGGTACGAGCACAAGCCCCGAGCAGACAACAGGCATGCAGATGCTTTGGCCACCTTGGGATCCAAGGTTAGTACAGACAAATGTCCCGCAAGGATCTCCATCGAAGTGCGAACATCGTCGGCGTTGACAGAAGACGCGTGCAACGATGAACACATGGATGATACGGATTGGAGAAAAACAATTTTACGAGCTATTGCAGAAGGAACAAGCAGCGAAAGCTGGGCAATCACAAAGGGGTATTGCATACATGACAACACCCTTTACTACAGGGGTCCTGGCGGAATACTCATGCGATGCGTCTCCGAGCAAGAGGGACAGCTGCTGTTAGAGAAGATTCACCAACATGCTTGCGGAGAAAGTGAGGTGTCAATCTATCGGAAGGATCAGAGATATGGCATTCATTGGCCGGATATGTCAATAGCCGCCGCCCTGATACAAGGGAAGTGCGAGAGTTGCGCACTGATTAAAGATTCCTTACTCATCGCTCTAACCGACGATGATGCAGACTGGAGGAAACCACTCTTCGATTTTCTCACCCAGGGCACCGTACCCGAATCAAGAAAAGAAGCGGAGAAGTTGAAAAGGAAAGCATCTCAATATGTGGTGCAAGAGAACTTGCTTTGGCGAAGAGGCCATGAGGGAAACTTGCTGCGATGTCTAGACGGCAGGGAAGCACAAGAAGTCATGGACCTTTCTCATCAGGTGGAACACCAAGGAGGTGCGAAATTATGCAGGCAGCTCCTCTCAATCGGATATTTCTGGCCCACGATGGAGGCCGATTGCCGCGCCAAAGTACGACGCTGCCAGGAGTGTCAATTCAAAGGAAACCTAGTGCACGCTCCTGCTGTGGATCTACATGCATTGGGAACGCCGTGGCCATTTCACACATGGGCGTTGGATTTCATTGGTCCTATCCGACCAACTTCGCACGAGAATCATTTTATTCTCACCGCAACTGAGCTGTTCACCAAATGGGTGGAGGCGATACCACTAAAGACGGCAAATGCACTGGCCGTGGTCAATTTCATCTAAGAAAATATTATATGCAGGTTCGGAATTCCCAACACCATCCTTTCGGATAATGGTACTCCTTTTGTTAATCGCCAGGTGGCTGCAAGGCTAGCAGAGTACAATATCAGGCAAATATGTTCCACCCCCTACTATCCGAAGGGGAGCGGGCAAGCCGAAGCGACCAACAAAACGCTGTTGAGGATTTTGAGCAAAATGGTCGCAGATGATCACAAGAAGTGGGCTGATTCTCTAAGCATAGCCCTGTGGGCTTACCGGAATTCTCCAAGGACACCCACGGGGGTCTCACCATTCCTTCTATGCTATGGAGCTGAGGCCGTGGTGCCTGCGGAGGTGAGAGTCAATTCGGCAAGATTGGCCTTCCACGCATTATACGACAGTCAGCGCGATCATGACTTAGTCCTGCTCGAGGAAAAGCGAGAGCAAGCTAAAAGGACCAACAAACGGTATCAAGAAAGGATCGCTCGTGCTTACAATAAGACGGTCCAGAGAAGAGATTTCGCAGTTGGAGATTTGGTCCTGCGCGCATCTGACCATTGCATGCGAGAAGCGGCTCATCCAAAGTTCGCAGCCAATTGGGAAGGACCCTTCGAAGTCACAGATGTCTTCGACAGTGGTTACTGCAGCATACGGAGGTTGCACGGAACGACCTCAACCCCAATTTCAGTCATCATGCGCTGGATTAAGAAGTACTATCCTTGACTTCTCTCATTTTATGCGTTTTATTATAACGTTGCGGCATGTCTTGTATGGCTATGATTCACGCAATCTTCTCTCCCATATGAGAGAATTGTAAGCTCATGTCTCCCATATGAGAGCACTATAATAAGAGGATTCTCCCAAATGAGAATAACATATTTCTAGCTGTTAATGTTGCTTTATTTAGTTTGTTATTACTGTTAACAATGGGCTATCCGCCGCAATAGCAATCTGTGCAACTGCGATCTTAATCGATCTTCTAAGCCTATCTGTCACGATAGCAGCCTATGCAAATGCGATCTTAATTGATCTTCTAAGCCTATCTGTCACGATAGCAGCCTATGCAAATGCGATCTTAATTGGTCCTCTAAGCCTATCTGATACGATAGCAGCCTATGTGAATGCGATCTTAATTGATCTTCTAAGCCTTTCTGTCACGATAGCAGCCTATGCGAATGCGATCTTAATCGATCCTCTAAGCCTATCTGATACGATAGCAGCCTATGCAAATGCGATCTTAATTGGTCCTCTAAGCCTATCTGATACGATAGCAGCCTATGTGAATGCGATCTTAATTGATCTTCTAAGCCTATCTGTCACGATAGCAGCCTATGCGAATGCGATCTTAATCGATCCTCTAAGCCTATCTGATACGATAGCAGCCTATGCAAATGCGATCTTAATTGGTCCTCTAAGCCTATCTGATACGATAGCAGCCTATGTGAATGCGATCTTAATTGATCTTCTAAGCCTATCTGTCGCGATAGCAGCCTATGCGAATGCGATCTTAATCGATCCTCTAAGCCTATCTGGTACGATAGCAGCCTATGCGAATGCGATCTTAATTGATCTTCTAAGCCTATCTGCCACGATAGCAGCTCATGCGAAAAAGAAAAAAAACGATCTTAATTGATCTTCTAAGCCTATCTGCCACGATAGCAGCTCATGCGAAAAAGAAAAAAACGATCTTAATTGATCTTCTAAGCCTATCTGCTACGATAGCAGCTCATGCGAAAAATGATCTTAATTGATCTTCCAAGCCTATCTGCCACGATAGCAGCCCATGTGAAAACAGTCTTAAGTGATCTTTTAAGCCTATCTATTGTGATAGCAACGTATGCGAACGTGCTCTTAAATGATTCCTCAAGCCTATCTGATGTGATAGCAGCATCGTACGAATGTGATTTGAAAATTGTTGTTAAGACTATCTATTGCGATAACAACATTATGTAAAATGATCTTAAGTGATCTCCAAAGGCCTGTCTGGTGAGATGGAACTCGCACTTGAACCTAAAGGCAAATCACAAGCCCATCTGCTAAGATGGCAAGCTGCGCAAACACGATCTCGAACGATCCAATAAAGGCATCTGCGAGTGTATACGGAAGATAGCAAACACAAAGTACGTACATAGCATTACACAAGGCGAAATATGCCAATATACATGCGAAGTTGCAATTTGTGTAGCAAGACAGCAGATCATGCAAAAGTGACTTATCATTATGAGTCGAAAGGACTTACAATTTATCTGTCTAGATAGCAGCTTACAAGCGGAAAAGCTCAAATTTAACTACGCAGCCAACATGGCTTACAATGCATTCGGAAAGTAACTTACAAACTCGAAGTAACACATCGAGGGAATCCTAGCTGAAAAAGGATGAACCTAACGGTCCTAACGCCGGCTATACCATGCACAGATCTGCGGCCAGAGATCTGTAGCAAGAAGGATGCTTCGGCGAAGAGATCAACTCGCCATTCGCTACATCCCTAGCAGCAAAGATCTAGGTGATTCTACGTCCAAAATCTCAGGATCTGACAAGACCCCTGTCTGATCAAGATATGTACCAGAGGAACTACCTGTTCCGACGTATGCAGTCGTGCAAAACAGGGGAAGCAGTCATTCCTCTGGTACTGAGTTCCTTGTCCTGATAGACAAGGGCATTGGCAAGACTCCTGAGTTCAAGAACGAAGAGGCAAGAAATCCTCCTCCAGGGATGCTGGAGGAGAATTCCGCCGTTCATTACGAGTCGGTAGCACGGTCACTACGGCGCTGCACCTCAACGGGAGGCGGCCAGAAACATGACCTGCAAACATAATAGACGAAGAAAATTCTTCGAATACATATGAGATATCATCTCCATCTTCTTTATGAAGGTCACAAAGAACAGTAGGCCTCATAAAGCGGATCTTGGAAACTATTTCTATGGCACAAAGCGCAAACTCAGGTCTCATGACTTGGAGTTGCCATGAATCAACAGAAAACAAGCGTTGAAGCCAGCAGTCGTAAGGACTCATGGCAAAGCACATTTTTGGGATGAAGAACCCAAATGGCAAAGACAGGGTTTATATAGACCTTGGGGAGACTCTTCGGTTGCCAAGATGAGTCAGCAGAATTCAAAAAGAGGGTAAGGTCAATCACTTACGCCTTGAAAAGCGGTAACAATCAATTACCCTACTAAAGCCTACGACGATTCAGTTGCGTATCCTAGTTAATGACGGATGGTCATGATTCGGATGGACTTCCCAAGAAAAGCATGCTTATCTTACGAGAAATTAGCGCGAAAATCAAGCAGAATATCAATTGCTGATGTCATAATTAGATATGCACAAAGATATTCCATCAAATCCCGAATGGGGCAAATCGGGCATATCGATTCTTCTGTTAAAAAAAAGGGGGGAGAAACCCTAGAAACATTACATTAATGTTTCAGCATTACATTATTCCAGCTATTTGTTTGCTGCTTTTCAAAATTCAAAAGTCAAAGTAAATTCTTGATCAAGGAGTCATGAGGGGTGAACTGACGGCTCAGATTCTCTACCTGCTCCACTTCCTGCTTCAATTGCTCGCACTTGGCATTCATCTCATGATAGAGCTTCAGAGCCTCTTCAACCTTTCGCTTTTGCTGCTCCACCTTCTGCTTCTCAGCTGCGAAGTTTTGGTGGCCGAGTTTCAAAGTTACGGCTGCGCGAATCAGAGTAACTATTTTCATAAGAAACTTGAAACCCAGCCTGCCTTGAACTTTAGTCAGGAGATTTTGGCACGTGCCAAAAAGCAGTTCGGCACTCTGAGCAGAAATGGTCGCAGGCGTGGCCGCAGACAGCTGCTCCAAAATCCAAATGGCCTCGGTAAGAAACAGCCTTCTGTCAAAGGGCCCTATCTCCAGAGATCTCGCAAATGATTGGGGGTAAGTGAGGCGCATCCGAACTAGCCAGTTCACATCAGCTTGATTCAAACCTAAAGCAATGTCAAAGCTAAGTTATGATATCAAGCTCGAAAATGAATAATGCGGGATGCAAACAGCAAACCACGACTTACCAGTTCCTTCAAGGATCTCACGAAGAGAAGGAATGCGAGTGGCAGGAGTGGTTGAGGACGGTCCTCGTTCCATAGCCCTCCTGTCAGCTGCGAGCTCTAACTCCTCATAGTTAGAAGGAAGAGTATAAGCCGCACCAGTTGCGAGTGCAGCCCCGACCTGCGAGCCCCAAAAGCTCCACGCAGGAAGTGGCGTCGCAGACTCAGTCATCGCTGGAGGCATGGTGGCAGCCGAAGTTGCTTGGTGAGGGACACTTTCAAATGCGATAGCATCGACAGTACTTGTTCTTACTTCCTCAGCGCCAGCATGGGCATCTTCCTCCATTAACACAGCGTCAGCTTCGGCATCATCAGAAAGTTCGATGATGTTCTCAAAGGGCTCTCCTGCATATTCAGCAGCTGCGACAGGCTTCTAGGTATAAGAACTCGGCACTGGGACATAGGACGCAGAAGTTTGACTTCTTTGCTCCAACACTGGTTCATCAGCAGTGCCTGCGATACAAAATACGATGATGTGAGGTAACTTGTATCATACGTTATTGTACTATCTTTTGCTAAAGCTAGAGCAAGCACCTCCACGCGAAGGTGGGATTGAAGTATCTTCGTCATACACTAAAGACGTGGAACCATACCCTATTAGTGTGTCCCCATTAAGCATGTCTTTAAAAGGAGTGTGACCTGGGGCGCGAAGAAGCTAGTCATGATTATGCTTCGAGTTACTAATCTTAGTTCACGCATATCGATCAAGTGATTACCTGCGGGTTCACCGCACTTGCCTACTAGCCAACGGAGAATGTCAGCCTTTGACACACCATGCTTTAACGCACCCACAATAACATCTCGATAAGTTACTGCGAGATTAAAGATCTCACCTTTATTGCCGCCTGCGATTTCTTCAAAATCTGCTTGGACTTGCTCAAAGGCTGCTGCATCCTCTGCTGGAGCCACATCCTCCTCTTCTGCTTGAGGAGCCACCTCTTCGGGAAGCGCATCTTCCTCCTCAGCTGGACGCACTAAGTCGTCAACATGTTGCTCTTCGAGGCTCCGCTGCCTCACGCGCTCGAGCTCCTCCTCTTCTCGCTGCCTTCTCCTTTCAGCAGCTTCCTCGGCTGTCTTCCTAGATTCGGCAAGAACGTCCTCGCTTATGGGTTCGTCCGAAATGCCAGAATGAGCATCCCTCTTCTGCCTCTTGGCCAAAAGGCCCCCGATGGTCTCATCATCATCATCATCTGCAAAGAAACGGTTGGTTCAAGATCAAGTTGCAAAATAATTACGATAATGAGAAGGGAAACGCGATGGAGGTACCTCCTGATTCTTCCTCATGTATCACGTTTGTTCTTTATTCTTCTTCATAACCTTCTCTGGGCTCCTGCCCCTCCTCTTCTTCCTCCTGGTTGAATGGAACGAAGGTCTCAACTGCGAGCTCCTTCCGCGCTTTTTTGGGCATGCGACCTTTGCCTTTGTCCTTGGCAGAAAGGGACTTCGCTGGAGGGGAAGTTGGAGCGCTCCTAGGGGAAGATATTGTAATTTCCCTTTTGCCTAGGCCTCTTCGCTCTCGTCGCTGCAGTCGCTGGAGGAGACGGATTATCTCTGGGTGGAGACGAGGCCGGAGCATTGTCTATCAGCGAGTCAGCAAAAGCGTTCATGACTGCGCAAATCCTGGTTTCGAGCTCGGGATCCATCCTCGATGCTAGCAGGAACGACTGTCCTTGTCTTCTGGTGGCAACAATGGTGTTATCCAGCGACTTGGAACGATCACCAGATGCGAATCTCCGCACATGACACTACAGCCAACAGTGTAGAATAAAGACATCAACATGTGGAAATCGAGAAGCTTAACGCATACGGAAAAAGTTGCTTACCTTAGCAAATGTCTCGCTATATCTGATGACATGCGAGTCGCCTTTCTTAACTGCGGCAATCTTTTCATTCAGAATGACGTCAGGGCACAGATGGTTCTCATGATCCAACAATGAGTAGCAACCATATTCAGACTCGCTCAGACTGCAATTGGGACGAAACGGAAAAGAGTTTCTTTTGATCAAAGGAGCTCTGCTTGGTTGAGGGGCCGACTGCGTCTCAAATCTGACGTGGTGGGCGATCCAGTATGCGAGCCAGTTCTTGGAACAACCACCCTCGCGGTTACCTGCAGGCTGCTCAAAAGGAAGATTGTTCATAAAAACTGTTTTGCACTCCTTTGTCAGCAAGCGCTTATAGAAACCTCTGATAATGGAATGTGGCCAAATTGAGGGTGCCACTGCATCAAAGCCAAACTGGGGAGAAACTCGAGTGGGGTCAACATCCACGGTAATCCTTTCATACCTTGGAGCGAGATCGCGAATATGCTCTGCGAGAGCAGGAAGGGAACCTCGCAGGCACCATCAAAAGAATTCGCGATAGCGCTCATGGAAATGCGATCCCTATTCAAAGAGGAGCTCTTCTGAGAAGACAATACCTTTAGCAGGGTACAGCTTTGGAAACCACAGCACGTTCTCAATACGCACGGCATAGGGTCTGGCAATAAACTCTTTCCGGTTGTCGCATATCAGGCTCCAAACGCACTTGGTATTGTTCGCTCCGAACCACCTCGCAGCTCTGCCGCTGTTGCGCTCCTCCACCTCGCCTGGGGGACACCACTTGTTGGGCTTGGAAGCAGTTGGGGCATAAGAAGGCCACCGCTCAAAGACCCACATCGTCAAGAAGGAAATGTTGACGAAGGTCAGTATGTCGAGGCGGTCGCGCGACTCTTTCATGGCCACAACCAGCTGATCCAATCTATAGTACAATGTGCCCAAGACCAAGGGTCCGAGTGCGACTCTCTGGCCAAGGGCCAGCTTCACAGCGAGCGGCAAAACATGATAGAAGACCCCATCATGCGGGTGACCATCAATTAAGTACCTCGATAGTCAGGCACAGAGGAAAGCACAAAGGGTCAAGTGATAGCCCTTACCCTCCACGTAATTCTTGGCCTCCGGGTCTTGACTCAGAAGCTTCTTGGTGATGCTGCTGTTTGCGTAGTCACGAAAGAAGTACTGCACCCATTTTTTCCAGTATTCTTCGCTGACGTATCAACCAACTGCCAGTTGGGAAGGGCTTTGGTAGTGGTCCACCGGGTGGAGATTTTCTTTACCTCTGATAGGCACTCCTCCATCTGCGTGTACAAAGCAATCTCCGCATCCGTCCTTAAAGGACTCAAAGGGTCCACCTCACCCATGGGAGATAGATCATACAGCATATGCACATCATCGAGTGTGGGGGCAGCCTCGAACTCAGCAAAATGAAAGGTGTGAGTCGCAGGCGAGTAGCGGGAAAGAAGGTTTAGAAGCATGGACTGGTCCAGCTTCACGGCAGCACCCTTCATAGCACGAACGGCGAAGTATACGCCGGCCTCATTAAGAGTTGCAGCATGATCGGTCAACACATGGTCAATCCACTCATCCATGTAGTCCAATTTCTGGACAAAAGCCTGGGTGGAAATCGCAGCATATGGGAAGTACCCATTTTCGATTCCCAATCGAACCACGTCCTCGCAGCCAATCAACTCGAGCAAGGCTGAGTTCACTAGAGGAGTCAACGTTAGCAATCCCTCGTTGGGGACAGAAGCAGGCAGTTTCTTTGCCTTAACCCTCGCGTGGTAGAAGTCTTTGCCACCCAGATAGGGGGCTTTTCGCCACAAAGCTTGCGGAAGATCAGGTATCTCTTCGTCCTCCTTGGTGGGTTTAGTTCCTTTTCTCTTGGCCATTCCTGCGGAAGAGCAAGAAAAAAGGGGGGAGAAATATACCACACTTCAGTTTGAATTTCGAGATTCAAGATCTATGGGAAGAAAGATGAACAGTTTCTGGTATCAATTTCAGAAATTAGGGATTGGAATTGTTTGCATTATCAGAAATTCCGAAAGCCCTACATTCAAGGTCCTTATCATTAGGGGATTAAATCAAAATTGAATTCAAAGGTTGTGAGTCCCTTTACGGGTTTTTCAGCAGATAATGGGTTTGCAGAACCAACGCAGTTCGAAGCATATACTAGTATGTTAAATCGAAATTAAACAAGGCCAACCTTGTTTCTGTGAAGCCTGCTTGGATACACACAGTTGAAGAAGACGAATTGCAGTTCTGAATTGGTGATTGATTATCTGAATCTGCTCTCGAAGACTTTCGGGTACCATTCACTTTCAGAGAAAAGAAGTGATGCTTTGCCACAATGGAGAATGCAGAGTATTTATCCAAAAACAATGAAGGGTTGCGTCCTTTCAGTAGTCGAATCGCAACCGTCACCGTCGAATCACGCAATCACAGGACAAGCTGACGTCACGCCTAAAACCCTAAAGGCCAGACGGCACGACTCTAGGGGTTTTAGGTCATAATGGCACGCACGGGGGCTGAATTCACTCATGTTTGAATTGGTGCGTGGCGGCGACGCGTATGTTGGTTTCCGCGCATGGAAGTCTATACAGCTATGAGTCTTCACGCACAGAAAGGGGGCTAATGTAGATAGTGCTTTCTGAGCTGGCAGATCTTGGCCACGTGGCAACCATCCAGCACACCATATTGTGCTCCACACACACTAGATCACCAGCCGCGCTGATCCATGTGGGGGCTGCGAGACAGGGCCCTCGCATACCACTGCACGGGACTTGTAGGGACTTAGTGGTTTGGAGGCTAGAGTAAGTCCTGTCGCGTGCAAGCCAAGCCCGCGCGCGACCTTTAGTAACTGCTTTTGAGAGATTTATGGCACGAGCTCCATAAACCCGGTCAATCCGGTCAAACCCGGTCAACCTCATAACGGTTCCGGTATTCGCGCATAATGTGCTGTAACGGTCCCTATATAGGCGGACGAACGTGTCGTTGCGGTTAAGCTAATTAAGCCGCCATTGATGGGCGCATTAACCACACTGCAAGGGTCACATTCTCCGTTATATATAGGACGTTAACCTTTCCATACAGAGGAGAACACACTAGCCATACGCGGAAGCTCTGCCAAACCTCTGTCTCTCTCTCAGACATTACTACTGCCTTACTCTCTCCCTACACACAACCCAACTCTTCCTGTGCCATCTCCGATCCTCTACATACGGTGTACACGGAGGTCTCCCCGCCGGAATCTCTTGTGCACAGGAGGCTTGTGATATGATCATACGTTAAAGAAGCTCTTTCAAAGAGCAAGCTTGTCATGAAAGGCTTGAAGTGTTGCTCCACTTTGCACTCTCTTGCTTAGCACTCGTCATGGTCAAGATTGAATAAGTTCGGGCTTGCCAAAGCAAGGCGACTTAGTTCATCTAGATATGACGCGACGACACAAGCTAGTAATGTGTAACTGCTGAAGCAAGATGTAAAGCGCAACTAAGCTACTTTAATAGGATTGAAAGCTTAGAGACTGGGGGTTTTATCTATGAGATCGATAAAGAATAAATAGTTATTCTCCGAAATGGACCAAGAATTGCATTGGATGCAATTATAGTGTTTGTTCAAAAGTGATTTTCTCAGTATGATTGAGAATCACTATACAAAGCACTTATAAAGGGCTAAAGGCAAAACATGTTAATGGTTAACAGCATGGGTAAGGGCAAAAGGTTTGTACCGACCCCATTAATATTGAGCAAGCTTGTTGCTAAATCAAGTTGCCTTAAAGGTCCCATAGGTGGCATGGAGGAAGAGAAACTGCATAAAGTACCTGGAAGGAAATAGTGAAGGAATTATGAATTCCAAATTAGGTAATTTTGTTATACAAGTCAATATGTCTATCTCATCATCATGAGTATATGATACTAGATGAGGATCTCACATTTATAGAAATGTGGTGGATCTCAAGAGAAGTAGACAATTGAATAAGGAAGAAATAAACCTACACGTGGGGCAATGAAGCAAGGGGTTGCTGAATTAGCCGTAGGAAATTATTTATAACTTTATGAAATTGTTCATGAATTAGACAAAGGTGATTATGTTCCTGCTATGAGTAGGATAATTATCAAAGTTTCTTGTTTGGACAAGAACACTCTCTATCATAATAAAGGACAAATGTTGTTCCATTTATTCTGATATGCAATTTTGTCTAAATGGATTGTATATCCTTGATCATGATAATTTCATCTATAACATTAATACCAAGAGGTTTTCATATAATGATATGAACTTCACTTATCTTTAGCATTATCGTTTAGGCCACATTAATAAGAGATACATACCTAGAACTCCATATGGATGGATTTCTGAAACTCATTCGATTATTGAATCATATGAGACATGTAAGACTTATTTATAAGAAAAAGATATTATCTTTTGGGAAACATACATGTTGATGTATGTGGGCCGCTAAGCACAAATGCTAAAGGTGGTTTTCAATACTTCGTCATATTTACTGATGGGATCAGAGAAATATGGATTTGTGTACCTTATGAAGGCCAAATCTGAATCCCTTGAATTGTTCAAAGAATTCAAGAATGAAGTAGAGAGCCAGCATTGCAAAAGTATTAGGGCTGTACGATTGAATTGTGGAGGAGAATACATAAGCCAATAGTTTGAACATCTATTGGAGTATGGGATGTGATCCCAACTCACTCTACCTAGAACACCATTATGGAATGGTGTGTCTAAGAGGAGAGTTCGGACCTTGTTGGACACGGCTCGGTCCATGATGAGTCAAACAGAACTTCCAGTTTACTTCTAGGGGCTATGTTCTAATTACAGCAAATTTCGCTCTTAACCTTGTTCCATCCAAATAAATTATGAAAAAAATACCATATGAGATATGGACTAGGAATGTCCTAGTATGTCGTTCATAAAGGATTTGGGTTATGTAGTTATGTAAAGGCGTTTACAGATAAACTTGGACTCTAATCGGAAAAATGTTTTGTGGGATATCATGAAAGGGATATTATTTCTACAATCCAATCGAGAACAAGTTGTTTGTTGCTCGAACAACATTGTATCTAGATAGATATTGTCTCTAAAAGAAACAGTGGGAGGGCAGTAGAACTTGAAGGAGTTCAAGAACCACAACAGAACATTAATCCTTTTTGATGGAACATGAGCAGGATCACAAGGTGTTGTGGAGCAACCTACTCAGAAAACACAAGAACCTCGCAGGTTAGGTAGGATATGTCAAGGGACTAGAGAAATAAGGATTTATCATAAGCTGTGATATATTACTCATCGAGATGAGCCTACAACCTATGAGATGGCCACGTGTGGGCCATACTCTCAGAAATGGCTTAGAGCCATAAGATACAACATGGAATCCATGTATGCCAACAAAGTATGGATTTTGTTGGAACCACCTGAAAGGTTAGAACCCATAGGGTGTAAATGGGTTATGAGGAAACCAACATGGATAGTAATATGATTATTTTTAAGGTACAACTGGTTTGAAAGGGTTTCATGTGAGTTCATAGTATAGACTATGACGAAATCTTCCCCAGTTGTGATGCTTAAATCCCTTCGCATCTTGCTTACAGCAATCTGTCTATAGATTGAGTCAAGCTTCTTGGAGTTGGATTCTTCGAATTTATGATGCAATCAAAGGGGTTTGGTTCCATCAAAATTGAAGATGAGACTTGTGTTTACAAGAAGGTTAGTGGGAGCATAGTTAAATTTCTGGTCTTGTATGAAGAGACATACTAATTATTGGGAATAATGTCTCTACTCAGCAATCTTGTATAGATTGGCTAGAGAAATTGAATTCAATTAATAGACTTAGGCGAGACAATCTATAAAATCTATGGAGATAGATCAAAGTAACTGTTCAGCCTGAGTCATGGTACATATATTGACAAAAGGTGTTGAAATGGTTCAGCATGTATAGAATATGGATTCTACCTATATCACATGGAATTAGTCTTTGGAAGACTAATTGTCCTTCCAACTAGATTGAAAAGGACCGTATGAATAAGATTCATGAGATACGCCGTGATATGTACTAGGCCAGACATGTCATATGAAATGACACAAAGATACCAATCAAATCTGGGTGATAGTCACTGGATAATTATCAAAAATTATCCTTAAGTACTTGAGATGAACTTGGGATGAATTCTTCATTAATGGAGGATAGGAAGAGTTTACTATAAGGGTTTACAGTGATGCGAACTTAAAATCTAACAAGTAAGATTTCAGTTTATAGTCAAGTTTTATGTTTTGCACTAGTGGGAGTGACTGTGAGCTGGAAAGGTTCCAGGCAAGATTCGGTCATTTATTCTAACATAGAGGACTGAGTAAATTATAGCATGAGATGCACTTACTCAGAATATTCAATCTCAATCAAATTGTTGATAGAGGAGTGTAGATAGTGCTTTCTAGACAGGCAGATCTTAGCCACGTGGCGATCATCCAGCACACCTAGATGTGCTCCACACACACTGGTTCACCACCCGCGCTGATCCACGTGGGGGCTGCGAGACAGGGCCCTCGCATACCACCACACGGGACTTTGTAGGGACTTAGTGGTTTGGAGGCTAGAGTAAGTCCTGTCGCGCGCGAGCGACAACCAAGCCCGCGCGCGATCCTTAGTAACTGCTTTGAGAGATTTATGGCACGAGCTCCATAAACCCGGTCAACCTCATAACGGTTCCGATATACGCAGTTAACGTGCGTAACGGTCCCTATATACGCGTACGAACGTGCCGTTGTGGTTAAGCTAATTAAGCCTCCATTAATGGGCGCATTAACCCACTACAACGGCCACATTCTCCGTTATATATAGGATCGTTAACCCTTCCATACAAGGGCGAATCACCTGAGATACGCGGAAGTTCTGCCAAAATTCTGTCTCTCTCTCATACAGTACTATTGCCTTACTCTCTCCCTACACAAAACCCTACTCTTCCTGTGTTCTTATCCTCTGCTCTTGGTGTATATTGAGTCGTCCCTGAAGGATTCTCTCGTACACATTTGGTGAACCCGACGTGAATCTTACCACTGCAAGCAACCATGTCTCACGAAGATGATGTCAGTAACAGATGCCCCTCCACGGAGACAACCTCGGGAGAGGAGACCCGTCACGCCTCTGCGGCCGCCAGTGGGAATCCGACGTTGGAGGCTCTAAACGCCACCATCCAGATTCAGGGGAAGGCCCTTCAGGCTCAATCCGCACAGATGGAATGTATAATGGCGATCCTGGGAACCCTTGCTCCGAATCCTACAGCGGGCACTGCCGTCTCTCAGGGAGGAGGAGCCTCTACCACCCAGGGGACTGGAGTGGTACCCACACCACCTAACCCTAATTCGCAACCGCCACCGTCGAATCGCGCAATCACAGGACAAGCTGACCTCATGCCTAAAACCCTAAAAGAACAGGCGGCACGAATCTAGAGATTCTAGGTCATAATGGCACGCACGGGGGCTGATTTTGCGTGTATTTGAATTGGTGCGTGGAAGCGACGCGTGCATTGGTTCCTGCGCATTGAAGCCTATCCGGCTATGTGAATTCACGCGCAGAAAGGGGGCTAATGTAGATAGTGCTTTCTAGACAGGAAGATCTTAGCCACCTGGCGATCATCCAGCACACCTAGTTGTGCTCCACACACACTGGATCACCACCCGTGCTGATCCACGTGGGGGCTGCGAGATTAGGCCCTCGCATACCACCACAAGGGACTTGTAGGAACTTAGTGGTTTGGAGGCTAGAGTAAGTCATGTCGCGCGCGAGCGACAACCAAGCCCGCACGCGACCCCTAGTAACTGCTTTGAGAGATTTATGGCACGAGCTCCATAAACCCGGTCAACCTCATAACGGTTCCGATATACGCGGTTAGCGTGCGTAACGGTCCCTATATACGCGGACGAACGTGCTGTTGTAGTTAAGCTAATTAAGCCGCCATTAATGGGCGCATTAACCCACTACAACGGTCACATCCTCCATTATATATAGGATCGCTAACCCGTCCATACAAGGGCGAATCATCTGAGATACGCGGAAGCTCTGCCAAAATTATGTCTCTCTCTCATACAGTACTATTGCCTTACTCTCTCCCTACACACAACCCTACTCTTCCTGTGTTCTTATCCTCTGCTCTTGGTGTATATTGAATCCTCCCTAAAGGATTCTCTCGTTCACATTTGATACAATTACCCTCTGTTCAGGGGCAGACAGCTCAAATACCGCCCCTTACCACACATATTCCTCAACCACCAACTGTGGCACCCAACCTTCCTCCACAATACCCCTTGCCTCCTCCGCCGGCACTGCTAGGCAACGTGACTTACACCCCTAGCCCGACCGCAGCATATGTGTCCCCGCCGGCTACAACAACCCTTCCTCCTGCTGCCGGGTGAAGTGCACCGGGATGTATGACGTCGCTGAAGCGGCGCATAGAGACCTTCTTGGCCAATCACCCGTTCGCAGACACCATTATTCCAAAGGTCGACAACGATCCACCTATCCCACATGAGATCTATCTCATGCCTAACCCCGCAGGGTATAAGGCTCCTAAGTGGGACAAGTTTGAAGATGTCAACGCGAATGCCCACGAGCACGTCATGCGTTTCATCGATGTGATGGGACCATACGGGGCTGATCCCAAGTTGCTGATGCGCGAGTTCCCGAAATCTTTGGGACATGTGGCCTACAAATGGTATAGAACGTTGGAGGCCGGATCCGTTAAAACTTGGGACGACATGGTTCAGAAGTTCTACACCAAATTCTTCCAGGTGGAAGAGAAGGTTACAATGATTCATCTCTCTCGTATGTACCAGAAGCGTGAGGAAGATGGAGTCACGTTCATCAAGAAATTCAGGGCCAAATCCTTGGAGTGCAGGGACGAAGTGCTCGAGGGCAGGCTTGTGGAGATATGTCTACAAGGCATGCGAGATGAGTACAAGGGTATGTTGGTCAACCTACAAACTCCTACCTTTTCAAATCTGATTGAATGCACAAAAAACATAGAGCCTATAGTGGAAAGGCAGAAGAAGAAGCACGCCCCTGAACGATCCTTAGGGGGAACCACTTTCAAGATTGGACGATTTAGCTATAAGAGGGGGCGCGAAGCTGAGGTTAATACAGTTTCCCCGCACAAGCAGCCAAGGGTTACCAACTCAGATGCGCCGCCTTTGCCATGCTCGACAGAGGAAGTGATCGACTTATGCAAACAGTGGCGTAAGGATGGAATCTTGCCTCCGCTTGAAAGGATGCCCTCTAAGGAGATGATGAGGGACCCGAAGTGGTGTGAGTGCCACGGGAAAATCATGCACCCTACAGCTGACTGCAAGAAACTCAGGCACATGGTGAGCCGAAAAATGTAGGACGGCGAGTTGATTGTCAGCGATCAGAGACAAGACGTACGAAACAATCCGCTGCAAGCCCACGCGGAGCAAGAGCCAAAATTTAAAGAAGTAGCCATGATTGATCTTGAAGAGATTGCGGAAGATGGCTCGTTTATCATTGCTGAAATTCACAATGAAGAGGACTGCAACATAGACACGGAGGACGAGCGTGTCGATCGAATGAAGGGGTCGCACGGGTTCAAAAAGTTCTTCGACGAAATGAAATTCTCAGACAAGCGCCGGAAGGAAATGACAAAGGCAATTTTAAGGGTAGCAGAAGACTTCGAGGAAGATATCGTGGTCTCGAATGGAAAAGTTGTTAATGCGTCTCGCTCTACGGAAAAGGTTATGACCTTCTCCGCAAGTGACAAGAAGACGGATTCGAGGCACCAGAAGCCCTTATACGTAACGGCTGTGATTAATGACGTCGAATTCAAAAGGGAATTTGTTGATGGAGGGGCAGCCGTCAACGTGTTCTCGCTCAATACTGTGAAATTGGCAGGAATTCCGGAGAAGAACATTTTCAGACGCCCATTCCCGCTGATGGAATTCGGGAGTGATTCCAGAATGACGATAGGATGGATTCGTCTGGGCGTTCAGATAGGGAAGATCAAGTGCTCAGCCAACGTCATCGATGCGAATAAAACGTATCATATGATCATAGGGCAAGCTTGGATTCATCGTTTCGACGCAGTCCCCTCGACATCTCACCAAGTGATGAAGGCCATCTGGAACGACAGAGTAGTGGAGATACCGGCTTCGGTAAATCCCTTCAATCTAAACGAGGCGCACCTCACTAAAGCAGTGTGGTTTACCAAAATGGCGGATGAGCAAACTTCGGGGCCGTTTAATCCGACTCCTTTGCCTCGATGGGAAGACATCAAGGATCAATCACCAGCGGGAGTGATGGTGACAAGGGAGGATGCTAAGGAAAAGTTGTCCACACGCGAAGAGGCACCACCGGTTGCCTATCGAAGAAAGAACGTGTACACTCTGAAAAGAGTGGTAAAACATGATCTCGCAGGCAAGGAGATAGAGAGTTTCTACTCCAATGGAAAGAAATGCTACCGCATATGAAGGTGCGCGGGGGTACCCCCATCCGAGCATGGGGATATCCCTGAGCAAATCAATCAAATTGAGCATGTCAAACCAACATCAGAGGTTTCAGAGGAAAAGCTGAAAGAAGCACCTGCATGCATGGAGGATAAGCCGAGGCCCCACAAGCAAGAGCTGAAGGAAGTGTTTCTGAGCCCAGACGAAGAAAAGAAGAGGCCCGTCTTTGTGAGTGCAGACCGCACAAGCGACGAAGAGGAAAGATTGCTGCAATTGCTGACCGAGTACAAAGATGTGTTTTCTTGGGAATACGATGAAATGCCTGGCTTGGACGCGAGCATCACTATGCACAGGTTAGATGTTATCCCTGGATCTAAACCAGTAAAGCAAAGTACAAGAAGCTTCAGGCCGGAGATAAATGTAAAAATCAAGCAAGAAATTGTCAAGCTGTTGACTGCCAAGTTTATCGAGCCGAATCATCATCCCACCTGGTTGGCCAACATTGTTCATGTGGTAAAAAAGAATGGGCAGCTTCGCATTTGTGTAGACTTCAGAGATCTCAACTGCTTCTGTCCCAAGGATGATTTTCCGTTACCCAACATCGATCTGCTCATCGATTCTACTGGGGGTCATCGAATGTTTAGCTTCATGGATGGTTTCAGTGGGTACAACCAGATCAAAATGGACCCTAAAGATGCACGGAAAACCGCGTTCATCACGCTGGTGGGAGTCTTTAATTACACGGTTATGCCGTTTGGACTCAAGAACACAGGCGCAACCTATCAGCGAGCAATGATGGCTCTATTCCACGACATGATGCACCAGGAAGTGGAGTTCTATTTTGATGATTTGGTTGTCAAGTCCAAAGAGGAAGCGGACCATTTGGGGGACCTGCGTGAAGTATTTGAAAGATGCACGAGTTTCCAGCTAAAGATGAACCCCGTGAAATGTGCATTCGGAGTGACTTCAGGGAAGTTCCTGGGATGCGTAATACATCGCCAGGGGATCGAGCCTGACCCCGTGAAGGTATCAGCCATCACAAGCATAACGGCGCCACACAATCAAAGTACTCTGAAGACGTTTTTGGGGAAATTATCTTACCTACGGAGATTCATCCCAGCAATCGCAGAAATAACCTTCTACTTCAGCGATCTTCTCAAGAAGAATGCTGTGTACAATTGGACAGAAAAACATGAGGTCGCATTCGGAAAACTAAAGGACATGCTGACATCGCCAAGGGTAATGATGGCACCGCAGCTGGGATCGCCGCTTCTGTTGTACCTGACGTCGACAAAGAATTCTATAGGGGCGCTTTTGGCTCAAGAATATGAAGGGCAAGAAAGGCCGATATACTACATTTCTCGCATAGTGCAGCCAGCTAAATCAAGGTACACAGATATCGAACGCCATTGTCTTGCCTTATTCTTTGTAATAGAAAAGTTAAAACACTACTTCGTCTCGCAAAAAGTTGTGGTGGTCACAAAGAGCGACCCCATACGGTATCTCTTGACTCACACCTCTCCCGGCGGAAGATTGGCAAAATGGTATATGACCATTTCCCAATACGACATCACGTGTGTTCGACCATGAGAAATCAAATCGCAAGCAGTAGCGGATCTCCTGGCACAGTTCCCGGATAACAGCTTTGAGCCCATGATCGAGCAGGAACTAGAAGGACCCGAGATCTATGCAGTCGAATTACCTTACTGGACGCTTCATTTTGATGGATCGTCAACAAGGAAAGGTGGAAGAATTGGGATTGTTTTGACTAAACCAGATGGGGAGGTCATCCAAGTGTCCACAAAACTTGATTTCCCAGTGACCAACAATGAAGCATAGTATGAGGCTCTCATCGCGGGCCTCCGTGCAGCCAGGGCACTGGAAGTAAGCAATTTGACGGTTATGGGGGATTCTAAGTTAATAGTCAAACAGGCTTCAGGAGAGTACGGATTGAAAGAGGTAAATTTGTTACCCTATCGGACTTTGGTGCAGAAGCTGGTACAACAATTCTGCGATGTTAGGTACGAACACACGCTAGAGCTGATAATCGGCATGCTGATGCTTTAGCCACCCTGGGATCTAAAGTGAGTACAGACAAATGCCCTGCGAGAATCTCGATAGAGGTCCGAATGTCGCCGGCATTGACAGAGGACGCATGCGAAGATGAGTCCATGGATGCCGAATATTGGCAAAAACCGATATTGCATGCAATTGCTGAGGGGACGAGCAAAGAGAACTGGGCCTCCACTAAGGGATACTGTATACATGATAACGCCCTTTACTACAAAGGCCCAGGAGGAATACTTATGCGATGTGTCTCGCATCAGGAGGGGCAAGCGTTATTGGAAAAGATTCACCAGCACACGTGTGGAGAAGGTGAAGTGTCGATCTATCGAAAAGCCCAAAGATATGGAATTCATTGGCCAGACATGTCAACGGCTGCAGCGATAATTAAAGGGAATTGTGAAAGCTGCGGATTGATCAAGGATTCTCTAACAATCACTTTGGTCGATGATGACGCGGACTGGAGAAAGCCACTCTTCGATTTTCTCACAGAAGGAATCGAGCCTGTGCAAAGGAAAGAAGCCGAGAAGCTGAAAACAAAGGCGGCTCGATAAGTGGTACGGGAAAACATACTCTGGCGAAGGGGTCATGAGGGTAATCTTCTTCGATGCCTAGATAACAAAGAAGCACAAGAGGTGATGGATCTATCTCACCAAGTAAAGCATCGAGGGGGCGCGAAGCAATGCAGACAGCTCCTCACAGTTGGTTACTTTTGGCCCACAATGGAGGCGGATTGTCGCACCAAAGTAAGGAAATGCCAGGAATGTCAATTCAAGGCCAACCTCGTACATGCCCCTGCCGTAGACCTACACGCATTAGGGACGCCATGGCCATTCCACATTTGGGCTCTAGATTTTGTTGGCCCAATTCGACCGGCCTCACATGGGAACCAGTTTATCCTGACTGCGACTGAGTTGTTTACTAAGTGGGTGGAGGCAATACCGCTCAAGACATCTAACGCGCTCGCAGTGGTGAATTTCGTTCAAGAAAACATCATATACAGGTTCGGAATACCCAACACAATCCTTTCGGACAACGGTACGCCCTTTGTAAATCGACAAGTCGCCGCAAAACTAGCGGAGTACAACATAAGGCAGGTCTGTTCCACTCCTTATTATTTGAAAGGGAATGGTCAAGCAGAAGCAACCAACAAGACACTGTTAAGAATTCTGAGCAGGATGGTCGCAGACGATCACAAGAAATGGGCCGATTCTTTGAACATAGAATTATGGGCCTATCGAACTTCGCCGAGGACTCCCACAAGAGTCTCCCCGTTCCTTCTATGCTATGGAGCTGAAGCTGTTGTACCGGCGGAGGTGAAAATCAACTCCTCGAGATTGGCCTTTCACGCATTATACGACAATCAACGCGACCACGACTTGATCTTGTTGGAGGAAAAGCGAGAGCAAGCTAAGCGGGCCAACAAGAGGTACAAGGAGAGGATCGCTCGCGCATACAACAAAACAGTCCAACATCGAGATTTCGCGGTCGGGGACTTGGTCCTGCGCGCTTCAGATCATTGCATGCGGGAGGCAGCCCATCCAAAGTTCGCAGCTAACTGGGAAGGACCATTCGAAGTTAAAGAAGTCTTTGACAGTGGTTACTGCAAAATACAGAGGCTTCATGGGACTGCTACAACCCCAAGCTCAGTCAATATGCGGTGGATTAAAAAGTATTATCCTTAACCTCTCTCTCTTTACATACATTGGATTCAAGTGTCTATTGAAATGTATGTTCAGTACTCTGACTTCATGCGGTGTTTCCTCCCATATGAGGAACTTGTAATCTTGCCTCTCCCATATGAGGAACTTGTAATCTTGCCTCTCCCATATGAGGGACTTGTAATCTTGCCTCTCCCATATGAGGGACTTGTAATCTTGCCTCTCCCATATGAGGGACTTGTAATCCTACCTCTCCCATATGAGGGTGCTTTTAATAAAAGAATTCTCCCATATGAGAAGAATTTTATTACCATAGTCGTCTCTTATCATCTATTTACTTCTCCACTTATTTACAACAAAAGCCTATCTGCCGAGATAGCGGCAATGTTCAAATGCGATCTTAAGTGATCTAAAAGCCTAAATGCCAAGATAGCAGCCATAATGCGCGATCTTATGCGATCCAAAGCCTATCTGGCAAGATGGAAGCCATAATGCGCGATCTTATGCGATCCAAAGCCTATCTGTTGAGATAGAAGCAATGTTCAAATACGATCTTAAGTGATCTAAAAGCCTATCTGCCTAGATAGCAGCCATAATGTATGATCCTATGTGATTCAAAGCCTATCTGCCGAGATAGCAGCAATGTTCAAAAACGGTCTTAAGTGATCTACAAGCCTATCTGCCTAGATAGCAGCCATGATATATGATCTTAACTGATCCAAAAGCCTATCTTCTTAGATAGCAGCAATTATGATAAACGCCTTTGTGCGAGCCAAGCATATTTGCTCAGATAGTAATATTTAGTCACGATCTTAACTGGTCTGCAAGCCTATTTGTTTAGATAGCAAAGCCCTGTGCGTATGCAAAATTTATCAAGCTTGAAATAAAGAATTATTCAGGCAAGCATTCAAATGCAAAAGGCGAAAGAAATATAACTTGTTTTATAGCCGACACGCATGCGATATTACAATTTGTTGTATCAAAAAAAGAACAGCAAATACTAAAGTGCATTTCATTAACAGTCAAAATGACTTACAATTTATCTGTCTAGATGGCAGCTTACAAGCGAAAGCTCATACTGAGCTAATTACATAGCCAAAATGACTTACAACTTATTTATCTAGATAGCAGCTTACAAGTGAAAGTTTTATACTAAGAAAATTCTTACTATAAAACGATCGGCCTACAAATGCTAACAAAAGTCATGCAACGCTATCGTCGAGGTCCTATATCTGAACAAGGCTCTTGACTGGTTTTCTGCCCATGAGATGTGCCAGATGAACCCCATGTCCAGGCGGATGCGGCGGTGAAGAACAAGTGGAGAACAGCTCCTGGGGCAGAAAGCTTATTGTCTAAAGAGACGAGCGCCATGGCCGTCACACCTTGTTCAAGAACGTGGAGGCAAATAGTTCTCCTCCAGGAAAGCTAGAGGAGAAACAGTCCATTCATTACGAGTCGGTAAAAAGGTCAGTATGGAACTGCACCTCGCCGGAAGGCAGCGGAGATACGACCTGCAAACATAATAGACGAAGAAGAATCTTCGTAGAAGCATGAGGTATTGTCCATATCTTCTTCAAAGCAATCATGAAGAACAGTAAGATTTATAAAGAAGATCTTTCAACCTATTTCTATGGCACAAGGCACAAAATCAGATTTCACAACTGGAAATTGCCATGACTCAAAAAAAGACAAGCAATGAGGCCAGCAGTCGTAAGGACTCATGGCAAGCCACATTTTGGGATGAAGAACCCAAGCAGCAAGAGGCAGGGTTTATATAGACCTCGGGAGGACTCTTCAGTTCCCAAGCTGAGTCAGCAAAGCTTGGAAAACGGGTAAGAATCAATTACTTACGTCTCAAAAGAGGTAAAATTCAATTGCCCTACTAAAGGCTATCACGATTCGGTGGCACGCCCTAATTAATGATGGAAGGTCATAATATGAATGGGCTTCCCAAGGAAATCGTGCTTATCAAATAAATCATTAGCGCAAAAATCAAGGCAGATACGTCGCTGTGTGACGTCATAATTGATACGCATCACGATATTTGTGCAAATCTTCAAAAGGGCAATACGGGACATACAGTTCCAGATAAAAAAAAGGGGGGAGAGAAACACATTACAATAATATTTTGTTCTAAACAAATATTTTTGTTTCTAAAAAAAATCCTTGATCAAAGGGTCATCTGGAGAAAACGAGAGCGACATCTCGCTTGCTTGGTCCACCTCTCGCTTCAGCTGTTCATACTTGGCGTTCATCGCATGGAAGAGGTTGACAGCTTCTTCAGCCTTCTGCCTTTGTTCCTCTACCTTCCGCCTTTCAGATGAGAGGTTGTGGTAGCCGCGCTTCAAACTCACAGCTGCGAGAATTTTGGTGATCCTGTTGAGGAGATACCCGGAGCCCAGCTTGCCTTGAACTTTAGCTTGAAGCCCTTTGCATGTGCTGAAAAGCAGCTGTGCACTGTGAGGAGAAATGGTCGCAGGAGTGGCCACAGATAGTTGCTCCAGAATCCAGATGGCTTCGGTCAAGAAAAGCCTCCTGTCATATGGCTCTATCTCCAGAGATCTCGCGAATGATCAGGGGTATGAGAGGCGCATCTGAACCATCCAGTCCACATCAGCTTGCTTCAATCGTGATAAAGTTGATTCAAGTTTAGAGCATGAAGGCTTTTAAATGAGGGTGTAGAATGCGAAAAATGGTAACATACTAGTCCCTTCAAGGATTTCACGCAAAGAGGGAATGCGCATTGCTGGGAAAGCTGAAGTCTGTCCTCGCTCCATCGCTCGTCTGTCGGCTGTGAGCTCGAGCTCATCGTAGTTGGTGGGAAGAGTATAGGCCGTAACAGGTGCGACAGCAGCTTCAACTTGCGAGCTCCAAAAACTCCATGCTTGGGGAACCTCCAGAAGCTCTACCTCTGTTGAAGGAATAGCAATAGTGGCAGATGTTGCTTGACCAGGAACTTCTTCGGCTGCGAGGGGCTCTTGTGGCTCGGGAGCATTCATTTGAACATCAACATTTGCATGCGATGCTGTGTCTTCCATGAGTTGTTCATTTTTATGAACTTCATCTCCAGCACCATCTGTTTCCATTTCCTCAAATACGGCACTAGTGTCTTCCTCTCTCGGCACGGTGTCAGCTTCGATGTCATCAGACACCTCAATGATGTCCTCCAAAGGCTCGCCTGCATACTCAGTAGCTGCGACATGCTTCTCAACGTAAGGGCTTCGCTCTGGAGCATAAGAGGTAGGAGGCTGACTCCTTCGCTCCGGCACGTCCTCTTCAGCATCGCCTGCGATACAAGACAGGAAAATAGTGAGGTAACTTGTATTACACAGTTCTTTGCTATTTTGATAAATCAAAAGCGGGCACCTCCACACTTAGGTGGAATCGCAGCACCTTCATCATATGTTAAAGATGCGACACCATATCCTACTAGGGTATCTTCATTAAGCACATCTTTAAGGTGAGCGTGACTTTGGGTGCGAAGAAACTTGTTATGATGATGATTGGGTTACTAATCCTGGTTTACAAACATTGCTTGAATGGTTACCTGAGGGTTCACCACACTTGCCTACTAGCCATCGGCGAATATAAGCTTTTGATAAGCCATGCTTTAACGATTTCCTCAAAGTCTTCTTGAGCTTGTTCCAAAGCAGCCGCATCTAAATCATCAACTTGCTCCACCAAGTCATCAACTTGCTCCACCAAGTCATCAACATGCTGTTCTTCTAAACTTATCCTCTTTATGAGCTCGATCTCATCTTTTTCTCGCTTCCTCCTTCTCTCCGCGGCTTCCGCAGCCTTTTTTCAGACTCAGCAAGGATACCCTCGTCTATGGCTTCGCTGGAAACGCCAGAATGAGAACCCTTGGTTTTCTTCTTTTTCTTGGTCAGAAGGCCGCCGATGGTTTCTGTGTCATCACCTGCATAAGAATAAACTGTTCAACAACTATTGCAAGAGCTAAAGTACGAAGAAGATAAGTTTGTTTGAGATACCTTCCAAATCTTCTTCTTGAACCTCAACTCTTTCTTCTCCTCCTTCGCTTTCGTCTATTTCTTCTTCATCATCATCTATTCCTCTCACTTCTCTCCTCTCATCCTCCTCTTCTTCCTGACCAAAAGGAACAAAAGTCTCAACTGCGAGCTCTTTCCGCACTTTACTTGGCATGCTACCTTTGCCTTTGTCTTTAGAAGCACGAGACTTCGCAGGAGAGGAAGTGGGAGCACTCTTAGGAGAGGAGGAGATTGCAATGCCCTTTTGATTTTGTCTTTTGGCCCTTGGGGCAACATCTGCTGGAGGAGACGGAGCATCCCTAGGAGGAGACAGAGTCGGGGTATTGTCTATCAGCGAGTCAGCGAATGCATCCATTATCTCACGAATTCGAGCCTCTACTGGGGGAGCCATTCCCATTATTAACAGAATTTTCTCGCCTTGCCTCCTCGCGGTAACGATAGTGTTGATCAGTGATTGGGAGCGCTCTCCAGATGCGAACCTCCTTAGATAGCACTAAAACAGAAAATGACGAATAAGCTTCAATACAACGAGAAAAGGGAGCTTAGCATGTATAAAGGGAATTGCTTACCTTGGCGAAATCTTCGCTGTACTTAATAACATGGGAAGCACCATCCCTAACAGCGGCCATCTTCTCCTCAAGAATGGTGGAGGGGCACAAGTGATTGTCAAGATCCAACAAAGAGTAGAAGCCATACTGAGAATCATCCAAGCTGCAATTAGGACGGAATGGGAAGGCATTCCTCTTGATCGTAGGAGCTCTGCTGGGCTGAGGAGCCGACTGCGTCTCGAACCTGGCCTGCTGAGTAGTCCAGTAAGCAACCCAATTTTTGGAGAGGCGACCTACACGGTCACCTGAAGGTTGAACGAAGGGCAAGTTGCTCCGGAAGATCGTTTGGCACTTGCCAGACAACAGTCGCTTGTAGCAGCCTCTTACGATTGATCTAGGCCAAACGGAGGGCGCCACTGCATCAAAGCCAAATTGGGGAGAGACGCGAGTTGAATCAACATCGACCGTGATCCTTTCATACCTGGGAGTAAGTTTAGTAACATACTCAGCAAGAGCAGGGAGAGAACCCCTTAAACACCAGCAGAGCTCCATAAACCCGGTCAACCTCATAACGGTTCCGATATACGCAGTTAACGTGCGTAACGGTCCCTATATACGCGGACGAACGTGCCGTTGTGGTTAAGATAATTAAGCCGCCATTAATGGGCACATTAACCCACTACAACGGTCACATTCTCCGTTATATATAGGATCGTTAACCCTTCCATACAAGGGCGAATCACCTGAGATACGCGGAAGTTCTACCAAAATTCTGTCTCTCTCATACAGTACTATTGCCTTACTCTCTCCCTACACACAACCCTACTCTTCCTGTGTTCTTATCCTCTGCTCTTGGTGTATATTGAGTCCTCCCTGAAGGATTCTCTCGTACACAAGGAGATGTGAATATTTTGCAAGATACCAGCAGATATCTCGCCCCTACGCAGTGTAAGCGTGGAGGCCCGCGCTAGATCAATAGGCATATGATGCAGGAGATTGACTCTAGTGCAAGGGGGAGACTTTTGGAATTGTGCCCTAGAGGCAATCAATTTATTGTGACAAATATATGGATTTACGATTCATTATGTTATCGATATGGAGATATGTTAACATGAATGAAGTCCTTAGAATATAAGTGTTATATTCTTAAATATCCCTAGTCAATTATAATGATTAATAGAACAATCATCTATAGACTAGTATGGGGTTGGATTGATATGGAGATATCACGATCCAACACATGGGTATACATTAGGAGTAATGGCATACTGGATGACCCACAACGAGAAGGATACAATAGATTATGTTGAAGTCACAATCGCTTCTCGTAGTGCCAATAATATTGCAATCCTTAGACTTGAAGTCACTAGATACTCTAGTTGTGAAAAATCGTGCTTTGATGTTATAAAACGTTACACCGTAAATGGGTAATTATAAAGATAGCTATCGGGCATGATAGGAAGCAAGCTTAGAGATCGTAGTGATGTAGAGAGGATTTGTCCCTCCCACATAATGGGAGTAAATATCCACGGCCACTCGAGGGATAAGGCTTATTGAATGTCTGGCCAGACTCATATAAATCAATATAGAGATATTGATGTTATCTGCTTGCATAAGCATATTCCCAGGATCGAGGAACTATGGATTGGATATACGAGTGTGACTATTTATGTCTCGTGTCCAATCCGGATATGGAGACAACCGGAAAGTGAAATATGAGATATAGGGCACAAGAGGTTTTTCGGGATCACTGACTATTTCTATTAGTTGGGTGGCATGGATGTGTTGCTAGACACCCCTCCATGTTAGTAATAAGTTACTACCAACTAAGTAGAAACCTATGGGGTCACACGTCAAATAGAGTAGAGCTAGATTTGGGATTAATTAATATGATTAATTAATAAGAAGAATCATTGTGCAACACCTTGCAAACTTAGTAGGACTAATTTGCAAAGAAGGGACTAATCCAAGTTCATGGAGAACTAGGAAGGACATTTATGGAAACAACAAGGAGTTGTTGGAGTATATAAAGGAGGCTCTAGCTTCTTTCCCACAACTAATGTTATTAGACATAACACAAGAGAGTGGGAGAGAGCAAAAGAGAGAGCAAGAGACAAGCTAAGGCCGAAGCCCTAGCCCGTCCCCTACCCCGCGGCCACCAAAGAGAGAGCTGAACCTCTCTTTGGTCCTTGGTTGCTTTGATTCCTCTTCCCACTTCCTCCGGTTCAAGCTAGCACTTGTTGAAGGAAGAATCTAGATCTCACCTATAGGCGTGGATCAACCGTAGAGACGAGGACATCATTCTTCGTGTGATCTAACAAATCAAAACTGTACACAATACTATGTCCTTTATCATGTTATGATGTCTCCTCCTGACGATCCGTGGTGGGCTTTGAAGTAGAATTAATTTTTGTTATTCCGCTGCGTTACCTACGTCAAAATCCAATAATAGGATGGCGACCTTGGTAAGCATAGTCTGTTAGGTGGTAACAATCAAGAGCTGAGGAAGATCCACCTCCCCAACCCCAACCAGAACATCTACATGAACCTCTTGATTGTCGACCCGGTGAACCTCGACTCGAACCATACTAAGATCCATATTCGGCACCCGAACCAAAAACCAGATCCGGAACTGAATCCGGAATTGGAACCATTTGCAGACCCATAACTTGATTCGTAACCCAAACTCGTGTAGCTGGATTGACTGAATTGAAAGGAAAAAAAAGCGTGCACCACTCCGCTAACCTGGTCTCTCACCACGATGACCGCAGGGATTCCAAAAGCCACATCCACCATGAGTGTAGAAAGCAGACATGTTTGAAGGATCTGATGGTGGGATCTGACAGTCATCTGTTCCTCGGCATTGAGAAACACATGAAACTCTTCAAAGGAAATCGGGTCAGAATGGGTGCGAAGAGAGGGTAGAAAGGGGTTTTATTCAACATGGAGGTCGTTAAAGGCGTAAAGTAACATATCTGCATTATCAATGAGAACAGAAGAGATAGGAAGTTTGTTGCAAATAATCAAAAGTTTCTGCATGTAAAAATCAATGGTGCAAAGCCCTTTTTGGTGGTTTGGAGGTTCAATTTGATTTGAGGATGTTAGATCTGGTGAGAGAGGCGTAGCAGCGCTCTTGGGTCTGCCAAGCGACCCATGAGGCATTAGAGCCAATAACATGAGTCATAGCTTTGGTGGAGAAGGTGGCGTCGAGGACCGTAGCGAGAACTTGGTCCTGCAATGCCTACACAGTGAAAGTCGGATTAACGACGAGACTGTCAACGGGGAGATGTGTTCGTGTGGACACATTTTTGAGCCATCAAGGTAACCAAAGAGAGAGTGAGTAAGGAAAAATGCCTTAATTTGGTGTTTCCAGAGGATGCAATTGCTGCTATCGAGTTTAAATGGAAAAAGATAGTGAATATTTGCAAGTAAGTAAAGCGCCTGCGAAATGGGTAAGAGCGACATGTTCTGATACCATAAAAAGAATATCTAAGAGTCATAGATTTGTAGATAGAGCTTGAGAGAAAAGGATGAAGATGAAAGAGGAAAAAACTGCATTGCATTCACATTAACCCTAATCAGGGAATGAAGAGGATAATAAATACAAGGTGAAATGTACTGTTCGATGCACGGAAGCAATCAAACAGTAGAAATAAAACGGCAGAAAAATGAAGGCAAACCCTAATATAGTTGGGCTATCAAACGAAAGGTCATAACAATATAATGGGCTGGAGGAGAGCTATGGGCCTTCGTAATCTTAGAACTGCAATACAGCTTGTGGGCTTAGAGAGGAAGGCCAGGGTATGTAAGCCCAAAACATATCTTCATTTATCAAACAAACCAACGTTGCATTATCTACTACAGCTTTAGTAGACAAATACTACTATTAGGCAATTTTTCGATAAAGTCGTTCTTTTGCGATAATGAATATTTTTAAGGTCTTTTCTAGTAGTGATTAGGAAAAAATTAAACATACTTGAATTAACGATTTATTTTATGTTAGAATACTTTTTTTTTTTTTTTTTGAAATAACCATTTATTAATCAAACCGGGCTAATGAAGCGGCCCATTACATCTTCAGCTAAAATTGACTCGGCCCAAACCGGGCCCGAATACAAGTGAAAAACAGCTGTGTTACATCTGGAAGCGTGCTCGGCAAACGCGTGGGCACATTTATTCCATTGCCTCGAGACGTGTCTCACCACCACGCCTGTTGTGTTTCCGAGAAGAGCTCTATAGCCTTCGAGAATACACTCCACTTCGGTGATGTCTTCCATTTGCTTTCCTTCTAGCAACCGGTTCATCTCTCTAACAGTAGAGAGAGAATCCGATTCACACTGAAAGCTCTCAAACCCCAAATCCATGGCAAGCTGAATCCCTTCTCTCAACGCTGTTGCTTCCGCTGTTTTAACAGAGGGAGGGAAGGGGATAACGTTTGCTTTACCGGCGATGAAGACACCGGAGATTGACCTGATGACCACTCCGATTGAAGCCGTTTTCCGGTGGCTGTTCCACGCCGCATCCGTGTTAACGATAACCCATCCTTCTGGGGGTGAGATCGGAGGGGTTGCATGATGGCTTCGAGTCTGATCCGAATTCACTACCTTCGTCTCCGGTTCAAGATCTTCCAGATCTGCAAGGTAATTTGTCGTTTGCGTTGATATTTCTTCTGGGCTTTTCCTCTTGTTCTTAAAGACAATTGCATTTCTATTTTTCCACAAAAACCAGATCAAGATGCTAATTTTCTTTCTTTCTTCTGTTGTGGCTTCGAGGAAGGTGTCAATCCACCAGATCCGTAGTTGCATGTGGTTAGAGGGGATGATTTTTGGATCGAACAGGCGAACCCAACAGTCCTTTGCCACCGGACAGAAAAGGAAGAGATGAGTTTATCTTCTCTCTCTCTCTTACAAACTGGGCAAAAATTTTCCACAACAACTCCTTTTTTTAATAAATTGTTCCGAACCGGCAAGCTACACTGAATAGCTCTCCAGGTTGTGTAGATTATGCGTTTGGGAAGGTTAACTTTCCAAAGGCATTTCCACCAACCTGGGTTTGGGTTCGAGCAGCTACCAAACTGGATAGATTGCTTTCTCTCCTCCTGTTGCAATAAAACCTTGTAGCCTGATCGTACTGTATATCGCCCCGTTTCTGAATAGTGCCATATCAGTCTATCAGGCACATCATATGGGGGGATAGCAATTCTTTTGATTTCCTCAACGTCTTCTTGACAGAAAATATTTTGTAGCAAATTCTCATTCCATCGTCTTGATTCTGTGAACAGATCTGCAACCATGATGCGACGATTAGAAAGATCCAGTTTGGAGAATCGTGGTCGAAAATTGTCTTCCCGAAGCAACCACGGGTCTGTTATGGCATTCAAATTTTGACCATTACCCAACCTCCACCTGCATCCGCTAAGAACCAGTTCCTTGCTCGACATGATACTCTTCCACAGGTACGAACTGTCATTATGTGCTGTAGCTTGAAGTAGTCCTGTGTGCCTGTAATACTTATGACAAAGAACACTTGCTATTAAAGTAGAAGGGTTCATTAATAAACGCCAAAACTGCTTGCCTAGCATCGCAGTGTTGAACAGTTTTAAATGGTGAAAGCCCAAACCTCCTTCTTCACGCTTTCTTTTTAATTTTTTCCAGGAGATCCATGAGATTTTCCGTCGCTTCTCATCCGAGCCCCACCAGAATCTAGCCATGGAGGCCTCAATACTGTCACACAAGGAATCAGGTAACTTAAAACAGCTCATTGAATAAGTTGGAATAGATTCAATTACCGATTTCAGCAAAACCTCCTTTCCAGCCGGTGAAAGGAACTTCTCCTTCCAACTTGATAATTTAACTTGCACTCGTTGTGGTATGTGTTGAAAGCTACTCATTTTCTGTCTCCCCAATTCTGTAGGTAGCCCCAAGTACCGCTCGTGGATCACATCCCTCCGAACGCCACATAAGGAGCTGAGTTGCACACAAGTTTCATCAGGGACATTTGAGGAGAAAACCACCGAAGACTTGTCCAAGTTGATTTTTTGACCTGTAGCCTTTTCGTAGTTTTGTAGTAGGGTAGTTAGGTATTGGATTTCTGCTGTATCCGCCTTTGTAAAAATAAGGCTGTCGTCCGCGAAGAAGAGGTGTGAAACTCTAGGACCTCCTCGCGACGCAGCCACCCCTGTAATAGAGCCAGTAGTCATAGCACACGAGAGCGCACGAGAGAGTAATTCACCACAAAAAAGAAACAAATACGGTGAGATTGGGCACCCCTGACGAAGCCCCCGCTTGGGCATAATTTGACCAACTACTTGCCCTTTAAAAGAGATAGAAAAGGTAGGAGTGCAAATACAATCAGATACAAGATTAATCCATCTAGGTCCAAACCCCATCTTCCGTAGCATAGCAATGATAAACGACCACTCCACCCGGTCGTATGCTTTGCTAATATCCATTTTTAGAGCAAGAAAACCTTCTTTACCTTTGATTCGTCGCCTCATTGAGTGTAAGAGCTCAAATGCTGTAATCGAATTATCCGTGATCAATCTGCCCGGCACAAAGGCACTTTGACTCTCGGATATCAAAGAAGGTAAGATCTGTTTCAATCTGTTCGCCATTGTCTTTGACACCAATTTGTAAATAACGGTGCAGAGGCTAATGGGTCTTAGATCCGCAGGCTTCCTGACTTGTTTCACTTTAGGGATAAGGGCTAAGAGAGTGTGGTTAAAGACTGCCACACTTTCTTCTCCGTTAAGAATGCGGACAACACATCCACCCACATCGCACTTCAAGTTTTCCCAGTATTTCTGAAAGAAAATTGCTGGAAAACCGTCTACCCCAGGGCCTTTAAGCGGCCCCATCTGCATTAAACTGCTTGTAACCTCTTCAAGAGTGTAGGGAGACTCCAAGAACTCAAAGTCCTTTTGAGAGATTCTTTGAGTAACATTATTTAAAAGGACATTCATTGCTATAGACGAAGGTTGTGAGGAATCAAACATACCTTCAAAGTAATCCGTGAGGATCTGGATTAGATCTTCATCATCCGTTTTCCAATTCCCATGTTTATCCTCAAGTCCCCGGATTGTGTTTCTCGCCCTTCTGGCCGAAGCCTTCCGGTGGAAAAAGGTGGTGTTTTTATCACCACTTTTTAACCAATCGATCCTTGATCTTTGTAACCACATCTTCTCCTGCTTCAACAGCAATTCTGTCAGCTCTTTTTTTGCCTTCCTACGATGAAAGGCTATAGAAGCAGTCTGCCTCTGCCTCTCCAGATTTGCGATTTGCTTCTTCAATTTTTGGATTTGTCTTTTAACATCTCCAAACTTGGTTTTTGCCCACACCTTTAGGGAGGAGGCACACAACTCCAACTTGTCTTTCACATGGGCTTCATGAGTCTGCCATTCTGATAACACAGTGTCATTGCATTCGCCATTTTGGAGCCAAGCCGCTTCAAACTGGAATCGCCTGGTTCCGCTTTGACACCCCGAGAAAATTGGTCTCCCAAAATTAAGAGAGATAGGATTATGATCTGAGGAGGCCGCAACAAGATGGTCAACTTTGGCGTTACCATAACGGTTTCGCCACTGTTGGTTGGCAACCACCCTATCTAGCCTTTCCCTGATATTTGCATCATCATCTTGATTGTTATTCCATGTGAATGGGTTTCCTTGAAACCCCAAGTCCTTGAGATCGCATTCCCTAAGGACATCATAGAATGGGTTGGTTTGGGAGGCAGTGACTCTTCTCCCTCCATCCTTCTCCTCTTGCAAAAGAACCTCATTGAAATCCCCCATAACACACCACGGAGCATCTTCTGGTGGTTTTAGTCTAGATAGGAGCGTCCACGAGTGTTGGCGTTCCCCCTTATCCGGATCTCCGTAAAACCCGGTAAGGAACCAAGAGTCCGCATCGAACTCGGTTTTAATCAGGCAATGGATGTGTCTCTGCGATCTGGAAATCAGTAGGACTTCCACCGTGTCATCCCAGAGTAAAGCAAGGCCTCCACCCCGTCCGAGACTGTCAACGTAGAGACCTTTTGCATACTTAACCTTTATTCGAATTTGATCCATTTCTTCTGCATTCAATCTAGTCTCCATAAGGAAAACTAAATTGGGACGGCTTTCCTTCACGATATCGAGAAGGGATAGAACGTTATAGGGGTTTCCAAGCCCCCCCACGTTCCAGCTTAGGGCACTCATTGGTCTAGGCAGAGCTGACTAGCAGACTCTGCCTCTGGTGTAATAAGTGTTTGGTTTTGCTCACAAACCATCCCTTCAGTAGATTCCTCCTCCACCACACTCAATTGTGGATTAATAGTAATGCTGGGGTTTTGTACTTCTGAATCTGGCTGTGACTGATTGCAGCTACGTTTACCCCCTCCAATGAGTAGACCGTCATCAACATTGGTGAAAACCAGTTGGCCCAGCGGCTTTCTTTTGGCTGTATTTCCCTCACCCGCCACATTCTCCTTTCCCCGACCTCTGGCTTTGTCCTTTAGATTGATCTTCTTCCTTTTTTGATGCACCGTTGCAGCAAAGGATATTCCCTTTGGGATTGCTACCTTTTCGAGCAACCCCCGGTCAAAACATTGCTTTTCCGGAGGAGGCGGAATAAAGTCAACAGTAGGGAAGTTTTTGATAGGCCATTTATTAGATGAGATCTCATCATCTAACAAATTAGGATTTGATAAGGATTTGGGGAGCCATTTTGCAGATTTGGGCTTATCAGCAATTTTTGACTTTCCTTTGACTGTATCCTTATCTCTTCCTGTGCCCAAATGACGCTTCTGCCCTTCCTGTGGTTGCCCTTTCCCAATCTTGCCATCGCCGGCCGGCGCCTTCTTCCTGGCCGCCGTCTTCCCTAGCATCCATGGTCCATATTCTGGTGCCTTATCACCCTTTATCATGGCCTCCCTTCGTTCGCAATGATTGGCTAGATGATCCACACAGCCACACCATGTACAAACATTTGGGATTCGCTCATACAATATGTTCGTCCAAATCTGCTCACCATCAGCGGTTTGAACTAAGGCACGTCTACGAAGAGCGAGATAAGTTTTGATTCTTATCCTCGCTCTTATGCAACGATCTTTCTCTTCTCCTTCGATATGAATCGAGACTCTGTCTACCTCTCCAATGGATGCTGCAATGTGACCACCAACATCCTCATGAATCAAGTGAAGAGGCAAGCCTTTGATTTGGATCCAGACCCATAGATCGTTGAAGTTTGTTGCCCTCTTGTTCCCATTGATATCCCACTCCTTGAGGAGAAGGAGTTGTTCATCAAAACTCCATGGCCCTCCAAAAAGGGCTTTGTCCATCGAGCTCCTGTTCCCAAAACGAAAGATGATCCGATTATCCCCTTCTTCCATGATCTTCAAATCATCGTCAGGGCACCATAATCGTCGGAACAATTCTTTCATATTCTGGGTGTTGATCTTTGCATCACCTACAAACTTGCCAATGAGGCACAGTTTCCAATCCTCTTTCACCTTGTTGCATACTTGTTCGTTGATCAAGACTGGCGCTTTCTCTGCATCGGAAAGCGTGATTCTAGAGACCCAATCCAAATCTTCACCATCCATATTCATGATCACTGAAACCACACTTCTTCCTCTGGAGCAACCCTTGGGCGGAGAGCTCGAGAGAGAGAAAAAATATGTTAGAATACTTGATATCTAGAGAGAATAGTGGAAATCATGGAGAACATTTAGAAAACATATTATGACCCACGTAAATAGGAGAGAATAACAATTTTGCCTAACAAAAAACCATCTCAAGTTTGACGAAGTGGACACCTATTTTGTGTTTTGCCTATCAAAATTCAAATGCTATGGAGAACAAATTTTGTCAACTTATTTATAATTTGCCTAAAAATACTGATTTACATAAACTATTAGAGATGCTCTAACACACCTTGTGCAGCTTGCCACTTACTAAACAACTGTCAGATTATTAGAGCATCTCCAATGGTACTAGGTACAAATTAGGCATATTATGCCAACAAGTCCTAGTTTGCATTTTTTGCAACATGTATTCTGACCTAGATCACCTAAAACTCCTAGCAGGTCTATCGCTCCGCTCTCAATCCTCGCTCCGGCGCTTTTAGTTCGAATTCTTCTATAATCTTCGCTCCAAAATTCTGGAAATTGTACATTAAATTCACATTGTTAACATTTATTTAAGTTAAACTTCCATTACACAATCTTCAATATGGGAGGTTCCTGTCTCATATATAACCTTTGTAGTTCTTGTCACCTAATCATATTTACACAAAATTCCAATGTTTAATATGTTTACGCAAAAAACTATTAAATATATAATTTATATATGCGCTCTCATGCCGCTGATAATAACAACATTTGTACAATTTGTCGGTTTTGCGCTCCCGTTCCCGCTCTCCCTCCCGCTTCGCTCTAGGTGACTGAGATTCTCACCTTGGACTCCAATAAATTTGCTCAACTACGGGAAATTTTAATTTGTTGCTGACCGTCATGAATAATTCTCAATTTAGTAGATGGGAAAAAGAGGGGGAGGAGAAATTGTAGAGGAGATATAGGACACATGGTTGAGAAACTAAAGGAGTGATACAGATACCATATCAGTATTATTTAGTTATTTAGTTACTTATTAGTTTATTAGTATTTGAGTTATTTAATTATGTTATTTGGTTATCTAGTGATCTGGGCTTGGCCCGTAGGAGTCTAGGATTAGGTTAGGGTGCACTAGTTTATCTATTTAAGCAAGTTGTCTTCTCCATTATTATTCAATCAATAAAGAAATCAGTGTCTCTCCCTTTATTTTATCGTTTTTGTCATTTTCGATACGTTTAGCGATAACAATTGGTGCTTTCATTGAGAGCGACTCATCTCTGCTTCGCTCATGTTCTCAAGCTCTTTCGTCATGAAGGAACTTACAATCATGGATTTTTTGTCCGCCTTCAACAATCCCATCAACGAAGAATGGGTAGAGTTTGGAGTCGTGATACGCTAGATCACCGTGTGCCAAAGGGAATACGAGCTACAACTAGTAGCGATTGCAGCAACCCAGCCGCCGCCCCAAAAACCACCCCAAGAAAACCGGCCGGAACTCAATGTTCCGAAGGGATTTCCGCAGCAGCCACAAGAAACGCCCCCACCATTGACGGACCAGCAACAACACTCTGCTCCAAGTCTGCAACCAACGCCGGCGCCTGAGCCCGAGCGGAAATCGCCATGTCCAACCGAGCCCACTGTCGTGGCTGGCTCACAGAAATCGGCGACCCAACAGCCGCCAGATACCGACGAGCAAATGCCATTCTCGACGTCTCCGGCATCGTCTGAACATCCCCAAGAAACCTTCTCAACAATTCAGATTCAAGAGACCGAACCTCCATCGACGGGGAACTCACCACCGCCCCTCCATGTCGCCGCCCAAACCCAGCTCCAGCCGCCACCGCCGTCTGCTCCATGTTCGGCGACCCATAAACAGAGCGCCTCCCAACCAGTTAGACCAACTGGATCCTCCGCCGAACACCAATCGGCCACCACAACTTATCACCAAGCGACCACAGTCGCGTCGCCCCACCAATCGACGCCTCCGTCTTCGTTCTGGTCGCCCGAATAGCCGTCGGCCGTCATCATCGATTAGCATCCATATTTTCCGATAGCGGACATCAATGGACTTCCCTGAGCACACAGGGTCGCGCGTTCGTAGTCTAAGGCGGTGAATATGACCATCTCCATTACCCCCGGCACACCCAAGAAGCCATGGCCGTCTCCTAGGGATGGACAACACACTGGGCTGAAAATTCTCCTTTCGGCCTTTAATCAATCTTTGGGCCCGAGTCTTCCTTTGGGCTCCTTTCTCATTTTGGAATTAATGACCAACTTGGGGCATAATTCAGTTACTGGTTGGGTCATATGTATCAATTGGTTTCACTCCAAAGCAGTCCGTGTTTGGGTCTACTATTTTGACCCACCTTGAGAACAAGGTGGTTTTCAAGCGTGGGAGAGTTGGTACAAGTCTATCAATATTTTCTCAATATTTATTTATTTAGCTATTTAATCCATTATTAGTATTTATGTAATTTGTGTTGGTGTTCTCGGACTCAATGATTTCATTCTCTGGCAAGAAGACGACTTCAACGTACTCATCAACAAGCTTTACCAGAAAGTATCTGACATGGCGGATCGTTGGGCAGACGACTCTGCCGCCCTAGCCGCGCATAGGGAAGAAGACTAGACGGCGATGCAAGCATCCTTCACAAGATTCGGAGACCTACTGGCACGATATGTGTCTCATGAGAAAGAAAAACAAACAAAGCCACTGTCACCACTAGATCCACATCAAGAACAGCCTACACCGCCACCAGCTACGCCAACTCCTACCAATACCAGCCAACACTCGTCCCAAAACCAGCAGATCCTAGCAGCCGCAGCAGCGGATTCCTTCACGCCAGATTCACCAAACATGGATTTTTCCCCACAACCATTGCAAGTGACGCAACCGCCATGGATGCCGGCAAACAAACCCACGCCACAAACCCAGCCTCCAATCGACGCATTACCCAATTCTAGCCTCAAATCGAAGCTCAACCCGACAATCTCAGTCGTCGCCGACCTCCAATTGACCGGCACGAGCCTCTACAACCATCGACTTCCAGATCCGAACCCCCAACACCGTCGACTGACGATTCAACCACCGACCAACCCTTCGGAACACTTCGACGACCTCGTCCGCTAAACCGACAACATCCCTTTGCAGAAGCTAGATCCGGCCCCGGCGGAACCACCTGACTTCGCCAGCGATCTCCGAGCGTCCCAAGCATCCATCCACAACCCCCAACAATCACCAACCACCTACATCTACAACAGCCGCCAATCAGACCGGCCTGACCCATCGGGCCTCCATCCTATCTGAATCCCGCCATCGACGTCGTCTCCCGCGTCGTCATTCCAGCGAGCTTCGACGCCACCGCCTCCAGTTTCCACCTGCGGCCATGGTAGTCTGCAGAAGCTTCATACACGAGGTTTTTCTCTAGGACCTAGGTTTAAACATGATGTCGGGCCACAAATTATATTTAGGCTGGCTTCTTCTATTCAGTCTTGGGCCGATTCTACATTGAGAAAGAATACAACCCAAGTTCCACAGTACAAATTGGAGTCCAACCCAGATTTTGGACCACATTTGGCAAGTGGAAAGTTCACTTGTAGTGATGGTAATTTTGATTTTTCAAGACTCGTTCGACGCCATTTCGATCCGGGTATTTCTCTTAGTGTCACCTTGAGGACAAGGTGATACCGTATCAGTATTATTTAGTTATTTAGTTACTTATTAGTTTATTAGTATTTGAGTTATTTAATTATATTTTTTGGTTATTTAGTGATCCGGACTTGGCCCGTAGGAGTATGGGGTTAGGTTGGGGTGCACTAGTTTATCTATTTAAGCAAGTTGTCTTCTCCATTATTATTCAATCAATAAAGAAATTAGTCTCTCTCCCTTTATTTTATCGTTTTTGTCATTTTCGATACGTTTAGCTGTAACAATTGGTGCTTTCATTGACAGCGACGGTCAGGTCATCTCTGCGTTCGCTCATGTTCTCAAGCTCTTTCGTCAAGAAGGAACTTACAATCATGAATTTTTTGTCCGCCTTCAACAATCCCATCAACGAAGAATGGGTAGAGTTTGGAGCCGTGATACGCTAGATCACCGCGCGCCAAAGGGAATACGAGCGACAACTCGTAGCGATCGCAACAACCCAGCCGCCGCCCCAAAAACCACCCCAAGAAAACCGGTCGGAACTCAATGTTCCGAAGGGATTTCCGCAGCAGCCACAAGAAACGCCCCCACCATTGACGGACCAGCAACAACACTCTGCTCCAAGTCCGCAACCAACGTCGGCGTCCGAGCCAGCGCAAATCGCCATGTCCAACCGAGCCCACTGTCGTGGCTGGCTCACAGAAATCGGCGACCCAACAGTCACCAGATACCGACGAGCAAATGCCATTCCCGACGTCTCTGGCACCGTCTGAACATCCCCAAGAAATCTTCTCAACGATTCAGAATTCAGGAGACCGAACCTCCATCGACGGGGAACTCACCACCGCCCCTCCCTGTCGCCGCCCAAACCCAGCTCCGGCCGCCACCGTCGTCTTCTCCATGTACGGCGACCCAGAAACCGAGCGCCTCCCAACCGGTTAGACCAATTGCATCCTCCGCCGAACACCAATCGGCCACCACAGCTTATTACCAAGAGACCACAGTCGCGTTGCCCCACCAATCGACACCTCTGTCGTCGTTCTTGTCGCCCAAATAGCCGCCAACCTTCATCATCGATTAGCATCCGGATTCGCCGATAGAGGACGTCAAAGGACTTCCCCGATCACACAGGGCCGCGCATTCGCAGGTCTGAGGCGGTGAATCTGACCATCTCCATTACCCCCGGCACACCCAAGCAGCCGTGGCCGCCGCCTATGGATGGACAACACACTGGGCTGAAAATTATCCTTTGGGCCTTTAATCCATCTTTGGGCCTGAGTCTTCCTTTGGGCTCCTTTCTCATTTTGGGTTTAATGACCAACTTGGGGCATAATTCAGTTACTGGTTGGGTCATATGTATCAATTGGTTTCACTCCAAACCAGTCCGTGTTTGGGTCTACTATGTTGACCCACCTTGAGGACAAGGTGGTTTTCAAGTGTGGGAGAGTTGATACAGGTCACGTATTAATATTTTCTTAATATTTATTTATTTAGCTATTAAATCAATTATTAGTATTTATGTAATTTGTGTTCGTGTTCTCGGACTCAATGATTTCGTTCTCTGACAAGAAGAACGTTCATCAACAGGCTCTACAAGAAAGTGCCTGACATGGCAGATCGTTGGGCAGGCGACTCAGCCGCCCTAGTCGCGCGTATGGAATAAGACCTGACCGCGATGCAAGCATCCTTCGCAAGAGTCGGATACCTACTGGCACGATATGTGTCTCAGGAGCAAGAAAAACAAACAAATCCACTGCCGCCACTAGATCCACATCAAGAACAGCCAACACCGCCACCAGCTACGCCGACTCCTACCAATACCAGCCAGCACTCGTCCCAAAACCAGCAGATCCTAGCAGCCGCAGCAGCGGATTGCTTCACGCCAGATTCACCGAACAGAATTTTGCGCCACAACTACTGCAAGTGACGCACCCGTCATGGATTCCGGCAAACAAACCCACTCCATAAACCCACCCTCCAACCGACGCCTTACCCAATGCTAGCCTCAAATCGAAGCTCAACCCGATAATCTCCGTCGTCGCCGACCTCCAATTGACCGGCACGAGCCTCTGCAACCATCGACTTCCAGATCCGAACCCCCAACACCGTCGACTGACGATTCAACCACCGACCAACCCCTCTGAACACTCCGACGACCTCGTCCGCTCAACCGACGACATCCCTTTGCAGAAGCTAGATTCGGCCCCAGCAGAACCACCTGACTTCGTCGGCGACCTCCGAGCGTCCCAAGCATCCCTCCACAACCCCCAACAATCACCAACCACCTACATCTACAACAGCCGCCAATCAGACCGGCCTGACCCACCGGGCCTCCATCCTATCTGAATCCCGCCATCCCCGTCGTCACCGCCTCCAGTTTTCACCTGCGGCCATGGCAGTCTACAGAAGCTTCATACACGAGGTTTTTCTCCGGGACCTAGGTTTAAACATGATGTTGGACCACAAATTATATTTAGGCTAGCTTCTTCTATTCAGTGTTGGGCCGATTCTACATTGAGAAAGAATACAACCCAAGTCCCACAGTACAAATTGGAGTCCAACCCAGCTTTTGGACCACATTTGGCAAGTGGAAAGTTCACTTGTAGTGATGATAATTTCGATTTTTCAAGACTCGTTCGACGCCCGTTCGATCCGGGTATTTCTCTGAGCGTCATCTTGAGGACACGGTGATATCGTATCAGTATTATTTAGTTATTTAGTTACTTATTAGTTTATTAGTATTTGAGTTATTTAATTATGTTATTTGGTTATTTGGTGATCCGGACTTGGCCCGTAGGAGTATGGGGTTAGGTTAGGGTGCACTAGTTTATCTATTTAAGCAAGTTGTCTTCTCCATTATTGTTTAATCAATAAAAAAATTAGTCTCTCCCTTTATTTTATCATTTTTGTCATTTTCGATATGTTTAACAGTATCAAGGAGACGCGGTTTAAAATAATTAATCACATCCCAAAAAGTGAATTACAGCCTAAAAAACTTAAAAAAAAATATGTAAAAACGTAAAGATAGCGAGTGAATCGACTTCGCCAAGTTTGACGATCGGGATGCCTATTTTGTATTTTGTATAATAAAATGCATAACCGACTGAACTTATAATTTTTCTCAACTTCTTTAAATTTTATCAAAAAATATCGGTTTGCCTAGTCCATTGAAGATGTTCATACTCCTCAGAACGATTTGCCTCTTACATGATCACAAGCATTGTAACTAAATTCGTAAAATTGGGAAGAGATTATTTCACGACTACAGATGTACAGAACAGGAAATTTCAGGAGGTCTGACAAGTATCGTTTGGCTGCTCAAACAGTTAGGCTACAACCAAAACAATAATTGTGCACATGAAACGATACTTGTCCTAGCAAAAGGCCAACAGCCCTACCCCATCACAACAACCACTACACCAAAATGTTACATGAATTAAGGGTAAAAAGGTGACGATAAGGAAAAAAGTAAGCACTAGAACAACAAAGCCACACTATTACCTCCCATATTTCTTTCTTTCTTGAGTTGGCTACGAACGCCACCTCAAGTGTCCTACAGAAAAAGGGGGACGGATCTTGAGTTGGCCTTGCCTGTCAAGCAAAACAAGAAAAGCCATCTGCCCTTCTACACAAAGCAATTTTCATGTGCTTCAGAAAGAAGAGACCCGCAACAACTTATTACGTACGGTATGTGACACATAAAAATCTAAGGAGTACTACCAGATGTAAAATATAGTAGCAGTTAGGAGTGGATCAGGAATATGATATAGTGGACAATGGCAGAGTCGGGATTTTAGATAGCCAGTGTTTTAGGAAGAAGGGAGTCAAGATTATTTTGAATGATTAGTAGTCTTATTAAACGTGTGTAAGGGTCCCTAGAGAGAAATATTATAATACTTTAGATATAATTGAGATTTTTAAGGGCACATGTGTAATAAAGAGGGGCAAAATTGAATTGATCTTTAAAATTTGAGGATGAATCTCTATAGTTCTTCAAAATATTTGGGGGGCAAATGACCCCTTGCCCCTCCATGCCTCCTCCCTAAGAGTAGGGTCTAAAAACTAAAATTAGGCAAAATAGATAAATTAACTGGGGCTAAATTGTAAGGTATAGAAATAATATGACTAATTTAAAATTATTGTTGGGACTAAGTCATAAATTATAAGAAAAACTAGGATTAAATCTCAATTAAAATATTGACTAGATAGCTCACATCAGTCTCCAAGCATCTTCGCCAATGCTAGTGGCTCGTTGGCTCAGTCGGTCTGGTTTAGTTTGGTTTACAGTAAAATTTACAGGCTATTACTACATTACAGTGATTATATCCAATGCATAAATCATCAGAAGAAGAAAGTCCCAGTAGCCTAGCCACAGTGTGAAGCAGAATACCTTGTCAAATTTGTTCTTACAACACATTATACTCCATATGCATGTAACCAAAGTTGAAGTTCAAGGAAAGAAGGTATAGAATGACAATTTGCATGTGCTTCAAATACTACTACTAGTATGAGCAATCAATTGTAAATGCCACGCCACTCTGTCAATGTGTTTGTTCAACTTGTACCCTTTTTATATTTCTCTGCCACGCTCATAGTTATCTTTTCCAGTTGTAACTCATTAGCCACACACCCACAGGCCATAAACAATAATGCACTCCAATAAATATTTCTACTTCCACAGTTAAAGTCAATGGTATTATCATTTGACTACAACACCTCCAAACACCCAAAAAGCTAGAGTAATTAACTTTAACGTTTACACCTTTAATCTAAACATGAATGAAGAGCTACAATTATAAAATCGTCGCCAAATTACAGATTACCCATAAGAGAAAGTGAGAAATTACACCTAATTTGTACTCCATTCTGGCCTGAATCAGGGGTAGTTCTGGAAATCAAACAAACTCCTCTCAGCATCTCCCCTGTTTCTCCTCCACTTTGTGCTCTCCTTTGTCTCCCTCCTGTAAGCTTTCCCTTCGAGATCTGCAAAATCTGACCCTTTTCGTGTTACTTTATTCTCCAATTGAACTCCAGTTTTTTTTGCTTTCGATCAATTGCTTCAAAACAGAGCAATGAAGCCAAGAAACAGAGTAACTGTGAAGAAGACGTCTCTGAAAGCCGGTAACTGAACAGAGCTGGACAGCTCCGGCGGCGGAGGGTTGTAGTAGTAGAACGGGAAGTAAGGGACAATTGGGTTCGGAGGCGGCGGCGTCGGGTAGTTCCCGTACGGCGGCGTTGGGTAGTTCCCGTACGGCGGAGGGAGGAGGGAGCCACCAGAGGGCGGAGGCGGGGAGTAGTATTTTGTGGTGGGGTTGGAGGGCGGCGGCGGTGAGTAGTAGTAGTAGTTTCCGCCGGAGCTGGGCGGCGGTGGACAATTAGCGGAGGAAGGTGGCGGAGGAGATGGGTTCGGCGGCGACGGCGGTGGAGGAGATGGGACGTTGCAGGGGTTGTCGCAAGCGGTGCACATTGTGCATTCGATCTGGTACTTTGATCCGATCCATGTGTTGGCAGAAACATTTTGGAATACTAGTACTGCGAAGAGGATGAGGAGTACGATGAATTCGTGGGTTGTCTTCATCGTTGTACAATGTCTCATGCGGAGAGAGAGATTGATGATCCAACGTACGAATTTGCAGAGAGTTTTGGAGAGAGAGAGGTATCAAGTGGGGTGTGTATTGGAGCGGTGGATAGTGGAGAAGATGCAATTGTTTATCAAACTTTGTTATATAACGGGAAATAGGAAGCGAAAGTGTCCAAAAGATAACCACCGACGCGTTTAACACACTCTTTTTTTATTTTGCTTTTACCACTATTTTACTCGTTTTGATAATCTGACACGTCTCATGTGAACACACATTATTATTGGTTATAATTATCTTATTATTATCTGGTGATAATGATTCGTAAAAAACAAGAGTCGATGGTTGAGTGTAATTAATCACTGAAACACTAATTTAGCAGATTGAAGGAGTGTTATGCCTACTATTATATGTGGTGACGCGAGTGTTAATCATATTAGAATTGGTTCAGTCTAAATGATATAGGCCGGCGTCGCACTTAATAGAATGATAACATGTCCAAGGTTGTTCCAACTCATGAATCGTGGTTCTCACTAGACGAACTAGAATACTCTCTTCGCGCCTGCCGGGGATAGATTTTGTGTGTCAACAAAGAGCAATAATTTGGGGTAATGATGATAATAGCACCTGTTTAAGCTACTTTTTTCTTGCCATTGTAACGTACTACTTCTGTTTAAGCTACTTCATTTTTTGTCACTATTTACTGAGTTACTTTGACCCGATAATTTGATTAGCAAAACAAAACAAGAATTTGGTAAGTTTTGCATGGTCTTGTAGAGTAAACTTTACTCTATAATATAATGAAAAAAAAATCAAAAAATTATATCATTTTGCTATTTTGCTATCTAAATTACCGAGTCAATGTGACCTAATTACGCGTAAAAAAATCAAAGTAGGACAAATCAGAGGAAACGGAGGTAGTAGAACTTAGCACATAGAAAGTCTATGAGAAAACAAGAGGAGAGCCACCCCTCAGCCGTTCACAAAATACGTCACAGTCATGAAGCAAAGAGAAGCACATAGACTGAACAAAAAACCAAAGACGGACATGTAATGCATCATAAGAAGTCTAGAGATTAGATGGCACCACGGGCATGGAAATGTGCTTCTCCAACAATGCTTCTCGAGACTTTGGCAATAACACACTAAGAGAAATTTATAGCATCGATCTTGATACGGATGTTCACACGCTCATCCTCATAAGTAGCTTGTTCATAGTCCTGCAAGATACGGCAAGCAGACTGTTGGAATAAACAATAATATGATTAAAATTATAACTGAAAGGAAGAATTAAACCATAATAAATTGCAAGAAGCTTAGTTTAAAGTTCAACAACTAAAAGGCTGAATTTGTTGACAGTCAATATGATGTTTGCACCATTGTCATTAAGAATTAGAGCTTGTTTGGTAACCATTTAAAAACAAGAAAAAAATTGGAAAAAAAACGTGCTAAAAACACTTGTAAAAACAGAATAAAAAAATTGTTTGATATCCATTTAAAAACAGTGTTTAAAATCAAAAACACATTTAACAACATTACTAAATTTCAATTTTAATTTACTTGAATATCATTTTTAAGTACACTACCGACACATATTTGATATTTTTTGCATCGAATCATAGTTGAAATGTATTTATACACCAATAGTATGAAAAAACACCAAAAAAACACCACATTTGTTTGTTTTTTTAAACAACTATTTTTCAGCATGTTTTTGTTTTTAAAAAGGCAAAAACAGGCATGCCAAATGCATTTAAAAAACACCATGTTTTTAATCTAAGTTGATTAAAAACAGGGATGCCAAACATGCACTCAAACCAACGACATATGTGTTTGATTTGGTCTTCAATGAACCATCAACAACAAGGGTGCAAATGACACTTAGGTCCATTGTAGCTATCGGCTGGTCGATAAGGCTACACGATAGGGTGCTTTCTCCTGTAACTTCATATGAAGGAGAAGAAAGATTGAACGGAGGGAATCGAAAAGACGGAGCTCATCAAGGATGTTGTGATAATGATCCTAATCTACAAAATATTGGCGAAGCAACAAGAAATGGAGGCAAGAAGAATGCAAGGGAAAACGAAGCTGCAAGACAAAAGCTGGTTGAGCAATGGAGGCAAGATCTCTGAGGCCAGATCGCACGAGCTCTGAGGCCAGCTCGCATGGGCTCGAACGAGCTCGCACGAGCTGGTTCGGATGAAGCATTTTTCTGCGTTGTTTCCTTTTCGGTCTTGATAATTTTTGGGCGTTGCTTTGGGCACAAATCAGTAGTCTAGGTCTATATATGGCTATAGTTCGTGGCTATTAGCTTGTGTCGTGTATCTCAATTGTAATTGGCTCTCTTATCAATAATCGGGTTCATTTTGATCATGGACGTAGCTATCAACTTCACTTGTGAACCACCTTGATTGTGTGCATTTTTGTTCATCGTTTTTATTGTTCTCTACCATCTGTTTTAACAAGTGGTATCAAAGCCTGGTTGGGTTAGGGTTTTGATAGGAAGGATGTCGGGTTTGATGTTCAAGATCGATTGTTGTGGTGGGAAGAACAATTTCAGTATGCGGCAAATAAAGATGTGTGCTTTGTTGAAGCAGCAAGATCTTTGGCTGCCATTGGCGAACAAGACTGGCGTAGGTACAATCACCCAGGCGTTAGTGAAGATGGAGGATAATCCGCATGCATCGAACATGTTGTGCCTCGCGAACGATGTGATCACCAGTATCGCAGATCGGGAGACGTTAGCTGGCTTATGGTCAAATTTGGAGCAACTCTACATGAAAAAATCGGTCGCCAACAATTTAATGTTGAATCGGTGGTTGTTCAATTTACGAATGTTGGAAGGTACGCAAATCAGGGAACACTTAGACAATCTAAATGCTATTTTGGTTGAATTGTGCAATAGTGATGAGATCGTAAGTGATGAAGACGCAACCTTAATTTTTGTGGTGTCTCTGCCTCCATCATATGAGGATTTCATGCATCTTTGATTGTTTGGAAAGATGTGATAACCCAAGAGGAAGTTATATCGGTGCTGCACACGAGGGAGTTGAGGTACAAGGCGGTTGGGTAAGACGATCATGATTTTCACGCTTTTATGGTTAAGGGAGGAAGAGGTAAGGGTGGACATCAATGGTAGATTCGACTTACCATCAGACGTCTATTCTTTCTATCGTGAGAAAAGTCAGTGGAAGCGGAATTTTCCCAAGAACAAGGATGTGTAGGTTATGTTGCAGCTGAAGGTGGAGGGAAGTCTGAGAACGACCTCGTTCTCTAGGGCCCGTGTGGGCAGCTTGGGCTACAGGTATGGAGCATTGGCGTGTGTCTTGTGGCACATTGATTGGTGACGTGTTATTGGGCGCACATTGACCGGTGACGTGTTATTGGGCATACATTGGTTTGGGCGCCTTGGTTTGGTTTTTTGGTGTCGCAATCGACATGACATTGATTAATGGGCACTTTGTTACGAAGTGTCACTGACTCAAAGTTTGGGTATGCATAATGGAGCATTGGGGGAACGTTTTATGGGACACATTGTCTTTGCGTTTGTTGTGACGCATAGACGCGCTTGTTGGGGGGCGCATTAGGATTTTATTTTCAAGGACGCACTAGGGAATACATTCTATTTTGGCTTTGGGTGGAGGCGTTCTTGATTGCGGGACGCATTCACGGTTGGATTGGTTAGAGGAGCATCTTTTAGTACTTGCTAAGGGTACTTGGATCAAGGTGGAGATTTTTATGAAAGTCTAGGCGAGGGAACAAGCTATGGAGGAAAAAATAAGGCAAGGGAAAACAAAGCTGCAAGACTGGGGTTTCACGGCAGCTGACACGATCTCAGGGGCCAGCTCGCACGAGCTGGTTTTATGAGTTGTTTCCTTTTCAATTTTGGTAACTTTTGGGATTTGCTTTGGTCACAAGTCAATATTCCAGGTCTATATGTGGGTGTAGGTCATGGCTATTATCTTGTGTGGTGTATCTCAATTGTAATTGGCTCTCACATCAATAAACCCGGTTCAATTGGTCGTGGACGTAGCTAGCACTCCTAAAGTCCTAGTTTTATCTATAAGTAAGTTTGGTCCCCTCTGCACTCCTAAAGTCCTAGTTTTCTCTTATAAATAGGAGTAGTTAGGGGATTGTTATCCCTAACGTGAAACAACATGAGAGGGAAAGTATGGAAAGACCCGTTGATGTAGCTCTTCCTCTGTAAAAGACTGGCTAGAGTAAACACAAGTCTTATTATTATCATTTATTTATTCACAGTTTTTCAAATTGTATGAGATCCACAGTACTAACATTTCCGCCATTACTAACTTGTCCCATGGCCGCACAAAAATGATAGAGGAGAATGATCATGTTGGCACATGTTTCAGGACTTGGATTTAAAAAATAAGACAGTCGTCGACAAAGAAGAAATGAGAATTGGATAGGACGTTCTACAAAACTTTATGCCAGAGTGTCTCTCACTTCATTTGAGAATTGGACGTAATAGGAGAGTGCTTCCAAAATTAAAGCTAAATGTGAGTGGGGACATATTTATCTTAAAAGAAACTGCAACAGGATAAATTTCAATCCCTATAAGATAGGATTGCAAGAGACTTATTCTGCAGTATGGGCATGAACATCAATGCAATAATTGTTATAGAAGTAGGTTGAGAGAAATTTAGTTTAGGTGAAGTCTGGCGTTGCTTTATAAATATGTAGAATTGGTAACGAAATCAGTTAGCTTACTATTTCGTAAGGTTAAGTTTTGTTCGTTATGTAATTGGGCATTGTATAATCCTTAACCTGTTCATATCTAAGTCATGAAATGAGTCTCAAATTTTGTCTATAAATTTATGTTTCTTCATGGTATCAGAGCCTACAAGCTCGCTGCTCCTTCAGATTTAGGTCGTTTATGTTCAATTTTAGTTTTAGTGAAGAAAACTGATGGCTTTGTTGATTCCCAGTTCCATATTATTGTATGTGTGCAAATTGAAGAAAGCTCTTTATTGTTTAAAACAAGCTCCAATGGCTTGACTAAAAAATCAGGGTTTTTAATTCACCCGGGGTTCCATATGAGTTGTGTTGACTCTTCTTTGTTGATTCACAAGACTCGGAAGTGATGCAGGATAAATTTGGTGGAGATATGCGTCAGCTTTAGAGAGACTGTTTCGGTCCAGAAGCAGAATTAGAGTCAGAATTGAAGGTTGTCAGATTTGGCCAGAATCATACATTATTTTGAGTGGAAACGACGTTCTAAAGGAGTGATAATTGGCCAAATTTGTTTGTTTAAGGGCCAAGATCATTAGTTTATCTATTTTTAGTAATTGTTTATTTATTAGTTATGATTTTGATTTAAACTCGATTTGGATGAATATTTTGGCGGATTATATTATAAGGTTAGAATTATTATTTAGAATTAATAATAGAGTTGTTACCATATTTAGAATAATTATGCTTTTCAGCTACTTAAGTCCGGCTTGTGGACTAATTTTCATATGCTATGAGTTATTGAAGTGTTTTTCTTCGTACCCTAGAGACGTTCTCTATTCGTCTATGCCTTTCTTTTCGTTGCTTCTTGCTGCTCGCCACACGCCTCGATTTACTCCGGCGTCAATTGGTATCAGAGCTAAGAGATTAGTGGGAAGAAGATCGTCATAACCATGGTACGTGGACGACCTGTTGGCTGCGGGCAGGTTTTGACTGAGGAAGCCCCCAACGGGAACGTAACGTCCAAGACGTTATGAGATATAAGATATGCAAAGGAAAATTGCATACCTAACCCATAGCCTTGCGGTGCGGTATTTGCAGCAGCAAGTTGCAAGTTTAACTCGACCCTTAGAGACGTGGAAATTCAAGAATTGCAAGGCCTTTGGTCACGAATCGCAGACCGCGTTCGCTACGACGGTGATTCCGGTGGTCGGAATGAGCATCAGAGGAGCGAGTTTGAAGACTAATGTGCCAGATTATTCCAGTATGCTAGTGTTGGAAATATGGCCTAGAGGCAATCTATTTCTTGTGACATTTATGAATTTACTATTCATTATGTTATCGAAATGGAGATATGTTAACATGAATGAAGTCCTTATAATATAAATGTTACGTTCTTAAATATCCCTCGTTGATTATATTGATTAACAGAACAATCAACTATAGACTAGTATGGGGTTGAATTTATATGAAGATATCACGATCCAACACATGGGTATGCATTAGGAGTAATGGCATACTGGATTGACCCACCACGAGAAGGCTACATACAAGTTATGTAAAGTCACAAGTGCTTCTCGTAGTGACAACGGTATTGTCATCCTTAGACTTGAAGTCACTAGATCCTCTAGTTGTGGAATATTGTGTTTTGATATCGCCAAACGCTACACCGTAACTGGGTAGTAATAAAGGCGTGTTTTGGACACAATAGGAAGCAAGATTAGAGATGGTGGTGATGTAGATAGAAATTATCCCTCCACATAACGGGAGAAAATATCCACGGCCACTCAAGTGATGGTGCTTATAGAATGTCTGGCCAGACTCAGATAAATCAATATGGGATATTCATGTTATCTGCATGGATAAGATTATTCCCAGGATCGATAAATTATGGGTTGGATATACGAGTGTGAATTGTATGTCTGGTGTCCAATCCGGATATAGAGACAAAGAGATGAGACAATACTTGCACAAGATTTGTCAAAGTAATGACTATTTCTATTAGTTGGGTGGCATGGATGTGTTGCTAGACATCGCTCCATGTTAATAATAGTTACTACCAACTAAGTAGAAACCCACGGGGTCACACATCATATGGATTAAACTAGACTTGGGAATTAATTAATATGATCAATTAAATCAAATGATCAATACGCAACTACTTGCAAACTTAGTATGACTAATTTGCAAGTTGGACTAATCCGTGTATGGACAGGATTATGAGAGGGACTTTATATATGAGCACTCCTAGCTTATTCTCACCAAGAGTGTCATATTTGTTATAACACTAGGAGAGAAACAGCAAGGAGAGAGAGCAAGACAAGGTCAAGGCCGAGCCTAGACCCGTCCGCCCCCTCTACCCGTCGGCTAAGAGGAGGCCGAGCCTCTTTTGGTCTCCGTCGTGTGATTCTTCTTATTCCTTCTTCCAACGGTTGCTAGCACAAGATGTGGAGGAATCTAGTTCTTGATCCTAGGCGTGCACTAGCTATAGAGACGTAAACAATATTTTACATTTGAAATCATCACAGGAGACAAACAACGTAATTGTTACTTGAACCTTCACTATCGTTATGATGTCTCTTCATGTGGTCCTTGGTGGGTCTTGTGCATATCTTTATTTGTTTAATTCCGCTGCGTAATCCGTTACAAAACCCAACAGTTAGTTGTTGAACATGTTTATGGTGTTGCAATTTTTATAAGCGTATTTTAAATTCAATCCATAGTTATGTGAACTAGAATAAACCACCAGTTTATGATGATTATGGAGACGAAGATGAATGTTTGACTGAAGAGGATCATGAGGCGATTTCACATATTCTTAATTCCTATTATTTGCCAACTTGTTATTCTGATCCATTCTTGGTGGAGCGTATCATTAAAGTGCATATATTAAACTCGAGAACGAGTTACTTTAAAGAGGGTTCGACTGATGCAGGATGGATATGGCGGAGATATGCGTCAGCTTCAGAGAGACTGTTTCGGTCTAGACGCAGAATCATGGACAAAATTGAAGGTTGTTGTATTTGTCTAAAATCGTACATTATTTTTAGTGGAAAAGACGGTTTAAAAGGAACTCGCGATAAACACGAGCACCACAATATTTTAGCCAAATTCATTCGTTTAAGGGCCAAGGTCACCACTCAGTAATTGTTTCTTTATTAATTATGATTTTGATTTAAACCCCAATTGGGTGAATATTTTGGCGGAGAGCATTAATAATACGATTTTTACCATATTTAGAATAATTAAGATTTTCAGCTGTTTAAATCTCGTTTGTGGAATAATTTTTATATGCTATGAGTTATCGAAGTTTGTTTTCTTCCAACCCTATAGACGTTCACTATTGGTTTATGCCTTTCTTTTTATTGCTTCTTGTTGCTCGTCACACGTCTCGATTTACTCCGGCGTCAGGAAGCATTTGACTTAAATTTTAGTCTATGTACCTTTTTGCAAAATTTACTGCAGCTATGAAGTCTACATTTGCAGTTAAAGATGTTGGTAGTCTTCCTTTTTTCTTAGGTATCGAGGTTCAAAAATTGAGTTCTTCTTCTTCTTCTTCTTCTTCTTCTTCTTCTTCTTCTTCTTCTTCTTCTTCTTCTTCTTCTTCTTCTTCTTCTTCTTCTTCTTCTTCTTCTTCTTCTTCTTCTTCTTCTTCTTCTTCTTCTTCTTCTTCTTCAGTCCAAGTATGCCTGAAAGCTCCTTACCAAGGTTAATCTTTTGGATTCTAACCCAGTACCTACACCAAGTGTGGTACCATCACCCAATATGGATTTTGCTAGTACTCAATTATGTGACTCTATTGAAGCCACTCTTTAAAAAGAGAGTTTAACTAACTTTTGTTCTCTGCTTTCTTTCTCTAGTGAAAGAAAGTTAGAGAGAGAGTGAGTACCCCGTTTGTGGGTTTTCGATTTTGCTTCAGCAAGGTTCTTCATCTTCTCTTCAACAATCTCTTCTTCCGTTAACCCAAGCCTGTCCCTGAGATCTCCGCTGGTCTAGTTTCCGGGCTCGCCGCCGTCGCTCCTCCTGGCGGCGGCGATCCCCCCCCCCCTTTTCCTTTTTCTCTGTTTTTGTTTTGTTCCTCTGTGTTTTGTTTTTCCCTTACAGATCTGGGTTTTTAGCTTCATGGGAGGGTTGTTCTTCGGAGGATGGGATGTTTCACAACCAGAGGTGATGTGGTGCTTGCGGTGACCATCTTCTCCATTCTCTCCGGCGCTTCTCTGCCCCACCTCCATTCTCTCAGGCCAGATCAGTTTATCTATTAAGGATGGATTTTACAAGTTTTAATCTCTGAAGTTTCAGCAAGATATCCTTAATGGAAGCGTTTTACAGATCTATATCTTTGAAGGTCCATGTTTCTGATGTTTTGAGGTTCTTTCTTGGATTTTGTGAGTTTTTCCGGTGATGTTTCAAGCGGCTGAAGGTGCTTCCGGTGTATCTGGTTGCTTCCTCTTTTCTGTTTCGGGAAACTCAATAGTCTGCACGCGGAATCATGATGGTATTCAACTTTCAAGATGTACTGGAATGATCAGTGTACTTTTTCTTTTTCTTTTTTGCTCTTTTCTAGAGTATGACTTTTCAGAGTTGGTGGGGTGTACCACTTTGTTTATGCTTACCAGATATTTGCTGGTTTGTATTGGCTGTGATAACCTTCTTTTTTAATGAAAGCTTCAGTTTCCGGAGCAAAAAAAAAAAAAAAAAAAAAAAAAAATTGAAGCCATTCTTTACAGAAGTTAGGTTGGTGGTCTGCAGTATCTTACAGTAATTAGGCTAGACATCGGAAATACAGTTAATTCTCTTTGTCAACATTTGCATAGACCCACATTTGCTGATGTTCAAGCCCTTAATAGAGCTCTCATATTTGTCAAGGGGGCTCTCACACATGGGTTGCAATTTAATGCTCCATCAGAAACTACTACATTACTCTCATATTTTTTTAAGCTCCAATTTTAATTTCTTGACAGTCCAAGAAGCAAGCCAGAATTGCCAGATCCTCAACAAAGGCATAATATAGAGCCTTGGAGTGACTGCATCAGAGGTTAAATTGTCGACATTTTTGTTAAGACAGTTGGGTATCTTGTCTCTCATCTTAGTTGGTGTGATAGTTATATGCTCTAGTTCTAGCAAACAACCAAGTTTTTCATGCTAGAACAAAGTACATAGAGATTGATTTTCATTTTTTTAGGGAATTGGCTTGTGCCAAACACTTGCAGCTTGCTCGCATTTGATCAGCAGAACAAGTGGCATATATGTTCACCAAATCTATGTCTCTGTGCTCAGTTTTTGTATCTAGAAAGCAAACTACATCTCAGTGATTCAGAGATGTGTTTGAAGGGGGTTGTTAGAGAAGTAGGTTGACTGAATTGTAGTTTGGGTAAAGTCTGGGTCTGTTTTGTAAATAATAAGAGTTAGTATAACAGAATTAGTTAGCTTATTATTAATGAGGTTAAAGTTTTGTTAGTTTTATTAATTGGGCAGCATATACTGTTCGTCTCTAATTTACGAAATGAATCTCAAACTTTCTCTAGAAATTAGTACCACTACGTTTAAGGAACTTGGAGTTCTCAACATAGTGGAGGGTTAATAACCGAATTTTGATACCATGGGAAAGTTGATTCTGTAGGAAAGTACCACTCCGTTTAAGGACTTAAGGTTCTGCTCATCATAGTCTGACTGACCAAAAGAGGTACTTGCCATACGTGGAGGAATATAATTGGAGGACTGTGATGTGGAAGGTGTGGCTACTGACGTAAATAAGACGCAAGTCCCACGAGGAGTGAAGAGGTCGGTATGCTCTGAGAGGCATTTTTAGTGCAAAAGTTGGCTGGACAGCTCTCTATTATTGAGTTTGGACTTGTTAATTTAATTGGAAACAGGTTCTAAAAGTAGGCAATGGAGCTGTGAGAAATCAACTCACTAAAGTGGCGCTACATTATTTATTCGGCTCTAAAGGTAATGGAATGCATTTTTTTTCCTCATAAAAGGCTGGTGTAGGAAAATTTAAAATGTAAAGGTGTTTTTTATTTGAACTATGTGTATCTAATGTCTTTGAACTATTTTTTAATAAAGAATTGTCCCTCTGAATATTTTATTAATTTACCTTTGAACCTTCTATCACTGCGGATCCTACTGAGATTCAAAAAGCATTCTACGCTAGGGCTCTTAACAGAATCTTCGACGAAGAGAAATACTTGGGAGTTCTTCACAAATCTGACTCTATCGGAGGCGCTAAAAACGGATCAAACTGTTAGGATTTATCACGTCAAAATCCCGCGCAACGGAAAAACAAACACGATCACTACACGAACACGCGATATGGAGAACGAGAAAATAAAGAACACAATATTTAACGTGTTTCGGCAAATTGCCTACGTGCACGGGGCAAGAAAGAATTTTCACTAGTACGAAAAAACGTACACTCACAATTCTCTCTACAAGCCTCTCAACTCTCCTACACACTCAACCTGTGTGCCACTCTGAGTTGAACTTATGAAGTAAAACAATAGCTAGCACTTCTATTTATATACTAAACTAGAGGAGGTGGAAAAGCCCACCTAACCCAAGCTATCACCTCCTCAGAGATCACCTCCTCAGAAGAGAAATCAGATGCATCGGGTACACCGATTCGTCTTGCAGAATTCGAGGCAAACCCAACACAAACCCCCGGTAGGGAAGAAATACCAATCTAGACTCCTTTTGAAACCGAGATTGCTACAGTCGGTTCTTTGGGCAAAAAACGATGGTAGTAACATCGGTTTCAATTCTTTTTGGGCCAACTAAAAATCGAGAATAGTAATATGGTTTCTTAACAATCGATTGTATCACCATCGGTTTCATTATGAAGAACCGATTGAAGGTCCTTTCCGTCGCCGTTGTCCTCTCGATTAATTATCGTCGTCCTCTCGGTAAAGGCTGCTCGCTTCTTCTGGTAGTAAAGGAGATACAGGTGGTGCTCGCCAGTTTCTTCGCCGCCTCAATTTCTTGATTGGAAGCCTTGAAATTTGAGAACACAGGAGCGAGGAGGAAGATAAGCAGCAGCAAAATTGTTAGTTTTTGGCTAAATTGGTGTTGGAGGTAGAGTCTGAATCTGGATAATAGGGGTAGTTTTGATTTGTGGGTTCATGGTAGAGGTCGTGAGAGAATGAGATTCCAGGGCTTTCACACAAGCTGGGTGCCTCTGATGAGCAAAAATCGATGGCTATTTTCTGGGCTGGGGAAATTGGGGGTTGTGAAGAAACAAGGGAAGAGTGGGTGTCTCATTATGATGTGGAGAGGTTGTAGAAAAATGGCATCTTCTTCTAATTTGGGAAAATTGCTAAGTATGTAACCGATGTTGCTACCATCGGTTTCATAGAAGAAGAACCGAGTTTGTTAAAATCGGTTGTTAAGAACCGATATTACTACTCTCGGTTTCGTTAGGGGCTGGAAAAAATGAAAACCGATGGTAGTACCGTCGGGATCTGTCCAAGAATTGATGGTAGTAATGTTGATTTCAAAAGGAGTCTAGATTAGTATTTCTTCCCCTGCGGGAGTTTGATCCCTTTTTTGGCACCTCCAAGAAGGTCAGTTTGGTGAAAAACTCAAATACTTTGATATGGATACTGATGATGGGTGCTTAAACCCCAATAATTATGTTTCCTGTCGGAAATGACACCGAGTGACCCGGTTAGGGCTAGTTTGGGAATGTTGTGGCAGTGCTAGAATGTTGCTATGTGAAAACACTGTGAAAAAGCTGTTATGAATTCTTGATAAAGCGTTGCTTGAAAAAAAATAACGTAAAAGTTGCTGTGAAATATTGATACTGTAATTTTGTTTTGGTAAAATCAAACGTGAAATTGCTGTGAGAGGATAAAATAACAAAAATATATGACACGTGTCATTTCTGAAAAGATAACTATTGATATTTTAAAAAATTGTAAGGTTAAAGTTGGTTATAGATAAATTAATCAAAAGCAATTTCTGGAAAAGCATGTCCCCCTTGTTTCCTGAAAATTTTTGTGTAACAGCAAAAACTGTCCAGAAAAACAGAAATTTTATTTTTACCAAACACTTTAAAACTGCTTCTGCTATCGGAAAGCAGTTGTGCTGGCAGCAGAAGCATTCCCAAACTCACCTTTAATCCAACATCAGTCAATATTATTTATAAAAAGGCTTTTCATGAGGAATATAAATATCAATGGCATAACCGTGTAATTATTAGGCCCCTCCCCGAGCAATTGATGAGCAATATCTCATTCCCAAAGTTCTCAAGTTATGGAAACCCCATTGACATGAGGATCAGACACATCGACTTTGGAAAGCGTTACGTTTTGTTCAATTTTACTTGTAGACATGATTATAAGGCTTGGATCTTGGATCACTGTTTCATGCTCTAAAACTGGACACTGGATTCTAAGATTTAAAATGTTAAATATTAAAATTTGGATATCAAGCAAGAACGATGAACCAAAATAAAGAACGAGAGACAAGAATTTAATGTGGTTCACCAGTTTAGTGTTACCATAATTCACTTGTTTCCCCGCGAATTGCGAATTGGATCACGCGTTTCGAAACGTGGAACATCAGCGATCCACAATTTGGTGATTCCTATTTTTTCACTATTGTCACCTAAAGCATAGTAAAAGGGGGAATTTTGCTAAGTTACATCAATTTTTGGATTATTGACTTTTAAATATTTCATATCTTGAGCAGTTTTTCACTTTATGATTTGCGATAAATGGTAAAACAGCAATAAAGGTATCCAAAGAAGCCTACCCCTAACGTACTGAATTTCATAGGGTATGGCGTTCCGCAATCCCGTTCCCGTTACACGAATCGAAACGATCCGCGTTCTAGGTAACTTAGCACCAGTTGTGAAACTAGCTACGTCTACGACCCGAATTTATTAGAGGGAAACAACTATTAGAAGAAGTTGCAGTGTTGCTGATAAAGAAGTTGCATTATTGTTGATAATTCAAAGAATTGCTGAGTTGCTGAAATGTTGATTTAGATTTCCTGCTGATGAAGATTCAATAATAGTGAAGTCGGGTGTTGTTTGCTATCGAAATAAAGTCTTCTGGGGCAGAGTCACATTTAAGCAAAATAGAAGATCTCATCCGCTATTTATTAGACTCTTCTATAAACTCATTCAAACATTATGTGCCCTTCTATAATTCTCTTAAGTTGGTTGCTTTTGTGAACCAGTCATTCTGTTGAATGGCTGAGATTTTCTTGTTTGATCAAACGGTCATAAAAGATACGGATTGATATGCTGTGTATAAATGCCTCTTTTGAGGCTCTAGGGTTCCTAATGGCGAATGCCAAAAACTTGCAGCAAAGCTCTGCCAAATTTGATTCATGAATCTTTCATTGTTCTTGATTTTTCTGTGTTTATTTTCTTGAATCTTTGTTTCCTTTAGAAGAAATATTTGATTTCTTTCATGGTATCAGATCCATGGGTCTATCAAATCCCTCGTATGTTCTCTCTTTCTTCTCAAAAAAAAATCCCTCTTCTGGTTCTTCGAACCCTTTTTATCTTCTCTCAAATATCAATCAGTTGATTCCTTTCAAGTTGGATAAATCCAACTATATCCTTTGGAGATTTCAGATCTCATCTCTTCTGAAAACACAAAATCTCTATGGGTATGTCGACGGTTCAATTGCATGTCCGTCAGAACGACTTCCACCAGTCGATGAATCCGGCGAAACAAACCCTAATCTGGCTTATGCCGCTTGGGTTACTCAAGACCAAGTTGTTCTCACTCTCTTGACGGCTACTCTCACACAAGAAGCGCTCATACAAGTGATCGGTAAGACCACCTCTAGATCTGTTTGGCAAGCACTGGAAAATCGGTATGCCTCACTCACTCGCTCAAACGTTATTCAACTTAAGCATGATCTTCAGTCTCTGAAAAAGAACATTGATAGTATTGATCTTTATTATGAAATAAAAAAACCCTAAGAGATAAACTTGATGTTGCTTGTAGTCCGGTGAATGATGGGGACAGGATTTTTTAAATCTTAAATGGATTGCCTCCTGAATACAATACTTTTCGCACTTCTCTGCGTATTCATGCTAATACTGATTTCATGACTGTTGAGGATATCCATGTCTTGCTTCTTGCTGAAGAACAAATGTTTGAGTCTCAAGTGTCTCATGTATTTGATATGTCTGCCTCTGCTTTTGTGACTCAAGTTAACAACCCTAATAGTGGTATGTAATGGTCATGGTAATGGTGTAAATGGTTATAACAATGGTATTGGCAGAGGAAACAATTTTAATCAAAATCCTAACTATTCTCCAAATCCCAATTCTGGTCGTGGAATGAACAGAATGGGTAACCAAGTATTTGACAACCCTGGGGGAGTCAGTTCCGGCTACTCAAGATGTGACCAAACCTCTGGAGGTAGGTCTAATTGGAACAATGGTTATGGGAATCAACAACCAAATTACTCTTACAATTGTGGAAATAATAACAACTCTTTTGGAAATGGTAGAAGTAGAGGAGGCAGAGGTGGTGGAAAGCCTCATGTACATGTCAAATATGTGGTTATGATTATCATTCTGCGTTGGATTGCTGGCATAGAATGGATCATGCTTATCAGGGTAAAAAGCCTTCCAATCAATTAGCTGCTATGAATGTTGTGACTCAACCTGCTTCTTATCCTGAAAATGCTGGTTCTATTGAGAATCCTTATGCTATTGCAAACAATAACTGGTTAAGTGATTCTGATTCTACAATTCATATGACTGCTGATCTGAAGTCTCTTTCTCTGGTTGATAACTACAATGGTAATGAACAAGTCTCTGTTGGTAATGGGCAGTTTATTCCCATCACTCACACTGGTACTGCCCCTCTTCAAACTTCTATCTCCAATTTTCATTTACCTAACACTCTCCATGTTCCTCAATTATCTACAAATCTCATTTCTGTTTATCAAATATGTATTCAACACAACTGTTCATTCTACTTTGATTCTGACTCTTTCTATATTCAGGACAAGGCTCAGGGCACCATTCTCTACCAAGGGCAGAGTGAAAATGGGTTTTATCCCATTTACACTCACGCATTCAAGAGTCAAAGTCATGGTCAAAGTCAAAGTCAAACACAGTCAAAGTAAAAGTTTGCTTACTTAGGAAAAAAAGTGTCTAACCCCATCTGGCATGCAAAATTGGGTCATCTTTCTGAGGAAGTGATGAAACTGGTCTTTATTACTAGCTCTTCTAGTTTTAATAACTTAAAACTTTCTGATATATATCTGCTTCTATCTCCATTATTCACTCTGCTGCCATGTGTGAACAATGCTTGAAGGGTAAAATGTCTAGACTTCCTTACAATAAATCTACTTCTACTAGTCATGGTTCCTTTTCAACTCATACACTCTGATGTATGGGGTCCTGCTAGCACTAAAGCTTTACATGGTTACATATATTATGTGATGTTTATTGATGACATGTCTAGATTTACTTGGATTTATCCTTTGCATGCCAAATCTGATCTAACTGTTGTCTTTCCTAAATTCGAACTTCTTGTTGAAAAACAAATTGGTCAACCTATTAAGATTTTAAGAAGTGATGGAGGGGGAGGATACACATCTTATTTATTTACTTCTTTTTTATCTTCACATGGTATTGCTCATCAAAATAGTTGTCCTCACACACCTCAACAAAATGGTGTGTCTGAAAGAAAACATAGACACATTGTAGAAACTGATGTCACTCTTCTTGAAAATGCCAACTTCCCTAAACGCTTTGGTATCATGCCATGTCTACTGCAGTTTATCTCATAAATTGCATGCCTAGTAAAAACACTCAAAATAAATCTCCTTGGGAACTTCTATGCAAAACTAACCCATATTACTCTAGATGCAAAATATCTGGTTGTGCTTGCTATCCCTATTTGAGACATTAGAATTCCTCTAAAGTTGATGCTAGAATCAAAATGTGTATGTTTTTTGGTTATGCTGACAATTACAAAGGATATATGTGCTATGACAAAGCAAATAACAAATTCTACATTAGCAGAGATGTTATTTTCAATGAAGACTTATTCATTTATCATGATTCATCTTATGCTCCTGTTGTTTCCACTACTGATTTGTATTCTTACAACACTCATCTTGTTGTCTTTGCTGATCCAGGTCTTACTCCACCTACATTGAATGCTGCACTTGATCCTCTGCCACCTACATTAAATGTTTATATGAAAACTGATGAGAACACTACTACACCTAGTCAGCACAATGGCATGACACTACAGTTGAGGTGTCTGAAGCCGCTGCAGAGCTGCAACTGTGAGACCTCGTATTCACGGTGTAATAATAAACTGGTTTAGTGATTATTTATATGTGATTTAATTTGTAAAGTTTACGAATTTTAGTATCAAGTTTATTTATTTTTGTATATACAGATTGTCCATGCACTGTGTGATTTATTTTTGAAGTCCAAGAAAATGACAGTGAGTTGGTGCAAATATGCCTATTTTGTATATATTTGAAAATTATTATGGTGATGTACGTGGGCAATAAAGGGACTAAATTGCATATACCATTTTACATTTCCGTTTACTTAAAACTTTGAAAGAAGACTCTTCTTGTATATCTTCATTAGGTTGACATAGAATACTTAGGTGTCACAATTCTAATATATGATTGGATTACTATTGATGAATATGTTTCCAAGGAGATAAGTTTGTTATTTTTGAAGTACAGGGTGAAATTTGTATGGTGAGTCACTAATCTTATTAAGCAGAAAAATATTGGGAGAGGGTGTATGAGCCCCGATTGTTGCAAACACGGGGGTAATGTTATCCCCAAATAAATAATAAACATCACTCCAAAAAAAATAGAGTTTAAGAAGTCAATTAATAATTAAATCAAAAGTTAACCCTAATTCTAACTCTTTCACTTCTCTCTGTCTTATCCTTCGGGCTCCCTCAACAAAACAAACGCCGGACCAACTCTGTCTCTCTTCATTTCCCTCTCCCTTATGTCATATCTCTCGTCTCCGGCTAACCAACCCTCGTCGCTCCGACGTGCCCCCTACCTCATTTACTCTCTCACTCACTTCTCATGGCTGCTGGCTCTTCTCCACAAGGTAGATTCAATTCGGCGCCCAAAGATGAAGTGGAAGAACACAAGTTGTATGATGCCAGTTTAGGCTATGGTGAAGCCGATGCTGATCTTGGAGGAATCGCCCCAAACCCAAAAGACTAAAACGAAGAAGAAGAAGAAGAGTTTAGTTTTTTTTTTGAATTTGTAATGTGTATATTTCTTGAATTAATTTTGAAATTAAACCTACAATAGTCTGAATTTGAACAAAACTTTGAACAAAACACACTAAAGTTGGTTTGAAATTGACCAAAATTGATTGTTTTGAACCAAACCTTCAAGATTGACATGAAGTTCGAGGCCCGATCTTGAAGATCGAGGACCGATCGTGCTGCATCGTGATTTTGTTCCCAAAATAAGGGTTCTTTGTAAATTGGAAAAAAATATTGAACTAGCATTATCGGACCTCGAGTTTGCTAGATCGAGTCTCGACCTTGCAAGATTGGCCCTCGACTATGCAGTTCGAGATTTTAGGCCCCTTTTTTGTATCTCTCGGGTTACTAACCAAAAATACATGAAAATCTTCAAATTTTAACCAAAAAATCCTCAAATTGAAATTAAAAACCATGTGATATAACGCTACAACTTGTCGGAAATCAAATGATACAACGACAATAATACAATCCCTCAATACGATTACAATAACGATAAAGATACAACTTAACGACAACTACGTGTCATACACCTATTGTGTCTGCTTTGTGGGACAGTTAAATTTACTATGGCCTAATTCCCCATAAATCTTGCATTTGTAGTTCCTCTTCATTTTTAACACACGCTCTCCCTCAGATGGCCTTCAAACCGTCGGCTGTCTTCCCCGTTTCACCGCGTACGGTGGAGGAAAGCATGGGGTATCCTGTATTTTTATTGGTATAACATCTCGGTCCCACTGGCTATGCGTGGTTATCGGGGTGAAAACCTCCTTGTACGCCTCCTTAAAGTAGTCAGAACTGTAGTATCGAGACGTGAGGTCGATGAGGGTTGTACCTTAAGGCTTTGATGCCATTACATGAATGCAAGGACGAAGATGCATGTGAAGAAATCCACGTTCGCACTCGACTTTCTATGTATCGACGACAGCGTCCCCATGAAGCTCCGATCGTATTTGAAACTTGTGATCACTCAGGGGAACAACCCGGAGCGTTCGAGACATTAGAAGGTTTTTCTCCAACTCCTCGCGAATTTTAGCAACAAATGGTCCGTTGAATTTTCATCCTTCCCTCCGATGTTGTTCCCACCAACTTGCCGTTGTATTCACAAAGTGGTCTAGCAAGTGGATGGGGGGAAGATTCCGGACAGCGACCATGGCACTGATGCAACACCCCTCAAATCACACGGTCGGCCAGACCGCATGTTTGGAGAGATGTCTCCGCCCGAGGTGATGAACTCCATTGGGAACGGATAAGGATCGTCGGTTCAAGTTAGTACAACCATCGAATATATCCAAAAATAATTTATTATACATTCTTAACAAAACCAGTGACATTGTCTGAAAAATACATATACAATAATTTACAATGGAAATTACTAGATGAAGTCTTGCGCAGCATAATATCCTAGCTGACAGTGTCGTGAACGTCCCCCACCTTTAGCTACGACCTGCAGTTTTAAAATGGCAACAGCCAACGCAGTTTTATAGGAAATGATCAGCAAACGGCTGAGTAAGCTAACACCCATAGCAAGTAAACAGATTATGAGGCATATGATAGGAATAATATATTCGCTGATAAATAAATATCAAGTATTCGCGGGAAAAGCGTTCACATTGTTTTGAGGTGTCAAACTCCGTAACGATCTCAAATTTCGTATTCCAACCCAAAGACGTGGCCGTCTTGGGACATTACTTTTAAAAGTATTCCGCAATATCACTTTAAATCTCAAGATGATAAGATCATCGAGTCCAGGAGTTCATTTTAGTAACTAGTTGATACGGGGAGTGACCATATCCATTCCACAACCTCTTTCTCATAATGTGCAAACGCACCCACATAACCATAACTCAATCACAGGAGGTTCGCATCACAGCTCCTCATAACCATAACTAATCAAAAGGAGGTCAACGCCTCATAATCTCATAACAGTAACCAATCACAATATGTCAGAAATGTATCGTACCAGGGATATGGCACAAACCCACGCACAACAACTTCCACTTTACATAATTACGCATTTTCTTTCAAGATGTAACAAGGTGTGAATCGGGAGCTCCAGGTAAAACCGGTGTGGCACATTCATAACATTTGATATATGAGAAATATTTGAAATTGAGCAATATGTGAGCGGTGTGCTCCTTTTGAATAATCGTGGCCTGTCAACGGCCTAATATGGTAGTCCTCATTTCACAATTTAATTTAGATGTTCTTCTTTCGGATTCTTATTTAGATTTTGATATCAATTTCATGCAATATTTCCAAAGAAGAGTTTTTCAAAAGCAAGTAAACAACTCAAATAAAACATGTATAGAAGTAGTTCACAAATAACGCACGCGATACCCGAATGAATGAAAGGCACACGAGGCTAGGCATATTAACTCACTTCAAATCGAAATGTCAAAAAGCTCGAAATAGTCGACGTGCCTAGATGTAGTCCCTTGTTTATGATCCGTCGCCTACAAATTTATACATCCTAATCAATACGCGTCCAACCAACATATTTTGTTTAAAATATTAAATTAGTTATTTCATTATTTTTATAGAATATAAATGCCAATTTCTATGATTATTTGAAACTCATTATTTATTCAAGTAAACCAAAGTGGTATTTGGTAACTAAAATCGTATTATTTTTCACACATAAAAAGTACTTGTTTTTGCTTACGATCATTACAAACATATTTATTTTCATCTATTTGTTTAAAATAGTTAAATAGGTAACCCTAATAATAATATAATAGGTTAATAAAAATGTAGTTATAAATAATAATAATGTTTAAATAAAATACAGGGGGCTCCCTCCAAGGTTTCAGTTGTATATAAAATCACCCCCAACATTCTGTTTATAACAAAATCACCCCCCCCCCCCAATACTCCACGTTCATCATCTTCTTGTCCCTTTCAAAGCCAACTCATGAATCTCATCAAACAGAGATACCCATCCAATTTAGACTATACAAAAATCAAATTCGAGTTAAAACATTCAGATTTGTGCCAAGAATCAACTAAAATGGTTACCGAATGTGGGAGAAATCAATTGTCGAAGTTTAGTCAAGAACTCGCCGGAATTAATGGAGTTTCGGTGGCTGGGTTGCCGGGATTGGTGCTCTCTGAGCTTGGTCGGACCCTTAGAGGGGTGGGTACGTCGCCGGAAAGGAAGAAGAATGGGTAGAGGGGCCTCGTCGGATTTTCCCGTCGGGTTTGCTTTGTCGGGTCTGGTGGCCGTGATGGTGGCTCCAGCCACTATTGCTCCGGCTTTTGCTTCGTCTCACGCGACTAGAGAGATGGGGAGAGCGAGAAGAACAGAGATTGAGAGGGATATTGAGAGCAGGGGAGAGAACTCAGGCGGTGGTGGTGGTTTTTTTTTTCGCCGGAGGAGGCAGCGGCTTCTCTGCCGCTGCTGCTACTGTTGTTCGCCGGTCAGAACAGAGACCAGAGAGAGAGAGAGAAGTCGGGGAGAGGGAGAGATGGGGGAGAAGCAGAGGAGGAAGGAGGCTGTGGTGGTGATGGTGGCGTTGATGGTGCTGGTGCTGGTGGCGATGGTGAGGGTGGTTGTCTTGTTCAGTATTGAGGAAGAAAAGGGTTAGTGGGGATTAAATGGGGTAGAAATAATAGGGTCAAATTAGACTAGATAATTAGGTCTTTGGTCATATGACCAATTGGTGAATGGTCTTGGTCAAGTAGCCAATTGGAGATGAGTCATAGTCAATTGACCAATAGAAAACCTAGGGGAAAATTTTGTGGTGTTTTGGGTGTACCTTTAGGTAGATAAAAATTATTGGGTGTGTTTGGATATACCACAAGTAAGTGAAAATTATTATGTACTTTTGTAGTATCAAAATAAGATTATAAATTTTTATTTAATTAGATTATTTAGGTGTATTATGAAAGCTTATTTTATATAAACCAATTACAAATAATTTAACTTATAATATAAATAGTGATTATATAATAGCCTCCTAGTTAAATTATAAATCCAAAAATATTATCTGGACTATTTCTAGCGACTCGTAATCGATTATTGAGAGTCAATTTACTAATTTACCCTTCATATAAAAATGGGGTGTTACAACTAATGAACGATTCGGCGTGGTTGGATGTCATGATCTCGAACCATCTACTACTGCAATAGATACGAGCTCATTTATCAAATGGGACCGTCTTGGTAAGGTACTGACATATCGTTAATCCAGAAGTTGCATTCTTGTCGATGCACGCTAGGCCAAGTCCCTTGAAGGCTTGTGAGAATTCTTGGTAGTTGTTGGCAAACGCTGCCTTGTGGAATAAATGAATGAATGACTGATTTGGGAAATTCTTAGCAAGATATACCTTCAAGTGATAGTAACATAATGCATGATCCGCTTCGGTGTACACTCTTTCGACCGCATTCTTGATTGCCTCGTGTCTGTCGAACACGAAAACTGTCCCAGGTTAATTGTCAACAATCAATGTTAGTTTTGTAAGGAACCAATTCCACGCCTCAATACATTCGACATCAATGATTCCGCAAGCTATCAGGAATATGTGGTGTTGAGCGTCAGAGGCAGTTGCTACTACTAGTTGTCCCTAGAATTTTGTCTTCATGAACGCGACATCGATTATGATTACTGGTCGCATGTACTGGACGGCCCTAATACATGGTCCGAGTGCTAAAAAGCAATACAAGAAGCGCTATTTCGAATCAACCTTCCATCGTTCATTTTTTTTCACCATATGTAGATAAGTAGGAACGTCTTCGTAGTTCTCGTATGTTGTCCCATTTTCATGCCAATATTTCTCGAAGAATTTGGTATTGCGAGGCCTGATTAATTGCATCACCATTTTTCACAACAACATCTTGTACTTTCATATCAAACTCTTTTCTTGATGAAAACATTGATTGTCCTAGCGTAAATATGGTGCCATCATATCGCTGATTACTAGAAGTTTCGTTGCAATCATAATCATCATCATCTTTATCATTGTGGTTCGTACGATGGAGGCAAAGGTTCGTTACAATCATAATCATCATCATCTTTATCATCTTTATCACCCTCGCTTCCCATACATTCATGAAAGATAGGACCACCATCGTTACTTTCACGGTGTGTAGGGTTTGTTCCGACAACGACAATATCCTCATTCACATTGCTTGTCACTGCATCATCGACTTCAATGGAATAATCCACAAACCCTGAATCCCACTCGAAAGACGCCAATCCGATAGAAGACTCAACTGGACACTATGTCGTGCTCCGAAGAGGTTCCATCTTACAAGGACCCTCAGGAAACGTGATTATCACATACATCAGAATCACACCGGCCTCCTTGTAAATTAGAAAACACTCTTCAATGTCAGAGTCATCGTCGATGACAGAAGGATGCACACCCGGATGCATATCTCCTCCGTATCGATGATGTAACGTGATATCTTGTGGGTCGCACCCCAAATCCATCTTCTCGGTGATTATCCTAGTCAAATTTGAATAATTGATTCCATTCTCGATGAAGAAACTCTTTGTTATTCTGTCCACAACGTATGTGTGACAGCCATTATCGTGATTTCACTCCCCAAAAAAAGATACAGCTGCTATAAGACCCACCATTGCTGAAAATGTAAGATCACACATGAATTAGGCAATGATAGTTTTGAAATGAAACACAAGGAGCTCAAAAAAGTTAATCTGAATCTCAATTTGCATAGTCGAGGCCCGATCAAGCAAGATCGGGGTCCGATCAAGCCTGTTCAAGGTCCGTACTTGCAAAGTTGGTTCTCGATCTTCTTGATCGAGACTCAATCTAGCAAGATCGGGATCATATCAAGCCGGTTCGAGGCCCACACTTGAAAATTCGGTTCTCAATCTTCTTGATTGAGACTCAAACTAGGAAGATCAGGATCCGATCAAGCCTGCTCGAGGTCCGAATTTGCAAAGTCGGTCCTTGATCTTCTTGATCGAGTCTCGATCTTGCTAGATCGCGGTTTTTATCCCAAAGAGTATGGTCTTTGTGAATGGGTTAAAATCCCGATCTTGTTGATCGTGTATCGATCCTGCTAGATCGGGATTCTGGTACCAATCCCAGTTCTCTCGGTTTCTTTCACTCACATTTCACAAATTTTCAATATTTTAGACGTAAAAACATGAAAAAACTTGGAAATAAACTCAGTAAACATCATACCATAGCTTCACGACGATTTCCTCGAAGAAAAACGCAATTTAACGGAGCTTCACACAAACCAACAATGGGGGAGGATGAGAGAGAGAGAGAGAGAGAGAGAGAGAGAGAGAGAGAGAGAGAGAGAGAAAAGAGAGTTTTTGATCTTGTTTCTGACTTTTGGGGCTGCAATGAGTGTAGAAGTGAGGGATACGGGGTTGTTGTGAGGAGAGTTACTCCTCTGCCAAGAAATTCAAGAGGGGGAGGAGGGGAGAGAAGTAGGTTGTTGAAGGTTGATGAATGCAACTAAAGTTGCATGAAAAAATTGGCAGCACAAAAAAAAAAAAAAAAAGACATTAAAGAAATAGAATAAAAATATGATGGTGGGTCTCCCATTTAGTTAACCCTACTAACTCTAATCCATTACACATCACCACCATTTTTTCATACATTTTAGATTCCCCCCCCCCACCCCCCCCCCCCACCCTCTTGCAAAATCCTTATAAAGTTCTCGCTTTTTGCAAAATAGCCCTCTTATTAAGCATGCAGTAGTTTTTCTCACTTATTTGTTTTGCTTGTATGTATGAATGACTTATTTGGCTTTTAAAACACACTATTTTTACTATGAGTGAAGTCAAATTTGATTGGAACGTTCTTATCTTATCTTATATATAATATAAAAGCAGAAAAGTCCCGAGGTGAAACCACGTTTCGACATTTGTCATTATTTAAACATCATGAATATGACATGTGTAATCCTACATGTCGATTTTCTCATAATCAACCAATGATAAATTGACATGTACTAATCAATTGATTTGCCATTATAACTTGAAGGTTAGAGTTTCATGTGTATCTTTGTGGTGGCGCACCAATTGAGGGAAATTGCAGAGACAGTAAATTTTGTGTTGGCGTTGGTACTGGACAGAATGTGGAGAGTGTTTTCTTATACTATCTGATCAAAATAGTTGGACAGTTCGGATCTCAGTTTCAATTTAAGGTAGGGGAAATCTAACTTCTAAGTTTCCTACAGCTACAGTGTATTTTTGTGAATAGTTGGTGTGATTTTACAGCTTCATAGCTATTTGATAATTGTTTGGGTGATTGATAAATCACTCTGTTTGTGTATTTGGTGCCGCATGCTGATGTATGATAACTGGATGTTGTGTTAAGTAGAATTTAGATTTCTACGCTAGTGGTTAGGCGGTACCCGCTGGGCTGTTTGGCTCACCCCTCTGTTTTATAGGTTGAGCTGGAGTTGGACCAGATGGCGGTGTTTCTGCTAAAAAGTGTATTTTTATTTAAAATAACATGTTTTAGCTATTTTTGTGAATTGTTGTCATTTCAGTACTGATCTGACGAGAATTTATAAAAATTGTCATTTTGACCAGTTGGTGTAACATTTTATTAAATTCCGTCACGTACCAGACTTTCAGAAATATTACCCAAATGCTATGTCAGAGGACTGTGTGTTCTACTGGTTGGATTTTAGATGTCTGAATGTGTCAGACGGGTTGACAGCAAAACGTGATTTCTAACGAATAATCTACTTTTATTGTTAAATGTGTGACCTGGTCGTCACAGAAACCATCAGTTGGCATCACACCTGCACCAGCTCCAGTCACCACCATTGTCAGTGAACACCCTATGCAGACCAGAAGCAAGTCTGGTATCATAAAGAAAAAGCAATTTCGGTACACAGCTAACACTGGTAACTCCTTCTCTGCTTTTAATTATGAACCTACTTGTTTCAATGAGGCCAAGAAACACTCTCAGTGGCTAAGTGCAATGACTGATGAGTTTCAAAGCCTCACACATCAAAACACCTGGTCCCTTGTTCCTCCACCTCACAATGCTAATATTGTGAGGAATAAATGGATTTTCGGGACAATATATAACCGAGATGGATCTATATTTAGACACAAAGCTAGATGTGTTGCCAAAGGATTTCACCAAAATCCAGGCACTGATTATGATGAAACTTTTAGTCCAGTGGTGAATCATGCCACTGTCAGAACTATTCTTTCTCTTGCTGCCAATTTTTAATGGCCTTTGAAAAGTGGAGAAAGAAGTTTGAAGAGTGACAGTACCAATGAGTGATGGTAATAGATTGATCATTACCAACAGAGACTTGTTCATTACCAGTGTAGTTATCAACCAGAGAAAGAGATTTCAGATCAGCAGTCATATGATTTGTAGCACCAGAGCCCAGCACTCTTGCAAAAGCTCTTGGGCGGCCTCTCAAACTCGATCTTACAACGGGGACGATAGCGAGAGGGCAATTTTCCTGTGCGTTCGTGGAAATCTATCTAAACAAGCCTCGTATCTCATACATTTGTGTTGGTTCGAAGTACTACTTCGTTGAATATGAACGTTTACCCTTAGTTTGTTTTTCTTGTGGCATGTTTGGACATGCTAAGGCGAGTTGCCCTAGTCAATCACCTCCTTTGGAGTCGACAACGCCACGACCGCATGAAACGATATCGACGCTGGAAAAGACAATTAGAGATCATCATGTCACTTTGAATTACCTTTTTCCCCCAAAGTGGTGTTGCTTGATCAAAAGGCCCTGGACCTTAGACTGTGGTGACACAATAGCAGCCAGAAAATATCATAGAAGCTTAGCCAACAAGCCTCAAGGCCCAAACTACAGGTTAAGTCTAATCGCAATTTTAATTCTGTGTTTAATGGAGGAGGCTCCCTTTCGGTGGACTAAAAGTTCGGACCCTAATCAACCGAAGGATGGTACATGTGAGCATTTGCAGATGAAGAACAAAGAAACCGGTGAAGGAAAGAGAAGCCAAGTGAGAGAAGCTTTTTAAAATTGGACTCCATCTGACTATTGAGCATAAAAATGTTAGTTACAGGTGGGTTGTTGAGTTGTCAATACTGTGTGAAATCGGTTGCATTTATGACTCCATCCATTACTATAACCAGCGAATAGTCATTGTGCCACCATTGTTTAGCTATACTGGGTTTTTATGTCGCTACTCTCCTCACGTTACATAAGAATATTGGATTCATCAAAATGGTTTCAAGTGATGTCGTTGAAATCACAATTTCTTACACAAGTTTTATTGAGCATAATGATCGGTGAGGGGTAGTGCCCTGATCGCACAGAGCATACACTAGTTAGTTTAGCCAAATACGAAGTGGAATCTAACCTTATACGAGACCAACAAGGGAGAAAGAGCAATTAATATACAATTAGAATTTAGTAGTCCAATTAATATTAATAACTTTGTTTTTTATGTTCTACCTCCTGCTGCTAGCTGTATACTGTAGGGGCTAAGAATTATAAATTGGCGCTCATGATAAGAAGTCTCTGTCAGGAAGAAAGAAAAAATAAAGAAAAACCGGGAAATTAATTAGGAGTTTAATTAATAGCGGAGTCCGTCATGGAAGCGACGACTACACAAAGATTAATACACCTAATTTGATATTTCAGTAACGAATTGAACACACCATAGTTTGACAAAAGGACATCTTTACTTGGCAAAAGCCTCCCTATCACAGGTATGCAAATTTACTTATCACTTGTGCTTATACTCTTGAATTTCCTCTGGTTTTAATTAAGTGTGTACTTGAATTAACTATCTCTACATTTGGAAAGATGAACTGAGATGTATTATTAGTTATTGGTTTCTGATAGTCTTCTTCTTGGACATTCTATAATCTAGATCTGTGAATTGAGTTGTCAGTTATAGAAGAAGTCAACTAAGATCGATCCAGATCGGTGATATGGCTATACTAGAAGACATGGATCACTACTTTCAAATCCGTAAGCACTTTGCACATCCTGAACATCCATTGATCCTCACAGACTTGAGGGATATCATTGAGTCACGGAGAAAGAAGTTATACCCAGAAGCAGTAGCAGAAAAAGAAAAGGCAGCTGAGAACAACATATCAGATGATGATGATGAGGAGGAGGAAAATTGCTCCGATGCTGCTGCTGCTAATGATAATGATGAGGAAGATGAGGAAGATTGCTACGATAATGCTGCTGCTGCTGATGATGATGAGGAGGAAGATTGCTCCAATGATGATGATGATGGAGATAATGATGATGAGGAGGAGGAGGAGGAGGCTGATCTTTCTATATCGTGTAAGCTTTGCGATAACAAGATGTTGGAGTCATCAACATATAGCTGCATAAGTTGTGACTTTCACCTTCACAAGTTGTGTGCCAAGTTACCAAAAGAGTTGAACCACCCACTTCATGACCCGGGGCACCCCCTTACCTTTCGTGGATCTAGGGAGCAGTTCGAATGCAACGTGTGCTTAGAATATGACTACGGAGTCGGCTACAGCTGTTATCCCTGTGAATGTCATGTTCATGTGGGATGTGCTTCTGAAACACAAGTGATTAAGCACGACTGTCACCCACACCCACACCCGCTGCGCCCCTTCCTCAGAAACGCCTTGTTCAAGTGCGATTCTTGTAGCACCAAACACCCAGATGGCGTTTCCTACAGATGCACCACATGCCCCTTCTGGGTTCACGAGGACTGTGCTACATTACCCACAACCATCAAATATCGCGGTCACTCCCACCCTCTCGTCCTTCAACGTCATTTTGGCATTGTTCTAGATTGCGGAATCTGTGACGAAAGGTTTGATCGCACTTGGATGTACAAGTGTGTGGGATGTTTACACGCAGTTCATGTCAACTGCTTGGGGGAAAAATTACTGGCAGAGTAAGTGCATGTTTGGGAACTCGGTTTTGATAAAAATTGGGCATTTAATTCCGTTTGTTTCACTATTTTGCGATTCCGGTTAAAATCTGTTTTGAGCCAATAGTCTGCAGATTATTTAATCTCTACTTTTGCAGATTCTCTCACATTCTGCAGATTTTAGTCTGATACCAAACATACTAGGAATTTTCAACTACGTTAGATTTTCAGCCAACTTATTTTCTCTAAATTTTTTCAGCTGATTATTTAGACTTTTCAGTTGGTACCAAACAGGCCCTAGTAGTTAGGTTTCCTAATTGCAGCATTAATATTGAATCCTGATCTCTCCATTAGTTATGTTTCCCGTTCTAACTACTTCTATGCTAATTTGTGCATATCATCATATACACAGCATGAGCAATACATATGAAGCCGACGGTGATATTGATCTGACCAAATTGTTCCACGTGCCCGAGTCTTTCCAATATCACGACCTTGTTGCACTGATGATCCAGCACATGACCACGCATAACAAAAGCAAAAAGGAGATAGCGGTCAGCGAAGCTGGGGTTCTTTCTCATTTTAGTCACCAACATTCACTGACGCTTACTATTTGTGATGTGCAGAGCCCGGATGTGCTCTCCAAAAAGTACAAGAACAAGAACAATGGCATAATATGCAATGCGTGTTTGTTTCCTGTATCAACACAGCAATCGTACTATAGCTGTACGGTGTGTGGTAACAACTATATTCTCCATGAGTGGTGTGCCAAGCTACCTGATGAGTTTCAACACCCGATTCATCCACACCCACTCATTCTAAGGGGGCAAGGCCATGGAATATATGGTTTTAGAAAATGTTGGTTTTGTTGGAATGCTAGCAATGGGTTTGTCTACGAATGTAAAGATGAAGATGAAGAGTGTTTGAACTCCACGGATCTCGCGGATGATGAAGAAGTCAGGAATAATGCATATATGAACTCTGCGGTGGATATCAAGTGCGCTTGCTTACCTCATGCCATCTCACACAAATCTCACCCGCACCCTCTCAAACTCATAGATAACTGCTTTAACGAAGGGTGTGTTGCATGTCGTTATCAAACAAACGAACCGGCATATGGGTGCAAGAGCTGCTGCTTTTATCTTCATTCCACTTGCGCTTTGCAACCAATTACCATTGTGCACAGGTACGACAAACACCATCCCTTCATTCTAATTCAATCTCCCATTAAAGATGGCCCGGATGAGTATGTCTGTGAGTTCTGTGAGCGAAACGTAAATCCGAAGTGGTGGTTTTATCACTGTTTGTCCTGCGACCTGTCTGCTTGTGCTGACTGCATATTTGAGAAAGAACAAAGAGGAGGACAAACCTTTAATCCTAACGTCACTTACACATCGCGGGTCCATAATCACCCTCTCGCCATCGTTGATCTTGATCATACAAACGAGGATTCCCTATGTTCAACATGCCAGACATGTTTCGACTGTGACTTCGAAGCCGCCATACTTCAATGCACACAGTGTAACGTCATGTTCCATGCCGATGATGAGTGTAAAGGGGAAAAATATTCTCCATATCCACTTGTTTTGCAGCACCAGTATCCAAGCTAAATGTGGTGAAGTCTTATTATATACTAGCCGCTATGCGCGGGGTTATTGCTAGTTGATTATATGAGTATTGTAGCGTGGAATAAGGCAATATTGCACTTGTGTCAATGAAATATCTCTCAAATGATCTTATTTTATTTCTGCAATTGTCTTTTTAAACATCTGAATGTTCCTTGCATATTAGTATGTGTGTGTGTACGTGCTGGTCTTTTACATTTACCCACAAAAAATATTATTTGAGTGGTTATGGTCTTATTTGTGTATAGTACTTTGTTAAATAGAAATGTCCAACTGTGGTAAAAGACACCAAACTCTCCCTTTCTTTTGTCATTTTAAAACACCATAGTATGAAATAGGATTATCGCTAAATTCTCTGAACAATCGAGGGGAAGTATAAGGATGTACTTAACAAATAGAATGATCTTCATCAAGATAAAAGATATTTCAAGTTGATATTCTCCATAGGTAGGAAAAGTATGCATTACTTGGGTAACCCCTAAAAATAACTTCAGATGAAGCACTCGGTGGATCTTTTCATTTGTATGCGGAGTGTACGCAGAAATTTCAACACACAGCCATTCAAAATTTTATGTTATCATCAAGTTAAATTATCATGGTGGTCGAGATGTGGATGTTCCAATCCCAAACGGAAGTCGGCCACCGTTATGTGACTGTCGAAGACATCAGTAAAGAGAAAGCATCCTCGGGTCATTCCATAATCCATACTGAATATATGGCTGATAATTACATACCTGAGTATTTGTGTATTAGTTACATGCATAGTCAGCGACAATAATAAAACTCCACAATATGTGTCTTTCAGATGAAGCATGGATCTCTTGTTGTTAATACCTGACAGAATGATAATAAGAGTGACTTGTATTAGCATGTCAGTTGATGAGGGCAAAAGGTGAAAATCTGAAAATTTAAAATAAAAGTCGAGCAGGAGTAAAAAATACTACAAATTACAATTGTTATGGAGTCGGAGAATTGAAGCACGATCAAACATAGTAAAACTCCACATCATTATTAAGATGACCTGATCAAGCTATTCCCTCATTGGTAGGTGTTCTCTAAAATCATAGAAGTGAGGTTTGACACAACAAAACTTCATACAATTATTAAGATTATCTAGTTTGGTTTGAGCCAAAGAAGTGATGAGTAAGCTCTTCACTTATTCATTGGTGTTCTCCAAAATCTCTGCACCACCCAAAATTTTGAGGATAGCTTATGTGGTAAGGAATTTTCATTACATTTCTTCTCAAATGAGGGCAAGGATATTGAAAAAGTATATACAATTGTTATGTTAGGCCAATCCTGTTAGGATTCCAATACGCGAGAAACAAGAGGAAGCAAAAAAAACAATAACAAGATCAATAACACAAGAATTTACGTGGTTCACTAGTTTTGAGACTAGCTACATCCACGGCCAAACCAACCAATTTATTGATGAGAAGAGACAATACCAATTACAAGCACACACCAAGTCATGACCCTAACATCTACTTATATACTAGTACAAGACTTGGAGCCCAAGTAATGTCCAAAACTAATCCGAAACAAACTAGGAAATAATTCCTAAATTGTTTCCTGACCCAATAAGGACACTACCAAATATATTAGTCAAAGTAGACCCCTACAAGGAATCAAAGAGATTCCTTATTGCCAAAGTAATGTAATTACTTCCAAAAACTACCCTTTGACCATTCCATGCTAGGATTTTGAATCAACCAAAATATCCAACAAACCTCCACCTTGATTCAAACTCCATAGCTACCGAACCAATTCTTCTCATCAATCCAACACACCCAATTCGAGTGTATTCCCAATATGCGGAATTGAACACACTCCCAATGCGCCCCAACAAGCGCGTCTATGCGTCTTCAACAAACACAAAGACAATGTTTCCCAATAAACGCTCCCTAATGCACCATGACTAATGCATACCCCAACGTCACTCCAATGACACTTAGTGACAAAAGTGCCTATCAAACAATGTCATGCCAATTTGCGCCGCCACCCGCACCAGTGCGCAAAACCAATAACCGAAGCGCGCCAATCCAAGATCAAATCGCGCCACCAACCAATGCATGCACGATAACACGCCACCAACCCCGCGTGCCCAATAACACGCTCTCATGCTCCATGCCAGGAGCCCAAACCGCCCTCAAGGGGCCTAGAGAGTTACATCCTCCCTGAGCGTCCTCCTCCACCTGAAGCGAGATCTACAGGTGCACAATTCTTGGAACACTCCCTCTTCCAATGATGTTTCTTCCTCAATTTGCTAGTTGATTCGAGTCGCCTCCACCTAGACTTGAATCCTCCTAGTTGCCAAATCCAGATATAGATCCAGATCACTCGCCGGGTTGAGCACGCCATATCGATTGACGCATGCTGGAACCGAAAGCGTGCCGGATGTACTAAAACTAGATCCACAATACCAATGCTCCACAACAAGAGCCCGATAACTCCCCCAACAAGGAACTTGATAGCCTCCCAACAAAGGCTTGGTGTGCTTGCACCTCCTGTTTCAGAGGCCAACCAGCGGAAACCCAATCTTCCCATCAAACCCATATCTTGATCACGAACCAACGCCATTGCTCCTCTTGAATCTCAACGAACCTGGCTCTGATACCACTTGTTAGGATTCCAATACGCGAGAAACAAGAGAAAGCAAAAAAACAATAACAAGATCAATAACACAAGAATTTACGTGGTTCACTAGTTTTGAGACTAGCTACATCCACGGCCAAACCAACCAATTTATTGATGAGAAGAGACAATACCAATTACAAGTACACACCAAGTCATGACCCTAGCATCTACTTATATACTAGTACAAGACTTGGAGCCCAAGTAATGTCCAAAACTAATCCGAAACAAACTAGGAAATAATTCCTAAATTGTTTCCTGGCCCAATAAGGACACTACCAAATATATTAGTCAAAGTAGACCCCTACAAGGAATCAAAGAGATTCCTTATTGCCAAAGTAATGTAATTACTTCCAAAAACTACCCTTTGACCATTCCATGCTAGGATTTTGAATCAACCAAAATATCCAACAAATCCTTAATTGAATGTTTCACTGCACCAATACATATAGATTGGAAATGAGAAGGTGGGGAGCTTAAAACTTACAGTGGTTCATGTTCTTGAGTGGTTCATGTTCTTGAGTTTTGTTTTACACTGATTCATGCATATTCAATGAATTAAACAGTTTCTGCATAAGAGGGATCTCAAGAAGTTGGTGAAACGTTTCATTTCTCAATGCATAGAAAATGCAAAAAGTTGTGTCAAAAAATTTATTTCTCAATAACTGAGATGATTATGTGTTATTGAAGCCCAACTTGGCATGATTTGATTGGATTAGGCATGCCATGTGTATTGACACTTGGAGAAATAACATGCCACATGTCAGATGTATAATGCTTCTCAAATTCCACATGGTGCAAAGAGAAGACAATTCCCTTGCTTTTATATATAGATATAGATTATGAGAATTTATTTTACACTGGTTATTATTGATGGTTACATCGGATTTTAGTTAGTGTGACTTTTTACCCATAATTATTAATTTGTAACGTTTTCTCTATTAAACTTGTAATACTTTGTTTTGGGTAATTTTACATATTCAGAATTTTCTTCCCTTTGTTTCATTATCTTGACATTCATTTTTCAAACTAGAAATGATACTTGTTAGAATATGGTGGAACTTTCTGGAAAATTACTGGAATATTTTCTTTCTTTACTTAGCACGATTGTATCAAGTCAGTCTTGATCTTTAGGAGTGATTATAGGTTGTGATTGTATATTATTTTAGGCAAATATGGCTGTATATATTGCTGTAATCGTGAATCGAAGGATACACAGAAATTCAAACATCCCAAAACAGTGTTTACCTTTTTTCTTGGTATCAGAGCCAGGTTCCGATCTCCAGCGACCGGCAACCGTCAGCCTCGTCATATACCATGGAAGACAACCAAGCAGTTGTTCAAAAACCAGTAACTATGGAGGACCAATTGCAACTGTTATCTCAGTTAAACACCAATAGGGCATCCATAGAAACCTCAAACCAACCCATCCAAATTCTAGAAAAGTTAAACCACAAAAATTTCACAAAGTGGTCCAAGTTGATGCAACTTGAAATCGGAGGCAGGGGGAGGCTCAGTCACATCACCGCCCCACCACCACCTCCGGAGGATCCAGAATACACCAAATGGGCCCAGCGAGATGCTTTTGTGATTTCGTGGGTGATTGGTAATATTGAACCAGAATTGCAGAATCAGTTCCTCGATTACCCTACCGCAAGAGAACTGTGGAAGGGAATCGAAACATTATACGGAAGTAGCAAAGATGGACTCCAAATTTTTGACCTCACGGTCAGAGCAAACAGAGTACAGCAAGGAGTAGATCCAATCGAGATCTATTATAGCAAACTCACAGCAATTTGGAAGGAGATTGATAGAAGATTACCAAATCCGATGACTAGCCCGGAAGATAAAACGACTTTTAATCGTTTGACTCACCAAAACAGGTTGTACCAATTCCTTGCAGGGCTTGATGATACCCTTAACAAGGACCGGCGAGATATCCTCAACCAGGACCCCCTTCCAACTCCCGAGGAGGCATACGCAACCATCAGGAGAGAGATAGCTCGTCGTGGCATCATGAAGACCACTGCAACAACCACCACAATCCCCTCATCATATGACTCACCGGGGATTGGGAGTGGTTTCGCGGCCAAAGGGAAGGCTGAGAAACCGGTATTCCGGCGAGAAGATGAGAAATCGGGACTCAAATGTACCCATTGTGGTGGTACACGGCACACAAAGGATGGGTGCTTCAAAATTATAGGGTACCCAGAATGGTGGAACGATCGAAAGAAGAAAGAAGAGAAGAAAGGCTCAGGCAAGGCAGCGCTAAGCACCGGTGAAGCGGCGGCAACAATGTCAGACTCAGGTTTGAATGTGAAGAAGGAAGGTATGAAAACCTTAGACTCACTTTATGATAATGACTCAGGTAGTAATATACCTCTTTATAATAGCTTTGGTCTTTTGTCTACTGATAGTGAACCCAATTCTCCCCAACTAAAACCAGACACTACTACTACCTACCCAAAACCAAAATTCCCTAAACCCCTTAAACAAAAAACCCAAACACAACAAATTACCCATAAACCAAATAATGATGTTCGGCTGGTTTGCAAGTCCAATAAAAATCCTAGATGGATTTTTGATTGTGGAGCAACGGATACGATGACCTTTGACATTGATGATCTTGAAAATATCCATGCACCCACAAAAAATCATATACAAACTGCAAATGGGGAAAAACTTAAAGCTCAGGGCTCTGGTATTGTTAATATTTCAGATAACATTACATTATCAAATTGCCTTTTAATTCCCAATCTTTCCCATAAACTACTCTCTGTTAGCCAACTTACAAAAGACCTAAACTGTTCTGTTCTTATGACTTCTCATGGTTGTACTGTTCAGGATTCTCAAACGGGGAAGATTATTGGGCGTGGTATTGAAGAAGCTGGATTGTATTATGTTGATCAAATGCCTCAAAACGGTAGCGCAACGCTTGTTCGCGGGTCGGTCAAGCATCAACTTTGGACTTGGCACAGGCGATTAGGGCATCCGTCTTTAGGGTACTTAAAAAAGCTCTTCCCTTCCCTTTCTAGCTCGAACATTAGTCTTGATTGTGAAGCTTGTATTTTTGCAAAAAGTCACAAACATTCATATCCAAGTAGTGGTAGTCGAACTGATATGCCTTTTGTTTTGATACATTCCGATGTTTGGGGACCAGCTCCTGAGGTTAATAATCATGGTTTTTTATATTATGTTACCTTTATCGATGATTGCACTAGGATGAGTTGGGTGTATTTTCTTAAAAAGAAATCTGAAGTCTATAACACTTTTGTCTCATTCTACAAAATGGCCCAAACACAGTTTCAAAAACAGATAAGGATTCTTAGATCTGATAATGGGAGAGAGTATAAGAACATCGATATGGAAACCTTCATCAAAACAAATGGCCTCATTCACCAAACTACCTGTCCCGGTACCCCACAACAAAACGGTGTCGCCGAAAGGAAAAACCGAACCCTTTTGGAAATGACTCGGGCTATGATGATAGAATCTTATGTACCTGATCATTATTGGCCCGAAGCTATTGCCACAGCCAACTATCTCACCAATCGTCTTCCAACCAAAAGCCTAAATTTTTCCACCCCTCTTGATACCCTCAAAAACCATATCAATGTTTCTTCTACTCATTCCCTACCTCCCCGAATCTTTGGGTGTGTTGTGTACGTTCACTTGCCCAAAAACAGCCGTAATAAGTTAGAACCTCGGGCAGTTAAATGTGTCTTTGTGGGATATGGAATTAATCAGAAAGGGTATCGGTGTTTTGACCCAATCAAAAATCGACTATACACTACTATGGATTGTGACTTTGTGGAGACAGAATACTTCGATCACCACCTTAGATCACAGGGGGAGAATTCAGGGGTAGATTTAAGCTGGTTGGTCTATCCAAGGTTGGATGATCTTGACCCAAAAGAACAGGTAGGCAATACCACCGAGGCGGCTGATAACGTTGTACAGTTCAGTCATCTAGATACCTCGCCTAATGATCCTGTCCTGCCTGAGTCTCCAGCTCAGAATGAAAAAGAGGTATATACTCCTGAATTATGTCATATTTCTGAGTCTGAGTCTCCTGAGTCTACTAATATGCATTCTGAAGAAAGTGCAGAAATTGAAGAAAGTGCAGAAACAGATATTACTCCTATGTTTGATAACTTGAGTGGAGGAAGACAAACAACTTGCAAGTATCAGTTACCACCAAGAAGCACAAGAGGAATTCCTCCGAAGAGATATGATCCAGAGTATGAGGCTCAAAAGTCAAAATATCCGGTCAGTAAGCCGGGAGAAGGAAATTTGACTCGAGGAGCCAGAAACTATAACTCAGCCATGTATGCTGAGGACATTCCCACCACTACAGAAGAAGCTCTCCGAAGGGAAAATTGGAAAGCAGACATGGAAGATGAGATAAATGCACTTGTCAGGAACAACACATGGGATAAGTGTGTTCTACCCAGCAAGAAAAAACCTGTAGGATGCAGATGGGTCTTCACAATAAAGCGCAAGGCCGACGGGAGCATTGAAAGATATAAAGCAAGACTCGTGGCTAAAGGATATACTCAAACTTATGGGATAGATTACGGTGAAACTTTTTCTCCAGTGGCAAACTTCAACACAATCAGAGTTCTTTTCTCAGTTGCTGCAAACAAAAATTGGCCATTGCATCAGTTTGACGTTAAAAATGCATTCCTACATGGTGATCTTTCGGAAGAAGTTTACATGGAAGCACCACCGGGGTTCTCACAGGGCTTTGGTGAAGGAGAAGGATGCAAGCTGAAGAAGGAGCATGATTCGGAAGATTCAGTCTAGCCATGAAAAAATTCGGATATAAGCAAAGCAATGCTGATCATACCTTGTTCTATAAGAGAAAAGGTAACTTAAATACCTGTCTTATTATATATGTTGACGACATGATTATAACTGGAGATGATACAGAGGAAATAAAGCAGTTGAAGGAGAAACTTTTCAAAGAATTTGAAATGAAGGATCTTGGAAACTTGAAGTATTTTTTGGGAATAGAGGTACTCAGGTCAAAAAGGGGTATCTTTATCTCTCAAAGGAAGTATATTCTGGATTTCTTGACAGAGACAAGTATGTTAGACTGTAAACCAGCTGACACTCCTATGGTTATGAACCATGGACTTCAGATCCTTGAAGGTGCTGAATCAGTAAACCAGACACGATATCAGAGACTTGTTGGAAAACTGATATATTTGTCTCATACTCGACCTGATTTAGCATACGCAGTTGGGGTTGTTAGCAGATTTATGCATAAACCTCAAAAGCATCATCTGGAAGCAGTATATCGGATCCTGAGATACCTTAAATGGAACTCCTGGAAAAGGAGTCATTTATGAGAATCATGGTCATCTAGACCTTCACGCCTTCACAGATGCAGATTGGGGAGCAGATCGTGATGGCAGGAAATCTACATCAGGATATTTCACTCTTGTGGGAGGAAATCTAGTTTCCTGGAAAAGTAAACTGCAAAAAAAGGTGGTTGCTTTGTCTAGTGCTGAAGCAGAATTTAGAGGAATTGCAAAAGGAATCACTGAAGTTCTATGGCTTAGGAGACTCCTAACTGAGCTCGGGTATGCACCTAAGAAGAGTTGCAAGTTATACTGTGATAATAAGGCAGCTATATGAATATATGAGAATCCAGTTCAGCATGATCGCACAAAGCATGTGGAGATAGATAGACATTTCATTAAAGATCACCTAGACGAAAAGGTGATAAGTCTTCCCTTTGTTCGGTCAGAAGATCAATTAGCAGATGTTCTTACAATATCTGTTACCACACAAGCCTTTGAAAGAGCGTTATGCAAGTTGGGTGTTGGAGATCCTACAACCCAACTTGAGGGGGAGTGTTAGAATATGGTGGAACTTTCTGGAAAATTACTGGAATATTTTCTTTCTTTACTTAGCACGATTGTATCAAGTCAGTCCTGATCTTTAGGAGTGATTATAGGTTGTGATTGTGTATTATTTTAGGCAAATATGGCTGTATATATTGCTGTAATCGTGAATCGAAGGATACACAGAAATTCAAACATCCCAAAATAGTGTTTACCTTTTCTCTATATTGAATTTCCTGTGACTCTTTGCCAGTGCATGATTATCTTGTAACTTTTCCTTGCATATAGTTTGCATTATTTCTTATTCGCTGCGATTTAAATCCATTTCCCTCAACTCTTTAGTAGAAGTTCGGTTTATGCAATAGCAGCTGAGGACCTAACAATGGGGGCAGAGCTACTACAAGAGTACAACCGCCTTCTTTCAAACTTCACTACAAAGCAGCTCAGATGGGTGAGGCGGAAGATAACAAAACGGCGAATCTATTGGCTTGCCGTGCTCGAGAGTTGCAGAGTGACGAGGAATGGAGATATCCATCTTTCAAATGCGCTCAATATTGATGTAAACATTTCGCGTTCAGTTTAATGCAAGATATGTTTTATCCTAAAAAAAATGAATTTCAACACCGTTCCAGAATTGAAATAGAAATGTCAGGTCAATGCAATATAGTGAGAAAATGCTGATAATATAAGTTACCCAAAATAAAATAATACAAATTAAATTGAAAAATGTTACTAGTACTAACTAATGTTGGGCGCCCGAAATTCTCATAGGATTATAAATAATCTTTAGTTTGATTGTGGGAGGATCCTTGAGCAATTTATAAGCTCCGCCCGGATTTTCTTTATGGTTCCTTTCCGGGTCGTATGGTTCGATGGTCGAACGGGTACAGAGCATAGGAATTTAAACATTTTTATTAAAACAATATTCGTTTTTGTTTTTTCTCTCCTTCTCTTCCCTGTACTTCCTCTTTTTCTTCACCGCCGAGCAGTTTCTAGTCGAGATGTTACCTCCTTGGTAACCCCATGTCCACCACAAGCAGGGGTTTACAGCCCTTAGTCCGCCAGTCACCATGGGATCCATCCAAGTCCAATCCTCCAGGAACACCTATCAGCAACGAGGAAATCATGATATTCCTCCAGACCATCCAAAAGGGCCTCGCTAAAAACCGCGCGAACACCAATCGTCTTGAAGCTCGACCCCCTTACGCAACACCAATCGTCTTGAAGCCCCCTGCCCCCAATGGATTATTTGATCCATATTGATGTAGGGGGATTCATCTCCGCCTGTCGAATCGGGCTTTACGAAACCTCGAATAGAAGCACAGATCCAAGGCGATTACTTCCAGACGACAGAGGATGAACGATTCCAACTTGCGGCTATGTTGGTTGACAATCCCGCTTCAGAATGGTTTTGTTATTATCAGTCGAATAATAGTTCCTCCACATGGTTGGACCTTTTGCTAAAAGCCAAACACCGATCTGATCCGAACCATCACAAAGATTTTTTGGGCTTGCTATCTAAACTACAACAACGCACTACGGTTTTGGCATATCAGACAGAGTTCGAGAAGTTCTTGAACAAGGTCTCAGGAGTAGACGAATCGACACTTATATCGTGCAGGACTCCAGTAACCTCTGAAACAGGAAATTACGACGTACAATCCTTCCACCTTGGTCACCACTTTCGTATTAGCACGCGAACTATCCGCCTCGCAGCAGGAGCTACTTTAGGCGTACAAACCCGTGCCGAAACGTTCTTGGACTGCCAATCCCAACCGTTCGGTTTCACATCGGCAGTATCCTCACTCCCTCATCCAGCCACCACGACTACGCCGCATACAATGGTTAACAAAGCTTCAGGCCTGCCTATTATTAGTCTTAAAAGAGAAGAACGCGACGAGAGGTCACGTAAGGGGGGGTTGTGTTAGAAATGTGAAGAACAGTATGTTCGGGGACATCGTTGCAAGCCCATATTCATGTTGTTAGCAGCTCGTGAGGGGGATTTCGAGGACTCGTCACCAGCCCTGGACGATGATCAAGGTCTTATTAGTATCTTTGAGATTCTAGTGCATGGGCTCATCGATGGAGGTATCACACATAATTCATTCACCCATCTATGGCCGAACAACAGATTTTAGTTCTACATCCTGTTCCTCCGTTTTGTGTATATGTGAACAATGGCGAGTAGCTTCGTTTTTCGTATTGTTGCCCAAAAATAACAGGCTGCAGGGCAATGTCTTCGAGATTGATTTTTTTTATATATCAGTTCATGGGTTAGATGTTGTGTTAGGGTCCGGTAGCTACAGATGCCCGGTAAAGTGTCTCACGATTATGCCACTTTGACTCTGGGATTCATTTGGAACGACCGACCGGTGACGCTCTAAGGGGATATGTACGGTCGGTAGATGATCTCTTACAACAATTTATCTTCCCTTATGCAGACTGAACATGACATGGAAATGTACGAGTTGATTGCTTTCCCTCTTACTCACCAGAATGTGTTGTCCGACTTGGTTGACTTTCTATCTGATTTGCAAGATCATGCAGTAGCCACTGTCGAAGACTTCTTTTACTTCGAATGGACCAAACCTCAGAGCTCTTATCTGTAGGTCACCCAAACCAACTTACGCCTAGGAAATCAACAAATGACCTACTTTCAACTAAATGTTCTATATTTCATCATACCATAAACTCATAAACAAATAATATACATCTAACTTTTGTTAAATACATTCACCTCTCTACCCGATATTGATCGTGAAGGAGAGGAGGGATTTGGAAAGAATAAAGGAGAGGAGGTTGTCTTCTATATAAGCAAACAAATCAAAAGTTAATGAAATGGGCTTAAATGGGTTCTCGGGGCTGTTGTGTTGTTCAGAACCTGCTAGCATTTCAGGTTAACAGATTCGGTGGTAGCTATGTATGTAATCAACAATTTCATAATCAAGTATTCAAGTTCTTAAAGTATCACAAAGGGAGACTAATGAGGAGGATTGGAGGAAACTAGGGTTTACCGGAAAGTAAGAATAGCTCGCCGGAGATGGAGGAACAAAACAGCAGTGCGGACCGCCGAACGGACGACGGTGTCGGCTGAGGTCTGGGGCAGACGGCGAACTGCGTTGTTCTTCTTCGTCCGTTCCGTCTTCTTCATAAGCGGAGGGTTTTTATTTATTTTTTTGGTGAGGAGAATGTTAGAACTTTAATGAATAAAATATTGTAAAGGGTAATAAATACTAGGTCCTTTGTGTATTTTTTAACAAGTTAGAGGGCTTCCGCATATATTAAATAAAGGGTTTTTTTTTTTCTTTTTTGAGGAAGCCACTTAATCAAGCAACTCAGGAGGGGGAACCTACTACATCAAAATCTACTGCTCTCTCTAACCAATCTGGAAAGACATTATGTCATTGTTCCTCCTCATTAAGTTGTTTGGATCTTGCAGCTAACAGATGCGCTGGAGAGTTGAGTAGCTGTGGCACCCAACACACTTCTGCTGCTTCAAGACCACTAAAAAATCTACTATCTCCTTCAATAGGTCTGCTGAAATTGACAAATCATCCACCTTGCTTTTTGTTCGATACTTCAAAAGGTCCTCAAGAAGGACTCTCGCATCCCCTTCTATAATTAGCTTCTGAATGTTCTCCGCCAATGCCATTTGAATGCCCATCTTCATTGCTTCCACTTCTGCTTGTCTCGGGCTATCTCCTCCTCTCCTTCTAGTTGCTTTCGCCACTATAATTTCTCCGTTGCTCCCTCGGATCACAGCTCCACCGCCCATGATTCTGGACGACCAATCGAATGAGCCGTCAAAATTGATTTTGACAGAACTGTTCGTCGATTTAATCCATCTCACCATTGAAGCTGATTTGTCCCCACCGTTGAAGTTGCTCACTGTGTCGTCTACCCATTCTCTGACCTATGCTTCAACTGCGTGGCAGAAATCACCATCGACTTTCACTATTCCCTTGAAAACATGAGCATTACGAAGCTTCTAAACTTCCCAAAAGAAAAAGCAAATTTTGCTACGGTCACTGCTTGTAGGTCGGGTAAGCAGTTCGCTAAGCCAGTACTGGAATTTAACATGAATACTTAACATATGAACGTTGTAGCCCATTTGCACCCAAACTTTCCTCGTCTTCGAACATTGTGTAAGTAAATGGACCTCTGTTTCACCGTAGCAGCCACACATGGGGCAAATATTATCTATGAGCATATTCCGACGGATAAGATTTTTGGATGCAGGAATAGGTTCATAGAAACAACGCCAAATAAAATGTAAAACCTTCTTCGGACACTTAATTTTCCAAAGTAAAGAGAAGAAACTTGACCATGGGTTTTGATCTGCGAAGTTCGGACGATCTTCTTGAAGACTAATCGCAAAATTGTAACCGGATTTGACTGAATAAACGTCCTTCTCCTCATAATGCCAAACTAATATGTCCGGCCTAGGCGTCTCAGGGAGAGGAATTGCAGCAATGTCGTAAATATCCACATCCCACAAGAAAGCTTTTAGCATATTCACATTCCACGTCCTATCTGCATTCAAAAAAATAGCCCATACACAGCCCGACATGAATGCTTGGAGTGATAGCTTTGAAGTCGACATGATTCGGGACAATTGGATCTGAGATTGAGGCTAGGACTCCATCCCCAATACTCCACCTAAGACCTCTTTTCAGAAGATCTTTACCCGCTAGTATACTACGCCATGCAAAAGATGCTCATGTGCCAAGTTCTGATTCAAAAAGGGAGAGTGTGAAAAATATTTATCTCTTAACAAACGACTTAACAAAGAACCTGGGCGTTGAAGGATTCTTCATGCCTATTTAGCTAGGAGCGCCTGATTGAACTCTTTCATTTTCCTGAAACCTAGGCCTCCATCTTTCTTTGACCGTTGAATCTTGTCCCACGATAACCATGAAATCCCCCTCTCTTTATGTTGCTTGGACCACCAGAACTGTCTGATCAAGCTCTCTATCTTTTCACACATACCATCTGGTAATAGAAAACAACTCATAGTTTATTTAGGGATCGCTTGTGCCACAGCTTTGACTAGGAATTCTTTGCCCCCCCCCCCCACTAAAAGCGACTTTTCCTTTCAACCTTTGAGCTTGTTGCCGAATTTATCCACCGAAAATTGAAAGTGATCGATTTGTTACGTCCCATGGTGGACGGTAGACCCAGATACTTGTCATAACGTTCAACTTCCTGGACCCCTGCCATATCAATAATTGTTTCTTTGTCCTCGGCGGTCACACCTGCTGAAAAAACCATGGCTGATTTATTCAGATTCACCTGCTGACCTGATGCTTTTTCATAATTCTGCATAATTTTAAGAAGAGTATTTAAACTCTCCAGATTGGCACCTGTAAAAAATAGCGAATCGTCAGCGAAAAACAAGTGGGAGACCACTGGTCCCCTTGACGCCGTAACCCCTTCCAACCTACCCTCCTGAACTGCCTTGGAAACTGCTCTCGAGAGAAACTCAGTACAAATAAGGAAAAGATAGGGAGATTGCAACAACCCACTTATCCGTCTCGGACAAGACCTAGAGGGCGATGCTAAAGTAATGGTGGAAATCAAAAGCATAACATCCCTACTTAATTATTTATTACATAATATTAATTATCCAAAGAGTCTTTAGTTATTACATAAGTCTTTCCAAAACTACTACATAATCGTGAACTAGCCAACTACATCACTTCTCGTGCTGATAACCGCCTACGTGAGTCCCGTACCCTGCTACGCCATAGTCCTCAGCTCCTAAGCCTGCGGTGGGAAGGAAACAGGAACCGCAGTTTCAAAGTCAGTACAAAATACTGAGCAAGTGACACCCAAGCATGTAAAACGGATGAAGAATAAATATCTTTTCTTTTGCAATAACTCAGAACAGGAAATGAATATCATGAATAAAAATATTTTTTAAGAAACAAAAGCTCAACTGAAACTTCTCTTCTTTATTAAACTTCTTTCTTTTATAATATCCAAAACTCAGAAAAAAGTTGTATTGTTAATCTGTGTTGATACGCGGAAGAATCTATTATACTATCACTAGCAGGTGTGACCTTAAGTGCCGGCACCCCCCTAAGACTCCTCGCCGCCAGAGAGGTGAGTACATGGAGCGACCCGGCAGGTTGCGACCGGGTTAAAATAAGCGGGTCGAGTGAACGAAGTCAACACGACCAATCTAGATAAAAGCAATCACAACGATCCCGGCACAACTCTTTTCACTTTAATTAATTATGCATTAATGTTATTCGTATGACAGTATTAAACAGAACAACTTTTGAAAATGTAAAAACATCACAATTTAACATGAAAATAAACAACAAATATTTTGATACGAATATGAAAGTTAAACGAGACACGAAAGGAACTAGGTTCGCAAGACTTGGCATGTTCACTTACCTTACTTCCGTAGCAAAAGCACGTCCTAGCAGTGGCTCGGGCCTACCAAGACGTCACCTACAAATCGTGTCTTCTGCGTCAATAATTACTCAAATAAATGCTATAAGTTCTAAAGAGTATTTTCTTGATATCAATCCAAACCCCGCTAGTTAAATTTCTATCGTTTTATTATCTAGTTATAATTTTCTATAAACGAAACAACACGTCTATTTTTAAACGACTATTATTATTATTATTATTATTATTATTATTATTATTATTATTATTATTATTATTATTATTATTATTATTATTATTATTATTATTATTATTTAAAAGTGACTAATTAGATTGTTAAAAATATGAGCTAAAGATGAAATTATACTTAAGGACTATTTATAATGACAAATGATTTTTCGACTATTGTGTTTTTAGGAAAACTTTACACGATACTATAATATTTAGAACTAGTGAAAAGTCTAATTTTACAAGTTTGCAACCAATTTTATAAGCTAAATGATTAAACATTGTTTATTACAATTTTTTAACAAGAACGTTTCTATTATAATTTTTAACAAACCCTTTTACAATTTCTTCACCCGAATCAAATTTCCGGGACGAGGACGAAAACTATTATTTTTTGAAATTATTGTTAATCCAAAATTATTATTATTTTTATTTTTTAACTAAAAGTGTGGAGTTTAATTATATAAACCCTAAGTTATATTAAAAATCAACAAATACCCTATTTATTTCAAAAACAGTTATGCTAAAAGACTCTAGTCACCTCCTAGTTACTGAAAATACAAAACAGCCCCCTATGTCATGTTATAATAATTTCTGAAAAATACACTTGAACCCCTTTTTAACAACAATCTTGATTTAACTCCTCTACTCATGAAATTAGCTACCAAGTTTTGATTTTGATTACGTATAACAACTAAATAGAGGGTATAGAACGTACCTAGGCCAAAAATGGCCGGAAATCGTCAAGATATGAGCTGGGTCGAAGCCTCACTTCGGAGTCGCCGGAGTTGAAGCTCACACGCAGGCTTTAATGGCTTCTTTGGCCGGTTCTGAGCCTGCTGCTGACTTGTTCGGGGCCTTAGGAGCCTAATGGAATCGCTGGAAGAGAGGGAGAGCTGTGGCGGAGCTTCGGTGGAGCTTGGCCAAGTGGGTCGTCGGAATTAATGGTGAACGGCAGCGGCAGTGATGGCTTTTGCTACGCTGCTGCTTCTCTCCGGTTGCTCTGACCTCTCCTGGGTTCTTAACAGGGGAAGATAGGCTGAGAGAGTGAGCCGAAGGGGAGGGAGAAGGAGGTGGTGAAGTGGGTCTTCTCCGGTAGTTGTCCCGACGGGAGCACGACGGCGGGGTTACTGCTTCTCTCTCTGTCCCTCTTTGCTGGTGTGGTCTTCGAATAACAGAGAAAGTGAATGTGAGAGGGAGCAGAGGATGAAGGTGGTGGTGGGTTGCTTTTGCCGAAGCAACAACGATGGTGGTGATGACGATGTTGACGGTGGTTGTGGTGATGAAGGTGGTTGCTGGTTCTAGTGAGGGGGAGGTGGCTGGTGAGGCTCTTATATATAGCAGGTTGCTTGGTGGCCAAGTACTAGAGGGCGGTGGTGAAGCCTCCCGAAGTTTGGGGCGGTGTTGAAAGTTGGAGGCGGCTGTGTTGTTTTGCCGTGAAGGCAAAACTTGGTGAAGATGAGGTTGGGTGAAAGTATAGTGTGTGGGTGGAGTACCACTATTTCAAGTGATTGGGTGTGACAAACTCACCTAGTCTCGCGGTGGTCGGATACGCGTTAAAACTACAATTTTAGCTAAATTTACGAAACGTTAACGTATTAATTCACGACCGTTAATCCAACATTTATTCTAAAATTTTCTACAAACAAAACTCGAAAATCTATTCAAATATTATTTTGCCAATAAAATTATTATTATGCTTCTATAATGACCGTTTTACCCCTACTAATTAAACGGGGTATTACATCATTCCCCCCTTAAACAAAGCTTCGTCCTCGAAGCTAAAATCAGGAAACTAATCATGATTCTCATATAATCCAACAAGCAAGTATCTAACAAGATTAATATCACATGGCTGGCAAGTAATTTCACGTAACAAATAATAGCAAGTAGCCATTTTAAGATACACGTAATGCAACACGTAACACTAAATAAGGTCGTGGTCACATCTATCTAATTAAGTGGTCTTAGTCTCATTCGGGTTCTATGTCTCAAGGTCAAACGTATCTCAAAGGTATTCAAACATATCTCAAAGGTATTTAAGACGAGAAAATAGCAGACTAAGAGAAAATAGCGGACTAAGACGTAATAGTATCAAACAGAGGGTTGCATCCTCTCCCCCTTAGAGAGTGACGTCCTCGGAACTCCCTATACCTCATTAAATAAGTGTGGGTACTTCTTTCTCATCTCTTCTTCAGCCTCCGAAGTTGCTTCTTCCGTTTGGTGGTTGGTCCAAAGGACTTTGACCAGTTTGACACTCTTGGTACGCGTGTCTCTCGTCTTGGTGTCTAGTATCTTGACAGGTTGCTCCTCGTATGTTAGTGACGGGTCGAAATCTACTGGTTCCGGATCCAACACATGGGACGGATCTGGTACATACTTCTTTAGCTGGGATACGTGAAAAACATTGTGTACTAGCCCCAGATTTGATGGTAGGTCTAGTCGGTACGCAACTTCCCCTATTTTTTCAATAACATCGTATGGACCAATAAATTTAGGACTTCAATTTCCTCTCAGGTTGAACCTGGTTACTCTGTTAGTAGGTGAGACTCGCAGGAACGCCTTTTCTCCTACTTGGAACTCCAGTGGCCTTCTCTTCTGATTTGCGTATGACTTATGTCTGTCTTGGGCTGCTTTCATTCTTTGCTGGATGAGCCGTACTTGGTTCGTCATATCTTCGATCATCTGTGGGCCAATGATCACCGTTTCGCTGATGTCACTCCAACATAGTGGCGATCGACACTTCCTTCCATAGAAGGCTTCGTACGGTGCCATTCCGATGCTAGCATGATAACTATTGTTGTAGGAGAACTCTATTAATGGCAGTTTATCGACCCATGAACCTTGGAAGTCCATAACACAATCTCTTAACATATCTTCCAACGTCTGAATAGTTCTTTATGTCTGACTGTCTGTGGTTGGATGGAAAGTTGTGCTGAATTTCAGTTGAGTTCCCAGTGCTTCTTGAAGCGCCTTCCAGAAGTGAGAAAGGAAGTTAGGGTCTCTGTCTGAGATTATTGAACTCGGAACCCCATGATATCTCACGATGTTTCTGACGTACGCATCTGCCCTTTGCTCCATGTTCCACGTGTCTTTCATTGGAATAAATCGCGTCGTCTTTGTTAATCGGTCTACGACTACCCATATCTGGTTGAGTCCATTCTTCGACGTAGGAAAAGCTGTGACGAAATCCATTGATACAGAGTCCCACTTCCAGACTGGAACATCTAACGCTTGGAGTAGACCTCCAATCCTCTTGTGCTTGAACTTCACTTTGTGGCATGTTAGGCATCTAGCCACGAACTCGGCTATTTCCTTCTTCATATTGGGCCACCAGAATGTCTTCTTCAGATCCTTGTAAAGCTTATCGCCTCCAGGATGGACTGAATATGGAGTGTTGTGTGCCTTCTGCATCAGCTTCTTCTTAACCTCTGAACACTTTTGTGGCACGCACCATCTTCCTTTGTAGCGAATGCTCCCATCTTCGTGAATCTGGAACTCCTTGGCCTCTCCTGCTGCAATCTTCTTCTTGATCCTCTCGAGCTTCACATCTCTTGCTTGATTGCTTCGTATTTCTTCGAAAAAGTCTGGTACCGCTGCCAGGCTTCCGAGCAGCTTCTGTACTGTTCCTTGTTCCACCACTTCGATGTTGAGCTTCCGGAACTCGTGACATAACCAGTTCGACAAGATTACCATAGCGTTCACTGCATGGCTCGATTTACGACTTAGTGCGTCGGCGACTACATTAGCCTTCCCTTCGTGGTACTGGATGCGTAGATCGTAATCTTTGATAATCTCCAGCCATCTACGTTGCCTCTTGTTTAGTTCCTTCTGTGTGAAAATATACTTCAGGCTGCGATGATCTGTGTAGAGCTTGCAAACTGCCCCGTAGAGATGATGCCTCCATATCTTTAACGCAAACACTACGGCTGCTAGCTCCAGGTCATGCGTGGCATAATTCTCCTCGTGTGGTTTCAGCTGTCTAGACCCGTAAGCAATCACCCTTCGGTCTTGAATCAGCACACAGCCAAGCCCTTTCTTTGACGCGTCGCTATATACTTCGAACTCTCCAGAGTCATTTGGCAAAGCTAGTACCGGTGCCATAGTCAGCTTCTCCTTCAGAGTCTGGAACGCTTCTTCACAGCTGTCATCCCACTGATACTTTACCGCCTTCTTTGTCAACGTCGTCAACGGCCTGGCAATCTTCGAGAAATCCTTCACGAAGCGCCTGTAATAACCGGCTAAGCCAAGGAAGCTTCGAATTTCGGACACGTTCTTCGGGGTAGGCCAATCCTTAACCACTGAGACCTTCGAGGGGTCAACGGATATCCCTTCCTTGGAGATGATGTGACCTAGAAACGGCACACGGTCCAACCAAAAGTCACACTTGGAAAGCTTAGCGTACAGGTACTCTTTCCTCATGGTCTGCAATACTTCTCGGAGATGTTTCTCGTGATCCTCTCCGCTCTTCGAGTACACTAAGATTTCATCGATGAAGACAACCACGAATCGGTCCAAAAATGGCTTCATCACGCGATTCATCAAATCCATGAAAACCGCAGGTGCGTTGGTCAAACCGAACGGCATAATTGTGAACTCGTAGTGATCGTACCTTGTGCTAAAGGCCGTCTTTGGAATATCTTTATCGGCTACGCGGAGTTGATGATAACCAGATCTCAGGCCGATCTTGGAGAAAACACTGGCTCCTTGCAGCTGGTCGAATAAATCGTCAATCCGGGTTAGCGGATACTTATTCTTGATAGTGTCACTGTTTAGCTCCCGGTAGTCAATGCATAATCGCAAGCTTCCGTCTTTCTTCCTGACGAACAGTACTGGTGCTCCCCAGGGTGACACACTAGGTCGTATGTACCCCTTCTGTATAAGTTCTTGTACTTGTTCCTTCAGCTCCTTCAATTCCACAGGTGCCATCCGATACGGCGCCTTGGAAATTGGTGCAATCCCAGGTGCCAAATCTAAAGTAAATTCCACTTCTCGAAGAGGTGGCATTCTGGGAATCTCGTCGGGGAATACATCAGGAAATTCCCTCACGACTGGTATCTCATCCAACACATTTTCCTTCTGGGTTACGTCTTGGACATAACACAAGTAGGCAGGGTTCCCTTTCTTCACTTGGTTGACTATTGCCAGAGCTGACACTAGTCTAATCCGAGGCTCTGTGGGGATACCCCGGTAGGTGATCTTTTCTCCTTTAGGTCCCCTTAATCGAACCTTTTGGTCATAGCAGTTGATAACCGCCCGATACTTTCCCAACCAATCCATTCCTAGGATCACGTCTATGCCCCCTAGATTAAATCTTATTAAGTTGGCATGTAAGATGCTGGTTAGGATTTTTAGTTCCATCCCTTCATATACAGTGTCACAAATCGTTATTTGGCCTTCAGGTGTTGCTACTGGGATGAATATGCTAGATGAATTATGTAAACCCAGTTTATCAACAAATGCAGACGAAATAAAAGAAAATGATGCGCCAGAATCAAACAGTACGAAATCAGGGTGCTCATAAACAGAAAAAGTACCCGTAACAACTCCATGTGCAGCCCCTGCCTCGGTCTTGGTCATCACAGCAATTCTTCCCACGTTTGCATTCTGATTTCCTGCTCCTCCTGCTCCTGCCCCATTGTTGTTTCCGTATTCAGCGTTACCGTTTCCAATCCTGGGTTGACCTTCATTCAGGCCTGCGTTGCTTGGGTTGTAGTTCTGCTGCCTGCCATACCCATTGCCCCCGTTGTTCTGGTTGCGATTCCCATTCTGCTGGTTTCCAAACTGCTGGTAGCGCGCAAAGTTATTCCCGTTCTGCTGGCGGTTTCCCAGATAGTTGTTCTGCTGTAGCCTTCCAAAATTGCCGCCTTGGATTACTTTATGGTTCCTAGCTGGTTGCGAACGGCATTCATAGGACCGATGCCCCCTTTTACCGCAGTTGTTACAAGTGACAACATTTCCTGCGCAATCCTCTCCGGGATGGTTCCGTGGGCACCATTTGCAGAAATATCGCCAAACTTTCTGTGTCCCAGTGTTTTGCTGGTTGCCACGATGCTGCCCTTGGTTACCTCCTCCATTGTTAGGCCTGAATTTCTGGATTCCCTTGGCAAAGTTGTTGCTTCCTCCGACCTCTTCCAGCTTACGCTTCTTGCGTTTTTCTTCTTGGGTGACACGAACCCGCCAGATGTCTGCAGCCCTGTCGTAGGCTTCGTGAAGTGTGGAGTAGGTCCTGCTCAGTATAGACTCTTGCAGCCTCTCATGCAATCCACCGATGAATCGGGAAACTTTGGAATCCTGGCCAGGTACCATGTTCCCCACGAATCGTGTCAATTCAGTAAATTTTCGGAAATACTCTGTCACTGAGTCGTTCCCCTGCTGTAGGTTCTGGAATTCCTGTTCCTTGCTCCTCTTCACATGGTGAGGGCAAAAACGAGCTCTAAGCGCAGTTTGAAGTGCTTCCCAGTTGAATTTGGGATCAGCCAGGAGTGTTTCTCGCGCATTCCTCCACCAGAGGTTTGCTTCACTCTTCAAGTAAAAGACTGCGCAGTTGACTTTCTTACCATCGGGGCATTCTATTGTCTCCAGAATTTTATCCATTTCCACGATCCAGTCTTCTAACTCGACAGGATCTTCTCTCCCAGTGTACTCCATCGGTTTCATCTCAGCTACTTTCTTGGCCCAGTTAGTTCCTGTCTGTCCCCCGTTGTTCATCATCTGGGTCATTTGGGTGAAGAATTGCTCCATGGAGATGTTATCAACCATCAGTCCTGTTCAAACTTACCTATATAGTGATAATGGAGTGGTCTATGAGTCATGTCCTATGGTATCCTTGGTTATGGTCGCGGGAACCTCAATAATCACGTCATGTGTTCACAAAAAATAAATCCAGAATAAACATAAAATAACACGCATAACATAGCATTTCTATAATAAGGAACATAATGCTCATGTCTGTAACCTATCCAACATAATTCAAATTTTGCTTTCCTCCTTTTCACTATAATGATCAAAGATAGTAATAATAACTCATGAAACTCGCAAAACATGATATGGGTGGGCGGGAATACTCAAGACCCATCTCCTAAGCTACCCATAACCCGAACGGCTTTCCAATTTTTAATTATCTTGCCCTATGTTCATTTTAAGTTGCCCTACGGGTTTTTAATTCTTTTTTATGGATTGCCTGCTCTAATACCACCTGCAACAACCCCCTTATCCGGCTCGGACAAGACCGGGAGGGCGATGCTAAAGTAATGGCGGAAATCAAAAGCATAACATCCCTACTTAATTATTTATTACATAATATTAAACATCCAAAGAGTCTTTAGTTATTACATAAGTCTTTCCAAAACTACTACATAATCGTGAACTAGCCAACTACATCACTACTCGTGCTGATAATCGTCTACGTGAGTCCCGTACCCTGCTACGCCATAGTCCACAGCTCCTAAGCCTGCGGTGGGAAGGAAACAGGAACCGCAGTTTCAAAGTCAGTACAAAATACTGAGCAAGTGACACCCAAGCATGTAAAACGGATGAAGAATAAATATCTTTTCTTTTGCAATAACTCAGAACAGGAAATGAATATCGGGAATAAAAATAACTTTTAAGAAACAAAAGCTCAACTGAAACTTCTCTTCTTTATTAAACTTCTTTCTTTTATAATATCCAAAACTCAGAAAAAAGATGTATTGTTAATCTGTGTTGATACGGGGAAGAATCTACAATACTATCACTAGCAGCCATGACCTTAAGTGCCGGCACCCCCCCCCCCCCTTAAGACTCCTCGCGGCCAGAGAGGTGAGTACATGGAGCGACCCGGCAGGTTGCGACTGGGTTAAAATAAGCGGGTCGAGTGAACGAAGTCAACACGACCAATCTAGATAAAAGCAATCACAACGATCCCCGCACAACTCTTTCCACTTTAATTAATTATGCATTAATGTTATTCGTGTGACAGTATTAAACAGAACAACTTCTGAAAATGTAAGAACATCACAATTTAACATGAAAATAAACAACAAATATTTTGAGACGAATATGAAAGTTAAAACGAGACACGAAAGGAACTAGGCTCGCAAGACTTGGCATGTTCACTTGCCTTACTTCCGTAGCAAAAGCACGTCCTAGCAGTGGCTCGGGCCTACCAAGACGTCACCTACAAATCGTGTCTTCTGCGTCAATAATTACTCAAATAAATGCTATAAGTTCTAAAGAGTATTTTCTTGATATCAATCCAAACCCCGCTAGTTAAATTTCTATCGTTTTATTATCTAGTTATAATTTTCTATAAACGAAACAACACGTCTATTTTTAAACGACTATTATTATTATTATTATTATTATTATTATTATTATTATTATTATTATTATTATTATTATTATTATTATTATTATTATTATTATTATTATTTAAAAGTGACTAATTAGATTGTTAAAAATATGAGCTAAAGATGAAATTATACTTAAGGACTATTTATAATGACAAATGATTTTTCGACTATTGTGTTTTTAGGAAAACTTTACACGATACTATAATATTTAGAACTAGTGAAAAGTCTAATTTTACAAGTTTGCAACCAATTTTATAAGCTAAATGATTAAACATTGTTTATTACAATTTTTTAACAAGAACGTTTCTATTATAATTTTTAACAAACCCTTTTACAATTTCTTCACCCGAATCAAATTTCCGGGACGAGGACGAAAACTATTATTTTTTGAAATTATTGTTAATCCAAAATTATTATTATTTTTATTTTTTAACTAAAAGTGTGGAGTTTAATTATATAAACCCTAAGTTATATTAAAAATCAACAAATACCCTATTTATTTCAAAAACAGTTATGCTAAAAGACTCTAGTCACCTCCTAGTTACTGAAAATACAAAACAGCCCCCTATGTCATGTTATAATAATTTCTGAAAAATACACTTGAACCCCTTTTTAACAACAATCTTGATTTAACTCCTCTACTCATGAAATTAGCTACCAAGTTTTGATTTTGATTACGTATAACAACTAAATAGAGGGTATAGAACGTACCTAGGCCAAAAATGGCCGGAAATCGTCAAGATATGAGCTGGGTCGAAGCCTCACTTCGGAGTCGCCGGAGTTGAAGCTCACACGCAGGCTTTAATGGCTTCTTTGGCCGGTTCTGAGCCTGCTGCTGACTTGTTCGGGGCCTTAGGAGCCTAATGGAATCGCTGGAAGAGAGGGAGAGCTGTGGCGGAGCTTCGGTGGAGCTTGGCCAAGTGGGTCGTCGGAATTAATGGTGAACGGCAGCGGCAGTGATGGCTTTTGCTACGCTGCTGCTTCTCTCCGGTTGCTCTGACCTCTCCTGGGTTCTTAACAGGGGAAGATAGGCTGAGAGAGTGAGCCGAAGGGGAGGGAGAAGGAGGTGGTGAAGTGGGTCTTCTCCGGTAGTTGTCCCGACGGGAGCACGACGGCGGGGTTACTGCTTCTCTCTCTGTCCCTCTTTGCTGGTGTGGTCTTCGAATAACAGAGAAAGTGAATGTGAGAGGGAGCAGAGGATGAAGGTGGTGGTGGGTTGCTTTTGCCGAAGCAACAACGATGGTGGTGATGACGATGTTGACGGTGGTTGTGGTGATGAAGGTGGTTGCTGGTTCTAGTGAGGGGGAGGTGGCTGGTGAGGCTCTTATATATAGCAGGTTGCTTGGTGGCCAAGTACTAGAGGGCGGTGGTGAAGCCTCCCGAAGTTTGGGGCGGTGTTGAAAGTTGGAGGCGGCTGTGTTGTTTTGCCGTGAAGGCAAAACTTGGTGAAGATGAGGTTGGGTGAAAGTATAGTGTGTGGGTGGAGTACCACTATTTCAAGTGATTGGGTGTGACAAACTCACCTAGTCTCGCGGTGGTCGGATACGCGTTAAAACTACAATTTTAGCTAAATTTACGAAACGTTAACGTATTAATTCACGACCGTTAATCCAACATTTATTCTAAAATTTTCTACAAACAAAACTCGAAAATCTATTCAAATATTATTTTGCCAATAAAATTATTATTATGCTTCTATAATGACCGTTTTACCCCTACTAATTAAACGGGGTATTACATCATTCCCCCCTTAAACAAAGCTTCGTCCTCGAAGCTAAAATCAGGAAACTAATCATGATTCTCATATAATCCAACAAGCAAGTATCTAACAAGATTAATATCACATGGCTGGCAAGTAATTTCACGTAACAAATAATAGCAAGTAGCCATTTTAAGATACACGTAATGCAACACGTAACACTAAATAAGGTCGTGGTCACATCTATCTAATTAAGTGGTCTTAGTCTCATTCGGGTTCTATGTCTCAAGGTCAAACGTATCTCAAAGGTATTCAAACATATCTCAAAGGTATTTAAGACGAGAAAATAGCAGACTAAGAGAAAATAGCGGACTAAGACGTAATAGTATCAAACAGAGGGTTGCATCCTCTCCCCCTTAGAGAGTGACGTCCTCGGAACTCCCTATACCTCATTAAATAAGTGTGGGTACTTCTTTCTCATCTCTTCTTCAGCCTCCGAAGTTGCTTCTTCCGTTTGGTGGTTGGTCCAAAGGACTTTGACCAGTTTGACACTCTTGGTACGCGTGTCTCTCGTCTTGGTGTCTAGTATCTTGACAGGTTGCTCCTCGTATGTTAGTGACGGGTCGAAATCTACTGGTTCCGGATCCAACACATGGGACGGATCTGGTACATACTTCTTTAGCTGGGATACGTGAAAAACATTGTGTACTAGCCCCAGATTTGATGGTAGGTCTAGTCGGTACGCAACTTCCCCTATTTTTTCAATAACATCGTATGGACCAATAAATTTAGGACTTCAATTTCCTCTCAGGTTGAACCTGGTTACTCTGTTAGTAGGTGAGACTCGCAGGAACGCCTTTTCTCCTACTTGGAACTCCAGTGGCCTTCTCTTCTGATTTGCGTATGACTTATGTCTGTCTTGGGCTGCTTTCATTCTTTGCTGGATGAGCCGTACTTGGTTCGTCATATCTTCGATCATCTGTGGGCCAATGATCACCGTTTCGCTGATGTCACTCCAACATAGTGGCGATCGACACTTCCTTCCATAGAAGGCTTCGTACGGTGCCATTCCGATGCTAGCATGATAACTATTGTTGTAGGAGAACTCTATTAATGGCAGTTTATCGACCCATGAACCTTGGAAGTCCATAACACAATCTCTTAACATATCTTCCAACGTCTGAATAGTTCTTTATGTCTGACTGTCTGTGGTTGGATGGAAAGTTGTGCTGAATTTCAGTTGAGTTCCCAGTGCTTCTTGAAGCGCCTTCCAGAAGTGAGAAAGGAAGTTAGGGTCTCTGTCTGAGATTATTGAACTCGGAACCCCATGATATCTCACGATGTTTCTGACGTACGCATCTGCCCTTTGCTCCATGTTCCACGTGTCTTTCATTGGAATAAATCGCGTCGTCTTTGTTAATCGGTCTACGACTACCCATATCTGGTTGAGTCCATTCTTCGACGTAGGAAAAGCTGTGACGAAATCCATTGATACAGAGTCCCACTTCCAGACTGGAACATCTAACGCTTGGAGTAGACCTCCAATCCTCTTGTGCTTGAACTTCACTTTGTGGCATGTTAGGCATCTAGCCACGAACTCGGCTATTTCCTTCTTCATATTGGGCCACCAGAATGTCTTCTTCAGATCCTTGTAAAGCTTATCGCCTCCAGGATGGACTGAATATGGAGTGTTGTGTGCCTTCTGCATCAGCTTCTTCTTAACCTCTGAACACTTTTGTGGCACGCACCATCTTCCTTTGTAGCGAATGCTCCCATCTTCGTGAATCTGGAACTCCTTGGCCTCTCCTGCTGCAATCTTCTTCTTGATCCTCTCGAGCTTCACATCTCTTGCTTGATTGCTTCGTATTTCTTCGAAAAAGTCTGGTACCGCTGCCAGGCTTCCGAGCAGCTTCTGTACTGTTCCTTGTTCCACCACTTCGATGTTGAGCTTCCGGAACTCGTGACATAACCAGTTCGACAAGATTACCATAGCGTTCACTGCATGGCTCGATTTACGACTTAGTGCGTCGGCGACTACATTAGCCTTCCCTTCGTGGTACTGGATGCGTAGATCGTAATCTTTGATAATCTCCAGCCATCTACGTTGCCTCTTGTTTAGTTCCTTCTGTGTGAAAATATACTTCAGGCTGCGATGATCTGTGTAGAGCTTGCAAACTGCCCCGTAGAGATGATGCCTCCATATCTTTAACGCAAACACTACGGCTGCTAGCTCCAGGTCATGCGTGGCATAATTCTCCTCGTGTGGTTTCAGCTGTCTAGACCCGTAAGCAATCACCCTTCGGTCTTGAATCAGCACACAGCCAAGCCCTTTCTTTGACGCGTCGCTATATACTTCGAACTCTCCAGAGTCATTTGGCAAAGCTAGTACCGGTGCCATAGTCAGCTTCTCCTTCAGAGTCTGGAACGCTTCTTCACAGCTGTCATCCCACTGATACTTTACCGCCTTCTTTGTCAACGTCGTCAACGGCCTGGCAATCTTCGAGAAATCCTTCACGAAGCGCCTGTAATAACCGGCTAAGCCAAGGAAGCTTCGAATTTCGGACACGTTCTTCGGGGTAGGCCAATCCTTAACCACTGAGACCTTCGAGGGGTCAACGGATATCCCTTCCTTGGAGATGATGTGACCTAGAAACGGCACACGGTCCAACCAAAAGTCACACTTGGAAAGCTTAGCGTACAGGTACTCTTTCCTCATGGTCTGCAATACTTCTCGGAGATGTTTCTCGTGATCCTCTCCGCTCTTCGAGTACACTAAGATTTCATCGATGAAGACAACCACGAATCGGTCCAAAAATGGCTTCATCACGCGATTCATCAAATCCATGAAAACCGCAGGTGCGTTGGTCAAACCGAACGGCATAATTGTGAACTCGTAGTGATCGTACCTTGTGCTAAAGGCCGTCTTTGGAATATCTTTATCGGCTACGCGGAGTTGATGATAACCAGATCTCAGGCCGATCTTGGAGAAAACACTGGCTCCTTGCAGCTGGTCGAATAAATCGTCAATCCGGGTTAGCGGATACTTATTCTTGATAGTGTCACTGTTTAGCTCCCGGTAGTCAATGCATAATCGCAAGCTTCCGTCTTTCTTCCTGACGAACAGTACTGGTGCTCCCCAGGGTGACACACTAGGTCGTATGTACCCCTTCTGTATAAGTTCTTGTACTTGTTCCTTCAGCTCCTTCAATTCCACAGGTGCCATCCGATACGGCGCCTTGGAAATTGGTGCAGTCCTAGGTGCCAAATCTAAAGTAAATTCCACTTCTCGAAGAGGTGGCATTCTGGGAATCTCGTCGGGGAATACATCAGGAAATTCCCTCACGACTGGTATCTCATCCAACACATTTTCTTTCTGGGTTACGTCTTGGACATAACACAAGTAGGCAGGGTTCCCTTTCTTCACTTGGTTGACTATTGCCAGAGCTGACACTAGTCTAATCCGAGGCTCTGTGGGGATACCCCTGTAGGTGATCTTTTCTCCTTTAGGTCCCCTTAATCGAACCTTTTGGTCATAGCAGTTGATAACCGCCCGATACTTTCCCAACCAATCCATTCCTAGGATCACGTCTATGCCCCCTAGATTAAATCTTATTAAGTTGGCATGTAAGATGCTGGTTAGGATTTTTAGTTCCATCCCTTCATATACAGTGTCACAAATCGTTATTTGGCCTTCAGGTGTTGCTACTGGGATGAATATGCTAGATGAATTATGTAAACCCAGTTTATCAACAAATGCAGACGAAATAAAAGAAAATGATGCGCCAGAATCAAACAGTACGAAATCAGGGTGCTCATAAACAGAAAAAGTACCCGTAACAACTCCATGTGCAGCCCCTGCCTCGGTCTTGGTCATCACAGCAATTCTTCCCACGTTTGCATTCTGATTTCCTGCTCCTCCTGCTCCTGCCCCATTGTTGTTTCCGTATTCAGCGTTACCGTTTCCAATCCTGGGTTGACCTTCATTCAGGCCTGCGTTGCTTGGGTTGTAGTTCTGCTGCCTGCCATACCCATTGCCCCCGTTGTTCTGGTTGCGATTCCCATTCTGCTGGTTTCCAAACTGCTGGTAGCGCGCAAAGTTATTCCCGTTCTGCTGGCGGTTTCCCAGATAGTTGTTCTGCTGTAGCCTTCCAAAATTGCCGCCTTGGATTACTTTATGGTTCCTAGCTGGTTGCGAACGGCATTCATAGGACCGATGCCCCCTTTTACCGCAGTTGTTACAAGTGACAACATTTCCTGCGCAATCCTCTCCGCGATGGTTCCGTGGGCACCATTTGCAGAAATATCGCCAAACTTTCTGTGTCCCAGTGTTTTGCTGGTTGCCACGATGCTGCCCTTGGTTACCTCCTCCATTGTTAGGCCTGAATTTCTGGATTCCCTTGGCAAAGTTGTTGCTTCCTCCGACCTCTTCCAGCTTACGCTTCTTGCGTTTTTCTTCTTGGGTGACACGAACCCGCCAGATGTCTGCAGCCCTGTCGTAGGCTTCGTGAAGTGTGGAGTAGGTCCTGCTCAGTATAGACTCTTGCAGCCTCTCATGCAATCCACCGATGAATCGGGAAACTTTGGAATCCTGGCCAGGTACCATGTTCCCCACGAATCGTGTCAATTCAGTAAATTTTCGGAAATACTCTGTCACTGAGTCGTTCCCCTGCTGTAGGTTCTGGAATTCCTGTTCCTTGCTCCTCTTCACATGGTGAGGGCAAAAACGAGCTCTAAGCGCAGTTTGAAGTGCTTCCCAGTTGAATTTGGGATCAGCCAGGAGTGTTTCTCGCGCATTCCTCCACCAGAGGTTTGCTTCACTCTTCAAGTAAAAGACTGCGCAGTTGACTTTCTTACCATCGGGGCATTCTATTGTCTCCAGAATTTTATCCATTTCCACGATCCAGTCTTCTAACTCGACAGGATCTTCTCTCCCAGTGTACTCCATCGGTTTCATCTCAGCTACTTTCTTGGCCCAGTTAGTTCCTGTCTGTCCCCCGTTGTTCATCATCTGGGTCATTTGGGTGAAGAATTGCTCCATGGAGATGTTATCAACCATCAGTCCTGTTCAAACTTACCTATATAGTGATAATGGAGTGGTCTATGAGTCATGTCCTATGGTATCCTTGGTTATGGTCGCGGGAACCTCAATAATCACGTCATGTGTTCACAAAAAATAAATCCAGAATAAACATAAAATAACACGCATAACATAGCATTTCTATAATAAGGAACATAATGCTCATGTCTGTAACCTATCCAACATAATTCAAATTTTGCTTTCCTCCTTTTCACTATAATGATCAAAGATAGTAATAATAACTCATGAAACTCGCAAAACATGATATGGGTGGGCGGGAATACTCAAGACCCATCTCCTAAGCTACCCATAACCCGAACGGCTTTCCAATTTTTAATTATCTTGCCCTATGTTCATTTTAAGTTGCCCTACGGGTTTTTAATTCTTTTTTATGGATTGCCTGCTCTAATACCACCTGCAACAACCCCCTTATCCGGCTCGGACAAGACCGGGAGGGCGATGCTAAAGTAATGGCGGAAATCAAAAGCATAACATCCCTACTTAATTATTTATTACATAATATTAAACATCCAAAGAGTCTTTAGTTATTACATAAGTCTTTCCAAAACTACTACATAATCGTGAACTAGCCAACTACATCACTACTCGTGCTGATAATCGTCTACGTGAGTCCCGTACCCTGCTACGCCATAGTCCACAGCTCCTAAGCCTGCGGTGGGAAGGAAACAGGAACCGCAGTTTCAAAGTCAGTACAAAATACTGAGCAAGTGACACCCAAGCATGTAAAACGGATGAAGAATAAATATCTTTTCTTTTGCAATAACTCAGAACAGGAAATGAATATCGGGAATAAAAATAACTTTTAAGAAACAAAAGCTCAACTGAAACTTCTCTTCTTTATTAAACTTCTTTCTTTTATAATATCCAAAACTCAGAAAAAAGATGTATTGTTAATCTGTGTTGATACGGGGAAGAATCTACAATACTATCACTAGCAGCAATGACCTTAAGTGCCGGCACCCCCCCCCCCTAAGACTCCTCGCGGCCAGAGAGGTGAGTACATGGAGCGACCCGGCAGGTTGCGACTGGGTTAAAATAAGCGGGTCGAGTGAACGAAGTCAACACGACCAATCTAGATAAAATCAATCACAACGATCCCCGCACAACTCTTTCCACTTTAATTAATTATGCATTAATGTTATTCGTGTGACAGTATTAAACAGAACAACTTCTGAAAATGTAAGAACATCACAATTTAACATGAAAATAAACAACAAATATTTTGAGACGAATATGAAAGTTAAAACGAGACACGAAAGGAACTAGGCTCGCAAGACTTGGCATGTTCACTTGCCTTACTTCCGTAGCAAAAGCACGTCCTAGCAGTGGCTCGGGCCTACAAAGACTTCACCTACAAATCATGTCTTCTACCTCAATAATTACTCAAATAAATGCTATAAGTTCTAAAGAGTATTTTCTTGATATCAATCCAAACCCCGCTAGTTAAATTTCTATCGTTTTATTATCTAGTTATAATTTTCTATAAACGAAACAACACGTCTATTTTTAAACGACTATTATTATTATTATTATTATTATTATTATTATTATTATTATTATTATTATTATTATTATTATTATTATTATTATTATTTAAAACTGACTAATTAGATTATTAAAAATATGAGCTAAAGATGAAATTATACTTAAGGACTATTTATAATGACAAATGATTTTTCGACTATTATGTTTTTAGGAAAACTTTACACGGTACTATAATATTTAGAAATAGTGAAAAGTCTAATTTTACAAGTTTGCAACTAGTTTTATAAGCTAAGTGATTAAACATTGTTTATTACAAGTTTTTAACAAGAACGTTTCTATTATAATTTTTAACAAACCCTTTTACAATTTCTTCACCCGAATCATTTTCGGGACGAGGACGAAATCTATTTTTTTTAGAAATTATTGTTAATCCAAAATTATTATTATTATTATTATTATTATTATTATTAACTAAAAGTGTGGAGTTTAATTATATAAACCCTAAGTTATATTAAAAATCAACAAATACCCTATTTATTTCAAAAACAGTTATGTTAAAAGAGTCTAGTCACCTCCTAGTTTCTGAAAATACAAAACAGCCCCCTATGTCATGTTATAATAATTTCTGAAAAATACACTATAACCCCTTTTTAACAACAATCTTGATTTAACTCCTCTACTCATGAGTTTAGCTACCAAGTTTTGATTTTGATTACGTATAACAAATAAATAGAGGGTATAGAACGTACCTAGGCCAAAAATGGCCGGCAATCGTCAAGATATGAGCTGGGTCGAAGCCTCACTTCGGAGTCGCCGGAGTTGAAGCTCACACGCCGGCTTTAATGGCTTCTTTAGGCGGTTTTGAGCCTGCTGCTGACTTGGTCGGGGCCTTAGGAGCCTAATGGAAGCGCTGGAAGATAGGGAGAGCTCTGGCGGAGCTTCGGTGGAGCTTGGCCAAGTGGGTCGCCGGAATTAATGGTGAACGGCGGGGGCAGTTGCTTTTGCTACTGCTGCTGCTTCTCTCCCGTTGCTCTTACCTCTCCTGGGTTCTTAACAGGGGAAGAGAGGCTGAGAGAGTGAGCCAAAGGGGAGGGCGAAGGAAGTGGTGAAGTGGGTCTTCTCTGGTGGTTGTCCCGACGGGAGCACGACGGCGGGGTTACTGCTTCTCTCTCTGTCCCTCTTTGCTGGTGTGGTCTTCGAATAACAGAGAGAAAGTGAATGTTAGAGGGAGCAAAGGATGAAAGTGGTGGTGGTGGGTTGCTTTTGCCGAAGCAACAACGATGGTGGTGATGACGATGTTGACGGTGGTTGTGGTGATGAAGGTGGCTGCTGGTTCTGGTGAGGGGGAGGTGGCTGGTGAGGCTCTTAAATAGAGCAGGTTGCTTGGTGGCCAAGTACTAGAGGGAGGTGGTGAAGCCTCCCGAAGGTTGGGGCGGTGTTGAAAGTTGGAGGCGGTTGTGTTTTTTTGCCGTGAAGGCAAAACTTGGTGAAGATGAGGTTGGGTGAAAGTATAGTGTGTGGGTGGAGTACCACTATTTCAAGTGATTGGGTGTGACAAACTCACCTAGTCTCGCGGTGGTCGGATACGCGTTAAAACTACAATTTTAGCTAAATTTACAAAACGTTAACGTATTAATTCACGACCGTTAATCCAATATTTATTCTAAAATTTTCTACAAAAGAAACTCGAAAATCTATTCAAATATTATTTTGCCAATAAAATTATTATTATGCTTCTATAATGACCGTTTTACCCCTACTAATTAACGGGGTATTACATCGATAAAAGGGCAAACCTGTCTTATTCCCCTTTCCGGGACTACATTCCCCACCACTACACCGTTTCTGATGAAATCATATTTAACCGTTGAGATGCATCTAAAGATCGGACCCGTGAAGTTGGGGCCGAACCCTAGATGGGTCAAAGCTTTTATCAAAAAACTCAATTCCACTTTGTCATAAGCTTTGCTCATATCAATCTTCAGAGCCACATAACCCTTCTTCCCATTCTTTCTAGTTTTGAGGGAATGTCTCACCTCAAAAGCTGTTAAGATATTGTCTGTAATCAGCCAACCAGGGAAAAAAGCACTCTGATGTTCATCAATTAGTTCTGGTAACAACTTCTTTAGTCTATTCGCGATAGTCTTGGACACAATCTTATATAGAACCGAACATAAACTAATGGGGCGGTACTCACCAGGTGTTCTTGGTTGATTTGTTTTTGGGATCAGTGTTATGATAGTAGAGTTAAAAACACTCGGATCCGCTCCATTATTGAGAACATCCAGAACTGTCTTCGTCACTTAATACTTTACTATTTGCCAGTATTTTTGAAAAAACCCTGCATTAAAACCATCAAGGCCCGGAGCTTTGTCTGGAGTCATTTGAAACAGTGCCACCTTTACTTCTTATGCAGTGTACTCCTTTTCCATCGAATCTTTGTCATCAGTAGAGATTCTACTATCAAACACACTTAACATTGCGTCTATATCTTCATTGTTAGGTTTGATTGAAGTAAGAATATCTGAAAAGTGAGATTCTAAAACATGAGTTACCTGATTAGAATCTGTAATCCAATTACCATTCACATCTTCAAATCCTTGAAACGAATTTCGGGCTCTGCGAATAGTCGATTTTTGATGAAAAAACTTAGTGTTTTTATCACCAACTTTAAGCCAATCAACCCGAGATCTTTGCAACCACATTATTTCTTCACGCCTAAGGAGCCCATTGAACTCCCTCTTAATCTCATCCAATTCTCGTAACACCCCATTGGTTTGCTGCCGCGAATGGAGGTCCTCAATCCTCAGTCGTAATTGTCTAATCTTGTGCTTCACACTGCCGAAGACAGCTTTATTCCACACCGTACAGGTCTCGCCCAAGGTTTTAAGAAAACTAACCGTTGGTCTATCTGTCTGATCGGACCAGGAATTACGAACGAATTCTTCAAACTCTTCGTGTGAATCCCACGTAATTTCATATTGAAATCTTCGTCTACCTGATATTTGCTGATGATCACTCTGAAGCAATATGGGGGCATGATCCGAGTTGGGGTCAGTGAGGTGTTGAACAGTGGCTCCTTGAAACCTATCCATCCACATCGAGTTTTCCACAACTCTATCTATTCTCTCTCTAATACTATCCTCATCTGGCTGATTGTTACTCCACGTATATGCGTTCCCATAGAACCCTAGGTCAAGGAGCTCCAAATCATTAAGAACAGAACGAAGCTGGTAGAGCTGATTGTAACTGGCTCCCGCACCTCCTTCCTTCTCCGAAAAGGTCGTTACCGCATTGAAATCACCGGCAACGCACCATGGACAAGCTGGTTGGGGAGAAATACGATGCAAAAGCTCCAAAGAGTGATGTTTATCCTCTTTGTTTTGATCTCCATAAAATCCTGTAAATCTCCAATCGAACCCGTTATTCTCCGCGCTAATAGTAGCATCAATAAAACGTTGATTACTTATATAAACCTGAAATTGCATACTGTCCTTCCAAAGAAGCGCTAACCCTCCACTTCTTACTATATTGGGGACTGTAACACAATTTGCATACTTTACCTTGCAACGAACCTTCTCCATCTCACTTTTACTTGATTTTGTTTCAATAACAAAAACCAAGTCGAGATTATGTCGCCTCACAAGATCGCGAAGATATAGCAACGTGCTCGGGTTCCCGAGACCCCGCACGTTCCGAAAAAGTAGACACATTATGCTTGGCGGGGGTGCTCTGCACCCTCCGCATCCTCCAAAAATGCTCGCGTTTCTTCCTCTACCTCTTCCCCTTCCCCTTCTTCCACCTCCACCTCTGGCGGCCACTACGTTCTGCTCCTCATCCCAATCCCTTATTTTCACAGTTGGATTGGGGGAGAGGTTTCATCACTTACTGTCCTCTTAGCCCTTTGAGCCGAGTTTATTACACCAGAGTAGCGGTTTTTCCTTTTTCTGAGGCCGTGAACCTCCCTGGTTTCTCACTGTTCTCCTCATCTTATGGGTTTGCCAACGGATTATCAAAAGAAAACATACATGCTGGCGATTGTTTCTCAGTTCTTTGCTCGACTTCCATGGATTTATCCGATTTCTCCTCTCCTCCTCCAAAGCTCCAGTCTGATCCTGCATTGGATTTTGTTTCACTCGGAACCCCCTCCTCTCTATCTTTATCACCCTAGGTCTCTTTCTGGCCAGGACCAGTTTGCTCGTCCGAAAATTTATTGTTGCCATCATCGAATAACTTCCTTCGTACATGTGGCTTAAAGAACACCCATTTGCCGAAACCTGGCTTCCCTTGTGCTTTTGTTGATTCTTCGACAATACGACAATTTTTACTGTAATGACACACCCTCCCACACCATTCACATGCACCAGGAAGTCTTTCATACCATCTCTTCTTTCCGAACACTTTAATGAACTTACCCCGCATTAATGGCTCGTTTATATCAATTTTCACCATTTCGCGCATGTAGTCCCCTGCCCTACCAGACAAAACCCTAGGATCGGTTTTAACCACCGGACGAAGGAATTTTACTGATTTCCGCAGTTCTTCGTCAGTTTGGAGATAAAAGGGTAGATTACTAACTTGAACCCAAACATCTATCCTTCCCAACTTTGCAAGATCAACCACTCCATTGACTTCCCATGGTTGCAAAAGCAATAAGTTTTCGTCAAACAGCCGCGGTACCCCATGGAGGACTTTCTCCATTGCTTCTTTCAAAACAAACTCGAAATCAAACTTATTAGGAGATGGTTCGTGAATTTTCATACCTTCACCTTCTGGGCAGATGTTCTTCAACAGCAGCTTCATTGCCCAAGTATTAAAGGTGATCGGGTGGAGAAACATACCCAACAAACAAGGACCACAACTTTGAATAGCTTCGCGACAGTAGTCTTCATCGTATTCTTCAACATGCTCTTCTTCAACCGAGAGTTTTCCAAACTGTCTCGCTATTAGTTCGCTATCATCCACCGCCATTGTTACCCACAGGTTTGTCCCGTTGTGAATCTCACACCCTGCCTCGTTTCAATTCCCTGGAGAGTTAGCGGTAGGTCACCGGAGAAACCCTCGCTCCTTCCGTCAGAACACTCACCGTCGAAAGAAACCCTAGTTCATCCCTGATACGCTCCGAAAATTACGGAGCAAAGAATTACCACGTGAAATAAATATAGGGGGTATTTATTAGTCCTAAATAACATTTCCAAAAAAATGGTTATACCCAGATTCGAACTTGGGTTACTAACTTAAAAAGAATTTCTTAACCGTTGGACCATTGGAGCATTTGTGTCTCAAGTAGGGGGCATTTGTAGACATTAAAAGGGGGCACACTTGAAAAAAATTGAAAAAATAGGGCGACACCTTTGACTGGTCTCCTGCAAAAGGATTGCTTTTCTTGGACTTCAAATGTCAGACAGAGTCTCCTCCTTAAGTAGGCTATGACTAGTGCACCTATTTTTAAGCTATCAGATTTCACCGAGACATTTTTGCTCGAGATAGATGTGTCTGATACAGGGGTGGGCGTCGTTTTGTTGCAAATGTTCATCCCCTCAAATTCTTCAGCAAAAAGTTTGGTCGTCAGTCTTCTTATACATATCATAAGGAACTTTATGCTATTGTGAAGCCGTGCAGAAGTGGCGCCAGTTTTAACTGGGTCATGAGTTTGTAACCCCAATGATTAGGGTAGGCTCAAGGAGCTCCTCTCTCACATTATTTAGCCCATACAAGCAGTAATACATTCGGAAGTTGTTGGGATTCAAGTTTCGTATCTAGTATAAGACCGGGGCCCACCTAGAGTTTTGAGCAAGTCATGGGCTTACCAGAGAGTGCTTACTCCTCTGTGGTGATTTTCTCTTGCTCAGGTTTGAGAATGTAGTCCCTACACACATGGATAGATGCTGCAAGAATGATAGTTGAGCTGAGAATGACTCAAAAATTTCTTGGAGAATACATGAAACCAAAGGATCAATATAGTAATTTTTTAAGATGATTTCTTGCAAACTATATTCAATTATCCTGAAGTACATGCAAGAACATGGGTTAGCATCACAGAGTATTTAAAGAAAGAGACTCTCATCATTTATAATAATCATATACAATGCACTACATAATGTGGGTTATTTTGTTCCTGAATTGACAAATACTTGGAAATAATGCGAGATCCTAGATTGAACACATTATGGGTCATCATGTTCCAATGTAAAGCATCACATGTGTAAGCATCACCAAGAATGACTAGAATGACAAAGCTCCCATGATCTTTCTTTTTCCTTGTGAGTCCATTCTTCGCACAATCACTTACCTCTGTTGTCAAATTTACCTGCACATAATCCCAAATGCGTCTTCTTCTATAAATAATGTCCTTCGGGAATTTAACATAAGTAGGAAAAGATGCTAATGCATCAAAAAATGGGATGTTGATTTCCAACTTCTTGAAAATATCAAGATACCTAGAAAAAAAATTGTTACCATCACGCTTTTGTGCTCTCAAAAGATAAGGAACTTCTTTAGGAATTGGAATCATGTGCACCCGTACCTCCTCTTTTTCTTTTTATTTTTCACTTGCTTCATCAATCGTGCCCTTTGATTTGGGGATCACAATGACTTCATCATAATCAAAAGTTTCACGCTCTTTGGCCTTAGAAGCATCGGCTCTAGGTTGACTATGATATGGTGGGTCTTCCAATGCAATCTTGCTTCGAGTAGTGATTACATTAACTTTCTTTGGATCAATGTGTTGGATGGGAGTGACCCCGTAGCCCTTTTTGTTAGCTGCATGGCTATCTGCCCTACGTATACTTACAAAGTCCAAAGTGAAGTATTTGTTGAGTGCAAATCAGCACTCAGCGTAATGATCTATGTGGCCATACTATTCACATGTTGTCCCATCTCCATCACTAATTTCTTGAGATCTGAAAAATCAATGTTTGGTGTTGCAGTTGCACGCTGAGTCTGTGGTACCGGTGGTGCTTGTGGTTTGTGTTGCAACCCTTGTGCATAGTTGGCTCCTACATGATCTCACACCAAAATCATGGAAGATCTTTGGTGCCTGGCCTATAATTATTGTTGCTCCAATTCTGCCTCCGTGTCCCCATATAATTCACATCATCACTCATCAGGTGGTTCAATGCGGTACCCAAATCTGGCTCTTCCACTGCTACCACAACCTTCTTTGCTATGTAAACTTATTTAACCAAGTTAGAAACAATTCTAGTCACATTTTCCTTTCGTTCATTTGAAACTGATTCTGGCAAGTTTGTGTGAGTCTTCTATCATCAAACAATTGAGTATCTTGCTTCCTTATCAGTTTCACCGGGTCCTATGCTCCATCCTTCCCAACATGATAGAGAAAATTACCTCCTGCGTCTATGTTCAGCAACTCCATGTTCTCGCGCTCTGTAGAATCTTCTTGTCTTCAAAGCCATGGTTGAAAAGTTTGAAGTTAGTGGAAAGAAGAGTCTGCAAAGAGGGAAAGAAACATGGATAGGGAGAGAATAGCCAACGCTTAATAAACGATAGGCTAGCGAAGCGCACCGATGAATCATGAAGGAGTTGAACCAAGGAAGTACAGCTCATTCTGCCAGTAGGGGTTCCATATCACGAAGGCGGGGACGACGGCGACTCCTCATCCCCTTCTTCAATCCGGGTCTTCTCTTCCCCATCAGCGTCTCTCTCTCTAAGATGACAGCGGAAACAGGGACTCCTCATCCCCCTTCTTCGATCTAGGTCTTTTCTTCCTCTTCTCTCTCTATCTCTCTCTCTCTCTGTATATATATATATATATATGTATATGGTTAATAACGGAAAATGGGGATATGATTGGGTTAATGAGGTATTGAGTGAGTTCGGTGGATTAAGGGTAAAAATGACATTTCGCGCGATTGGGTGGGTTCGGTGGGTTGAGAGGAAGTACTACAAAACAAAATTATAAATAAAAAATAAGTTATTTTAAAAGTGAACGGACTAAATAGTTTGATATAATGGGTTACAACTAGAGCTGCCTATTCGGTTAGAACCGAACCGGTGGAAGCCAAACCGGTCGATTTCGGCTCGGTTAGACGGTTATTCTGAATTATTCGGTTCGGTTTAACCAGAACCGAATTTTGGGTATATCCGGAACCGGACCGGAACCGTGGACCGAAACCGGTTGGATTAACCAGTTCGGTTCCGGTTCTGAACCGGGTCTGGACAGGCTTTTTTTTTTCTTTGTTTGTTTTAGGGTTATTTTTGGCAAATAATAAATGTAAAAACATAAAATTAGACAAATAATCAAAAAAATAAAACAAACTTATATTATTAATTAAGATATAAAATGTTAGAAAAAATTGCATCACTATAGTTTAAGTACATCCCAACTAGGTTGGCACCCACTCAACTACCAATCATTTGCACTTTTTCTAACTTACATACGAACTTATTGAAATGAACTTATTGAAATACGAAATTATTTTTTCTAACTATTCATCTTGATCTAGCGGAGTGTCCTCGCCTATTCCCAATTCTCTGTAAATTTCGCTCACGGTCACGTCCAAAGGGTGTAAATTTTGTGTGTGTTTGTTGGCGTCGCTCCAACCCTTTGAGCATATGAGTACCTCCAACATCTCCGAAGTTAGACACGATCTTTTCTCCGACAACACTCGTTTACCTGCACTAAAAGTTGATTCCAAATGGACTGTAGAAGCGGGAGGGGTTAGTAAATCACGTGCCATAATAGAAACAATCAAGTAGTTGGTTGCATGATTTTTCCACCAATCGAGTACGTCTACTGATTCTATTTCTTCCTCGGATTGTTGTAAGAAATAATTTTGCTTAATGTACAACAATAATTCTGAGACGCAATTCGACCCGGTGGTGGTGGTTTGTCTACTCTTATATAAAGAACCCATTTTTGCCTTACCCCTACCTCTCGAATCACTTGATGATGCTTGAGAACCTTGATTACCAATACCAAACTTAACAACATATTTTTCATACATAACACTATGAGTTTGTTTAACTTCTTCAAAAGTGGGTGATATCCCTACTATATTATTATCGGTACTCATGTTTTCCGAAAATTTTTCTAGCATAAAACTTGTGGTTTCATCCTTACACCTTGGGTCCAAAATACTTGCCAAACAAAAAACCATAGGGATGTTGCTAAAATATTTGAGAAATTTTTCTTCCATAGCCGTCGGATAGAATTATATTATCCCTATATTCTCTAAAAGCGTCACTTATAAACATTAGTTGTGGAATAACGTTGTTAGTGGACGGATAATAAACACCCGAAAGAAGCTTGGTTGCGGTATAAAATGGTTGAAGAAAATCTCTTAAGACTTTGGCGGCCTTCCAATCATAATGTGAAACGGAAACGGGACTGTTTGATTTATTCAAAAAACGTGTAATAAGGGTCTCGTAACCTTTAACACTTTTCAACATCAAGTAAGTCAAATTCCATCTTGTCCTACAATCTCCCCAAAATCTTCTTTTTTCTTGCCGTTTTGCTCACAAAAATCCTCAAAATGTTTGGTTCTTTTGTTTGAAGACGCAATATAGAGAATAGCGTCACGAATAGAAGTAACATACACATCTAGAGCTTTCAAACAATCTTTGTAAAATTAAATTAATAATGTGACATACACAACGAACATGGTCAATTCTTCCTAAAAGGGTGTTTGTATCAAAGTTTGCATATGCTCTAACGCACTATCACATGCCGATGCATTGTTAAAAGTCACTGATGTAATTCGTTCACTAATAAACCACTCGTTAAAAACATCGACTATAGTTTCTCCCATGTTTATACCTTTGTGAGGATATGGAACTTCTCGAAATGCAATAACACGTTTTTGTGAAGTCCAACTTCGGTCAATGTAGTGTGCAGTGACAAAAATATCATTTATTATTTCTACCGGACCACATATCGGAAGTGCCAGCAATTGTAAAATTAGAATCTAATTTTTTTTGCATAATTCCTGCTTTCCTCTCACTATATAGAGCAATTATATAATTCCTATTAGTAGTTCTACCTATATGCTTATAACTCCGACAAAAAGCGGTTTGGATCAATTGGTCCCACTCTACGTCGTCGGCCATATTAATTGGTTTTTCGGTAGCGGTGATATAATGAGCTAATGCCTTTCGTGCCCTAGATTCATCGTACATAAAAGTAACTACGTTACCGTGTGCGTCATATCCTAGTTGGGTTTGGACCAACGGGTCACCTACGGCGGGTGTATCACGCAAAAGTTCGTGTGCATTTTGTAAATGTTTTCTCAATAATCCTAATCCACCGGTTTGATGATATACAACTGATTTTTTACAATGATTGCAAACGGCCCTAAAGTTTGGTTTACCTTTGTCGTCTAAGCCATCGGGTATTTTTTCCATATGATCCCAAACGAGGCTTCTTTTACTACCCTTACAAGTTCTTTTATTAGCACCTAAATTCGGATCATTTTCCTCTAAATTAAAATCATTAGCGGCACCTTCGCCAAATAATTCTTCAATGTCATCAAGATTCATGTCTACGTTATGTATGTTATGAGAAGAGGAAGCCATTTTTTCTTAGAAAAATTGGATGAAAAAAATTAAGTTTAGCAAATAATGTACAAATAACAAGTAACAAAAGCAAAATCAAATAGTGCACAAAAAAAAATAAAAATTAAAAACTCCAAGAATAATTCTTGGAGGAAGAAAGCCGAATGTGTAGGAATTAGGATGGAGGAGAGTGAGATTTTTTGCTTCACAGTTGATGATGAAGGAGAGAAATGCTTCACAATGTTGGAGGAGGAATGCTTCACAATTTTGGAACTTGGAAGTTTGAGAGAGTTTGAGAGTATGAAGACTATTGGAAGTGTTTCGAGTGTGAAAAAATGTATGGGATGTGTAGGGTATTTATAGAAGAGTAAGGGGGGGGAGGAGGTAATAATAGGTAAACGGCTACTACCGTTGATGTGACCTCTCATGAACAGGAGAATTTTTGAGAAAAACGGTAGAAAAATTCAGTTCCGGATCGGTTCCAGTTACGAAAAACAAGCAACCGAACCGGACCCCGTATATATTCTGGTCCGGCTCCGGTTCGGTCCCCCATTATCGGTTCGGTTAACGGTTTCTAACCGGTCGGTTAAACCGGTTCGGTTTTAACCAAAACCGTCGGTCTAACCGAACCGGTATTCAGCTCTAGTTACAACAATAGTTGGAAAACAGAACTTCTGGGAAAGAGAGATTGTGGTTTTTTTTTTGTGGAGAAGGAAGAACTTCATTAATAAAATAGGATAAGTACATACGATAAAAACACAAAACGAACACGAAGGAGCATGTGCTGCAATACTAGAGACTACGCCAAAAGACACCATACACCCTGAAACCCCTAGCTAACTGAACCAAACCCTGACGAATACAAAACAAGAGACTGAAACTAGATGAGAGATCCTAGCGAAGCCACGGACAAAGCCAGCAAGAGGCTCCAAAACATGAGAATTCAGAATACCAATAGTACATGAGACCACTTAACACAACTTAGCTCAACACAAAAATCTTAAACAGAACCATAACCAAACAAACTCCAAGTAGAGAAAATCACTTTATCCCATCAAGCATCAATGAAAGGGATCACTGCTGACATAAGATCATCATCTGGGATGGGAGGAAGCTCTCCCCCAGCAGCACCCCCTGGAACACTGACACTTGATGCATCATGGGAGTGCATCACAGGGACCCCAGAACTTCCTTCTCCAGCAGAAGAATCCTTAACTGCTATCTCAGGAGCAAAGGAATCCTTGAAAGCATATGAGCATTGAACTGGAGGTAGAACAGCAAGAGGAATAGCTTGAGAAACTTCCACAAGAGCTTGAGGGTAACACTGCACTTGGCCTGGCATCCATTCTGATCTTCCTTTCTTGACTTCAACTTCCACCCAACCTTCATTAGCTGAATTAAGACAAGCTCACAACCATTAATTAAGAGGTTAAAAAGAAACTAGCAAGTGCCTCTGCCTGATGATACATATTAGTAGTTGAAGTGTGTTGATTATCAAATAATCTTTTGTTTCTGGTGATCCATAGAATCCAGAAAATGGCTGGGATCCAATGCCAGTTTCTGGTTTTATGAAGCTTCTTTTTTCCTTTTAGCCACCACATGAGCCATGTATGAACGTTACAAGAATGATATATGGGCTTTTGAGAAGGGGGGAGGGGCACTCTGTCCCAAAGCTCTCGATCCTTATTACAGTAAAGAAAGATGTGATTAGAGTCTTCAATTTGATTAGAGCAGTAAAGACAGAAAGGACTTAAGGAGCTAATCTTAGAGTTAGTATTAGATAGACATGGTAATGAGTTAGTGAAAATTCTCCAGAAAAGATGAATAATGTTTGAGGGAAGCCCAGAGGACCAGAGCCTTTTCCAGTTGTAGTTAAAAGAATTTGAATTGAAATGAATACAAGCAGCAGTAGAAAGAGGAGAGGAGTTATTATAGTTTTGAAGGAAGTAAGCCGATTTAACTGAAAAGTTTCCATTAGAGGTAGCTTTCCAAAAGGGGGTGTCCGTGCTATCCAAGTTCCCAATAGGTGTACTAATTATTCTATCTCTCAACCAGTTGGGGAAAAGGGTGGCAAGCAGACTGATTTTCCACGATTTGTCCTGCTGATGAATCAACTGCCCAACCTTTGAGAAAGTGTTATGGGGGTCTGTTTGACTTAAACATTCCTTAATGGAATCTCCTGGGACATCCTTGATCCATCCATCTGTACTGATCCCTATGGAGTTCCCATTAACTATCTTCCATTGAATTTCAAGGCTGAGAATGTTCCTTCCTTTGCAAATATTTTTCCAAGCACAAGAAGAAGTGGTAGCAGGTTTGAGGCTCAAAAAATATTTCCTTTGGGAGTATTTAGTAGTGAAATACTTTGTGAAAAGAGAGTTATGATCATTGAGAATTCTCCAACTACTTTTAGCCAAAAGAGCATTGTTAAAGCAGTGTAAGTTTTTAAAACCTAGCCCTCCATTTTTGGGCTTGTTACATAAGAAATCCCAAGAGAGCTAATGAATACGCTTCTTGTTACAGTCCCCTGACCAGAAGAATCTAGAGAGAACAGACTTGATGGTATTACAATCTTTCTTGGGAAAGAGACAGATGGACATGGGATAAACAAGATAGCTGCTAGGAACTGATTTAATCAAAGTGGCTCTACCTAGGGAATTAAGCAGGAGACCTTGCCAACTTGCAAACTTATTGACAACTTTGGCAACTGTATTTTTGACAACATCCTTATTAGTACCTCTATTGTCTAGAGAAATACCCAAATATTTCCCTATACACTCTTGAGGAGTAAGACCTAGGGTATTAATAAAAAGTTCTTTGTCTAATGGGGAGCAGTTAGGACTAAAGAACAGAGAGGATTTATCTAAGTTAATAGACTGCCCTGATTGACTAGCATAATTATCAAGGATGCATTTTATGTTTACACTAGTCTGTGGATTCACTTGGAAAAAAAGCAAGGTATCATCAGCAAACTGGAGATGGGAAATAGATTGATTTCTGGAAAAGGGAATGCCTTGTATTAATCCATCCTCTTCAGCAGTTGTAAGTGAACTGGAAAGGACATCAGCACAAAGAGAAAAACGGAAAGGGGAAAGGGGGTCTCCTTGTCTTAGGCCTCTATTATGTTTGGAGAACTTAGACTGGGAACCATTCAGTATGATGGAGTAGGAGACAGTGGTAATACACTGCATAATAAGCTTAGTAAAGTGTGAAGGAAAGTGCATTTGTACCATAACTTGTTCTAAAAAATCCCATCTTATACGATCAAAAGCTTTGGAGATATCCAGCTTTAGAGCTCCCAGTTTGGCTTGATTATTGGCTTTTGCTTTGTGAATGGTATGGACAAGGTCTTGGCCAATGAAAATATTATCTCGAATTATCCTATGAGGGATAAAACCATTTTGGTTAATTGATATGAGTGAGGGAAGGACTTGTTTAAGTCTATTAGCTAAAACTTTAGCAATTATTCTATAAAAAAACATTACACAAGCTAATAGGTCTAAAGTCCCCAATTCTTAGAGGATTGTGACATTTAGGGATAAGGATAATGTGAGTTTTGTTAATTTCTTTAAGCAGATGACCCGAATTTAGAAAAGAAAGCACAGCAGTTGTAATGGGGGTAGAAACCAGGGTCCAATTTTTTTGGAAAAAGGCAGGTTGAAATCCATCAGGACCAGGAGATTTTAAAGGAACCATTTCAAAGACAGATTTAGAAACTTCTTGAGCTGTGAAGGGGTTAGAAAGGAGTTCTTGTTGTTCTGGAGATAAGAATTTAGTGATATTAAAGATAAGAGAAAAGGAAAAAAGATTATTGTTTTGGGCTGAAAGTTCAATCATAATAGGTGATGGCTCAGAGTAAAAGTTTTGATAGTGATCAAGAAACAAGTTCATAATTTCATTGGGATCACTCACAAAACTACCATCATGAAGCTTAAGGCTCCAAATCCCATTAAAGGTCTTTTAATTCTGGTATAGGCATGAAAAAATTTAGTATTTTTGTTACCTTCCTCAAGCCATTTACACGTAGCTCTATGTGCCCAGTAGAGTTCTTCCTGAGTAAGAAGATCCTGTAATTGTTTGTGGAGAGTAATAAAATTGGAGGCTGCATGCGGGTCTGGTAAAAGTGATTGTTGAGTGGCAATTTGGTTTTTAACATAACTAATCTGATTTGGAAGTGAGGGTCTTGTAGAAGCCTAGGCTCTAATAGACTTAAGGGTGATTTCAAGCAGTTTGGACACTCTATAGCAGGGAGACCCTGGAATGGGAAGACGCCATATGAACTCTAAAAGCTCCTTAGACTCTGAGACATTAAGCCACCAAATTTCAAAATGCCTAGGAGGGGAGCAACGGTAACTAGGGGAACAGAGTTTCAAGACCATTGGAGAGTGGTCTGAGGAACCAATACCTAGATTATGAAGGGTGAGATCAGGGAAGTAATTTATCAGCCTGACATTGCACCAAACTCTGTCAAGTCTTTCAAATGTGGGAGAACTACTAACCCTATTGTTGGTCCTAGTAAACCAGGGACCAACATTTCTAACTTCAAACAAAGCCCAGTTATTGAGAAAGCTAAGAAGAGTGTCAGATCCCCTAATATTAGATGCACAAGGACCAGCTTTGTCATGATGGAAAAGAACTTGGTTAAAGTCTCCTATTAGTATCAAAGGACTATTAACAGGAAGGATGGAATCAAAAAGATTCCAGACTTCAAGACAATGATCAAAATTTAGGTTTCCATACACAAGCCCTAAGTACCAAGGAGGAAGTGAAGCATTTGAGTTTGAAACTTCAAGAAGAATTAAATTCTCAGAAGACCATTTCAAAAGGCAGAGAGAAGGGAGGAATGCCATGCACACCAAAGACCACCACTAGATCCAATGGGATCAACAAAGCAGTGTTTATCAAAACCTATTTTACGAAATTTTCTTTGGATAAAACAGTTTTTTTGTTTAGTTTCTGATAAAAAAAGAAGAATAGGTTTAAATTTTCGGGTCAGGGAGAAGACTTCACGAATTGCAGAGTCCTGACCTTAACCTCTGCAATTCCAACTTATAATATTCATGGCTCTTTTGGGGGTTGTTCAGGGACAACCACCCGAAACCCTGATTTTAGTTTTTTGCTTGCATGAAACTCGTTAGAAACAGTTTCATTGAATAACCTTAATCTTTTTTGAACTTAAATTTAAAAAATTGATCTGAAAAGGGATTAAAATTAAGAAGATTCATAATGTTAGGAAGAAACTTCAGGGTACCTTTTTGAGCCTCCAATCTGGACGTAGTTTTTTGTTTCTTACCCTTCTCCTTGTGATCAGACACATGAACCACATGAACTTCTCTCTTTTTTGCCACCTTCTTCAGTGCTGGGATCTGCAAAGCTCCTCTTGGTTTGGTGTTGATCTTCTCCTTGCCCTTACTCATGTTCTTTTTTGTCCCTTTCTTCTGCACTACCCCCATATCCTTCTTGTTATCTCCTCTTTTCTCTCTGCTCTTTTTGGGGATTGAAGGACCTGACTCCTTGAGGATCTTATCAATATCCACTAGACCTTGATTTTTCTGGTCTCTTTCAATATCTGTTTCTGAGGTAAGAGAGGAAGTAAACTCTGGCGCTTTAATGGAGAACCCTGAGTGAGAAATCATCTTATAGGTGGTTGGGAGTTGCCTCATTTGAGATGAATTTGTTTGGAGATGAGGGAGGTTGGGACAAGAGAGAGATTGGGTGGGCAGTTGTTGTAAAAGAGCTTCCGGAGATTGGTTGTGGTGTTTTATAGTGTTGATAGGGGGAGGCTTTTCAGTTCCTGAAGTAATGAGTCACCATTTTCAAAATTTGGATGCATGTGTCTATTGAATAGACTCTCTGGAACTGAAACAACATTCATAGGGGACGGTTGGGGTTGCTGGGAGAGAGAATCCTTCATAACTACTTCCGAAACATGTGCATGCGTCGGAAGTGAAGAAGAAACACTCTGCAGGGGAATAAGGAACGATTGGGATTGCTGTATTAAATGCCTAATGTTGGGAAAATAATCCCTTATAAATGAAGAAGTGGCTTCCAAGAGTGAGGTTTGATTCGAGGCTACGGGTTCTGAGTGGGAGGGGGGTAAAAAAATTTGCAGAGTCATTAGAAGAAGCAGAGTGTTCAGAAGAGGGTTGGTGTGGTGGTAGAGGGGGGCCTTGGTTAGGATCATGAGAAACAGATAGATCTTGAAAGGTGTAGATAGGCTTAACACTGGTGTCCAACTTGATGGTGCGGAAGGGGCCATGCTTGGAGTGGAATTTTAGCAGGTGTGTGAACATTTTTCTTTGGGGGTTGACATGGAAGGGATAAGCAGAAAGATGGTGGGACTGCAGGTAACGAACCTCAAGCTTCTCCAAAACATCCACGAGGTTAGTGTGGCAATGTCTGTTATCATGTCCTATACAACCACATCTATAGCAAACCTTGAAGACTCTCTCGTAACTGAAAAACACCTATTTCAATTCATCTTCTCCGGGGACGTTGATGTAAGTCCCTGGAGTTAGAGCTTGATCAAGAGCCACCCTAGATTTGATCCGCAACCCTTGCATGCTACGGACTCTATCAAAGGACCAATCAACAACTATTAAATCCCCTGCCAAATTCCCCATTCTTTCTGTTGTTTCAAAATCAAAACTTTCAAACGACACATTAGGAACTTGAAACCAAATGTCAGCTTTTGAGAAATCAATTTCTGAAAGAGCCTGATTATTCTTCCTTTCTTTGAAAACCAGAGAGAGACCATGCATAGAAACCAGTGATTCATTGAGAAAAAACTATTTATCTTCTGGGTTTTGAAAGTGGAAGAGGTAAAACTCATTCTTTTTTTCAATCCATACCGAACCATACGTTTTCCATGCTTTACTAATGGCTTTTTGCATAACTGCAGGTGACAAAGAGTTTTTTCCCAAGAACTTAGCAATCAACGTGTTTTTCAGAATCTCCCTAAATGTGAAAGCCCTCGAGGGATTGAGAGAAAGCACGGATCCCCTTTCGTCAAGCCTTTCCTCCATGGAATCGTTTGATAAAGGGCTGTTCGTGTCAAAATGGTAAGGTTTGGACATTGGGTTGAGTGAGGGACAGAGAGGAGGAAGATGATGAGAATCAGAATAGAAGAGAGAAGGCAAATAGGAGCTGAAAGGTTAGAGGCTAGAATGCAATCTTGAGACGTTAGAACCTGCAAAATATAGCAAAACTTAGATCATAAACAATTGCAACAAGAATCACTAAAAGATACTAAGCCAATGGATGCAAAGAGAAGGAGATGATGACTGAGATAGTTGTAGATAGGAGGAGTGCCACACTGGTGAAGACATCTTCAGCAGATCTTGGTTTCCTGCAAAAGCATGTTAGTAGGTGCTAGGGGATGATGATTAAGGTTTAGAGATAGGGAGAAGATTATGAAATAAACGATTAAACTAAACAATACAATTGCAGCGATTGGGTGATGGGCAGCTGAGTGATATGGAGAAGTGCAACAGATAGGGGGGCGATTGGAAGAACAGTAATGCGAGGTTCAAGAGAGGAACGGCTCGAGGAGCAGTAGTTTCAATTGAGAGATTGTGGTTGACAAAGAAAAAAAGGAAAGGGAGATTGTTGCACAGTATCTCTTCTTTCCTAAGGTCATTTTCTCCTTTCAGCTGGGCAGATGTGTCTGATGTGGATACATGGCATTGTGTATCAGACACATCAGAAAAGAGCCTCCATGGACCCATCCCATTCCCCACCATGGGGGGCTCTTAGAAAACACAAGAGTTGCCTGTCCCTGGACCACAAAAGAAAACCACCAAACTGGGTGCAGAGCTTGACAGACAATGACAATGCCCACTTGCAACTTGCAATGTTCAAGCAAAAAAGCAACCCCTATAGAACATGGGAATACTATAAAGAAACAAGAAAGAGCACATCAGAAGCATAAAAGAACTCAATTCCTAATAATACAACTACAAAGACTTTTTGGGCAAATCAAATGAAATCTGTACATTATCTGGTCTCTCTAGATCCCTACAAAACAATTCACCTGTTAATTTGAAACAAAGAGTTAACAAGGGTTTACCCATAAATATTGCAAAATTACCTCAGAAACCCTCGGACTCGCCAAGTCTAGTTAACGCAAACACTTCACAAAGAGCGATAAGCTAATAGTACAAACTACGCATGCTACAAAAAATCATAACTTGCACGTACGCCTTAGCATACCACGCAAATGTTGAGCCTTCCACCTCCACCAACTTCCAGCGTTGAAACTGATTCGTCTCCAAATGAATGTATTCTACCTCATTCCCTAAACTTCAGATTTATCAAGCAAGGACAAGCTATTCACAGTGAAGAAGATGCATGATCCTATTCTTGAACATCGGTTCTTGAAAATATGATGAATTAAGCAGTTGCAGCGACTATGTACATCAGAAGCTGGAACCCTAGGGCCGGATCATGCAGCTGTCTCTTACACCGGAAGATTATCCAAGTGATACCCATCAAATCCGAACTCGTTTGTGACTGCTCCAGAGGCTTCTGGCTGCTGGAAAGTCAGATAATGAAAATTATTAGTTCAGTTCCATTGTGTAAAGATTAATTAAGGAATAAGCCAAACTCATTTTCAACTATTTTCAGGTGCCATCGACCAGCTTTTCTCTTCACCATTTTTTTAGATCAAAGGGCTTGTTTTTAGGGAACGAGTTTTTGTTTTCCGGTGAATGTTGAGATGAGGAAACAGAATTTTCTTTTCTGTTTCTTTGTCTCAACCACCCATTCGCCGAAAAAGAAAATTCCCAAACAAGCCAATATACGCGTAATTTCTATCCTTATCCCTATCCTCAAGCTATTCATGAAAAAGGATGGAACAGAAAGATAAGAGAGAAAGTAACCTGTTTAAGGAGTGCACTCATGAGATCCTCCTGACCAAACTGTTCCGAGAAGAGCGTATTTGCATCAGAAAGGTTTTCAGCCTTCACCCTATGCGAGTTGTCGGCGAGAAGAGAGTTGAGTTGCTGACCAATGTTTGAACCATTCCCATGCCCACTTCCTTCTCCGCCCGAGAACATAACTCTGCCAACTGAAGCATTCCTGTTTTGAGCACTGTTATGAGTAGAAGAAAACCCTTGGTGAACCATGACAGATGGCGGGACATCAAGGCTTGTATGCCGAGAGGAGGTACCAAAGTTATGCAAATCCCATTCTTGAGACTTCTGCTGATTCAGCTCGCTGAAAATATCATAACTTGGTGCAAACCCTCTCGATGATTTGAGGTCTGAGTTCACCTCGTCTTGGAACACTTGTTTGGACGCAGTCGAAGACATCCCTGAATTGCTCACCAGCGGAAAACTACTTCCCGTCATATCTGTGGTTTGGTTCACAGAAAAATCGACCATTGGAGAAGCTTGATGGATTACCCCATTGTACCCTCCTCTGGCATTATTGAGCACTCCGTTATTTCTTCCCAAAACCCCACTCGTTATTGAGTTAGGCAAAGAAGGTTGCGCGAGGGACGATGGAAGCCTTGGGAGATGATTGCTAGCAATATCAGTCATCAACTGTGGCCTAGACTGTTGTTGAGCCATTTGCACCATGTTCAAGCCCCTAAACGACTGAGCAGATTGTTGCAGATTCACGAGTTGCTTTGGCTCCATGTTTGTGGGAATCCCATGAAGCAAGTTAACTTGCTTGTTGTTACTATTGTTGTTGTTCATTTGTTGTTGTTCTCCGTATCTCAACTTGGGTGTTTCGAAGCTGAAAAGATTCCTTTGATCCATAATGGGCAAGGATATGGATTTACCAGGTGGCCTACAGAGGGCGGCTGCTTGGAGAGTTGCGAGACTTTGAGAAGGTAGTTGACCGCTGGCGGCGAGAGCTTGGAAGTCAAGGCCGTTGAGTGAGGATACCGAACCAAAGGCTGCATCGCCGGGGCCCATAAAAGAGTTGTTGAATCCACCTTGGTGGTGCGATGCTCCACTTAGCCTTCTTAGGTATAGGCGGTACTTCTGCAATAATTGCTGAAATCGTGAGTCCAGTGACATACGTTGGCTAAGATAAATGCAGACAGGAACATTCATATAGGCTCTGTTTGGTTCGCAGTAAAATGTTTTGCAAGGGGAAATATTCTACGCGTAAAATATTTTGTGTGAAAGATTTCTCTGTAATTATTTTCTCGTGTTTGGTTGACACTTACCAAAACAATGGGTCGTGACGGCAGTGGCAGTGATGGGTGGCGGTGAAGGTGGGTGGCGGCGATAGGTCGTGGTGGGGGTAGGTTATGGTGGTGGTTATTGGTGGTGGAGGTGTTTGTATGAGTTGTTGTTGTGCTCCTTCGCTCTCCAGAAAATGGCTTACGGGTTTGACATGTGTAAATCATTTTACATCATTTGAGGGAAAACATTTTAAAGGAAAATATTTTACGTCCAACCAAACAGCACCAAAACACCAAAACAAGGGAAAATATTTTACAGGAGAATTTTTTTCCACCAACCAAACAGAACATTTTTGTTCCGGAGAGTAACAAGTTACCTGAAGGTGGCTAGCCACATTTTCCCTAGTCAGTCCAGGGACATTCATCAACTCAAGAATTTTCTTGGGAACAGCTTCTGCAATCACGCGTTGTATTGAACAATGCAACATTAGCAAGAAAAATTGTACCAATGAACATAATTAAAGTTCAACTAATAAATAAGCCTTGGATAGCGAAGATAATGGCTCTAAAATTCAGAAGGAAACCCCTAATTTCACAGTTTCTCCTAAAATTTTCCTTATGGGGATCAGACTTTCTGGATGAACGAAAGCATATCGAAATAGTTGCTTCTTACATTTGACATGTACGATGTAAACTCATCGCCACATAAAACCATTTTCCATTCTACCATTCTTTAGCGTTTGGTAAGATTTACAGTTACCAATTAGTAAAAATGATTGCTATTATCTCTCATGCATAAGCCGACTAGATGAAGTCAACAGTAAATCTTTCACTTGAACTAAAAAACCATGAGCAAGAAAAATAAGTAAGAAGAGAATATCAGTAAAGAACATACTGTCAATCCCCAGCTGGTTTACAGCTCCCACAAATTGTTGATGAAGCTCAACCGACCAAACAACGCGCGGCTTCTTCAGTGTAGACGAATCATCCCTCTCGTCCCCTTCATCATCCTCATCCTTCCTCCTCTTTGCGTTCTTCCAACTCCCTTCATTTGCAGACGACGAGAAATCGGCATCTTCTGACGGCTTCTGTTGCCGCTCTACGTCTTCTATGCTTCCGGATGGCTCAACCTCCTTCCACTCTTGCTTCTTCTTGCGAACCACGTGCTGCCATATGTTTTTCAATGCCTCGATGCGAACAGGCTTGATGAGATAATCACACGCACCATGAGTCACACCCTTCATCACAACGCTCTTGCTATCATCCGCAGACATCACTGTGCAAATAGATATAAGATCAGATCTCAAACTCCATAACAAAAGACTATAAAAGATTTACATGTCAAGACCTTCATTCAAACCACTTTTTTTATACATCTCATCGATCAAACGAAAGAAAGAACAGTAAGGGCATAAATGAGCAACTTACTGATAACAGGAAGGTCCATCTCCAACCCGACGAGCTCGAGGAGCTTGAATCCATCCATGTCAGGCATGTGCACATCGCTTATGATGATATCGTACGCGTTTCTGTTCTCCCGCAGGTGTGACAACGCAATCTCCGCTCTATTGCACTTAGTAACTGAAAAATAAAAAACCCAATTAAATTGGAAACAAATTTCCCATGAAAGATGATGAAACACAAGATATTGAAACCCTAACTAGTACAACCCTAGTCTTAATGTAGGCACAATGCAATTATGCCCCAATCTCAATTTGAAAGTACTTACAAAGGCAAAACTGAGTCAAGTTCCATAATCAAAACCCCCACTTTTTATCATATTGAGTTTGCAATCACATTAATTGAATAGGGATTCATGTACAGAAGATGCCCTTGTCATACTACAAAACATCAATTTCTACATGTAAAACTTAAAGGCCTCAATTCTGAACAAATCATATCCTCTAAACTATGTGTTCATGCCAAACTACCCCCAAATCTCAAGCCCTCAATCCCTATCCAAACAAAGAAAAAAACAAGAATTTTTACATAGTACTCACACATATCTTGCATCTGACTAAGTAAAACCTAGGATTTGCAATCAGAGGAGTGGCAAGAACACAGATTTAGAGAGAGCCCAAATAGTCAACTGTGCCAAAAAAACCCAATTCTTGAAGAACAGAATAAAACCATAAATCCCTAAAAACAGTGGTTTAATTACCTTGATAGAGGCAGTTCCTAAGCATCTTCTCTAAGATCATGAGACAAGTCGGGTCGTCATCCACAACAAGCACCCGGAGACCCGCCGGAAACTGGTCGGGAACCACATCACCGGACTTGCCGGAGACACTCGAACTCGGCATCGGCATCGATTTGGCCCCAAGATTCATGCTTTAGGCTTCAGAACTCAAAACCCACATGCAAAAACACGGATATAGAAAAACCCAGAAGCTAAAAATCGCAGCTTTTGTCACATCAGAGAGACCCAGAACCCAAATTCAAGAACTTGAATGGAGATGATGAACAGAACCCTTTATGAGATGGGAGGAGTTGATGAATTGGAGAGAGGAGAAAACGGGATTTTAGAGAGAGAAAAGGAAGGGAACATTGATTATGGGTCAGTTTGGCAAAGTGGTTTTTTGTGGTTTTTGGTTTTTAAACCAAATGATTTGTTTAAAGTGTTTGTTTTGACTGGTTTAAAAACCAGATTTTAAACCAGTTTTTTTCAACATTTGCCTTGGTGAGAAAAACCAACTTTTTGTGGTTTTTTCTTTGGTTTATTTCTATGACACTAAAAGACGATATTATCCTCACACCGTATTCGTATTAAACTGGAAATTGTCTCTCATTTTGGTAGTTCTTTGTTACTTTACCGCTGGTAATTTTTTCTATACTTCCTTCATAAGTTTTTTCCACAAAACTCATTTCACGCTTTTATGTGATGTTCTTATTATTTAGGGTCAACTATGTTTGTTGTGTTCTTATTATTTAGGGTCAATTATTTTTGTTGTGTTATTTTCCTAGTTGATTAAATTTGTGCTATCTGTTAAATAATGTTGCATTGAAAGAGTTATACATGGGTTTATGTAATCTGGTAGCTCTTTGACTTTTTAGTCATCGAGATAATGAAAAATATTGCACGAATTTTTTTCTATACTTTTGCCATAATTTTTTTTTTACAAAAAAAACTCAATTCTCGCATATTTCGGACGATACATTTTATATGCGATCTTCTTATTATCTAGGATCAATCATTTTGTGGTGTTATTTTCTTAGTTTATTATTTTTTTGTTGTCCGTTACTCAACGTGGCATCAAGTGTGACTGAAATTTCTTGAAATTTTCAACCTTTTGTTGAATTTAAGTAAAAAAAATTGATTTTTGGATGTCATAATAGTGGTAATTTGTTCTTCAATTTGTTACTTTCATGAAATCGTTGAATCTCATGAAATCGTGAACTTTTTTACATTGCATTTGTTCGTTTTGAATCTGTAAAAGAAAAATAAGTGGAGGGTATATTTGTCATTTAATCTACATCATCTAGTTTAAAAACCACTACCAAACACATTTCTCCAGTTTTTAATCTAGTTTAAAAACTACCACCAAACACACTGGTTTAAACAGAATTTCTAAAAAAAACCAAAAAATTTCCACCACAATCTAAAAACCAGTTTTTCCACCAGAAACCATTCTACCAAACTCACCCTATGTAATTTGGTTTATATGAGATTGAAGACATGGTTGTGTGCTTCAACAAAGCTCTCTCTAGCGTTTGTGGGATTATTATTTTTATTTATTTATTACTCTTTGTTCTATTTAAATATTATTTTTTATAATATAGAAGTGGGCCACTCCGTCGAGTGTGGATCCAGCTCATGTATGAGCTTAACAAACCCCACGCCAGCCCAGAACATTTTTAAATAAAATAATATTTCTTTATTATTATTATTAGTTTCTTCTTTTATAATTTTTTTTTTTAATTGCAGATCTCATTTTCTCCAATAATGTTTTCAGCTTCATCATAAATTATTGAAGATTTTACTGGTTTGTTTTGTGATTTTATGAGCAAAGAAAAGAAAAGAAAAAAGCACCATTGTGGATTTTACCATGTGAATTTTCAAAATTTGTCAAAGGGTGGTTCGGGCACTAGTTGCAACTTGTTTAAAATGACTCCATGTGATGGGCTCAACTTAGTAAAGTACCTAAATAAGATCATACACTTACCAAAATAACGTGATTCTTTCGGCTTCTAAAATTAAAATCGTTGACTTTGTTCATATGTTCAATTTATGGAGTTGTTTCCATTCATCCCGCAACCTTTTCCTTTACTCATCCTTTTCCATTTTTTTTCTATTTTTCCTTAAATAGAACTAAAAAATTCAATTAGATTGTTTTTTTTTTTGGAATTAGATTGTTGGAGTTTCTTCTCCATCCATTTGATTATGATGATAAAATTTAATACTCGCGTGAAAATGTACTTAGAATATACAAGTTTAGCAATATCATACTTCTATAATACCGATGATGAGTCAATCACGTCTGTGTATGAATTAATTAGTATGTATTTTATTACTTGATATCTCTATATTTGGAAATTCTAATTTTACTTGGTCATGGAATGAGTCAAATTTTCAATCTTGTTTTAATTTCCTTCTTCTTATGGAACTTTTTTATTTGACTTGGGTGCTAGGGGGACAAAAAATCAAACATAATTTTGAACAGAAAGTGATGTGGCATATGTCACATCACTTGATGTCCAAAAATCACCCTGATTTATTATTTCCAAGTTCTTCATAATCATCACACTCGGATTTTATTTATGTCATGTTTCCATCTACATCATTTTATGTTCAATTTTTTGTACAATTTTTTGTTCACTTAAACTTTTCCAGTGGAGAATTTCTTAGGTTTTCACAACCGATCTCAACGATTTTCATTACTATAATTAGAGTACAATGATTTGACACCTCATGTATGTAATGAGCCTGTTTGAATGAGCTGAAGTAAGTGAGCGATTTGGCTAAAGATCTACATTTATCTGAAGTGTTTGGATAACGTACCTAAAAGTAGATTAATGTAATTTTTATAATAAAATTAATAATATAATATTAATGAAAATGGTGAAACTATTGTTTCAGTGTTATTACTTTTTGGTGGAAGGTGATATATTTTTTTTTTCAGTTTTGTTTTATGTGTTCACATAAAATTAAATGCTCAGGAAATCACTTCATTGTTACCAAGTGTTGACCGAGAGGTCCAATTACGTAATGACACGTGGATGGGGAATGGTAAATTTGCCATGTCAAAGAGATAAAATTTCCGCAATCTTGTATGTTTGATCACTCCGGACGAAAACGGCTGGTAAATTATGAAAAGTTCTGGAATTCCGCTGGAAGTTCCGAAATTCCGCTGGTGATTCCGGAATTCCGGGTCAAAAGTTCCGGATTCTTCCCCTTTTCAGAATTTCGGATTATGTTTAAGATTTTTTGACCAGTTTTTCAGATTGTTGACTATTTCATTCCTGCCTACTTCCTCTGATCCAAACACGACCAATGTAAGCATATTTTTAAAAGGACGATACAGAAATTTGCAAAGAAAATTATTAAACGGTAAATAGAAATAAGTGACGATACAATAAATTGATATTAACTTAGTAGTAGAGTATTTGAACTTTAAAGTTCATGCATAAGGTATTTGGTTCGAACCCGAGTACCCGACTATATGATGATGTACTTCTCCCCAAAGAAATTTGCAAGGAAAACTAAACGAAAACGAGTTTCCAAAGATGTCCTTTTTTTTAGCCAAAATGTTGCCTGTTGAACTACTTAGAGATGTATTTCCACATGAGGATAATGAAACAATAAAAAAATGAGTGCAAGAGTAATTCATATAAACTCGGATATCATGATAACATTACTTTCAATTAAACTACATTATAAATATTGACGAGTTTTAGATAAATTATTTATCAAGTTAATTTAATTAAATTTCTCGACGAAATGTCTAGATTATCTTTTATGAAAGTGACTTCCTGCAAATGAGTGCTAACTCGGTGATAGAGCGTACACAACCTATACATTAGGTCATGTGTTCAAATCCCGTTATATGATATAATTCTAAAAATAAAAAGTGACTTCTACACAACAAGACTCCACTATTATAGGATTTTTTTTTTAGGGAGCCACTATTATGTTTTGTGAAAATGGAAAATTAACCTTTTATCGCATTGACAAGCATGCAAATAATCTTTTTGCAAATAAACATAATATTATCTTATATCTAGTTAAGAATATATATTCGAGCCAAAGAAAAGAACATGGGACACATGCTAAGATTTGGAAAAGTGGCTTGTCCAAATCCACTAAATATATTCATAAGCACTTCATTAAGTTGCTATAGTGCTCATAATTAATGCAAACACTACGTGTTAAGCACATGACAAATATCATTACCCATTTTTCTAACACCACTTTATTTTTTGGGTTTTCTAACACCACTTACTCTAATACTTTCTCTGTTTCTTCTCTTTTTTCCAGTTTTGACTTTTACTATTATTCGTCAGGTCATTAGCAATACGCTGCAATTTTTTGGTAAATTTTCAAAGTGTTGTACAAGAAACTTTACTCTATAACACAATGAAAAATTATATAAAAATTGCATCGTTTTACTATCCAAATCACCGGGTCAATGTGACATGGCTACGGATAAAAAAGTTAAAACGGTAAGAAAGAGAAGAAACGGACCAAGTATACATATAGTCATATACATTGATAATAATTAATTCCCCCTCTGTTCAATAATAATTATACATTGATAATAATTAATTCCCCCTATATTTCAATAATAATTAATTAATAACGGTCAATTAATTGTGAATGTTAGCTCGGATGGTAAAAACTTTGATAGATTTAAGAGTTTTTGTAACCAGTAAAGCTAACCAACAATTGTTGCCAAACTAATTACTACCAATACTTCTCAGAAAAAACTAATTACTACTAATATAGTATTGCAACTCGCTTAAACTATAGCTCAAAAAGCCTCGTCTAATGGTGGGTTTGGTGTGGACTTTTTGAATTTTAAGTGACTTTTAAGATTGTGTAAAAAAGGTCTGTGACACAAAAATTCAAGAAGAAAGATGTATGAATTTTATAAAAAAAAAATTACTGTTAAAAAGTCAATGATGTGACAGTTTTATTGTTTGTGAAAGTTACTATTATATCCTTTTGTGTCTATTTATTGACTTGTTTGATAACTTTTACAAATAAACTAACACTACTAAATTATTTTACTAAATGATAGTTTAGTAATTTTCTTTTTTACAAGTGTGTGCTATTTTTATAATATCTTGTATAGTAAGATGGAAATACAACAAATTATTATATGAATCTCATAAAAATAAGCGTAAAAAAATTAAAATATTTAAAGAAACTTATAACTTTCATTACATACAAGTATTGGATTACATAAAAAATAATTAGCAACACATGCCATTACAAATTAAATGATAAATGATCTCTGCATTTGGGTGCAATAGAGGAGAAAAATTGGAGTCATGGGTGGGTACTGGGTAGTGTAATGGTAACTGAGATGGAGGGAGTTAGTGTGGGTAGTTGGTGTGGGTGGGTTTTGTAATTAAGGTATACCAAGGTGAAAAGTAACTAACAAGGGGCGTAACTATAATTGATGATGGAGGACAATATTGTCATTCCAATGATTTGAGTAAGAAAAGACACAAAAAGTCTCCTCAACCCAACTTTTTTCTCTAACCCACTCTACACTAGAAATCCAAAATCTGCTCAAAAAATATTATATCAAACCCTTTAAAAAGTCTAAAAGGCCAAAAGTGGATTTTGGATTAAAATCCACGAAAAACCACACACCAAACTCACCCTAAATAATAAAGAATTTTGACTGATGACACCCTCGCATCGCTGACATGCAGTATAGGTTTTGTCACTTATCGTCTCTACAGTTTGTAAAATTGCGACACTTACATCAAATTGACTAACACGGTTAAGTTCTGTTATATATAATTAAGCGGCATTTTAGCTATACATGCCATACACTTGGTCAAACACAATCCATACACTCAGTTCAAACACAATCTGTCAAAGAAATTAAAAATTTAATCCTGATTTAGAAACATGTTTTTGCGCAAAAATCATAATAGCAAACTTACCCTATGTCTAAAATTTCGCCCTTGTTAAGTTACTCACATTCTTGCGCTCCTTTATGCCATTCCCAAACCAAAAGAGAAGAAAACATATATTAACGATACATTTTCACTGTTCCATACTCTTTCAGTTGTGGCTTTTTCATCTATAACCTTATCACTTTAATTCGGTGATATGGATAGTAAAACGGTGCATTTTTTTATATTCTTTTTTCATTATACCATGAAGAAATTACTATTAAATTCTTAGAATGACCCGAATAATAGTGCTAAAAGTCAAAATATGAAGAATCAGATGGAACGGATACAGTTTTCAAAAACTCTATTTTCTTTTGGCTGGAAAATTTTCTCACTTATTGTATTCCAAATTAGATATTTTTTCCCGTATTTTCCGTGTCTTCTCTTCTTTCTGAGCACATTCTTCAGACGGCGAAGCTTTTTAATCTACTTTCCTTTTCTCATTTTTTTAATATAATTTCTAAACTCCGTCTAGCAGGGCATGTATAGCTTTTTGTCTCTGCTTGTTGTTGTTACTCCGGTTCGGATTGGGTTGGGGTTACTAGTTGTTGCAACTGACACCACAAGTTATGGGCAAACCCTATATCGACAAGTGTCCCCCAACCAAAATGGTGCCTGTGATTCCTCTTTTCAATTCATCATAAAGCAAACATTTGTGCAAACTGCAAAGAGGGGAGACTACTTCAAAGAAGACACTCCGCACAATTATTGCTCTGCGTGAGAGAATACTAAGTACATGTTCTTTTCATATACTTGAAAATCACACCACGGTTTACCACAAATAATTTGGGCAACTAGTTAAAACTTGGACCTCGAACCACAAAGAATACAAAAGATGATATAGCTTTCAGTCTAAAAAGTGAGTCCACAGTTCCGAGATTTTAGTACCGACGAGAAACCCTAGTGCATCTGCAACAACCGCGATGGTTATTGCAAAGCAGTTTTATGATCTGCTCTACACAGCGTGTTATGATCTGGAGCGAACTTGAGAACGATGATAAACGATGAACAAGAACACACCGATGTATTGCGGTGCATTAGCGATGAACTAGCTACCTCCACAACCCCAAAGAATTCGTTTTATTGAGAGAAAACGCCATGAATACAATCGCCACATTGTAGAACACGACATATAGTCATTATATAGGCCTACATACAGCTTGTGCTCAAAGAAATACCAAAACCGAGCTAAAAACCAACAAGAAAATAATTCTGACTGCATCCAGGAAGTGTTCGTACGAACACCCGCTGTGTTCGCACGAACGCTCACCCCGGTTTCTTGTCTTCATCTTGCTCCTCCGTTTGACCCGTTTCTTTGTCCCGCATCGTCACCAACTCCTCGCCAAGCTCAAGTCCATTCAAGCCACCCTTGATTCCCAACAAATCTCCATCTTTCCTTGAATCCTCTCGTCCGCTTGCGCTTGAATTAGCCGGTTCTCTCCAATAATCCTTAATACCACAAGTTGCTCCAACTTCGTCAAGTTCCTACAACGAGTGTCCCCAACGATGCTCCGACTCCCGTCAAGTTCCTGCAATCGAACCCTATCGATGCTCCAATTACGATCGAGTTCTTTCAATCGAGTCCCCTGTTTGTTGTTCCAACTCCATTGAGCTCCTACAACAAAACCCTAATACGTTGCTCCAATTCCAACCGAATTCCTGCAACGATTTGCGAAATTGCTCCAATTCCCACCAAATTCCTGCAATATCGCCCCATTTGCGCGCCTCATACGCTCCCCCTTGCACGTCTCACACGTTCCGTTTCCCTCGTCAGAGACTCCCCTATGCCAAATCTGCCTCCTCGTCAAGAGCCTGGTTTCCCCCTGCCCCCACCCACCCCAACGGCGCTTAGGGAACTATACCATCTTCCGAAGTACTCTCTACCTACAGCCAAATATGCAGATCCTGATTTCTTTCTTCGTCCACCAATATCTCTTTTCTCTACCGATTGGAGACGTCACTGTAGATTCCATGGTCGCCGTCATCGCACTTAAACCCTAACTGTCTGAATCCCCATATGGTCGTGTGCCGCATCCCCTCTTGCTGAGCCTCGAACTCAGCAGTGGTTGTATCTACTCCTTCTCGTCTGCCACCAAGAGCAGCCAACAATCGTTGTGTTTCAACAACGCACACATCTGAATCTGCCCAGACTGAAGTCGTTCTCCCGTTGAACTTGCCGACCTTGGTCATCCCCCCGGTCATCTTCTCTGCAGCTCCTAGTCCAGATCAGCGACTCCCGAACGCGTGGTCCACCTTGATCGCGGATCCTTAGCTATGAATTTCACGGATTGTGAAACCCTAGCTCCTTAGCTCCACCTTGATCTTGGAACACCGGCCAAGCTCTGATACCAGTTTGTTATGATCTGGAATGATCTTGAGAACGATGATAAACAAAGAACAATATCACATCGATATAATGTGGTTCACTAGCATGATGCTAGCTACCTCCACGAATAAAAAAAAAAACCCCATTTATCGAAAGAAACACCACGAATACAACCCACATTGTAGAGCACGACTTTTAGCCTTTATATAGATGTACTATACAGCTTGTTCCCAAAGAAATACCAAAATTGAGCTAAAAACCAACAAGGAAACAATTTTGGCCGGCTCCAGGAAGTTTTCGTACGAACACTCAGAGTGTTCACACGAACATACAGCTCACCCTAGCTTCTTGTCTTCATCTTGCTCCTCCGTTTGTCCTGTTTCTTTGGCCCGCTTCGCCACCAACTCCTCGCCAAACCCGAGTCCATTCAAGGCACCTTGAATTCCAACACGGAGAATGAGAGACAAATCTTCGTTTTCGAGGAAGATTACAGGAATGAAGTAGGAGAAGATTTTAAGTTATGTTTCATCGAATATTTCATCCCAAAAGATCCGGTTAATAGAAAGGCAATGCGCAATATGCTTCCAAGGATTTGGAACCACGGTAACGAAGTAAATATTATTGAAGTGGATTTCAAAACGTTCACGTTTGTTTTCTAGATCTAGCAAGTCTGGATAGAGTTTCTTTGGGAGGACCACAGGTCTTTAACGACAAAGTTCTTATATTACAACCCTGGATCTTGGGAGACCAACGAAGGCGGCAAAATCCAAATTTCTCGATATGGGTGGAAATAAGTAACATAACTATCCATATTGTGAAGGAGGAGACTGGAAGGAGAGTTATTAATTTAGTTGTTGAAACCATTACAATTGACAGACAAATCAAGAGTGAAGACAATATCAATTACATTAATAGGGTAAGAGGAAGATTCCATGTTGTCATGCCTCTGCTCAGAGGTGTTCACATCCACGGTAAGAATAACGTAATCTGGTTGGATTTCAAATATGAGAGGCTTCCATGTATATGTGATTGGTCTGGTTGTATTACGCACGTTCGTGAGGATTGTGAAGCATTCCCAAAAGACATAAAGGATAGAATTGAAGCATGTATATGATAGAGTTGAGTGGAGTTTCATCAAGGAGGCTCTAAATCATATGGATTTCGGTCCTTGGTTCATATCGTTGATCACTAATTGCATCCCTACAGTCAGATATTTTTTTATCAGGCATGGAGCTTCAGTAGGTGAAGTGATCACGGAGGGAAGTCTGAGACAGGGTTTCCTGATATCCCTATATTTGTTCCTCACTTGCAGCGAGTTTATATCGCGTGCAGTTTCTATGGCAGTTAGGGAGGGTCGGCTGGAGGGGGTTTTGGCTTCTAGAGGAGGACCAGTGGTCTCCCATCTTTTTTTCACTGATGCTTCTTTGTTTTTTAGAGGTGATTTGCTAGAGAATATTAATCACTTGGTGCATATCATACCGGATTATGGGAAGGCTTCAGTTCAGGAAGTCAATTTGGAGAAATATGCTCTTATTTCCTATGGAGATTTCCATCCGAGACCAGAGAGGCCCTCCTTGATGTTATTGGAGTCCAAGAGGTGGAGAGGAATGATAAATAGTTAGGCCTCCCAACTATTATGGGGCGTAATAAATCTGTTACTTTTAATTGTCTGATCAATAAGCTCTGTAACAAGCTTAGAGGACGGAAAGAAAAGTCTCTTCTATTGCAGGAAATGAAGTACTAATTAAAGCAATGACTCACGTTCTTCAACGTATACGATGAGCTGCTTCATGCTTCCAGCGGGAATTTGTGGAAAAATGGAGGCCCTGATTAGCCAATTTTGGTGGTCAAAGAGCGAGAAAGAAAGAGGAATTAGTTAGCTTTCATGGGACAAGATTCAAGAGTCAAGGAGTAAAGGGGTCTTGATTTTAAAAACATAAAATAGTTTAATCAAACTCTATTGGAAACACAAGGTAAAGGATACTTACAAATCCAAATTCCTTACTTAGTAGAGTACTCAAAGCGAATATTTCAAACTCTTCATTTTGGACTTCGGAGCTCGGTAATGCCCCTTCTTTTTCATGGTGGAGTATTATTTTTGGAAGGGAATTGTTAAATCAAGGCACTATGTGGAGCATAGGAGATGGATGTTCAGCTTCTCTGGTGGACCCTAGGATCCCTAACCACGTCGGATTTAAGGTAATCCCTCCCAATTTAACTTTTGGACCCCTTGTTGGTAGCTTTATAAACTCGGACCGAACATGGAACACGGAGTATCTTAAAAGCTTCGTGTGGGATATTGATGTCAATTTTGTCTCCCTTATTCCTCTTCCGGCAACCCCAAGGCCGGATAGGATTGCGTGGCATTTTGAATAAAGAGTAAATTAAACGGTAAAATCGGGATATGAAGTAGCTATGAGATTGCAAGGGGTCACAAGTTTAGTTCCAACAATGAGCCGTGGAGGAAATTTTTTGAGATGCTTTAAAATATTAAAGGCCCAAAGAAGATACTTCACTTTATTTGGCGATATTTTCATGCAGTCCGCCCTATAACTACAAATCTCTTTCGAATGAATATTCAGGTTGACAATCAATGTTCCCTCTGGATCCAATTGGGAATCGAAGTACCACCTCTTTTCTCAATGTTCCAAAACAAGAAAACTGTGGGTTGCTATGGGTTTCAAACTTGAGCTATATTAAACATTGACATGGGTTTAAAATTTTGGCTCGATCGGATATTGATAATGCGAAAGTGCTTCTTGTTTTGGAAAATTTGGAACGTTCGAAATAGGACTGCAACTCGGGCGGGTTGGGCGGGTTGACGCCGATGCCCAAGCCCGAGTTATGTCGGGGTTGCCCAAGCCCAGCCCTGCCCGGGTTAGGAGCATCGCCAACCCGTCCAAGCCCAAATTTGAACAAACTAATTCGGGTCCGGGTTGAATTCGGGCTAGCCCATCAAACTAAATAAATTAACATAATTATCACATTCAACTCAATTAAAATTGTCCCCTTAAAATTAAGTTAATAACTTACATATAAAAATATATATCGAATGTAGACACTCTATTTTTTTTTTTGTTATTTAAGGCTAAAAAATAATGACTATATATTGTTATAGTGAATTAAAAATATCTCAAAAAAAATTAAAAAATTATCCTTTTATACAAGAAAGTACTAGATAATTAAAAATATCACAAATAATTAATAGAAAAATAATAGATTCTTGATAAATATGCTATATAATGCTCTCCAAATATAACATTTATAGGTAATGAGTATACAACTCGGGCAATTCGGGCTAGCCCATCGTTTAATATTCGTACCCAAGCCCGACCCTAATTACAATTCGGGTTGAGAATTTCTACCCGAGCCCGTCCAAATTACTCAAAACATGTGCCCAAGCCCGACTTTAGTCCGGGCTGGGTTCGGGTTGGTCGGGTTCAGCCCGTCCAAGTTGCTCCCCTAGTTCGAAATAAGGGTGTTCACGGTCCGGTTCGGTCGGTTTTAGAGGATATGAGACACCTAAACCGAAATGTTCGGTTTCAATATTTTTTGAAACTGTAATACCTTCGGTTTGAAACTTAGAAATTTAAAAACCGCACCGAAAATTCCAGTTCGGTCCTGTTAAACCATTCGGTTTGGAACTCATTATTTATGTATTAATTCCTAACTTCTACGCAAAGTAAACTAACTATAACAAAAAGGCCGATTTACTTATATCTTTGTTACTTACCGAATACATCTAAAAAAACTAAGATAAACTCAACATTTAAAAAAAAATAGTGGTTCCCTACTTCTCTTTTATCTCAACATGGAGAGAGAGAAAAAAAATTGTTTACTTGATTAGGACTATGGTGTGATTGTACGAATTAAAGCGTTAAACTCAAACGGTGGGGAGTGAGTCAAAACATGGGAGGTAGTAAGAAACGCACTAAAATTTGTATTAAAAACTTTTCTCGGTGCGGTGAGGTTTTTTTCGGTTTTTTGGGTTCGGTCTCGGTTCGGTTGGTGCCGGGTTCGATTTTTAAAACAATGAAACCGTTCTTTAAGAAAAAAATTTGTTGAACCATCGGTTTAGGTACGGTTCGGTTTGGTGTGGTCCGGTTTTGCCGGTGCGGTCGGTTTAGGAACACCCCTAGTTCGAAATGCTTTGGTTCAAAATGCTATGGTTTTTAAAATAAAGGATGATAGTCAGATTTGCTCTGACGTACAGGGGAGAATCATGGCATTGGACTTGGTTTTTGCAGAGAAGGTCATCAAAGCTGGCAACATGCATACAGTTAGCGGCGGAGCCAGGAAATCAAGTCAGTCGGGGCAAGACAGAACTGATAGTTATTAATTTCGGGGGGGGGGGGGGGGATAGTATATTTCATAAAGGTTTTTCATTAAAAATCTAATAAATTAGGAGTGTTGGTACTGGAGATTTAATCACCCTCTACATAACCTTTTTTTGCAAGAAGATGAGCAAAGCTGTTTCCTGTTCTAGCCACAAGACAAATATTACAAAACTCCAGCTCTTTTATCATCAGTCTTGTGGCCTCATAAGTCATCTTCATATCAGCTATTGCCTCCACTTCTCTTACCTTGCCGCATGTGCCGTCTCGGATCAGTTTCACTGTAGAAAGACTATCAGACTCAATCTCCAGGTAGCGATAATTGAGCTCTTTTGCCAATTTCAGTCCTTCCTCCACTGCACGAAGCTCAGCGATGAGAGGGGACCTTACCCGAGGTAGACGCCGATGGCGTGCTGCACAAAACTCTCCATTTTCATCTCGAATTACACATCCCATCCCTGTTGCCACGCCTTGCTCTAACCACGATGCATCTACATTCAATTCAAGTATCCCAGGGGTGGTCTAGTCCAACCAGCTGCAGCATCAGTGTTTCCGGTGAATTCATCTCCCAAAAGGTTCTTTAAGCTTGCCTCCTTATACCACAATCTGTAACTTTTGCTGTGCGCCGCTATCGTCAGAGGGGAGCTTACATTGCCCTCAAAGCGATGATTATTCCGATAACGCCATATACTCCAAATTGTAGTGACGAAACTTTCACAGTACTCCCTCGGTTTTGTTGTCATCACTTGGAAGATAATATCACGACAACTTCCTGAAAAATTCTGCAGAAATCCCCATGGTCTCCGCCCAGATTTGCAGCAAAAAAGGACATTGTAAGAATAAGTGGTCCATTGTTTCATCAGCTTCCTCACATAACTGGCATCGAGTTGCAACGTTAATTCCTCTGTCCTTCAATTTTGTAACCACTGGCAGTGAATTGTGCCATAACCTCCAAGTTGGGTGCAAGACTTTCCTGGGAACTTTCAACTTCCATAATTTCAGAAACCAATTTCTATTCACATGACCATTGGACGATGAGGGGTCGCCTTTGGACAATATCTGTTGTGCTTGATATCCTGTGGCAACTGAATAAATTCCATTGTCTGAATGCATCCAAGAAAAAGTATCTTCCCAATTACCTGCAATTGGGATGGATTTAATAATTTCAACATCAACTGGTAGCAAAATTTGATTCAACTTCTGTTCATCCCAAGAGTTGGAACTTGCATCTATCAGAGTATCTACTGTTGTTCCTTCGTGAGCTAGTGGGCAGCTTGTGATAACCTTGAAATTGCTGAATCGAGGGATCCATCTTTCTTTAAATAACTTGATCTTTTTTCCATCTCCTACACATTAAACCAGCCTTTATCAAATCACGTCCTGCCAAAATACTTCGGAAAGCATATGAAAATTGATTATTACTAGCCTTATCAACATCGAGTATAGACATAGTACGAAAATATTTGGCTTTCAAAAGCCGACTTAGCAGACTATTTGGGTTTCTCAAAATTCTCCATGTCTGTTTTGCTAGTAACGCAATATTGAAATCTTGAAAGTCGCGAAACCCTATTCCTCCATCTTGCTTCTGTTTCTTCAGATTTTCCCATGAAATCCAATGACATTTTCTTCTATCTGTATCTTCTCCCCACCAAAACTGGCGAACCAGTCTTTCAAGATCCATGCAAGTTTGCTTGTGTAGCAGAAAACAACCCATAGCATTATTAGGAATTGCTTGAATAACGGATTTGATAAGGACCTCTCTACCTGCCACAGAGAGTTCCTTTCCCTTCCATCCTTTTAGTTTCCTTTGGACTTGTTCAGGAAGATGAGCAAAGGCTAACGTACGCTTTCTTACGATAGCAATCGGCAATCCCAAGTAGCTATCGTGCTCAGCTACCACAGGGACACCTCATTCCTGACCGAAAGCTTCTTTATCACTAGCACTCATATTATCAGAGAATTGAACCGAGGACTTTTGTAAATTAAGTAGATGACCTGAAGCTGATTCATAATCTTGGAGAATCAGAAGAATATTGGCAATCTCTTCACTCGTTGCTTTGGTGAAGAGCAAACTATCATCAGCAAAGAACAGGTGAGAAACTACTGGGCCTCCCCTAGAAGCTGCTAGAACTGATATTCGACCTTCCTGAACAGCAAGGGACAAGCTGCGAGATAGAGTTTCACTTACCAGGAGAAATAAATAGGGAGACAAAGGACAACCTTGTCGAAGGCCTCTCTCCGGAATGATCGACCCATGTACTTCACTGTTTACGAGAATACTATATGATGCTGTAGAGACACACTTCATTACTAGTTCAATCCATCTGTAGCCAAAACCCATCCTTTACATAACAGCTTGGAGAAAATCCCATTCAACTCTATCTTAGGCTTTACTCATATCCGCCTTCAATGCCAAATAACCTATTTTTCCTTTCTTTCTATTTTTCATCGTGTGAAGAAGTTCAAAAGCTGCAATTGTGTTGTCTGATATAAGTCGGCCAGGGACGAAAGCACTCTGATTCTATGAGATTAGTGAGTCCAATATTACTTTTAATCGGTTTGCCATTGCTTTGGTGACTATCTTATAAATCGTATTGCACAAACTGATAGGGCGCAAATCAGTAGCTTTCCTCACTTGCTTAACTTTTGGAATCAAAGCAATCAATGTGTGATTATACCCAGAGATATCAGCGTATCCATTAAGAATTTGGAGACAAATACTCTCAATATCAGTACCTACAGTACTCCAGTACCTTTGGTAAAATATAGCTGGAAACCCATCTGGACCAGGTGCCTTTACTGGCGCAAGCTGATTTAGTGCAATACGAATATCTGCAGCAGAGAAAGGTTGATTCACAAAAGCATGTTGTTCTAAAGATACCAATTCCTCAATGCCTGGCATAACCGACTCCATCTGCTGCCTAGAAGGATTTGAAGATGTGAAATGTGTTTGAAATAATCTTCAAGAATCGTCACAATTTCACTTGGATCTTCTGTCCAGCTACCCGAATCCTTCTCTAATCCTCTAATTCTGTTTCTTGACTTGCGAATAGATGCTTTGCGATGAAAAAATCCCGTATTCTGATAACCTTTTCTCATCCACATATCTCTTGAGCGTTGTCGCCACATCTCCTCTTCCTGTAATAGAATTTGAAGAATTTTGTCACGAGTTACCTTAGTTTCCGCTACTACTTCACTAGTCTGAACTCCCTCGGTCAGGGTTCGAAGTCTTGATCTCAGTTCCTTCAGTTGCCTTCGAATACTACCAAAGGTGTTCTTCTCCCACTGTTTCAATAAACCTGATGTGGATATAAGCTTGCCTTCAACCGATGTGACAGTGGTGGCCCAAGTGTCTGCAATAACTTGTTTACAACTTTCGTGATGCATCCACATGGTTTCAAACTGATATTGTCTTCTGATAGCCTTGTTTTATGGGATTCCCAGACTCCAATATACCTCGAGTGGAGTATGGTCAGATACCTCAGCCACTAAGTGCTGAACCCGTGCTCTCCCAAAAATGTCAGTCCAATCATCTGAGACCAAGCATCTGTCAAGTCTCTCTCTAATCGCTGCTCCATCCCCTTGGCTGTTATGCCAAGTGAAGCGGGATCCCGAAAAACCCATGTCACTGAGTTGCAACCGATTGATAATGCTACAAAAACCCTCTATCTGACTGAAGGGGACTGATCTTCCCCCTTCCTTCCCCATAATAGACGAGAAAGCATTGAAGTCGCCAGTCACACACCAAGGCTGATTCCTAGGGTTTAGGATCTCCAATAACCTCCAAAAATGTTGTCTCTCGTTTCTATCCGGATCTCCGTAGAAACCCATAAAGAAACCTTGTTTCGTATCATCTTCTAAGCAAATAGTACCATGCATGTGATAGTTGGACCAGTTAATGAGAGAGAAACTTACCGTGTCATCCCACATTAACGCTAATCCTCCCCTTCTTCCACCATAACTGTCTTCACAATCTCTGAAAATGCCGTTCTTCAGACCCAATTTTCCTTTTATACGATCCATCTCCTTTGCATACTGTTTAGTCTCCATTAAGAAGACCATATTCGACTTTTGTCTCCTCACAAGATCGCGAAGAGACACGTTGCTACGGGGGTTGCCAAGCCCCCGTACGTTCCAGCTTAAGAGATTCATTGCGTCTGGCTGGGCTGCATCGCAGCCTTAGCCAATATCTGTGGTGGGTTTTTTAAGGCAGCCCCGTCCTGTGTTGGAATCTGCGAACCAGAAACCTGTTTGTTGTGCTTCTCCACTTTCGAATCCCCTGTATGTTCTCTAAAGCTTGGCGATACCTCACCCTTCTCAATGTTTCTGTTCGAGTGTGCTTTATGTCCAGCCCTGATATTATTTTTCTTTCCCTGAGCAGATAGCAAATTGTTATTTTGTCCCACGTAGGAATCGTAACCTGGCCTTTTGTGGTCTGCGAAGAATCAATCCCGCCTCTTCCTCCTGTCCACCTTCCTCCTATTCCCCTGCCCCTAGCATTCCGTCCTCCTCTTGCGTTACCAGTTAGTGAAATCTTCTCTTTCGACTTTGGATTTGGTGACAGATTTGTTTCAGAAACTTTTCTCTTCGATCCCGTTGCTTTAGTGGTCACCTTCTCGGTCCCCTTCCCTTTCTCAGCAGCGGAGAACTTCATTGGTGTTGTATCTATATGTTGCGCAAGCGGGTTAGTGAAGAGTGTAGCCATTGTCTCCGGTGTTGAGTTGATCAACCCTGGTTCCATTACGCCTGTGGCAGATTGTTTTTAGACCCAGACCCCTCTTCTTCCGTAACTTCGTTGTCGCTCTCAAACCCCCAATCTTCCTCCTCCATATTATCTGCTGGGTTGGATTTTGTTGACCGTACTTCATCACTTCCTTCATGAGACTTCGCAATCCCACTCCTGATGTCTTCAACTGGTTCAACCATAGGGTCAAAGAGGCGTTTTTTCGGCGGGGGACGAAAGAAAAGCCAATCTCCGAAGCCCGGATTTTCTTTTGTTTTTTCCTCTACTGTTTTCTTCCTACATTCTTCACCGTAGTGTCCGAAACATCCACACCACTGACATACATAAGGAATCCGTTCAAACTTAAAATCAATCCAGCGCTTCTTCCCCAACACAGTGATATAACCTCCTTTAACAAGAGGCTCTTTGAGATTTATTCGTATTCTTGCCCTCATATAATCGCCTTCTGAGCCCGAAAGAATTCGATCATCAGTTTTGAGGACCTGCCCCGCACGCATAGCTACTTTCTTTAGGTCCTCCTCAATTTGAAGATACAGAGGTAGGTTTCTCACTTGAACCCATGTATCAATTGATTCAAACTTGAGGTCTTCCACCTGATCTTCTAGATTCCACGGCTTGAGAGCTAGGTTATTATCATCAAATACCCAGGGACCTCCATTCAGCACCTTCTCAAGAGCATCATAGGATGAAAACTGAAATATGAAACAATTCGGTTTTGGCTCATGGATACTGAGGTTCTCGCCCCCCGGCCAAATTTTCTTGAACAGTGTTTTCATATCCCAATCATTAAACCGAACAGGGAAGAGAAAGGAGCCGATTAAACACGGTCCTAGTCCCTTAATAGCTGCAAGACAGTACTCATCATCGAAAGCCAGAACAGATTCTTCAATCAGAGAAAGCTTACCAAAGCCACGGATGATATCTTCTTCGTTGTGCATGGGAGTTTCAGCAGCGTACTCCATAGCGTTATTGACCACGTCGTTGAGCTTTGTCTGCGTACTCTGGATGATTGCAATCGGGTTCCCTGTGATCTATCGATCGAGGAAGAAACCGCCTCAAAACCCTAGAAATCGCCCTAGAACCCTCCGACAGAATCGGAGCCTTTTTCTCACGCGTGATTAACTTTTCTTCTAAGTGATAAATTTTTTTCTTTTAATCACCCTCAAGTTTGATGGCTCATTCACGGCAGAATCCTACCCCGCAAGTACTCGGTCAGCAGCAGTGCACACCACCAGGAATGCGCGGGAATCAGAAGCTTCAGCTCTCCTCACAGGGTTGCTACTGGCGAAGACGATGGACTGTCTGATCGGAAAATTCATGTGGAAGTTAAGAAGGCTTTGAGGCCAAACAGTGAATGACATCTCTGCTATTGCAGACTTACTCCATGAGATTAAGATGCTCTCAGAAGGCTTTCAGTAAATGAGTATAGAATGGATTCTATGTGATTCAAACAAGTTAGCCCACTTGTAAGTCTTTGGAGCAAAGGATATGAATTTCTCAGAACAGGGGATATGTAGATTCCCAAATTGGTTTTTATCATATTTAAGGGTGAGTTTGGTAGAATGGTTTTTGATAGAAAAATTGGTGTTTAGATTATGGTGGATTTTTTTAATTTTTTCGGAGATTCTGTTTAAACCAGTATGTTTGGTGATAGTTTTTAATCTAGATTAAAAACTGAAGAAATGTGTTTGGTAGTGATTTTTAAACTAGATGCAGTAGATTAAATGACTAATATACCCTTCATTTGTAATTTTTTAACAAATGCACAAAGAACAGATTCAAGGCAAAAAGTTAACAACTTTCAGTGAGTCAAAGGATTTCTTAAACAAATTCAAGAAATTCACGGTATTTTGATCACAACAAAATTAATAGTTATTATTTTCAAGAAAAAAAATCAAGAATAAATACCAGACGATTTAATAGACAGCTGTTATAAGATTTTAACATATAAAAAAAATTAATTTTCATAATAAGATTTAATAAAAAGTTAACTACTTCACAATTTTTCGATCACGTCGAAATTCAAGACGAGTTTCATGAAATCTAAAGCATGAACAGTGGGTAAAAAATAAGACAATCAACCCAAAATAATAGCACCACAACAAGAGACTCCTATCTAATATAACAACTATTGTTATGATTGCGAATTATTTGACGAAAAAGTGCACTGGTTATGCCACATCGTAATGCTGATAAAAATTACCTAAGAGTGACTTGAAAATATAGAAAAAGGGTGAGGGCAAAATAATACATTCAACAACTCAGAAATAAACTGAAAAAAACCACCAAAAGTTTGTTTTCTTTCCACATGCCAAAAGTTGAAACTGGTTTAAAATCTAGTTTTTAAACCAATCAAAACAAACATTTCTAACAAACCATTTGGTGAAAAAACCATAAACCAAAATAAACCAAATTACCAAACGCACCCTAAATTTTGGATGAATCTGGTGATTTTTTTTTGAACTCGGGATCTCGTGCAGGGGCTTCCAACGCTCTACCACTTGAGCTACCACCCTAGCTGCTATCCGGTGATTTTTTTTATCAATGAATTTATTTCTCCTCAAAAAAAGAAAAAGAAAAAAAGTCGTTTTGATACTCTTATGGGTTAATTTTTCAATTTCAATATAACAATATGCAGTCACTATTTTTTAGTCTTAAATAACAAACTTTTTTTTAGAGAAATAACAAACTCTGATATGCACACTTTCAATTTTTTTAATATTTAAGTTATTAATTTAATTTTAAATGAACAATTTCTATTCAACTGAAAAAGTGATAATTAAATCAAATTCTTATGTTCAATTTACTAGTCTGAACTCACCCGAATCCAAATTAATTTGTATGAATTTGGAATTGGACGGGTTGAGATGCTCTTAACTCGGGTTGACTGGACCAAACTCGGGCAGCCTGAGCAGAATTAGCGCTTGGGTTAGGACATGGATGTCAACCCGTCCAGCCTACTCAACTTGCAGTCCTAATTGACAATAATCTTTTAGTTTTCGATACTAACATTTGGATTTTTTAAAATTACTAAAATGTAAAAATGAAGTAGGAAAATCCTTACCCTGCATATTAGAAAACTACTCCATTTTTGCTAGGTTCTTCTTAGTACACCATTCAGCGGGTCACTATAAGCAAAATAATACAAGAATTCAGTAATCGTTTTAAATTGTCGCAGAGTAAAACTTACTCCAATGCACTGTAAAACTCTACGACACTGTAAGAAAGTTATTAAATTCTTGTATCATATACTTATTGGACCAAAATACCAATCAAAAGTCAAAGTAAGAACAAATTCGCGGAACGGAGTTGGTAACAATTATTTGAAGCTGATGGCGTTTAACAGAAAGCAACTCCAAAGAAGAAGCAAGCAGAGAGCAATGGTAGTATATTCTCTTTTGACGAAGAGCTTTTCTTTGTCCCGATGACTTTTAAAGAGTGTCATTGAAAGCGGGTGTCCCCCAAAATTGTGTCAGCTTCAACCTTCAAAAAGCTGCTTAAACCTTCATGCAAGCTTATGCTTATCATCTTTGAAGTATTATTTATCATTATTGACATTTCTTATTAGTTAAGTCAATTGACTTCAAATATTTTGAGGTTTATTCAGGTTAGTTTATGGTCTCATTATAGGGTTTAACTTTTTATGGTGGTGGAGATGCTTTTTAGAGCAGAGGAATATGTTGCTTTCACGCTTGTTTAAAACTTTTTTGGATTAAATTATGATTGAGCTCTCACTATCTAGTTGTGCCACCTAGAATAGAAGGAAATTTTGGCAAGGCAACCTTTTGAAAATAAATAATCTGTAAGCTTATGTTTGGTACCAGTCGAAATTTTGGAAATGTGGCTTAAAAAGATCTGGGTGAAAATTCAGTTGAAGTGAGAATCTAAATGTAGTTTTTTTTTTTTTTTAGAAAATCTAGCTTTTTAGTATAAGCTGAAGTTGTAGATTATTAATTTGATCTAACAAAATTTAAAAGTATTTTAGTCAACTATTTGAATACATCCTGTAACACTCCCGACCTCAGGGAGAGGAAAACTACATAGGGCTTCCCTTGGGTCCCCTCCGCCTTCACACGTGACGTCTCAAAAAAAAAATCATATAGTAGTTCCGTAGAGCAAAACAGAAAAAGAAACAAAACTAAAAAACAGATTAACCAAAAAATAAATCTGTTTTTTTGGTTTTGTTTCTTTTTCTCCTAAAGTGTATCACCTATTATGATTTCACAAAGTTAACTTTTTGTTGCAGTGTTTATCAACCATTTAACTTTAGCACAGATGAAAATTTTCTCTTATGTATCAAACTCTATTTTCTTTTACAAAATAAAATAGGCATGGCATTGTCACAAATTAAAAAGTAAAAAATTGATGGTAAGAAAATCTAACAGGGCAAAACTAAATGTTGCCGAAATTATAAATAAAGCCCTTATTACAGTTGCCAGACGCGATGGGGCGGATGCACTAAATGTTAGGGACAAGGGTGGGCAATTGCCACCCTGAATTTGACAGAATTTATTTGTATCCCTATTTTTATGATTTTTTGAAAATACACCTTTATGAAAAATGCATTTTTGCCCCGACTAAAATCAGATGTTACCAATCCTATCATTGACTTATTCTTTGTCTCGCTGGTTTAATTTCCTAGCTCCGCCATAGTTTAGGCACCTCATATAGCGTAAAATGCATAGGCAATGCCCGCCTGAACCTTAGCCATTAGGCGGTCGCCTAAACATCGCTTGGCCCCGCCTGGTCACGCATACCGCCTGGTTGGTCTCTTAATTTTAGTTTCATAATTTCATCATTTTTTATAATTTATCTTATTAAACATATTAATAAGTTAAATTTATCTTCATTGATAGAATTTATATTATATGAGGATATATTGAAGTATATTATTTGAAGTTAAGATAAGAATTTTTTTAAAGCGACATCTTTTAGAATAACATCATCTACCCAGGTTCGAACCCGAGATCCCATGTAGAAGTTTCAAATGCTCTGGCATTAAGCTAGTACCCATTTTGTCTTTATGCACTATTTTAACTAGTATAAAGTTAAATGGCACCCATGCTTCTTTAATATTTTGGAAGTTAGTAACAATGTATTAAGTAAAGTCTTAACCGATAAAAATAACTAATATTAACAAATAGTTAATATTTTCTTAAAGAAATGAAGTTGAAAATCATGCATTGTCTTCTTAACTAATTATTAAGATAATTTTGGAAAAAATAAATTTACAATTAATACATTTAATAACAAATTCAAAATACTCATAATCTTGTTATGTCCAATATTATATGCATGCTCTTTCGATAATGCAAACATACTTTGAGGTTCTATTTTAAGTTTGTGCACAATTTAACTTCTCATTTTGTAATATGGGGTATTAAGTGGTGAATTTCATGAACATTCTGATATTGCAAACATACTTTGAGGCTCTGTTTTAAGTTTTGTGCACAATTTAACTTCTCAATTTGTATGTTGGGATTTTAAGTGGTGAATTTCATGAACATTGTGATAATGCAAACATACTTGATGTTTTGTTTTAAGTTTGTGCATAATTTAACATCTCAATTAGTAATTTGGGGTATTAAATGATGGATTTCATGAATTTTATGATAATGCGAACATACTTTGAGGTCCTGTTTTTAGTTTGTGCACAACTTAACTTCTCAATTAGTATGTTGGGGTATTATTATATGATGAATTTCAAGAACTTTCTGATAATGCAAACATACTTTAAGGTTATGTTTTGAGTTTGTGCACAACTTAACTTCTCAATTAGTATGTTGGGGTATTATATGATGAATTTCAAGAACTTTCTGATAATGCAAACATACTTTAAGGTTATGTTGGTTATGTTTTGAGTTTGTGCACAATTTAACGTCTCCATTTGTATGTTGAGGATACTAAGTGATGAACCTCATGAACTTTCTGATAGTGCAAGCATACTTTGAGATACTGTTTTGAGTTTATGCACAATTAAACTTCTCAATTTGTATGTTGAGGTATTAAGTGGTGAATTTCAAGAACTTTATGATAATGCAAACATACTCTGAGGTACTATTTTTAGTTTGTGCATAATTTAAACACTTCACATTACATTTGCAATGATAGTAACTCAGTTATAATTTTAGAGTTCAAAATATAATACCTGCAAGTGTTCCTATAGTCTTTCTCGTTTTCAGCTCCATGTCTCTAATTGTATCAGTGTCTAATTGTATCTTTGGTCTTTTGTCGCCACTATACTTTGGTTTCACAGACACTGGAATACCTTAATCTCATCCCAGATTGTGTAGACTGTTCTCAAGCTAAAATTCCACTTTGTTGTAGCTAGTGCAAGTGCTCCCTTGTTAATCTTCATGAATGTACTGTTTAAGAGTGCAGTCTTTGATAGCAAGAAACACTTTATAAACTCCTTCTCTTATTCTTTCAATCTTATTTGTGTCATTTCTTTGTGTGATTTTTCTATTTTCAAGTACATGAGTGATGGAGCTGAAGCTGCTGCTTCTGCTGTTGCTATCCAATTGAAGAGTTGATGGATTAAAAAGAATGGTGGAGTGAAGAGCTGATGGAATTGAAGCTGAAGCTCCATCTTCTTCTTCTTTTTCTTGTCTGAATTTTTTAAGTTTTTGAGTTTCTCTCAAAAACGCAGAAATTTGGATGAAGATGTGTTCATGTTCGGATTCCTGGTAAATGAATTTATTGAGTTTTTTTTTTTTAATTATTATTAGACCCTCAAATTGGAGGGAAGTGTTTAATTAGAAGGAAAAGTTGTATAATTAATGTTTCTAATTTGTGCTGCTTTATTTTTGGTTGGAAAGTCTAATTTTGTTTGTTTCTGGGTGAGTCACAAGGGCTACATTGGCATTAAGGCAGCCTCCTTAATTCGTGTGGCTCCAGATTTTTTGAAGAGCTTGGAGGAACGAATGAAGGGCTAATACAACCTCTATGTCCCATGAACAAACTCATGATTTGAAATTGACTAATATTGTTTGAACTCACTGTTGTAAATAGCTTGTAAAATCTAAGAGTATTTTGTCCCACATCTTGAAAACTATATTTATTGTTCACTTTATATATGGAAAGACATTAATGCTATTAAAGTAACTTAATATATAGAGTGGGTATCCTCTACAACTCGCACACGCACGCGCGCGCGCAAGGCGCTATGTGGCGCTTTAGTGACGCTATTGTAGGCGCACTTAGGCACTTAGGCTAGGCACTTCGGCGACGTGGCACGTGCGCGTGTGGCGTGAGTTAGTTTAACTATTTTCCGTTTTTATTTTGCTGGCGGTTATGGCAGTTATTTTTCGGTTGGTGAAGGGATGTGTTGTTATAAACAGTCACAACTGTTATGAACAAACACACCCTTTCATTCATGATATTTCGTGAACTATAAATAAGCCTAACACCCAGCAGATTCCATATCAGTTTCAATCACAGTTTCATAGAGAATTCTAGAGAACTTCTGCAGATTGATGGTTGTAGAACCGACGCAACTTGTTGTATCCTGGAGGGGAATCGCCAGAACCCGGCAGCATAGTGGGGGCGATTTATCCCTTAAAGAAAACGTTCATCGTGCCTCAAGTCCTGATTTCTTCCACCATCCATTATACTCGGCGTAACAATTTTAAGGGATAAATCGTACAACAATGGAGACTGGAGGAAAGACTGCAACTTTCAAGATGATGAATCAAGACTTCGTCAAACTGGACCGGTTTGATGGCACCAATTTCACCCGTTGGCAAGACAAGTTGATGTTTCTACTCACTGCATTGAAGATGGCATACGTTCTGGACGAAAATTTGCAGCCAATACCAGAACCAAAGGACGACGACACTGATGAAATAAAGGCGCAACGTAAAAAGAGGGAGGAGGACGATTTGGTTTGCAGAGGACACATTCTCAACACACTGTCGGATCGTTTATACGATCTATTCACATCAGAGAAGTCACCAAGCAAAATCGGAAGACGTTGGAGAACAAATACAAGGCTGAAAAGCAAGGATCAAATAAGTTTCTTATTAAGAAGTTTTTTGATTTTACTATGGATGATAGTTCTCCCATTCTCGATCAGGTTTACGAATTCCAAATCCTCGCTAATAAACTTCGAGATCTCAAGATTGTTGTTCCTCATGAGTTTGTTAGTGGGGGGTATTATTGCCAAACTTCCTGAAAGTTGGCATAAATACATGAAGGAACTTCTTCACACAACAAAAGACTTCAACCTCGAACAACTTCAGAAACATCTCCGAATCGAAGAAGAAACTCAAATCCGGGAAGGAAACCTGGCGGTCCTTCTAGTTCTAAAGTGAACTTTGTGGATGACCAAGGTAGAGCGGGAAAGAAGAGGAAGTTCGATGAAACTGGTTCCAATCCAAACGGTGCTACCAAGAATAACAAGAAGAATATGAAATGTTACAATTTCGGCAAGAAGGGGCACATCAAAAAGGAATGCAACAAGCCTAAGGTTCAGAATGGGAATTCCAAAGACATGTCTAACGGAAATTCCAAACAGGCTAATGTCATTGAGGGTTCAGTTCCTGAATTAGTCGCCATGGTTTTCGACATGCATATTGGCATGATAATGGAGTTGAACATGGCGTCTGAAGATGCTTCTTATGATTGGTGGTATGACTCTGGTGCTACTGTCCATGTTTGTAACAACATGTGGCTTTTTGTGCATTATGAAGAGACTCCCAACGAACGTGAAATTCTTATGGGAAATCACAATGCAGCCAAGGTTCTCGGAAAGGGCAATTTCCAAATCCAATTCACTTCCGGGAAGAAGTTGACCCTGCAGAATGTTCTCTATGTTTCTGAAATCAAGAAGAATTTGGTGTCGGCTAATCTTCTTTGTAAGAACGGCTTTAAGGCCGTGATTGAGGCTGACAATGTAATTTTATCTAAGGCTAGCATATTTGTTGGAAAGGGCTATGCTTGTAATGGGATGTTTGAGTTATCTATTAATGAAATAAATGCTAGTTCTATCTAAATGATTGACTCTATTTCTTTATGGCATTCTCGTTTGGCGCATTTAAATTGTAGATCGTTGAAATTCATAAAAAGCAAGAGAGGACAAATTGGTCTAGTACTACACCGATCATGGCCAGTTTACTGTGAAACCTATCATAAATCAGCAATGAAGCTCAAAAATGAAGAGGAAAACCCAGAATCCAGCTCGGAGAACTCTAGTTCAGCTTTCGAAAGCCAATGGAAAAAAAAAACTTTACCTATAATTAAAGACATGATCCAGTGTAGTATTCATGGCTCCCTTCCCACCTGTAGGGCTGTTTGGAAAACCGAACAAACCGTTCAAACAGACTGAACCTAACCAAAATCCTTGGTTTTGGACCGTTTTTTGGACGTTCGGTTTATGAATGGTTCAAGATTTCTCAAACCGGTCTAATTGGTTCGGTTTTTGGTTTGTAAAAATATCACACCGCACCAAACCGAACCGATATGTGCCTAATGTACTTTTATTAAAATATATATTTCGTTAAGTATATATAATAATCTAAAAAAATAGAACACGGTAGATAGATTCAATTAAAATCATCAAATTAATCTTAATCTTTTTCATTTCTCTCACGTTCCATCGTAAACGGTTGTCGTGCAAGTTTTTTTTTTACGTCTATTTAATCTGTCTTAAATATGAAATTCGTTGACAATGCGAAATTATATTATTCATTCAATAATTTTCATGCAAACCGACCGAACCAAAACAAACCAACCCAAATTTTTTCGGTTTGGTTCGGTTCATCCTTTTAAATGGTTTGGTTCGGTTCATCCTTTTAAATGGTTTGGTTTGGTTATGCAAACCGACCGAACCAAAACAAACCAACCCGAATTTTTTCGGTTTGGTTCGGTTCATCCTTTTAAATGGTTTGATTTGGTTACAAAATTAGTAAACCGATCTATTCGGTTTGGTTTATGGTTTTCGCACAAACCGCACCAAACCAAACCGCTTACACCCTTACCCACCGGGCATAATCTTATGATGAGGCAAATACGCATTCAAGGAAAATGTGTCTTCTGTCATTCCAATCTAGAAACAGAACATCATATTGTTTTGCAATGCAGAAAAATCCAAAACCTATAGGAGCAACTAATGGCAATCATACTACTTTGAATAATTTATTGTCAGTGAAGGGAGGAGCTGATCTTATCATACATAGATCTATAACATGAATTAAAGCGGAATATTCATGCGTACCTTTTCTTCCTTAGCTCCTAGCGCAGCGGATTGATCTTGTTGTTGCTTGCTTTCACGTGCCTTCTCCTTGATATTGATCCCACCGGTGACCGGTCTTAGTGTTAATCACAAGGAAGAACACCTTGATTCACCCCACGTACCACCTTCTTGGATGTAGTTGGAGAGAGACTAGGTTTCTCTACAACTTGAGAATGAATGTGGACATAATAACTTTACACATAAACCCCTAGGGTTTGAGCCTTTGCTAATAACCCCCTTTAGGTTTGTGCCATATTACAATTAACCCCATAAGGTTGTAGTAATTGCACTGGGCACCCCACATGGGCGCACCAATTGCTAACATCTCCCACTCGCACAGTGGGGTGCACTATCCACAATTCATCTAGTCTCTATCAATCTCTCAACTATCTATCATCTACGAGAAGTATTGTTGTGGTCGTGGCATGTGACCAGTGAGAATTCCTGCAATCGGGAGTTCCATACTCTAAACTCATACGAGACGAGGTCGCAACAGGCGCACTCTACCATTTTAAGAAACGATGCATAATAATAACTCTCGTATCACCCAGATTCCTGTGATTGTCATCTCGTGGATCATGAGCACCTGCCTTGTCCCGAAGGCCATGCTCCAATGAGTCCACATCTCCTTTATTATATTCATATCCTGCATGATCCCATAAGATCTTTTAGGTGGACCCAATGAAATAACAAAGAGTGATGCAATGAGAATCTTCCTTTCCATCCATTGTGTTGCTTTGATTCGAATCAGCTACTTTCCTAGCAGTGTCCAGAAGGCCGAATCATCCATAGCCGTAAGGTGTCACACTAAAGTAGCACCGCTGACCTGTCTCTCCACAACACGGATAAAAGTACTAAGGGTCTACAGTGTCAATACTATTTGTATGGTCAATGAGGCTCACACGATGAGGAATCCCAGGGACTAATTCTACTCATCACCTCATGATCACTCATAAGGGCGCGTTATTCAGGGGAATATGCGCCACAATTTTTGAACTCTGATAAGAGTGCATGCCTTATCCTGTATGGACCACTATGCAGATGTCAATCCGGTAGCCCTTATGGCCACCAGCATGAGTATTGCGATGTCACACTTTTGTGAACAGTAATCAGTTCTTGCATATGGCTTTCTCTATGCAGACTGTACGTGATTCGGGGCACTAACCATGTTCGATTGGCCATAACCAGTCTCACCTTGGAACTTATTTCCAATGCGACAATTGAGTCCGTCTGACAGGCTACTAGCTCTACTGATAGACATCTAGCTCTTATCACAAGTCTTATGCCTCATACGATAGGCATCTCATATCATATCGTAGGCTTTCAGTACTTATCGGGATTCTGTCTCATCTTCCGCCACCCCAAGTCATATCCGGGATATTGCGAAGGTGTTCGCTCGTGTGAGTGAGCCGACCTAGTGTCTGCGCGACATGCTCTAAGCTAGTACAGGAAATGTAACTTATCATACATGTATCAAACAACATGCTTCTTAAAACAAATCCAATTAAAATCCAGTCAATCAATGTCTCGTGTGCTCATCAATCATATTGCTAGTTATCGGCTACCAAGTCCCAATTCTCTAAAGCAATCCACAAAGACGATTCTTAAGTGGTTTAGGAATGGGATAAGCCAACACTTTGGCCTGTAGTCGATCTACTCCAGGATTACTCTCCAGGTTGTGAAATGGTACCTTTGTCATTGTGTTTGACTTTACTTCAGTGATATAGCCGTATGCTAGCACTTCTCATGGTATTTGGTTAGTCAACAGCTCATAAGCTTACCAAAAACCTTTTTAGTTAAACACATTTCTGCCCAATGGCAGAACAGGCAATCGTGCTTCGCTTCCATGGTCGATGGAGCGGTCCAACGATTATGCAACACTTATATTGCATTTGTTCCATGCGAGTCTATCATCGAGCATGGATAATAGCCTGAGGTGGATTCATGTGGATCTAGGTCCCCACCCTAGTCAGCATGCATAGCTGGCTAGTCGAAGCATCATCTTTGATAGTCTAAGCACGTGATCCATCATATAGAGTATCCTGGTGACAACAATATTGTGTCCTAAATTGAAATATCCTGAAATCCAATTCTTCCGATTGCATAGCATTCGCTAGGTCTGAGTACACACCATAGTGTATAGGAGACTCCTACTGCATCGGACACTCTAGTCATCTGGTCATTCTTATATGGTGCCTTTTAGGGCACAAGTCTAGGCTCTTAAGGTCTTGCGCTGAGCTACGGGAGTACAGTTACTCCTTAGTGGACTCGAACATTCCTTAAGCTCCACAAGCCAATAGTGTGTCATCGATATTAAGTGACGTGATCATCAACTCTATACTAGTGAGAGTGATGCACAACGGTTTTCATTTGTTATTGTAAACATATAGTAAACGATCCCTGATGAAATACTGCTGTTCAGAGGACTAGCTAAGATCCCATATGGACTTAGTTAGTTTGCACACGTTCTGTGCATCTGACCTTATGTCACCTCTACGACTTCTCCATATGAGAAATTCAGTCGTCACGTTTGTCGATATTGGATCCACAACTATTGATGCCTTTAAGCGAATCAAAGTAATACTCGCCACCTTATTGGGAGAATACCTCGTCGGGTCGACGCAAACTCATCGATGTCTACTCTCATAATGAGTATAGCCTTTTTCGCTTCTGCGCAAGTCATATGCCTTACCACGCTTCCGTCCGGGTCTCTGATTGACCTTGGAAATCCACTGATCTACAGTAGTCTTTCATCCAGTCGGAAATTCAACCTAGTTCTCAAACTTGGTTAGCCCCTTATAGACTCTAACTCATCCTGTAAAGATTATTTTTTCATTCTTCATAATTAGGGAACGATAAGGCCTAGGATTCTATCGTATCATTTATGCAAGGTGATCCTAATGATCATCCCTTCGATCTCAAACAGTCGATGGGGGTATGCTCATATGAGCAATTCCTTTGCATAGGAGGATCATCATTTGCTCTCATCCCTTATGGATGGGCACCTCGCTAGGAAAGTCACGCCCACTGTCCGAAGGATCCTTGAGGGACTAATTCCTCATAATCGACTAGGGACCGGTATCTTCAAGCGGTTCCTCCATGCTCGCGGAGATCATCATCTCTACGAACCTTTCCCTTGATTATGGTCATCTCCTATGAGAAAACAAATATCTCGTGAATCCATTTATGCTATACTACTAATCGGCTGTTGCGTTTACGAATACGCAATCCCTAGAGTTCTCCGAATAGCATAAGAAGATACGTTACTCCATGAAGATACGTTTCTTCCATCTAAGGTCTAACTTTCAATTTCTTCTTGTCAGGTAATGAAAGATCCTGGGACAATATCTTGGGTTCATCATTGTATTGCGTGGTGACCATCATGTCTCCCCTTCGATGTCAAATCATCGACGGGGTGCGCTCCAAAGAGCGTTCCTGCGCAAAAGAGGGTTCCTCCACATAGTCATAATCCATGATGGGCTGTTCACTAGGCAAGTTACCCCCACTGTCCTGAAGATCTGTAGGAAGTATTTCCTGTTGATCACTCAGGGATGGGGTGTCATCCAGTGAAACCTCTATTTCGTACAGACTTATTTCTCTGCGAACCTCTTCCTAACTTGAAATTTTGTTAGCTCATAAGTTGTTGATCCCCATGGCCTAAGGTGACCTCATTCAGGTTGCCTTTTGTTCCACATCTCGTAGGGTGTAGTTGCTACAGACTTGGTGGACTTATGGTTGAGTATGTCTGATAGCCGTTTAGCAAAGTGTCTCCTCCGAATAGGGAACATGTACTTTGCACGCTCTATCATACATTAGACCATATCTTGCAGTAACCTATTCCCCTTATCCTCTACATCATCATGCTGGGGCGTGGGAATAGCCAACTGTCTTACTATTTCTCTCTCCATCACATAGCTCTTGCGAAGATAGATATTCGTAGTCTCATTATGGCCAAGGACATATCCTTTCGTCCATGTGGTTCTCTACCTTTTGTAGAGACCTGTCTGAAGCACCCTTATGCCGCAGACTTATGTGTACCAAGCACACATAGTTGAGACACGGACATTTTTCTACAAATGTGATGGAACAGTAAGCACCCTGTCTTTAGCTTTAACAATTTAATGGAACACAACAATAGAATGAATTGTATACAAAGAATCAGTAGTCCTTAATGCTCTACTGGATGGTTTGCGTATTGCCTTTCATGTCCGGCAAGGACCACACACAGGTAAGGGTACCTTGGGCATAATCCAAGCAGGCATGCCCTAGCTAGCCTGAACATCATTTCCTATCATCGTGTGTCTTAATCTAGCGCGCCACATATCAGAATCTTAGTCCTACTCTTGAGTTGAAATTCAAGAATTTTGAGGCCTCTCATGTGCTAGAATTTAAGAACGCAAACACCAAACATAACCATATCCAAAGTTACAAACTATGACCAAATTCAAATTTGGTGGCTACTCCCTCAAAGATAATCCTATGGATCCTTATACGAGAGGTTATTTGCCATGTCTGGCCGTTTCTCTTAGTCTTAGGAAACTCTTTTTCTCCCTTTTTGTTTTCCAGTGTTGGGATATTTGTCTTATACCAATATAGCCCCTAAGTTTTCTTATCCTTGCCCCACGTATTGCCTTACGGTCCTAATACCGGGCTAGGGACTATATCTGCCTATCATACTTCATTAAGTATGATCATACTTCACTAAGTATGATCATACTTCACTAATAGCCTTAAGCAAACATTTATCGCTCAGACATCCGAAGTATGCTGAACTAGTATTCTTTAGCAAAACTCCTTTTGTTTAGATCGTAGAACAGACTGATGTTTGGTCTCATCTAAACATCTTGACACTTACAAAGTGTGTCATATAACGTTTCATGAAACGTGGGAGAGATTGCAACAAATTTCAAATCGGATAGCTTGTACCTGATAGCCTTTAACTTTCTGATCATAAATGGCATCAATCTCAGACGTTACAGTCGAGTGCTCAATATTATGACATGAGCCATAACTCATAGTTAAGGCAGGATTATTATGATTCACTACTCACAATTTATGTACGCAAATGGCTAAGATAGATCCAAGATTCTTCTTTGGCCAATTCCTACAATTTTAAAGTGGACTAGAACTTGCTGATGAGGTCATTTCCCCACCTTTTCATAGCATTCTCTATGACATTATGTTGACTGCTGCTCCCACTATTGGGGAGCCTTAAGAGAATGTCTATGTGCTGCTGTGACAACTTATTCATCACAGGTTCGACCATTTTTATAGGTGGCTGAAAACCTATGTCCAATAGATGGTTACATAGTAAGACGACTCATCATGTCGTTGTTGTCACCATTTAGCCTTTACAGTTTTGATTTAGACACGATTGATAGAGACATTGTGGAAGTTAATCACTAGCATTTGCTTAGCTAACATTTAGACACTCGATTTAAATTTAATAGTTCCTCACAAGGACTCCACCAAAACCTAGTGGAAGTTCTAGGAATCAAATATCCTCACTTATGATTCCCTATCACTTTTAATCATGTCTTCTAATGTGAGCTATTTTGTTTAGTTCTTTAGTATGCGAGGTTATACGATTATATCCAACCACACACAGGTTATAACATAAAACAAACACAAGCATAAATAAATATGCAATGGATGTGGCCCCTAAGGTGCACTCCCACTATTGGGAATACTTCTTGAGCAAGTCTTGAACTCCGTCTCATGCCATCTCGCCTAACTTGAGGACTCCAAGCTTGAGGCTCCTCAAACCATCTATTTGATCCTTGCACCTTGCGCCATAGCTTTTGGTTTGGAACCCTCTCTTGAAGCTTCTATCTCCAATCTCTACTAACTATCTTATTTCTAATAAGAAGTAACCTCATAGAGGTGATTGGATGAGAAGAGAAGACACTAGAGTATATAGAGAGGTACGACACACAGGTCGTATATTGTTTGATTACAAATTCAAAACCAAAACCAAATATAAGAACATCTATGCCACATCCATGCAAAAAACACATCCATTCAACCCACAACAGTATGTAAAACAATATAATACACATACTGGAATTTTCTAGAAATTTCCAGAATTAAAATCTAGTCACTGGAAATAAATAAGCAATAATCTAATAACCATAAATAACCAAATATTGCTCCAAACCTCCTAAGGTCTCACCACCTATGGTAGACAGTAGGGAAAAAATGACATAAGTCTCCATAAAAAATTTGGGCTCAAAACAGTGTGTTTACGGTCGTCAGACTGCCTCGGGAAGTGTGCTAAACACTAATTAATTAATCTGGAAATTACTAAAAAATTTCATCACTCCAAAAAATATGGAAAAATATCCAAAAAATAGGAAATTCAATTTGGACTACCTAGGAAAAAACCGGGCGAAAAATGACGGCGAGGAGGCCGCACGCGCCCTCAAACGCCGCGCGTGGGCGTGTCCGCCATGCGCCGACGTCGGCCATGTGCCACGTCAGCACACCACGTGGCAAGCCAAGGCAGCACTTATGCTGACGTCAGCTGCCACAACACCATGCCACGTCAGATGCAACACCACCTGCCACGTGACATGCCACGTCATTGCCACGCCAGTCTTGTGCTGACGTGGCACATCCACGTCATCTGCCACTTAAGACCTAGCCACGTCAGCTGTCAGCCGCCGGCCCATTGGCGCGTGCGGCGCGTGGCCGCGCGTGGAGGCAGCGTCGGTGGCGCGTGAAGCCCGCGCGCCGCTTTCCCGTGCTCCATTTCCGATGAAATTAATATTTATGGGATCGACTTTTCGTTCTGATCCCGATTATGTGTTCAAAAATCAATTTTAACAAGTTTTGAAAAACAGGTTATACTGATTGGATCTAACAGTCCAGATGAATACAGTTCCGAAACTTTAAAGGGGCATATCTTTTTCATCGTTAATCCAAAAATTATAAAATTTATATTTCTACTGCATACCAGTTTCGGGTTCAAACTACGAGGCACGAAAAACAAGCCTAGGGCTCTGATAACAATGAAGGGAGGAGTTGATCTTATCATACATAGATCCACAACATGATTTAAAGCGGAATATTCATGTGTACCTTTTCTTCATTAGCTCCTAGCGCAGCGGATTGATCTTGTTGTTGCTTGCTTTCACGTGCCTTCACCTTGATCTTGATCCCACCGGTCTTAGTGTTAATCACGAGGAAGAACACCTTGATTCACCCCACATACCACCTTCTTGGATTTAGTTGGAGAGAGACTAGGGTTCTCAACAACTTGAGAATGAATGTGTACATAATAACTTTACTGTGTTATTCTCTATTATAATATGTAGGAGGCTGCCTCCTTATATAGGCAAAACTTCTCCTAGGTTTACACATAAACCCCTAGGGTTTGAACCTTTGCTACTAACCCCCTTTAAGTTTGTGTCATATTAAAATTAACCCCATAAAGTTGTATTAATTGCATTGGGCACCCCACATGGGCGCACCAATTGCTAACAGCTAGGAATCAAGGGTTCCTTGAATGAACTTGGTCTTGGCGAGGAGTTGGCGACGAAGCGGGGCAAAAAAATAGGCCAAACGGAAGAGCAAGACGAAGAAAACAAACCAAGATGGTCTCCTTGTCCGTACGAACAGATAGGTTGTTCGTACGAACACTTACTAGAAGGCGGCCAAAATTATTTGCTTGTTGTGTTTAGCTCAGTTTTGGTATTTCTTTGGGAACAAGTTGTATAGTTGCCTATATAAATGTTATAGGTCGTGCTTTACAGAGTTTGGGTTGTATTTTTATCGTTTCTCTCGATAAATAAGGATTTTGGGCCTGTGGACGTAGCTAGCTTCGTGCTAGTGAACCATGTTACATCGGGTGTGATCTTGTTCATCGTTCTCTTGGTCGTTCCAGGTCATAACAATAATGTATAAATTATACTCCCTTCGGCCCAAAAAAATATTGATGTAAGACTTTTCGAATTTTGAACAAGTGGTTTGTCCAAGTGAAAATGACTTTAATTTCTAAATTCACCATCATGATTCAAACTCTGAACCACTTTATCACAAAACTGCTCGTTTTTTTTGTTTTTTTTTTTGTGTTTTTTTTTTTTTTTTTTTTTTTTTGTTTTTGATGATGTGGGAACCAGCAACCACTATCCTGCGGGTGCGTAATGGGTAAATCCCACTCTAGTGAAATAGCTCGCAACCCACACTAGAGACGTAAATCAGCCTGAGGAAACCCATCCATACAAACTCTCAATTAAGGAGGCCAAGAGGCAGCCTTGGGGACCTCAAGACAAATACCCAAAATGCTAACCCGACCAACTCAACTACTTGTTTTTTATTTTATGATGGGTACATAAAGAGAAATCGATAGTGAAACACGACCATCCTAGTGTGCTGGAGAACAACACTTGGATCCCCCAGACTCTCTGCTGGAGATGTCCTCCGTTGAGCGAAAAAATGCTCAGTAATGAGTCTAATCCTAACGGCTATGTTGTAAAACAGAATTAAAGATACTGAAACTTCAAAGAAACTTACTATTATAGCTGGAATATACTAATGAGACCACCTCTATGTGATTTCCTACCTCCCGGTCTCCCGCGCACTCACCTGCCAAATATAGAGACAGTTATGTCACGACATCAGACTACAACGAGACACAACAAAATTTTACAAAAAAATAGATATATACAATTTTGAAAATGTTTATCCTGTAATTGTATTGTGTAAAGCACAACTACCTGACCCACATCAAAGAGAAAAGAGAATGATATACCAGTAAAAGGATATCTGTCAGACCTAGTTACGACATATCCAAACTCCGTTTCTCGTTCTAGTATACAATAATTCATCAAGAAAAACTAGACCTTAAGTGTGACTAGAGTAGTACTAGCTGCCGGTATTTAATAATCCATCAAGAAAAATTAGACATTAAGTGTGCTATTGAATCGTCTTTATGAGAGTAGTACTAGTTGCCTGTAGTTGGGAGCTAGTAATGTACCGACTAAAATTCGTAGACCCGGTCCCCATGTGTGTCTGCCACTGCAATAACTAGACGTCCAGAGAATGTAGTGACCATACAAAGGTCTAAAATAATTATGTTTTAGATATCAAACAAGTAATTTAAAACTAACATGAATCATATACTTTTACACATGTATATATGTATATATGCATGATCCAACGTTACTTACTCCAAGATATGTGTATCATATATCCATAGACACATACATATACACTGGCATCCGCCATAGAAAATTAAGCATTCATGTGCCTACATGGTAGCCCGCCTAGTATTCCTGACTAGCGTTTTCTCTATCCCAGCACCCTCAAAACATATAAGTGTATAAATACTTTTAGTACATTTCTTCATTAGTATGATGCATATGCAAGTATCTTGCTAGCGGTCTAGCCCATAGTGACTATTCTGCCCATGAAGTCTTAGTCTTATCTGTACAGTCCATGACCTTTTCTGAATCCCTTTGTTATACCTGACTGGCTAGTCTAAAGAGTTACTAAGTCTTCGACTTATCTACTTAAGATTGTCTATCAAGTTCTGATTATTTACACTCTAGTCCCTGAACTTTGTCCACATTACATTTTTAGTCACTGATTGAGCCTGAACTCCTCATTTAAGTCAAAATATGCTAAACTGTATGAAATCATCATTTTAACACTCTTGGATAGTCATAGGGTTGAAAAGTACAAGGCCAACTATAACCCGAATTAGCCAATTAAGACTCCAATTATCCATATGGGACATGAAGATAGCTCCAATACATCAGTTTAGTCTTAACACAACTTTTATATTAAATTACTATTTTACCCATCCTACACAGATTAGTCAACTCAAAGATTTCTAGGAGATCAACCTCGTTAACTTCGTCAAACGTGACACTTAGATTTAGAATAACAATGAAAACAACTTTTGTGAAGAACGCTAAAGCTTAATATGTCATTTAGAGTGTCAAGTTTGAAAGTTTAAGATCGGGAGAAATCAGCTCAACTAGTCAACTCTACAGCGGATTTCTGATCAAGTGCGAGGGAGGTTTGAAAATTTGAAAAAACGGTCTTGGAGATGACAATTCAAGGATTTCGGAATAGGTTTGAACTCCCAAAAAATCAAAGTACAGAAATGCTTAGTAAAATTTGGGTGGAAATCATGTTTCAATACTTCAAAAAATTCAAGAGTTTTACATGAGTTCAAAGCAGCAACTTTCGGCTTGATTTGTGAGAAACCCGTTAGGACATCTCCAATCCAATGAGGGGAAGGGGCGGGGGAGGGGGAAATCGTATAAAACTATGGTTCACCTCCAACCCTGTGAGAGGAGGGGGATGGGGAGGGGGAGCTATGGGGTGAAATTTTGCCTTGGGTGTGGGATGGTTAGGGGGAATTTCCCCACGGACATGCCCACACCCAAGGCAAATTTTCTCCCCATAACACCCCATCCCAATCCCCCTCCCCTCACACGGTTGGAGTTGAACCATATTTTTATACGATTTTACCCCTTTCCCTCCGCTCCCCTCATTGGGTTGGAGATGCCCTTACAAATTTGAACATCACACATAGACGATGATTTGAAGTACTTTCTACCAACTTTACGAAGAAGAAAGGAAAACATGGTTTCATCAAGTATCCTAGAGGTTATGCTCATTTGAATATGGAGGTTCATCTCACATTCCATGCTTATAACATTTGAAGCACTGACAACAATGGAAAACTATAAACATCCTACTTTGAGGCCAAATTCAAGGCACTTAGAGCCAACATCATGATTTCAAAATGACACGGGATTTATAGAGGGTGAAACAGGGAATCCAGAGAGTCAAAACTCACCAGATTGGAGTTATAAATGAAGGAGATACAACCATCGCAAGTTTGTAAGAAATGCAGAAATCTCATAGAACTCAAGAACCCAGTTCAAGAAAAAGGGGTTTTCCCGAACTTTAGCTTAAATTTCAACATAGTTAGAGATCAAATTGGAACTTGAAATTTTCATAAAAGTTCTAGAGGGTTGGCGTCAAAAAAAAAAGTTCTAGAGGGTGATACCAGGTTACCAGAACACCTAGGCTTGCACAATCTGAGTGCGATATGAGGGAGATATGACCCCCTTTCCATGGAATGAAAATTCGTCAAAATTTTTTCATGAACATCAAATAAAAAATAATTAAGGGAAAGAGTGATCTAGGGATGATTTTTGGGGCAAAATAAATGAAAATAGAGAATAAATTAGGAATATACCTCCTCCTCCTCGGAGATGGAGTTTCCCATCGGGTGGAGCAGCTTTTGGCAACTTCCAACTTGCTTCCTGTCTATTTTCCTCTGCGTTTGAGCCTGCTAAGGTGTTCAACATAAGCTATAGACCTCAGGGGAAGGGTTACAATCAAAGAAAACAGGGTGAAGAGGATTTATCAAGCTCCCGTCGCCCCCCTGCCCCTTCCCATTGGGTTCTTCAACCCGGAATTTGACGAGCCAATTTTGACGATTCGGGCTTCGTTAAAGGGTGCGTTAGACTCGCACTCACCTCAAGAACATAGTGTGTTACGATAGAATAATTTAATTATAACGGAGAGAGAGAATTTGTTCAAGAACTCCTCACCTTCAAAATTGATTTCCGAATTTATTTCTTGATGAAATATCAAATTGATTACGGGAATTTGATCGTCATAAAATGATGATTACCTAGCTATAGAAAACTTTCATTTAATGGAGTGGTGATGGATCTACGATGGAGGTGTTGGTGGTTGTTCATGGTGGAAGAGAATGAATGGAAGAAGACGATGGAGGAGAGAGAGTTTTTTTTTTTTTTTTTTTTTTTTTTTTTTTTTTTTTTTTTTGCTAAAGTGTAGTGTAATTGGAGTTGTTGAGGTGTTGCCCACCTCAAAGGGCATGTGGCAATCATGCACAAGGGAGGGTGACAAGTCGATGGAATGTACTAGGGGGTTTGATTTAAAATTTCTCTAAAGTTAGGGTAAATGCAGAATTTTAGAAAAGTTAGATTTTTTTGAAGAATAGGAAGCATTCATTCAACAAAGCAAAACAACAGCCATAGGACTATCACAGTCCAAAATACAAGCTCAATATAGAGCAATACCAGAATTAGCACAAAAATGTGCCAATGAATTCTCCTTTCAAGAAATAAAAATAAAAGAAAAAAAAATCAAAACATGAAGAGAGAATCTGAAAATCTTCAATAACTAGAGCAATACTAAAAGCACATCTGTTGAATTTTGAGTTAACTGCTGCAATTGAATTTTCTGAATCTTAACATATTAAGATCCCTTGCAAACCTTTCGATTCAGCAAATAAAAAAGCCTCCCTGATGCCTATAGCTTCAAGATTCAGTGGATCCACAATGCCAGTGGAGGTTTTAGAATGATGGTGTATGCAATTACCAACATTATCAAGAACCACAGTGCAAATCCACCAATGCCTTTGAGTTTGTTTGTATCAGCGTCCGTAAAAATTCTGGTAATTTCATTTGACATAATAGCATTGGAATTTATGGCTTTCGAAAAGGATGGAGCTGCCAACTTGCAGTGGTTTCTGTCAAGGAACTCATAGAATCTTGCAATAGCTGCAGAAACTACTTGATCATGTCTTCATTGAATGCTTCTGAATATGAACTCATTTCTTGCTCTCCATATATCTGATAACTCTGTATTAGAGTTATATTTCTAGCACGTTTTATATTGTTTTGCGTGCTTTTGTGGTTGATTATATTGGTGTTACACTACGAATATAGAGAAAACGTAGGAGTTTAGCTTTGAGCATTAATTTATAAATTTGGGCGTTTCTCGCATTATTTACATTTATTTTGTCACTTTTGATCGCACGGGGGTGTTTTCGTGTTGTGTTTGACAGGAAACGGAGCTCATGGATCAAGGGGAGGAGGAAAACAAACTTCGAAACACATGCGGGAGCTTGAGAAAGAAGAAAGAAAAAGCGTAGAAAAAGCTCCAGGTGATCGCACGACCACAATATTCTGGTCGTGTGATTAGAACAATATCCAAACTCACTGTAATTGGCGAACAAAGCTTGTGGTCGTAGGATCAGAGGTAATCGCACGACCAGAATATTGTGGTCGTGCGATCAGGAAGTAGATCAGAAGCCATTGCAGAGGTGATCGCACGACCAGATTATCCTGGTCGTGCGATCAGAAGTCAGGGCCTGTGCATGCACGGGAATTAAGAGGGGTTTTAGGGTTATTAATTAATAGTCTCTTGGGATTAATTAATACACTCTATACCTAAATAAAAGAGACCAACGTGAGAAAGAAAGGAGAAGAGGAGAATCACGAAAGAGGCCACAAACGGGTTGGAGAGGAGGACTCCTCTTCCATTGAAGATCTAGGTCTCTATATTATCTTTATTATTCTTATTATTCTTCTCTTTCAATCTTGTGATGGAGAAACTTGTTAGTTTTTCTAGTTTGATAAAGATTAGCTAGACGTTTTGCTAGGCATCTCTATGAGAGCCTAGGGTTTATGTAGACGATTATTTTCCAGATTTCATACTTTGTCTCATGCGTTTGGATTTGATTCTTCAATTGAATGTTAGTTTCTTGAACTTGTTGTTGATCTTAGTCTATTGACACGATTATGATATGATTTGATATTCAACGAAACTAGGGTTTATTTTGTGAATCTATTCCTTGCTTAAAGTTAATATTCGTTCTAGTTACACGTTCTTGTTCTATGCTTAATCTTTGAATGGAGTAGCTACCCGAACGTGCTAGCTAATTACATGAGTGCACGATAGTGACTCAACCTAATTGTGAAGAGAACTTAAACACAAACCCGAATCACCGAGACAAAAAAGGAGAGTCTTAGGATTGGCCTAGTGTGGGTAGATTCGGTAGGATTATTTAGCTGTTCCGTGAAACGGTGGGCCAACATGACCCATTATCGTATCAGTAGATGACCTGTTAGAACGGACCGGTAGACAACATAAGACTGATAGGAGATTGTAGTCAACCGAGACGTAAAATGACATGAGGCCGACAGGATAATGTCATAGTTTATAATCCGGCTGAATTAGAATAGGATTGACGTGTTACATAGTTGAACTGGAATTCGTCTACAACCCTGGGTGATCTAGATATTTCCTAGTTTCTCCATATCTATTTTATTAAAATTAAAAAATACAAAAATATTAGTTTAGTTGTTGTAGATAGTGCTTTCTGAGCTGGCAGATCTTGGCCACGTGGCAACCATCCAGCACACCATATTGTGCTCCACACACACTGGATCACCAGCCCCGCTGATCCATGTGGGGGCTGCGAGACAGGGCCCTCGCGTACCACTGCACGGGACTTGTAGGGACTTAGTGGTTTGGAGGCTAGAGTAAGTCCTGTCGCGTGCGAGCCAAGCCCGCGCGCGACCTTTAGTAACTGCTTTTGAGAGATTTATGGCACGAGCTCCATAAACCCGGTCAATCCGGTCAAACCCGGTCAACCTCATAACGGTTCCGGTATTCGCGCATAACGTGCTGTAACGGTCCCTATATAGGCGGACGAACGTGCCGTTGCGGTTAAGCTAATTAAGCCGCCATTGATGGGCGCATTAACCACACTGCAACGGTCACATTCTCCGTTATATATAGGACGTTAACCTTTCCATACAAAGGATGACACACTAGCCATACGCGGAAGCTCTGCCAAACCTCTGTCTCTCTCTCAGACATTATTACTGCCTTACTCTCTCCCTACACACAACCCAACTCTTCCCGTGCCATCTCTAATCCTCTACATACGGTGTACACGGAGGTCTCCCCGCCGGAATCTCTTGTGCACATTTTGGTGAACCCGACGTGAACTTACCAACAAAAGCAACCATGTCTCAGGAGGAGGATGTTAGCAATAGATCGCCTTCCACTGAAGCTGCCTCAGGAGAGGAGACCCGCCGTACTCCTGCGACCCCCGACGAGGCACCGACGCTAGAATCCTTGGACGCCACCGTCCAAGGTCAGGCGAAAGCTCTCAAAGCTCAGTCTGCGCAGCTAGAACGGATCCTGGTCGTTCTGGGCACCCTTGCACCAAACCCTTCACCAGCCACCGCCGTCTCTCAAGGAGGAGGAGCCCCTACCGCTTCAGGACTGGGAGTGTCGACCACACCTCCCAACCCTAATCTGCAGACTCCGCCGGCGACTACGCAGCTGCCTTCAATTCAGGGGTCAACAGCTCAGATGTTGCCTCTCACTGCTCATACTCCTCAGCCTTCGGCTTTGGCTTCTAATCCGGCTTCGCAGTATCCCTTGCCTCCGCTAACGGCGATCTGGGGCAATGCGAACGGCCAATATGTCCCCAATCCTCCGGCGGCATACGTGTCGCCTCCGTCTGCGGAAACCCCTCCTCCTGTTACCGAGGGAAGCATTCCAGAATGTATGACGTCTCTGCAGAAGCGCATGGACACTATTCTGGCTCACCAATCATTCGCGGATACCATCATCCCGAAGCTAGACAACGATCCACCCATCCCGCGGGAGATCTATCTCATGCCTAACCCGGCGGGGTATAAGGCTCCTAAATGGGACAAGTTCGAGGATGTCAATGGGAACGCCCATGAGCATGTCATGCGTTTCATCGATGTCATGGGGCCATACGGAGCCGATTCCAAACTGCTGATGCGAGAGTTCCCAAAATCCTTGGGGAACGTAGCGTACAAGTGGTACCGAACGTTGGTGGCTGGATCCGTGAAGACCTGGGACGACATGGTCCAGAAGTTCTATACCAAGTTTTTCCAGATGGAAGAAAAGGTGACGATGATCCACCTCTCGCGGATGTATCAGAAGCGCGAGGAGGATGGGATAACTTTCATCAAGAAATTCAGGGCGAAGTCATTGGAATGCAAAGATCCAATGCTCGAAAGTCGGCTTGTAGAGATATGCCTGCAGTGCATGCGAGACGAATACAAAGGTATACTCATCAATCTACAAACACCTACGTTTTCAAAGCTAATCGAATGCACGAAGAACATCGAGCCTATAGTTGAGAGGCAGAAAAAGAAGAACGCTCCGGAGCGATCTTCGAGCGGTACCACCTACAAGATCGGGAGATTCAGTTACAAGAGGGGACGCGAAGCTGAGGTCAATACAGTTTCACCCCAGAAGCAAGCGAAGGTTGTGAACTTTGACGTACCACCTCTGCCATGTTCGGTGGAGGAGGCAAGCGACCTCTGCAGGCAGTGGCGCAAGGACGGTGTCCTACCGCCGCTCGAGAAGATACCCTCCAAGGAAATGGTGAGGGACCCGAAGTGGTGCGAGTACCACGGCAAGGTAATGCACCCCACAGCGGAATGTAAGAAGCTCAGGATCGTATTCAACCAGAAGATGAAGAACGGCGAGCTGATCGTCAGCTATCACAGGAAGAATGTGCGCAACAATCCACTTCCTGCCCATGCGGAGCAAGACTCAAAAGGCAAAGAGGTCGCCATGATCTCGATTTTGGACTTGGAAGAAGTCGCAGAGGATGGTCTACCCATCATTTCCGAAGTCCATGATAACGAGGACTACAGTGTAGACACAGAGGATGAACGTGCCGATCGGATGAAGGGGTCACACGGCTTTAGCAGATTCTTCGACGAGATGAACTTCTCCGAGAAGTGCCTGACAGAAATGACGAAAGCAATATTGAGGATAGTAGAGGACTACGAGGAGGATCTTGTAGTCTCCAACGGGAAAGTCATCAGGGCGTCTCGCTCTACAGAAAAGATTATGACCTTTTCTGCCAGCGACAAAAAGACAGATGCGAGCCACCAGAGGCCTCTGTACGTGACGGCCATCATTAATGGCGTCGAATTCAAACGAAGATTCGTCGATGGAGGAGCAGCGGTCAACGTCGTTTCGCTCCACACACTGAAGCTAGCAGGGATCCCCGAGCATAAGATTGTCAGGCGTCCATCTCCGCTGATGGGATTTGGAAGCGACTCTAGAATGACGATCGGATGGATCCGCCTGGGCGTGCAGATCGGCAAAATCAAGTGTTCAGCGAAGTTCTATGTCATAGATGCGTACACTACGTATCACGTGATCATAGGTCGAGCCTGGATTCATCGCTTTGACGCGGTCCCTTCAACAGCTCACCAAGTCATGAAAGCCATTTGGAACGACAGAATAGTCGAGATACCGGCTTCAACGAATCCGTTCAACATGGATGAAGCACATCTCAGCGAAGCGGTGTGGTTCACCGAGATGGCGGACGAGCAAACACCGGGGCCGTTCGACCCTACTCCTTTTACCTCTTTGGGAAGATATCAAGGATCAGTCACCTGCGGGAGTGATGGTGACAAGGGAGGATGCCAAGGAAAAGCCGCCCACACGCGAAGAGGCGCCGCGAATCGCTTACTAGCGAAAGAACGTGTACACTTTGAAGAGAATAGCAAAGCATGACCCTGAGGGCAAGGAGATAGAGTGCTTCTACGCCAATGGGAAGAAGTGCTATCGCATATGAAGGTGCGCGGGGATGTCCTCACACGGGCATGGGGATATCCCTGGGCAAATCAACCAAATCGAGCAGATTGCGGTCACATAAAGGCCAATGCAGAGCACTCCAGATGAGAAGCTCAAAGAAGCACCCGAATGCATGGAAGACAGACCCATACCACAGAAGCAAGAGCTAAAGGAAGTGTTCCTCAGCCCGAACGAGGAAAAGAAGAGGCCAGTCTTTCTAAGTGCGGACCTCACAAGCGAGGAGGAGAAAGGACTGCTACAGCTCCTGACTGAGTACAAAGACGTGTTCGCATGGGAGTATGATGAGATGCCCGGACTGGACACCAGCATCACTATGCATCGTTTAGACATCATCCCGGGTTCTAAACCAATAAAGCAGAGCACAAGAAGCTTCAGGCCGGAGCTTAATGTGAAGATCAAACAGGAGATCGTCAAACTCCTGGATGCCAAGTTCATAGAGCCGAATCATCATCCAACATGGCTGGCCAACATTGTGCCAGTGGTAAAGAAGAACGGACAGCTTCGCATCTGCGTGGACTTCCGAGATCTCAATCGTTTCTGCCCCAAGGACGATTTTCCGCTCCCAAACATCGATTTACTAATCGATTCGATAGCGGGTCATCGCATGTTCAGTTTCATGGACGGCTTCAGCGGGTACAACCAAATCAAGATGGACCCCGAAGATGCACGAAAGACTGCCTTCATCACCCCTGTGGGAGTGTTCAACTACACGGTGATGCCCTTTGGTCTCAAGAACGCAGGTGCCACCTACCAGCGGGCCATGATGGCCCTATTCCACGACATGATGCACAAGGAAGTGGAGTTTTACGTGGATGCCCTCGTGGTTAAATCCAAGCAAGAGGCAGACCACCTGGCAGATTTGCGGAAGGTGTTCAACAGATGCAGGCGCTTTCAGCTGAAGATGAACCCTATGAAATGCGCATTCGGGGTAACATCGGGAAAATTCTTGGTATGCGTGGTACATCGCCAAGGAATAGAGCCTGACCCTGCGAAGGTTTCAGCCATCGTCAGCATGACCCCGCCGTACGACCAGAGTACCTTGAAAACATTCTTGGGGAAACTATCATATCTGCGAAGATTCATCCCTGCGATTGCCGAGATTACTTTCTGCTTCAGTAATCTCCTCAAGAAAGATGCCGCATACAACTGGACCCCGGAGCACGAAGTTGCGTTCGGGAAGCTGAAAGAACTGCTGACGTCTTCAAAAATAATGATCGCACCTCAGTTGGGGTCGCCGCTTTTACTGTATCTGACGTCAACTAGGAAATCCATAGGAGCACTTTTGGCTCAGGAGTACGAAGGTCAGGAAAGGCCCATCTACTACATCTCTCGCATTGTGCAGCCCGCAGAATCAAGGTACACAGACATTGAGCGTCATTTCCTTGCCTTATTCTTCATAATAGAGAAGTTGAGACATTACTTTGCGTCGCACAAAGTGGTGGTGGTTACGAAAAGTGATCCCATACGATATCTATTAACTCACACTACTCCTGGAGGAAGATTGGCGAAATGGTACATGACCATTTCTCAATTCGATATCACATGCGTGAGACCGCGAGCGATCAAGTCGCAGGCGGTAGCGGATTTGTTGGCACAATTCCCCGACAACAGTCATGAGCCTATGATCGAAGAAGAACTAGAGGGACCTGAGATCTATGCGATCGATGTACCCTATTGGACGCTCCATTTCGACGGGTCGTCAAAAAGGAAATGCGGAGGCATTGGGATAGTCTTGACCAAGCCAGATGGGGAGGTCATACAGATGTCCGCAAAGCTCGACTTCGCAGTCACCAACAATGAGGCAGAATATGAAGCCCTCATAGCGGGGCTGCGTGCAGCGAAGGCTTTAGAAGTAAGCAACATGACAGTCATGGGAGATTCCAAGTTGATCGTCAAGCAAGCCTCGGGCGAGTACGGTTTGAAGGAGATTAACCTTCTGTCCTACCGCACTCTGGTACAAAAGCTAGTGCAGCAATTCTGCGATGTGAGGTACGAGCACAAGCCCCGAGCAGACAACAGACATGCAGATGCTTTGGCCACCTTGGGATCCAAGGTTAGTACAGACAAATGTCCCGCAAGGATCTCCATTGAGGTACGAACATCGTCGGCGTTGACAGAAGACGCGTGCGACGATGAACACATGGATGATACGGACTGGAGAAAAACAATTTTGCGAGCTATTGAAGAAGGCACAAGCAGCAAAAGCTGGGCACTCACAAGGGGGTATTGCATACACGACAACACCCTTTACTACAAAGGCCCTGGCGGAATACTCATGCGATGTGTTTCCGAGCAAGAGGGACAATTGCTGCTGGAGAAGATTCACCAACATGCTTGCGGAGAAAGCGAGGTGTCAATCTATCGGAAGGCTCAGAGACATGGCATTCATTGGCCGGATATGTCAACAGCCGCCGCCATGATACAAGGAAAGTGCGAGAGTTGCGCACTGATCAAGGATTCCTTACTCATCGCTCTAACCGACGATGATGCGGATTGGAGGAAACCACTCTTTGATTTTCTCACCCAGGGCACCGTACCCGAATCGAGAAAAGAAGCGGATGAAGTTGAAAAGGAAAGCATCCTGGTATGTGGTGCAAGAGAACTTACTTTGGCGAAGAGGTCATAAAGGCAACTTGCTGCGATGTCTAGACGACAGGGAAGCACAAGAAGTCATGGACCTTTCCCATCAGGTAGAACACCAAGGAGGTGCGAAACTATGCAGGCAGCTCCTCTCAATCGGATATTTCTGGCCTACGATGGAGGCCGATTGCCGCACCAAAGTAAGACGTTGCCATGAGTGTCAATTCAAAGGAAACCTAGTGCATGCTCCTGCTGTGGACCTACATGCATTGGGAACGCCATGGCCATTTCACACATGGGCGTTGGATTTCATTGGCCCCATCCGACCAACTTCGCACGGGCATCATTTTATTCTCACCGCAACTGAGCTGTTCACCAAATGGGTGGAGGCGATACCATTAAAGACGGCGAATGCGCTAGCTGTGGTCAATTTCATCCAAGAAAACATTATATGCAGGTTCGGAATTCCCAACACCATCCTTTCGGATAATGGTACTCCTTTTGTTAATCGCCAGGTGGCTGCAAAGCTAGCAGAGTACAATATCAGGCAAATATGTTCCACCCCCTACTACCCGAAGGGGAACGGGCAAGCCGAAGCGACCAACAAAACGCTGTTGAGGATTTTGAGCAAGATGGTCCCAGATGACCACAAGAAGTGGGCTGATTCTCTAAACATAGCCCTGTGGGCTTACCGCACTTCTCCAAGGACACCCACGGGGGGTCTCGCCATTCCTCCTATGCTATGGAGCTGAGGCCGTGGTACCTGCGGAGATGAGAGTCAATTCGGCGAGATTGGCCTTCCATGCATTGTACGACAATCAACGCGATCATGACTTAGTCTTGCTGGAGGAAAAGCGAGAGCAAGCTAAAAGGACCAACAAGCGGTATCAAGAAAGGATCGCTCGTGCTTACAGTAAAACGGTCCAGCGAAGAGATTTCGCAGTTGGAGATTTGGTCCTACGCGCATCTGACCATTGCATGCGAGAAGCGGCTCACCCAAAGTTCGCAGCTAATTGGGAAGGACCCTTCGAAGTCACAGAAGTCTTCGACAGTGGTTACTGCAGCATACGGAGGTTGCACGGAACGATCTCAACCCCAAGCTCAGTCAACATGCGCTGGATTAAGAAGTACTATCCTTGACTTCTCTCATTTCATGCGTTTTATTATAACGTTGCCTCATGTATCGTATGGCTATGATTCACACAATCTTCTCTCCCATATGAGAGAATTGTAAGCTCATCTCTCCCATATGAGAGCACTATAATAAAAGGATTCTCCCAAATGAGAATTTCATATTTCTAGCTGTTAATGTTGCTTTATTTAGTTTGTTATTACTGTTAACAATGGGCTATCCGCCACAATAGCAATCTGTGCAACTGCGATCTTAACTGATCTTCTAAGCCTATCTGTCACGATAGCAGCTCATGCAAATGCGATCTTAACTGATCTTCTAAGCCTATCTGTTACGATAGCAACCTATGCAACTGCGATCTTAACTGATCTTCTAAGCCTATCTGTTACGATAGCAACCTATGCAAATGCGATCTTAACTGATATTCTAGCCTATCTGTCACGATAGCAGCTCACGCAAATGCGATCTTAACTGATCTTCTAAGCCTATCTGTTACGATAGCAACCTATGCAAATGCGATCTTAATCGATCTTCTAAGCCTATCTGTCACGATAGCAGCCTATGCAAATGCGATCTTAACTGATCTTCTAAGCCTATCTGTCACGATAGCAGCCTATGCAAATGCGATCTTAACTGATCTTCTAAGCCTATCTGTCACGATAGCAGCCTATGCAAATGCGATCTTAATCGATCTTCTAAGCCTATCTGTCACGATAGCAACCTATGCAAATGCAATCTTAATCGATCTTCTAAGACTATCTGTCACGATAGAAGCCTACGCAAATGCGATCTTAATTGATCATCTAAGCCTATCTGCCACGATAACAGCTCATGCGAAAAATGATCTTAATTGATCTTCTAAGCCTATCTGCCACGATAGCAGTTCATGTGAAAGCAGCATTAAGTGATCTTTCAAGCCTATCTATTGTGATAGCAACATATGCGAACATGATCTTAAATGATCATGATCTTAAATGATCCTTCGAGCCTATCTAATGTGATAGCAGCATCATACGAATGTAACTTAAAATTCGTCCTTAAGACTGTCTATTGTGATAACGGCATCATGATCTTCAATGATCTCCAAAAGGCCTATCTGATGAGATGGCACCTGCACTTGAATCCGAAAATGAATCATAAGCCCATCTGCAAAGATGGCACAGCTACGCAAATACGATCTTGAACGATCCAATAAGACATATGCGAATCTATGCAACGGATAGCAGATACGAAGTGTGCATATGGCACTACAAAAGGCGAGATATGCCGATACGCATGCGAAATTGTATTTCGTTGTAACAAGACAGCAGATAATACAAAAGCCATTTATCATTATGAGTCAAAAAGACTTACAATTTATCTGTCTAGATAGCAGCTTACAAGCGAAAAAGCTCAAATCTAACTACGCAGCCAACATGGCTTACAATGCATTCGAAAAGTAACTTACAAACTTGAAGTTACACATCGCGGGAATCTCGACTGAAAAGGGATGAACCTAACGGTCCTAACACCAGCTATGCAATGCATAGATCTGTGGCCTAAAGATCTGTTGCAAGTAGGGTCTTGCTATAAAAGGAACGTCCTATGAGAGCCACAAGAAGCCATACGTTCAAGATCCCAGTATTTGACAAGTACCTTGTCAGATCAACATCCCATGAGATGTGCTTGAGGAACCACCGGTTCCGGCGTTCAACAGGCAAGCAGAAGCTCCAAAGGGCAAGGGCTCCTTGTAGACGGGGATGAACGCAACGGTTCGCCACCATGAGCTCACGAACGTGGGGGCAGTAAGTTCTCCTCCAGAGATGCTGGAGGAGAATTCCGCCGTTCATTACGAGTCGGTAGCAAGGTCACTACGGCGCTGCACCTCACCGGGAGGCGGCCGGAAACATGACCTGCAAACATAATAGACGAAGAAAATTCTTCGAATACACATGAGATATCATCTCCATTTTCTTTATGAAGGTTACAAAGATTAGTAAGCCTCATAAAGCGGATCTTGGAAACTATTTCTATGGCACAAAGCGCAAACTCAGGTCTCATGACTTGGAGTTGCCATGAATCAACGAAAAACAAGCGTTGAAGCCAGCAGTCGTAAGGACTCACGGCAAAGCACATTTTTGGGATGGAGAACCCAAATGGCAAAGACAGAGTTTATATAGACCTTGTGGAGACTCTTCAGTTGCCAAGATGAGTCAGCAGAATTAGAAAAGAGGGTAAGGTCAATCACTTACGCCTTGAAAAGCGGTAACGATCAATTACCCTACTAAGGGCTACGACGATTCAGTTGCGTATCCTAATAAATGACGGATGGTCATGATTCGGATGGACTTCCCAAGGAAAGCGTGCTTATCTTATGAGAAATTAGCGCGAAAATCAAGCAGAATATCAATTGCTGATGTCATAATTAGATATGCACAGAGATATTCCATCAAATCCCGGAAAGGGCAAAACGGGCATGTCAATTCTTTTGTTAAAAAAAAGGGGGGGGGGAGAAACCCTAGCAACATTACATTAATGTTTTTTAGTAACATTACATTAATGTTTCTGCTATTTGTTTGCTACTTTTCAAATTCAAAAGTCAAAGTAAATTCTTGATCAAGGAGTCATTAAGGGTGAACGGACGGCTCAGATTCTCTACCTGCTCCACTTCTTGCTTCAATTGCTCGCACTTGGCATTCATCTCATGATAGAGCTTCAGAGCCTCTTCAACCTTTTGCTTTTGCTGCTCCACCTTCTGCTTCTCAGCTGCGAGGTTTTGGTGGCCGAGTTTCAAAGTTACGGCTGCGCGAATCAAAGTAACTCTTTTCATAAGAAACTTGAAACCCAGCCTGCCCTGAACTTTAGTCAGAAGATTTTGGCACATGCCAAAAAGCAATTCGGCACTCTGAGCAGAAATGGTCGCAGGCGTAGCCGCAGACAGCTGCTCCAAAATCCAAATGGCTTCGGTAAGAAACAGCCTTCTGTCAAAGGGCCCTATCTCCAGAGATCTCGCAAATGATTGGGGATAGGTGAGGCGCATCCGAACTAGCCAGTCCACATCAGCTTGCTTCAAACCTAAAGCAATGTCAAAGCTAAGTTATGATATCAAACTCGCAAATGAATAATGCGAGATGCAAACAGCAAACCACGACTTACCAGTTCCTTCAAGGATCTCACGAAGAGAAGGAATGCGCATTGCTAGAGTGGTCGAAGACTGTCCACGCTCCACAGCTCTCCTGTCAGCTGCGAGCTCTAACTCCTCATAGTTAGAAGGAAGAGTATAAGCCGCACCAGTTGCGATTGCAGCCCTGACCTGCGAGCCCCAAAAGCTCCACGCAGGAAGTGGCGTCACAGACTCAGTCATCGCTGGAGGCATAGTGGCAGCCGAAGTTGCTTGGCGGGGGACACTTTCAGATGCAGTAGCATCGACAGTACTTGTTCTTACTTCCTCAGCGCCAGCATGGGCATCTTCCTCCATTAGCACAGCGTCAGCCTCGGCATCATCAGAGAGTTCGATGATGTCCTCAAAAGGCTCTCCTGCGTATCCAGCAACTGCGACGGGCTTCTCGGTATGAGAACTCAACACTGGAACATAGGATGCAGAATTTTGACTTCTTTGCTCCAGCACAGGTTCATCAGCAGTGCCTGCGATACAAAATGCGATGGTATGAGGTAACTTGTATTGTACGTTATTTTACTATCTTTGCTAAAGCTAAGAGCGAGCACCTCCACGCGAAGGTGGGATTGAAGTGTCTTCGTCATACACTAAAGACGTGGAACCATGCCCTATTAGTGTATCCTCATTAAGCATGTCTTTAAAATGAGCGTGACCTGGGATGCGAAGAAACCAATCATGATTCTGCTTTGAGTTGCTAAGTCTAGTTCATGCATATCGATCAAGTGATTACCTGAGGGTTCACCGCACTTACCTACTAGCCAACGGCGAATGTCAGCTTTTGACACACCATGCTCTAATGCACCAACAATAACGTCTCGATAAGTTACTGCGAGATTAAAAATCTCACCTTTATTGCCGCCTGCGATTTCTTCAAAATCCGCCTGGGCTTGCTCCAAAGCTGCTGCATCCTCTTCTGAAGCCGCATCCTCCTCCTCAGCTTGAGGAGTCACCTCTTCGGGAAGCACATCTTCCTCATCAGCTGGACGCACTAAGTCGTCGACATGTTGCTCTTCGAGGCTCCGCTGCCTCACACGCTCGAGCTCCTCCTCTTCTCGTTTCCTTCTCCTCTCAGCAGCTTCCGCGACTGTCTTCCTAGACTCGGCGAGAACGTCCTCGCTTATGGGTTCGTCCGAAATGCCAGAATGAGCATCCCTCTTCTGTCTCTTGGCCAAAAGGCCACCGATGGTCTCATCATCATCTGCGAAGAAACGGTTGGTTCAAGATCAAGTTGCAAAAGAATTACGATAATGAGAAGGGAAACGCGATGGAGGTACCTCCTGATTCTTCCTCATGTATCACATTTGTTCTTTCTTCTTCTTCTTCATCACCTTCTCTGGGCTCCTGCCTCTCCTCTTCTTCCTCCTGGTTGAATGGAACGAAGGTCTCAACTGCGAGCTCCTTCCGCGCTTTGCTAGGCATGCGACCTTTGCCTTTGTCCTTGGCAGAAAGGGACTTAGCTGGAGGGGAAGTTGGAGCGCTCCTAGGGGAAGATATTGTAATTCCCTTTTGCCTGGGTCTCTTCGCTCTCGGCGCTGCAGTCGCTGGAGGAGACGGATTATCTCTGGGTGGAGACGAGGCCGGAGCATTATCTATCAGCGAGTCAGCAAAAGCATTCATGACTGCGCGAATCCTGGTTTCGACCTCGGGGTCCATCCTCGATGCTAGCAGGAACGACTGTCCTTGTCTTCTGGTGGCAACAATGGTGTTAACCAGCGACTTGGAACGATCACCAGATGCGAATCTCCGCACATGACACTACAGCAAACAGTGTAGAATAAAGGCATCAGCATGTGGAAATCAAGAAGCTTAACGCATACGGCAAAAAAGTTGCTTACCTTAGCAAATGTCTCGCTATATCTGATGACATGCGAGTCGCCTTTCTTAACTGCGGCGATCTTTTCATTCAGAATGACGTCAGGGCACAAATGGTTCTCATGATCCAACAATGAGTAGCAACCATATTCAGACTCGCTCAGACTGCAATTGGGACGAAACGGAAAAGAGTTTCTTTTGATCAAAGGAGCTCTGCTTGGCTGAGGAGCCGAATGCGTCTCAAACCTGACGTGCTGGGCGATCCAGTATGCGAGCCAGTTCTTGGAACAACCACCCTCGCGGTTACCTGCTGGCTGCTCAAAACGAAGATTGTTCATAAAGACTGTTTTGCACTCCTTTGTCAGCAAGCGCCTATAGCAACCTGTGATAATGGACTGTGGCCAGATTGAGGGTGCCACTGCATCAAAGCCGAACTGGGGAGAAACTCGAGTGGGGTCAACGTCCACGGTAATCCTCTCATACCTTGGTGCGAGCTCACGAATATGCTCTGCGAGAGCAGGAAGAGAACCTCGCAGGCACCAGCAAAAGAATTCGCGATAGCGCTCATGGAAATGCGATCCCTCTTCGATGAGGAGCTCTTCTGAGAACACAATACCTTTAGAAGGGTACAGCCTTGGAAACCACCGCACATTCTCAATACGCACGGCATAGGGCCTGGCAACGAACTCTTTCCGTTTGTCGCATATCAGGCTCCAAACGCACTTGGTATTGTTCGCTCCGAACCACCTCGCAGCTCTGCCGCAGTTACGCTCCTCCACCTCGCCTGGGGGACACCACTTGTTGGGCTTGGAGGCAGTTGGGGCATAAGAAGGCCACCGCTCAAAGACCCACATCGTCAAGAAGGCAATGTTGACAAAGGTCAGTATGTCGAGGCGGCCACGCGACTCCTTCATGGCCACAACCAGCTGATCCAATCTATAGTACAATGTGCCCAAGACCAAGGGTCCAAGTGCGACTCTCTGGCCATGGGCCAGTTTCACAGCGAGCGGCAGAACATGGTAGAAGACCCCATCGTGCGGGTGACCATCGATTAAATACCTCGACAGCCAGGCACAGAGGAAAGCACAAAGGGTCAAGTGATAGCCCTTACCCTCCACGTAATTCTTGGCCTCCTGGTCTTGACTCAGAAGCTTCTTGGTGATGCTGCTGTTCGCGTAGTCACGAAAGAAGTACTGCACCCATTTATTCCAAGTATTCTTCGCAGACGTGTCAACCAACTGCCAATTGGGAAGGGCTTTGGTAGTGGTCCACCGGGTGGAGATTTTCTTTACCTCTGATAGGCACTCCTCCATCTGCGTGTACAAAGCGATCTCCGCATCCGTCCTCAAGGGAATCAAAGGGTCCACTTCACCCATGGGAGACAGATCGTACAGCATATGCACGTCCTCGAGTGTGGGGGCAGCCTCGAACTCAGCAAAGTGAAAAGTGTGAGTCGCAGGCGAGTAGCGGGAAAGAAGGTTTAGAAGCATGGACTGGTCCAGCTTCACGGCAGCACCCTTCATAGCACGAACAGCGAAGTATACGCCGGCCTCATTGAGGGTCGCAGCATGATCGGTCAACACATGGTCAATCCACTCATCCATGTAGTCCAATTTCTGGACAAAAGCTTGGGTGGAAATCGCAGCATAGGGGAAGTACCCATATTCGATTCCCAATCGAACCACGTCCTCGCAGCCAATCAACTCGAGCAAGGCTGAGTTAACTGGAGGAGTCAACGTTAGCAATCCCTCATTGGGGACAGAAGCAGGCAGTTTCTTTGCCTTAACCCTCGCGTGGTAGAAATCTTTGCCACCCAGATAGGGGGCTTTTCGCCACAAAGCTTTCGGAAGATCAAGTATCTCTTCGTCCTCCTTGGTAAGTTTGGTTCCTTTTGTCTTGGCCATTCCTGCGGAAGAGCAAGAAAAAAGGGGGGAGAAATATGCCACACTTCAGTTTGAATTTTGAGATTCAAGATCTATGGAAAGAAAGATGAACAGTTTCTGGTATCAATTTCAGAAATTAGAAGTTGGAAATTGTTTGCATTATCGAGGATTTCAAAACCCTACATCCAAGATCCTTATCATCAAAGGATTAAGCCAAAATTGGGTCCAAAGCTTGAAGCTTCTTTACAAGTTTCAACAGATTATATGTCATGGGTTTACAGATTCAACGCAGTTTGAAGCATATAAATCGAAATTGAACAAGGCCAACCTTGTTTTCGTGAAGCCTGCTTGGATGCACACAGTTGAAGAAGACGATTTGCAGTTCTGAACTGGTGATTGATTATCTGAATCTGATCTCGAAGACTTCCGGGTACCATTCACTTTAAGAGAAAGAAGTGATGCTTTGCAACAATGGAGATTACAAAGTATTTATCCAAAAACAATGAAGGGTTGCGTCCTTTCAGTAGTCGAATCGCAACCGTCACCAACGAATCGCGCAATCACAGGACAAGCTGACGTCACGCCTAAAACCCTAAAGGCCAGACGGCAAGACTCTAGGGGTTTTAGGTCATAATGGCACGCACGGGGGCCGAATTTGCTCGTGTTTGAATTGGTGCGTGGCGGCGACGCGCATGTTGGTTTCCGCGCATGGAAGTCTATACAGCTATGAGCCTTCACGCGCAGAAAGGGGGCTAATGTAGATAGTTCTTTCTGAGCTAGCAGATCTTGGCCACGTGGCAACCATCCAGCACACCATATTGTGCTCCACACACACTGGATCACCAGCCGCGCTGATTCATGTGGGGGCTGCGAGACAGGGCCCTCGCATACCACTGCACGGGACTTGTAGGGACTTAGTGGTTTGGAGGCTAGAGTAAGTCCTGTCGCGTGCGAGCCAAGCCCGCGCACGACCTTTAGTAACTGCTTTTGAGAGATTTATGGCACGATCTCCATAAACCCGGTCAATCCGGTCAAACCCGGTCAACCTCATAACGGTTCCGGTATTCGCGCATAACGTGCTGTAACGGTCCCTATATAGGCGGACGAACGTGCCGTTGCGGTTAAGCTAATTAAGCCGCCATTGATGGGCGCGTTAACCACACTGCAACGGTCACATTCTCCGTTATATATAGGACGTTAACCTTTCCATACAAAGGAGGACACACTAGCCATACGCGGAAGCTCTGCCAAACCCGTTGTCTCTCTCTCAGACATTACTACTGCCTTACTCTCTCCCTACACACAACCCAAATCTTCCTGTGCCATCTCTAATCCTCTACATACGGTGTACACGGAGGTCTCCCCGCCGGAATCTCTTGTGCACAGTTGTTATTTAAATTTCAGTCACTTGGTTGTGGGTGACAAACTATTTTAATCACTCAATTTTCCTCCTTGTACCGTTATCTAAGTTAATCGACTAATTAAATAATCTAAAGTATGTCGTCGTGGGATCGATAACTCGGGAATGAAATACCACCCCTATATTTCTTGACCGTGCACTTGCGCATACGCGTTAAGAAATCGCGTCAATATCCCAACATAGATGAGTTGTCTAGAAAAGAATTATCATCTTATCATCACTCTTAGAATCTTCTTCATTCACCATACACCACCATGATTTTAGGTTGATATCATTTGGGATGGAATCCATGAATCTAAGTGGTGATAGTTTCCAAACTTGAACAGCAAAGAAACATTTTCTAAATAGATGAACTTCAGACTCAATTTCCAAACCACAAATACTACAAATGTCTTCCACAAAATGGCATTTGCTTCTCTTTAGAGCCGCTGTAACAGGGACACAGTGGTTCAGTAATTTCCAGAGAAAATATTTAACTTTGGGAGCTATGCATAAGTTCCAGATCCTCTTCCATCCAATACAGTTGCTGGAGGAAGCTTGAGGAACTAAGATTTCCTTCTTCTTTAAAAAATTGTAAACTAAACTTACTGCCAGTTCACCATTGCTTGAAAAAATATAATTATCTTATCTTAAGAATTTTGAGATCCAACAGGTATTTTTAAAACAAGGCCAACTTCCTCCTGAGAAAGATTTTGTTAACAAGATCTATTTTCCATTCTCTTTTGGAGAAGTCAATCGAATCACTGACCTTATTAACATGACACCCCTGCGGTTTTGGAGTCTTGATCATGAAATTTCGCAACCACGAATCCAAGGATCTGACCATATATTGATATGTTTTCCGCTATATACACTCAATCTCCAACCCTTTCCAATAGCATTTCTACCAGCCAATAAACTCCCCCAAGCCCATGAACAATTGGAGGGAGTTTTGGCCTGCCAAAATGAGCAATCGTGAAAGAATTTTCCTTTGAAAACTTTCTTAAAAAGAGATGGCTTACCATCGAGTAATCTCCAAGCCTGCTTTGCAAGGAGGGAGATATTAAAAAGATGTATATTCTTAAAGCGAATACCTCCATCGACTTTATCAGCACATAACTCTTCTCATTTTTTCAGTGTATCTTCCTCTCAGCTTCTGTGTAGCTACCCCCACCAACATTTAGCAAACAAACAGTCAATTTCAGCTCAAAATTTCTTAGGTAATAAGAAGCATGACATGGCGTATGTAGGCAAAGAAAATAACACCGAGTGTAAAAGAACACCCCCGCCTGCAGGGCTTAAATTGGCTTCTTTCTAACCAGAGATTTTACCAATAATTTTTTGTTTAAAGAAATCTGAAATTTGGAATTTAGATTTGCCAATAACTGCTGGAAAGACAAGATAATTATTACTAGGGAGCTCTTTGCTGATTCCAATGAAATGCCGCAGGAAATTTTTCAAGAGGTTATTTGTGCTTGGGCTAAAGAGACATTGGGATTTGTCCCTATTGACAATTTGGCTTCAAGCAGCTTCATATAAATTGAGGACTTTGTTAACTGCACATGCATCAGCAACAGTAGCTCTGCAAAATAAAATAGATCATCCGCAAATAATAAATGATTAACAGATGGTCTAAATTAGGAAATTTTGACAGCCTTGAGCCCTCCTTGAGACTAAAAATGATTCAATGTTGCTGATAAGCCTTCTGCACAAAGAAAAAAAAGAAGGGGGGAATGAGGATCACCCTGCCCCATTCCTATTGAAGGTGTATTAAAATCACTAAGTGAACCATTCACAATTAACCTGTAACTGATATATATGACACATTCCATTATCCAATGGACCCACTTGTGACAGAAACCCATCTTCAGCATTAAAAATCTTAATTAGCTCAAACTCACCCTGTCGATTGCTTTCATCATGTCGAGTAGGGCCATCCAACCAGAGCTACCTTTTCTATGATTCTTAATCCAATAAATGAGCTCCTGCGCTATGAGTATGTTATCAGTGATAAGCCTATTTCCCACAAAGCACTTTGATTACTTGAGATTAATCCATCAATAACTTCGCTCTGTCTCTTTGCCACAACATTTGACAGAATTGTATAGAGAGTCGTACATAAGCTTATAGGCCTGTATTGACTTACTTGAGTGGGGGGAAATGACTTTGGGAAGAACAAAAATATGTGACAGATTAATACTTTTCAAAATTTTAGAAAAGTTAGAAATTTGAGGCAATTACACTTCTGCCCCATTATTTAGAATTTCTTTAAAAAATGTCTCTCCGGTTTCCAATTGATTTCATATTGGCTAGATTCAGTCAGAACTCAATCTTAGGAAATTACAATTAAGTCCCCATTTTTTCAATATTTACAATTTCCCGAATTGGAGATCACACTCCAGAGATTTCCTGTCAGGAAACACTGCTAGTCTTGGGAATTTATATAATTGACTCAAAATTCTAAAATTCTAAAATATTACAATTGAACCCGTAAGAATTTGCAGAGTGTTACAGATAGTGACTGAGTCATTTTTAGCGTTATGGATACACACTAATTAAAAAAACTCACATAAAATAAGGAAAGAGGACTGCTCTACTCTTGAATTACTATGATACTATCAAGTGCTATCTACCTGTTACAACAAAATTGAAACATGAATCTTTCAAGAGATTATGATTTTCTTTACCAGGAACATTTAACTCTCGTAAAAATATTAATGCTCGCATGAGTTAATATGACACAATAAACTAAGTGGCAAACGAATAAACTTAATAGCATCAGTTCTTTTGTTTGGAGTTTGTCATTGAGAGAAATTAATCCGAAGTTGAGACTCCACGACGCAAAGAGAACCATTAGTTTCCTACTACCTCACTCGGTTCTCTATAACAAGATAAAATACCGATTTTAATTGAAAATTAACCTTGCATTAGTTCAAACACTTGCACTGTTGCTTTTCAGACACTATGTGTTCGGGCGAATTATAAAGGGAAAGGTAGCCCTAAAAACCCGCGGTTATTGTATATTCTCACTGGACGTAGATTGAGAGAAGTAAACAAAAAGTGTGAATTGGTGTGGGGTGGGGTGTTATTTGGGTTTATTCTTATGCTTGTGTTTATTTATTCCCTATGATCTATTTATCGTCAAAACTCACATACACGCAGGGGCTGAGCTGGAAATTCGCTACACTGGGGCTAAAATTGAAAAATTTAAGAAAAAAGGATAAAATTTCACATTTATGAAATTGAGTGGGGACTATGCTGCAATTTTTTTTGGGGGGGGGGGGGGTGTGGGGGAGTGGTACAACCGCAAACTTTAAGGCTTGGTTTGGGTAAAGTATAAAAACCACGATGATAAGAGATATATTATGATATGAGGTTAATATGATTGTAGTGTAATAAGACATGATACGTAATACACATTTTTGCACTCTCATTCTATCTCACACATTCCTTACTTAAATTATACAACTTAGGGGTGATACAAACTTGTAGACAAACTTGAGAAGTACATATTATTTATACTGCACCTAAATATGGGATAAGAGACAACATGTATAAAGTAATCCTTGTCTTCCTCCTCATACCTTTCCGAAACAAGACCCAATAGATTAGCTAGTCGAAAGAGCCGATGTAAAATGAAAAAGAAATGAAACTTTACTTGGTGTTCCACCACTAAACACTTCTGTTTCTAGCACAAAATTATTAAGTTGCAACTGCTACACGGGAAAATTTCACCCGTGGTTTGTTAGCCTCAACAGGAAGTCCATTGGGCCCCGTAACACTGTATAAAACACAAAATATATTTAAAGTTATTCTTATCTCCCTTTTTATGCCTTACCCAAACAAGACTTAATATTTCTCAAAAAAAAGCAAAAAAAAAAAAAAAAAAAAAAAAACAAGACTTAATAGATTAGCTCGTTGAAAGAGCCAATGTAAAATGAAAAAGGAAAAGGAAGTTTAAACTTGTCAGAAACTCTTTTTTGAGGGGGACTGCAAGAGTGTTGTTGATATGTTGCAGATGAGAACTCCAATTAAATGAGAAATTGCTGCAGTAGTTAATGATATCCTTCAGCTTATAGAAGATTTTGCTATTAGCTTAAATTGGGTGAGCAGATCAGCTAATGGATGTGCAGACTTCCTAGCTAGGAAGATTCACGATAGTAGTAGTTTTGATTGTAGCAAGGTTTTGAGTTGTGATGAATTTGCTTTTTTTTTTTTTTTTTTTTTTGATTGAGGAATAATTTGCTTTAGTTTTATGTAAAGAAGGTTGTAATGGTGTTTGAGTTTTTATAAAATCTGAGTTTGACAAAAAAAAATGAAAAATACTTCCACTAATAACACAACTGTTTACGACACAAAAATATTTAAAAGTGCAACTGCTACCAAGTTGTCCGTAAGCCGGTGGTTTGTCAGCAGCCTCAGCAAGAAGCCCATTGGGCCGGTACATGGTGTTTGATGAGTTTTGAATATTTTTGGTATCTACGTAACACAGTTTGAACATTAAAAATTAGATAAAAAATTCTTATGCTCTCGTTGAGAGTCGAACTCAAGACCTCCCGCTTACTAAACGGGTGCTCTAACCAACTGAGCTACGAGAGCACATGTTTGGAAAATTCAAAACAATAGTACTAAATTTTCACTGCTTTCGTATTTTTGGTTAGTCCGTCCTTGATTTTTCAATGAACACAACTTTCAATATATTTGCTTGCTTTCTCTATTTAACACACACTTCATTCTTCAATCATCTTATAGCTTTTTTGGCATTGTTGTATTACCAGAGTATATGTGCAGTTGTTACTTATACTAATCATGCCACAAATTTTAGTGGTATTTTTATTGAGATAATTTTCTAGGTGTCTAGGTCAGTTTGCGGGCAAACTCAAAAAATTTAAGAATTCGGGAGTATATCTACAGTTTAGACTGTCATATCAATCCTCAGTGGCTCTAAAGATAAATGTGTCCGTGAGATTCGAGCTTCAGACCTAAGGGGAGAAGAGCATTAAATTCAAGCCTCGACCACTAGGCCAACCCATTGGCGTTAGTGGAATTCGAAATGCTAAGTGGCGCCAAGTACGAGAGGATTCTGACGTATTCTTCCGATGCGGGTTGATTCTCCAACTCAGTGGTTGTGAAATCCAGCAAAGTACTCCAGCGACAAAAGGCCCACAAAAGCTTCCTTATGGGTCTTGAATGCTCACCCTAGGATCTTTCAAAACAAGAATATATGTGAAATTGGGTAGCAAACCAGTTCGCAAGGAGGGGACGACATCGGAGCGTCGACCGATCACAAGAAAGAACAATAGTTAAAGATCTAACAGACTTTAGATAAGGATACAAAGATGAGTTGAATGAGGCGGGGCGTAATTAAAAAAGTTACTAAAATGGAAGTGAGGAAGAAGCGACAAATTTCACAGAAACAATGCCGAAGATAGAGATGGATCTTCACTCAAATCCCTGTTTGTCAGTTAATGATGGAAGTAATGGAAGAGACCTCGATGGTAAACTGGGGAAACTAAAACTGGAAAAATTGGTGCGCCACATGTTGTGATAAAAAAGTGCGAAGAAGGGTCCATGGTTGGTTTTTAACACAAAGGTTAACTCGAATCGGGTGCTGACCCATCTGAAAAAAATAGGAAAAATAATAAGACATGAGATAAGCTTGAGCCTCGTGCAGCAACAACTAACGGGAGGAACCTAGAAAACTTGAAGGAAGATATACAAAGCAGGATAACGAAGATCGAAGATGAGCTTTCAGTAACCTTAACCTTGGCCAAGCACAAAACAGTGGAAGACCATGCCCCAACAAATTTTACACAAATAGGGGGGCGGAGAGAAGACGAGGCTGAAGAAAGAGAGTAGCACGGGTAAAGAAGATTGTCAACATAGATTGGAGGTGCGTGCGGAGCATCACCGCCGTGTGAGGATTGGGGAGCCTCACGCGTTATGTGTTCTTCACAAATTGATGATGAGAGAGCGCCTAAATATTATCTTAATGGAGACTAAGAAAAGAGTAAGGAAATGGAGAAAATTCATGTCAAATACAATTTCGGTAGCTTATTTCATGTTAGTAGTAAATGACGCAAGGGAGGGGGGGGGGGTGTCTCTGTTGTGGAATAACTGTATGTTGGTTTCTGCAGTGTCGTTTTTCAATTTTCGTATCGATTTGTTAATAAAACTATATGGTTCGAGTTATAAGTGGCATTTCAAATGACTGCATGGCGATTATATCATCTCAGATCGAAGGCATATATCGAGCCATGGTACATAATGTGTGATTCAACGCCATCCACTCTAATGAGGACAAGAGGAGGGAGGGGCTTATCATTTGAGAACCGTTTCTCTATTTATCCAAGTGCTGCAACAGAACGGTCTACTGTAAGAATCCATGGGGTTCCACCTCAAAAGCAATTGGTAATGAGGGGAGCAGCTCAGGACACTTATTAATTATTTTTCTTGTTCTTGAATGTCCGACGTGGGACATCTCAACACGCCCCTCACGTGTGACATTCTTTAGCCTACATGTGGATCTTTTTTTGTTTTTTCGGATGGCGGTGAGTGCGTGGGTTGTTAGATCATTCAAGTGTGTGAGCCGAGGTTCTGATACAATATAAGAATCCATGAAATTCCACATCAAAACCAATTGGCAATGAGAGAAGTAGTCCAGAAACATTTATTAGCGGCCAAAGATATGGGACTTCTCAACAGAGACATCAGTTATAGCGGCCAAAGTGAAATTATGCAAACGTCAGGAAGACCAAAACATAATTTATCCATATTGTAGAGGTGGTTCTTGTCCTTTACCCTTTATATTCTCATCCAAACTAAGCCAATGCATTGCTAAGTGGTTCAAGACTCTAGTAAACCAAACGCGCCACTAGATGCCACAAAGTCATATCACCATGATCCAAGAGTCACAGTCCACATTCTCCACACGTCATCCGCCCAATGGGACCGCAATATCGCAACCCCACCAAGTCGGTGACACCCTCCTCCACCAGTAAGGTAGTTAGGGGTACAATTGAAATTACCACCATCTTTTTGTCCTTTTATTCAAAACCCTCTCCATATATAAACATTCTCTGAAAACTTCATCAAGGTTTGGTCCTCTTTCTCAGAAATTTCAGCACACAATTTCTTCTCTTCTACCACCACAACCATGCTCTCTCTCTAGGGCTTTTTTGTACATACGCGTTTTTTCCATTCTTCTCTCTCTCTGTATGTATATCCACCACCACTGAAGGAACAAGTAAGTTAAAAGACCAGACCTTTTATCAGTCATCATCCAAGAAGAAAAAGATGGATTTCGACTCTGATTCGTGGGATGGTTGCCTCTCTGCTTCTTCCGGAAGAGACCCTTCTCGATCTGGTCAGTATCATCAAAACCCACTTCCAGTTTCATCCCCTTTTTGATCTTTTCCAAGTTCGATTTTTTTTTTAGTAGTAATCGGAGTATAATTGGGTTTTTGTTGTTGTGGGTGAGTGTAGATTTGTACGGGGAAGACACTGACGGCGAGGACGGGTTTCGGCAGGAGTATCTGTGCCCTTTCTGCGCTGAGGAGTTTGACGTGGTCGGACTTTGCTGTCATGTTGATGAAGAACACCCAGTTGAAGCCAAGAGTGGGGTAAGGACTCTTTTTGAGCTCTTTTCTTTAATGTTTGCTCGCGAATGTGAGTTGGGTTTTCTTCAATTTTCAGTCTTGGATTTAGGGTTGTAACTTTGGGGAAGAACACAATGGGGTTGCTTTAGGTTTTTAGGCAGGTAATTGAATGAAAAAGACTCTGACCTTGTTTTCTCTAGTCTGGGTAAATCTTTATGAATTGGATGGACTAACAAAGGCAAGAAGATTTACAAATGGCATATGAAGTGTTTTGGGTATTCGGCATTGTTAAGCTTTTCCTTGAATGAAGCTTTTCTGTTAGGGGGAGTGATTCGCCAAACTGGGTGGCATCAGGTTGTTCTATGTAACTGACAGCACATGAAAGTGGTTAATCTATTCACATCGATGTATACGTAAAATACCTTGATCAATGTTCTCGATCACCTTGAGTTTAAACATGGATTTAGTGTGATCTTTGCTTCTGTCATGCACGTTGTTCGGAGAAGTAAATATATGTCCGTTTGTTAAATTATCTTGTTGACACATCTCTATAGGAAGCAAAAATATATCCTTTCTCTCTTGCTTCCTGGTAATGGATTTGCATGTTCTAGCCTAAGTCCCTGCATTTTGATCAAGCTTGGATTCCCTGCAATGACTATATTTTTCTTTGTGGGTCAATCATAAATAGAATATGAAGAGATTACTTTATATATGAAAGTTCTCCCGACTGTTAAGCCAGCTAACATAGTTGTTATCAGAGTTTATTACCTGGAAACTCAAGATCAATCATGTTTTATATTTCGCTTCTATGAAGCTACTTTCATTCTTGATTCAGGAAGTTTATGTTATTCTAGTACTAAGCGAGTGCCAAATGAATTATTTATGTGCAGGTATGCCCAATTTGTGCCAAGAGAGTGGGAGTGGAAATGGTTGCTCATCTCACCTTGCAACATGGAAGTCTTCTTAAGATATCCTTTTTGTTCCAAAGTGGATTAGCATATATTTGGATTTATCTGAATTGGCTTCTAGTCTGTTGGAAATATTGCACCTGGAGTCAAACGTTAGTCCCAAAACCACTTCACCTAACAACCAAATTGATGATTGACTTGGTTTGGTGTGGAACAGTTAAATTGAAATATACCGTGGTTTTTTCCGAGGTTAAATGCCTCTAATCATTGTGACATTGGAAAATCAGGTTCCAAGCTGCACTAATCATGTATCCATAGTGATTAAATTCACTTTTTTTGCTGAGCCCAAGGATAAAAGCATTCTCAAACGACGTCTGCCGACTGTTGTGTTTTCACATTGCGCCAATCATGTGATATGCTTGAATTTATTTCTTGCTGAAATACACTGACCAGTTGTGGAACTTGTGCACCATCATAGGTTTCTCACTTAGCATTTGAGTTAATGAGAAAAACAATGTACATAGTACACGAACTATTGGCTTCCCAAAATTACTTATCCAATGTACAGTTAAGAAAAAAAATGGGTTTACGTGTTCTTTGTTCTCTCAATTCTCAATGATTTCGAGAAAGATTTCTATTGTTTCCTTGACTGATCTTACTTGCAGCGCAAAAAGAGATTGCGCAAGCGTGGATCTAATTCGGCATTTTCTGCAGCAAGGAAGGAACTGCTTGGTGGAAACTTAGAATACCTGGTTTCCTCCTCCAACACCGAACCTGATCCATTGCTGTCCTCATTTATTTATAATCTTGCTAAGGACGATGACTCTTTAAGAGAAGAACCACTTCCTCCTCTAGAAGCGATCTTGGATGAAGAAACCACAAAAGTGGATTCCTCAAAAAGGTATGGAGTTGTTACCAGTAATTGTGTTATACTTCGTGATGTCTTGGAATTATTGGAGAAAAATAAAGAAGGATCGCATTTTCTTAGCAGCAGCATGTATAGTCTTCTTGAGTTGTTTGTTTTACTTATCTCTGGTTTTGTCTGTCCCTTTGCTTCGTCTTTGATGAATGAATTACAACATGTAATCTTATTCTAAAAGGTGAGTTTTCGGGGCATAGCTTGTCAGGTCCATGCTGAGAGTCTATGAGATACTCTCCTAGCATTCATTTTATCTTCTAACAACTCTGTTCGATTGGTAATTTGAAAGTACCCTTTGTTTATAAAACTAAACAAATATAATTTGAAGTAAGATTGTGACATTGCCTATGGCTTTTATCCGAGCCTCTTACAATTCATTGTCCGACGTGATATATGGAAGTGGAATAGAATTTGGTATTTGATTTTACTTGATTGCTCTTTGCATCCAGAAAAAATCCATTCAAGCTCAAAATTTCATCTGTGACGTTGCTGCCCTTAATTACTTTAGAGACATTAGTTCACATTTTTAGGGTAACGGACAGAAAAAAACTTTGAACTTAAGCTAAGAGACACTTTACACCCATGTACTATGACCTAAGTTGCTCGGACTTGGGTGTGGGTGTCATGTGAGGCAGGTGTGTATCCGAGAATCGGATTTGCCTACTTGCCAAATTTTGGGATTCTGGGCCTTTGAATGTTTCGGCTTAAGGACAGTAAGATTTCAGTCAGTCAGTCAGTAACTTATTTAAGCCCAATAGGGTTTACATAAACTAAACTTATACCTGAATGACTATTTTGAAGGCCAGAGCCGCCACAGATCGCACACCCTTATGCAGAAAATGTCATTACGACAAGATTGAAGAGTTTGGGTGACCTAGACTATGACAAAAGACTTTGCTGACGGAACTAGTAAAATTATAATTTTACTTTGCTGATGGAACTATTAAAATTATGATTTTACCCCATTTGTTACAACCTACTAATTGAACTCTCTCTCTCTCTCTCGTGTTCTTCTTGACCTAACTGAACCTACCTGGATATCTGTGGGTTGCAAATTTGAATTAGAGGGGGGTGGGGGTTGGCTAACAAGGGAGGGGCTGGCAGGGACCACACAGCTCCTCCAAAGGTATCTAATTTCGCCTTCATCCCATCAAAAATTCTATGCATTGGCCCCCTAAAAACAAAGCTTACCAGTTCGGCCCTTCAACTTTCGGAAATTAGCATTGTTTAATAACAAATTCAAATGGATAATTCTAGAATCCTATTCAATTCACTGTTAGCTAATCGAAAAGTTGTCGCAATGTACCTAGGATTTAACAGTTACGGTATAATTCCTTTAAAAAATTTTAATATACAAACTTAAAAGATATTGCATAACCCAAAAAGAAATACATAATTTCAGTAATAATTTCTACTCAACCAAAATCCTACGTCCGCCACTAGGGGCGGGGGATGTGTTGAAGTTCCGGGGTAGTTTCTGTATTTTACCCCATGCTAATGATGGAAATTTCAAAATGTTCTTCAATAAAGTTAGGGTCAATTACTTACCACTTCCAGTATATGATAATAATTCATTTACAACCCAGTTTTAAAACCCTCTTATTACCACTTTCAGTTTGTGATTGTTAGCAATTAGCAACTGGGGTAATTTTCGGCAAATAGTTACCTTTAGTTAACGGTTTTTAGGGGGCAAGTGGTCCAATATAAAAAATATGAACATGATGAGTACAACAACCACCACTGCTGCAACACCACCATCACCGCCACCTTTTAGGCCAGAATACGGCACCCACCATCACCGCTACTGCTATAACCACCACCAAGCAACCGTCCAACAAACAAAACCACTTATCATTGCTACCACTGTCCTTCAACAAACCAAATACTAGTTCGACACTTAGCTAACCCATCTTTGTCATTCGAAAACTTAATTCAACCCATGCCAACAAAACCCCGACCATCGATCTGGAGAGAATCAAATTCAACCCAATCGAAACCCCCCCAAAAAAAACTCCGAAATCCCCATTCAACAGTGAATCAAATTCAACATGTTCTCCTTCTCAACTACAGATACGGAGAGAAAGGCGCAAATGGAGAAACAGAGAGGAAGACCAAATTCAGAGGAGAGAGGGAGAGAACAGATAGAAGGAACTACGACTTCCATGGACACAGAATGAGAGAGAAGACTGAGGGAGAGATCGAGGTGGAAAGAGAGAAAAACACGAGTGAGAGAGGAAGCATATCGAGAGCGGGAAAGACTGTGAGAGTTTGAAAGAGAGGCAGTGAGAGTGATTGAGAGAGACATTTCTGGTTTTGAATCTGTCTTCTTCGTCGTCTATTCTTCTTCAGCTTCTTTTTTCTGTGTTGTCTTCTTAAATACAAACTGGAAGGGGCACATGGATTATTACCCTATACTGGAAGTGGGTAATAAGTAATTGACCCATAATGCTATTCAGCAAAATTCAATCAGATCTTTTATGGTTGCAGAACTAGAACCTACACATCAAAGCATGACTTTGGAAACACATAGGTGAATGAGTCACGATTTATGCAACACTATGCTCTGTTAGGCGGGAGTGAGAATCTGGTACTCTTTGTCAGACTGAGCAACAAATCCTTTTGTTTGAAAATTTGGACTCAGTTGGCACATAGCTCCCCTTGCAAAATGGTCAAAGCTTAAGAAATTATATAGATACAAAGAGAGATAGCCTTGTTGATCCCCTGGTTCACTTCATTCAATTTTTTAGTCATCGGGGTAATTGTTCGAGGGTAGTAGTAGATAGGTAGGTAGATTGGTCATTTTGTTGAGAAGAAAAAAGTCCAAAACACAATGGTGAAACCCAACTTTTTAAAAAATTCAGTTTTATACTATAAAGGCAGAAGCCATAATTCAAAAGCTCGCACAAAAAGTCATACCAAACCAGGGGCGGATGCAGGATATTTTGTTAGGGGGAAACGTTGAACACTAAAAAATCGTCGCAAGTTTTTTTACGAGAAAGTTCAGGTGGCACCAAATTCTGGTGCTTTTAATATATAAATTACTTGTCCAACCGTAGCACAATTCAAAGTTTATATTGTCAGGGGTATCTTAACTAATTTTTGAGTTTTTTTTTGTGAGAACTAATTTTCGAGATTTTAATACTTCTTTTCCAGTTACAATTTATATTGGTAGAGGATATAAATGAGACATTTTATTACATCTAAGGTCTTGTAAGTACTTTTCGAGGGGTCTTATGTGTAAATTTGTCAATATATTAGAAAAGAAATAGTAGGACAAAAATTTTGAGGGTGGCCACAGGGCCCACCTTGGGTCACACATGGATCCGCCATTGTACCAAACATTCCGATCAGAAAAGTTCAAAACAAATTAAAAGTGGATTAAAAGCTGAAAAAAAAAAAATCATACGAAGCCCACCCATAGTATCTGCACTTCATACTCTTGGCAGTCGGCACCTTCAACTTTGTCCGGCATGAATTTTCCTTCTCCAAACATGGATTTTTGTATCTTTATGTTCCTGGAGGTAGTTGGATGGGCGTCCATGAACCAGTCATTGTAGGTTGGAAGTGATATTTTTTCTGCTTTACTAGTTCCCCAAGTATTTGTGTTGAAATTGTATATTTCCATGACAGGAATACTTCACAAGCTCCACTACCGGATGAGGATCGAGAAGAAAGCATTAGGAAGTGCGAATTTGTCCAAGGCCTGTTGCTGTCCACTTTTCTGGACGATGATTTATGAGTTACTAGTTCTGGGGAGGCAGGTAGCCTGATAAGCCTTAACATTATTTGTTGCCGGGGAATATTCTGAGAGTTAGCGAATGCATTAATGTTTCGACTGAAAAATGTTAGGTCTATTGGATTCTTGTCCATCCATATTGTATGTAAAGCTTGTGAATATAAAGTAGAAACGAACAGTGTAGCTGCCACACTGCGTATTATTTATAAATCAGACCATTTATGGACTATGACAGGCTGGTTTGTGAATATTCTCTCTATTTTATTTTGGGAACACTTATCCGCTAGCCTTCTCGCCGCGCACGGGTAAATCTCTTCTCTAGTGCAATAGCCTGCCTGCAAACCACACTACAGGTGGTGACGTTACTACACATTTGAGTTTGACTAGTGAGACGCCTCTTGCTGACATACAATCCTACAGGTTAAGTCTTTTGATGCATTTATCAATTATTAGAGCTCTTGTTTTAATGAGTTGTACTATTTGGGGCCCTTGCCAGTCCTAAATACACACCTGGGTTTTGTACCAAATCGATCGAAGTCCCCAGGAAAAAGAGCTGGGCACTCAGACCCACTAAGCCAAGACCCCGGAGGCCTCTTTAACCTCACTGCGGCAGCATCAGTTGCCCACATACGGTGCGACTATCTGTAAATACCCAAACGGGTGAACTTGCTGTACTGGGAAGCCTCCATATCTGGTTGGATGCTTTCGAAACAAACATCAAAATAGATTACAAGCTAGGTTATAGCGGATGACTATACAGAGTGTGAAAAACAATTGAGGAAGGGTGCAATAGGACACCATAAAGTGATTGATTGCGGCAAGAGATCATTCTCAGTAGAATTAGGGAGAGGTCTGAGCTTGCAGGATTCCCCTACTTGGCTGAGAAAGATCACTTTTCTTTCCGAGTTGATCAATACAATTGCAAATCCAAGAAGCAGAATTTAACAATTTTTAAAGATTATGTCCGCCACCTCAATGGAGGAAAGAACTTTGCGGCACATGCATGATGACCACAGGGATGGCTCAAGGTAGGGGGGATCTCCATCAAATCATAAAAATCTCCTTGCCAAATCAATAGTAAATGACCTCGATTTTGAACTCATAAGGACGACGTAGTTTTCATTGCACGGATTTTTTCATTGCCCGGATTTGATGCACGTGAGATGTAAGAGTGATCCAACCACACACGACTAAGTCTCTTTGCTCGCTAATTTCTGAGTACCAATTTAGGCAACCATAAAATCCTGCGTCGTTGAGGAACGTTGGATTTTTCAGATTAACACTGCACGTTTATTTTCAACACAATTAAATTTCGCAATTCACGTGTAGAAGAAGTAAGAACGAAGAACAAAGTGAATTTTGATCAAGTATATTTTGTTTTCTCCAATATCTTAATGACAAGTTGATAAAGAAAAAAATTGAAAATATTATTCATGTTGTGCTATAGGTTATTCTGGATTTGATTTCTTTAGTAGTAACCTGTCATAGATATTTCAACAGAAAAGAGGGCACAGGAAAGTCATGCGAGACCTAATCATGCACTCATGTCAAGAATCATATTCTTCTAGACCCGGTGTCAACAAATTCACGCATAAACTGATGAAATGGACATTGTTCTCTGCTAGTCTCAAGGGTTGGATATCAGTTTCTTCTTCGCAAAACCCTTTGTTGTCAACTTGTCATAGATATTGGAGTTCTTGCAATGCATCCTCTATTTACATATGGCTCGACTGTGCTGTAACCCCCCTTAACTGTCAATCCAATCAAAGTGTTATTTCATACTAATGAATTTCTTCCTACAATAGCACTTTACGTATAGGACAAACATCCTAGTACTCCAATAACATATGTGTGCCAATTAACTGATAATCTAGATGGTCTACACAGGATGACCGACTTTCTAGTCCAGTAGCAAGTTATTCATGAAGAAGAAACCTAGAAAACTGCTTAGCACAACATTGCTGATCCGCACCATGGTCTTTTTCTGCAAGTAGCCGAAGGATTTAGTTTTAAATAGTTTTGTCAATTTCAGCATCATATGTACGATCCTTGATTAACTGGTGACATGCCCAATCCGCTATTTCGTAACCATTGTTTGTCTGTTTCATATGACTCCTTGAATTACTCGCATGGAGACTGATTTAGCTTTGCAAATTGTACATACGAAAAATTTACGACCGGTAAAATAGTGCCACATGTATAGAAAGCACCACTTCGCGATTACATGGTGATCAGAAAGCACCACTTCCGAAACTTTCGTCCTTTTTTTTTTTTTTTCTTTTTGAAAATGATCATCACATTAATTATAAAAGATTACAACAGTTGTTGATCCCAACAACCCTGTCATGAATTTTCCTAACTTCGTCCCTAAAAACGAATCTAATAGTGATTGAAGAGAACTGGTAAGACAGGGAATGAATGCCATCAATAAGGGTGCGGATCCGAAAATCGTGAGCAATTCCTCGTAGATTGTTGACTGTTATCAGAGAATCTGCCTTGATTTCCACATCTGTGTATCCATAAGAAAACATCCATTTAAGAGCTTGAGATATCCCGAAAGCTTCGGCTTGTAAAGCTAAGTCAGTCTTGAAAAAGACAAAATCGTCTTCAAATTCTTGAGAAGGACGCATCCAAGCAGCTGTTGCGGAAAAGGCAGTCCTCCAAGAGGCATTAATCAAGAAAGAAACCGGGTTTGAGTTGTTGAAACCGGCTGTCCAGAAATTGATGTTAGAGGAAACATGCTTCAAGTCAGTACCAGATGTTTCTTGGCACATGGTCTGCTGATTGGGGATAGAGGATAACGCTTGACCAAGAGCTACAAGTGAAGCTTTGGGAGTAATATAACTGTTATTCTTCATTACCACTTCATTTCGATGTAGCCAAATTTATCGCAAGGTGAGAAGAAAGTACTTTTTATCCTCATTACATGTCACGGAGGTGAACAGATCTCGGAAGAGGTCTTGAAATGAGTGCGACCGGCCATATGGAACTCTAAGTCCCAATCGTGAACCAAACCAAATTGCTCGTGAAGCGGAGCAGTGGAAGAACGAATGGATCAAGGATTCCTGATGAAGGTTGCAGCGTTTACAAGTGATGGAAGAAATCGGGCAGTGGTGTCTATCTAAGATAGTCATGACTGGAATAGCATTCGAGATAATTTTCCAAAAGAACATAGTAATTTTTGGTTGCAATTTAAGGCTACGAATCTCTTTCCAAAGAGAAAGGTAGCAATTGTTCATATATGGAGAAGATGAGTCAAGGATTTTCTTAAGGGAAAGATAACCTGATTTGACGAAGTATTTACCATCAGAGTTAAGGGGCCATACCAGAGTGTCCTGTAGTGGGAAAGACGGGATGTAAATCATCATAATACTACTTGCTAGTTGAGGGCCAAAAAATTGTTGAAGAATATTAACACGCCAATCTTTAGTGATAGAATCAATAAAATTGTTGACCTCAGGCTGAGGAAAAAAAAAATTTAGATTCTGAGGAAGAAGAAAAGTGGAATATGGGATCCAGTAGTCTTCAAATGGATCAATGGAATTTTCGTTTCTAATGTTCAATCTCATCTTTTGTCAAAGTAATTGCGAATCCAATATAATACTCTTCCAACCCCACGAGGCCGTAGAGGGAGCTGAAGCATGAAGAATGGAGCAGTTGTGACAATATTTCCCTAAAAGACTCTGTCTAATAATGAGTGAGGATTCTGAAGGATGCGGTGGGCTGTTTTTGCAAGAAGAGCTTGATTTTGAATCTGGAGATCTCTGAATCCCAAACCACCTTCTGAAATGGGTTTGCATAATGAAGACCACTTGCGCCAGCGGATACCCTTGGTGCTTCCATTGGACCATAAGAATTTGGTAATAATCCATTTAATCTTGTTAAATAAAGATACAGGAGCCTTGAAGACAGAGAGCATATAAGAAGGAAGACCCAACATTGTTGATTTGATAAGGGTGCATTTACCAGCAAAAGAAAGAGGTACATCTTCCAGGCATTTAGTTGATTGTAAAATTTTAAAACAATACTTTCAAAAATCTCGCTCTTTGAAAGAGAGAAATCCATAATGCTTCCTAGATATTTGCTGGGTTTTTTGACAAGAGTGATTTCCAGAATGTGAGAGAGATTGTCCGCATCTTTGACTAACATTCCAGGGCTAACAAATAATTCCGATTTTTTGAGATTGATTTTCTGTCCTGATTGGATGCAGAACACTTCAAGAGACCATTTTAGAATTCATGCTCTGGAGAGATCAAATTTCGGAAAATGAAAGTGTCGTCCGCAAATAAAAGGTGATTAATCGGAGGGCACTGTCTTCCAATTTTTATCCCCGTCATTCCTTTGTCAGTTGCAAGGAAGGATAATAAACTGGAGAAGTCCTCTTGGACCAAGATGAAGATAAAGGGGGACAAGGGGTCCCTTGACAAATACCAGCTGTCGGGTTAAAATATTCTGATTGCTCACCATTTATGGAAATTGCAGAATGTTGACTCAAAGACCCTTGAGTGTATTTTGAGAAGTAATTGTTTTGAGTGATGAAAGACGAAGACAAAGACAAAGACAAAGCATTTCAGTTACTCCAAGGCCTTGAGATACTGACAGAGCTTCAAAGCCTTGAGAGTTGTTCTTATTCTGCTGAATGTTCTAACAATCTTGTGTTGCAGATTGGATACCTGATTTTATAGATAAGACATTTGCTGCATATACTCATGTTTTACATTATCTACACATCTAACACAATTGCAGATGTTCAGAATAGGGAGAATCAAAGTTTTCTGGACTTAACTTTGAAAAACTGTGAAGCATGTTCAGAGCTTCAAGGCCTTGAGATGTGCCTTGAGCTGCTGACAGTTTTACAGAACTAAGTTGATTCTTTCTTGCAGGTTTTGATCCTTATTATTGTGATTGTTTAATGAATTCTAAGAGTCTTAAACTTGTTTATCATGAATTATATGTGTCAGAAGTTAATCAGATTATTGTTCTAATCTTTTAACCAGTTTTTATCAGAAACTAAAAACCAAACAGTCATAGTACTGCTATATTTCTGGATTTTGTTGCTGTTGTGTTTTAATGTTGTTGCGGGTTTGTTAAACGAGCAAAAGCAATCTCAACAAACTCCAACGTATATCCACTTAGAGCTGTTTGAATTTCAGTTGAAAACAGAAGGAGGATTTGTAGGAACTGAGATCCCAAAATCTCTCATTCAGTTGCAACTGGTGGATAAAGAGACTGGTTTGAATTTTGAAAGAGAGAGGCTTGCAGAATACTGAGAGAAGTGTGAAAAATTCGTGGGAGATCATTCATTAAAACACACAGGCATTCAAGCTTCAATTCCAGATTTCAGAAGATCAAATAATTTTAGTTTTCCAGAAGAACACATCCAGGCTTCACTAGCATATTCTTCTACTGTGTTCTTCATATGTTTTGTAATCTGTTTATCTTTTGTATATCTAAAACCTCACTAAACCTAGTGGTTGGTTGTTCAAGTGAACAACAAGAGGTTCTTGTTAGCTCGACAATTAGTAGCTGGAACTAGATAGGTTTGGAACCACAAGCTGTATAGGTGTAAGGGAAATCACTTAGGCTTGAAGATCTAGGGCTGTTTCTGTGTGAGTAATAAGAAGTGTTTTCCCAATCCTGGTGGGATTAGATCCCTCAGGAAGAGATTAGGTCCATTGGGACTGAACTCTGTAAATTTCTATGTGTTCTTTACTTTACAGTTTTGTTAATTTCTGCTGCACACAACTCAAATCAAACTAGGGTTTATAAGCTGTTTAGAACTGGTAATAGTTCAAGGCCTTGAAGCTTTCTATTTTGCCTTTGAAAGTTTCTAACAGTTTTCTAAAATCTCAAGGCCTTGAGATTTGAGTTTCACACAAAGCTAATTAGTTAGAATCTGAGTTTTGCAAAAAGTTTCCATACTCTTATTCAACCCCCCCCTCTAGAGTATTTAGGTCCTGTATTTAGTCTACATTAAACACTTTCAAAGAAGAGACAGTTGTAATACAATACATAATTGTTTGAACGTAGAAGCTCTCGAACCCGATTTGAACCAAACAATCTTTGATGAAGGACCACGAGATTCTGTCAAATGCCTTGTTCATATCCAGTTTAAGTCCAAAAAATGTTTTCTTCGAACTTTTGCGATTTTTAATGAAATGAAACGTTTCATGAGCTAAGAGAATATTGTCAGTAATTAGTCGACCTTTGATGAAGGCATTTTGATTTTCAGACACCAGACTTGGGAGTACTGATTTCAACCAATTTTCCAGAACCTTTGTGATAACCTTATAGACTGAGTTGCACAAACTAATAGGAAATCCGAAGCAGTCACTGGGTTAACCTTTTGGGGGATCAAAGCAATGAGGGTTTTGTTGCTTTCCTTGAGAAGATGTACGTCCCGAAGCAAGAGTGTGTTTGAATGCCTGAAAAACATGAGGCTTTACTGTGTGCCATTGAGATTGATAGAATTCCATAATAATACCATCAGGGCCTGGCGATTTATGTTTTCCAAAATCAAAGACTGCAACTCTAATTTCTTCTTCTGAAAAGGGCTCTTCCATATGACTAGCGTGAATATCCGTAAGACGCTTGTCAATAAGGAGAGGGATAGAAAGATTATCCAAAGATTTTGGATTAAAAGCAGTTGCTTGATTCGGTTGTAGAAGATATTTGAAGTGCTGAAGAATATGAGGAATGATTAGCTCTTGAGAAAAAAGAAAGTCCCCATTCTCGTTTTGAATTCCTTTAATAATCTGTCGTTTTTCCGGATAGTAGCTGCCAAATGGAAAAACCGAGTGTTCTTGTCTCCGTAAAGAAGCCAGTTTTGCTTTGACCTTTGCTTCCAATATTTTTCTTGTTCATGTAAAGCTAAATCGTAATCCACCCTTAAAGCCAATTCTTTATTTGTAAGATAGGAGAAATCATCACAATCATTCGATAAGTTAACAAGTTGCTTTTGAATAGAGAGGAGGCAATCTCGCAAGTTCTTTATCTTTTTAGACGGGCTTTGATTGGTTAAATTATGCCAATTAATGAGGCGTTTCATCACAAATTCGTGTTTTCGGAGAAGTTGAAAAATAGGGGAACCTGAAAGATGAATATCCATAGATTTGGAGATGATAATCTTTTCTGTTGGATTAGAGAGCCAATAGTGCTCCATACACCGCGGTCGGTGTCTGCCATTGGGAATACCAAACGTGTCCAAAATAATTGGACTATGATCCGAGCGTTGAATAGGCAAAGTGGTAGCAATAGAATTGGGGAACATAGAAACCCAATCATGCGTGATATAAGCTTTATCAATACGCTCATATGTGCGATGAATACCTTGAAGATTGTTTATCCATGTAAAGAAGAATGGTTGTCCAACTCAAATAAAGAGGTATCAATAAGAAGATTTCGAAGAAGATCCATTCCTTGACATTTCCGTTTGTTGTTGCTAAGTTTTTCCGAAGGGTTTGTAATTTCATCGAAGTCTCCTACCACAACCTTAGGAAGATAGCAAAGAGAAATGTGCGAATGGAGTTGTTGAAACACATCCGAGCGTTTAGAAGCTACCAGGTGACCATAGAAGTGAAAGAGAGCCCACTTTGAACCATTAGCTTCTACAATTTCAAATTGTAAGAACTAATTACAAGCAAAATTAGGCGAAATCATAGCATTGTTGTTCCAAGCCGACCATAGACCACCTTTAGAACAGATAGCATCCGAACCAAAAGAAGAAGGAAAACCAAGAGATGAGAGATCAACTACATTTTTTTTTGTTTCCGACAAAAGTAAGAGATCATTATTGTTGCTGGAGCAAAGATCTATTAGAGCTTGAATTTTCAAGGAGTGTCCAAGACCTCGGAAATTCCAACATAAGAGTTCCATTGTGATGGCGGAGATTGGCCCCCAATCTCGACCTTGCTCAATTCAAGTTCAATTTCCAGTTGACAATAGTACCAAATAGTCTGCATAATGTAGTTTTCTTCGAAATAAGCCTAATGCTGTTGTTCTTGTTTGTAACTTTCCACCAACTTCACCATAAGTAGAAATCAATTCTTCAGGGTTTGGATCCAAGAATAACTTCCTTTTATGATGGGAAGAACACTGTATTTTACCGTAAGAGATCCAATCTCTCTTTTGGAGGCAGGCGACATCTCACTTGGTGAAATCTGGGAGTGACGACGAGGTGGAGTGTGAGTTCCTTCAGTATGAGTTCTTTCTCTTGAGCCTACATCTTGTGATAACCTCATAGATCTTCCACAAGACCTAGCGACTGCTGAGTTGAGGGGAAAGTCCTCATCGCCACTTTAATCGCTTTCGGAAGTGTCATTCGGATGCATAGACATTTCCCCTTACATTTTACTTTAGTATGGATGGAATGTTTTTTATTGCTTGAAGAGGAGTTAGGCTCATTGATTCACAGTGGTGGAAGGGGAGCAACAACTGTGTTTCTGGTCAAATAATCTGGCTGTTCCACCGGCGACGGTGGAGATAGTGGAAGGGTTGCCGCAAAAATACTAAAATCCGATAGGAATGGATCGAAATCATCTTGAAGGAGAGATGGGGCAGTTAATCCAAATGAACTCATAAAATCATCCCAAAGAATGTTCTGGGCTTGAAGTGCAGCAGATGTAGGCACATAATTTGGGTTCAGCAAGTCAACAAAGAAATCCATTTGAACTCCTTGGGCCTCCTGGCCCAAACCCACAACAGTTGTGTTGGGCCTTGAAATTTGACTTGGGTCATTTTGAGTAATAGCAGCTTGGGTTTGGGCTTGGTTAGACAAAGGCCCATCATCTGCTTTAGCCTGGACTTGAACAGGAAGAGGCCCCTCCGAGCCCGCCGCCGTCTGGTCTGGAAGAGGGTTCTGTATAGGGTTTGGGGCTGGGTCGGGTTGCGGGTAAATTTGGTTTGGGTTGAGAGGGTTTGGGAGATAATTGAATTCCCAGACTGGGTTTTCCCAGCCATGCTCGTAGAGTGCGACAAAGAGGTCGGAGTCTGGTGAACCTGGTGAGACAACCATGGGGATGTCTGAGTGGGGGGGGGGGGGGATTTACAGGGTTTGGTGGAGAGAGATCGTTGAGGTGTGAAGGGCGAAAATTTCTTTGAGATTGAGGCTCCATCTGGGCGGGTGGAGGTGGTGGGTTATTAGGGTGAGTAAAAACATGATATGGAGGGGGTGGAGGGGGGTAATATGGCGTATTTCAGCTAAAACAATAGGAGAGGGGCGACTACGAAGATCACGAGGGGTGTGTATGATACGGGAAGCATAGAGGCTAATGGAGGCTTCGCCAAGAACTCGAGCATTAAACCGATCAGCAAGATACTGGATTCTTTCCTCCACCCTTCTGATGTCAAAGCTAGGGGTTGTCTTGCATTGATTTATGTTGTGCCCAATAACTCCACAAGCTCGACAAATCCTATAAAACCTTTCAGGTTTACAGTCGATCCAAATTGGTTTGCTATTATGATCAAGGAGGTAGAAGGTGGCTAAAATTGGTTCTTATGGGGGTACCCAAACTTGAACTCTGAGACATCGATTAACTCTTGAGGAGGCATATTCAATGTCAACCCTTTATGGTAGACCCGCGATAGAAGCAAGCATGCCTCCGACTGCTTGGTTAAAATAACGAAGTGGTACTCTGTGAAGACGGATCCAAAGAAGAATATCAGGGATGATAAGGTGGTCGAGGGCCACACCAGGATTCCAATGATTAACCACTAGAAGTGCTCCTTGGACCGCATAAGGACCGCACGAGAGAACTGCAAGTAAGTCGTCATAATTGTCAAAGTGCATAACATAAAGGTTTTCATACCTGTTAACCATCTGGATTCCAAAAGATGGTTGCCGAATAGACCGAACCATTTCCAGCACATGGTTCATTGAAAGTGATCGCTAATCTTGTATGAAGACCGTGATGTTCTGGTGGTAAGTGGGTGTTTGTTGATTGGAAGCAAAATCCGGCATTTTTAGTTCCATTCCAATCCTAGGGAGATCAGTAGGACGATTTGGAAGATCTTCACTTCTTCAAACTGGCTGGATGTAGGTGTACGATCAAAGAGTTTCATGATTGTTATAAGGTGGGAGAGGTGAATTACGGTCATATTGTTCATGAGGTGGGGTTTCCTCTAGAGGGGGTGGCTCCGCCATGGAGGGAAAAGCTTTGAGATTAAGACAAGGGAGTTTAGTGTTATGGAAGGGGTTTTTTATGTTGATTTTCGATATTTTGAAGATGAAGGAGGCAACGGATAGAGAAACCATCGGGGAAGAGAAGGGGTATTAATCCCTAACTAGGGGTTTTCGGAATTTTCACTTCATTACCGTGAAGAAGCAGAGAAAGGGATATGGGAGAGGAAATGATTAAAGAATGCACACAACAATTGGGTGCAGCCACTGGAGAAATCTACTCGTAGTAATCCGGCAAGAAGATAGGGAGAGAGGACCTCGGAAAATTGCAACAAAGCGTGAAACGATAACAAAACACCAACCGGAAGAGAGTAGGCAATGATAACCCACCCAAGGAGAGGGGTTATGATTAAAACCCACCCCACTGAAAGACGATAGCCCGGGGGAGAGGTTGGCTGGAGCTCACAGTTCCGATGAGCTTCCTTGAGATCCGAACCCACACCGCTTGAGGACCTCGAAGAACGCAAGAACGCTTGGGAGAAAGTGGAGAGAGGCTCTCTCAGATAGAGAGAGAGAAAGATTCTTACATGTACCAGTTGTCCGAAGGCATATGTTGTGCCTTTGAAACTTTCGTCCTTAAATGACTACTATGTAAGGACTACATGGTAAATAGGTGGACACTTTGTTTACATGTAGGGAGTTGTCATCGGCACGTCGCTAGATAACAACACAAAAAGTAACCTCAATCCAATTGTGCCACTTGTAAAGTCAATGTAGCGAGTCGCAAAATAATTAAGTTCAAATTTCCCAACTTGCTCCCTGTTGGTATGGTGCTATTGATGATATATACGACAGTTTGGAAGACATGCGGCTGGTCAGGGCCGACTCTAGATTTTCAGATACCCTAAGCCGACAACAAACTTGATGCTCTTTACAAATGTAAATAAAAATTAAAATTCAGAAGTATAACATCAATAGTCTTCATTTTTATTAAACAACAAAAGTTGGAATATCAAGTTACAATGGGATTAAAAACAACAAAATTGAGATCTTAAAAATAACAAAAAGATATCGCAATCCCACTCTATAAACAGTTGTTGCAGTTCAAGAATTGGAAGGTCCGAACTCGGTTCATATCATCAACACTCTCATTTGCCCGAAATTAAAAAACAACAAAATTTGTTTAGTTATATGTCAACATCAACACTCCCATTTGCCCGAAATTTGAAGAAAAAAAACAAAATTAATTTATATGTTTCATTGTAAACAAAATCTCGAATTTATAATATATTGGCTCAGACTAGCATATTCCAATTTGCATAAGTTGAAATCAAACCCATACATAAAAAAATCGAATTCAAGTCTGTAAGTTATCAAAACGGATAAAATGCACTACATAAATCCTGTACAAAAATATTCACAAATCCTTACTGATACGACCACGTATCTACCGGAGGACAAGAATACCGAGACGACCCTGCGTCGTGAGGAACAGACCCTTGCTCCGCCAAAATATCTCAAGGACTACGTGCCTAAGTAGTCACTAATTAGGACGTTATTTATATTACTTTATTAGTAGGGGTGAGTTATTGCACTTTTTAATTGTTAGGGGTCTTTAGCGTATTTAGCTAAAACATTTAGTATTTATAGGTGTTAGGGTTTAGCTATATTTTTCAGGAGATGAATGAATTGTTTTAATTTCGTTTTCGTTCGTAGTATTTTCATAGTTTAGTTGAAGATTCGTAGCCTCAAGCTACTGGTACACGATACTGGTTGTATCACTTACATACCTAGAGAAAGGTCATGATTTTTCGATAGTAGATATTTCTAAGCGATTTGCGAAATAGATATGTTGGAGTACTAGGCAGATTGTTGCCCAATAATGTGAGTTTCGTTGGTAGAAATCTCATCTGGGACTATAGATAGGAACGCGATTGTGCGAATCCTCACAATGTGAGAGGATAATTAACCAAAGAATCATGCAACAATAGTTATGGGGATTGAATGTGGTAGAGAAGATGGTCTGATAGTTAGAGAGATTTGAGGAGAAGATGGATCGGTAGTCGAGAGATTTGAGGAGGAATGAGAAAGAGAGAAAAGCAGAACATAATTAAAGATCATTTTTTGAGGGATAATTAAAGATTGTTTAAGTTAATGGGTTGACTAAAAACCCAATTTTTTGGAAAAGGATGCAAAAATTACAATTACCTATTTTTTTTTCAAAATAACAAAAATACCCATTTTTTTTGTAAAAATGGTGCCCCCAAAATGTTGGTGCCCTAAGAAACGGAATTAGCTGCTTAAGGGTAGAGTCGGACCTATGGCTAGTTATTGAGGAAAAGATATGCGGTTTGGAAGACATGTGATTGATGAGATATACGGCGGTTTCAATAATATGACGATGCCGACACTCAGCAGTGCTATTGTGTTCTGGGGTGTATGAAGGTGTAGTTAGGTGGGTGATACCATGAAGTTTAAGCTATGGTAGGAGTTTGATAAACTCACCACCATAATCGGAGAATAGAGTGACAATGGTTTGGTCAAAGCGCTTCTCTACCAAGCAGTTGAATTGAGAGAAGATGAAACTCACATCAGATTTTCTTTTGGGAGGATAAAGCCACACATATTTGGTGAAGTGATTAACAAAGATGACATAGTAGAGATAGCCGTCGCTAGAGATTTATTTAGTTATTCACACATCACTATAAAGTAGTTCAAGCGGACGAGAGCTAGTAAGAAAGTTATGTGAAAATTGCACTTTATGACTTTTATTGATACGACATGAGAAATGGCTAAGGTTAGATCGTGGCAAAGATAAATTACATTTTTGCAATATCAGCCCAAATGTCTTATTGGAGGGATGGGCAAGGCTGTGATCAAAACGACGGATGTCTTAGACGACTGATGTGTTGATGATTGGGGGACTTGGGCGGGTCAAATAGTAGACACCATCACAATTTTCACCGCAACGAAGAGTGATGCCGGTCAAGCAATCCTTCACAACAAAATGAGAGGATAAAAGTTCGACAGACACGCGTTTATAATGACAAATTTGAAAGACCAAGGCAAGGGTGTGACTTATACGAGGGAAATAAAGAACATTGGAGAGATGAAGATGACGAGTAGAGGTTAGAGGAGTGGTGCTACCAATGTGAGAGATAGGGAGTCTATTTCCATTTCCAAGACGGATCTCGCTCAGACCATTGTAGGTCGGAATCCCCAGAGCACACCTGTGCCAGGAGTAACATGATGGGATGCACCACTGTCAAACATCCGGGCATAAGATGATCCTGAGACTTGACTGAAAGTTGTGTTGACCTCATTCTTGGTGGATGCGACAGAATGGTTGCGGTTGCACTCGAAGCAAGCAAGTTTGTGACAGTTGCATACAATGTGCCCTAATAAGTTGCATAGGTGGCAAAGCTGATCATTGCATCCATGCTGGGAAGCACGACCCATTGCGCGTGTTCGAAGACTGTTTGTGGCGGTCTTATTTACCCGAGTGACCAGCCATTATTTTAGTAACGAGGGGATGTACCTAGATGAGATGACACTCCCGAGTGGCGCTACATGGCATTTGATTTTCAAAGGAGTGGTGTGGACTGATTCCACTGTTTGCAGGGAGAGCTCGTGTTATGACACTCACACCTCACGAACGAGATACGAATAAAAGAAGAACACGGGATTTTACGTGGTTCGCTAGCAAAAATTCTCTAACTACGTCCACGACTAAAAGCACCATTTATTCACGAAGAGGAACAATACAAATTCGTTGCATACCTAGTAGTGTGGCTACTAGGTTCCTTATATAGTAATCAGAAACCCCCAAGGAGGAGAAAAACAAAACAAAGGCCTAAAAGTCTGCCGCCCCAAGTTGTTTCCTAATACCTACTGCCTATGACTTTTCAACTCAATTCAAGGCACAACCTCAAAAAATCTCCACCTTGACTTGAATTCTCTAGTCATCAACAACTTCTCCTCTTCTTGTAAACAAAGCTACGTTTTCTCCGCACCCAATGTCTCTTGTCGCAGAGACTCACTGGACCCCACCGAGTTCGACATGCCCCGAAGGGCCTCACTGGATCAAGATGTTGAGCAATTCAAAAAAATTATGGAACTTTCTCTCCGAAACTGGCTTTGTGAACATATTCGCGGGGTTGTCAGCTGTCCCCACCTTCATTACCTTGATCCTTTTCTCATTTCTTAGAAAATGATACATGAAGTCGATATGCTTGGTCCTTTAATGATGAACCTGGTCCTTAGTAAAGCAAATCGCACTCAAGCTATCACAGTAGAATATCGATTGATCTTGAAGTAGGCCTAGACAATTGACCATTCCTTTAAGCCATATTGCCTCCTTTGATGCTTCCGTTAGAGCCATATACTCCGCCTACGTGGTTGAAAAATTCACGGTCGACTGTAGCGTAGCCTTCAAACTCACAAAAGAACCTCCTAAAGCAAACACATTGCAAGTCATTGATCTCTTGCTATCAATTTCCATGCATAGTCTGAATCCAAGAACCCATCAACCAAGATGTTTTCATTAGCCCCATAACATAGGCCAATGTATGACGTACCCTTAAGGTACCTGAATATGTACTTCACCGCGTGCCAGTGATCCTTACTTGGTTGAGCCATAAAACGACTTACCGTACTAATAGTGAATGCTTTGTCCGGTCGAGTACAGACCATAGTATACATGAGGCTTCCAACTGCGCTAGCGTATGAAACCTTAGACATGTACTCCTTCTCCTCCTCGGTGTGAACGGTGTACATTCCTAGCTTGTTGTTAGTTTCCATGGAGTATCTATAGCTTTAGCTGATAACATCCCGAATCTTCCCAAGACCTTCTTGATGTATCCCTAATGTTATAGGAAAAGCTTCTTCTTCTTCTTCTTCTTCTTCTTCTTCTTCTTCTTCTTCTTCTTCTTCTTCTTCTTCTTCTTCTTCTTCTTCTTCTTCTTCTTCTTCTTCTTCTTCTTCTTCTTCTTCTTCTTCTTCTTCTTCTTCTTCTTCTTCTTCTTCTTCTTCTTCTTCTTCTTCTTCTTCTTCTTCTCAACTCCCTAAATTTTCCATGCACCCCCAGATCCTTCATCTCAAATTCCGCGCTGAGAGACGTCTTCAATTCTTGCATGTTCTGCATATCCTGGGTTGCAATCAAGATACCATCTACGTACAAAACTAGGTAGATACATGTCTCATATTTAAAGAACATATGCTACACGCTGCAATCATACTCGCACTTGTAGTAACTAATCTTCAACATGAAAATGTCAAACCTCTTGTACCATTGCCTCGGTGACTGCTTAAGTCCATAGAGAGATATTTTCAACTTGCACACATGATATTCTTTCCAGGCAATTATAACCTTTATGGTTGGCTCATGTACATCTCCTCTTCCAACTCCCCATGTAGGAAACATGTTTTCACGTCTAGCTGCTCAAGTTCTAATTCGCGTTGTGCGACCATCGCCAGTAGCACACTAATTGAAGTGTTTCTGACCATCGATGAGAATTAACTCCCTATTTTTAACTGAACCCTCTTGTGACCTTTCCTTATACTGGACGCCTTATTCGAATGTAGTTCCTTCCTTTCTTCTAAAACCCACTTGCAAGTGACTATCTTTCTTCCCAGTGTCCATTTTACAAGCTACCAATCGATTTCTTTCTAAGAGACTCCATATCTTCTCTCATTGCGGCAATCTATTGTGCTGACGCGGGACTAGAAATCATAGCATTGTAGGTGGACGACTCATCCTCCACCTCTTCGGATACCTGCAACGCATATCCCACAATACCATCATCTCTGTACCTTGCTGGAGGCTTGATGACTTTCCTTGGTCTTCCTTCCGCAATACTCTGATTTATAGGTTCCTTTGGTAGCAATGGATCCTTATCAGACTGTTGTGCTTCTTCCTCTTTGGTTTCTGGCTGCGATGGTGCCAATTCGGGCTCCTTATGGTCATTAGGACCCGAACTTGCCTCTGCCTTCTTCTATGCAGTTCCAACCTCTATCTCCATGCAAATTGATTTCATCATTGAACTCTTATAAAACACTACACTTATTCAAAGTATATTCTTGTATTATGTCCAAATCTTGTATCCCTTCACACTTGTCCCATAGCCCATGAAAACCCCCTTCTTCGTCATTGGTTCTAGCTTGCCATCATCCACATGATAATATGCATCGCAACCACCCTTAGATCTGAGTAATCTGCTGCTTTTCCGGGACATATTTCAATAGGAATCTTGCATCCTATACCTGTGTGCAGGCTCCGATTTATGAGATAACATGCCATAAAACTGCCTCTCCCCAAAAACCTCTAGTAATACATGCATTCAAAAGCATACACCTTGCCTTCCCTAAAAGTGTCTAGTTCATTATTCGGATACACCATTGTGATGTGGTGTGTGCCGAGCTGTGTGATGGCGAGTAAGTCCCGGATCCTTGCAGAATTCATCAAACTCTGATGAACAAAACTCCAAGCCGTTGTCTGTGCGCAGTCTCTTCACCTTCTCTCCCACTCCTTGAATTTTACAAAGGCTTTACTTTTTTGCATCATCACGAATATCCTATTCCATCTTGAGTAGTCTTCAAGGATGCTTCAACAATACCTATACCCGCCTATCACCTCAACTCGAGATGGACTCCAACAATCCGAACGAATATAATCCACAGTGCCTTTCTTCTATGAACTACCTTTGGGAACTTGCTAAGCTGTAGCTTCCCATACACACAGTGCTCACAAAACCCTAGGCTTTTCAGCGTGTGCCCAGTGAGATAGCCTTTCTTGTGAAGTTCTTACATTCCACGTTCACTCATATGACCGAGCCTCATATGCTATAGCTTGTTTTAATCAGCTATCTTTGCTTAGATAACTCCGGCAGAACCTGTGATCGTCGAACCTTGTAGCATGTATAAATTCCAACTCTTGACTCCCTTGAGAATTACCATAGAACCCTTGCAGACTTGCATATCTCTACCTTCACCTATGAAACTCTAGCCCTTTATGTCGAGTAGACTCAAGGATATTAGATTCTTCTTGATAAGTGGTACATGTCTGACTTGCTCTGAAGCACACAACTTCCCTTCATTCATCTTCAATCTAACTGAGCCGCTTCCGGTCACCTTGCAGACGACTCCGTTTGCCATACGGACATCCCCTTCATCTGTTTGGTTTTATGTCGAGAACAACTCCCTGTTATAGAAAATATGATAGGAAGCTCCCGAGTCAAGGACCCACGCATCATGTGAGTGCGCGACAACATCCGCCAATAGAACGTAATCATCCTTGGAAGAATTACCTTGTTCCGCCACGGCTACGGATCCATTCGGCTCCTGTTGAACTCGTTTTGGGCAATATCTTTTCCATTGCCCCTTGCACCAAGCAAAGACATCCTTGGGCAACTTAGAACCATAAAGAAAATTTTCTATTTCTTCTTACCCTTTTGCTTCCCCCCGTCGCCATAAATACGGAAGCATGGTCCTCTGTACCTATGTGTGCGCCCTTATTGTATGATTCCCTAGAATGGAGAGCCGATTTGACTTCCTCTAGGTTTATGTTGTCCTTATTCACAATAAAGGTTTGGACGATGTTATCAAATGATGGAGGTAACGAGACCAACAACACGAGTGCGACATCCTCATCATTCATCTTCTCGTCAATGTTACACAAATCAAGAAGAATTATGTTTAATTGATCAAGATGATCCTTGAGATCCGTACCTTCGAGCATCCTCGGGGTGAAAAACCATCCCTTAAGCATCAACTTCCTTGTGAGTGACTTCGTCATGTAGAGACTATCCAACTTGAGCCATAGGGCAGTCGCCGTTGTCTGATCCGCGACCTCGGTGATCACGTCATCCAATAAGCACAACATGATATTTGAATGTGCCTTCTCCTCCATCATCCTATACTCCGGTGATGCAACATTGATTCTTCCCTTGTCCGTGGCCAAAGAGGGCATGATGCCTAGCAACTTCAATAAGGTGCACATCTTGATTTTCCAGAAACTGAAGTTGTTACTTGTGTAAACCTATTAATCTTCATCATCGCTCCGGACATCCTTCTTTGTGGATTTGATCACGACCTAAGTTCTGATACCAGTTTTTTATGGCACTCACACCTCACGAATGATATACGAATAAAATAAGAATACGAGAATTTACGTGGTTTAATAGAGAATATTCGATAACTACGTCCACGGCGAAAAGCGCCGTTTATTCACTAAGAGGAACAATTACAATTCGTTGCATACATAGTAGTATGGCTACTAGGTTCCTTATATAGTGCTCGGAAAACCCCACAGAGGTGACAAACAAAAGAAAGTCCCCAAAAGTTTACTGCCCCAAGTTGTTACCTTGTACCTATTGCCTTTGACTTTTCAACTCAATTCAAGGCACCATCTCAACAACTTGTGCTACTCAAGGATATATGTAAGTTCGACGATGGAGACAGCTGTGTTGCGAACTCAAAGGGCAGCCACAATGGGAGTGTGATTGGATCCAAGTTGCTTAACGATGGAGACAATAAGGTCAGTTTCTGACACAAGGCTCTGCGCAAGAGCATGATCACTTGCTATGTACTTCATATCCTTGATGTATTCTGAAATTGAACGACTGTTGCGCGGATTGCTAGCATGATTTATCTTGGGTGCGATGACGCGGACATGGAGGTGCTGGCGTAGCTTTCCGTGAGAGTGGTCCACACGGCGCCAACGGTGGGAGCCTCGGATAGTAGTGGGTGAACAACCTCCGTGCAGCTGATGAGAATCTCGTCTTGACGAATCCAGGTTGAGTAGGCCGGGTTGGGTAGAGTTTTGGCAGTGTCCGTGTTGCACAGTGGAGACATAGTTAGTGGACCCGTCGATGTGACCTAACAGATGGCAGCTGATGATGGTGGCTTCAATTTGACGACACCATACTTAGAAAGTTTGTTGCCAAGAGTTTGATGGGGCATTCGGTTGACTGATACAGGGTGTGGTGGTGCTTGATGTAGGAGTCGTCATGGTTGCTGAGAGAGGAAAGGTAGGGTCGGCGCTGGAGATTTTAGAAGAGCTCAGTGTTGACTTAGGGTTTACGACCGAAGTGGATCATGTTGAGAAATTTCTACGGTTCTGATACCATATATACCATATGAGAGTTGAATCGATGATATTATTTCTAGTAACCAAGTATCTGTTTGGTTCGCAGTAAATTGTTTTACAAGGGAAAATATTTTACGCGTAAAATATTTTGTGTGAAAATGTTTTTCCTGCAATTATTTTCTCGTGTTTGGTAGACTCTTGCCAAAACAGTGGGCTGTGACTGAAGTGGCAGTGATGGGTGGCGGTGAAGGGTCGTGGTGGAGGTAGGTGGTAATGGTGGTGGAGGTGTCATATGAGTTGTAGTGCTCCTTCACTTTCCGGAAAATGGCATACGGATTTGAAATGTGTAAATCATTTTACATCATTTGAGGGAAAACATTTTACAGGAAAACATTTTACTTCCAACCAAACAGCACCAAAACACCAAAACAAGAGAAACCATTTTACAGGAAAATGTTTTTACCACCAATCAAACGGAGCCCAAATGTCAATATATATACATGAGAGAGGATACATGAAAATTACAGAATGTCAATACATATCATATCTAGGTAAGTTAGGAAATAACATAAATAATATTCAAAAGATGCATGACAGTCATATCCCAAGATCTGAAGTAATCCTAGGAGATCAGGAGAGATCCGAATCCTAGGTCTTCCTATACTCTGCATCCTTTCGCAGAGGGGCTGAAATAGCTGGTCCAAAATTAGACCGGGTTGATTGCCATTAATTTCGAGGGCTCAGTTCGGGAGTGTTTTGGGAGACAAAGTTTGTAATTAATAACTCACGAGGTTCATGCTGCCCTCCTTGTGTGGTGGTTCTTTCGAAGAAAATTTATCCATGTACCAGGACATAGGCAAGGGATTATTATGCGGAATCGCTCAAGAGCTTGAGTGATATGATGTCGCCCGTTAACATTGTTATGTAGCCGTTAAAAGATATGGATCAAAGGATTTACGCCAGAACAATTGTAAATATAATGCCATGTAGAACCGGTCCAAAGCCTTTGTGACATGATGAGGGAATTTGTTTGCAGATGATTCGGAGTAGGTAAAGGCTTGGAGGTCTAAACGAATTAGTTAATTTTGAGTCAACAGAATTTCAATTAAACAAAAAGCAAATTTCTGAAGAAGTCTACTTATGTTTTTTCTATTCAGTAGTAGTAGTTGTCATGCAATGATTATCTTTTAGTTTATAATCCAAGATATGAACTGGTCGCTTTGTATTTGCGAGCCCAATCATCCAAATTCCGTCAATCGTGTTAGGTTATTGCGCGATTCCTGCAGCGTGATCACCATATTCATCGTGACTGGATATGTACTACCTTTTTCTCGTCAACTTCTTCCTAGTTTGACTTTTTCACTCGTAACTATGTCACTTTGATCAAGAGATGTGGATACTAAAACGATGCAAGTTTTTGGTAATCTTTTCATGGTGCTAAAGAGTAAACTCTACTCTACAAAACCATAAAAAATTACTAAATTCTTGTATTGTTTGCTAATCAAATGATCAGATCGTAATGACACGGTGAATAGTGGTAAAAGTCAAACTAAGAAGAAGCTAAAAAAACGAAGATAGTATCCTGCAATTTCTTATTCCCGAATGTCCTTAATTCATGGGAATTGTCATGTTTTGGAATGTTAATATCAGGTTGTTGAGCATTGGAATTTGTCCCACATAGGAAGCGTTAAATAGTCAAGGTTAATAACAATTTTACTAGAGCATCTCCCACAGTTGACATCAAATTTTACACCAAATCTTATAATTTGGTGGAGAAAAATGGTTTGACCTCCCACGATTAACCCTCAAAAACACCATTTCATCATTTTTGGTGAAAAATTAGAGCTTTTGGTCCCCCACAGTTTTCACCAAATTTTACATCAAATAGTTTTTTCACCATTTCATCAAATTTAGAGAATGGTATTTTTGGCCTCCCACAACAAATCATCAAATTTATCACCAAATTATGAATTTCATAACTATCAAAATAAAAAAATATTTTATTACCAAAACAATATTACACGAAATTGTAAAATGATTGAATAACACTTCAAAAAATATAAAATTAAAACAATATTACCCTAATCTATTTGACCATGATTATCCCATATGTACAAGAAGATTATTGAAGTTCTTAAAGTTTAACATCAGTGTATTATGTTCGGCCAAAACCTGTTGCAACTACATTAGTTATTTCATTTTATCATCCCGCAGCATTCCGCAGCATGATGCTGAAAATATTATGTAACACGCTATGCTCAAAAGCATATTATACAAAGTGGGGAAAGAAACACGGAAGGCGTATATACTGTAAAGACGAAATGCTACACTATTACATTAGAGAATATTATTACCATGAAAGTAATGTGAAAACATGCCATAAACACTTATTTAAAATTTGGTGTAGATTATATCAAATCCTATTTTTTCCATCAAATTTGATGGTAAAAATAGGATTTGGTGATATATGATAGGATTTGAGGGTACTGTGGGAGATGCACTTCACCATTTCTCAAAAGCTACACCAAATATAGGATTTGGTGATTTTGTGTTTTTTCGGTCAACGACTGTGGGAGGCCTACAAAAAAATCACCATTTTTTTGGTGATTTGGTGATTTGATAATTTGTTGTGGGAGGCCGAAAACACCAAATTTTACTATCAAATATAGGATTTGGTGCACTGTGGGAGATGCTCTTACTCTCCCATAATTCTTTTGTACAATGCAGATGATAAAGCCTATATCTGATACATCTGGGCACATCAAAACTCATGAAGAAGTAAAAATCCAACCTCAATATCTCTGTTAGATCATGCAAATTGGAAAATTTATTACAAAATTATAAAATATATGAAAAAGTTAAAATGAGTCCCATATCTCATGTAAATTAACAAGCATTTTATAAAACATGTATGTTGCTCTAAAATTTAGAAAAATAGAAAGTGAAGATGCAAAATATGTGTCTATCTCTCCCATCCCATGCACTTCATAATTACATAATTTAACTTGCTAAGTCACAAAATAAATTATATTATTTGTTTTTGAGAAAAAAAAATATATGTCAAGCAAAATTTAAAATATGTTAATTTTACATTTTTTCACCTCCTACTGCCAAAGATGCCGCAAAAAAATAAATTAATTAAAATTACCAATATTTCAATATGAGCTCTGTCAATTGTCCTCCTCAGGAGACTCATTGCCCTCCACAGGAAATGTACCTACTCATCAGGCCTATAAATACCTCTTCTACTCATCCCCTTTTCCCTCACACCAGCAAATACCTCCCAGTCCTTTCTAACAATTTCACATCTTTAGCGTATAAATCTAGCAATGGCTGTCGTCAATCACGAAGCGGAGGTCACTTCCTCAATCCCTCCAGCAAAGTTATTTGACGCTTTTGTCGTCCGCGACATCGCTCCGATAGTCCTCCCACAGATCATCAAGAGTGTCGAAACTGTACAAGGAGATGGAGGCCCTGGAACCATCAAGGTTACTAATTTTAATGAAGGTAGACATATTTCATCTCATCATTTTATATGGAATCATGTCCGGAACAAGGATGATTCAAGTTTTTGCAGAAAATACATAAAGTAAAAATCGTTGTTTGTCTAGAATCTGGATTCTATCAGTTCATTCTTTCGTAAATATCTTGTTAGATCTTGAACCGTTTCCTCTCCTTTTGGTTTGCAGGTTTTATAAAGCATCGGGTTGATGGACTAGACAAAGAAAACTTCATCTACAGTTACTCCTTAATTGATGGTGTTGCTGTGACAGATAGAGTTGAGTCAATCTCTTTCGTTGTCAAGTTCTCGGCGTCAGCTGACGGCGGATCCATTGTCAAAATCACCACCACATACCACCCCAAAGGTGATGCCCAGATCACTCCAGAGGAAGCAAGCGATGGAACCGGAAAGGTTGCCGGGGTAATCCAAGCTGTTGGAGGTTACCTTGCCGCAAACCCTGATGCCTAAACTTTTATCAATTACTATGTCATATCTCGGCAAAATGGGTCCAAGTTTTTTGTGTTCTGTTGATGTTCGGCTGTCTCTTTTACTTCTGCCATCAGATGGCTGTTGAAAGTTTGTAATGCATGTTCAATTGTTGTCCTAGTTTTCAGTAAAATATTTTACCTTTTGGTTTCTCTACAATTCAATGAGATATGAGCAAGTTGAAGAACAAGTCATGCTAGGTTTTTATTTCATAATATTTCTTCTTGTATCACGACAAGATTTGTGATTCATCCTTTAAAAACATTGTACGTGTTACTACAGAAATTGAGCAAGAACTAATAAACGACAATCAAGAGCAAGACAAAATATTAGCGTGGTTCACTACTCTCAATTGCTAGCTACCTTTACAGCAAAATGCACAATTTGTTATTAAGAGAAACCACACACAATACACCACACTCGGTGCACACACGCACACCAAGTTATGTCAAGCTTATACCCTTTAAGTAGACCCTAATAACCTCACTTGTGCCCAAAGCAACCCAAGGAAACCTTCCTAAACGGACTTGGAAACAAATCAAACCGATCCAGCCAAAAAAATTCCACCTTAACTCAAATCAACCTAGCAACCTGAATCTTCGTTGAGTCTTGGTTACTTAGATTTAAGACACAACTCCACCTTGCGTTGAATCCTCTCAACTACTCGCACCGGACCCTGAAGTTTCTCCCCTAAAAAACAAAGTGTGATGATCTTCTCACAAAGAATGATCTTCATGAACGAGATGTTCACATCATTATGCGAAATTAACTAGATGCGCCAAAACGTTAGTCCAACTTCCATGTGTCCCTGCAACGAATGCACCCCTAGTTGCTTCAACTCCCACATAGCTCATGAAATGAATACACCGGATGTTGCTCCAACTCCCACCGAGTTCTTGCAACAGTGCACCAAATTTGCTCCAATTCCCATTGAATTCATGCAATAACGCGCCACCACAAGATGTTATGCACCTATATGCATAATTCCATGCGCCCAACGACCAGATGCACGCTACACCTGTGTGCCACATGGCCCTCGTCAGAGGCCCACATTGCTCCATACTAGGAGCCCAAATGATAGGTGTATCCGCGCCCCCTTTTGCATAGGCCAATGGAAACTAACGACCTTGCTGCTTCAACAAAGCACACATCTTGATTCACCAGCAGTTTTCTAGGTGAACTTGTCGATCTTGATCATCCCCCCAAACATAACTCTTTGTGAAACTCGAAACACTAGCTCCGTTGCTCCACCCGAATCATTGAAACCCTAGCTTCTTGAATTCCACCAAATGTGAAAACTTAGTTAAAAGCTCCACCCCGGTCGTGACCACCCTCTGATACCAGTTTTTTTTATTGCCGGAATCGAGCAAGAACGAATAAACGATAATCAAGATCACGACACAATTTTAACGTTTTTCACAAGCCTCAATTGCTAGCTAACTCCACGACAAGACACAAACTAAGTATATTGAGAGAAGCTACGCAGAATACTTCACTCATGGTGTGTACATACACAAACGAAGGTTTGTCACGTCTATACCCTTTTATAGACCCTGATAACCTGACTTGTGCCTAAAGAAACCCAAGGAAACCTTCCTAACAAACTTGTAAACAAATCGAACCTCCCCAGCCAAACTTGCCGCCCTAGATATCCTGGTCGTGCGAATATTTTCCTACTCGTGCGAGCAGGTCCTTCATTGTGCAAGCTCTGGATTTTCGAATGAGGATATCTTCGTTCCCTCTTTATTCCTCGCCTTGTTGCTTTGCCCGAAATCACTAGTTGAGTTTAGTTATCCCAGTAGTATGGGGTACAGTTGGCCTTGGCCTAGTCAGTATTCTTCGACAAACTTTGGTTAGAAATCAAAATCACAAGATTTCGGTTTCTGAACAAACATCTTGATAGATGAATTGGCTTGGAGGTTAATATAACTTTTTCTTATTATTTTCAAGTCAACTGAGTTTCAATTAAATGAGAAGTATATTACTGAAGTTGAGTTTAATCTTATCAGAACTAACTTCCATGAAAGAACCATCTGATGTCCACCAAGGCACCAACAACGGGGTCTTTGACTCATGGATCAATTTCCGTTTCATGCCATGATGTTTATTAAGATAAAATTTTTAGAAAGCTAAAAAAAAATGAGGAACTTAGACTAATGATACAGAAAGATACAAAGTTCGGTGTGTTCATCAATTCCTGAAAAGCCTTATCCAAGTGCTCCTTGCTCAGAATGAAGACAACCAATCTGTCAGGAATGTGAGAAATGCTTGGTCCCGTGTGATCCCCACTATATCCTTCCAATTGCCTAGAAGTATATACAGAACTTAGATACAAGTCCCTTTCAACTCTATCTCCCAAACCCCTGATAAGCCTAGATGGATTACCGAAAAGTCTGACATGTTCTCTACTTCATTTTGTATTCAGATTATCAACAACACCCTCACCCCGGGAAGGAAATGGGACATGATTTAGAACTTGTTTATTCCTCCTGAAAGTACCTTCTTTGCCTGCTCATCTTCCTCCAAAAACGTCGTACAAATGAAGCCCGCAACCACATTACTCAATCACCCCCAACTAGTGTCATGTTTGTGGACTTACTGTGGTATCCCTACAACATCTCTTCAGAATCTACAATATGTTGGGAAATTTCGGGACTCTGCTTGACCCCTACCCCATTTCTGCCTAACTCCTCAGCCACTTTCTCTGGCTGGTTTCTTGAAAATGGCTTTCCTTGTCCTCCCTTGAAGAGCCACTGACAAATACTTCATTTTCGCCTGTTGGCATGTTTGGAAAAGGGGAAATATCCTTGTCTTTGGGAATTATACCTCTTTTTGTGTAGACTCTTTCCTTTCTAGCAGAATGAAGCAGGATGTTAGCAATCAGATCTTCTACACAAATAACCTATAGTACTAAGATGATCCAATCTCATAGCAGTTTGAATTGGACCAAACCCCGAGAAGGCTGGGTAAAGATTTATATTGATGGTGCTTGGAAGCCCTCCATAAAAGGCATTAGAGGACTTATTAGGTACATGGAAGCGAATTGGACTGTCGGTTTCTGCTGCAGTGCAGTTACCGTTAGCCCCCTCATTACTGAAACCCTTGACCTCCTTGCTGGTATCACCGTGATCAAAGATCTCAGCTTGCAGAGTATCATTGCTTATTCTGATTGCTTGGATCTTGTTAAGATTTTCCATTGAAACTATAATCGCATTGATGAAATCTTTGTTAGGGGTTACTTAAATTAAAACAACCAAGGCTCGACGATTTAAGTCGAGGAAGACAAGGCCGCAACTTTCTGAATGGAGCAGGAATTCGTGCGAAATGAATAGTTTTCGCACCAACAGAAGTGTGGTCGCACGAACACCAACATGTTTGCACGAACATGTTCTGGGCTGCTAAGGGTTGGGTTGTTTCCTTTTCGCTTCGGAGCCGCTTCTAGGTCTATATAAGGACTAGTTTGTGGCATAGACTTCTGTCCTAATGTGTGGATGTATTGGGCTATGTATATCACATAAATGAAGAAGTCTTTCTCGCCGCGGAGGTAGCTCCGTGGGAAGATGATCATCATCAACAATGGTGCGTGGGCGTCCAAAAAGTTATGATGATACGAGATCTGCAGAGGCAGAACCAGTATATGAAGAGGCAGATTGTGAACTTAACCCTGCAATTGGCGGTGCGGGGTTTGCAACGAGAAGTTGCATATCAAACTTGATGCTTAGAGGCGTTTTAATTTAAGTATCGCAAGGCCTTTGGTCATGAATCGCAACCTGCATTTAAGATTCAGTATAACCGCAATTTTTTGTGGTGGGAAAGAGCGTTAGGGAGGAGCGAGTTGAAGAACGATCTTCCTTATAATTTGGGTATGTCACAATCGGGTAGCTTTTGTAATTTTATGAACGATGAAAGATAATTAAGTATTGAGTAGGTCGAATATACTTCATGTAATGAAATCTTTGATGAGGGTGTATCTTCGTCATATGAGCGTGATGTGGGTTGGACAAAGCCTCCAATTTATGAAGATTGTGGAGAAGAAGATGGAGCTTTTCTTGTGGAGGATTGTGAGTAGACTTCACAATTTCCTTTTCTTCGTGAGGTCATTTCATATTCTTGTCCGTTAATTTATCCATCAAGTACTTTTATTGAAGACTAAGTTTCATTTGAAGAGGAAGAGTTAAAATGTTAATTAAATATATCCTTTATTTCTTCAATCAAGCCACCATCGTTCTATTGTGATCCATTCTCGATGGAGCGTTTTGTTCAAGTGCCTAAGCTGAACTCGAGGGCGAGTTCTTTTGAAGAAGGGATGACTGATGCAGGAAAAAAACGGAGAATTAATTCGTCAAATTTAGAAAAGTTTTTTCGGACAAAACACAAAATCAGATGAAGAATTCAAGGCTTGAAGATTTTGGTCGAACTATACATTATTTTGACTAGAAAAGACGTTCTAGAGAGAACTCGTGACATTGTCACGAGCACCGCCTTAACTTGACCAAATTCGGATATTTTTGGGTCCAAATAGTAGTTTTTTTTTTTTTTTTTTTTTTTTTTTCATATTTAGTAAAATTCTATTCAATTCAACTAGATTTGGGTAAATATTTTTTTGCTGAGTATTTATTTTATTTAGAATGATTTTTGCGATTTTGACTATTTTTGGTAAAAACTAATTTTTCAGATATTTAAGTTCGGCTTGTGGACCGATTCCAACCAATGATTGATTACTGAGTTTTTTTCCAAAAAACATGGATTATTTTATGAACATTATGGAGGTTCCTTCATGATTTCCCTTCCCTTTTAGTTGCTTCTTGATGCTCTCAAAAAAGCCTTGATTCAGTTTCTGGTCAATTTTTACAGAGCTCCGTGGGAAGAAGATCATCATCAATGTTGGTATGTGGACTTCCTGGCGGCCGCGAGTAATTTTTAACGAGGAAAGCTCCCAACGGGAACGTAACCTGCAAGACGTTACGATGATAGTAGCGGAAGGTCAAGCGTGGATCGTGACTCGGAGCCCGCGTCGAGATCCTACTACCCCGCGGTCATCGTGGTCTGAACGAGCGTTACGGAGAACCAAGTTTCACAATCAACAAACTGAATTATTCGGGGATGTTACATATTGGACATATTTTTCATGATATAATCTTTTATAACATATTTCCAAATCATGTGAACCTGAGGTGGATTGGACAATCCCTCATATTTTTGATGATTATGGTGATAATGAAGTGGTTGAAGTTGAAGGGGTTACATTTGAATTAGATAAGTATATCAATTGTCCATTCAAGTTGTCATCTTTCTATTGTGATCCATTCTTAGTGGAGCGGATTATTCTCGTGCCTAGATTGAACTCAATTTGAAGAGGGGGTGACTGATGCCGGAAGAAATCTGTCTAACCTAGAAAAACAGTTTCGGTCCAAATGCCGAAGCAGGGGAAAAATCTAAGATTTATGAATTCCGGTCGAACCATACTTATTTTGACTACAACCGGGTTTCTAAGACCACCCTGATTTGGCTAAATCGTCTGCTAAAGGGTTTGAATAATCGACATTCTATTTTCAAAAATAGTTCCTTTAAATTAGGGTTTCGATTTGAACCCAATTTGGGCGAATCTTTTAGCTGAGTATTATATTAGGTGAGAATAATTATTTAACATTAATTTTAAGATTTTTATCGTATTTAGAATAATTAGAATTTTTAACTATTTAAGTCTGTCTTGTAGACTGATTTTCATTATTAATTGATTATTGTTTTTTCAGAGAAGATGGAGTTTTCTAAGAGCCATAGAGGTTTTTGTTCTTGATTTTCCTTTCTATTCTTTAATACTGCTCCAATTAATTACTTGATTCAGTCCGGCGTCAGTAAACTTGCTAATACATTTTTATTCAGAACCATACTAATACATCCTGAATTTTTTTTCAGAAATTAATGTTATTTTCCTTAACCGTTAACCCGATTGGGGCAAATTCAAACGTTAACCAGGTCAAAGATGTTATTAACTTGTATTCTCTACTATTAGAGTATTTATTTTGGGAGAAATTCTAACATAGTAGGTAGTAAGTTTGGGGGGCGGGGGGGGGGGGGGGGCTGTAAATAAAATTTCAATTAAATGAGAATTTAATTACTTAACCCAATTCTTTCTACCACTCAATTAATATTAATTGTCATGGAAGAATCATCACTTACTTTATATCTGAAATTTCGAACTGGCTTAAGATATATGACTTCAACCATTCATATTTCATCAATCGTGTTATGCTATTGGATGGTTTTTGCAACACATGCATGATATGACAGGGGTCTTTTGTTTGGGGTAGGCATCTATCATTCGTATCGGGTTATCTGGCTGAGTGTTTTCAGATTTTCCGCCTTTGCATTTCTTTAGCATAGCCAATGTTCTTTCTTTTAGGACTGTAGGTTCCAGCCTCCTTGGGTTTTCTCACTTCCTTGTATTTCTTGAGGGATAGGTTCCATGCCTCCTTCTTCCCCTCCATAGGTCTTCATGGTTTGAGAGCCTAAGTTTTCCTTAATGCCACGTGGATTTATGCCACCATACCTACGTGAAGGATTTTTCTTACAAATATCATGTTCTCTGTATGAATAGAGACAAGGATTGATAAGGGTACTGTTATAACTTGGGTATGATCAAGAAAGAACGATGGAAAAAACGAAGAACGAGACAAGAAAAATTAATTTGGTTCACTAATTGTGAAAATAGCTACCTCCATGATCAAAACCTGATGTTTATTAGAGAGAAGCAACTAGACTACAATGCATACAACACCACCACACAAGTATACCTACGTTCTATACCCTTATATAGACGTAAAGATCGCGACTTGTGCTCAAAGTAATGACAAAATTCCATCAAAACATATTAGGAAACAAACCAGAATTTTCCATCCCCGAACTAGGTCGTGCGACCTAGTTAAGAGGTTGTGCGACCTACTTCTGTCCCCGAAGTTGCTGCAACCTCCTTCCTTGTCTTCCTCTTGCCCGATTTATGTTTTGCCTGATTTTGGTAGACGGTTGAATCATCCCAACAAATATCACTTGATTCAAACTTCCTAACAACCAGAATTCTCGTCAGAGTCTTGGTTCCTCCGATTCAAGACAAAGCTCCACCTTATGTCGAATCCTCTCAACCACGTACATACCCCGATGTTTCTCTCCTCAAACCTGATGTGAATGCGTCTCCCAACATTAGAAATGAGCACCCGTACAGTTGAACTATTTTACTTCCAATAATCGAATCAAGTGCTCTTCCCAGAACCAGACTCGAATACATTCACTGAGAAATAAGACTGAAAGTATTCTGAATGCGCTCCAATTAGCGTTTAAAACCAGTGCATCATGAAAACTGCCAGATGTTATCCAGACCAGATGCATCGATGACGAGTGCCACCAATTTTCATGCTAGATGTGCCCCGTATGCCTTAGATGCGCTAGAAACCCTAGTGAGTGCAAGAAAAAAATAGCGCCAGAACCAAATTCGCATGCCAGAAACAAAACCTAGGCGCCACACCGCTCCATGCAAGGGGCCCATAAAACCCCATGGGGCTCTGATAACTAGGTCGTCCTTGGAGGAGGTCCCTCTACCTAGAACCAAATTCGATTAGTTCTTCTTGGGAAACTTCCTTTTTCAGTGATCTTTCCCCTTAAAATAGGCACAGACATCCGTGGTAGGCTGGATCCTGCAAACCTCTTGTAGCCCTTACCTTCTCCTACTTTGACCATTAAAACAGACACATAATGGTCACTTGAATCCTTGCCTACAACCTTGTGCTTCAGATTTTTTGGTGTGAAGAGATGATCTCACCTCTTCTAGGGTTATCATATCTTTCCCTTTAATGAAAGATTGCACGAAATCCTCGTACGATGGAGGGATTGACACCAACCGAATTAAGGCCGTATCCTCATCACTTACTTTCTCAACAAGGGCAACATGTTTAGAACATCTAAGTGATCACTACTTTGCATACCTTCAGACATGCAGAAACTGAATAATTTCTGCTTCATCATCAACTTTTTGGTGAGCGACTTCGTCATGAAGTTGTTCTCCAACTTGACCCATAAAGCATCCGATGTCTCCTGAACTGCGTCTCCGGTGATCACGTCGTCTGATAGACACAACATGATCGTGGCGTGTGCCTTCTCATCCATCTTCATATATGCCGGAGTGGTTGTATCCACGTTTTCCTTGTTGGACGCCAGAGGCAGCCAAAGGTCGTCGTGTTTCAACAACACATTCCATCCTTATTCCTTTCCTCCACCGAGAGTATGAGTAGGACTAGCAGATGACTGATCGTTCATTCATCTTGATCTGCCACAGACTAAAACTGCTTCTCTCACTGAACTTCTCGATCTTTATTGAAGAACCTGTCATCGTTCCTCTTGAAACCCTAATCTAACCTGAGCTCTTATACTAGATTATTATAACCTGGGTATCAAGTAAGAACGATGAACAAAAAAAATAACTGAGACACGAAGAATTAACGTGGTTCACTAGTTGTGACACTAGCTACCTCCACGACCAAAACCCGATGTTTACTAGAGAGAAACAACCCAATTACAACGCATACTGCACCACCACACAAGCCTACCTACATTCTATACCCTTATATAGACCTAAAGGTCTCGAATTGTGTCGAAAGTAATGCCAACGCTGCCAAAAACACAATAGGAAACAACCCATAATTTGCCAGCCCCGAACTAGGTCGTGTGATCTACTTCTGTCCCCAAAGTTGCTGCAACCTTCTTCCTTGTCTTCCTCTTGTCAGACTGATGTCTTGCCTGATTTTGCTAGACCTTTGAATCATCCCAACAGGTACGTCATATAAGATTTACCATTGAGTAGTCCTAAAGTTTCCAACTTAATTTCTAACAAGTTTTACACAACCTTAAGCTACTTACAAGTCTTAATTTCAAATGAGTGAAATTGCAGACGTATTGTAATGTTAAACCGGTTCAAAGTGTTGATGATGTGATGAGTTATATAAACATTGTTGTTCTTTTCCTTCAAAGATAAGGCAATGGTCTCTGATTATTTAGAGTAGGTAATTCAGGCTCTAATGTCTAGAGGACTTACATTATTTTAAGTAAAATACAATTTCTTTAATCAGAACTGATGGTAATGCAAGAATAAGTCATATTCTGTCAATCGTGTTAGGTTATTCCACCACATCTGCAATACGAGCATTTTATTCATCACGACCAGGTTCAATGGATCTAAAGGCCCCTTTAATTTTATGTTTCTAAATGCATTCAATTAATGGTAATCAAGCATTTTGGAGTACCTATTTTAGGTCGTTGAGAATTGTTGTTAGTGCCACAATTGGAGGTAACACTAAATAGGATGTGCGCCCATGTACCCTTACCTGTGTGTGACTCTTGCCTTACACGAAAGGCGAAAGGCAAACCATCCAGTAAAGCAGTAAGGATTATTGAGTCTTTACAAACAATTCATTCTATTGTATTTATGTTCCATTAAATGTTAATAGCTAAGACATGGTGCTTACTGTTTCATCACATTAGTAGATTATTGTACGCATCTCAACTATGTGTGCTTGGGCCACATAAGTCTGAGGCACAAGGGTGCTTCAGACAGGTATCTACAAAAGGTAGAAAACCGTCTGGATAAAAGGATATGTCCTTAGCCAGAATGAGACTGCGAGTGTCTATCTTAGCAAGAGCTATGTGATGGAGAGTAGTTAGGCAGTTGGCTATTCCCATGCCCCGCAGCAGATTGTTGTGGTGGATAGGAGGAATAGGATACAGCCTTAGATGGTTCGATGTACGATAGTTCGTGCAAAGTAAAAGTTCCCTATCTTGAGGTGACACTTTGTTAAACGGCTGTCGATGTACTCAACCAAATACCCACCAGGTCTGTAGCCGCTACGACCTACGAGATGTGGACCAAAAGGCAACCTATATAAGGTCACCTTAGGCCATAGGGATCGGCAGCTTATGAGCTAACTAAATTTTCCTAGTCAGGAAGAAGCTCGTGGAGATGGTATTCTCTGCGAGGAAGAGGAACCACTAGATGACACTCAATTCACCACTACTCAAGAGGAATTTGTTCCTATGTATCTTGAGAACAGTGGGAGTGCCTTACCTAGTGAGCAGCCTATCGTATATGACGATAATGCTGAAGAAGAACCCTCTTTGCGTAGGAGCGCTCGTTGAAGCGTACCCCGTCGACGATTTGACATCGAAGGGGAGGCCATGGTGGCCACCACGCAAGAAGAAGATGAACCTAGGATATCGCCCCAGAATATTTCATCACCTGACAAGAAGGGATTTAGACCCTAGATGGAAGAAATGTATCTTCATGGAGTAACATATCTTCCCATACTATTCGGATTACTCTAAGGGGCTGCGTATTCGAAACGCAACAGCCGATTAGTAGTGTAACGCAAATGGATTCACAAGATATGTGATTTCTCATAAGGAGATGTCCATAATTAAGGGAATGTTCGTAGAGATGATAATCTCCGCGAGCATGGAGGAACCGCTAGAATATATCCTGTTCCTTAGTCCATCATGAGGAATTAGTCCCTCAAGGATTCTTCGGACAGTGGGAGTGACTTTCTAAGCGAGGTGCCCATCCATAGGGGTGAAGAGAAAAATTATGATCCTCCCATGCAAAGGAATTGCTCATAGGAGCAAATCCCATCGACTATTTGAGATCGAAGGGATGATCTTAGGGATCACCTTGCATAATCGATAGGATAGAATACTATGCCTTATCGTTCCCTAATTATGAAGAATGAAAGGTAACCTTTACAAGAAAAGTTAGAGTCTGCAAAGTCCGACCAAGTTTAAGGCTAGGTTGACTTTTCGGCTGGATATTGGACTATTAGAAATGGATGTATTTCCAAGGTCATTCAGAGTGACACAGACGGAAGCATACTACGGCATACGACTTGCAGAGATATCGGTGATAGTTGTGATGATGGAAATAAGGCTCCATTCTCGATAAGGTGACGACTGAATTTCTCAATAGAGAAATCAGAGAGGTGATCTGTATGCCTCGACCACAGGGTTTCGAGATGTATGATCAAATGCACAAATAGGTGCAAGCTAATTAAGCCTATGGTGGTCTTAGTTAGTCCTCTATATCAGCAGTATTTTATCAATGGATGAAAAACCGCTGCATATCACTCTCAGTAGTAGAGAGTAGATGATATGTCACTTATTATCGATGACACACTATTTTCCAGGAGAGTCTAAGGACTATTTCACATCCACTATAGGGTGGTTATCCTTTCGATTTATGACGAAGGATATTAGTAGGGCGAGATGCATTCTCGTTCGTTCAAAAGGACTTCTTATATTGACGCATAAGGCGGACAACAAGAAGATACTTTGAACGATTCCATGATATGGACCCGAGGCCATGTGATACTCCTATAGCTTACTGCAAGGCTTTATGAGCCTGAATATGTGCCCTAGAAGACACCATACTAGGTTGACCAATTAACCAAAGTGCCCGATGCAGTGTGAGTCTGCTATATACTATGGTATATACCGAGACCCCACAAACCTCATGTAATCGGAAGAGTGGGTTTCAGGAAATCTAACTTAAGACACTGGATTGCAACCAAAAGGATACTCTATACGAAGGATCATGTGCTATGACTATCGGAGATGATGCTTCGACTAGCCAGCTATGCATGCTGACTAGGGTGGGGACCTAGATGCACGTAGATCCGCCTCAGGCCATAACCCATGCTAGATGATATCGCATGGAGTTGCAGCATAAGTGTTGCAAAATCGTATTAGACCGCTCCATCTATCATGGAAGCGAAGCGCGATTGCCTATTTTGTCACCGGACAGAAACATGTTTGGATAAGAAGGTTTCTGATAAGCTTATGAGCTATCAACCAACCTGTAGTACTAGCGTACGGCTACAGTACTTTGATGAGGCCAAACATATAGAAGAGGGTACCATTTCACAAAAGGTGAAATGACTACCTGAAGAGTAATCTTGGAGTAGATCGACTACAGGTCAAAGTGGAGGACCCTCCCATTCCTAAACCACATAAGAATTGTCTTTGTGGATTGCTTTAGAAAATTGGGACTCGGTAGTCGATCACTAGCGATATGATTGATGAGCATATGAGACATTGATAATTGGATTTTAATTGGATTTGTTATGCTACATGTTGTTTACATATCCTGTACTAGCATAGAACATGTCGCGCGGACACTAGGTTGACTCTCTCACACGAGCAACCGCCTTTACAATATCCTGGATTGCCTAGGTGAATAGAAGATGAGACAGAATCCCGACAAGCGCTAGAATCCTATGATATGACGACTCCTGTCATATGAGGCGCATGGCCTATGACAAGATCCGGACATCAATCAATAGTGCAAGACCCTGTCAGACGGATTTATTTGTCGCATTGGAATAGGTTCCAAGGTGAGATTGGATTATGGCCATTCGAGCATGGTTACTACCCCGAAGCATTTATAGTCTGCGTAGAGAAAGCCAGATGAGAGAACTGATTTCGATTGCATATGTGCAACGCTCAGTACTCGGGTTAATAGTCATATGGGCTGTTGGAATTACATCTGTATAGTGGTCCCTATGGGATAGGACATGTGCTCTGATAGAGTCCAAACACTATGGCGCACATCTTATGAGATAACGCGTGCTTATGAGTGACATGAGGTGGCGAGTAGAACTAGTCCCTGAGTTTCCTCGCCGTGTGAGCCTCGTCGATCATATAAGAATGATTGACACTGTATACCCTTAGTACTTTCATCCATGTCGGTGAGAGACGGTTCGGTGGTGCTACTTTAGCGTGACACCTCACGACTATGAATGATCGGCCTACCAGGACATTGCTAGGAAAGCAGCTGACTCCGAATCAAAGCGACAATGGATGGAAAGGAAGATTCTAATTGCATCGCTCTTTATCACTTTCATTGGGCCCACCTACAAGATCTTATGGGATCATGCAGGATATGAATGTAATAAGGGAGATATAGACTCATTGATGCACGACCTTCGGGACAAGGTAGGTGCTCATGGTATATGAGATGACAATAGACAGAATCTGGGGGATACGAGATATATATATATATATGTATTGCATTATTTCTTAAAGGGTTGAGTGCGCCTGCTGCTAGCTCGTCTCGTATGAGTTTAGAGTATGGATCTCCCGAAATGCAGGTTCTCTCACAGTCACACACCAAGGCCACATAACACTTTGGCAGATGATAATAGTTGGAGATTGAGGGAGACTAGAACTACTGTATTTGTGCAACCCCACTGTGCGAGTGGGAGATGGTAGCATTATGTGCGCCCATGTGGGGTGCACAATGCAATTAACCTAAACTTATGGGTTTAGGTGAGACAAGCTCAAACCTTATGGGGTTAGTAGCAAGGACATCAACCCTAGGGGGTGACGTTGCAATTGGGTATAAGTCTGTCTATATAAGGAGACAGCCTCCCACACATATTATATGAGAGTCATAATAATATACACAATACTGTAGAGATCATGTGCTGATCATAATACAGTAAACCCTAGACTCTCTCTTCAACTAGCCTCCATTGGGTGGAACTTGGTGTGGATCAGAGCTATCGTCCTAGAGATTCGAGCCAGATTGTGGGAGCAAGAAGAGCACGTGAAAGCAAGCATCCTACGATCATCCGTTGCGCTTAGGAGCTAAGGAAGACAAGGTAAACACATGAATCTTCCGCTATAATTCAGGTTGTAGATCTGTATGTGATAGATCTTGTACGTCCTTCATTGGTATCAGAGCCATATGCTTGTTTTTCGTGCTTAGTTATGCGTTCCCGAATCAGATAAAAAAATCGAGTTTTTGAAATTTCATAATCGTTAGTGAAACCTATATGGTTAGATAGGGTTTTTCACATGGATTCCAGAAATATAAATTTTTTAATTTTTGGACAAACAGAGAATTAGTTATGAATTTTCTAAGATTCGAAACAGTATAAATCTGGACTGATTGATCTGAGCAGTAAAAAGATTTTTTCAAAACATGTTAAAATTGGGTTTTGAACACATAATCTTGATCTACGTGAAAAGACGATTCCAACGATGTAAAGATCGCCGGAAACGGAGGCCGGGAAGGCGGCGCGTGGGCCTCACGCGCCACCGACGCCGCCTCCACGCGCGGCCACGCGCCGCACGCGCCAAGGGGCTGGCGGCGGCTGCTGACGTGGCCCTTGGGCTGACATGGCAGATGACGTGGCAGCCACGCGGGCTGCTGACGTGGCATGGTGACGTGGAGGGTGCCATGGCAGCTGACGTCAGCACGTGGCTGACGTGGCATGCCACGTGGCAGCTGACGTGGCACGCTGCCGACGTCAGCGCGTGACGGAGGCGGACTCGCCCACGCGCGGCGGCGCGTGTGGGCGCGTGAGCCCTCCTCCGGCCACTATTTTTCGCCAAATTTTTTTCTACATGCTCAGAATTAAATTTCCTATTTTCTGGGAATTTTTCATAATTTTTCGAAAAACACAAAATTTTATTATTTTCCAGATTAATTAATTAGTGTTTAGCACACTTCCCGAGGCAGTTAGACGTCCTTAAACACACTGTTTTGAGCCCAAATTTTTTCTGGAGACTTAGGACATTTTTCCCTACCTTATGAGATAGGAGGTGAGATCCTAGGTAGTTGGGAGCAATTTTCGATCTTATTAGTTGATTGATTTATTGATTATTAATTTCCAGTAATTATTCTTTAATTCTGGAAATTTCCAGAAAATTCCAGTATGTTTATTTTATTATTATACATGCTGTTGTGGGTTGAATGGATGTGTTTGATGCATGGATGTGGCTTAGATGGTTTTATATTTGGTTTTGGTTTTGAATATGTAATCAATTAAAATACGGCCTGCGTGTCGTGCCTCTCTACATACTCTATTGTCTTCTCTTCTCATCTAAATCGCCTATTAGAGGTTACTTCTTATTAGAAATAAGATATTTAGTGAAGATTGAAGAATAGAAGCTTCAAGAGAGGTGGCCAAACCAAAAGCTATGGCGCGAGGTGCATGGAGCAAAGAGACGAACAGGGAAGCTTCAAGGAGCACTCGAGATTGGCGAGATCCATGAGGCGAGAAGTTCAAGATTTGCTCAAGACGTACTCTCAATAGTGGGAGTGCACCTTAGGGGCCACATCCATTGCATATTTATGCTTATGCTTGTTTTATGTTATAACTGCGTGTGATTGGATATAACTGTATAACCTCGCATGCTAAGGAACTAAAACAAAATAGCTCACATGGTTATACATGATTGAAACTAATAGGGAATCATAAGTGACGATATTTGATTCCTAGAATTGCCACTAGGTTTTGGTGGAGTCCTTATGATGAACTATGAAATTTTAATCATGTATCATGTTATTTCGGAGCTAAGAAAATGCTAGTATTAATTTCCTATGCAATGTCTCAAGATCAATCGTGTCTAAATTGAAACTGTAAAGGCTAAAATAGTGACAATAAACGATATGACAAGTCATCGTACTATGTAACCAAATCGTTGGACATAGTTTGTCAAAAACACCTACAAGTATGGTCGAACCTGTGATGAATAGTTGTCACAGTTGCACATGAACATTATCTTTAGGCTAACCAATAAGTGGGAGGCAGTCAAGATAAATGTCATAGAGCGTGCTATGCCAAGGTGGGGAAATGACCTCATCAGCAAGTTCAAGACCACTTTGAGATTCAAAGATTGTAGGAATGGGCCAAAGAAGAATCTTGGATCCACCTTAGCCATTTGCCTCATTAAAATTGTGAGTAATGACTCATAAATCCGACCTTAAACTATCATGTTTGAGTTATCCGATTAGCATTTTGTTGCTATATCTGCCACGTTTCATGAAAGTGCCATGGAAACGTCATATGACACACTTTGAGAGTGTCAAGATGTTTGGACATGACCAACATCACTCCGTTCTAGGATCTAAGCAATATATGATTGCTAAGTATACTAGTTCAGCATACTTTTGAAGTCTAAGCAATATACGATTGCTAAAGGCTATGGATGAAATATGATCGACAGATTTAGTCCCTACTCCGCTATTAGGACCGTGAGGAACAGGTGGGGCAAGGATAAGGGAATGAGGGCAAAATATTGGTACATGACCAATAGCCCAAGACAGGCAAATGCAAAGGAGGAAAAGGATGTTTCCCTAAGACTAGAAGGCCAGACTTGGTACTAACTTCTCGTCTAAGGATCCATGAGATTATCTTTGATGGAGTAGCCACCAAAATTTGTTTTGGTTACAGTTTTACTTTGGAATTGGTCATGTTATGTATGGTAATGCACTCTTGATTTCTAGCATGAAAAAACGCCTCAGGATCTTTGGATATCAACTAGGGTTGTGCCTTATGATTCTGATATGTGGCGTGCTAGATTGAGAAACACTATGTCAGGAAAGGATGTTCAGGCTAGCCAAGGTAGGCCTGCTTGGAATATGACCAAGGTACCCTTACCTGTGTGTGACTCTTGCCTTACAAGAAAGGCGAAAGGCAAACCATCCAGTAAAGCAGTAAGGATTATTGAGTCTTTACAAACAATTCATTCTATTGTATTTATGTTCCATTAAATGTTAATAGCTAAGACATGGTGCTTACTGTTTCATCACATTAGTAGATTATTGTACGCATCTCAACTATGTGTGCTTGGGCCACATAAGTCTGAGGCACAAGGGTGCTTCAGACAGGTATCTACAAAAGGTAGAAAACCGTCTGGATAAAAGGATATGTCCTTAGCCAGAATGAGACTGCGAGTGTCTATCTTAGCAAGAGCTATGTGATGGAGAGTAGTTAGGCAGTTGGCTATTCCCATGCCCCGCAGCAGATTGTTGTGGTGGATAGGAGGAATAGGATACAGCCTTAGATGGTTCGATGTACGATAGTTCGTGCAAAGTAAAAGTTCCCTATCTTGAGGTGACACTTTGTTAAACGGCTGTCGATGTACTCAACCAAATACCCACCAGGTCTGTAGCCGCTACGACCTACGAGATGTGGACCAAAAGGCAACCTATATAAGGTCACCTTAGGCCATAGGGATCGGCAGCTTATGAGCTAACTAAATTTTCCTAGTCAGGAAGAAGCTCGTGGAGATGGTATTCTCTGAGGAACCACTAGATGACACTCAATTCACCACTACTCAAGAGGAATTTGTTCCTATGTATCTTCAGAACAGTGGGAGTGCCTTACCTCGTGAGCAGCCTATCGTATATGACGATAATGCTGAAGAAGAACCCTCTTTGCGTAGGAGCGCTCGTTGAAGCGTACCCCGTCGACGATTTGACATCGAAGGGGAGGCCATGGTGGCCACCACGCAAGAAGAAGATGAACCTAGGATATCGCCCCAGGATATTTCATCACCTGACAAGAAGGGATTTAGACCCTAGATGGAAGAAATGTATCTTCATGGAGTAACATATCTTCCCATACTATTCGGAGTACTCTAAGGGGCTGCGTATACGAAACGCAACAGCCGATTAGTAGTGTAACGCAAATGGATTCACAAGATATGTGATTTCTCATAAGGAGATGTCCATAATTAAGGGAATGTTCGTAGAGATGATAATCTCCGGGAGCATGGAGGAACCGCTAGAATATATCCTGTTCCTTAGTCCATCATGAGGAATTAGTCCCTCAAGGATTCTTCGGACGGTGGGAGTGACTTTCTAAGCGAGGTGCCCATCCATAGGGGTGAAGAGAAAAATTATGATCCTCCCATGCAAAGGAATTGCTCATAGGAGCATATCCCATCGACTATTTGAGATCGAAGGGATGATCTTAGGGATCACCTTGCATAATCAATAGGATAGAATACTATGCCTTATCGTTCCCTAATTATGAAGAATGAAAGGTAACCTTTACAAGAAAAGTTAGAGTCTGCAAAAACCGACCAAGTTTAAGGCTAGGTTGACTTTTCGGCTGGATATTGGACTATTGGAAATGGATGTATTTCCAAGGTCATTCAGAGTGACACAGACGGAAGCATACTAAGGCACACGACTTGCAGAGATATCGGTGATAGTTGTGATGATGGAAATAAGGCTCCATTCTCGATAAGGTAACGACTGAATTTCTCAATAGAGAAATCAGAGAGGTGATCTGTATGCCTCGACCACAGGGTTTCGAGATGTATGATCAAATGCACAAATAGGTGCAAGCTAATTAAGCCTATGGTGGTCTTAGTTAGTCCTCTATATCAGCAGTATTTTATCAATGGATGAAAAACCGCTGCATATCACTCTCAGTAGTAGAGAGTAGATGATATGTCACTTATTATCGATGACACACTATTTTCCAGGAGAGTCTAAGGAATATTTCACATCCACTATAGGGTGGTTATCCTTTCGATTTATGACGAAGGATATTAGTAGGGCGAGATGCATTCTCGTTCGTTCAAAAGGACTTCTTATATTGACGCATAAGGCGGACAACAAGAAGATACTTTGAACGATTCCATGTTATGGACCCGAGGCCATGTGATACTCCTATAGCTTACTGCAAGGCTTTATGAGCCTGAATATGTGCCCTAGAAGACACCATACTAGGTTGACCAATTAACCAAAGTGCCCGATGCAGTGTGAGTCTGCTATATACTATGGTATATACCGAGACCCCACAAACCTCATGTAATCGGAAGAGTGGGTTTCAGGAAATCTAACTTAAGACACTGGATTGCAACCAAAAGGATACTCTATACGAAGGATCATGTGCTATGACTATCGGAGATGATGCTTCGACTAGCCAGCTATGCATGCTGACTAGGGTGGGGACCTAGATGCACGTAGATCCGCCTCAGGCCATAACCCATGCTAGATGATATCGCATGGAGTTGCAGCATAAGTGTTGCAAAATCGTATTAGACCGCTCCATCTATCATGGAAGCGAAGCGCGATTGCCTATTTCGTCACTGGACAGAAACATGTTTGGATAAGAAGGTTTCTGATAAGCTTATGAGCTATCAACCAACCTGTAGTACTAGCGTACGGCTACCGTACTTTGATGAGGCCAAACATATAGAAGAGGGTACCATTTCACAAAAGGTGAAATGACTACCTGAAGAGTAATCTTGGAGTAGATCGACTACAGGTCAAAGTGGAGGACCCTCCCATTCCTAAACCACATAAGAATTGTCTTTGTGGATTGCTTTAGAAAATTGGGACTCGGTAGTCGATCACTAGCGATATGATTGATGAGCATATGAGACATTGATAATTGGATTTTAATTGGATTTGTTATGCTACATGTTGTTTACATATCCTTTACTAGCATAGAACATGTCGCGCGGACACTAGGTTGACTCTCTCACACGAGCAACCGCCTTTACAATATCCTGGATTGCCTAGGTGAATAGAAGATGAGACAGAATCCCGACAAGCGCTAGAATCCTATGATATGACGACTCCTGTCATATGAGGCGCATGGCCTATGACAAGAGCCGGACATCAATCAATAGTGCAAGACCCTGTCAGACGGATTTATTTGTCGCATTGGAATAGGTTCCAAGGTGAGATTGGATTATGGCTATTCGAGCATGGTTACTACCCCGAACCATGTATAGTCTGCGTAGAGAAAGCCAGATGAGAGAACTGATTTCGATTGCATATGTGCAACACTCAGTACTCGGGTTAATAGTCATATGGGCTGTTGGACTTAAATCTGTATAGTGGTCCCTATGGGATAGGACATGTGCTCTGATAGAGTCCAAACACTATGGCGCACATCTTATGAGATAACGCGTGCTTATGAGTGACATGAGGTGGCGAGTAGAACTAGTCCCTGAGTTTCCTCGCCGTGTGAGCCTCGTCGATCATATAAGAATGATTGACACTGTATACCCTTAGTACTTTCATCCATGTCGGGGAGAGACGGTTCGGTGGTGCTACTTTAGCGTGACACCTCACGGCTATGAATGATTCGGCCTACCAGGACATTGCTAGGAAAGCAGCTGACTCCGAATCAAAGCGACAATGGATGGAAAGGAAGATTCTAATTGCATCGCTCTTTATCACTTTCATTGGGCCCACCTACAAGATCTTATGGGATCATGCAGGATATGAATGTAATAAGGGAGATATAGACTCATTGATGCACGACCTTCGGGACAAGGTAGGTGCTCATGGTATATGAGATGACAATAGACAGAATCTGGGGGATACGAGAGATATATATATATATGTATTGCATTATTTCTTAAAGGGTTGAGTGCGCCTGCTGCTAGCTCGTCTCGTATGAGTTTAGAGTATGGATCTCCCGAAATGCAGGTTCTCTCACAGTCACACACCAAGGCCACATAACACTTTGGCAGATGATAATAGTTGGAGATTGAGGGAGACTAGAACTACTGTATTTGTGCAACCCCACTGTGCGAGTGGGAGATGGTAGCATTATGTGCGCCCATGTGGGGTGCACAATGCAATTAACCTAAACTTATGGGTTTAGGTGAGACAAGCTCAAACCTTATGGGGTTAGTAGCAAGGACATCAACCCTAGGGGGTGACGTTGCAATTGGGTATAAGTCTGTCTATATAAGGAGACAGCCTCCCACACATATTATATGAGAGTCATAATAATATACACAATACTGTAGAGATCATGTGCTGATCATAATACAGTAAACCCTAGACTCTCTCTTCAACTAGCCTCCATTGGGTGGAACTTGGTGTGGATCAGAGCTCTCGTCCTAGAGATTCGAGCCAGATTGTGGGAGCAAGAAGAGCACGTGAAAGCAAGCATCCTACGATCATCCGTTGCGCTTAGGAGCTAAGGAAGACAAGGTAAACACATGAATCTTCCGCTATAATTCATGTTGTAGATCTGTACGTGATAGATCTTGTACGTCCTTCATTGGTATCAGAGCCTTAGGCTTGTTTTTCGTGCCTAGTTATGCGTTCCCGAATCAGATAAAAAATTCGAGTTTTTGAAATTTCATAATCTGTTAGTGAAACCTATATGATTAGATAGGGTTTTTCACAAGGATTCCAGAAATATAAATTTTGTAATTTTTGGACGAACAGAGAATTAGTTATGAATTTTCTAAGATTTGAAACAGTATAAATCTGGACTGTTTGATCTGAGCAGTAAAAAGATTTTTTCAAAACATGTTAAAATTGGATTTTGAATACATAATCCTGATCTACGTGAAAAGACGATTCCATCGATGTAAAACGCCGGAAACGGAGGCCGGGAAGGCGGCGCGTGGGCTTCACGCGCCACCGACGCCGCCTCCACGCGCGGCCACGCGGCGCCACGCGCCACACGCGCCAAGGGGCTGGCGGCGGCTGCTGACGTGGCAGATGACGTGGCAGCCATGCGGGCTGCTGGCGTGGCATGGTGACGTGGAGTGCGACGTGGCAGCTGACGTCAGCACGTGGCTGACGTGGCATGCCACGTGGCAGCTGACGTGGCACGCGGCCGACGTCAGCGCGTGACGGAGGCGGACTCGCCCACGCGCGGCGGCGCGTGTGGGCGCTTGAGCCCTCCTCCGGCCACTATTTTTCGCCAAATTTTTTTCTACATGCTCAGAATTAAATTTCCTATTTTCTGGGATTTTTTCATAATTTTTGGAAAAACAGAAAATTTTATTATTTTTCCAGATTAATTAATTAGTGTTTAGCACACTTCCCGAGGCAATTAGACGTCCTTAAACACACTGTTTTGAGCCCAAATTTTTTCTGGAGACTTAGGACATTTTTTCCTACCTGATGAGATAGGAGGTGAGATCCTAGGTAGTTGGGAGAAATTTTCGATCTTATTAGTTGATTGATTAATTGCTTATTAATTTCCAGTAATTATTCTTTAATTCTGGAAATTTCCAGAAAATTCCAGTATGTTTATTTTATTATTATACATGCTGTTGTGGGTTGAATGGATGTGTTTGATGCATGGATGTGGCTTAGATGGTTTTATATTTGGTTTTGGTTTTGAATATGTAATCATTAAAATACGGCCTGCGTGTCGTGCCTCTCTACATACTCTATTGTCTTCTCTTCTCATCTAAATCGCCTATTAGAGGTTACTTCTTATTAGAAATAAGATATTTAGTGAAGATTGAAGAATAGAAGCTTCAAGAGAGGTGGCCAAACCAAAAGCTATGGCGCGAGGTGCATGGAGCAAAGAGACGAACAGGGAAGCTTCAAGGAGCACTCGAGATGAGGCGAGATCCATGAGGCGAGAAGTTCAAGACTTGCTCAAGACGTACTCTCAATAGTGGGAGTGCACCTTAGGGGCCACATCCATTGCATATTTATGCTTATGCTTGTTTTACGTTATAACTGCGTGTGATTGGATATAACTGTATAACCTTGCATGCTAAAGAACTAAAACGAAAGAGCTCGCATTAAGAGAGGATTAAAATTAATGGGGAAACGTAAGTGACGATATTTGATTCCTAGAATTGCCACTAGGTTTTGGTGGATTCCTTATGAAGAACTATGAAATTTTAATCTTATCTTAATGTTTGTAGGAGCTAAAACAAATGCTAGTAATTAACTTCCGCTTTGTCTCATATTTTTTCAGTTACGATGACTCAACTACTTAAAACTGCTGTAATACTGAACGAGGATAATTTCCATACATGGTATAGAAGCGTGATTGTCCGCTTCCTAGAGCTGGATTTGTCTGAGCACTTGCATGTGTCAAAGATCGAGCCTTTGGAGCCCGAGGGAGGCCCAACTGAGGCATATAGGCGTGATGTTGAGGCTTACCAGAAATGGAAAGTTGATGACAACATTGCATGCCTAGAATTGATGGATCTAGTGAGATTTGAACTCCTAGAGTCAATCGAGATTGACTACGCGAGTAAGTTTTGGGAAGACATTCTGGCAAAGTATGGGATAACCGATAGTTTCCGTGAGCAATACCTATTGAGGATGCTTACCACTGTGGTGAAGAAAGATTGTGACTCTATGGAAAAGCACCTAAGGGCCTTATCTTTTTATATTACTGAGCTTATTAATTCTGGGTATGAATTTTCCGATGAAAGGCAACTTAGAGCTGTGAGGACATCTCTACCAAAGTCATGGGAACCCGTGAGACAGGTGTTGGCTAATTCAGAGGATATTAGAACGTTTGGAGATGCCAAACGATATCTATTGTTCGAAGATCATAGACTGGAGTTTGCCAGAACTAGCAGCTCAACACTGGAGGTAGAGAGCTCATTCTTGGCCACTGGGCCGAGTGGGAGCGATGCGGGATACGACCCGAGAGGCCAATTGGAGCCACACCCAAAGATCAGTAAAAGCCAAGTGGGATGGAGGTCCAGAAACATGAAACGAGTTAAGTGCTTCAACTGTCAGGCATATGGCCACTTTGCTCGTGATTGCACCGAGCCAAAGGTACACTATAATCCAAACTCTGACTGTTTTGTTATAAGTCAAGTTTATATTGCTGATTCCCCTAATGAGTGGGTTTTGGATTCAGGTGCGAGTGACCACCTAGCATGCGATCGTGACACGTGCACGGATTATAGGCGAGTACCAGTGGGCAGTAGAAGAGTGTACATGGGGAACAACTCCTTCGTTGATGTAGTGGGCATTGGCACATATCAGCTGAAGATGAGGTCTGGAGAGATGCTTGTCCTTCATGATGTTCTTTACGCTCCTGATGCACGCAAGAATTTAGTTTCAGTTTCTAGACTTATGGATATGGATTACAGACTTGTTTTTGAGGGTAGAGTTGCCAAACTGTTTTGTGGCAATTCATCTTTTGGAACTGCTTTGATTTCTCGTGGTTTATTTTATCTAGACATTATTGGTTCTAGCTTTGGTGATGTTTATGATTCTTGTTCATTCATTACGTCTTCTAGTGATGTTGATTCCACTAGATGGCATGCTAGATTGGGACATATAGGACAGGACAGGATGAACAGGCTGGCCAAGGCAGGCCTACTTGGAAATATGTCCAAGATATCTTTACCTGTATGTGAGTGTTGCCTTGCAGGGAAAGTCAAACGCAAACCGTTCGGTAAAGCAGTAAGGGATACTGAGCCTTTACAACTTATACATTCTGATGTATGCGGTCCATTAAATGTTAGAGCTAGACATGGTGCTCGCTATTTCATCACATTTATAGATGATCACACTCGTTTCGGTTATGTGTACTTGATGACACATAAGTCTGAGGCACTAGGGTGCTTCAGAAAGTTCCTACAAGAGGTAGAGAACCAACTGGACAAAAGAGTTAAGGCTCTTAGGACAGACCGAGGACGTGAGTATCTATCCGAGCAATTTAAGGAGCTCTGTGAGGAAAAAGGAATAGTGAGGCAGTTGACTATTCCCTTCACACCGCAGCAAAATGGTGTAGCGGAAAGAAGGAATAGAACACTGTTAGAGATGGTTCGTAGTATGATGGCAAATGCGAATCTGCCAATCTCCTTTTGGGGAGATGCATTGACGACTGCCACATACATACTGAACCGTGTGCCCACCAAGTCTGTAGCCACAACCCCTTACGAGATGTTGACCAAAAGGCAACCCGAATTGGGCCATGGGGGTCGGCTGCCTATGTACGTAACGTCTCCCATGTCCATGGGAAATTGGGTGCTAGAGGAAAGAAGTGCATCTTCATACGATACTCTGAGCACTCTAAGGGTTACGTGTTCATAGCGCAACAGCCGGATGGCAGTCTAACAGAGATGGAGTCGCGAGATGTTGAATTTCTCGAGGGAGATTTTCCTAGTCAGGGAGAAGCTCGTGGAGATGGCATTCTCTACGAGCAAGAGGAATCACTAGATGACACTCAATTCACCACTACTCAAGAGGAATTTGTTCCTATGGATCTTGAGAACAGTGGGAGCGTCTTACCAAGTGAGCAGCCCATCACATATGGTGATGATGCTGAAGAAGAAGAACCCTCTTTGCGTAGGAGCGCTCGTGGGAGCGTACCCCGTCGACGATTTGACATCGAAGGGGAGGCCATGGTGGTCACGACGCAAGAAGATGATGAACCTAGGACATTTTCCGAGGCTCTATCATCACCTGACAAGAAAGAATGGGAAATTGCTTTACAAGAAGAACTAGAGTCAATGAAAACCAATCATGTTTGGGACCTAGTTGACTTGCCTCCTGGACGTAAGGCCATTGGAAACAAATGGGTTTTCAAGGTCAAGAGGAAGGCAGACGGAAGCGTGGAAAGGCATAAGGCCCGACTAGTGGCGAAAGGCTACACCCAACAGCAGGGTGTAGATTATGAGGAGACATTCTCGCCGGTGGTGAGAATAGCCTCTATTCGCCTTATACTAGCAATAGTAGCAAGTATGGACTTAGAGCTACATCAGATGGATGTTAAGGCTGCGTTTCTCAATGGAGAATTAAACGAGGAGATCTATATGGCTCAGCCGCTAGGCTTCGAGAAGAAAGGTCAAGAGCACAAACTGTGCAAACTGGTTAAGTCCATATATGGGCTTAAACAGTCCTCAAGACAGTGGTATATGAAGTTCCATCAGGACATTGTAGCATATGGCTTTGCAATGGTAGATGAAGACCACTGTGTGTATGTCAAAAGCTCGGGAAATAAGTTCATAATTTTGTCTCTATATGTGGATGACATACTATTGGCAAGCAATGATATAGGAATGCTCAAGACCACCAAAGGGTGGTTGTCCTCTCGCTTTTCGATGAAGGATATAGGCGAGGCAAGCTACATCCTTGGGATTAAGATCCTGAGAGATCGTTCCCAACGACTTCTAGGATTGTCGCAAGAGGCGTACATCCAGAAAATACTGGAACGGTTTAGAATGTGTGATGCCAAACCACTTGACACTCCCATTGCGCATGGCGAGAAACTCAGTCTAGAAATGTGTCCCAAGAACCAACACGAGAAAGATCAAATGGCCAAAATACCCTATGCAAGTGCTATCGGTAGCCTCATGTACGCCACGATGTGTACACGACCTGACATATGTCATGCGGTCGGTTTAGTTAGCAGATATCATTCTGATCCAGGCATTGGGCATTGGAAGGCTGTGAAAAGAATACTCCGATATCTCAAAGGGTCAAAGGATTTCGTGCTGTGCTATCGAGGCTCTGGGCTTCGACTTGTTGGCTATAGTGATGCTGACTGGGGTGGGGACCTAGACGCACGGAAATCGACCTCAGGATACGTCTTCACGCTGGGAGGAGGAGCCATCACGTGGCACAGTAGCAAGCAGACTTGCACTGCCTTATCGACCATGGAAGCTGAATACGTTGCCTGTTCTGCGGCAGCGCAGGAGAGTGTCTGGCTTAAGAGATTCCTGGTCAGTCTACGTGTTGATAGACCTAGACCAGTGACGTTGCGCTGTGATAGTATGTCGGCCATAGCCTGTGCTAAGGACCCGAAATACCACAGTAAAGCCAAACACATAGAGATAAAGTATCACTTCATTAGGGAGGTGGTAGCTAAAGGAGATGTTTCTTTAGAGCACATTCTTACGAATCAGATGTTAGCTGATCCCATGACCAAACCTTTGTTAAGGCATGTATTTACTGGTCATGTTAGGAATATGGGCTTAAGTAGGTGGTGAGATATCACTAGAGTTTTCAGACTGATAATATGGTTTAGACATTGATTGATGGATTTTAATTGGATTTGTTTAATTATGCTACATGTTGTTTCGATACGTGTATGATACGTTTACATATCCTGTACTAGCATAGAACATGTCGCGCGGACACTAGGTTGACTCCCTCACACGAGCAACCGCCTTTACAATATCCTGGATTGCCTAGGTGAGTAGAAGATGAGACAGAATCCCGACAAGCGCTAGAAGCCTATGATATGATGACTCCTGTCATATGAGGCGCATGGCCTATGACAAGAGCTGGACATCAATCAATAGTGCAAGACCCTGTCAGACGGATTTATTTGTCGCATTGGAATAAGTTCCAAGGTGAGATTGGATTATGGCCATTCGAGCATGGTTACTACCCCGAACCATGTATAGTCTGCGTAGAGAAAGCCAGATGAGAGAACTGATTTCGATTGCATATGTGCAACACTCAGTACTCGGGTTAATAGTCATATGGGTTGTTGGACTTACATCTGTATAGTGGTCCCTATGGGATAGGACATGTGCTCTGATAGAGTCCAAACACTATGGCGCACATCTTATGAGATAACGCGTGCTTATGAGTGACATGAGGTGGCGAGTAGAACTAGTCCCTGAGTTTCCTCGCCGTGTGAGCCTCGTCGATAATATAAGAATGATTGACACTGTATACCCTTAGTACTTTCATCCATGTCGGGGAGAGACGGTTCGGTGGTGCTACTTTAGCGTGACACCTCACGTCTATGAATGATTCGGCCTACCAGGACATTGCTAGGAAAGCAGCTGACTCCGAATCAAAGCGACAATGGATAGAAAGGAAGATTCTAATTGCATCGCTCTTTATCATATTCATTGGGCCCACCTACAAGATCTTATGGGATCATGCAGGATATGAATACAATAAAGGAGATATAGACTCATTGACGCACGGCCTTCGGGACAAGGTAGGTGCTCGTGGTCTATGAGATGGCAATAGACAGAATCTGGGGAATACGAGAGATATATATATATGTATTGCATTATTTCTTAAAGGGTTGAGTGCGCCTGCTGCTAGCTCGTCTCGTATGAGTTTAGAGTATGGATCTCCCGAAATGCAGGTTCTCTCAGAGTCACACACCAAGGCCACATAACACTTTGGCAGATGATAATAGTTAAAGATTGAGGGATACTAGAACTACTGTATTTGTGCAACCCCACTGTGCGAGTGGGAGATGTTAGCATTATGTGCGCCCATGTGGGGTGCACAGTGCAATTATCCTAAACTTATGGGTTTAGGTGAGACAAGCTCAAACCTTATGGGGTTAGTAGCAAGGACAAACCCTAGGGGGTTATGTTGCAATTGGGTATAAGTCTGACTATATAAGGAGACAGCCTCCTATTATTTTATATACAATACTGTAGAGATCATGTGCTGATCATAATACAGTAAACCCTAGACTCTCTCTTCAACTAGCCTCCATTGGGTGGAACTTGGTGTGGATCAGAGCTCTCGTCCTAGAGATTCGAGCCAGATTGTGGGAGCAAGAAGAGCACGTGAAAGCAAGCATCCTTCGATCATCCGTTGCGCGTAGGAGCTAAGGAAGACAAGGTAAACACATGAATCTTCCGCTATAATTCATGTTGTAGATCTGTATGTGATAGATCTTGTACGTCCTTCATTGGTATCAGAGCCTTAGGCTTGTTTTTCGTGCCTAGTTATGCGTTCCCGAATCAGATAAAAAATTCGAGTTTTTGAAATTTCATAATCTGTTAGTAAAACCTATATGGTTAGATAGGGTTTTTCACAAGGATTCCAGAAATATAAATTATGTATTTTTTGGACGAACAGAGAATTAGTTATGAATTTTCTAAGATTCGAAACAGTATAAATCTGGACTGTTTGATCTGAGCAGTAAAAAGATTTTTTCAAAACATGTTAAAATTGGGTTTTGAACACATAATCTTGATCTACGTGAAAAGACGATTCCATCGATGTAAAGATCGCCGGAAACGGAGGCCGGGAAGGCGGCGCGTGGGCTTTTAGCGCCACCGACGCCGCCTCCACGCGCGGCCACGCGCCGCCACGCACCGCACGCGCCAAGGGGCTGGCGGCGGCTGCTGACGTGGCCCTAGGGCTGACGTGGCAGATGACGTGGCGGTGCCACGTCAGCAATTGCTGACGTGGCAGATGACGTGGCGGTGCCACGTCAGCAATTGCTGACGTGGCATGATGCCGTGGAGGGTGACGTGGCATGATGCCGTGGAGGGTGACTTGGCAGCTGACGTCATCACGTGGCTGACGTGGCATGCCACGTGGCAGCTGACGTGGCACGCAGCCGACGTCAGCGCGTGACGGAGGCGGACTCGCCCACGCGCGGCGGCGCGTGTGGACGCGTGAGCCCTCCTCCGGCCATTATTTTTCGCCAAATTTTTTTCTACATGCTCAGAATTAAATTTCCTATTTTCTCGGATTTTTTCATAATTTTTGGAAAAACATAAAATTTTATTATTTTCCAGATTAATTAATTAGTGTTTAGCATACTTCCCGAGGCAATTAGACGTCCTTAAACACACTGTTTTGAGCCCAAATTTTTCTGGAGACTTAGGACATTTTTCCCTACCTTATGAGATAGGAGGTGAGATCCTAGGTAGTTGGGAGCGATTTTCGATCTTATTAGTTGATTGATTTATTGCTTATTAATTTCCAGTAATTATTCTTTAATTCTGGAAATTTCCAGAAAATTCCAGTATGTTTATATTATTATTATACATTCTGTTGTGGGTTGAATGGATGTGTTTGATGCATGGATGTGGCTTAGATGATTTTATATTTGGTTTTGGTTTGAATATGTAATCAATTAAAATACGGCCTGCGAGTCGTGCCTCTCTACATACTCTATTGTCTTCTCTTCTCATCTAAATCGCCTATTAGAGGTTACTTCTTATTAGAAATAAGATATTTAGTGGAGATTGAAGAATAGAAGCTTCAAGAGAGGTGGCCAAACCAAAAGCTATGGCGCGAGGTGCATGGAGCAAAGAGACGAACAGGGAAGCTTCAAGGAGCACTCGAGATGAGGCGAGATCCATGAGGCAAGAAGTTCAAGACTTGCTCAAGACGTACTCTCAATAGTGGGAGTGCACCTTAGGGGCCACATCCATTGCATATTTATGCTTATGCTTGTTTTACGTTATAACTGCGTGTGATTGGATATAACCGTATAACCTCGCATGCTAAGGAACTAAAACAAAAGAGCTCACATGGTTATACATGATTGAAACTAATAGGGAATCATATGTGACGATATTTGATTCCTAGAATTGCCACTAGGTTTTGGAGTCCTTACGATGAACTATGAAATTTTAATCATGTATCATGTTATTTCGGAGCTAAGAAAATGCTAGTTTTAATTTCCTATGCAATGTCTCAAGATCAATCGTGTCTAAATCGAAACTGTAAAGGCTAAAATAGTGACAATAAACGATATGACAAGTCATCGTACTATGTAACCAAATAGTTGGGCATAGTTTGTCAAAACACCTACAAGTATGGTCAAACCTGTGATGAATAGTTGTCACATCAGCACATGAACATTATCTTTAGGCTAACCAATAAGTGGGAGGCAGTCAAGATAAATGTCATAGAGCGTGCTATGCCAAGGTGGGGAAATGACCTCATCAGCAAGTTCAAGACCACTTTGAGACTCAAAGATTGTAGGAATGGGCCAAAGAAGAATCTTGGATCCACCTTAGCCATTTGCCTCATTAAAATTGTGAGTAATGACTCATAAATCCTACCTTAAACTATCATGTTTGAGTTATCCTATTAGCATTTTGTTGCTATCTCTGCCACGTTTCATGAAAGTGCCATGGAAACGTCATATGACACACTTTGAGAGTGTCAAGATGTTTGGACATGACCAACATCACTCCGTTCTAGGATCTAAGCAATATATGATTGCTAAGTATACTAGTTCAGCATACTTTTGAAGTCTAAGCAATATACGATTGCTAAAGGCTATGGATGAAATATGATCGACAGATTTAGTCCCTACTCCGGTATTAGGACCGTGAGGAACAGGTGGGGCAAGGATAAGGGAATGAGGGCAAAATATTGGTACATGACCAATAGCCCAAGACAGGCAAATGCAAAGGAGGAAAAGGATGTTTCCCTAAGACTAGAAGGCCAGACCTGGTACTAACTTCTCGTCTAAGGATCCATGAGATTATCTTTGATGGAGTAGCCACCAAAATTTGTTTTGGTTACAGTTTTACTTTGGAATTGGTCATGTTATGTATGGTAATGCACTCTTGATTTCTAGCATGAATAAACGCCTCAGGATCTTTGGATATCAACTAGGGTTGTGCCTTATGATTCTGATATGTGGCGTGCTAGATTGAGACACACTATGTCAGGAAAGGATGTTCAGGCTAGCCAAGGTAGGCCTGCTTGGAATATGACCAAGGTACCCTTACCTGTGTGTGACTCTTGCCTTACACGAAAGGAGAAAGGCAAACCATCCAGTAAAGCAGTAAGGATTATTGAGTCTTTACAAACAATTCATTCTATTGTAATTATGTTCCATTAAATGTTAATAGCTAAGACATGGTGCTTACTGTTTCATCACATTAGTAGATTATTGTACGCATCTCAACTATGTGTGCTTGGGCCACATAAGTCTGAGGCACAAGGGTGCTTCAGACATGTATCTACAAAAGGTAGAAAACCGTCTGGATAAAAGGATATGTCCTTAGCCAGAATGAGACTGCGAGTGTCTATCTTAGCAAGAGCTATGTGATGGAGAGTAGTTAGGCAGTTGGCTATTCCCATGCCCCGCAGCAGATTGTTGTGGTGGATAGGAGGAATAGGATACAGCCTGAGATGGTTCGATGTACGATAGTTCGTGCAAAGTAAAAGTTCCCTATCTTGAGGTGACACTTTGTTAAACGGCTGTCGATGTACTCAACCAAATACCCACCAGGTCTGTAGCCGCTACGACCTACGAGATGTGGACCAAAAGGCAACCTATATAAGGTCACCTTAGGCCATAGGGATCGGCAGCTTATGAGCTAACTAAATTTTCCTAGTCAGGAAGAAGCTCGTGGAGATGGTATTCTCTGCGAGGAAGAGGAACCACTAGATGACACTCAATTCACCACTACTCAAGAGGAATTTGTTCCTATGTATCTTGAGAATAGTGGGAGTGCCTTACCTAGTGAGAAGCCTATCGTATATGACGATAATGCTGAAGAAGGACCCTCTTTGCGTAGGAGCGCTCGTTGAAGCGTACCCCGTCGACGATTTGACATCGAAGGGGAGGCCATGGTGGCCACCACGCAAGAAGAAGATGAACCTAGGATATCGCCCCAGGATATTTCATCACCTGACAAGAAGGGATTTAGAACCTAGATGGAAGAAATGTATCTTCATGGAGTAACATATCTTCCCATACTATTCAGAGTACTCTAAGGGGCTGCGTATTCGAAACGCAACAGCCGATTAGTAGTGTAACGCAAATGGATTCACAAGATATGTGATTTCTCATAAGGAGATGTCCATAATTAAGGGAATGTTCGTAGCGATGATAATCTCCGCGAGCATGGAGGAACCGCTAGAATATATCCTGTTCCTTAGTCCATCATGAGGAATTAGTCCCTCAAGGATTCTTCGGACAGTGGGAGTGACTTTCTAAGCGAGGTGCCCATCCATAGGGGTGAAGAGAAAAATTATGATCCTCCCATGCAAAGGAATTGCTCATAGGAGCATATCCCATCGACTATTTGAGATCGAAGGGATGATCTTAGGGATCACCTTGCATAATCGATAGGATAGAATACTATGCCTTATCGTTCCCTAATTATGAAGAATGAAAGGTAACCTTTACAAGAAAAGTTAGAGTCTGCAAAGACCGACCAAGTTTAAGGCTAGGTTGACTTTTCGGCTGGATATTGGACTATTGGAAATGGATGTATTTCCAAGGTCATTCAGAGTGACACAGACGGAAGCATACTAAGGCATACGACTTGCAGAGATATCGGTGATAGTTGTGATAATGGAAATAAGGCTCCATTCTCGATAAGGTGACGACTGAATTTCTCAATAGAGAAATCAGAGAGGTGATCTGTATGCCTCGACCACAGGGTTTCGAGATGTATGATCAAATGCACAAATAGGTGCAAGCTAATTAAGCCTATGGTGGTCTTAGTTAGTCCTCTATATCAGCAGTATTTTATCGATGGATGAAAAACCGCTGCATATCACTCTCAGTAGTAGAGAGTAGATGATATGTCACTTATTATCGATGACACACTATTTTCCAGGAGAGTCTAAGGACTATTTCACATCCACTATAGGGTGGTTATCCTTTCGATTTATGACGAAGGATATTAGTAGGGCGAGATGCATTCTCGTTCGTTCAAAAGGACTTCTTATATTGACGCATAAGGCGGACAACAAGAAGATACTTTGAACGATTCCATGTTATGGACCCGAGGCCATGTAATACTCCTATAGCTTACTGCAAGGCTTTATGATCCTGAATATGTGCCCTAGAAAACACCATACTAGGTTGACCAATTAACCAAAGTGCCCGATGCAGTGTGAGTCTGCTATATACTATGGTATATACCGAGACCCCACAAACCTCATGTAATCGGAAGAGTGGGTTTCAGGAAATCTAACTTAAGACACTGGATTGCAACCAAAAGGATACTCTATACGAAGGATCATGTGCTATGACTATCGGAGATGATGCTTCGACTAGCCAGCTATGCATGCTGACTAGGGTGGGGACCTAGATGCACGTAGATCCGCCTCAGGCCATAACCCATGCTAGATGATATCGCATGGAGTTGCAGCGTAAGTGTTGCAAAATCGTATTAGACCGCTCCATCTATCATGGAAGCGAAGCGCGATTGCCTATTTTGTCACCGGACAGAAACATGTTTGGATAAGAAGGTTTCTGATAAGCTTATGAGCTATCAACCAACCTGTAGTACTAGCGTACGGCTACAGTACTTTGATGAGGCCAAACATATAGAAGAGGGTACCATTTCACAAAAGGTGAAATGACTACCTGAAGAGTAATCTTGGAGTAGATCGACTACAGGTCAAAGTGGAGGACCCTCCCATTCCTAAACCACATAAGAATTGTCTTTGTGGATTGCTTTAGAAAATTGGGACTCGGTAGTCGATCACTAGCGATATGATTGATGAGCATATGAGACATTGATAATTGGATTTTAATTGGATTTGTTATGCTACATGTTGTTTACATATCCTGTACTAGCATAGAACATGTCGCGTGGACACTAGGTTGACTCTCCCACACGAGCAACCGCCTTTACAATATCCTGGATTGCCTAGGTGAATAGAAGATGAGACCGAATCCCGACAAGCGCTAGAAGCCTATGATATGACGACTCCTGTCATATGAGGCGCATGGCCTATAACAAGAGCCGGACATCAATCAATAGTGCAAGACCCTATCAGACGGATTTATTTGTCGCATTGGAATAAGTTCCAAGGTGAGATTGGATTATGGCCATTCGAGCATGGTTACTACCCCGAACCATGTATAGTCTGCGTAGAGAAAGCCAGATGAGAGAACTGATTTCGATTGCATATGTGCAACGCTCAGTACTCGGGTTAATAGTCATATGGGCTGTTGGACTTACATCTGTATAGTGGTCCCTATGGGATAGGGCATGTGCTCTGATAGAGTCCAAACACTATGGCGCACATCTTATGAGATAACGCGTGCTTATGAGTGACATGAGGTGGCGAGTAGAACTAGTCCCTGAGTTTCCTCGCCGTGTGAGCCTTGTCGATCATATAAGAATGATTGACACTGTATACCCTTAGTACTTTCATCCATGTCGGGGAGAGACGGTTCGGTGGTGCTACTTTAGCGTGACACCTCACGGCTATGAATGATTCGGCCTACCAGGACATTGCTAGGAAAGCAGCTGACTCCGAATCAAAGCGACAATGGATGGAAAGGAAGATTCTAATTGCATCGCTCTTTATCACTTTCATTGGGCCCACCTACAAGATCTTATGGGATCATGCAGGATATGAATGTAATAAGGGAGATATAGACTCATTGATGCACGACCTTCGGGACAAGGTAGGTGCTCATGAAATATGAGATGACAATAGACAGAGTCTGGGAAATACGAGAGATATATATATGTATTGCATTATTTCTTAAAGGGTTGAGTGCGCCTGCTGCTAGCTCGTCTCGTATGAGTTTAGAGTATGGATCTCCCGAAATGCAGGTTCTCTCACAGTCACACACCAAGGCCACATAACACTTTGGCAGATGATAATAGTTGGAGATTGAGGGAGACTAGAACTACTGTATTTGTGCAACCCCACTGTGCGAGTGGGAGATGTTAGCATTATGTGCGCCCATGTGGGGTGCACAATGCAATTATCCTAAACTTATGGGTTTAGGTGAGACAAGCTCAAACCTTATGGGGTTAGTAGCAAGGACATCAACCCTAGGGGGTGACGTTGCAATTGGGTATAAGTCTGTCTATATAAGGAGACAGCCTCCCACACATATTATATGATAGTCATAATAATATACACAATACTGTAGAGATCATGTGCTGATCATAATACAGTAAACCCTAGACTCTCTCTTCAACTAGCCTCCATTGGGTGGAACTTGGTGTGGATCAGAGCTCTCGTCCTAGAGATTCGAGCCAGATTGTGGGAGCAAGAAGAGCACGTGAAAGCAAGCATCCTACGATCATCCGCTGTGCATAGGAGCTAAGGAAGACAAGGTAAACACATGAATCTTCCGCTATAATTCATGTTGTAGATCTGTATGTGATAGATCTTGTACGTCCTTCATTGGTATCAGAGCCTTAGGCTTGTTTTTCGTGCCTAGTTATGCGTTCCCGAATCAGATAAAAAAATTCGAGTTTTTGAAATTTCATAATCTGTTAGTGAAACCTATATGGTTAGATAGGGTTTTTCACAAGGATTCCAGAAATATAAATTTTGTAATTTTTGGACGAACAGAGAATTAGTTATGAATTTTCTAAGATTCGAAACAGTATAAATCTGGACTGATTAATCTGAGCAGTAAAAAGATTTTTTCAAAACATGTTAAAATTGGGTTTTGAATACATAATCTTGATCTACGTGAAACGACGATTCCAACGATGTAAAGATCGCCGGAAACGGAGGCCGGGAAGGCGGCGCGTGGGCTTCACGCGCCACCGACGCCGCCTCCACGCGCGGCCACGCGCCGCCACGCGCCAAGGGGCTGGCGGCGGCTGCTGACGTGGCCCTAGGGCTGACGTGACAGATGACGTGGCGGTGCCACGTCAGCAATTGCTGACGTGGCATCCACGCGTGCTGCTGACGTGGCATGGTGACGTGGAGGGTGACGTGGCAGCTGACGTCAGCATGTGGCTGACGTGGCGTGCAACGTGGCAGCTGACGTGGCACGCGGCCGACGTCAGCGCGTGACGGAGGCGGACTCGCCCACGCGCGGCGGCGCGTGTGGGCGCGTGAGCCCTCCTCTGGCCACTATTTTTCACCAAATTTTTTTCTACATGCTCAGAATTAAATTTCCTATTTTTTGGGATTTTTTCATATTTTTTGGAAAAACGGAAAATTTTATTATTTTCCAGATTAATTAATTAGTGTTTAGCACACTTCCCGAGGCAATTAGACGTCCTTAAACACACTGTTTTGAGCCCAAATTTTTTTCTGGAGACTTAGGACATTTTTCCCTACCTTATGAGATAGGAGGTGAGATCCTAGGTAGTTGGGAGCGTTTTTCGATCTTATTAGTTGAATGATTTATTGCTTATTAATTTCCAGTAATTATTCTTTAATTCTGGAAATTTCCAGAAAATTCCAGTATGTTTATTTTATTTTTATACATGCTGTTGTGGATTGAATGGATGTGTTTGATGCATGGATGTGGCTTAGATGGTTTTATATTTGGTTTTATTTTTTTATTATGTAATCAATTAAAATACGGCCTGCGTGTCGTGCCTCTCTACATACTCTATTGTCTTCTCTTCTCATCTAAATCGCCTATTAGAGGTTACTTCTTAGAAATAAGATATTTAGTGAAGATTGAAGAATAGAAGCTTCAAAGAGAGGTGGCCAAACCAAAAGCTATGGCGCGAGGTGCATGGAGCAAAGAGACGAACAGCGAAGCTTCAAGGAGCACTCGAGATGAGGCGAGATCCATGAGGCGAGAAGTTCATGACTTAGACGTACTCTCAATAGTGGGAGTGCACCTTAGGGGCCACATCCATTGCATATTTATTTATGCTTATGCTTGTTTTATGTTATAACTGTGTGTGATTGGATATAACTGTATAACCTCGCATGCTAAGGAACTAAAACAAAAGAGCTCACATGGTTATACATGATTGAAACTAATAGGGAATCATAAGTGATGATATTTGATTCCTAGAATTGCCACTAGGTTTTGGTGGAGTCCTTATGATGAACTATGAAATTTTAATCATGTATCATGTTATTTCGGAGCTAAGAAAATGCTAGTATTAATTTCCTATGCAATGTCTCAAGATCAATCGTGTCTAAATCAAAACTGTAAAGGCTAAAATAGTGACAATAAACGATATGACAAGTCATCGTACTATGTAACCAAATCGTTGGACATAGTTTGTCAAAAACACCTACAAGTATGGTCGAACCTGTGATGAATAGTTGTCACAGCAGCACATGAACATTATCTTTAGGCCAACCAATAGTGGGAGGCAGTCAAGATAAATGTCATAGAGCGTGCTATGCCAAGGTGGGGAAATGACCTCATCAGCAAGTTCAAGACCACTTTGAGATTCAAAGATTGTAGGAATGGGCCAAAGAAGAATCTTGGATCCACCTTAGCCATTTGCCTCATTAAATTTGTGAGTAATGACTCATTAAAATTATCCGATTAGCAATTTGTTGCTATCTCTGCCACGTTTCATGAAAGTACCATGGAAACGTTATATGACACACTTTGAAAGTGTCAGGATGTTTGGATGAGACCAAACATCACTCCGTTCTAGGATCTAAGCAATATATGATTGCTAAGTATACTAGTTCAGCATACTTTTGAAGTCTAAGCAATATATGATTGCTAAAGGCTATGAATGAAGTATGATAGGCAGATGTAGTCCCTAGCCCGGTATTAGGACCGTGGAACAGGTGGGGCAAGGATAAGAGAATAAGGGCGAAATATTGGTACATGACCAATATCCCAAGACAGGCAAATGCAAAGGAGGAAAATGATGTTTTCCTAAGACTAGAAGGCCAGACATGGTACTAACTTCTTGTCTAAGGATCCATGAGATTATCTTTGATGGACTAGCCACCAAAATTTGTTTTGGTCACAGTATTACTTTTGAAATTGGTCATGATATGTATGGTTATGCACTCTTTATTTCTAGCAAGAATAACGCCTCAGGATCTTTGGATATCACCACTAGGGGTGTGCCTTAAGATTCTGATATGAGGCGTGCTAGATTGTGACACACTACATCAGGAAAGGATGTTCAGGCTAGCTAAGGTAGGCCTGCTTGGAATATGACCAAGGTACCCTTACCTGTGTGTGACTCTTGCCTTACACGAAAGGCGAAAGGCAAACCATCCAGTAAAGCAGTAAGGATTATTGAGTCTTTACAAATAATTCATTCTGTTGTATTTGTGTTCCATTAAATATTAATAGCTAAAGACATGGTGCTTACTGTTCCATCACATTCGTAGATTATTGTATGCATCTCAACTATGTGTGCTTGGGCCACATAATCCTGAGGCACAGGGGTGCTTCAGATAGGTATCTACAAAAGGTAGAAAACCGCCTGGATAAAAGGATATGTCCTTAGCCGGAATGAGACTGCGAGTATCTATCTTAGCAAAAGCTATGTGATGGAGAGTATTTAGGCAGTTGGCTATTCCCATGCCCCGCAGCAGAATGTTGTGGAGGATAGGAGGAATAGGATACAGCCTGAGATGGTTCGATGTATGATAGCACGTTCAAAGTATAAGTTCCCTATCTTGAGGAGACGCTTTGTTAAACATCTGTCGGAGTACTCAACCACATACCCACCAAGTCTATAGCCACTACGCCCTACGAGATATGGACCAAAAGGCAACCTATATGAGGTCACCTTAGGCCATAGGGATCGGCAGCTTATGAGCTAACTAAATTTTCCTAGTCAGGAAGAAGCTCGTGGAGATGGCATTCTCTACGAGGAAGAGGAACCACTAGATAACACTCAATTCACCACTACTCAAGAGGAATTTGTTCCTATGGATCTTGAGAACAGTGGGAGTGCCTTACCTAGTGAGCATCCTATCGTATATGACGATAATGCTGAAGAAGAACCCTCTTTGCGTTGGAGCGCTCGTTGGAGCGTACCCCGTCGACGATTTGACATCGAAGGGGAAGACATGATAGTCACCACGCAAGAAGATGAACCTAGGATATCGCCCCAGGATATTTCATCAACTGACAAGGAGGAACTTAGACCCTAGATGGAAGAGGTGTATCTTCATGGAGTAACATGTCTTCCCATACTATTCGGAGTACTTTAGGGGGTTGCGTATTCGAAACGCAACAGCCGGTTAGTAGTGTAACGCAAATGGATTCACAAAATATATGATTTCTCATAAGGAGATGTCCATAGTTAAGGGAATGTTCGTAGAGATGATGATCTCCGCGAGCATGGAAGAACCGCTAGAAAATACCCTGTTCCTTAGTCCACTATGAGGAATTAGTCCCTCAAGGATCCTTTGGACAGTGGGAGTGACTTTCTAAGCGAGGTGCCCATCCATAGGGGTGAGAGCAAAATTATGATCCTCCCATGCAAAGGAATTGCTCATAGGAGCATACCCCATCGACTGCTTGAAGATCGAAGGGATGATCTTAAGGATCACCTTGCATAAACGATAGGATAAAATACTATGCCTTATCGTTCCCTAATTATGAAGAATGAAAAGTAACCTTTACAGGAAAAGTTAGAGTCTGTAAGGACCGACCAAGTTTAAGGCTGGGTTGACTTTTCCGACTGGATATTAGACTATTGGAAATGGATGTATTTCCAAAGTCAGTCAGAGTGACACAGACGGAAGCATACTAAGGCATACGACTTGCAGAGATATCGGTGATAGTTGTGATGATGGAAATAAGGCTCCATTCTCGATAAACGTGACGACTGAATTTCTCGATAGAGAAATCAGAGAGGTGATATGTATGACTCAACCACAGGGTTTCGAGATGTATGATCAAATGCACATATAGGTGCAAGCTAATTAAGTCCATGTATGATCTTAATTAGTCCTCTATGCCAGCAGTATTTTGTCAATGGATGAAAAATCGCTGCATATCATTCTCAGTAGAAGAGAGTCACTTATTATCGATGACACACTATTTTCCAGGAGAGTCTAAGGACTATTTCACATCCACTATAGGGTGGATATCCTTACGATTTATGACGAATGATATTAGTAGGGCGAGATGCATTCTCGTTCGTTCAAAAGGACTTCTTATATTGACGCATAAGGCGGACAACAAGAAGGTACTTTGAACGATTCCATGTTATGGACCCGAGGCCATGTGATACTCCTATAGCTTACTGCAAGGCTTTATGAGCCTGAATATGTGCCCTAGAAGACACCATACTAGGTTGATCAAATAACCAAAAGTGCCCGATGCAGTGTGAGTCTGCTATATACTATGGTATATACTGAGACCCCACAAACCTCATGTAATCGGAAGAGTGGATTTCAGGAAATCTAACTTAAGACACTAGATTGCAACCAAAAGGATACTCTATACGAAGGATCATGTGCTATGACTATCGGAGATGATGCTTCGACTAGCCAGCTATGCATGCTGACTAGGGTGGGGACCTAGATGCATGTAGATCCGCCTCAGGCTATAACCCATGCTAGATGATATCGCATGGAGTTGCAGCATAAGTGTTGCACAATCGTATTAGACCGCTCCATCGATAATGGAAGCGAAGCACGATTTCCTGTTCTGTCACCGGACAGAAACATGTTTGGATAAGAAGGTTTCTGATAAGCTTATGGGCTGTCAACCAACCTGTAGTGATAGCGTACGGCTACAGCACTTTGATAAGGCCAAACATATAGAAAGAGGTACTGGTTTCACAAAAGGTGAACTAACTACCTGAAGAGTAATCTTGGAGTAGGTCGACTACGGGCCAATAATGTAGGCACCTCCCATTCCTAAACCACATAAGAGTCGTCTTTGTGGATTGTTTTAGAAAATTGGGACTCGGTATTCGATCACTAGAGATATGATTGATGAGCATATGAGACATTGATAATTGGATTTTAATTGGATTTGTTATGCTACATGTTGTTTACATATCCTGTACTAGCATAGAACATGTCGCGCGGACACTAGGTTGACTCTCTCACACGAGCAACCGCCTTTACAATATCCTGGATTGCCTAGGTGAGTAGAAGATGAGACAGAATCCCGACAAGCGCTAGAAGCCTATGATATGATGACTCCTGTCATATGAGGCGCGTGGCCTATGACAAGAGCTGGACATCAATCAATAGTGCAAGACCCTGTCAGACGGATTTATTTGTCGCATTGGAATAAGTTCCAAGGTGAGATTGGATTATGGCCATTCGAGCATGGTTACTACCCCGAACCATGTATAGTCTGCATAGAGAAAGCCAGATGAGAGAACTGATTTCGATTGCATATGTGCAACGCTCAGTACTCGTGTTAATAGTCATATGGGCTGTTGGACTTACATCTGTATAGTGGTCCCTATGGGATAGGACATGTGCTCTGATAGAGTCTAAACACTATGGCGCACATCTTATGAGATAACGCGTGCTTATGAGTGACATGAGGTGGCGAGTAGAACTAGTCCCTGAGTTTCCTCGCCGTGTGAGCCTCGTTGATCATATAAGAATGATTGACACTGTATACCCTTAGTACTTTCATCCATGTCGGGGAGAGACGGTTCGGTGGTGCTACTTTAGCGTGACACCTCACGGCTATGAATGATTCGGCCTACCAGGACATTGCTAGGAAAGCAGCTGACTCCGAATCAAAGCGACAATGGATAGAAAGGAAGATTTTAATTGCATCGCTCTTTATCATGTTCATTGGGCCCACCTACAAGATCTTATGGGATCTCCTTTATTATGAATATAATAAAGGAGATATAGACTCATTGACGCACGACCTTCGGGACAAGGTAGGTGCTCATGGTCTATGAGATGGCAATAGACAGAATCTGGGGAATACGAGAGATATAAATATGTATTGCATTATTTCTTGAGGGTTGAGTGCGCCTGCTGCTAGCTCGTCTCGTATGAGTTTAGAGTATGGATCTCCCGAAATGCAGGTTCTCTCACAGTCACACACCATGGCCACATAACACTTTGGCAGATGATAATAGTTGGAGATTGAGGGAGACTAGAACTACTGTATTTGTGCAACCCCACTGTGCGAGTGGGAGATGTTAGCATTATGTGCTCCCATGTGGGGTGCACAATGCAATTATCCTAAACTTATGGGTTTAGGTGAGACAAGCTCAAACCTTATGGGGTTAGTAGCAAGGACATCAACCCTAGGGGGTGACGTTGCAATTGGGTATAAGTCTGTCTATATAAGGAGACAGCCTCCTAGATTATTATATGTGCTAGAGACATAATAATACACAATACTGTAGAGATCATGTGCTGATCATAATACAGTAAACCCTAGACTCTCTCTTCAACTAGCCTCCATTGGGTGGAACTTGGTGTGGATCAGAGCTCTCGTCCTAGAGATTCGAGCCAGATTGTGGGAGCAAGAAGAGCACGTGAAAGCAAGCATCCTACGATCATCCGTTGTGCATAGGAGCTAAGGAAGACAAGGTAAACACATGAATCTTCCGCTATAATTCATGTTGTAGATCTGTATGTGATAGATCTTGTACGTCCTTCAATCACGACCAGATTCAATGGATCTAAAGGCCCCTGTAATTTTATGTTTCTAAATGCATTCAATTAATGGTAATCAAGCATTTTGGAGTACCTATTTTAGGTCGTTGAGAATTGTTGTTAGTGCCACACTTGGAGGTAACACTAAATAGGATGTGTGGTTAATAGTTGACTGCTGTCGAGAATCGTAATTTCTCCCACTTTTGCATCACTGGAGTTTTATATGTGGAACCGTATGGATTCTTACATTATTTCAAAGTCAGGTTCTGATTATATGTGGAACCGGAACCGTATGGATTCTTACATTATTTCAAAGTCAGGTTCTGATTACTGATCAGTCTCAATTTATCGACACCCCCGTCATGTGAGTTCAGTATGTGCCTAATAAGAGGCTAATAAGTTTCTGCATTACTGTCCTCATTACATATTGGTTTTGCTCAGGAACCCAATGAGTTTCTGCATTAATGTATAGCCTGTGCCTGCAGGCAAATGATTGCAAGCCGAAGTGCTAGGACATGTATACCCCACACATCTGATGTGGGATCAAATCGTAGAGAATTAAAAGATTCCAAGGAACAAGCTAGCTAAAGACAACAACAATTAAACACTGTCACAACATATCGAGAGGTTTTCTTCCAATTCTTTCAATTATTTATGATTTTTGTTCAGTTGGTAGAGTTGTAATGTTTTCAAAATATTAAGTCAATGTCTAGGCTGCAGCTGAGAGCTCCATCGCGGACCAAATAGCTATTTTATTATTTCCCTCCACAGGAAATTTACCTACTTCTCAGGCATATAAATACCTCTCTACTTATTCCATTCTCCATCACACAAAACAAATACATCCCAATCTTTTCTTACAGTATCACATCTTTAGCGTATAAATCTAGCAATGGCTGTCGTCAATCACGAAGCGGAGGTCACTTCCTCAATCCCTCCAGCAAAGTTATTTGACGCTTTTGTCGTCCGCGACATCGCTCCGATAGTCCTCCCACAGATCATCAAGAGTGTCGAAACTGTACAAGGAGATGGAGGCCCTGGAACCATCAAGGTTACTAATTTTAATGAAGGTAGACATATTTCATCTCATCATTTTATATGGAATCATGTCCGGAACAAGGATGATTCAAGTTTTTGCAGAAACTGCAAAATGTAAAAAATCGTTGTTTGTCTAGAATCTGGATTCTTTCAGTTCATTCTTTGGTAAATATCTTGTTGGAACTTCAACCGTTTCCTCTCCTTTTGGTTTGCAGGATTTATAAAGCATCGGGTTGATGGAGTAGACAAAGACAACTTCGTCTACAGTTACTCCTTAATTGATGGTGTTGCTGTGACGGATAGAGTTGAGTCAATCTCTTTCGTTGTCAAGTTCTCGGCGTCAGCTGACGGCGGATCCATTGTCAAAATCACCACCACATACCACCCCAAAGGTGATGCCCAGATCACTCCAGAGGAAGCAAGTGATGGAACCGGAAAGGTTGCCGGGGTAATCCAAGCTGTTGGAGGTTACCTTGCCGCAAACCCTGATGCCTAAACTTTTATCAATTACTATGTCATATCTCGGCAAAATGGGTCCAAGTTTTTTGTGTTCTGTTGATGTTCGGCTGTCTCTTTTACTTCTGCCATCAGATGGCTGTTGAAAGTTTGTAATGCATGTTCAAGTGTTGTCCTAGTTTTCAGTAAAATATTTTACCTTTTGGTTTCTCTACAATTCAATGAGATATGAGCAAGTTGAAGAACAAGTCATGCTAGGTTTTAATTTCATAATATTTCTTCTTTTATCACGACAAGATTTGTGATTCATCCTTAAAAAACATTGTACATGTTACTACGGGAATTGAGCAAGAACGAATAAACGACAATCAAGAACAAGACAAAATATTAGCGTGGTTCACTACTCTCAATTGCTAGCTACCTTTAGAGCAAAATGCACCCTTTGTTATTAAGAGAAACCACACACAATACACCACACTCGGTGCACACACGCACACCAAGTTATGTCAAGCTTATACTCTTTATGTAGACCCTAATAACCTCACTTGTGCCCAAAGGAACCCGAGGAAACCTTCCTAAACGAACTTGGAAACAAATCAAACCGCCCCAGCCAAACTCCCCTGCTCGTGCGAGCATTGTCGCACGAGAAGGTCCTTCCTCGTGCGAGCTATGGACGTTCCGAATGCGGCGATTTTCGCTCCCTCTTGCTTCCTCGCCTTGGTGCTTTGCCGGAACTCGCTAGTTGAGTTATCCCAAAAAAATTCCACCTTAACTCAAATCAACCTAGCAACCTGAATCTTCGTTGAGTCTTGGTTACTTAGATTTAAGACACAACTCCACCTTGCGTTGAATCCTCTCAACTACTCGCACCGGACCCTGAAGTTTCTCCCCTAAAAAACAAAGTGTGATGATCTTATCACAAAGAATGATCTTCCTGAACCAGATGTTCACATCAGTATGCGAAATTAACTAGATGCGCCAAAACGTTAGTCCAACTCCCATGTGTCCCTGCAACGAATGCACCCCTAGTTGCTTCAACTCCCACATAGTTCATGAAACGAATACACCGGATGTTGCTCCAACTCCCACCGAGTTCTTGCAACAGTGCACCAAATTTGCTCAAATTCCCATTGAATTCATGCAATAACGCGCCACCACAAGATGTTCTGCACCTATATGCAGAATTCCATGCGCCCAACGACCAGATGCAGGCTACAAATGTGTGCCACATGCCCCTCGTCAGAGGCCCACATTGCTCCATACTAGAATCCCAAATGATAGGTGTATCCGCGCCCCCTTTTGCATAGGCCAATGGAAACTAACGACCTTGCTGCTTCAACAAAGCACACATCTTGATTCACCATCAGTTTTCTAGGTGAACTTCTCGATCTTGATCATCCCCCAAAGATAATTCTTCGTGAAACTCGAAACACTAACTCCGTTGCTCCACCCGAATCATTGAAACCGTAGCTTCTTGAATTCCACCAAACGTGAAAACTTAGTTGAAAGCTCCACCCCGGTCGTGACCACGCTCTGATACCAGTTTTTTTATTGCGGGAATCGAGCAAGAACGAATAAACGATAATCAAGATCAAAACACAATTTTAACGTTGTTCACAAGCCTCAATTGCTAGCTAACTCCACGACAAAATACAAACTAAGTATATTGAGATAAACTACGCGGAATACTTCACTCATGGTGTGTACATACACAAACGAAGGTTTGTCACGTCTATACCCTTTTTTAGACCCTGATAACCTGACTTGTGCCTAAAGAAAACCAAGGAAACCTTCCTAACAAACTTGGAAACAAATCGAACCGCCCCAGCCAAACTTGCCACCCTAGATATCCTGGTCGTGCGAATACTGTCCTACTCGTGAGAGCAGGTCCTTCATTGTGCAAGCTCTGGATCTTCCCAATGAGGAGATCTTCGTTCCTTCTTCATTCCTCGCCTTGTTGCTTTGCCTGAAATCTCTAGTTGAGTTTAGTTATCCCAGCAGTATGAGGTACAGTTGGCCTTGGCCTAGTCAGTATTCTTCGACAAACTTTGTTTAGAAATCAAAATCACAAGATTTCGGTTTCTGAACAAACATCTTGATAGATGAATTGGCTTGGAGGTTCATATAACTTTTTTTTTCAATTCAACTGAATTTCAATTAAATGAGAAGTATATTACCGAAGTTGAGTTTTATCTAATCAGAACTAACTTCCATGAACGGAGTCTTTATCTGATGTCCACCAAGGCACCAACAACGGAGTCTTTGACTCATGGATCAATTTCCATTTCATGCCATGATGTTTATTAAGATAAAACTTTTAGAAAGCTTAAAACAAAAATGAGGAACTTAGACTAATGATACAGAAAGATACAAAGTTCGGTGTGGTCATTAATTCCTGAAAAGCCTTATCCAAGTGCCCCTTGCTCAGAATGAAGACAACCAATCTGTCAGGAATGTGAGAAATGCTTGGTCAAATGTGATCCCCACTATATCCTTCCAGTTTCCTACAAGTATATACAAAACTTAGAGACAAGTCCCTTTCAACTCCATCTCCCAAACCCCTGATAAGCCTAGATGGATTGCCGAAAAGTCTGACATGTTCTCTACTTCATTTTGTATTCAGATCATCAACAACACCCTCACCCCTGGAAGGAAATGGGATATGATTTAGAACTTGTTTATTCCTCCTGAAAGTACCTTCTTTGCCTGCTCCTCTTCCTCCAAAAACGTCGTACAAATGAAGCCGCAACCACATTACTCAATCACCCCCAACTAGTGTCATGTTTGTGGACTTACTGTGGTATCCCTACAACATCTCTTCAGAATCTACAATATGTTGGGAAATTTCGGGACTCTGCTTGACCCCTACCCCTTTTTCTGCCTAAATCCTCAGCTACTTTCTCTGGATGGTTTCTTGAAAATGGCTTTCCTTGTCCTCCCTTGAAGAGCCACTGGCAAATACTTCATTTTTTGCCTGTTGGTATGTTTGGAAAAAGGGAAATAGCCTTGTCTTTGGGAATTATACCTCTTTTTGTGTAGACTCTTTCCTTTCTAGCAGAATGAAGCAGGATGTTAGCAATAGACTCTTCTACACAGATAACCTATAGTACTAAGATGAATCAATCTCATAGTAGTTTGAATTAGACCAAACCCTGAGAAGGCAGGGTAAAGCTTAATATTGATGGTGCTTGGAAGCTCTCCAGAAAAGGCATTAGAGGAATTATTAGGTACATGGAAGCAAATTGGACTGTCGGTTTCTGCTGCAGCGCAGTTACCGTTAGCCCCCTCATTACTGAAACCCTTGACCTCCTTGCTGGTATCACCGTGATCAAAGATCTCGGCTTGCAGAATATCATTGCTTATTCTGATTGCTTGGATCTTGTTAAGATTTTCCATTGAAACTATAATCATATTGATGAAATCTTTGTTAGGGGTTCCTTAAATCAAAAAACGAAGGCTCGACGATTTAAGTCGAGGAAGACAAGGCCGCAACTTTCTGAATGTAGCAGGAATTCGCGCGAACTGAATAGTTTTTGCACCAACAGAAGTGTGTTCGCACGAACACCAACATGTTCGCACCAACATGTTATGGGCTGCTAACGGTTGGGTTGTTTCCTTGTCGCTTTGGAGCCGCTTCTAGGTCTATATAAGGACTAGTTTGTGGGATAGACTTATGTCATAATGTGTGGATGTATTGATATTTGTTTATCACATAAATGAAGAAGTCTTTCTCGCCGCGGAGGTAGCTCCGTGGGAAGATGATCATCATCAACAATGGTGCGTGGGCGTCCAAAAAGTTATGATGATGCGAGATCTGCAAAGGCAGAACCAGTATATGTAGAGGCAGATTGCGAACTTAACCCCGCAATTAGCGGTGCGGGGTTTGCAACGAGTAGTTGCATATCAAATTTGATGCTTAGAGGCATTGTAATTTAAGTATGGAAAGGCTTTTGGTCGTGAATCGCAACCCGCATTTAAGATTCAGTATAACCGCAATTTTTTGTGGTGGGAAAGAGCGTTAGGGAGGAGCGAGTTGAAGAACGATCTTCCTTATAATTTGGGTATGTCACAATCGGGTAGCTTTTGTAATTTTATGTACGATGAAAGATAATTAAGTTTTGAGTAGGTCGAATATACTTGATGTAATGAAATCTTTGATGAGGGTGTATCTTCGTCATATGAGCGTGATGTGGGTTGGACAAAGCCTCCAATTTATGAAGATTGTGGAGAAGAAGATGGAGCTTTTCTTGTGGAGGATTGTGAGTAGAGTTCACAATTTCCTTTTCTTCATGAGGTCATTTCATATTCTTGTCCGTTAATTTATCCATCAAGTACTTTTATTGAAGACTAAGTTTCATTTGAAGAGGAAGAGGCAAAAAATTGATTAAATAGATCCTTAATTTCTTCAATCAAGCCACCATTGTTCTATTGTGATTCATTCTCGATGGAGCGTTTTGTTCAAGTGCCTTAGCTGAACTCGAGGACGAGTTCTTTTGAAGAAGGGATGACTGATGCAGAAAAAAACGGAGAATTGATTCGTCAAATTTAGAAAGTGCTGACAGTTACATATTTTACTTGTCGGAGAATTGATTCGAGGACGAGTTCTTAAGGATGGCTCAACAATGCCTTTGATCGAAACATAAATGATGTATCTTATGAGCATGATTTGTTATAGCAAGATACTTGTCGTTGTAGTGTCTTTTTTGTGTCCATGTTCCTCTACATTGTTGGTCGACCCGATAGTACGAAACTCATACTTAGAGACCTTAGGACCCTTCTTCCTTTTCAACCCGTCTGGCATATCGGATGATTACCAATACCAGACCGGTCACCAGTCACCCAATATGTTGTTCGCTTGTTTGGTATGATCCTTCGATTCCCTGCGCATTAGAAATTGCATCCTGGCACCGTGCATATAGGCAACATGTTCTCTCTGGGGAGTTGTTGTTTACACTTCAAGGACGAAGCATTGTTTTAAGGGGTAGGTGATGTAATACCCCTATTTCTGTTAATAGGGTATTTGCATTATTTTTCTTAAAGTTTGGGGTTTATAGTATTCTTTTCTAACTAGGGGGTGTGTACTTGTAGTCTCCTAAACTTATTTGGGGGGTGTAAAAGTGTATTTTCTCAAACTTGAGTAAACCCACCTGTACATCTCTCTCTCTCTCTCTCTCTCTCTCTCTCTCTCACTCTAACAGATCGGAGAACAAATCTCCACAACTCCCTCAATGTTCACCATCCTCTTCACCCACGAAATTTATCACGTTCTCCCCTCAACTCCACTCCTCTCAATGTATATCAACCCACCAACTCCTCTCTTCTTCACCTCAATCTCACACCCTCTGTTTTCAGAAGCAAGCAAACCCAGTGCCCCTGTTTTCAGAAATCGCCGCCAGACAACACCACCGCTTCTGCCCCCTGCTCAATCTCCGGTTGAGATAACTAGGATACCTCGAAACTCAAAGAAATAAACCATTTGGCCATGGAGGTTGCGAGTTATCCCTACTGCCATGTCGATCACTGCGCTTATCATAACAACGTTGACCTCATGGAGGAGTGGATAGTTCATGTGCTTCAACATCACGAGAAGGCTTTGAAAGATGTAGGTATTTTTCACACAGTACGTACAACCAACAGGTACAAAATTACCCCGGATGCGAACATGATAGACACTCTCCATTTTGCTGAGTACAAGGCTACATCTACTCTGGAAAATGTGTATGTCTTGATGGAACTGCCTGTACAGGGCTTCATGGATCCCCTCGATGCCTTGAAATCCCCCGAGGAACTCACTATTTCTGTGTCATGTCAGAGTCGATGCAAAATATGTGCACTATGTTACTAGATGGAGTGGGGGCACCCTATCGAATTAGACCTAATATGTGACTTCCTCCCCCCAAGAACACTTCTAAGAGATGGGTCATGTACTTACACATGATTTATGCAACAAAGGAGGCGCAAAGTGCCTGGGAAAACGATGGCATCCCAAGCTATGCAGTGGGGACCAGATTTGATGATACCCTCTACGCATTCATATGTGCCTGGCTGTACATACTTGTAATGGATGGCAGTCCGCACAACGGTGTTTTTACCCATGTTCTTTCCTTAACCGTTCATTTATGTTTCCATCAAAGGCTTGCTCTTGCACCCTTGTTCCTGGGTACCTTGTATACAAGATTGGATCAAATAGTCACATGTTCTGACCAATTTCGGGGAAGATACAACATCCTTTCCTGTGTCAATCTTGTTTTCTTAAACATAATTTCTCAATCTCGGGGAAGATACATCATTTATGTTTCGATCAAAGGCTTTTTCACCCTTGTTCCTATGAAAGATGACACATGTTTTCTCTTGTCCTTGCGGTTTCCAATGAATGGGACACTATTAAAAGTCTCGCCATTGAGCAAAACGCACGTGGAAATGGTATGGCACCAAAGGATCGCGACGAGGGTTTGCTTTGTTTTGGGACCTTGAAAGCGCATATGTTTATAGACTTAAGGGAGGAGAATCCCTAGACCAGTTCAACTGCATTTCTGCTATACCAATTAAAATTCGTTCGTTATCAACAAGAACACCATAACCCCACTAGGCGGAATTAGGGTTCATACATGCGTCCTAGCTAGTTGATGTAGGTCTGAATCACTCCGAATCTTCTCCCATATTCCTGAAGTTCCTCCTGGACGCAAGGGTGGGCTTGCAGCTTCCAGAATCCTTCTTGGCCTCCAGACGTATTGCTCTCACTCTCGAAATCCTAGATTTCAGTGTGTATCTGAAGCATACGAATTCGGAAGTCTGAGGAAACTTATATAGGCTACGGGAGGGACCTGGAAGAGAAAATACGAATCAGGCTCCTAACTCTATAAGGACTTCTGGTTCCACCCGAACCTAGCCCAAATAAATTTAATAACAGTTAGTACCACTAAATAACTGTTATTGCACTCATGTCCGTATTCTCAAAAATAATATTCCGAGCTCCTGTTATTAAATACTTATTATCTTCCCATGTTAAGATTACAAATATCCGTCGATTAAATTAGTTACTGACTATTTCATTTAATCAACCTCTTCCCAAATCCTTGATCCTTGCCACTTAACTTATTTGATATGTCCAGATTACCAAGTAATCGACCTGCAGGGTTTGACACAATCAAAAATTATAAGTTTCATCAAGGGGATATCATCAATCCCATAATCGGGATATGGATTCATTCGATATATAAATTTACACCATGGACTTAATAGTATCACCCAACTCATCGAGGTTATTGACTCCATGGGAATCTCACTCAGTTGACTTGTCAAAGCAATAACTACTAAATGCATGTGCACGCTGACTATCGAAGGATTAAGAGCATAAGTAATCATAATAACCATGAGACATAGCTTGTCTTGTTATGTCAGTACAAAGACAATGATCTCATTTTGGTCATGTTCAATATAAACAAAGTATACTAGCACATTAAGATGAAATTATAGTATGAACTATACCGTTTCCTTTAGCCAAGACAGACCTGCTAAAACAATGTGCCAAAATCGTTCCGATGGTTTCTGTAATTCCATCTAGATTGTGAACTCATAATTTTCATTCCACAAGAACCGAAGATAAAATCTTGGGTAAAAGACATTTTCCACCCTCTAATTATGGACAAAAGACATTTTGCTCCCTGATTTATGGGAAAAGACATTTTGCACCCTTGTCAGAGTTAAAAACTAACAGTAGACTAACGGATGGTTGCAAAGACAAAAATACCCCTGAAATGTTGAAAAAATACCCCGGTATAAAAGCCCTCTCCTTCCATTACCTCCTCATTTCCAACCCTAATCTATTTCTTCCCCTCTCTCTCTTCCGCGTCTCTTTTTCTCCAGCCCCCATCACAACCCTCTCCCAGATCTACTCACCGAAAAGCTAAAAGATTCAACTCACCGGCGTCACTCGCGAAAAGCTGCAGCATCCCCCCTCAGGTCGGCTCTGGAAGCAGCGGACCGTCGGGAGAGGTGAAGATGCCGTGTCAACTCCGACTCCTCGCCGGCTGAATCCGTGGGTCTCCGACGAGAAATCAGGGTTACCGGAGGAGGAGCTGAATCGGTGGGTCTCCGACTCCTCGCCGGCTGCGAATTCGCCGCTTCCGTAGACTTGTGGGGATGCGTCGTCGGTGACCAAAGGGACCGTTGATTCGCCTTCAGGGAGGTCGAAATCGTTGTAGCCCTGGGGCGGCACGCCGGGGTCATAGCCGCCGTCGTCGCCGAGTTGTTGCGGGGTTGCCTGAATTTCGCCATTTTCTCAGCTCTTCTCTCTCTCGTTCTCTTTCTGCTCTTCTCACTCTCTGTGTATGAAATTCGTTAGTGTCTGTTTAGATGGGAAGAAACCACCCCTGTCACAGAGTCTCAGGTCTCTTTCTCTTTCTGTCTCCGTCAAATACCACACTATTTTCAATTTTGTCATGGTTGGTTGGAGTTTCTGTATGTTCTCTTCTGTGATTTTGATTCAGGTTTCTGATTGGGATTCCACAGGTTGCTTTTGAGCATTATAAAACCTAATTGTTATGTGCTTATGGTTCTCTTCTTAACTTATGCTGAATTGGTCTTTTTTTGCATTGACCTGCCAAAAAGATTGACAGTTACTGTACATCCTAATTTTCTTTTGATACATAAATCCCAATTTCAACTACTACAAAATCTGATTTCTGAATTTCCTAACACAGCCCAGTTAGATTGTTTCAGGGGACAAAACCCAGTTTGATGATCGTTTTGGGTGTATTATTAGCTGCATAAATGCGTACAAAAGAGCATCATACTGTGTCAAGACCAATTGGGTGTGGGTGTCAGTGGCGGTATTGGTGGGGATTTGGTGATAGTGGAGGTTGTGCTCAAGAACATAATGAAACACTATAATAGGCAAAATTGCACCAGTGGTACCCATTTTTTGATTTTTGTTACAGTTTTATATCCACATTTTCAATTTCGACGTTGACAGTACCTATATTTTAATTTTGTTGCATTGGCGGTACTCTTTGCTACTGGAATGACCATTATGCCCTTAAAATTTCTCAAGTTCTTTATTATGCTTTATTCCAATAATAATAAGTGTTAAATGCATTTATCTCCATAGTATATTACACTTAATATTAAAACAAAAATAAGTCTAAATCTGGTTTCGTGTGGGGAGATGAAAACCCTAATTGGATTGAATTGCTCTTCATTCTTCCAAAGACCCGATCTTTAAATACACACCGCCAACAAACACTCAATTGATTTGACTTATGAGAGCAAAATCGTCCCGAGGGCTAGCTTCATACCCAAATTAGTTCAACATTTCGATTTCTTGTATTCAAGATATAATCAAGCCATGACCAAAATCGACGCCATCCATCGATTCCTCCTACCCCGCTTCACTCCCCCGTCATCCCGTCCGCCGCCGTCACACTCCCAAACACCAACGCAACAGCACCTCCCTCCGCGATGACATTGAAGACTCTCCCCGGGAAACCCAAGACGACACAACCAACTCCTCCACCAGCAGCGTCGTCACCATAGCCCTGGCCTTCGCGCCGCCAAGCTCTTCTCAAATATAAAGACGGGTGATCGACCATATCCTCCTTCACACTTTTCAGATTCACCCGCGAAGCCCTCGTCAAATTCAAATGCACATAGAATTAATTGTCCTCTCAAAATCAAAGACACGAGAGAGCAGAGATGGAGAGGGGTTACCCTCTTCTTCTCCTCTTCTTCCATTCTCGTCTCCGTTCTCCCCTTTTGTTTTTTTTGGAAACCCCTCCCCCCCTTTGTTCTCAATCTTCTTCGTCTTCTTCTATCCTGATTTAACTTCTTTGCTTCCTTCTGTTCTGATTTTTATTTTGTTTTAATATTTAGTGTAATATTATGGAGATAACTGTGATTAACAATTAATATTATTGAGATTAATTGCATTTCAAAAAAAATTATTGAGATTTATCATAATAATGATTAATCATAATAATTTCCTCAAAAAAAAAAGAGATTAATCATAATAAAAATTAACTAGTCGGAGAATTAGTGAAATTTTAAGGGCATAATGGTCATTTCGCTGGCTATGAGTACTGTCAATGCAATAAAATCAATATATGGGTACTGTCAATGTTGAAACTGAAAATATGGGTATGAAACTGTAACAAAAGTCAAAAAATGGGTACTACCGGTGCAATTTTGCCCACTATAATAAGCAAAAAAAAATGGTGGTATTTGTCTACAATCAGTAAGGGTAAAATGGTCACAAAAAGTCAATTTGCACCCTTCCACTAACGTATTGTAACAGAAGGGTGGTATCTGTCCACCCTACATCCGTTAACAAGGGTGCAAAATGTCTTTTTACATAAATCAGGGGCAAAATGTATTTTCTCCATAGTTCGAGGGTGGAAAATGTCTTTTACCCTAAAATCTTTTGTTTGTAAGCTAGACTCTACACACCAGATATTCTACTATGTGGAATAATATACAACTATGCACAATAATATATAATGCAAAAACATTGCCCAAAGTCATTCTCATAAATATAAATTCATATACTCCAATACAAAAAGGATGGCTTTTAGTATTAAATTCAACAATCTCCCACTAAGACTTGCAGCCATGCAGCAACACACCTCAAATCCATTCCCACTAAGACTTGCAGCCATGCAGCCATTCTCTAATCAAATGATACTTACGCTCTATGTGTTTTCCTTTCTTGTGAGCTCTTGGTTCCATTGAGTTTGCAACCGCGCCACTGTTATCGAAATAAACCATCATAGTTGATAGTAAAAAAAAAAAAGACGAACCGAGAATAGAAGACAACACTCCTATATATAGGGGTCTTAGAGTAGTAGTTACAAGGAGTTATATAACTGTATGCGACGGTTACATAATTGCCGTGCACGTGTGTAGTCGACCACATATATAGGCGTGTGATTAGCAAGTCTCTTAGATAATTGACAAGGGCCGCATGCGAGTGTAATCGTCACTTACGTGCGACGAGCCTTACTCTGACCTCCAAACCACTTAGACCCCTTTGACTCCCAACGTGCGACGAGCCTAACTCTAGCCTCCAAGCCACTTAGACCCCTTGACTCCCGAATGATTAAAACGCAAGGGTGACCCTGTCGTCTTACAACCCCCGTATGGATAAGTGCGAATATAGAGATAAGTATATAGTTGAGTACCATAAGACTTCACCAGTGACGACCACGTGGAGGATAGTTGTTGTACCTGGAATGCACTATTTTGTTATGGGAGAATAAACTAGCACAACAAATGTGACATTTGGAATAGGTTACTCCTTCTATGTTCTAGAGACCAAACACTTCATTAGAAAAAGAAAAAAAAAATTAAGATAAATCTTACACTTTATTAAAAAAAAAAATTACGATAGATCTTCTTATGTGGAGTCGTGCCCTCGGAGCATGGGTTATGCACTTAAATCTTCTTCTTTGGGTGCACGGGTTGTGCGCTAGTTTGGAAAGGAGAAGAAATTCACCTTCCCACGCTGAATCTAGTCTATTAAATATGTTACTCATCTATCATCCGGCCAATCTCGTGCGTTAGTTTGGAAAGGAGAAGAATTTCAGCTTCCCACGCTGAATCTCGTCCATTGAATATGTTACTCATCTATCATCCGGCCAATCTCGTCCATTGAATATGTTACTTATCTATCATCCGGCCAAGGCCAGACAGTATATATATAAATCTGTTGCTTTCAGTCAATACATAACGTGTTTTATTTGCAAAAATACATTAACGTGTTTGGGATAGAGAGAGAGAGAGATAACGCAAGCACAATTGCCTTCGAAACCCTAAAACACAGAAGAACAGATGGCGTATGAAGACGGCCCAGGGGTGGTTTCAGTGGAGACTAAGAAGAACCATGTGGATTGGTGTTTGTATTGGGAGGAAGTGATTACTCATCATAATTCAACTGGGGTAGATACTACTGATTATGGTTCGGATGATTACAATCCTTGTGCTCCTTATGACGATGATGATTTTGAAGAACCACCCAGGGTGGACGGAGATGGTGACGCTGTCGACATGTCTCCTCATGCGCTGCAGGAGTATCATCAAGGGATCTTAGATTTCCACTCCGCACTTCGTAAACGAGATTTCGCCGCCGCCAAACGCAGTCTCTTACGTCTCGAGGTAAAACAATAACAAACATCCTAATTGTGTTAATAATCTTGAGATACCATGAATCCTTCTTTTTTTCGCTGGATCTATTGATTGCATGCGTTCCCAATTGACTTCTGGCTGAAAACTTTGTACTAGGGATGGACAAAACTATTACAACTATCATCCTTTGCCAAAATTGGCTCCAACAGAGAGCTAATTTTTAGCAAATCAACTCTAATTCTCTATCAATTAGTTTAACAAAATTATCAACTAGACTATTAGCCAGTCTAGGAATCCAATAGAACTTTGCTCCACTAGAAGTTTAACAAAATTATCAACTATACTATTAGCCAGTCTAGGAATCCAATAGAACTTCGCTCCACTAGAGGCAGCCAAGTACTTGGCAGACTATGCACTCTCCAAGCTCCACAGAACTTCACCATTTAGGTCTTCCTATCCTTCAATAATGATAGGAGGCAAGCCACCCCATTGACCCAGATCACTACCATCCTTCTGGCTGAATTCGTCAATGACCTATGTGATTGTGCTGCTGCATCTATTCAGTCATCAATCAATCAATCACAATGTGTTCTTGTGGTGATTGTGCTGCTGTCCCTTTTTAGTTCCATAGCCTTCTTTTTTTTACTCATCATCTTAAATTGACACCAACAATTACCATGTCATTTTCTCTTTTGCAGGCCTTGGAAAGAGACCACGGGAGTACTCTACCCAGGTGTTATAAGGACGACTTAGCACGTAACTTCCTTTTCTTGATCTCCATTAGAAGATTATTATTTATATTACGGTCTGTTCCTTGGTGAAATTATTAACTTCACTGATTACATTTCTTCTGATTGTCATCAATTTTCAGGGGAGATAACCCAGTCCTCCGTGATTCTGAGCGTGTTCGAAGTTGACCCAGTCACATTCACAAGGAATTTCCGTCAACAAAGGAACTATACTATGATGACGTTGATGATAGCAGGCCAGACAACTATTGTGCAATTTACTATCATGCGTCTCAACCTTGTCAAGGTCCTCCTGGATCATCACAAGGGGGATTCTGGTCTCCATAATGAGATAGAATCACTTGTAGAGCTTGCCGATGTAGACGGTGACCGATTTGAGAAGGAGCCTATTTTTAGCCAACTGTTTACAGCGAGTGACGTCTTTAACTTTCTGCTCCCACAGTCAAACAGGTAAAGCATGCAATTGAGTCATGACATTCGTATCAGTTTCTTTTCATGTTGACGTTTTCTATTTGTCAGTTTTAAATAATGTAGATAATCAAAATTCTTGAGCGTGAAAGATATGGAAAGCGATCCCCAACCGTTCTCGAATATGTTCTAGTATTTACCTAGTGGCTCTGTGAAGATCATCTGTGAAACAAGGACTAGCTAAAGTGCTCTTCTGAACTGCCACATTATATATCTTCCCTTCAGTTGATGTCCTTGAATTTTCAAGGCCGTTGATTTTTGCTGCACGTTCTGCTGATTATGATTTCTTATGATCGACCTTGCTTTTCTCTGTTGTAATGTGACCCGTGGCCACAATAATCACCCCTTCCCCGAGCTGCTTCATTCCCCCCCCCCCCCCCCCCCTGGAGGACATCATTTGAAAAGCTCTCTTAGCAACCAACAATCTGAGATTTATGTGTCGTGAGGCTAGGGTTCTTGTTTGTTTAGGACTAGTGAATCACCCATGCCCTCAGGGCACTACCACTTTAGAAGGGCGAGACAATTTTAGGAGACTGATGACATCGCGATATATGATATCAAAATCATATCAGTGAACTAACTTGCAAATAGAAAAACACCAAAATAAACACCATATCAGTGACTGTTTTTAAATGGGTAAATTATCTTGTAAAAAAGTCCCTCCCCCCAAAAAAAATAAAATAAAATATATAAAAATAAAAATTGACAATGTGCATAAAAGTCCATATAAATTTATAAGTGCTGATCACTGGTATGATTCAAATAAATTTATCAGCCGCTCATGACATGGCTTATGTGCTACTGACTGCTACATCAGCGCTATATTACTTAAATTTAAATAAATTTATATTCGTTAATTTAGAAGTCACTTCCATCATATCAACTTCTAAAATATATACGAAGCAAATGTTTGGCAGATTTACCGCCACCTTCGTCTCAACGACTATGTACCGAGGGCACTGCCCCAACTGAGAGCGTTATAAACAACATCCAGCCAAACCCAAGATCTAACTAAAGAAAACTCCAAAAAAATAGTTACATGCTCTAAACCACACTTCAAAACATGATTCGCTATTTTTCTAGAGAAACTGATGATCTAATGTTCTCATTCTTGATTAAGTTGGACAGTTCTGGTTAAAAACTCTCAAATGTCTGACCTTCCAATAACCTGGACAACAAAATGGAATAAGATCAATTAGAAACCATTAATAACCTGTAATAAATGGCATCTCACAGTAGGCTAAAAACATCAAACTTCAAAAATTCAATGCTATAGCTGAAACCTGAAGGATTCTGATGAGATAGGAGAAAATAGAAGGAAGAGGAGAAAGAAATGTTGCTGGATTCAATGCACTTGTGATTGAACAAAGACACTACAATGACCTAAACATACTCCAAGGGAGTGGTCACAGAACACCCGAAAGAAGAGAAAACTCATTACTAAGCAAAATACAGCCCATCTAAAACGTTTACCAGAACTTAATAAAACTCTTGGTTTGAATCTTGGTCAGAAAGGAAAAAAGAAAAAATATTTGAAATCTTATTCCCAACTCTCCAAACTGCCATATTCATCTGATGGAGAAATAGATTTGTCAGATTTCTAGTTAAGTGGTATACTATAGTTTAATTCGTATGAAATGTCCCCATTTTCTACTTATATAAACCTGCTAGTTAAGTGGTATACTATAGTTTAATTCGTATGAAATGTCCCCATTTTCTGCTTATATAAACCTGCATCTTTGTCAGGTTTAGGTAGACAAATGAAATCATACTCCATCAAACTCCTCAAGGAACATTGTAAACTCTCAATCAACTCACATGTAGCTCACATATGAGAAATTATGCTCTCTGTAGCACAAATGTCGAACAGGGGTTTGCAATATGTATTAGCTAAACATAATAAACCCCAAGAAACTAAGAGATGTGAAAGCGAGAATCATAACTTCTAGATGTCAATACTATTTATTCACTACACCATATACCAGAGGATAGATGGATGAGTTATACCTACAAACTCAATCAAGCCAATAGAGAAAGGCAAGCAACTGATATCTACTGATTACTTTTAGTTTCTGGATCTGGACTTCAGTCGAACATTCCCCTTTCGTCTATCGGCCGACCTAATACACAAAAAACACGTCAAACTTCGTATTAACAGACCTAAATCGTTGCTAGAGTTCACTGATGCATGGTGCTCAGTTGTTCCTAGTGGTTACAACATCGGCTTCTAGCTCTAGGGTTCGCTTGAAGTCACGTTAGTTTTGGCTAAATCAAAAATTCATTAAACCAAACTAATTTAGCGTAACCCCGGGATTTGGAAAAGAACTTGCATTAACGAATGTTGAATAGTAAGCCCAAAGCTTGATATTGAGATAGTAAAAATGATAAGGTACCTGGAGAGAGGACGTAAATAACATCAACCGACCGAACATGGCAAGACTATCTTTGTAGTAGTTAATCAGTTCATTCAAGGTTAATCAATACCTGCAAACACAATGTAAATGAGTAATTAAACCATATCCATATCACTAACAGAGGAACCTAGAGTTCATATTAGAGACCAGTGGCAAGAAAAACTGTAAGCAACAAAAAGGATTCAAATTTGCATCAGTTATGAGTTAACGAAGCACTATAGGACATGTTGCATGAGTTTTGAGTTAATGAAGCACTATAGGACATGGAATTGTGAATGAAGCCAATAACAACAATTATGATGGTGAAAAGTAACACCAATCATACCTACGGAGTTGTGCTGGTACATTATCGGGACTTCAAACTTGTTAAAATGAAATAACCAAGTCAAAAGTTAGATTGCAAACTTGATTCAAAAACCAAGCCCAGTGCAATACCGAATTAGATAGAAATTTCGCTCTACAAAACTTAGAATAATCGAAACAGATACGTACAGAGATTAAATTTTACTTGCTCGTTATAACGATTTCGAGAGAGTAGTTGAACTCCATACCAGCAATGAGAGAGGGAGAGAGTCGTTGTGCGATGGAGAGGAAAGGATTTCGTAGAGGGTTGTAATTAACTAATTTGAAACATGAAAATAGATAACTAAGTTGAAGATCTGGGAACGGAGAAGAAGATAGAGTTACCTGATTAGCGACAAGCAAGAAATCAGGGGATACAGGAGAATTAGTTGTTGGGGCGGGCGTTCCAGAGCGAGAGAGCAAGATGTACATCAGTGTTTGAGTTCTACTCCAACTTGGAGAGAGAGACGATTTCAAATTTGAATTTCAAAACCCACATCCAAGCCAATTGGTTTGACTTCACGTCTATGAATGATAGTGATTGGGTCCACATGCAGTAGATATACTATCCCAATGCCCATGAGAGGGCATATTGTTCTCATCTATATTTTGAGGATTAAGGGGGCATATTGTTCTCATCTATATTTTGAGGATTAAGGAGGGGGTAGCCAAAAGAAACAGTTTTTTAGGTGATTGTCTACCGTTTGTAAGAGCTGAAGCTTGTTTGGTACCATAAAACTTGTTTGGTAGGACTTTGTATAGTTTTGGGATAGCTTATCCAATCATTCCTATTTTGTTATATAGATGTTTTGTCAACTTTTCCCTATGGATGGAAGTTAGGATTTGGTAATTGATTGTAACAAAAATGAAACTCGAGTACTGCCATGGCGAAATGGATGTGAGTACCAAAACCTCGAAAAGCAGCTCAAAAGTATGGGTTCCACAAATGGTTCTTCGCCTTTCAATCGAGATAGATAATTTTTTAAAGAACAATGTTTTTGAGTCGTGCTGTGCCCTCCCTATCCCTAGCTGTTTTTTTGGCAGAATTGCACCGTGGTGCCCATAGTTTCACCTTTCCGTCGGAAATTTGTATCAAAGGAAGAGTAGAGATGGAAATTAACCGGCCCTGTAGTCTGAGGCAGTATCGCCTTTTTTTCCATTTTTTTTTTAAAAACCTTGCTTAAGGAAAACAGGAAGAGGCATGTGCCTACCGCCAAATGAAGATTTTGCATGTGGAGTTGATGGAATGCTCTGAAGTGCTAGGAGATCTTTCATTTTTCAAATGAAGTGGTAGGACACTAGGACTGATATTAAGACAAAAAATGGCTAATGTGAGAATACTTGTATGTTTCGCGGTGGTAACTCGGTAGTTAGGCAGGACAGTTTTTCATTTTTCTTGATTGCGACATGCACTTCGAGAGGTGGTTGAGAATATTTTTTGCTTTCTATTAATTGATCATATTATGAAGTGACAAATTATCTTGTTGGTGCAGCACCGAGGCATATGGTCAGCAGTCATCCATGAGTCCTGGCCTGCAGCAGCAGCAGATCCTGACCCTCTGTCAGCATAAACTTTCTGTCTACATAAATGAGGTTAGCCTTGTATAGTGAATGAGTTAATCCTGTTAATGTGGCTGGGTATTTCAATACATGCGATGGGAAGTTTATACGCTTTCTGCCTAGTTAAGGTCCGAATGCACTCTTGTATCTTCTCCCCCATCTTTAAGGGGTCATCATATGAAGTAGTAAGATTGCAAAACACTGTCATTTGTCTGAGTTACCACCACCAATAAGCAGGCTTTTTTTTTTTTTTTTTTCTTTTTTTTTTCTTTTAATTTTGTTTAAATGGTTGCATTGTTTATGGTTGCAGAAGCATCTTGACTGGGAGATGAATGAGGGAGGGTTCCTGGTTTCCAGAAGGGCAGCAGCGGAGTCGCGTAAAGATATCTCTAGGAGGCAAGTAATTAATCAGGCCCTCAGCTACATGAGGAGTTTGGGTGTACTCGAACCTGATGATCTACAGAAGGATGCTTCAGGTCTTTCTTCATCTCAGTTTCGCTCTACAAAGGCCAATGGGGCATATTCTGAAGAATCTGATTCAAGAAAGAGTTTCAAACAGTTCAATAACATGTTTGGATCTGGTCAGAATGGATCTGGTCAGAAGGAAACTCCACAGAAGCTAGAAGCTGAAAAGGAGGCTGGCTACCAAGAGAGTTTGGAGAGGCTTTCCAAACTAGAGTTTGAAGTCTCTCGTGCAAATGAACGCTCGGACAAAGCTTATGATGAAGTTCGAACTTTGAAGGAAGCGCTTGCGAAATTTGAAGCTGAAAAGGAAACCAGTTTGCTTCATTACCAGCATAGCGTGGAAAGAATAGCTGATTTGGAGAAGGCTTTCTTTCATGCCAAAGAAGATATTGGGGAATCCAATGAACAAGCACGTCAAGCAAAAACTGAAGCTGAAGCTTTAAAGCAAGACCCCGCTAGTTTGGCATCTGAAAAAGATTCCGCCCTTGTCGAACACAGAAAATCTTTAGAGATTGCAACTTTGGAGAACAAGTTACTGCTCGCGGAGGAGAATGCTAGAAAGCTTGGTGAGACAGCTGAAAAAGCTGAAACAGAAGTTGATACTTTAAAGAAAGCGCTTGCCAAACTTATGGAGGAGAAGGAAGCTGCTTGTCTTCAGTATGAGCAGTGCTTGGCGACTATCTCAAGTTTAGAGGACAAACTCTCGTCCACTCAGGAAGAAGCCCAAAGGCTTAGGGTTGAAATAGAAAGTGGGGCTGCTAAATTAGAAGTTGCTGAAGAACAATGTTCTGTGTTGGAAAGATTAAATCAATCTCTTCAGGAAAGGCAAATTCTCAAACTACGTGATGGCATTGATCATATAAGTAAAGAAAAAGACTGCCTTCTTGAAGCGAACAAGGAACTTAGCTCTGAACTGCGTGACAAGGATGGTCAGCCTGACAAATGTATCTTTCCCCGATCAGAAGAATCAATCCTGAAGAGATTTGTTTCTTGCTATTTTAACTTTGATGGATATTGTGCTTTTCAATTGTCAAATTCATAAAGACTAGCTAAGAGCCCGTGACTAGAAACTTTGTTTCATACTTTTTTTATGAGCAACTACTTGCGATGCGGTATTTGGAAATTTTATCTTGGTATACATGTAGACACGTCTATTGTAAATATTTGGTTTCTTAGGATAGTGCCCTCAGGGCATGGGCAATCCCCTAGCGTTCAGATATAAAGTAAACTCTAATCTTAGATATGATCTCATCATACTCTAAAGGATTATGATTGACCCACAAAGCAAAATGTAGTCATTGCAGGGAATCCAAGCTTGCTCAAAATGCAGGGACTTGGGCTTGAAAATGCAACTCCATTACCAGGAAGCAAGAGAGAAATCTGATCTCGGGATTTCCGCTTCCTATAAAGATGTGTCAACAAGATAATTTAAAAGCCGGACATATTTTACTTGTCTGAGAACGTGCACGACAGAAGCAAAGATCACACTAAATCCATGTTTAAACTCAAGGTGATCGAGAACATTGATTAAGGGATTTTACGTATACATCGATTGTGAATAGATTAACCACTTTCGTATGCTGTCAGTTACATAGAACAACCTGATGCCACCCAGTTTGGCGAATCACGAGCTTCATTCAAGGATGGCTCAACAATGCCTGGTAATTCCAGGTACAACAACTATCCTCCACGTGGTCGTCACTGGTGAAGTCTTATGGTACTCAACTATATACTTATCTCTATATTCGCACTTATCCATACGGGGGTTGTAAGACGACAGGGTCACCCTTGCGTTTTAATCATTCGGGAGTCAAGGGGTCTAAGTGGCTTGGAGGCTAGAGTTAGGCTCGTCGCACGTTGGGAGTCAAAGGGGTCTAAGTGGTTTGGAGGTCAGAGTAAGGCTCGTCGCACGTAAGTGACGGTTACACTCGCATGCGGCCCTTGTCAATTATCTAAGAGACTTGCTAATCACACGCCTATATATGTGGTCGACTACACACGTGCACGGCAGTTATGTAACCGTCGCATACAGTTATATAACTCCTTGTAACTACTACTCTAAGACCCCTATATATAGGAGTGTTGTCTTCTATTCTCGGTTCGTCTTTTTTTTTTTTTTTAACTATCAGCTATGATGGTTTATTTCGATAACAGTGGCGCGGTTGCAAACTCCAGGGAACCAAGAGCTCACAAGAAAGGAAAACACATAGAGCGTAAGTATCATTTGATTAGAGAATGGCTGCATGGCTGCAAGTCTTAGTGGGAATGGGTTTGAGGTGTGTTGCTGCATGGCTGCAAGTCTTAGTGGGAGATTGTTGAATTTAATACTAAAAGCCATCCTTTTTGTATTGGAGTATATGAATTTATATTTATGAGAATGACTTTGGGCAATGTTTTTGCATTATATATTATTGTGCATAGTTGTATATTATTCCACATAGTAGAATATCTGGTGTGTAGAGTCTAGCTTACAAACAAAAGATTTTATCTTCGGTTCTTGTGGAATGAAAATTATGAGTTCACAATCTAGATGGAATTACAGAAACCATCGGAACGATTTTGGCACATTGTTTTAGCAGGTCTGTCTTGGCTAAAGGAAACGGTATAGTTCATACTATAATTTCATCTTAATGTGCTAGTATACTTTGTTTATATTGAACATGACCAAAATGAGATCATTGTCTTTGTACTGACATAACAAGACAAGCTATGTCTCATGGTTATTATGATTACTTATGCTCTTAATCCTTCGATAGTCAGAGTGCACATGCATTTAGTAGTTATTGCTTTGACAAGTCAACTGAGTGAGATTCCCATGGAGTCAATAACCTCGATGAGTTGGGTGATACTATTAAGTCCATGGTGTAAATTTATATATCGAATGAATCCATGTCCCGATTATGGGATTGATGATATCCCCTAGATGAACTTATAAGTTTTGATTGTGTCAAACCTTGCAGGTCGATTACTTGGTAATCTGGACATATCAAATAAGTTAAGTGGCAAGGATCAAGGATTTGGGAAGAGGTTGATTAAATGAAATAGTCAGTAACTAATTTAATCGACGGATATTTGTAATCTTAACATGGGGAGATAATAAGTATTTAATAACAGGAGCTCGGAATATTATTTTTGAGAATACGGACAGGAGTGAAATAACAGTTATTTAGTGGTACTAACTGTTATTAAATTTATTTGGGCTAGGTTCGGGTGGAACCAGAAGTCCTTATAGAGTTAGGAGCCTGATTCGTGTTTTCTCTTCCAGGTCCCTCCTGTAGCCTATATAAGTTTCCTCAGACTTCCGAATTCGTATGCTTCAGATACACACTGAAATCTAGGATTTCGAGAGTGAGATCAATACGTCTGGAGGCCAAGAAGGATTCTGGAAGCTGCAAGCCCACCCTTGCGTCCAGGAGGAACTTCAGGAATATGGGAGAAGATTCGGAGTGATTCAGACCTACATCAACTAGCTAGGACGCATGTATGAACCCTAATTCCGCCTAGTGGGGTTATGGTGTTCTTGTTGATAACGAACGAATTTTAATTGGTATAACAGAAATGCAGTCGAACTGGTCTAGGGATTCTCCTCCCTTAAGTCTATAAACATATGCGCTTTCAAGGTCCCAAAACAAAGCAAACCCTCGTCGCGATCCTTTGGTGCCATACCATTTCCACGTGCGTTTTGCTCAATGGCGAGACTTTTAATAGTGTCCCATTCATTGGAAACCGCAAGGACAAGAGAAAAGATGTGTCATCTTTCATAGGAACAAGGGTGCAAAAGCCTTTGATCGAAACATAAATGATGTATCTTCCCCGAGATTGAGAAATTATGTTTAAGAAAACATGATTGACACAGGAAAGGATGTTGTATCTTCCCCGAGATTGGTCAGAACATGTGACTATTTGATCCAATCTTGTATACAAGGTACCCAGGAACAAGGGTGCAAGAGCAAGCCTTTGATGGAAACATAAATGAACGGTTAAGGAAAGAACATGGGTAAAAACACCGTTGTGCGGACTGCCATCCATTACAAGTATGTACAGCCAGGCACATATGAATGCGTAGAGGGTATCATCAAATCTGGTCCCCACTGCATAGCTTGGGATGCCATCGTTTTCCCAGGCACTTTGCGCCTCCTTGGTTGCATAAATAATGTGTAAGTACATGACCCATCTCTTAGAAGTGTTCTTGGGGGGAGGAAGTCACATATTAGGTCTAATTCGATAGGATGCCCCCACTCCATCTAGTAACATAGTGCACATATTTTGCATCGACTCTGACATGACATAGAAATAGTGAGTTCCTCGGGGGATTTCAAGGCATCGAGGGGATCCATGAAGCCCTGCACAGGCAGTTCCATCAAGACATACACATTTTCCAGAGTAGATGTAGCCTTGTACTCAGCAAAATGGAGAGTGTCTATCATGTTCGCATCCGGGGTAATTTTGTACCTGTTGGTTGTACGTACTGTGTGAAAAATACCTACATCTTTCAAAGCCTTCTCGTGATGTTGAAGCACATGAACTATCCACTCCTCCATGAGGTCAACGTTGTTATGATAAGCGCAGTGATCGACATGGCAGTAGGGATAACTCGCAACCTCCATGGCCAAATGGTTTATTTCTTTGAGTTTCGAGGTATCCTAGTTATCTCAACCGGAGATTGAGCAGGGGGCATAGGCGGTGGTGTTGTCTGGCGGCGATTTCTGAAAACAGGGGCACTGGGTTTGCTTGCTTCTGAAAACAGAGGGTGTGAGATTGAGGTGAAGAAGAGAGGAGTTGGTGGGTTGATATACATTGAGAGGAGTGGAGTTGAGGGGAGAACGTGAGAAATTTCGTGGATGAAGAGGATGGTGAACATTGAGGGAGTTGTGGAGATTTGTTCTCCGATCCGTTAGAGTGAGAGAGAGAGAGAGAGAGAGAGAGAGAGAGAGAGAGAGAGATGTACATGTGGGTTTACTCAAGTTTGAGAAAATACACTTTTACACCCCCCAAATAAGTTTAGGAGACTACATGTACACACCCCCTAGTTAGAAAAGAATACTATAAACCCCAAACTTTAAGAAAAATAATGCAAATACCATATTAACAGAAATATGGGTATTACATCACCTACCCCTTAAAACAACGCTTCGTCCTTGAAGTGTAAACAACAACTCCCCAGAGAGAACATTTTGCCTATATGCACGGTGGAAGGATGCAATTTCTAATGCGCAGGGAATCGCTAGGATCATACTAAACAAGCGAACAACATATTGGGTGATTGGTGACCGGTCTGGTATTGGTAATCATCCGATATGCCAGACGGGTTGAAAAGGAAGAAGGGTCCTAAGGTCTCTAAGTATGAGTTTCGATACTATCGGGTCGACCAACAATGTAAAGGAACATGGACACAAAAAAGACACTACAACGACAAGTATCTTGCTATAACAAATCATGCTCATAAGATACATCATTTATGTTTCGATCAAAGGCATTGTTGAGCCATCCTTAAAGAACTCGTCCTCGAATCAATTCTCCGACAAGTAAAATATGTAACTGACAGCATTTGATTCGCCAAACTGGGTGGCATCAGGTTGTTCTATGTAACTGACAGCATACGAAAGTGGTTAATCTATTCACAATCGATGTATACGTAAAATCCCTTAATCAATGTTCTCGATCTCCTTGAGTTTAAACATGGATTTAGTGTGATCTTTGCTTCTGTCGTGCACGTTCTCAGACAAGTAAAATATGTCCGGCTTTTAAATTATCTTGTTGACACATCTTTATAGGAAGCGGAAATCCCGAGATCAGATTTCTCTCTTGCTTCCTGGTAATGGAGTTGCATTTTCAAGCCTAAGTCCCTGCATTTTGAGCAAGCTTGGATTCCCTGCAATGACTACATTTTGCTTTGTGGGTCAATCATAATCCTTTAGAGTATGATGAGATCATATCTAAGATTAGAGTTTACTTTATATCTGAACGCTAGGGGATTGCCCATGCCCTGAGGGCACTATCCTAAGAAATCAAATATTTACAATAGACGTGTCTACATGTATACCAAGATAAAATTTCCAAATACCGCATCGCAAAAAAGTATGAAACAAAGTTTCTAGTCACGGGCTCTTAGCTAGTCTTTATGAATTTGACAATTGAAAAGCACAATATCCATCAAAGTTAAAATAGCGAGAAACAAATCTCTTCAGGATTGATTCTTCTGATCAGGGAAAGATACATTTGTCAGGCTGACCAAATATTTCCGACTTTCTAACCCCTGGAAATAAACATGAATAGATTTTTAGTTACATACAATCTACATCAGAAATAGTATTAGTACTCAGAAGTAAAAGAACAAATAACAATAAACATGGAAATTCAGTATAAGAAGTCCTTAAAGACACTAATATTAGCTAATACTGAAGTAATCAAATATGTCCTGGCATTTACCAAGTGAGTCTGCAATAACTGAATAGTTTAGCAAACAAAGGAAGAACGATTTAGTTCTCCTAATTGATACGGAGTTTCAAAGTGCAAACACGCTGAACTGAAAACCAAAACTTCTTTCAACGTAGTTTAGAATAAAATCAGGGTAGAATCAAAGCTGTTTGTTCCATACCAAAAACCTGGCCTACCTTCATCCAAACCCCTAGAATAGAGTACGCATGTAGCTCTAGAAGTTCTAACGAATCAAAGATCAGTACTATCTGACTGGAGAAATCAGCACCACATAAGTGTATATATGCCGCTGCATTCCTGCAAAATAATGCAAGTGTATACATGTCGCTGCATTCCTAGCATTCATAATCAGCTTTCGCCACCTGCAGCTGCATTCCCAAATGAATTTTTATATTAGACAAACTTTCAGAACAAAAAAAACCCGTTAATAGTTAGCTAGGAGGCAGAGCCATCAATGACATGTACCACAAACTACATATGTTTATGATGAAACCCCGACATGATCAGCTAAGAACTTTCTTACATTCTCTTATTTACATTTTGGTAAATATTATGGGCCTATCAGTCCCATATTGGTTTTGATTTTCTAAACAAAAGATAGTACATAATAACATGAGAACATTCCTTCGGAAAAGGCACCCCTGGAGTCTAATACATCAGTAAGAGCTCACACAAATGAACTGGACCACTCTATTCATTAAGGCATTTTACCAAGCAGGCAAACAAACAATTCATTCCAAAATGCTTAAAGTGTCTTTTTTACATGAACACATTAGTTATGATATCTCGAAGACAACTAATGTAGTATGCTCTCTAGACGAGAATATACAACATCAAGGCAGGCTATGAACCCTACAAATATGAAGCTGTTATCCTAACTTCCCAAACCAACTAACAGTGACAGTGTAAAAACATTAATTTCAATGTGAATTCAGTTTGGGAGTCTTAATTAATCACTATCAGGTCTTACTTTAGCCACCAACTAATTAGTCATGAACTACCTTCAAAAGCTACATTCACAATTCCCAACATCGAGACTAAAATACCCTCATACTGAAGGCGGAAAATGTATCTTAAGGGAGATATGACAGGAACATCAACAATGTAAAGACAGAGACTAAAAAAATCAACAATTAGAATTATATTACTGCTAAGAACTCGATAGATCAGACTGAGTGCAAGCAAGAGATACATGCCAACAAACATAGAAGGTGAAAAATGTATGTTAAGGGAGATACCTGGCAAAATTTCAGAAAATTGAATAATGCTCCTCCGTTTAGGGGTATTACCTTCAGAGTTCACTACAAAAAGTACAACAAAATGTGTTGAGCAGGAGCAAAGACACTTTGATTCTGCCTATTAAATTACAAGTTTCGAAGAACATGTCATGCAAATAATTTAGCAAAATACAATAAGCTAATTCAAAGGGCAATTTTATGAGACATTTTTAGAGTTAAACCAAACCTAATCAAATTCCAAGAAGATAAACCCCAAAGTGTCACGAACTAATTGCTTTGATGATCTGTACGTGTGCACGGGTTGAAATATCTTACCCACAATTAGACGTTCCAACAAATCTTCTTCTTATATAAAGTTTAGCAAACCTTGAGCCCCCTTCCTAGAAGAGTCGCATTGAAGCAGGTGTGTATAATCATCAAAAACCAACTCTACCCACATCAAATGAAGATACCCTATACATTCATTTTTATTTAAGGAGGGCTACTGGAGATACTACTTCCATACAACCTTACCAAAGAGAGCAAAGCGGCCTTTGCTGTGATGCAATTGAACCTGAATCAAAAGTCAATTCCAATGATATCGAAAACCCTCAGTTTTTTTAAGAATTCCAAAGATTTTGACAATCCTCCAACCTGTATCAAAGGGCATCCCAAAAATTAACAAACCTAACCTGAATAAGGTTGGGTCGAGATCAGAAAGAAAGAAAAAAATAGGGGAAAGAGCAAATAGTTTTATACCAACTCCACCAACAACTTAGGCCCTCTACCAAAAACTTCGACCTTGTATCAACTCAACCAACATACAATGAGTAGCCAAACCAATTCGCACAACATACAGTTTTAGGGACAATTGAACACTTACACCAACACACAATCTAGATTTTTTTTTTTGGAGAAATAACATACAATCTAGATTGATAGAGCAGAAACACTTACACCAACACTTACAGTAACCCGATTTTAAAAAGAGAAGATCAAGAGTATGATGAACAGACTGTTGGGAACACTCGATTTCCAAAATATATGAGAGCAATTACTTGGCATCAACCAATCAGGGAAAAAACTTAGACCCTGTACCAGATAGCCAACCCAATTGAAACCCTATTTATCAAAAAGAGAAGATCAAGAGAAGAACTGAAGAAAGCAAAGCAGGAAACTCGTACCTGTTGTTGCGGCAGAAAAGGAAGAATTGATGGAGGCGGGGAGAATCGGAGCTGGTAGTCGACGCCTAAAAGGTCAGGCGGCGACGGCGACGGCAGCTAGTAGTTGGGTCGCTTCTTCGACGGCGACAGCGATGTCGTCTGTGACCAACTTTTTTTTTTTTTTTTTTTTATTATTATTATTATTATTATTATTATTATTATTATTATTATTATTATTATTATTATTTGCAAAGACAGTCTGTGACTAAATTTTTGTAATTGTAAATTTTTGGAAGTGTAACCTGTTTTGTATCCCCCTAACTTTTTTGACAATTCATTTCTATAAGTGGGTGAGTTCTAAGGGCTGTGATTGATTTAATCTAAAGGCTCAAAAGCCATTTTAAAGTCAATCATGCTCTTTTATAGAATCGATTCTCCCGACTGTTAAGCCAGCTAACATAGTTGTCATCAGAGTTTATTACCTGGAAATTCCTGATCTATAAATTTATGTTTCACTTCTATTAAGATACTTCCATTCTTGAGTTGGGAAGTTTATGTCATTCTACTACTAAGTGAGTGCCAATTGATATATTTATATGCAGGTATGCCCAATTTGCACCAAGAGAGTGGGAGTGGAAATGGTTGCTCATCTCACCTTGCAACATGGAAGTCTACTTAAAATATCCTTTTTGTTTTAAAGTGGATTAGCATATATTTGGATTTATCTGAATTGGCTTCTAGTCTGTTGGAAATATTGCACGTGGAGTAGAACTTTAGTCCCAAAACCACTTCACCTAACAACCAAATTGATGATTGACTTGGTTTGGTGTGGAACAGTTAAATGGAAATATACCGTGTTTTTTTGCCAAGGTTAAATGCCTCTAATCATTGTGACTCTGGAAAATCAGGTTCTAAGCTGCCCAAATCATGTATCCATAGTGATAAAATTCACTTTTTTGCTTAAGCTCAAGGATATAAGCATTCTCAAACGACATCTCCCGACTGTTGTGTTTTCGCATTGCGCCAATCACGTGATATGCTTGAATTTATGTCTTGCTGAAATACACTGACCAGTTGTGGAACTCGTGCATCATCACACCATCACAGCTTTCTCACTTAGCATTTCAGTTCATGAAAAAAACAATGTACCTAGTACATGAACTATGGGAAAAGTGGAACTGGTACCTGATACTTTCTAGTAGTAGGTTGGCTTCATTGGAGTCCAACTTCCCAAAATAATTTATCCAATATCTACTTTTTCTATTTCCCCATGTACAGGTCAGAAGAAAATAGGTTTAGGAGTTCTTTGTTCTCTCAATTCTCAATGACTTCGAGAAAGATTTCTATTGTTTCCTTGACTGATCTTACTTGCAGCGCAAAAAGAGATTGCGTAAGCGTGGATCTAATTCGGCATTTTCTGCAGTGAGAAAAGAACTGCTTGGTGGAAACTTAGAACACCTGGTTTCCTCCTCCAACACCGAACCTGATCCATTGCTGTCCTCATTTATTTATAATCTTGCCAAGGACGATGACTCTTTAAGAGAAGAACCACTTCCTCCCCTAGAAGCAATCTTGGATGAAGAAACCACAAAAGTGGATTCCTCAAAAAGGTATGGAGTTGTTACCAGTAATTGTGTTATACCTGTCTTGGAATTATTGGACAACAATAAAGAAGGATCACATTTTCTTAGCAGCAGCATATATACTCTTCTTGAGTTGTTTGTTTTACTTATCTCTGGTTTGGCTGTCCCTTTACTTTGTCTTTGATGGACGAATTAGAACATGTAATCTAATTCTAAAGGGCGAGTTTTTGCATATCTTGTTCAGGTCCATGCTGAGAGTCTATGAGATACTCTCATGGCATTCATTTTATCTTCTAACAACTCTGGTCTATTGGTAATTTGAAAGTACCCTTAAACCTAAACAAATATAATTTGAAGTAAGATTGTGACATTGCCTATGGCTTTTATCTGAGCCTCTTACAATTCATTGTCCGACGTGACATGGAAATGGAATATAATTTGGTATGTGATTTTACTTGATTGCTCTTTGTATCCAGAAAAATTCCATTGAAGTTCAAAATTTCCTCTGTGATGTTGCTGCACTTCATCACTTTAAAGACATTTGTTCCCATTTTTTTAGGGTAAGGGACACAGACCGACCCTTGAACTTAGGCTAAAAGACACTTTGCACCCACGTACAATGACCTAAGTTGCTCAGACTTGGGTGGGGGTGTCATGTCAGGCAGGTGTGTATCCGATAATTGGATCTGCATACTTAACAAATTTAGTATTCTGGGACTTGCCTAGAAAGCAACACCTTTGAATGTTTCGGCTAAAGGACAGTAATATTTCAGTCAGTAATTATATTTAATGCCCATTAAGGTTTACATAAAGTAAACATATACCAAATGACTAATCTTGAAAACTGATCCAGCATCCTTATCCAGGAAGTGTCATGCCCATAAAATTGAAGAGTCTCGGTAAACTAGACTATGACAAAAGACGTAAACTACACTTATTGAGTATTTTGCAGAAAGAACTATTACAATTACGATTTTACCCCATTTGTTACAACCGACTAATTGAACCTCGCTCGTGTTCTTATCTACCTATATAATCCTACCTAGACATCTGTGGGTTCCAAATTTGAATTACACGGGGTGGAGGGGGGGGGGGATTGGTGGGCACAGAGAGGGGCGGGCAGGGGCCACAGCCCCCCAAAGTTCAGTAATTTGCCTTACCAATCCGGCCTTTCAATCTTCAGAAATTAGCATTGATTAATAATTACTATAAATGGATAATTCTACAATCCTATTCAATTTACTGTTAGCCTAAGCGAAAAGTTATTGCAATGTGCTCTTTACAAATGCAGGATTTAAAAGTTACGGTATAATTCCTGTAAAAAATTATTAATATACATACTTAAAAGATACTGCATAAATCCTACGTCGGCCACAGGGCGGGGGGGATGTTAGTTTCTGTATTTTACCCGATGCTAACGCTGGACATTTCAAAATGCTCCTCCATAAAAGTGTTCATAGAAATTCAATCAGATCTTCTATGGTAGTAGAACTAGGACCTACATGTCAAAGCATGACTTTGGAAACACATAGGCGAATGAGTCACGGTCTATCCAACACTATGCTCGGTTAGGCGGGAGTGAGAATCTTGTACTCTTTGTCAGACTGAGCAACAAATCCGTCTGTTTGTAAATTTGGACTCAGTTGGCACATAGCTCCCCTCGCCGAATGTTCAAAGCTTGAGACATTATATAGATACATATAGAGATAGCCTTGTTGATCCCCTGTTTCCACTTCATTCAATTTCTTGTCATCGGAGTAATTGTTTGAGGGTAGCAGTAGATACACATGCCTTCTTCCAGATATTGTATAGATACAAATATATACAAAAAAAAAAAAGTATGGGCACATTGGTCATTTTGTTGTTTTAGAAGAAAAAGGTCCAAAAAAGCTTTTGAAACCCAACTTTTTAAAAAATTCAGTTTTACACTATAAAGCCAAAAGCCATAATCCAAAAGCTGGCACAAAAGAGTTCTACCAAACCTTTCAGAAAAGTTCAAAACAGATTAGAAATCCAAAGTGGATTAAAAGCTGAAAAGAAGTCATACCAAATATGGATTTTTGTAAATTTATCTTTATGTTGGTAGTTGATGGTTGTCTCTGAACCTGTCATTGTAGGAAGCGGTTGGAAGTGATAATTTTTTCCACTCTACCAATTCCCGGAGTATTTGTGCTGACATTGTATATTTTCATGACAGGAATACTCCACAAGCACCACTACCGGATGAGGATCGAGAAGAAAGCATTAGGAAATGCGAATTTGTCCAAGGTCTGTTGCTGTCCACTTTTCTGGATGATGATTTATGAGTTACTAGTTCTGGGGAGGCAGGTAGCTTGATAAGCCTTAACATTATTTGTTGCCGGAGACTATTCTGAGAGTTAGCGAACGCATTAATGTTTCGACTGAGAAATCTTAGGTCAATTGGATTCTTGTCCATCCATATTGTATGTAATGCTTGTGTATATGAAGTAGACACGGACAGTGTAGACACGCTGCGTATCATTTATAAATCAGACCATCTATGGACTATGACATGCTTGTTTGTGAATTCTCTCTACATTTTTTTAGAACTCGCACCCGCTAGCCTTTGTGGTGCACATTGGTCAAACCTTGCTCTAGCGCAGTAGCCTGTAATTCACACCGGGGTGGTGAAATTACTACACACATAGTGAGCCCTCTTTTGTTGACATACAACACTCCAGGTTAAGTTTTTTCATATATTTATTAGTTGTCAGAGCTCTAGTTTTAATGAGCTTTTTAATCAGTCACACCAACTTGTACGGTTTTGTACTATTCGGGCCCCCTTACCAATCCTAAATACTCACCTGGGTTATGTCCCAAATCGGTCCAAGTCCCCACGAAAAAGAGATGGGCACTTGACCCCCTAAGCTCTGCCCCAGAGGCATCTGTATCTCACTGCAGCAGGCGGCAACATCAGTTGGCCACATACGGTGCAACTATGTGTAAATACCCAACGGGTGAACTTGCTGTTATGGAAAGCCTCCATAGCTGGTTGGATGCTTTCGAAACGATCATACAAATAGATAACAAACCAAGTTATTGCGAATTACTAGTACTATAAAGAGTATGTTAAAAAGTGGGAACGAAGAACCAAGTGAATTTTGATCAAGTATAATTTGTTTTCTCCAATATCTTAATGGCATGTTGATAAAGAAAAAGTTAAAAATATTATTCATGTTGTGCTATAGGTTGTCCTGGATTTGACTACTTTAGTAGTAACCTGTCATAGATATTTCAACAGAAAAGAAGGCACAGGAAAGTCATGCGATACCTGATCATGCAGTCATGTCAAGAATCATATTCTTGTAGACTCGGTGTCGACAAATTCACGCATAAACTGATGAAATGAACATTGTTCTCTGCTAGTCTCAAGGCTTGGATATCGGTTTCTTCTTCGCAAAACCCTTTGTTGTCATAGATGTTGGAGTTCTTGCAAAGCATCCTCCATTTGCATATCGCTAGACTGTGCTGTAAACTACCCCCCCACCCCCCCCCCCCCCCCCCAAAAAAAAAAAAAAAAAACAAAAAAACAAAAAAAAAACAAACAAACTTTCAATCCAATCAAAGCGTGATTTCATACTTTTGAATTTTTTCCTACAATAGCACGTTACATACAGGATAAAAAAAAAAACATCATAGTACTCCAGTAACATATCGGGTGCCAATTTACTGATAATCCAGATGGTTTATACACATGATGACCGACTTTCTAGTCCAATAACAAGTTATTCATGAAGAAGAAACTTAGAAAACTTCTTAGTACAACATTGCTGATCCCTCACCTAGCTGAGGCACCATGGTCTTTTTCTGCAAGTAGCCGAAGGATTTAGTTTCCAATAGTTTTGTTGAATTTCAGCATCATATGTACGATCCTTGATTAACTAGTGACCTGCCCAATCCGCTATTTCTTACCCACTGTTTCATATGATGTTACCCCCTGGTAACAGCGGCGACGGGAAGCTTGCTTCTCTGCCTTGAGGAGCTTGGAACGATAAAGAGAAAAAACACAAATTAGGGCAAATAATTTTCTGATTAATTATTCAGAAGAAATATTACACCCTTTTATATGACCTCTAACCCTGACGGTTCGACCCTAATCCTAACCCAGGTAAAGAACCGTATAGAAACTCCGGGTAAATCAAATAACTTCAATAATTCAAATCAAACAAAACAATTAAATAACGTCTTACTTAACAAATTAACTAACGCCTGTTCTTAGATTGAACGTAATCTTTTAAATAAACTGGAGGAACAACGTTACGTCTGGGTCGCACGTTCGTTGTGTCTTCTAGCAACTCCGGTTCGTCCTCATCATCGCTCGTATCCGGTCCAGTGGTTATGACAGCCGTATCAACTCCCCCGGTCTCGAAAACCTGCTTGTCCTCAAGCTGCAAATCCGGATAAGCCGACTGAATATCTGCCACGGGTTCCCACGAAGGAGTAGCACCGTCCGACCAAGTAACTAACCACTGCTGCTGAGGAACCCCCGCAACCAAGACTGTCCGAAGCTGCGTGGCCGAGACAGGCACCGCCACGGGTCGTCCTTTGAAGAATTTTGCCGGAAGGGTCGCAGCGGGAACAGCTGAACCAGAGCCCACATAAGGTCGAAGAAGGGAAACGTGAAAAACATCATGTATGCGACAAGTATCCGGTAGCTGCAGGCGATATGCCACCGGACCAATCCGCTCTGTCACCTTAAAGGGACCATAAAATCGACGAGCCAATTTGGTGGACAATGGACGAGCGAGCGACCGCTGGCGGTACGGGTGCAGACGGAGAAGGACCAAATCACCAACCTGAAAAGAAACATCACGACAGTGCTTATTGGCTTGGGCGCGCATCCGCTGCTGCATATGTGTCAAATGGGTCTTCAAATCGTGCAGTATCGCCGCACGCTCAGAAACTAAATCATCCACTGTAGGAGAACGACTCGTAGCCGGGAGGGCAGGAAACAAGGACGGCGGATCGCGACCGTAGAGCGCGCGGAAAGGGGACATGTTGATACTCTCGTTGTGACTGCAATTTAGTGCTAACTCTGCCCAAGGAAGAAAAGAAGACCAACGTTCCGGGCGTTCCGAAGTAAATGCACGCAAGTATTGCTCCAGCCCACGGTTGAGGACTTCGGTCTGACCGTCTGTCTGTGGGTGGTAGGCAGTACTGAACTTGAGGACTGTCCCGCTCAACTTAAAAAACTCCCGCCAAAACGTGCTCAAGAAGATAGTGTCACAATCGGAAATCAGTTCCTCAGGAAACCCATGGTGTTTCACCACCACATCAACAAACAGTCGTGCGACGCGAGGCGCATCAAAATCAGTAGGCAAAGGCCCAAAGTGGACGTACTTAGTGAGACGATCCACCACTACCATGATAACAGTGGAGCCCTGAGAAGAAGGAATCCCCGTAACAAAATCCAGGGACGCCTTGGCCCATACCCGATCAGGAATAGGGAGAGGCTGCAACAACCCTGCTGGTCGTTGCGTCGAATACTTCGTAGACTGACACACCAAACAAGCGGAGACGAAACGGGCGACATCGTCCCGCATACTAGGCCAGTAGAAAACAGCAGCTAAACGACGAAAAGTCCGATCAATACCTGGATGACCCGCGGTGGGAGAGCTATGGAATTCCTGCAAGAGCGTGTCCCGAATAGGCGAATCACGGCCAACACATAAACGGGTCTTGTAGTACAAAAGACCATCGGCAAAAGAAAAGTGAGGCGGCTTGGAGGCCAACTAAACCGCTGCGAGTAGGGCCTGCAAGTCAGGCTAAGTAGTCACGTCACGGCGGAGAGCTTCTAACACAGCCGGTAAGGGGCGGATGGCCGAGAGAACCAGGGCGGCTGCATCCTCCGCAGACTCCCAGCGCGAAAGAGCATCAGCAACCCGATTGGCCGCACCGGGTTTATACTCGATACGAAACTGGAACCCCATCAATTTGCGGATATAGAACTGCTGATCCGGCGTCTGAATGACCTGAGTAAGGAGCTCCTTGAGACTCTTCTGATCACTACGGATAATGAACTCGCGCCCCAATAGATACTGACGCCACTTCTGGACTGCTTCGACAACGGCGTACAACTCCTTATGATAAGAAGTGGCGATGCGAAGGCGAGAACCCAATTTCTTACTGAAGAAAGCTAAAGGATGGCCCTGTTGCAACAAAACGGCGCCCACCCCAGTATCCGACGCATCAGTCTCCAACATTAACGTCTCAGTAAAATCCGGAAGGCGCAATACAGGTGCCGAAGTCATAGCCGTTTTCAAGGCGGCGAAACTCTGAGTAGCGGCTGTAGACCAGGCGAACGCATCCTTTTTGAGGAGGTCCGTGAGTGGGGCTGCAAGAGTAGCATAATCCCGAATGAAGCGTCTGTAGTACCCTGTCAACCCAAGAAAGCCCCTGAGCTGTTTGACGGTAGTAGGAGTGGGCCATGCCGCCATAGCATCGAGTTTTTGTGAATCAGCCCGCAACTGACCATTGGTAATAATATGGCCCAAGTAATCCACACTCGTTCTACTGAAAGAGCACTTTGACAGCTTGACATAAAAAAGAATGCGCAGATAAGAGTTGCAAAACCTGATGAAGGTGCTGCGCATGGAGCTCCAAAGAAGTGCTGTAGACGAGAATGTCATCAAAGAAAACAATAACGCAAGAACGTAGTAGAGGGCGGAAAACCTGGTTCATGGCGGCCTGGAAAGTCGATGGCGCATTGGTGAGACCAAACGGCATCACTAAGAACTCGTAATGTCCATCATGGGTGCGAAAAGCGGTCTTCGCAATGTCAGAATCGTGCATCCGAATCTGGTGGTAACCGGAGCGTAAATCAAGCTTCGAGAAATAACGAGCTGCCCCTAACTCATCAAATAACTCATCTGTGGTGGGGATAGGGAAGTGATCGGGAACGGTGGTAGCGTTCAAAGCGCGGTAATCCACACAAAAACGGTAAGTACCGTCCTTTTTGCGCACTAGCAGGACTGGGGACGAAAATGCACTGGTGCTAGGATGAATTATCCCTTGATCCAACATTTCCCGAACCTGCCGTTCAATCTCTGCTTTCTGAAAATAGGGATAGCGGTACGGCCTGACATTAACCGGTTTAGCACCGGACTGCAAGTGAATGTGGTGATCCCATTGTCGCGCCGGCGGCAACGCAGTGGGCATAGCAAAAACCTCACTATTCTGATGAAGCACAAAACGGATCTCAGAAGGAATGTCCGACGGAAAGGTCATTGAGGCCGTGTCTGCGCCTGAAGAGGATGGGACGGCCGCGTTGGGTATGTGAGAAAGCTGCCAGCCGGTTGTAGGAAATCGGCTTGGGACCATGATCCACCCCTGAAAGAACGATCTGTTTCCCGTGCCAGTCAAACCGCATTGTCAACTTGCTGTAGTCATGTGAAATTTCTCCCAGAGTCTGTAACCACTGAATTCCAAGAACGGCATCAATGCCATGGACAGATAACACATATAAATCAACCTCAAAAACCGTGCCTTGAACTGTCAGCGGAGTCTTCGGACAATATTAAGAACAGCGCAACGACTCCCCATTCCCAACATATACTCGAAACGGTGAAACGAGGTGCAACATCAAAGATAAATGTTCGGCCATGTTAGGATGAATAAAGTTATGTGTGCTGCCGCCGTCAATCAATATCTGTAACGGAACACCGGAAATAACCCCCGTCAATTTCAAAGAGCGAGGGTGAGAATTACCTGCTAGAGTGTGTAAGTGTGACAGGTTGTCGATAATAATGCCCGCATCATCATCCTCAACATTACCCGCAGCGTCCAGTTCATCATCATCACCTAATAGTGCCAGAAAACGGGACTTGCACTTGTGCCCCCGCACATAGGTCTCATCACAATTATAGCACAGGCCCTTCCGGGTGCGCTCATCACGTTCGGCTCGCGTAAGGCGAACAATAGGCAGACCCGCTGCCTGAGCTGCCGTGGAGGAGGCCGTACCTGTAGCAAGAACGGTTTGGGCACCGGCGGTGGTAGGCGAACGGTTGACTGGTGGGTTCCATGATCGTCGCGGCACATAAGCTTGGAGCAATTCTTCCTGGCCCGCCGATAATTCCCTGGCTAAAGCGAACGCCTCAGCTAACGTACGAGGATGTCGTAATGTAAGTTCGCGCTTGAGGGGCTGTTTAAGGCCAGCGCTGAATAGAGAAATCAGCACAGATTCGTCCACCCCCGAGATTTTGTTCAGCAAGGTCTCAAACTCAGTTTGATAAGCCAACACGGTAGTACGTTGCTGCAACTTAGATAGCAAACCCACATAGTCCTCGTAATGGCCTGGATCGAACCGCAATTTAACGGCGATGAGAAAATCGGACCAAGTTGCTGTGACATTATTCGTTTGATAATAACGGAACCATTATGAAGCTGGATGATCAATAAGCATAGCAACAATTTGAAGGCGTTCCGGGTCAGCCATGCGATGGTAATCAAAAAATTTTTGAACTCGGAAAATCCATCCCACCGGATCGTCGCCATTAAAGCGAGGGGAATCGACGCGCATACGTGGTGCGCTTGCAGTAGGAGGTAGAGAGGGCTGGTGCGACGGAGGTGGCTGCCAGATTGCGTGCTGCACGCTGGTGGAGGCACCGGTCTGCTGCGTTGTGGAGATATGCGGCCCTGGAGGTCGCCCCTGTGAATGGTGCGGTGGTTCCGGCGGCGGAGGTGGCGGTGGGGTGATGCGATGCCCTAGCTGGCGAATCGCGTCCTGGAGGGCGTTGAACTCTGTTTCCGTCCGTTTGTCACGAGCTACCAGATCCGCCTCCCATCGCTTATAACGAGACACAAGATCCTTCTGGATGGTCTGGACAATGGCGATGAAGTCAGATTGAGAAAAAACCTCTGTCGTGGGTTGTTCTTCTCCGTGAGAAGACATGGATGGATGGTGTGTTGGATGTTGAGCAGAAGGTGAGTTGTGGATGATAGAGCCGCCGCGAACGAACGAGAGTCCGACCGACCGACGAAGCGAATGAAAGCACCAATGTTACCCCCTGGTAACAGCGGCGACGGGAAGCTTGCTTCTCTGCCGTGAGAAGCTTGGAACGATAAAGAGAAAAAACACAAATTAGGGCAAATCATTTTCTGATTAATTATTCAGAAGAAATATTACACCCTTTTATATGACCTCTAACCCTGACGGTTCGACCCTAATCCTAACCCAGGTAAAGAACCGTATAGAAACCCCGGGTAAACCAAATAACTTCAATAATTCAAATCAAACAAAACAATTAAATAACGTCTTACTTAACAAATTAACTAACGCCTGTTCTTAGATTGAACGTAATCTTTTAAATAAACTGGAGGAACAACGTTACGTCTGGGTCGCACGTTCGTTGTGTCTTCTAGCAACTCCGGTTCGTCCTCATCATCGCTCGTATCCGGTCCAGTGGTTATGACAGCCGTATCATATGACTCCTTGAATTACTCGCATGGACACCGATTTACCTATGCAAATTGTAAATACAAACAATTTACTGACCGGTAAAATAGTGCCACATGTATAGAATTAGCGCGATTACATGGTGATCAGAAAGCACCACTTCCGAAAGCAAGCTTCGTCCTTAAATGAATATTATGTAAGGACCACATGGTAAATAGGTGCACATTTTGTTTACATGTAGGGACTTGTCATCGCCACGTCGCTAGATGAAGACACAAAAAGTAACTATGCCCAATAGACTTGTGCCATTTGTAAAGTCGATGTAGCAAGTCGAAAAATAGTTAATTTTAAATATCCTAACTTGCTCCCTGTTGGAATGGTGCGATTGATGAGATATACGGCGGTTTGGAAGACATGCGGCTAGTAAGGAAAAGCCATGCGGTTTGGAAGACATTCAATTGATGAGATATACGACGGTTTCAACAATATGACGATAGTGACGCTCAGCAGTGCTATGATTTTCGGGGTGGATGGAGGTGTAGTTAGGTGGGTGATACCATGAAGGTTAAGCTGTGGTAGGAGTTGATAAACTCACCACCATTATCGGAGAATATAGTGACAATGGTTTGGGCAAAGTGCTTCTCTACCAAGCGGTTGAATTCAGAGGAGATGGAACTCACATTAGATTTTCTTCCGAGGGGATAAAGCCACACATATTTTGTGTAGTGATCAACAAAGATGACATAATAGAAATAGCCGTCGCGAGAGATTTGTTTAGTGATCTACACATCACTATTAAGTAGTTCAAGCGGACGAGAGCTAGTAAGAGAGTTTTGTGAAAATGGCACTTTTCATATTTTTGTAATATAAGCCCTAATGTCTTATTGGAGGGATGGCGAAGGCTGTGATGGTGACGATGGATGTCTGAGACGACTGCTGTGTTGATGATGGGGGGACTTGGGCGGGTCGAATAGTAGACACCATCAAGATTTTCACCACGCTAAAGAGTGATGTCGGTCAAGCGATCTTTCACAACAAAATGAGAGGAGAAAAATTTCGATGGCTCAGTTCGGGAGTGTTTCGGGAGACGAAGTTTGTAATTAATAATAACTCACGACGTCTATGCTACCTACTTGTGTGGTGGTTCTTTGGAAGAAAATTATCCGGGTACCAGGACATAGGCAAGGCATTATTATGCAGAATCGGTCAAGAGCTCGAGTGATATGATGTCGCTCATTAACATTGTTATGTAGCCGTTACAAGATATGGATCAAAGGATGTACTCCAGCACAACTGCAAATATATTGCAAGTAGAACCGGTCCAAGGCCTTCATGATATGACGAGGAAATTTGGTTGCAGATAATTCGGAGTAGGTAAAGGCTTGGAGGTCTAAACGACTTAGTTTATTTTGAGTCAATAGAATTTCAATTAAACAAGAAGCAAATTGCTGAAGAAGTCTACTGATTCTTTTTTTCTATTCAGTAGTAGTTGTCATGCAATAATTATCTTTTAGTTTATAATCCAAGATATGAACTATTGGCTTTGTATTTTGCGAGCCCAATCATCCAAATTCCGTTAATCGTGTTAGGTTATTGCACGATTCCTGCAACGTGATCACCATATTCATCGTGACAGGATATGTACTACCTCTGTTTCATTCGTAACTTTGTCACTTTAATCAGGAGATGTGGATATCAAAACGATGTAATTTTTTGGTAATCTTTTCATGGTGCTAAACAGTAAACTCTAACCATACAAAAATTATCAAATTCTTGTATTAATTTGCTAATCAAACGATCGGGTCGTAGTGATTCGGTGAATAGTGGTATAAGTCAAACTAGGAAGAAACTGACGAAACGGAGATAGTATCCTGCCATTTCTCATTCCCGAATGTCCTCAATTCATGGGAATTGGCATGTTTTGGAATGTCAATATCAGGTTGTTGAGCATCGTAATTTGTCCCACATGGGAAGTGTTAAATAGTCAAGGTTAAAAACAATTTTATTACTCTCCCATAATTCTTTAGTACAATGCACATGATGAAGCCTATCTGATACATCTGGGCACATCAAAACTCATGAAGAGGTAAAAATCCAAGCGCAACATCTCTGATAGATCATGCAAAAATTTATTACAAAATTATAAAATTTATGAAAAAGTTAAAATGGGTCCCATATCTCATGTAAATTAACAAGCATTTTATAAAACATGTATGTTGCTCTAAATTTTTCGGAAAAATAGAAAGTAAAGATGCAAGATATGTGTCTCTCCCATCCGGCCATCCCATGCACTTCATAATTACATAATTTAACTTGCTAAGTCACAAAATAAATTATTTTATTATATATGTCAAGCAAAATTTAAAATATGTTAATTTTATATTTTTTCACCTCCTAATGCCGAAGATGCCGCAAAAAAATAAATAAATTAAAATTACCAATATTTCAATATGAGCTCTGTCAATTGTCCTCCTCCGGAGACTCATTGCCCTCCACAGGAAATGTACCTACTCATCAGGCCTATAAATACCTCTTCTACTCCTCCCCTTTTCCCTCACACCAGCAAATACCTCCCAGTCCTTACCAATATTTCAATATGAGCGTATAAATCTAGCCATGGCTGTCGTCAATCACGAAGCGGAGGTCACTTCCTCAATCCCTCCAGCAAAGTTATTTGACGCTTTTGTCGTCCGCGACATCGCTCCGATTGTCCTCCCACAGATCATCAAGAGTGTCGTTGTTTGTCTAGAATCTGGATTCTATCAGTTCATTCTTTGGTAAGTATCTTGTTGGATCTTGAACCGTTTCCTCTCCTTTTGGTTTGCAGGTTTTATAAAGCATCGGGTTGATGGAGTAGACAAAGACAACTTCGTCTACAGTTACTCCTTAATTGATGGTGTTGCTGTGACGGATAGAGTTGAGTCAATCTCTTTCGTTGTCAAGTTCTCGGCGTCAGCTGACGGCGGATCCATTGTCAAAATTACCACCACATACCACCCCAAAGGTGATGCCCAGATCACTCCAGAGGAAGCAAGTGATGGAACCGGAAAGGTTGCCGGGGTAATCCAAGCTGTTGGAGGTTACCTTGCCGCAAACCCTGATGCCTAAACTTTTATCAATTACTATGTCATATCTCGGCAAAATGGGTCCAAGTTTTTTGTGTTCTGTTGATGTTCGGCTGTCTCTTTTACTTCTGCCATCAGATGGCTGTTGAAAGTTTGTAATGCATGTTCAAGTGTTGTCCTAGTTTTCAGTAAAATATTTTACCTTTTGGTTTCTCTACAATTCAATGAGATATGAGCAAGTTGAAGAACAAGTCATGCTAGGTTTTAATTTCATAATATTTCTTCTTTTATCATGACAAGATTTGTGATTCATCCTTAAAAAACATTGTACATGTTATTACGGGAATTGAGCAAGAACGAATAAACGACAATCAAGAACAAGACAAAATATTAGCGTGGTTCACTACTCTCAATTGCTAGCTACCTTTACAGCAAAATGCACACTTTGTTATTAAGAGAAACCACACACAATACACCACACTCGGTGCACACACGCACACCAAGTTATGTCAAGCTTATACTCTTTATGTAGACCCTAATAACCTCACTTGTGCCCAAAGAAACCCGAGGAAACCTTCCTAAACGAACTTGGAAACAAATCAAACCGCCCCAGCCAAACTCCCCTGCTCGTGCGAGTATTGTCGCACGAGAAGGTCCTTCCTCGTGCGAGCTATGGACGTTCCAAATGCGGCGATTTTCGCTCCCTCTTGCTTCCTCGCCTTGGTGCTTTGCCGGAACTCGCTAGTTGAGTTATCCCAAAAAAATTCCACCTTAACTCAAATCAACCTAGCAACCTGAATCTTCGTTGAGTCTTGGTTACTTAGATTTAAGACACAACTCCACCTTGCGTTGAATCCTCTCAACTACTCGCACCGGACCCTGAAGTTTCTCCCCTAAAAAACAAAGTGTGATGATCTTCTCACAAAGAATGATCTTCCTGAACCAGATGTTCACATCAGTATGCGAAATTAACTAGATGCGCCAAAACGTTAGTCCAACTCCCATGTGTCCCTGCAACGAATGCACCCCTAGTTGCTTCAACTCCCACATAGTTCATGAAACGAATACACCGGATGTTGCTCAAACTCCCACCGAGTTCTTGCAACAGTGCACCAAATTTGCTCAAATTCCCATTGAATTCATGCAATAACGCGCTACCACAAGATGTTCTGCACCTATATGCAGAATTCCATGCGCCCAACGACCAGATGCACGCTACAACTGTGTGCCACATGCCCCTCGTCAGAGGCCCACATTGCTCCATACTAGAATCCCAAATGATAGGTGTATCCGCGCCCCCTTTTGCATAGGCCAATGGAAACTAACGACCTTGCTGCTTCAACAAAGCACACATCTTGATTCACCATCAGTTTTCTAGGTGAACTTGTCGATCTTGATCATCCCCCAAAGATAATTCTTCGTGAAACTCGAAACACTAACTCCGTTGCTCCACCCGAATCATTGAAACCCTAGCTTCTTGAATTCCACCAAACGTGAAAACTTAGTTGAAAGCTCCACCCCGGTCGTGACCACGCTCTGATACCAGTTTTTTTATTGCGGGAATCGAGCAAGAACGAATAAACGATAATCAAGATCAAAACACAATTTTAACGTTGTTCACAAGCCTCAATTGCTAGCTAACTCCACGACAAAATACAAACTAAGTATATTGAGATAAACTACGCAGAATACTTCACTCATGGTGTGTACATACACAAACGAAGGTTTGTCACGTCTATACCCTTTTATAGACCCTGATAACCTGACTTGTGCCTAAAGAAAACCAAGGAAACCTTCCTAACAAACTTGGAAACAAATCGAACCGCCCCAGCCAAACTTGCCACCCTAGATATCCTGGTCGTGCGAATACTGTCCTACTCGTGAGAGCAGGTCCTTCATTGTGCAAGCTCTGGATCTTCCGAATGAGGAGATCTTCGTTCCTTCTTCATTCCTCGCCTTGTTGCTTTGCCTGAAATCTCTAGTTGAGTTTAGTTATCCCAGCAGTATGGGGTACATTTGGCCTTGTCCTAGTCAGTATTCTTCGACAAACTTTGTTTAGAAATCAAAATCACAAGATTTCGGTTTCCGAACAAACATCTTGATAGATGAATTGGCTTGGAGGTTCATATAATTTTTTTTTTCAATTCAACTAAATTTCAATTAAATGAGAAGTATATTACCGAAGTTGAGTTTTATCTAATCAGAACTAACTTCCATGAAAGAACCATCTGATGTCCACCAAGGCACCAACAACGGAGTCTTTGACTCATGGATCAATTTCCATTTCATGCCATGATGTTTATTAAGATAAAACTTTTAGAAAGCTTAAAACAAAAATGAGGAAATTAGACTAATGATACAGAAAGATACAAAGTTCGGTGTGGTCATTAATTCCTGAAAAGCCTTATCCAAGTGCCCCTTGCTCAGAATGAAGACAACCAATCTGTCAGGAATGTTAGAAATGCTTGGTCCAATGTGATCCCCACTATATCCTTCCAGTTTCCTACAAGTATATACAAAACTTAGAGACAAGTCCCTTTCAACTCCATCTCCCAAACCCCTGATAAGCCTAGATGGATTGTCGAAAAGTCTGACATGTTCTCTACTTCATTTTGTATTCAGATCATCAACAACACCCTCACCCCTGGAAGGAAATGGGATATGATTTAGAACTTGTTTATTCCTCCTGAAAGTACCTTCTTTGCCTGCTCCTCTTCCTCCAAAAACGTCGTACAAATGAAGCCGCAACCACATTACTCAATCACCCCCAACTAGTGTCATGTTTGTGGACTTACTGTGGTATCCCTACAACATCTCTTCAGAATCTACAATATGTTGGGAAATTTCGGGACTCTGCTTGACCCCTACCCCTTTTTCTGCCTAAATCCTCAGCTACTTTCTCTGGATGGTTTCTTGAAAATGGCTTTCCTTGTCCTCCCTTGAAGAGCCACTGGCAAATACTTCATTTTTTGCCTGTTGGTATGTTTGGAAAAAGGGAAATAGACTTGTCTTTGGGAATTATACCTCTTTTTGTGTAGACTCTTTCCTTTCTAGCAGAATGAAGCAGGATGTTAGCAATAGACTCTTCTACACAGATAACCTATAGTACTAAGATGAATCAATCTCATATTAGTTTGAATTAGACCAAACCCCGAGAAGGCATGGTAAAGCTTAATATTGATGGTGCTTGGAAGCCCTCCAGAAAAGGCATTAGAGGAATTATTAGGTACATGGAAGCAAATTGGACTGTTGGTTTCTGCTGCAGCGCAGTTACCGTTAGCCCCCTCATTACTGAAACCCTTGACCTCCTTGCTGGTATCACCGTGATCAAAGATCTCGGCTTGCAGAATATCATTGCTTATTCTGATTGCTTGGATCTTGTTAAGATTTTCCATTGAAACTATAATCATATTGATGAAATCTTTGTTAGGGGTTCCTTAAATAAAAAAACGAAGGCTCGACGATTTAAGTCGAGGAAGACAAGGCCGCAACTTTCTGAATGGAGCAGGAATTCGCGCGAACTGAATAGTTTTTGCACCAACAGAAGTGTGTTCACACGAACACCAACATGTTCACACCAACATGTTATGGGCTGCTAACGGTTGGGCTGTTTCCTTGTCGCTTTGGAGCCGCTTCTAGGTCTATATAAGGACTAGTTTGTGGGATATACTTATGTCATAATGTGTGGATGTATTGGGATATGTTTATCACATAAATGAAGAAGTCTTTCTCGCCGCGGAGGTAGCTCCGTGGGAAGATGATCATCATCAACAATGGTGCGTGGGCGTCCAAAAAGTTATGATGATGCGAGATCTGCAAAGGCAGAACCAGTATATGTAGAGGCAGATTGCGAACTTAACCCCGCAATTAGCGGTGCGGGGTTTGCAACGAGTAGTTGCATATCAAATTTGATGCTTAGAGGCATTGTAATTTAAGTATGGAAAGGCTTTTGGTCGTGAATCGCAACCCGCATTTAAGATTCAGTATAACCGCAATTTTTTGTGGTGGGAAAGAGCGTTAGGGAGGAGCGAGTTGAAGAACGATCTTCCTTATAATTTGGGGTATGTCACAATCGGGTAGCTTTTGTAATTTTATGTACGATGAAAGATAATTAAGTTTTGAGTAGGTCGAATATACTTGATGTAATGAAATCTTTGATGAGGGTGTATCTTCGTCATATGAGCGTGATGTGGGTTGGACAAAGCCTCAAATTTATGAAGATTGTGGAGAAGAAGATGGAGCTTTTCTTGTGGAGGATTGTGAGTAGACTTCACAATTTCCTTTTCTTCATGAGGTCATTTCATATTCTTGTCCGTTAATTTATCCATCAAGTACTTTTATTGAAGACTAAGTTTCATTTGAAGAGGAAGAGGCAAAAAATTGATTAAATAGATCCTTAATTTCTTCAATCAAGCCACCATTGTTCTATTGTGATTCATTATCGATGGAGCGTTTTGTTCAAGTGCCTAAGCTGAACTCGAGGACGAGTTCTTTTGAAGAAGGGATGACTGATGCAGAAAAAAACGGAGAATTGATTCGTCAAATTTAGAAAGTGCTGACAGTTACATATTTTACTTGTCGGAGAATTGATTCGAGGACGAGTTCTTTAAGGATGGCTCAACAATGCCTTTGATCGAAACATAAATGATGTATCTTATGAGCATGATTTGTTATAGCAAGATACTTGTCGTTGTAGTGTCTTTTTTGTGTCCATGTTCCTTTACATTGTTGGTCGACCCGATAGTATCGAAACTCATACTTAGAGACCTTAGGACCCTTCTTCCTTTTCAACCCGTCTGACATATCGGATGATTACCAATACCAGACCGGTCACCAATCACCCAATATGTTGTTCGCTTGTTTGGTATGATCCTAGCGATTCCCTGCGCATTAGAAATTGCATCCTTGCACCGTGCATATAGGCAAAATGTTCTCTATGGGGAGTTGTTGTTTACACTTCAAGGACGAAGCGTTGTTTTAAGGGGTAGGTGATGTAATACCCCTATTTCTGTTAATAGGGTATTTGCATTATTTTTCTTAAAGTTTGGGGTTTATAGTATTCTTTTCTAACTAGGGGGTGTGTACTTGTAGTCTCCTAAACTTATTTGGGGGGGGGTGTAAAAGTGTATTTTCTCAAACTTGAGTAAACCCACTTGTACATCTCTCTCTCTCTCTCTCTCACTCTAACAGATCGGAGAACAAATCTCCACAACTCCCTCAATGTTCACCATCCTCTTCACCCACGAAATTTCTCACGTTCTCCCCTCAACTCCACTCCTCTCAATGTATATCAACCCACCAACTCCTCTCTTATTCACCTCAATCTCACACCCTCTGTTTTCAGAAGCAAGCAAACCCAGTGCCCCTGTTTTCAGAAATCGCCGCCAGACAACACCACCGCCTCTGCCCCCTGCTCAATCTCCGGTTGAGATAACTAGGATACCTCGAAACTCAAAGAAATAAACCATTTGGCCATGGAGGTTGCGAGTTATCCCTACTGCCATGTCGATCACTGCGCTTATCATAACAACGTTGACCTCATGGAGGAGTGGATAGTTCATGTGCTTCAACATCACGAGAAGGCTTTGAAAGATGTAGGTATTTTTCACACAGTACGTACAACCAACAGGTACAAAATTACCCCGGATGCGAACATGATAGACACTCTCCATTTTGCTGAGTACAAGGCTACATCTACTCTGGAAAATGTGTATGTCTTGATGGAACTGCCTGTACAGGGCTTCATGGATCCCCTCGATGCCTTGAAATCCCCCGAGGAACTCACTATTTCTGTGTCATGTCAGAGTCGATGCAAAATATGTGCACTATGTTACTAGATGGAGTGGGGGCACCCTATCGAATTAGACCTAATATGTGACTTCCTCCCCCCAAGAACACTTCTAAGAGATGGGTCATGTACTTACACATGATTTATGCAACCAAGGAGGCGCAAAGTGCCTGGGAAAACGATGGCATCCCAAGCTATGCAGTGGGGACCAGATTTGATGATACCCTCTACGCATTCATATGTGCCTGGCTGTACATACTTGTAATGGATGGCAGTCCGCACAACGGTGTTTTTACCCATGTTCTTTCCTTAACCGTTCATTTATGTTTCCATCAAAGGCTTGTTCTTGCACCCTTGTTCCTGGGTACCTTGTATACAAGATTGGATCAAATAGTCACATGTTCTGACCAATCTCGGGGAAGATACAACATCCTTTCCTGTGTCAATCTTGTTTTCTTAAACATAATTTCTCAATCTCGGGGAAGATACATCATTTATGTTTCGATCAAAGGCTTTTGCACCCTTGTTCCTATGAAAGATGACACATGTTTTCTCTTGTCCTTGCGGTTTCCAATGAATGGGACACTATTAAAAGTCTCGCCATTGAGCAAAACGCACGCGGAAATGGTATGGCACCAAAGGATCGCGACGAGGGTCTGCTTTGTTTTGGGACCTTGAAAGCGCATATGTTTATAGAATTAAGGGAGGAGAATCCCTAGACCAGTTCGACTGCATTTCTGCTATACCAATTAAAATTCGTTCGTTATCAACAAGAACACCATAACCCCACTAGGCGGAATTAGGGTTCATACATGCGTCCTAGCTAGTTGATGTAGGTCTGAATCACTCCGAATCTTCTCCCATATTCCTGAAGTTCCTCTTGGACGCAAGGGTGGGCTTGCAGCTTCCAGAATCCTTCTTGGCCTCCAGACGTATTGCTCTCACTCTCGAAATCCTAGATTTCAGTGTGTTTCTGAAGCATACGAATTCGGAAGTCTGAGGAAACTTATATAGGCTACGGGAGGGACCTGTAAGAGAAAATACGAATCAGGCTCCTAACTCTATAAGGACTTCTGGTTCCACCCGAACCTAGCCCAAATAAATTTAATAACAGTTAGTACCACTAAATAACTGTTATTGCACTCCTGTCCGTATTCTCAAAAATAATATTCCGAGCTCCTGTTATTAAATACTTATTATCTCCCCATGTTAAGATTACAAATATCCGTCGATTAAATTAGTTACTGACTATTTCATTTAATCAACCTCTTCCCAAATCCTTGATCCTTGCCACTTAACTTATTTGATATGTCCAGATTACCAAGTAATCGACCTGCAGGGTTTGACACAATCAAAACTTATAAGTTTCATCAAGGGGATATCATCAATCCCATAATCGGGATATGGATTCATTCGATATATAAATTTACACCATGGACTTAATAGTATCACCCAACTCATCGAGGTTATTGACTCCATGGGAATCTCACTCAGTTGACTTGTCAAAGCAATAACTACTAAATGCATGTGCACGCTGACTATCGAAGGATTAAGAGCATAAGTAATCATAATAACCATGAGACATAGCTTGTCTTGTTATGTCAGTACAAAGACAATGATCTCATTTTGGTCATGTTCAATATACACAAAGTATACTAGCACATTAAGATGAAATTATAGTATGAACTATTCCGTTTCCTTTAGCCAAGACAGACCTGCTAAAACAATGTGCCAAAATCGTTCCGATGGTTTCTGTAATTCCATCTAGATTGTGAACTCATAATTTTCATTCCACAAGAACCGAAGATAAAATCTTTTGTTTGTAAGCTAGACTCTACACACCAGATATTCTACTATGTGGAATAATATACAACTATGCACAATAATATATAATGCAAAAACATTGCCCAAAGTCATTCTCATAAATATAAATTCATATACTCCAATACAAAAAGGATGGCTTTTAGTATTAAATTCAACAATCTCCCACTAAGACTTGCAGCCATGCAGCAACACACCTCAAACCCATTCCCACTAAGACTTGCAGCCATGCAGCCATTCTCTAATCAAATGATACTTACGCTCTATGTGTTTTCCTTTCTTGTGAGCTCTTGGTTCCCTTGAGTTTGCAACCGCGCCACTGTTATCGAAATAAACCATCATAGCTGATAGTAAAAAAAAAAGACGAACCGAGAATAGAAGACAACACTCCTATATATAGGGGTCTTAGAGTAGTAGTTACAAGGAGTTATATAACTGTATGCGACGGTTACATAACTGCCGTGCACGTGTGTAGTCGACCACATATATAGGCGTGTGATTAGCAAGTCTCTTAGATAATTGACAAGGGCCGCATGCGAGTGTAACCGTCACTTACGTGGGACGAGCCTTACTCTGACCTCCAAATCACTTAGACCCCTTTGACTCCCAACGTGCGACGAGCCTAACTCTAGCCTCCAAGCCACTTAGACCCCTTGACTCTCGAATGATTAAAACGCAAGGGTGACCCTATCGTCTTACAACCCCCGTATGGATAAGTGCGAATATAGAGATAAGTATATAGTTGAGTACCATAAGACTTCACCAGTGACGACCACGTGGAGGATAGTTGTTGTACCTGGAATTACCAGGCATTGTTGAGCCATCCTTGAATGAAGCTCGTGATTCGCCAAACTGGGTGGCATCAGGTTGTTCTATGTAACTGACAGCATACGAAAGTGGTTAATCTATTCACAATCGATGTATACGTAAAATCCCTTAATCAATGTTCTCGATCACCTTGAGTTTAAACATGGATTTAGTGTGATCTTTGCTTCTGTCGTGCACGTTCTCAGACAAGTAAAATATGTCCGGCTTTTAAATTATCTAGTTGACACATCTTTATAGGAAGTGGAAATCCCAAGATCAGATTTCTCTCTTGCTTCCTGGTAATGGAGTTGCATTTTCAAGCCCAAGTCCCTGCATTTTGAGCAAGCTTGGATTCCCTGCAATGACTACATTTTGCTTTGTGGGTCAATCATAATCCTTTAGAGTATGATGAGATCATATCTAAGATTAGAGTTTACTTTATATCTGAACGCTAGGGGATTGCCCATGCCCTGAGGGCACTATCCTAAGAAATCAAATATTTACAATAGACGTGTCTACATGTATACCAAGATAAAATTTCCGAATACCCCATCGCAAGTAGTTGCTCATAAAAAAAGTATGAAACAAAGTTTCTAGTCACGGGCTCTTAGCTAGTCTTTATGAATTTGACAATTGAAAAGCACAATATCCATCAAAGTTAAAATAGCGAGAAACAAATCTCTTCAGGATTGATTCTTCTGATCAGGGAAAGATACATTTGTCAGGCTGACCATCCTTGTCACGCAGTTCAGAGCTAAGTTCCTTGTTCGCTTCAAGAAGGCAGTCTTTTTCTTTACTTATATGATCAATGCCATCGCGTAGTTTGAGAATTTGCCTTTCCTGAAGAGATTGATTTAATCTTTCCAACACAGAACATTGTTCTTCAGCAACTTCTAATTTAGCAGCCCCACTTTCTATTTCAACCCTAAGCCTTTGGGCTTCTTCCTGAGTGGACGAGAGTTTGTCCTCTAAACTTGAGATAGTCGCCAAGCACTGCTCATACTGAAGACAAGCAGCTTCCTTCTCCTCCATAAGTTTGGCAAGCGCTTTCTTTAAAGTATCAACTTCTGTTTCAGCTTTTTCAGCTGTCTCACCAAGCTTTCTAGCATTCTCCTCCGCGAGCAGTAACTTGTTCTCCAAAGTTGCAATCTCTAAAGATTTTCTGTGTTCGACAAGGGCGGAATCTTTTTCAGATGCCAAACTAGCGAGGTCTTGCTTTAACGCTTCAGCTTCAGTTTTTGCTTGACGTGCTTGTTCATTGGATTCCCCAATATCTTCTTTGGCATGAAAGAAAGCCTTCTCCAAATCAGCTATTCTTTCCACGCTATGCTGGTAATGAAGCAAACTGGTTTCCTTTTCAGCTTCAAATTTCGCAAGCGCTTCCTACAAAGTTCGAACTTCATCATAAGCTTTGTCCGAGCGTTCATTTGCACGAGAGACTTCAAACTCTAGTTTGGAAAGCCTCTCCAAACTCTCTTGGTAGCCAGCCTCCTTTTCAGCTTCTAGCTTCTGTGGAGTTTCCTTCTGATCAGATCCATTCTGACCAGATCCAAACATGTTATTGAACTGTTTGAAACTCTTTCTTGAATCAGATTCTTCAGAATATGCCCCATTGGCCTTTGTAGAGCGAAACTGAGATGAAGAAAGACCTGAAGCATCCTTCTGCAGATCATCAGGTTCGAGTACACCCAAACTCCTCATGTAGCTGAGGGCCTGATTAATTACTTGCCTCCTAGAGATATCTTTACGCGACTCCGCTGCTGCCCTTCTGGAAACCAGGAACCCTCCCTCACTCATCTCCCAGTCAAGATGCTTCTGCAACCATAAACAATGCAACCATTTAAACAAAATTAAAAGAAAAAAAAAAAAAAAAAAAGAAAGAAAGAAAACAGCCTGCTTATTGGTGGTGGTAACTCAGACAAATGACCGTGTTTTGCAATCTTACTACTTCATATGATGACCCCTCAAAGATGGGGGAGAAGAATACAAGAGTGCATTCGGACCTTAACTAGGCAGAAAGCGTATAAACTTCCCATCGCATGTATTGAAATACCCAGCCACATTAACAGGATTAACTCATTCACTATACAAGGCTAACCTCATTTATGTAGACAGAAAGTTTATGCTGACAGAGGGTCAGGATCTGCTGCTGCTGCAGGCCAGGACTCATGGATGACTGCTGACCATATGCCTCGGTGCTGCACCAACAAGATAATTTGTCACTTCATAATATGATCAATTAATAGAAAGCAAAAAATATTCTCAACCACCTCTCGAAGTGCATGTCGCAATCAAGAAAAATGAAAAACTGTCCTGCCTAACTACCGAGTTACCACCGCGAAACATACAAGTATTCTCACATTAGCCATTTTTTGTCTTAATATCAGTCCTAGTGTCCTACCACTTCATTTGAAAAATGAAAGATCTCCTAGCACTTCAGAGCATTCCATCAACTCCACATGCAAAATCTTCATTTGGCGGTAGGCACATGCCTCTTCCTGTTTTCCTTTAGCAAGGTTTTTTAAAAAAAAAATGGAAAAAAAGGCGATACTGCCTCAGACTACAGGGCCGGTTAATTTCCATCTCTACTCTTCCTTTGATACAAATTTCCGACGGAAAGGTGAAACTATGGGCACCACGGTGCAATTCTGCCAAAAAAACAGCTAGGGATAGGGAGGGCACAGCACGACTCAAAAACATTGTTCTTTAAAAAATTATCTATCTCGATTGAAAGGCGAAGAACCATTTGTGGAACCCATACTTTTGAGCTGCTTTTCGAGGTTTTGGTACTCACATCCATTTCGCCATGGCAGTACTCAAGTTTCATTTTTGTTACAATCAATTACCAAATCCTAACTTCCATCCATAGGGAAAAGTTGACAAAACATCTATATAACAAAATAGGAATGATTGGATAAGCTATCCCAAAACTATACAAAGTCCTACCAAACAAGTTTTATGGTACCAAACAAGCTTCAGCTCTTACAAACGGTAGACAATCACCTAAAAAACTGTTTCTTTTGGCTACCCCCTCCTTAATCCTCAAAATATAGATGAGAACAATATGCCCCCTTAATCCTCAAAATATAGATGAGAACAATATGCCCTCTCATGGGCATTGGGATAGTATATCTACTGCATGTGGACCCAATCACTATCATTCATAGACGTGAAGTCAAACCAATTGGCTTGGATGTGGGTTTTGAAATTCAAATTTGAAATCGTCTCTCTCTCCAAGTTGGAGTAGAACTCAAACACTGATGTACATCTTGCTCTCTCGCTCTGGAACGCTCGCCCCAACAACTAATTCTCCTGTATCCCCTGATTTCTTGCTTGTCGCTAATCAGGTAACTCTATCTTCTTCTCCGTTCCCAGATCTTCAACTTAGTTATCTATTTTCATGTTTCAAATTAGTTAATTACAACCCTCTACGAAATCCTTTCCTCTCCATCGCACAACGACTCTCTCCCTCTCTCATTGCTTGTATGGAGTTCAACTACTCTCTCGAAATCGTTATAACGAGCAAGTAAAATTTAATCTCTGTACGTATCTGTTTCGATTATTCTAAGTTTTGTAGAGCGAAATTTCTATCTAATTCGGTATTGCACTGGGCTTGGTTTTTGAATCAAGTTTGCAATCTAACTTTTGACTTGGTTATTTCATTTTAACAAGTTTGAAGTCCAGATAATGTACCAGCACAACTCCGTAGGTATGATTGGTGTTACTTTTCACCATCATAATTGTTGTTATTGGCTTCATTCACAATTCCATGTCCTATAGTGCTTCATTAACTCAAAACTCATGCAACATGTCCTATAGTGCTTCGTTAACTCATACTGATGCAAATTTGAATCCTTCTTGTTGCTTACAGTTTTTCTTGCCACTGGTCTCTAATATGAACTCTAGGTTCCTCTGTTAGTGATATGGATATGGTTTAATTACTCATTTACATTGTGTTTGCAGGTATTGATTAACCTTGAATGAACTGATTAACTACTACAAAGATAGTCTTGCCATGTTCGGTCGGTTGATGTTATTTACGTCCTCTCTCCAGGTACCTTATCATTTTTACTATCTCAATATCAAGCTTTGGGCTTACTATTCAACATTCGTTAATGCAAGTTCTTTTCCAAATCCCGGGGTTATGCTAAATTAGTTTGGTTTAATGAATTTTTGATTTAGCCAAAACTAACGTGACTTCAAGCGAACCCTAGAGCTAGAAGCCGATGTTGTAACCACTAGGAACAACTGAGCACCATGCATCAGTGAACTCTAGCAACGATTTAGGTCTGTTAATACGAAGTTTGACGTGTTTTTTGTGTATTAGGTCGGCCGATAGACGAAAGGGGAATGTTCGACTGAAGTCCAGATCCAGAAACTAAAAGTAATCAGTATATCAGTTGCTTGCCTTTCTCTATTGGCTTGATTGAGTTTGTAGGTATAACTCATCCATCTATCCTCTGGTATATGGTGTAGTGAATAAATAGTATTGACATCTAGAAGTTATGATTCTCGCTTTCACATCTCTTAGTTTCTTGGGGTTTATTATGTTTAGCTAATACATATTGCAAACCCCTGTTCGACATTTGTGCTACAGAGAGCATAATTTCTCATATGTGAGCTACATGTGAGTTGATTGAGAGTTTACAATGTTCCTTGAGGAGTTTGATGGAGTATGATTTCATTTGTCTACCTAAACCTGACAAAGATGCAGGTTTATGTAAGTAGAAAATGGGGACATTTCATACGAATTAAACTATAGTATACCACTTAACTAGCAGGTTTATATAAGTAGAAAATGGGGACATTTCATACGAATTAAACTATTTGTATACCACTTAACTAGAAATCTGACAAATCTATTTCTCCATCAGATGAATATGGCAGTTTGGAGAGTTGGGAATAAGATTTCAAACATTTTTTCTTTTTTCCTTTCTGACCAAGATTCAAACCAAGAGTTTTATTAAGTTCTGGTAAACGTTTTAGATGGGCTGTATTTTGCTTAGTAATGAGTTTTCTCTTCTTTCGGGTGTTCTGTGACCACTCCCTTGGAGTATGTTTAGGTCATTGTAGTGTCTTTGTTCAATCACAAGTGCATTGAATCCAGCAACATTTCTTTCTCCTCTTCCTTCTATTTTCTCCTATCTCATCGGAATCCTTCAGGTTTCAGCTATAGCATCGAATTTTTGAAGTTTGATGTTTTTAGCCTACTGTGAGATGCCATTTATTACAGGTTATTAATGGTTTCTAATTGATCTTATTCCATTTTGTTGTCCAGGTTATTGGAAGGTCAGACATTTGAGAGTTTTTAACCAGAACTGTCCAACTTAATCAAGAATGAGAACATTAGATCATCAGTTTCTCTAGAAAAATAGCGAATCATGTTTTGAAGTGTGGTTTAGAGCATGTAACTATTTTTTTTGGAGTTTTCTTTAGTTAGATCTTGGGTTTGGCTGGATGTTGTTTATAACGCTCTCAGTTGGGGCAGTGCCCTCGGTACATAGTCGTTGAGACGAAGGTGGCGGTAAATCTGCCAAACATTTGCTTCGTATATATTTTAGAAGTTGATATGATGGAAGTGACTTCTAAATTAACGAATATAAATTTATTTAAATTTAAGTAATATAGCGCTGATGTAGCAGTCCAAGGATTCAAATAGCGGTATCGGTCGGCGTATCGGTAACGGTCGCGGAAACCGGTTTTGACCTGTAACGGACAAACCGTAACAGGAACCGGGGACCGAATGCGTGAATGTAAAAAAAATGTCAACAGATGCTAACGTTACTTTTAAAACAATGTTAAACATATTCATGGACTTTAGTGCTTATTTGTAGAAAATTAGAAGACCCGACACGCCGTGTGTTTGTATAATTGTATATATATCTAATTATATATTAGAAATTTGTATTGTTTAAAAGTAAATATTAAATTTATAACTAAATAACTTCAATTTCATCTTAAGATAACCTGAAAGTTAACATACAGAAGATGATAACTAAATAAAACACAAACTGTTGGGGTCTTTTTGAAATTTAAAAAACAAAGGGGTGTATGTGAAATAAAGTGAATTGTTTATCATCTTAAAACCACTTCAACCCTAGCCGCAGAGCAAACTAAAACACACGACCGTCCAAGACAAAAGGATGACGGTAACGACGAAACGACGAACGACGATTACGAATCGAACAACAATCTGCTGATACGAAGAAGAACTAGGAGGCGCGTCTCTCTTACTCTGTTTCTCAACAGTCGGACCAAGAATCAACTCTCAAACCACTTCAATTTCTGGATCTCTTGCCTGAGATTCGCCTCTGTCTTCTTCTTCTTTTTCTCTGAAAATTCGTTTTTTGTTCCAAACCGGTGCGTATCGCCCGGTATTCGACCGTACCGGTCCGTATCGGCCGATATCGCCGTGAATCCGATCCACCCATACCTTAACGGCCATATCGGATTCGGTGCCCTCCGGTACCGTTACGAACCGGGCGATATGGTACCTGTACGGGCGATATTTGAATCCTTGTGTAGCACATAAGCCATGTCATGAGCGGCTGATAAATTTATTTGAATCATACCAGTGATCAGCACTTATAAATTTATATGGACTTTTATGCACATTGTCAATTTTTATTTTTATATATTTTATTTTATTTTTTTTGGGGGGAGGGACTTTTTTACAAGATAATTTACCCATTTAAAAACAGTCACTGATATGGTGTTTATTTTGGTGTTTTTCTATTTGCAAGTTAGTTCACTGATATGATTTTGTTATCATATATCGCGATGTCGTCAGTCTCCTAAAATTGTCTCGCCCTTCTAAAGTGGTAGTGCCCTGAGGGCATGGGTGATTCACTAGTCCTAAACAAACAAGAACCCTAGCCTCACGACACATAAATCTCAGATTGTTGGTTGCTAAGAGAGCTTTTCAAATGATGTCCTCCAGGGGGGGGGGGGGGGAAGAAGCAGCTCGGGGAAGGGGTGATTATTGTGGCCACGGGTCACATTACAACAGAGAAAAGCAAGGTCGATCATAAGAAATCATAATCAGCAGAACGTGCAGCAAAAATCAACGGCCTTGAAAATTCAAGGACATCGACTGAAGGGAAGATATATAATGTGGCAGTTCAGAAGAGCACTTTAGCTAGTCCTTGTTTCACAGATGATCTTCACAGAGCCACTAGGTAAATACTAGAACATATTCGAGAACGGTTGGGGATCGCTTTCCATATCTTTCACGCTCAAGAATTTTGATTATCTACATTATTTAAAACTGACAAATAGAAAACGTCAACATGAAAAGAAACTGATACGAATGTCATGACTCAATTGCATGCTTTACCTGTTTGACTGTGGGAGCAGAAAGTTAAAGACGTCACTCGCTGTAAACAGTTGGCTAAAAATAGGCTCCTTCTCAAATCGGTCACCGTCTACATCGGCAAGCTCTACAAGTGATTCTATCTCATTATGGAGACCAGAATCCCCCTTGTGATGATCCAGGAGGACCTTGACAAGGTTGAGACGCATGATAGTAAATTGCACAATAGTTGTCTGGCCTGCTATCATCAACGTCATCATAGTATAGTTCCTTTGTTGACGGAAATTCCTTGTGAATGTGACTGGGTCAACTTCGAACACGCTCAGGATCACGGAGGACTGGGTTATCTCCCCTGAAAATTGATGACAATCAGAAGAAATGTAATCAGTGAAGTTAATAATTTCACCAAGGAACAGACCGTAATATAAATAATAATCTTCTAATGGAGATCAAGAAAAGGAAGTTACGTGCTAAGTCGTCCTTATAACACCTGGGTAGAGTACTCCCGTGGTCTCTTTCCAAGGCCTGCAAAAGAGAAAATGACATGGTAATTGTTGGTGTCAATTTAAGATGATGATGATGATTCTAGTGAGTAAAAAAAAGAAGGCTATGGAACTAAAAAGGGACAGCAGCACAATCACCACAAGAACACATTGTGATTGATTGATTGATGACTGAATAGATGCAGCAGCACAATCACATAGGTCATTGACGAATTCAGCCAGAAGGATGGTAGTGATCTGGGTCAATGGGGTGGCTTGCCTCGTATCATTATTGAAGGATAGGAAGACCTAAATGGTGAAGTTCTGTGGAGCTTGGAGAGTGCATAGTCTCATCTCTGATGCCAAGTACTTGGCTGCCTCTAGTGGAGCGAAGTTGTATTGGATTCCTAGACTGGCTAATAGTATAGTTGATAATTTTGTTAAACTTCTAGTGGAGCAAAGTTCTATTGGATTCCTAGACTGGCTAATAGTCTAGTTGATAATTTTGTTAAACTTCTAGTGGAGCAAAGTTCTATTGGATTCCTAGACTGGCTAATAGTCTAGTTGATAATTTTGTTAAAGTAATTGATAGAGAATTAGAGTTGATTTGCTAAAAATTAGCTCTCTTTTGGAGCCAATTTTGGCAAAGGATGATAGTTGTAATAGTTTTGTCCATCCCTAGTACAAAGTTTTCAGCCAGAAGTCAATTGGGAACGCATGCAATCAATAGATCCAGGGAAAAAAAGAAGGATTCATGGTATCTCAAGATTATTAACACAATTAGGATGTTTGTTATTGTTTTACCTCGAGACGTAAGAGACTGCGTTTGGCGGCGGCGAAATCTCGTTTACGAAGTGCGGAGTGGAAATCTAAGATCCCTTCATGATACTCCTGCAGCGCATGAGGAGACATGTCGACCGCGTCACCATCTCCGTCCACCCTTGGAGGTTCTTCAAAATCATCATCGTCATAAGGAGCACAAGGATTGTAATCATCCGAACCATAATCAGTATCTACCCCAGTTGAATTATGATGAGTAATCACTTCCTCCCAATACAAACACCAATCCACATGGTTCTTCTTAGTCTCCACTGAAACCACCCCTGGGCCGTCTTCATACGCCATGTTAGCCTCCCGCGTTGAATTACCACGATTAACCACTTTAATCCAATCATCACACCAATTCAATTCTTTCTCCGTAGCCTCAAAACCCAGATAACGCATCTTAGCCTCCACTGAAACCACCCCTGGGCCGTCTTCATACGCCATCGCCGCCGCTGTTCTTCTGTGTTTTAGGGTTTGGAAGGCAATTGTGCTTGCGTTATCTCTCTCTCTCTCTATCCCAAACACGTTAATGTATTTTTGCAAATAAAACACGTTATGTATGACTGAAAGCAACAGATTTATATATATACTGTCTGGCCTTGGCGGGATGATAGATAAGTAACATATTCAATGGACGAGATTGGCCGGATGATAGATGAGTAACGTATTCAATGGACGAGATTCAGCGTGGGAAGCTGAATTTCTTCTCCTTTCCAAACTAACGCACGAGATTGGCCGGATGATAGATGAGTAACATATTTAATGGACGAGATTCAGCGTGGGAAGCTGAATTTCTTCTCCTTTCCAAACTAGCGCACAACCCCTGCACCCAAAGAAGAAGATTTAAGTGCATAACCCATGCTCCGAGGGCACGACTCCACATAAGAAGATTTATCTTAATTTTTTTTTTCTAATAAAGTGTAAGATTTATCTTAATTTTTTTTTCTTTTTCTAATGAAGTGTTTGGTCTCTAGAACATGGTGGGAGTAACCTATTCCAAATGTCACATTTGTTGTGCTAGTTTATTCTCCCATAACAAAATAGTGCATACAACAACTATCCTCCACGTGGTCGTCACTGGTGAAGTCTTATGGTACTCAACTATATACTTATCTCTATATTCGCACTTATCCATACGGGGGTTGTAAGACGACAGGGTCACCCTTACGTTTTAATCATTCGAGAGTCAAGGGGTCTAAGTGGCTTGGAGGCTAGAGTTAGGCTCGTCGCACGTTGGGAGTCAAAGGGGTCTAAGTGGTTTGGAGGTCAGAGTAAGGCTCGTCGCACGTAAGTGACGATTACACTCGCATGCGGCCCTTGTCAATTATCTAAGAGACTTGCTAATCACACGCCTATATATGTGGTCGACTACACACGTGCACGGCAATTATGTAACCGTCGCATACAGTTATATAACTCCTTGTAACTACTACTCTAAGACCCCTATATATAGGAGTGTTGTCTTCTATTCTCGGTTCGTCTTTTTTTTTTTTACTATCAACTATGATGGTTTATTTCGATAACAGTGGCGCGGTTGCAAACTCAAGGGAACCAAGAGCTCACAAGAAAGGAAAACACATAGAGCGTAAGTATCATTTGATTAGAGAATGGCTGCATGGCTGCAAGTCTTAGTGGGAATGGGTTTGAGGTGTGTTGCTGCATGGCTGCAAGTCTTAGTGGGAGATTGTTGAATTTAATACTAAAAGCCATCCTTTTTGTATTGGAGTATATGAATTTATATTTATGAGAATGACTTTGGGCAATGTTTTTGCATTATTGTGCATAGTTGTATATTATTCCACATAGTAGAATATCTGGTGTGTAGAGTCTAGCTTACAAACAAAAGATTTTAGGGTAAAAGACATTTTCCACCCTCGAACTATGGAGAAAATACATTTTTCCCCTGATTTATGCAAAAAGACATTTTGCACCCTTGTTAACGGATGTAGGGTGGACAGATACCACCCTTCTGTTACAATCCGTTAGTGGAAGGGTGCAAATTGACTTTTTGTGACCATTTTACCCTTACTGATTGTAGACAAATACCACCATTTTTTTTGCTTATTATAGTGGGCAAAATTGCACCGGTAGTACCCATTTTTTGACTTTTGTTACAGTTTCATACCCATATTTTCAGTTTCAACATTGACAGTACCCATATATTGATTTTATTGCATTGGCAGTACTCATAGCCAGCGAAATGACCATTATGCCCTTAAAATTTCACTAATTCTCCGACTAGTTAATTTTTATTATGATTAATCTCTTTTTTTTGAGGAAATTATTATGATTAATCATTATTATGATAAATCTCAATAATTTTTTTTTGAAATGCAATTAATCTCAATAATATTAATTGTTAATCACAGTTATCTCCATAATATTACACTAAATATTAAAACAAAATAAAAATCAGAACAGAAGGAAGCAAAGAAGTTAAATCAGGATAGAAGAAGACGAAGAAGATTGAGAACAAAGGGGGGGGGGAGGGGTTTCCAAAAAAAACAAAAGGGGAGAACGGAGACGAGAATGGAAGAAGAGGAGAAGAAGAGGGTAACCCCTCTCCATCTCTGCTCTCTCGTGTCTTTGATTTTGAGAGGACAATTAATTCTGTGTGCATTTGAATTTGATGAGGGCTTCGCGGGTGAATCTGAAAAGTGTGAAGGAGGATATGGTCGATCACCCGTCTTTTAATTTTGAGAAGAGCTTGGCGGCGCGAAGGCCAGGGCTATGGTGACGACGCTGCTGGTGGAGGAGTTGGTTGTGTCGTCTTGGGTTTTCCGGGGAGAGTCTTCAATGTCATCGCGGAGGGAGGTGCTGTTGCATTGGTGTTTGGGAGTGTGACGGCGGCGGAGGGGATGACGGGGGAGTGAAGCGGGGTAGGAGGAATCGATGGATGGCGTCGATTTTGGTCATGGCTTGATTATATCTTGAATACAAGAAATCGAAATGTTGAACTAATTTGGGTATGAAGCTAGCCCTCGGGACGATTTTGCTCTCATAAGTCAAATCAATTGAGTGTTTGTTGGCGGTGTGTATTTAAAGATCGGGTCTTTGGAAGAATGAAGAGCAATTCAATCCAATTAGGGTTTTCATCTCCCCACACGAAACCAGATTTAGACTTATTTTTGTTTTAATATTAAGTGTAATATACTATGGAGATAAATGCATTTAACACTTATTATTATTGGAATAAAGCATAATAAAGAACTTGAGAAATTTTAAGGGCATAATGGTCATTCCAGTAGCAATGAGTACCGCCAATGCAACAAAATTAAAATATAGGTACTGTCAACGTCGAAATTGAAAATGTGGATATAAAACTGTAACAAAAGTCAAAAAATGGGTACCACTGGTGCAATTTTGCCTATTATAGTGTTTCATTATGTTCTTGAGCACAACCTCCACTATCACCAAATCCCCACCAATACCGCCACTGACACCCACACCCAATTGGTCTTGACACAGTATGATGCTCTTTTGTACGCATTTATGCAGCTAATAATACACCCAAAACGATCATCAAACGTGGTTTTGTCCCCTGAAACAATCTAACTGGGCTGTGTTAGGAAATTCAGAAATCAGATTTTGTAGTAGTTGAAATTGGGATTTATGTATCAAAAGAAAATTAGGATGTACAGTAACTGTCAATCTTTTTGGCAGGTCAATGCAAAAAAGACCAATTCAGCATAAGTTAAGAAGATAACCATAAGCACATAACAATTAGGTTTTATAATGCTCAAAAGCAACCTGTGGAATCCCAATCAGAAACCTGAATCAAAATCACAGAAGAGAACATACAGAAACTCCAACCAACCATGACAAAATTGAAAATAGTGTGGTATTTGACGGAGACAGAAAGAGAAAGAGACCTGAGACTCTGTGACAGGGGTGATTTCTTCCCATCTAAACAGACACTAACGAATTTCATACACAGAGAGTGAGAAGAGCAGAAAGAGAACGAGAGAGAGAAGAGCTGAGAAAATGGCGAAATTCAGGCAACCCCGCAACAACTCGGCGACGGCGGCGGCTATGACCCCGGCGTGCCGCCCCAGGGCTACAACGATTTCGACCTCCCTGAAGGCGAATCAACGGTCCCTTTGGTCACCGACGACGCATCCCCACCAGTCTACGGAAGCGGCGAATTCGCAGCCGGCGAGGAGTCGGAGACCCACCGATTCAGATCCTCCTCTGGTAACCCTGATTTCTCGTCGGAGACCCACGGATTCAGCCGGCGAGGAGTCGGAGTTGACACCGACGGCATCTTCACCTCTCCCGACGGTCCGCTGCTTCCAGAGCCGACCTGAGGGGGGATGCTGCAGCTTTTCGCGAGTGGCGCCGGTGAGTTGAATCTTTTAGCTTTTCGGTGAGTAGATCTGAGAGAGGGTTGTGATGGGGGCTGGAGAAAAAGAGACGCGGAAGAGAGAGAGAGAGAGAGGGGAAGAAATAGATTAGGGTTTGGAAATGAGGAGGTAATGGAAGGAGAGGGCTTTTATACCGGGGTATTTTTTCAACATTTCAGGGGTATTTTTGTGTTTGCACCCATCCGTTAGTCTACTGTTAGTTTTTAACTCTGACAAGGGTGCAAAATGTCTTTTCCCATAAATCAAGGAGCAAAATGTCTTTTGTCCATAATTAGAGGGTGGAAAATGTCTTTTACCCAAGATTTTATCTTCGGTTCTTGTGGAATGAAAATTATGAGTTCACAATCTAGATGGAATTACAGAAACCATCGGAACGATTTTGGCACATTGTTTTAGCAGGTCTGTCTTGGCTAAAGGAAACGGTATAGTTCATACTATAATTTCATCTTAATGTGCTAGTATACTTTGTGTATATTGAACATGACCAAAATGAGATCATTGTCTTTGTACTGACATAACAAGACAAGCTATGTCTCATGGTTATTATGATTACTTATGCTCTTAATCCTTCGATAGTCAGCGTGCACATGCATTTAGTAGTTATTGCTTTGACAAGTCAACTGAGTGAGATTCCTATGGAGTCAATAACCTCGATGAGTTGGGTGATACTATTAAGTCCATGGTGTAAATTTATATATCGAATGAATCCATATCCCGATTATGGGATTGATGATATCCCCTAGATGAAACTTATAAGTTTTGATTGTGTCAACCCTGCAGGTCGATTACTTGGTAATCTGGACATATCAAATAAGTTAAGTGGCAAGGATCAAGGATTTGGGAAGAGGTTGATTAAATGAAATAGTCAGTAACTAATTTAATCGACGGATATTTGTAATCTTAACATGGGGAGATAATAAGTATTTAATAACAGGAGCTCGGAATATTATTTTTGAGAATACGGACAGGAGTGCAATAACAGTTATTTAGTGGTACTAACTGTTATTAAATTTATTTGGGCTAGGTTCGGGTGGAACCAGAAGTCCTTATAGAGTTAGGAGCCTGATTCGTATTTTCTCTTCCAGGTCCCTCCCGTAGCCTATATAAGTTTCCTCAGACTTCCGAATTCGTATGCTTCAGATACACACTGAAATCTAGGATTTCGAGAGTGAGAGCAATACGTCTGGAGGCCAAGAAGGATTTTGGAAGCTGCAAGCCCACCCTTGCGTCCAGGAGGAACTTCAGGAATATGGGAGAAGATTCGGAGTGATTCAGACCTACATCAACTAGCTAGGATGCATGTATGAACCCTAATTCCGCCTAGTGGGGTTATGGTGTTCTTGTTGATAACGAACGAATTTTAATTGGTATAGCAGAAATGCAGTCGAACTGGTCTAGGGATTCTCCTCCCTTAAGTCTATAAACATATGCGCTTTCAAGGTCCCAAAACAAAGCAAACCCTCGTCGCGATCCTTTGGTGCCATACCATTTCCACGTGCGTTTTGCTCAATGGCGAGACTTTTAATAGTGTCCCATTCATTGGAAACCGCAAGGACAAGAGAAAACATGTGTCATCTTTCATAGGAACAAGGGTGCAAAAGCCTTTGATCGAAACATAAATGATGTATCTTCCCCGAGATTGAGAAATTATGTTTAGGAAAACAAGATTGACATAGGAAAGGATGTTGTATCTTCCCCGAAATTGGTCAGAACATGTGACTATTTGATCCAATCTTGTATACAAGGTACCCAGGAACAAGGGTGCAAGAGCAAGCCTTTGATGGAAACATAAATGAACGGTTAAGGAAAGAACATGGGTAACACCGTTGTGCGGACTGCCATCCATTACAAGTATGTACAGCCAGGCACATATGAATGCGTAGAGGGTATCATCAAATCTGGTCCCCACTGCATAGCTTGGGATGCCATCGTTTTCCCAGGCACTTTGCGCCTCCTTGGTTGCATAAATCATGTGTAAGTACATGACCCATCTCTTAGAAGTGTTCTTGGGGGGGGGGAGGAAGTCACATATTAGGTCTAATTCGATAGGGTGCCCCCACTCCATCTAGTAACATAGTGCACATATTTTGCATCGACTCTGACATGACACAGAAATAGTGAGTTCCTCGGGGGATTTCAAGGCATCGAGGGGATCCATGAAGCCCTGTACAGGCAGTTCCATCAAGACATACACATTTTCCAGAGTAGATGTAGCCTTGTACTCAGCAAAATGGAGAGTGTCTATCATGTTCGCATCCGGGGTAATTTTGTACCTGTTGGTTGTACGTACTGTGTGAAAAATACCTACATCTTTCAAAGCCTTCTCGTGATGTTGAAGCACATGAACTATCCACTCCTCCATGAGGTCAACGTTGTTATGATAAGCGCAGTGATCGACATGGCAGTAGGGATAACTCGCAACCTCCATGGCCAAATGGTTTATTTCTTTGAGTTTCGAGGTATCCTAGTTATCTCAACCGGAGATTGAGCAGGGGGCAGAGGCGGTGGTGTTGTCTGGCGGCGATTTCTGAAAACAGGGGCACTGGGTTTGCTTGCTTCTGAAAACAGAGGGTGTGAGATTGAGGTGAAGAAGAGAGGAGTTGGTGGGTTGATATACATTGAGAGGAGTGGAGTTGACGGGAGAAACGTGAGAAATTTCGTGGGTGAAGAGGATGGTGAACATTGAGGGAGTTGTGGAGATTTGTTCTCCGATCCGTTAGAGTGAGAGAGAGAGAGAGAGAGAGAGATGTACATGTGGGTTTACTCAAGTTTGAGAAAATACACTTTTACACCCCCCAAATAAGTTTAGGAGACTACAAGTACACACCCCCTAGTTAGAAAAGAATACTATAAACCCCAAACTTTAAGAAAAATAATGCAAATACCCTATCAACAGAAATAGGGGTATTACATCACCTACCCCTTAAAACAACGCTTCGTCCTTGAAGTGTAAACAACAACTCCCCAGAGAGAACATTTTGCCTATATGCACGGTGCAAGGATGCAATTTTTAATGCGCAGGGAATCGCTAGGATCATACCAAACAAGCGAACAACATATTGGGTGATTGGTGACCGGTCTGGTATTGGTAATCATCCGATATGCCAAACGGGTTGAAAAGGAAGAAGGGTCCTAAGGTCTCTAAGTATGAGTTTCGATACTATCGGGTCGACCAACAATGTAAAGGAACATGGACACAAAAAAGACACTACAACGACAAGTATCTTGCTATAACAAATCATGCTCATAAGATACATCATTTATGTTTCGATCAAAGGCATTGTTGAGCCATCCTTAAAGAACTCGTCCTCGAATCAATTCTCCGACAAGTAAAATATGTAACTGTCATCACTTTCTAAATTTGACGAATCAATTCTCCGTTTTTTTCTGCATCAGTCATCCCTTCTTCAAAAGAACTCGTCCTCGAGTTCAGCTTAGGCACTTGAACAAAACGCTCCATCGAGAATGAATCACAATAGAACAATGGTGGCTTGATTGAAGAAATTAAGGATCTATTTAATCAATTTTTTGCCTCTTCCTCTTCAAATGAAACTTAGTCTTCAATAAAAGTACTTGATGGATAAATTAACGGACAAGAATATGAAATGACCTCATGAAGAAAAGGAAATTGTGAAGTCTACTCACAATCCTCCACAAGAAAAGCTCCATCTTCTTCTCCACAATCTTCATAAATTGGAGGCTTTGTCCAACCCACATCACGCTCATATGACGAAGATACACCCTCATCAAAGATTTCATTACATCAAGTATATTCGACCTACTCAAAACTTAATTATCTTTCATCGTACATAAAATTACAAAAGCTACCCGATTGTGACATACCCAAATTATAAGGAAGATCGTTCTTCAACTCGCTCCTCCCTAACGCTCTTTCCCACCACAAAAAATTGCGGTTATACTGAATCTTAAATGCGGGTTGCGATTCACGACCAAAAGCCTTTCCATACTTAAATTACAATGCCTCTAAGCATCAAATTTGATATGCAACTACTCGTTGCAAACCCCGCACCGCTAATTGCGGGGTTAAGTTCGCAATCTGCCTCTACATATACTGGTTCTGCCTTTGCAAATCTCGCATCATCATAACTTTTTGGACGCCCACGCACCATTGTTGATGATGATCATCTTCCCACGGAGCTACCTCCGCGGCGAGAAAGACTTCTTCATTTATGTGATAAACATATCCCAATACATCCACACATTATGACATAAGTCTATCCCACAAACTAGTCCTTATATAGACCTAGAAGCGGCTCCAAAGCGACAAGGAAACAACCCAACCGTTAGCAGCCCATAACATGTTGGTGCGAACATGTTGGTGTTCGTGCGAACACACTTCTGTTGGTGCAAAAACTATTCAGTTCGCGCGAATTCCTGCTCCATTCAGAAAGTTGCGGCCTTGTCTTCCTCGACTTAAATCGTCGAGCCTTCGTTTTTTGATTTAAGGAACCCCTAACAAAGATTTCATCAATATGATTATAGTTTCAATGGAAAATCTTAACAAGATCCAAGCAATCAGAATAAGCAATGATATTCTGCAAGCCGAGATCTTTGATCACGGTGATACCAGCAAGGAGGTCAAGGGTTTCAGTAATGAGGGGGCTAACGGTAACTGCGCTGCAGCAGAAACCGACAGTCCAATTTGCTTCCATGTACCTAATAATTCCTCTAATGCCTTTTCTGGAGGGCTTCCAAGCACCATCAATATTAAGCTTTACCCTGCCTTCTCAGGGTTTGGTCTAATTCAAACTACTATGAGATTGATTCATCTTAGTACTATAGGTTATCTGTGTAGAAGAGTCTATTGCTAACATCCTGCTTCATTCTGCTAGAAAGGAAAGAGTCTACACAAAAAGAGGTATAATTCCCAAAGACAAGGCTATTTCCCTTTTTCCAAACATACCAACATGCAAAAAATGAAGTATTTGCCAGTGGCTCTTCAAGGGAGGACAAGGAAAGACATTTTCAAGAAACCATCCAGAGAAAGTAGCTGAGGATTTAGGCAGAAAAAGGGGTAGAGGTCAAGCAGAGTCCCGAAATTTCCCAACATATTGTAGATTCTGAAGAGATGTTGTAGGGATACCACAGTAAGTCCACAAACATGACACTAGTTGGGGGTGATTGAGTGATGTGGTTGCGGCTTCATTTGTACGACGTTTTTGGAGGAAGAGGAGCACGCAAAGAAGGTACTTTCAGGAGGAATAAACAAGTTCTAAATCATATCCCATTTCCTTCCAGGGGTGAGGGTGTTGTTGACGATCTGAATACAAAATGAAGTAGAGAACATGTCAGACTTTTCGGCAATCCATCTAGGCTTATCAGGGGTTTGGGAGATGGAGTTGAAAGGGACTTGTCTCTAAGTTTTGTATATACTTGTAGGAAACTGGAAGGATATAGTGGGGATCACATTGGACCAAGCATTTCTCACATTCCTGACAGATTGGTTGTCTTCATTCTGAGCAAGGGGCACTTGGATAAGGCTTTTCGAGAATTAATGACCACACCGAACTTTGTATCTTTCTGTATCATTAGTCTAAGTTCCTCATTTTTGTTTTAAACTTTCTAAAAGTTTTATCTTAATAAACATCATGGCATGAAATGGAAATTGATCCATGAGTCAAAGACTCCGTTGTTGGTGCCTTGGTGGACATCAGATGGTTCTTTCATGGAAGTTAGTTCTGATTAGATAAAACTCAACTTCGGTAATATACTTCTCATTTAATTGAAATTCAGTTGAATTGAAAATAAAAAAAAAGTTATATGAACCTCCAAGCCAATTCATCTATCAAGATGTTTGTTCAGAAACCGAAATCTTGTGATTTTGATTTCTAAACAAAGTTTGTCGAAGAATACTGACTAGGCCAAGGCCAAATGTACCCCATACTGCTGGGATAACTAAACTCAACTAGAGATTTCAGGCAAAGCAACAAGGCGAGGAATGAAGAAGGAACGAAGATCTCCTCATTCGGAAGATCCAGAGCTTGCACAATGAAGGACCTGCTCTCACGAGTAGGACAGTATTCGCACGACCAGGATATCTAGGGTGGCAAGTTTGGCTGGGGCGGTTCGATTTGTTTCCAAGTTTGTTAGGAAGGTTGCCTTGGTTTTCTTTAGGCACAAGTCAGGTTATCAGGGTCTATAAAAGGGTATAGACGTGACAAACCTTCGTTTGTGTATGTACACACCATGAGTGAAGTATTCTGCGTAGTTTATCTCAATAAACTTAGTTTGTATTTTGTCGTGGAGTTAGCTAGCAATTGAGGCTTGTGAACAACGTTAAAATTGTGTTTGATTTAAGTGGGTGAGTTCTAAGGGCTGTGATTGATTTAATCTAAAGGCTGAAAAGCCATTTTAAAGTCAATCATGCTCTTTTATAGAATAGATTCTCCCGACTGTTAAGCCAGCTAACATAGTTGTCATCAGAGTTTATTACCTGGAAATTCCAGATCTATTATGTTTTATGTTTCACTTCTATTAAGATACTTCCATTCTTGAGTTGGGAAGTTTATGTCATTCTACTACTAAGGGCATCTCCAATAGTAAAATGTATTTTTTGCATGTTTTAAATTTTACATGACATGCATTTGTAGTTTTGCTCCAGCAGTAAAATGCAATTTATACATTTTGTAGTTAAAATATACATGTTGAAGATGCATGAGAGGAGAGAGATAGACACAAAATTTTACATCCCTACATTTTTGTTAGCTATTAATGGAGAGGAAGATGCATGTTCTGCAAAATGCATGGGGATATGCATCGTCTGTTGGAGCTAATTTTTTCCTCATTTTCTTTATATTTTGCATAAAATTGTCTTTTGCATGAACTCTTGGAGATGCCCTAAGTGAGTGCCAATTGATTTATTTATATGCAGGTATGCCCAATTTGCACCAAGAGAGTGGGAGTGGAAATGGTTGCTCATCTCACCTTGCAACATGGAAGTCTACTTAAAATATCCTTTTTGTTTTAAAGTGGATTAGCATATATTTGGATTTATCTGAATTGGCTTCTAGTCTGTTGGAAATATTACACGTGGAGTAGAACTTTAGTCCCAAAACCACTTCACCTAACAACCAAATTGATAATTGACTTGGTTCGGTGTGGAACAGAGTGGGGTAAGGACTCTTTTTGAGCTCTTTTCTTCAATGTTTGCTCGCGAATGCGAGGTGGGTTTTCTTCAATTTTCAGTCTTGGATTTAGGGTTGTAACTTTGGGGAAGAACTCAATAGGTTTGCTTTAGGTTTTTAGGCAGGTGTTTGAATGAAAAAGACTAACAAAGGCAATTTACAAATGGCATATGGTTTCCTGGAGGAGTTTTGGGTAATTCGGCATTGTTGAGCCATCCTTGAAATGAAGCTTGTGATTCGCCAAACTGGGTGGCATCAGGGTGTTCTATGTAACTGGCAGCATATGAAAGTGGTTAATCTATTCACATCGATGTATACGTAAAATCCCTTAATCAATGTTCTCAATCATCTTGGGTTTAAACATGGATATTTTGTGATCTTTGCTTCTGTCATGCACGTACTCGGAGAAGTAAATATGTCCGGCTGTTAAATTATCTTGTTGACACATCTCTATAGGAAGCGAAAATCACAATATATTGTCGGAGAAGCGAAAATATATCCTTTCTCTCTTGCTTCCTGGTAATGGATTTGCATGTTCTAGCCTAAGTCCCTGCATTTTGATCAAGCTTGGATTCCCTGCATTTTGATCAAGCTTGGATTCCCTGCAATGACTATATTTTTCTTTGTGGGTCAATCATAAACATAGTTGTTATCCGAATTTATTACCTGGAAACTCAAAATCAATTATGTTTTATGTTTCACTTCTATTAAGCTAATTTCATTCTTGATTTAGGAAGTCAATGTCATTCTAGTACTAAGCGAGTGCCAAATGAATTATTTATGTGCAGGTATGCCCAATTTGTGCCAAGAGAGTGGGAGTGGAAATGGTTGCTCATCTCACCTTGCAACATGGCAGTCTTCTTAAGATATCCTTTTTGTTCCAAAGTGGATTAGCATATATTTGGATTTATCTGAATTGGCTTCTAGTCTGTTGGAAATATTGCACGTGGAGTCAAACGTTAGTCCCAAAACCACTTCACCTAACAACCAAATTGATGATTGACTTGGTTTGGTGTGGAACAGTTAAATTGAAATATACCGTGTTTTTTTGCCAAGGTTAAATGCCTCTAATCATTGTGACTCTGGAAAATCAGGTTCTAAGCTGCCCAAATCATGTATCCATAGTGATAAAATTCACTTTTTTGCTTAAGCCCAAGGATATAAGCATTCTCAAACGACATCTCCCGACTGTTGTGTTTTCGCATTGTGCCAATCACGTGATATGCTTGAATTTATGTCTTGCTGAAATACACTGACCAGTTGTGGAACTCGTGCATCATCACACCATCACAGCTTTCTCACTTAGCATTTCAGTTCATGAAAAAAACATACTTTCTAGTAGTATGTTGGCTTCATTGGAGTCCAACTTCCCAAAATAATTTATTTAAGATCTACTTTTTCTATTTCCCCATGTACAGGTCAGAAGAAAATAGGTTTAGGAGTTCTTTGTTCTCTCTATTCTCAATGACTTCGAGAAAGATTTCTATTGTTTCCTTGACTGATCTTACTTGCAGCGCAAAAAGAGATTGCGGAAGCGTGGATCTAATTCGGCATTTTCTGCAGTGAGAAAAGAACTGCTTGGTGGAAACTTAGAACACCTGGTTTCCTCCTCCAACACCGAACCTGATCCATTGCTGTCCTCATTTATTTATAATCTTGCGAAGGACGATGACTCTTTAAGAGAAGAAGCACTTCCTCCCCTAGAAGCAATCTTGGATGAAGAAACCACAAAAGTGGATTCCTCAAAAAGGTATGGAGTTGTTACCAGTAATTGTGTTATACCTGTCTTGGAATTATTGGACAAAAATAAATAAGGATCACATTTTCTTAGCAGCAGCATATATACTCTTCTTGAGTTGTTTGTTTTACTTATCTCTGGTTTGGCTGTCCCTTTACTTTGTCTTTGATGGACGAATTAGAACATGTAATCTAATTATGAAGGGCGAGTTTTTGCATATCTTGTTCAGGTCCATGCTGAGAGTCTATGAGATACTCTCCTAGCATTCATTTTATCTTCTAACAACTCTGGTCTATTGGTAATTTGAAAGTACCCTTAAACCTAAACAAATATAATTTGAAGTAAGATTGTGACATTGCCTATGGCTTTTATCTGAGCCTCTTACAATTCATTGTCCGACGTGACATGGAAGTGGAATAGAATTTGGTATGTGATTTTACTTGATTGCTCTTTGTATCCAGAAAAATTCCATTGAAGTTCAAAATTTCCTCTGTGATGTTGCTGCACTTCATCACGTTAAAGACATTAGTTCCCATTTTTTTAGGGTAACGGACACAAACCGACCCTTGAACTTAGGCTAAAAGACACTTTGCACCCACGTACAATGACTTAAGTTGCTCGGACTTGGGTGGGGGTGTCATGTCAGGCAGGTGTGTATCCGATAATTGGATCTGCATACTTAAAAAATTTAGTATTCTGGGACTTGCCTAGAAAGCAACACCTTTGAATGTTTCGGCTAAAGGACAGTAATATGTCAGTCAGTTATTATATTTAATGCCCATTAAGGTTTACATAAACTAAACATATACCAAATGACTAATCTTGAAAACTGATCCAGCATCCTTATCCAGGAAGTGCCATGCCCACAAAATTGAAGAGTCTTGGCAAACTAGACTATGACAAAAGACGTAAACTACACTTATTGAGTATTTTGCAGAAAGAACTATTAAAATTACGATTTTACCCCATTTGTTACAACCGACTAATTGAACCTCGCTCTCGTGTTCTTATCTACCTATATAAACCTACCTAGACATCTGTGGGCTCCAAATTTGAATTACACGGGGTGGAAGGGGGGGGGGGGGGTGGGGGTGATTGGTGGACACAGAGAGGGGCGGGCAGGGGCCAAAGCCCCCCAAAGTTCAGTAATTTGCCTTACCAATCCAGCCTTTCAATCTTCAGAAATTAGCATTGACTAATAATAACTATAAATGAATAATTCTACAATCCTATTCAATTTACTGTTAGCCTAAGCGAAAAGTTATTGCAATGTACTCTTTACAAATGCAGGATTTAAAAGTTACGGTATAATTCCTGTAAAAGTTGTTAATATACATAAAAGATATTGCATAAATCCTACGTCGGCCACAGGGAGGGGGAAGTGTTAAAGTTTAGGGTTAGTTTCTGTATTTTACCCGATGCTAACGCTGGCTATTTCACAACGCTCTTCAATAAAAGTGTTCATAGAAATTCAATCAGATCTTCTATGGTAGTAGAACGAGGACCTACATGTCAAAGCATGACTTTGGAAACACATAGGCGAATGAGCCACGGTTTATCCAACACTATGCTCGGTTAGGCGGGAGTGAGAATCTGGTACTCTTCGTCAGACTGAGCAACAAATCCGTCTGTTTGTAAATTTGGACTCAGTTGGCACATAGCTCCCCTCGCTGAATGTTCAAAGCTTGAGACATTATATAGATACATATAGAGATAGCCTTGTTGATCCCCTGTTTCCACTTCATTCAATTTCTTGTCATCGGAGTAATTGTTTGAGGGTAGCAGTAGATAGACATGCATTCTTACAGACATTGTATAGATACAAATATATACAAAAAAAAATGTATGGGCACGTTGGTCATTTTGTTGTTTTAGAAGAAAAAGGTCAAAGAAAGCTTTTGAAACCTAACTTTTTTTAAAATTCAGTTTTACACTATAAAGCCAAAAGCCAGAATCCAAAAGCTGGCACAAAAGAGTTCTACCAAACCTTTCAGAAAAGTTCAAAACAGATTAGAAGTCCAAAGTGGATTAAAAGCTGAAAAGAAGTCATACCAAATATGGATTTTTGTAAATTTATCTTTATGTTGGTTGTTGATGGTTGTCTCTGAACCTGTCATTGTAGGCAGTGGTTGGAACTGGAAGTGATAATTATTTCCACTCTACCAATTCCCGGAGTATTTGTGCTGACATTGTATATTTTCATGACAGGAATACTCCACAAGCACCACTACCGGATGAGGATCGAGAAGAAAACATTAGGAAGTGCGAATTTGTCCAAGGCCTGTTGCTGTCCACTTTTCTGGATGATGATTTATGAGTTACTAGTTCTGGGGAGGCAGGTAGCTTGATAAGCCTTAACATTATTTGTTGCCAGAGACTATTCTGAGAGTTAGCGAATGCATTAATGTTTCGACTGAGAAATCTTAGGTCAATTGGATTCTTGTCCATCCATATTGTATGTAATGCTTGTGTATATGAAGTAGACACGGACAGTGTAGACACGCTGCGTATCATTTATAAATCAGACCATTTATGGACTATGACTTGCTTGTTTGTGAATTCTCTCTACATTTTTTTAGAACTCGCATCTGCTAGCCTTTGGAGTTCACATTGGTCAAGCCTTGCTCTAGTGCAATAGCCAGTAATTCACACCGGGGTGGTGGTGAAATTACTACACACATAGTGAGCCCTCTCTTGTTGACATACAACACTCCAGGTTAAGTTTTTTCATATATTTAGTAGTTGTCAGAGCTCTAGTTTTAATGAGCTTTTTAATCAGTCACACCAACTTGTACGGTTATGTACTATTCGGACCCCTTACCAATCCTAAATACTCACCTGGGTTATGTCCCAAATCGGTCCAAGTCCCCACGAAAAAGAGATGGGCACTTGACCCCCTAAGCTCTGCCCCCAGAGGCATCTTTATCCTCACTGCAGCAGGCGGCAATTTAGTTGCCCACATACGGTGCAACTATGTGTAAATACCCAACGGGTGAACTTACTGTTATGGAAAGCCTCCATATCTGGTTGAATGCCTTCGAAACGATCATAAAAATAGATAACAAACCAAGTTATTGCGAATTACTAGTACTATAGTTATTGCGAATTACTAGTACTATAAAGAGTATGTTAAAAAGTCAGAACGAAGAACCAAGTGAATTTTGATCAAGTATATTTTGTTTTCTCCAATATCTTAATGGCATGTTGATAAAGAAAAGTTAAAAATATTATTTATGTTGTGCTATAGGTTGTCCTGGATTTGACTACTTTAGTAGTAACCTGTCATAGATATTTCAACAGAAAAGAAGGCACAGGAAAGTCATGCGATTCCTAATCATGCAGTCATGTCCAGGGCACACTAAAGTCATGCGAAACCTAATCATGCAGTCATGTCAAGAATCATATTCTTGTAGACTCAGTGTCGAAAAATTCACGCATAAACTGATGAAATGAACATTGTTCTCTGCTAGTCTCAAGGGTTGGATATCGGTTTCTTGTTCGCAAAACCCTTTGTTGTCATAGATGTTGGAGTTCTTGCAAAGCATCCTCCACTTGCATATCGCTCGTCTGTGCTGTAAACTCTGCCCCCCCCCCCCCACACACACACACACAAAAATCGATCCAATCAAAGCGTGATTTCATACTTTTGAATTTTTTCCTACAATAGCACATTACATACAGGATAAAAAAACATCCTAGTACTCCAGTAGCATATCGGGTGCCAATTAACTGATAATCCAGATGGTCTATACACATGATGACCGACTTTCTAGTCCAATAACAAGTTATTCATGAAGAAGAAACTTAGAAAACTTCTTAGTACAACATTGCTGATCCCTCACCTAGCTGAGGCACCATGGTCTTTTTCTGCAAGTAGCCAAAGGATTTAGTTTCCAATAGTTTTGTTGAATTTCAGCATCATATGTACGATCCTTGATTAAGTAGTGACCTGCCCAATCGGCTATTTCTTACCCACTGTTTTATATGACTCCTTGAATTACTCGCATGGACACCGATTTACCTATGCAAATTGTATATACAAAAAATTTACTGACCGGTAAAATAGTGCCACATGTATAGAATTAGCGCGATTACATGGTGATCAGAAAGCACCACTTCCGAAAGCTTCGTCCTTAAATGAGTATTATGTAAGGACCACATGGTAAATAGGTGCACATTTTGTTTACATGTAGGGACTTGTCATCGCCACGTCGCTAGATGAAGACACAAAAAGTAACTATGCCCAATTGAATTGTGCCATTTGTAAAGTCGATGTAGCAAGTCGAAAAATAGTTAATTTCAAATTTCCTAACTTGCTCCCTGTTGGAATGGTGCGATTGATGAGATATACGGTGGTTTGGAAGACATGCGGCTAGTAAGTAAGGGAAAGCCATGCGGTTTGGAAGACATACAATTGATTATACGACGCTTTCAACAATATGACGATAGTGATGCTCAGCAGTGCTATGATTTTCTGGGGTGGATGGAGGTGTAGTTAGGTGGGTGATACCATGAAGGTTAAACTGTGGTAGGAGTTTGATAAACTCACCACCATTATCGGAGAATAGAGTGACAATGGTTTGGGCAAAGTGCTTCTCTACCAAGCGGTTGAATTCAGAGGAGATGCAACTCACATTAGATTTTCTTCCGAGGGGATAAAGCCACACATATTTTGTGTAGTGATCAACAAAGATGACATAATATAGATAGCCGTCGCGAGAGATTTGTTTAGTGATATACACATCACTATTAAGTAGTTCATGCGGACGAGAGCTAGTAAGAGAGTTTTGTGAAAATGGCACTTTATGACTTTGTGTGATATGACATATTTTTGTAATATAAGCCCTAATGTCCTTATTGGAGGGATGGCGAAGGCTGTGATGGAGACGATTGATGTCTGAGACGACTGCTGTGTTGATGATGGGGGGACTTGGGCGGGTCGAATAGTAGACACCATCACGATTTTCACCACGCTAAATAGTGATGTCGGTCAAGCTATCTTTCACAACAAAATGAGAGGAGAAGAATTTCGATGGCTCAGTTCGGGAGTGTTTCGGGAGACGAAGTTTGTAATTAATAACTCACGAGGTCTATGCTACCTACTTGTGTGGTGGTTCTTTGGAAGAAAATTATCCGTGTACCAGGACATAGGCAAGGGATTATTATGCAGAATTGGTCAAGAGCTCGAGTGATATGATGTCGCTCATTAACATTGTTATGTAGCCGTTACAAGATATGGATCAAAGGATCTACTCAGGGCCGGCTTAACAGCTAAGCCGTTGATTTGGTTGCTTAGGGCACCATCCTTGTAGGGGGCACTATTTATCTAAAAACTAAGGGTATTTTTGTAACTTTATTATATTAATAGCTATTAATATGTTAATAATATTCTCTTAACCCTATTACTTCGCAGATGAAGGGTGACAACTAATCCATATCTCCGGCACTCTCTCCAAAATATTCTCCTTAATGCTCTCAGCTACGTTTCCTTTTCTCTCCTACATATCTCCATTATTACATAAATAAATACATCTGATTATCCAGACAATTCAAGAAACAAACCACTCACTATTCATTGTGGCAATCCAATTGAGTTTGTAGATGACAATCCAACTGTGAATTTCTAAGAGCATGGTGTGCATAAACTGTTATCGACAAATCTTATCTACTACATATTTGTGTTTGGGTGACTTAAATTCTAGTCTCTTCGAGGAAAACCATGTGACACTGATTTTAATCAGTTCCAATCTTTATATAACATTAACTTATTGTACCTTCTCATTTTTTGCGATCCATGTTGAATGGGTTCGAAATACACCCTTCAATAATAGTTTATGTACTTGCGTCAATATAACCTAGTAGTGTTTTTCCTTAACGATAAAAAATTGAACATAGTAGTTGAGTGTTTATGTACTTCTTTCACGTAATCTACAAAGGGCCTCCCATTAATTGTTCGCTTAGGGCACCCAATAGGGTAAAGCCGGCCCTGGATCTACTCCAGCACAATTGCAAATATATTGCAAGTGAATCGGTCCAGGGCCTTCATGACATGACGATGAAATTTGGTTGCAGATAATTCGGAGTAGGTAAAGGCTTGGAGGTCTAAACGACTTAGTTTATTTTGAGGCAATAGAATTTCAATTAAACAACAAGCAAATTGCTGAAGAAGTCTACTAATTCTTTTTTTCTATTCAGTAGTAGTTGTCATGCAATAATTATCTTTTAGTTTATAATCCAAGATATGAACTACTGGCTTTGTATTTTGCGAGCCCAATCATCCAAATTCCGTTAATCGTGTTAGGTTATTGCACGATTCCTGCAACGTGATCACCATATTCATTGTGACTGTATATGTACTACCTCTGTTTCATTCGTAATTTTGTCACTTTGATCAGGAGATGTGGATACCAAAATGATTTAACTTTTTGGTAATCTTTTCATGGTGCTAAACAGTAAATTTTACTCTACAAAACTATTAAAAAATTATCAAATTCTTGTACTAATTTGCTAATCAAACGATCGGGTCGTAGTGATTCGGTGAATAGTTATATATGTCAAACTAGGAAGAAACTGACGAAATGGAGATAGTATCCTGCCATTTCTTATTCCCGAATGTCCTCAATTCATGGGAATTGGCATGTTTTGGAATGTCAATATCAGGTTGTTGAGCATCGTAATTTGTCCCACATAGGAAGTGTTAAATGGTCAAGGTTAATAACAATTTTATTACTCTCCCATAATTCTTTAGTACAATGCAGATGATGAAGCCTATCTGATACATCTGGGCACATCAAAACTCATGAAGAGGTAAACATCCAACCGCAACATCTCCGATAGATCATGCAAATTGCAAAATTTATTACAAAATTATAAAATTTATGGAAAAGTTAAAATGGGTCTCATATCTCATGTAAATTAACAAGCATTTTATAAAACATGTATGTTGCTCTAAATTTTTTGGAAAAATAGAAAGTAAAGATGCACAATATGTGTCTATCTCTCCCATCCCATGCACTTCATAATTACATAATTTAACTTGTGAAGTCACATAATAAATTATATTTTTTTTGAGAATAAATTATATATGTCAAGCAAAATTTAAAATATGTTAATTTTACATTTTTTCATCTCCTATTGCGGAAGATGCGGCAAAAAAAATAAATAAATTAAAATTACCAATATTTCAATATGAGCTCTGTCAATTGTCCTCCTCAGGAGACTCATTGCCCTCCACAGGAAATGTACCTACTCATCAGGCCTATAAATACCTCTTCTACTCCTCCCCTTTTCCCTCACACCAGCAAATACCTCCCAGTCCTTTCTAACAATTTCACATCTTTAGCGTATAAATCTAGCAATGGCTGTCGTCAATCACGAAGCGGAGGTCACTTCCTCAATCCCTCCAGCAAAGTTATTTGACGCTTTTGTCGTCCGCGACATCGCTCCTATTGTCCTCCCACAGATCATCAAGAGTGTCGAAACTGTACAAGGAGATGGAGGCCCTGGAACCATCAAGGTTACTAATTTTAATGAAGGTAGACATATTTCATCTCATCATTTTATATGGAATCATGTCCGGGAAAAGGATGATTCAAGTTTTTGCAGAAACTACAAAAAGTAAAAAATCGTTGTTTGTCTAGAATCTGGATTCTTTCAGTTCATTCTTTGGTAAATGTCTTGTTGGATCCTGAACCGTTTCCTCTCCTTTTGGTTTGCAGGTTTTATAAAGCATCGGGTTGATGGACTAGACAAAGAAAACTTCATCTACAGTTACTCCTTAATTGATGGTGTTGCTGTGACTGATAGAGTTGAGTCAATCTCTTTCGTTGTCAAGTTCTCAGCGTCAGCTGACGGCGGATCCATTGTCAAAATCACCACCACATACCACCCCAAAGGTGATGCCCAGATCACTCCAGAGGAAGCAAGCGATGGAACCGGAAAGGTTGCCGGGGTAATCCAAGCTGTTGGAGGTTACCTTGCCGCAAACCCTGATGCCTAAACTTTTATCAATTACTATGTCATATCTCGGCAAAATGGGTCCAAGTTTTTTGTGTTCTGTTGATGTTCGGCTGTCTCTTTTACTTCTGCCATCAGATGGCTGTTGAAAGTTTGTAATGCATGTTCAAGTGTTGTCCTAGTTTTCAGTAAAATATTTTACCTTTTGGTTTCTCTACAATTCAATGAGATATGAGCAAGTTGAAGAACAAGTCATGCTAGGTTTTTATTTCATAATATTTCTTCTTGTATCGCGACAAGATTTGTGATTCATCCTTTAAAAACATTGTACGTGTTACTACGGAAATTGAGCAAGAACGAATAAACGACAATCAAGAGCAAGACAAAATGTTAGCGTGGTTCACTACTCTCAATTGCTAGCTACCTGAAAAGAGGTATGTGGGAATTCAAGACCCAAGTTTTCTGTGTATTTGTTTGATAATCTTAAGAGAGTATATATATACATGAGAGACAGAAAAGGAAATTCAGAAAAATATTTACAACATGGAAACAATATATTCTGAATAGTCTAGCTGTTTGAATCAATCTGAGCATGATTTGCTCCCCAAATCATGCCAGTATATGACCTCTCAATCATTCAGTAATCTACTCCTCAAATCATGCTAGAATATGGACCTCTCAATTCTCAATCATTGCCATGATCTCCAATACCCCCCCTCAAGTTGGAGCATGAGGATCGCGAATGCCCAACTTGCCTAGGAGAAAGTCAAATTTTCGTTTGCCCAAGGCCTTTGTAAAGATGTCAGCAAGCTGCATTGATGTATGCACATACCTGGTCTTTACGTTGCCACTCTGTATCTCATCACGCACAAAGTGACAATCGACTTCAATATGTTTTGTTCGCTCATGAAAAACTGGATTCGCAGCTATGTGTATAGCTGCTTGACTATCACAGTATAAGGAAAAAGGTCTAGAATGAGAGACACCAAGATCAGCCAACAAAGCTTTTAACCATTTCAACTCACAAACAGCAGTTGCCATGGATCGATATTCAGCTTCAGCAGAGGATCGAGACACGGTCTGTTGCTTTTTGGTTTTCCATGATATAGGCGATGTTCCCAAAGTGACAAAATAGCCGGTTAAAGAGCGCCGTGTGAGGGGGCAACTTGCCCAATCAGAGTCACAATAACCATACAGATTTAAGTCACAATCAGTCCGCAACAGAACACCTTGACCTGGATTTCTTTTCAAATATCTAACCACTCTCAATGCCGCTTCCCAATGCTCCTCCTTTGGCTGCTGCATAAATTGTGCCAGTATATGCACACAGTAGGACAATTCAGGTCGAGTAATTGTCAAGTAAATGAGGCGCCCAACCAAACGTCTATACTGTCCAGGATCAAGCAAGTCAGTGCTATCAGACAGTGCCAATTTATGATTTTGCTCAAGAGGAGTACCGGTCGGTTTCACTCCCAACAAACCTGCTTCAGAGATGATATCCAGTGCATACTTGCGTTTGTTGGAATAGATGCCCTAGAGGCAATCTAGTTTAGTATGAATTTGTAATTGGCTAGAAATTCATTTATTATTTATTGGATATTTAATATAATGAAGTCCTTAGATTTACAATCGTGTTGTTTATCTTAAATATCCCTAGTCGAGTATAATGATTAAATGGGACAATCATCTATAGACTAGTATGGGGTTGGATTGATATGGAGATATCATGATCCAACACATGGGTGTGCATTACGGAATGTTGCACTGGATTGACCCATTACCGAGAAGGCTACATACACGTTATGTTGAGTCACAAGTGCTTCTCGGGTACAATGGTATTGTCATCCTTAGACTTGAAGTCACTAGATATTCTAGTTGTGGATCATTGTGATCTTGGTAGCGTTAAACGCTACACCGTAACTGGGTAGTTATAAAGGCGTGTACTGGATACAATGAGAAGCAAGCTTAGGGATCGTAGTGGACGTAGAGAGGATTTGCCCCTCCCACATAACGGGAGCAAATGTCCAAGGCCACTCGAGGATAGTGCTTATAGAATGTCTGGCCAGACTCAAATAAATCAATATATGAGATATTGATGTTATTTGCACGAATAAGGCTATTCCATGGATCGAGAAACTAGGGATTGGATATACGAGTGTGACTTGTATGTCTCGTGTCCAATCCGGATATGGAGGCAAAGGGATGAGACAATTACTTGTACAAGGTTGTCTAGATGACTATTCTATTAGTTGGCTAGAATGGATGTTTTGCTAGAAACCGCTCCATATTAGCAAAGAGTTGCTACCAACTAGATAGAACCTATGGGGTCACACGCTATATAGAGTTGTACTAGATTTGGGAATTAATTAATAGGATTAATTAATTAGAAGGATCACTTTGCAAACCCTTGCAAACTTAGTAGGGACTAATTTGCAAGGAAGGGACTAAATTGAATTCTAGTAGGACTAGAATAAGTCCTTTAGGTAGTTAACAAGGAGTTGTTGGACTATATAAAGGACCCTCCTCCTTCCTTCCCTACACAACTTATGCTCTAAAGAGAACATAACAAGAGTAGGAGAGAACAAAGGAGAGAGAGAGCAAGCAACAAGAGGGACGCCGCCCCTTGCCGCCGCCCACTCGTCCCCGACGCCACAAAGGGGCCGAACCCCCTTTTGTGCCTCGTTTTGCGTGATTCCTTCACCCTCTTTTCATTCCGGGCTAGCACCAAGGTGATTGGAGATCTAGGATCAACTCTAGGCGTGGATCAACTATAGAGAACGTGACACTATTCGCGTTTGAAGTCATCAAGGAGAACCCAAAGGTGTGTTTATGATTTCTTACCTTCACTATCGTTATGCATCTAGACTTGTGATCCTTGGAGGGTTTTGCATGGTTGTTTATTTGATTATGCTTCCGTTTGCGCGATCCATGAATCAAAACCCTACAGTGGTATCAGAGCCACAGGTCATAGAGCATAAACGTAGTTTATGTGTTACATTCTTGTTGTTTTACACCTTAATTTGTTGTTTATCGCGTAAAACAAGACAAATCAAGCATTGGATGCAATTTGTCAAAGAATTAATCATAACAAGACCCAATTATTGCATTGGATGCATGAATTGGTGAGTTTGAGAAATTTTAGGATCTTAGATCTAGGGTTTGGGCATCCTTGGGGAAGAAGGAGTTCTCCCACAACAAGGAAACAACCAAACTTGGGCTCCAAGCAAGGAGGTTGTTTTGGAAACAACCTCCGAAACAACCTCCACAAGGAGGTTCGGCCCCCTAGGGGACCGCCCCCTTGCTTGCCGCCCAAGCTTGGCGCCCTATGGGACCGGGCGGCCCTAACCCGCGGGCCTAGCTTGCGGGTTTTGGGCCGGGCCGGCCCTAGGGCTTTATGGTTCACTTATTTGGGCCCGGGCAATTGGATTGTTGGGCCCATGGACCGTTTTAACCCTAGAAATCCTAAAATCAATTAAAATTGACCAAGCGCGTTAAAATTGGATTTTAACTGTTTATGTGCAAATCGCATGGTGATTGGATATGGCCTTAGGATGTGGTTTGATGTGGATGTTTAATTTTGTGGTTTGGTTTTACGGCCTGCGAGCTGATCAATTAATTGTAATAATTAATTAGGGTTTTATGGCCTGCGTGCCATTTTTTTTCTCAACTTGTGAGATTTATTTTATTTAGTATAGATATTAGCTAGTGCTAGATAAAGTAGATTGTTAGCCAAGATTGGAGAAAAGAAGCCCAAAGCCAAAGAAGCCACAAAAGATGGAGCATGGAGCATGGAGCATTCCACATGACTATGAAGGATGGACCAAAAGATCAAGACGCATGGAGATGTGTTTGTTTAGGGTTCATAGATAATTCCATTGGCTTGGAATTATCTTAGTCTAGAAAAGGCCATATCCACATCACGTTTAAATTCTGTTTTGTGGTTGTTTATTTATTGTCTTATTATTTGTGTGGTTGGTGTATGGATGATGCATGCAATTAGGATAATAAGATAATTAGACAACCCGGATCTATTATTTGGAGTTGTGCCCAAACTCAAATAGATAGATTAGTTGATATTGATCAACAAAATAATTAAAATTGAAAAATCCCTCAAATTTTAAAATATTGTGTTCTTGCCTTCTCGTTATTTAAACACTCATTATCATCATTATTTATCAAGTTCGTGCGTGCCAAAGCATGGCGACTTGGTTCATAATGATGGAATGCGATGGCACGTAACAATGTGCAATTGTTTAGATAAGAGGTTGAACACAACTAGGCTATTAATTTGATTAAGAAACCTAGAGGCAATCAATTGAGATTATCCATAAGGATGGATAAATAAGGAGTTATTTGCCCGATTGAACCAAGAGTTGCATATGGGATGCAATTGGAATCGTTCCTACCTAAGAAGTAATCGAATTATGGGTGACTTGCCAAAGCAAGCTCATAAGGAGATGAAAAAGATGGATCTTGGCCCACTAGAAAATATAAGGATATTTTCCGCATTAATATCTTGAGGGTTATTAATCCGTAGAAAAATAGTGGGAGCTATATTTAATAAACTAGCCATTATTAAATATAGTCAAAAATTCACAAATACTAAAACTTGCGTATTTTCCTTTTTGTAGAATTCCAAATGGCAAACAACTCATCGAGTTTACAACATTCCCTACGATCTGTCCTTGAGAAGGACAAGCTCTCTGGAACCAACTTCCTTGATTGGTACAGAAACTTGAGAATTGTTCTCAAGCAAGAGAAGAAGCTGTACGCAATAGAGGAGCAAGTTCCAGAAGGTCCAGAGAATCAGACACCTGCTGCCTTAAAGGCGTATCAAAAGCGTGTTGATGACGCTAATGATGCGGCCTGCCTAATGCTTTGCACCATGACCTCTGAGCTTCAGAAGCAACATGAGAACATGAATGCTGTCGATATGATCGAACATCTAAAGCAGCTCTTCCAAGAGCAGGCGAGGGTAGAGAGGTATGAGGTCTCAAAGGCACTTTTCAAATGTCATCTGGCAGAAGGGAACCCGGTGGGACCCCATGTACTCCGAATGATCGGGTACTTGGAGAATCTCGCCCGGCTTGGGTTCCCGGTCGGCCAAGAGTTGGCAACCGATCTCGTGTTGCAATCGTTGCCCGAGAGTTATGGACAGTTCATTATGAACTATAACATGAACGAGATCGTTAAACCACTGCCAGATTTGCTCAACATGTTGAGGACGGCTGAACAGAGCATCAACAAGGGTAAGGGCAAGGCCATAATGATGGTGCATAAAGGAAAGGGTAAAAAGTTTGCCTCTTCCTCCAAGGGCAAAGGCAAGTCAGTTGCTAAGTCCAAGGAACAAGCCCTTAAGCCTGTTGGTGGCATTGCCAAGGTCGTGACTAAGGGTGAATGTCACTACTGTAGTCAACCTGGACACTGGAGGAGGAACTGCCCAAAATATCTGGAGGACAAGAGGCTTGGAATAGTGATTCCACCACCACCAGGTATTTTTGTTGTAGATGTCAATTTAACTGTCTCTACATCATGGGTATTAGATACTGGATGTGGATCTCATATTTGTCGAAATATGCAGGATCTAAAGAGAAGTAAAAGATTGGCTAAAGGGGAGGTAGATCTGCGCGTTGGGAATGGAGCAAAGGTTGCTACGTTGGCCATAGGCGTGTGCGAGCTATCTCTGCCTTCAGGATTAGTTTTAGAATTAAATAATTGCTATTTTGTGCCTGCTATGAGCAGAAACATTATTTCTATTTCTTGTTTAGACAAGGAAGGTTTTATTATTTCAATAAAGAACAATTTTTGTTCCTTTTATTTGAATAATATTCACTATTTTAGTGCGCAATTATTTAATGGACTTTATGTCCTTGATCTAAGTAATCCTGTCTACAACATTAATACCAAGCGGATTAAAATAAATGATTTAAATCCTGCTTATTTATGGCATTGTCGTTTAGGCCACATAAATGAGAAACGTGTATCTAGACTCCATAAGGATGGATTACTAGACTCATTTGATTTTGAATCATATGAGACATGTGAGGCTTGTTTATTGGGAAAAATGACAAAGTCCCCTTTCAATAAGAAAGGTGAGAGGACTAGTGAGCAATTGGCGCTCATACATACCGATGTGTGTGGGCCATTTGCCACGCCTGCCAGGGGTGGTTATGTCTACTTCATTACGTTTACTGATGATTACAGTAGATATGGATTTGTGTACCTTATGAGGGCAAAATCCGAATCCTTTGAAGTGTTCAAGGAATTCAAGAATGAAGTAGAGAAGCAACTTGGCAAAAGTATCAAGGCTCTACGATCGGATCGTGGAGGAGAATACTTGAGTCAAGAGTTTGACGACTATCTTAGAGAGTGTGGGATCGTGTCCCAACTCACTCCACCCGGAACGCCACAATGGAATGGCGTGTCCGAGAGGAGGAATCGAACCCTATTGGATATGGTTCGGTCTATGATGTGTCAAACCGATCTTCCATTATCGTTTTGGGGCTACGCTCTATTAAGTGCAGCTTTCACCATTAACCGTGTTCCATCTAAATCAGTCATGAAGACACCATATGAGATGTGGAGTGGGAGGCGTCCCACACTGTCGTTCATGAGGATTTGGGGCTGCGATGTCTATGTAAAACGTTTACAATCAGACAAGCTAGGGCCTAAATCGGATAAGTGTAAATTTGTGGGGTACCCTAAGGAAACTAAGGGATACTACTTCTACAATCCAACCGAGAACAAAGTGTTTGTTGCTCGAACCGGCATGTTTCTAGAAAGAGAGTTTGTCTCTAAAGAAGCAAGTGGGAGGAATGTAGAACTTGAAGAAGTTCAAGAACCACAAATCACTGAACCGATTATGGAACATGAACAGGAATCACAAGCAGTTGTGGATCCACCTGTTCAGGTAACACAAGAGCTTCGTAGATCTAGTAGAGTGCGCCAGGAACCCGAGAGGTACGGACTTCTCGTAACTGATTCCGGTGACACGATGCTCATAGATGATGAGCCTACTACCTATGAGGAGGCCATGAATGGCCCAGACTCGCAGAAGTGGCTTGAAGCCATGAGATCCGAGATGGAATCCATGTATACCAACAAAGTATGGACTTTGGTGGAACCACCTGATGGGGCGCGGCCCATAGGGTGCAAGTGGGTCTTCAAGAAGAAGATCGACATGGATGGTAATGTGATTACCTATAAGGGCCGATTGGTGGCTAAAGGATTCAGACAGATTCATGGTATTGACTATGATGAAACCTTTTCACCAGTCGCTATGACCAAATCCATCCGAATCCTACTTGCGATTGCAGCATACTACGACTATGAGATTTGGCAGATGGATGTCAAAACAGCATTCCTTTATGGGAATCTCCTCGAGGACGTGTATATGATACAGCCGGAGGGTTTTGAGGATCCAAAGCAAGCCAACAAAGTCTGTAAGCTGCAACGATCCATTTATGGATTGAAGCAAGCTTCTAGGAGTTGGAATCGACGTTTTGATGAAGTGGTCAAAGAGTTTGGCTTCATCAGAAACGAAGATGAGTCTTGTGTTTACAAGAAGGTTAGTGGGAGCTCTGTAGCTTTTCTGGTCTTGTATGTGGATGACATACTACTCATTGGAAACGACATTCCCATGCTACAATCTGTGAAAGATTGGCTAGGAAAGTGTTTCTCAATGAAGGACTTAGGGGAAGCAGCCTATATACTCGGTATAAAGATCTATAGAGATAGATCTAAGAGGTTGCTAGGCCTAAGTCAAAGTACATATATTGACAAGGTGTTGAAACGGTTCAACATGCAAGATTCCAAGAAGGGATTCTTGCCCATGTCACATGGAATCACTCTTTCGAAGAGTGGATGTCCTTCCAATGAGATTGAGAAGGAACGCATGAGTAGGATTCCCTATGCCTCGGCCATAGGATCTATCATGTACGCCATGTTATGTACGAGACCAGATGTGTCATATGCCTTGAGTATGACAAGCAGATACCAATCCAATCCGGGTGAGAGTCACTGGATTGCTGTCAAGAACATCCTAAAGTACTTGAGAAGAACTAAGGATGCTTTCTTGATGTTTGGCGGTGAGGAAGAGTTGCGTGTAAGGGGTTACACTGATGCAAGCTTCCAAACCGATAGAGATGACTTCAGATCACAGTCGGGATATGTGTTTTGCCTGAATGGAGCAGCGGTGAGCTGGAAGAGTTCCAAGCAAGAAACGGTAGCTGATTCTACAACAGAGGCTGAGTACATTGCTGCAAATGGCGCAGCAAAGGAGGCTGTTTGGATCAGAAAGTTTGTTTCTGAACTTGGTGTGGTCCCTAGCATTGCGGATCCAGTGGAGTTGTTCTGTGACAACACTGGGGCGATCGCGCAATCAAAGGAACCAAGATCGCACCAGAAGTCCAAACACGTGCTCAGGAAGTTTCATCTGATTCGAGATATTATCGATAGAGGAGACGTTCGGATATGCAAGATTCCTACAGATGATAATCTGTCAGACCCGCTTACAAAGCCTCTCACGCAGTGGAAGCATGAAGGGCACACTAGGAGTATGGGCATACGAGATGCGCCAGATTGGCTCTAGTGCAAGTGGGAGACTGTTGGAATAGATGCCCTAGAGGCAATCTAGTTTAGTATGAATTTGTAATTGGCTAGAAATTCATTTATTATTTATTGGATATTTAATATAATGAAGTCCTTAGATTTACAATCGTGTTGTTTATCTTAAATATCCCTAGTCGAGTATAATGATTAAATGGGACAATCATCTATAGACTAGTATGGGGTTGGATTGATATGGAGATATCATGATCCAACACATGGGTGTGCATTACGGAATGTTGCACTGGATTGACCCATTACCGAGAAGGCTACATACACGTTATGTTGAGTCACAAGTGCTTCTCGGGTACAATGGTATTGTCATCCTTAGACTTGAAGTCACTAGATATTCTAGTTGTGGATCATTGTGATCTTGGTAGCGTTAAACGCTACACCGTAACTGGGTAGTTATAAAGGCGTGTACTGGATACAATGAGAAGCAAGCTTAGGGATCGTAGTGGACGTAGAGAGGATTTGCCCCTCCCACATAACGGGAGCAAATGTCCAAGGCCACTCGAGGATAGTGCTTATAGAATGTCTGGCCAGACTCAAATAAATCAATATATGAGATATTGATGTTATTTGCACGAATAAGGCTATTCCATGGATCGAGAAACTAGGGATTGGATATACGAGTGTGACTTGTATGTCTCGTGTCCAATCCGGATATGGAGGCAAAGGGATGAGACAATTACTTGTACAAGGTTGTCTAGATGACTATTCTATTAGTTGGCTAGAATGGATGTTTTGCTAGAAACCGCTCCATATTAGCAAAGAGTTGCTACCAACTAGATAGAACCTATGGGGTCACACGCTATATAGAGTTGTACTAGATTTGGGAATTAATTAATAGGATTAATTAATTAGAAGGATCACTTTGCAAACCCTTGCAAACTTAGTAGGGACTAATTTGCAAGGAAGGGACTAAATTGAATTCTAGTAGGACTAGAATAAGTCCTTTAGGTAGTTAACAAGGAGTTGTTGGACTATATAAAGGACCCTCCTCCTTCCTTCCCTACACAACTTATGCTCTAAAGAGAACATAACAAGAGTAGGAGAGAACAAAGGAGAGAGAGAGCAAGCAACAAGAGGGACGCCGCCCCTTGCCGCCGCCCACTCGTCCCCGACGCCACAAAGGGGCCGAACCCCCTTTTGTGCCTCGTTTTGCGTGATTCCTTCACCCTCTTTTCATTCCGGGCTAGCACCAAGGTGATTGGAGATCTAGGATCAACTCTAGGCGTGGATCAACTATAGAGAACGTGACACTATTCGCGTTTGAAGTCATCAAGGAGAACCCAAAGGTGTGTTTATGATTTCTTACCTTCACTATCGTTATGCATCTAGACTTGTGATCCTTGGAGGGTTTTGCATGGTTGTTTATTTGATTATGCTTCCGTTTGCGCGATCCATGAATCAAAACCCTACAGCGTTGGCATAGGAAAATACCATCAAAATTTCGAGCAACTTCGATCCCCAAGAAATATTTCAACTTCCCCAGATCCTTCATATGAAAACACCTGCACAAATATTCCTTGAACTTTCGCACAGCTGTTCCGTCACTTCCAGAGACAATCAAATCATCTACATAAATAAGAGTGGAAAGTTGAATGCCATGAAGTGTATAAGTAAATAGCGAGTAGTCCGAAAGTGATTGTTTGAATCCATAATTCTTCAACGCTGCAGCTAACTTGTCGAACCAACACCGAGGGGCCTGTCTTAACCCATACAAGGACTTTCGAAGTCTACACACTTTCCCTGATGTAGGAGAGGAAAAACCGGGCGGCATTTTCATATACACTTCTTCGTCCAAATCACCGTGCAAAAAGGCATTATGTACATCCATCTGATGTAATTCCCAATTTTTGGCAGCGGCAACAGCAAGAAACGTCCGCACAGTAACCATCTTTGCTGTTGGGGCGAAAGTCTCACTGTAATCAACACCCTCCACTTGTCTATTTCCGAGAATGACTAGTCGTGCTTTGCACCTCTCGATACTTCCATTTGAATGATACTTTATCTTGTATACCCATTTGCTACCGATTGCTTTCTTTCCAGGAGGTAAATCCTCCACAGTCCATGTTCCATTATCCTCAAGAGCTTGTATTTCCTTCCTCATTGCTTCTCGCCAACATTCATGCTTCATTGCGTCGAAGTAAGTTTTGGGTTCCTGACCTGTATTAACGGCTGCTAGAAAAGATCTATGTGCCACAGAAAAATTATCACAATTCACATAATTGGCTATGGGATAGGGTGTACCTGAGGACGTTGATCGGATAGATGAATGCGTCGAGGGGCTTACTTGAATTGTATTCGTAACATAATCCTTCAACCGGACAGACGGCTGCTTGACTCGTTTTCCTTTTCCAAGCTGTTCGTCGGGGACAATAAGTTCATTTTCTTCAGTGCCCTCCTCACTCACCCCTTGTTCAACGTTTTCAAGTGAAAGCGTCTCTGCACCATGATTCTCCCCAGCAATCACCTTATCCATGCTATTTTCCATACCTGAGTCCTCATCGTCTACACACATATCTGTAACTTCATTTTTCGCTAATGAGGATTCCAAAATATTTGTTTGCTCATATGGGAACTCGGTTTCAACGAACACGACATCCCTGGAGACAAAGAACTGTTCTTTCTCGAAGTCATACAATCTCCAACATTTCTTTCCAAAAGGATATCCAACAAATATGCATTTTCGGCTCCGACTAGCAAATTTATCATTACCTCGATTCTGATCATGTGCATAGCACAAACATCCAAAAGTTCGGATGTGTTTATAAGTAGGAACCTGTCCAAACAGAATTTCATACGGTGTTTTACCTTCCAACAAAACCGATGGAGTCCTGTTTATCAAATATCCAGCTGTAAGCACACATTCACCCCAGAACTCAATGGGCAAATTTGCCTGAAAACGCAAGGCTCTCGCAACATTAAGAATGTGGCGATGCTTCCTCTCAACACGCCCATTTTGTTGAGGTGTCCCACTACAAGAAGTCTGATGTAAAATTCCATGTTTAGCAAAATAAGCTTCCAAACACGTAAATTCAGTACCATTGTCACTTCTCACGATTTTTACGTTTTTGCCAAATTGTCGACTAACCATAGCTATAAAGTCCACAAGGATTCGAGCAACTTCAGATCCTATTCAGCAAATATATCCATACGGCACGGGAACAATCGTCAACAATTGTTAAGAAATAACTTGCCCCACAAGAAGCAGGATATCTATAGGCTCCCCACAAATCGCAATGTATCAAATCAAAACATTCTTTAGCTTTATTCTCACTGGGAAAAAATACTTCTCGTGTTTGCTTAGCTCTAAAGCAAACATCACAAGACTTAATTTTCGCGCCACTTTTAACTTCACTAATCAAATCTACTACTCTAGAGGAGGGATGACCCATTCTTTTATGCCAAAGCTCAAAAGATGCAACACCAGTTGTCTTCTGAACCCGAACCGGAGCCACTCCTTTAAGAAAGTAAAGCCCCTCGCGTTGTTCACCCGCTCCAATCAGCATCCTCGAAGTGCGGTCCTGTATAACACAAATTTTGTCAGAGAATTGGATAACAAAGTTTGAGTCATCAAGCAGTTGTGATACAGAAATCAAATTGCACTTCAATTCTGGAACAAAAAGGACGCGTTGAAGTGTCAATTTTCCTCCAAGATTCACAGTTCCTTCTTTGATTGCCATGGTCTCATCCCCATTTGGCAATCCAACTGGACATGGTGTGGTACTTCGCAAATTAGTCAAGCACTCGAGAGTCCCAGTCATGTGATGTGACGCCCCTGTGTGAATAATCCAAGGCAAGAAGTTTTTCTTACCTCTCAACTTCTCATCATTGCCACCCTTTTGAGAATTCAGCAAGTTGCGAAGTGTGGACCACTGTTCGTCAGTTAGCCCACTGAGTCCAGTTCTTTTCGAGTCAATTACCAGATTTCTCGTTGTATTGTTACCTGAAACTTGTGCTGCATTGGCTCGGGCATTCCCTCCGCGTCCTCGTCTTCCTTCACCACCACCATTATGTCGGGTCACTTGTACACGGCCATTGTTGCGCCCTCCTGGAGTCGTGCGCGGCCTGTCGCCCCACCATTCTGGATAACCAATCAGTTGGAAACAAGCAACAGCATCATGTCCCCTGCGATTGCAATTCGTGCAAACGTTGGACTTGTCCTTTCCTTCCTCCGCTGTGTTTCGACCAGCCTTTATAGCAAAGCTCATTGGATTTGCTTTTTCCTCTTTAGCCCGTGTCCCAGTACGCACCCTTTCCTGCTGTACTATCACAGCATACACGCGATTCAGATTTGGCAGGGGTTCAGTACTCAAAATATTTGAGCGAACTGTCCCATACCCATCTTCATCAAGACCCATCAAGAATTGATGAACCCTCTCTTCTTCTCGCCTCTTCTCTAGTTTAGTGCTAAGATTACATCCACATCCAGAGCAACTACAAACCGGAATCGGATTATAATTGTTCAGTTCATCCCAAAGAGACTTGAGCTTACCATAATAGGTGACTATTGCTTGTCCATCTTGCCTGCAATTCGCAAGGTCCGATCGTAGTTGCTGCACTCGGGGTCCGTTCCCGACAGAAAAGCGCTGCTTAATCTCTTCCCAGAGATCTTTCACATTCTCCATGTACGATATGGTCGACCGAAGTGTTGGCTCAATGGTGTTAAATATCCATGAGACAATCATGGAGTTAACAGTCCACCAATCTTCAATGTCAGGGGAGTCATCACCAGGTTGTTCGACGGTTCCGTCAACGAAACCGTATTTCTTCTTAGCTCGCAATTCAGTCCGCACAGCACGAGCCCATTCGTCATAATTCTCGCCTCTCAGCTGGACTTGGGTAATTATATTACCAGGATTATCGTTCGAAGTCAGAGTGTAGGGGCTCAGTATCTTCTTGTCGCCGACAGCCCCTCCATCTTTCTTCTCACCATCCATTGTAAGATATCTCAAGCTCACAATGGCTCTGATACCATGAAAAGAGGTATGTGGGAATTCAAGACCCAAGTTTTCTGTGTATTTGTTTGATAATCTTAAGAGAGTATATATATACATGAGAGACAGAAAAGGAAATTCAGAAAAATATTTACAACATGGAAACAATATATTCTGAATAGTCTAGTTGTTTGAATCAATCTGAGCATGATTTGCTCCCCAAATCATGCCAGTATATGACCTCTCAATCATTCAGTAATCTGCTCCTCAAATCATGCTAGAATATGGACCTCTCAATTCTCAATCATTGCCATGATCTCCAATACTACCTTTACAGCAAAATGCACAATTTGTTATTAAGAGAAACCACACACAATACACCACACTCGGTGCACACACGCACACCAAGTTATGTCAAGCTTATACCCTTTATGTAGACCCTAATAACCTCACTTGTGCCCAAAGCAACCCAAGGAAACCTTCCTAAACGGACTTGGAAACAAATCAAACCGATCCAGCCAAACCCGCCTGCTCGTGCGAGCATTGTCGCACGAGAAGGTCCTTCCTCGTGCGAGCTATGGACGTTCCGAATGCGGCGATTTTCGCTCCCTCTTGCTTCCTCGCCTTGGTGCTTTGCCGGAATTCGCTAGTTGAGTTATCCCAAAAAAATTCCACCTTAACTCAAATCAACCTAGCAACCTGAATTTTCGTTGAGTCTTGGTTACTTAGATTTAAGACACAACTCCACATTGCGTTGAATCCTCTCAACTACTCGCACCGGACCCTGAAGTTTCTCCCCTAAAAAACAAAGTGTGATGATCTTCTCACAAAGAATGATCTTCCTAAACGAGATGTTCACATCATTATGCGTAATTAACTAGATGCGCCAAAACGTTAGTCCAATTCCCATGTGTCCCTGCAACGAATGCACCCCTAGTTGCTTCAACTCCCACATAGTTCATGAAACGAATACACCGGATGTTGCTCCAACTCCCACCGAGTTCTTGCAACAGTGCACCAAATTTGCTCCAATTCCCATTGAATTCATGCAATAACGCGCCACCACAAGATGTTCTGCACCTAAATGCAGAATTCCATCCGCCCAACGACCAGATGCACGCTACAGCTGTGTGCCACATGGCCCTCGTCAGAGGCCCACATTGCTCCATACTAGGAGCCCAAATGATAGGTTTATCCGCGCCCCCTTTTGCATAGGCCAATGGAAACTAACGACCTTGCTGCTTCAACAAAGCACACATCTTGATTCACCAGCAGTTTTCTAGGTGAACTTGTCGATCTTGATCATTCCCCCAAACATAACTCTTCGTGAAACTCGAAACACTAGCTCCGTTGCTCCACCCGAATCATTAAAACCCTAGCTTATTGAATTCCACCAAACGTGAAAAATTAGTTGAAAGTTCCACCCCGGTCGTGACCACCCTCTGATACCAATTTTTTTATTGCGGGAATCGAGCAAGAACGAATAAATGATAATCAAGATCACGACACAATTTTAACGTTTTTCACAAGCCTCAATTGCTAGCTAACTCCACGACAAGACACAAACTAAGTATATTAAGAGAAACTACGCAGAATACTTCACTCATGGTGTGTACATACACAAACGAAGGTTTGTCACGTCTATACCCTTTTATAGACCCTGATAACCTGACTTGTGCCTAAAGAAACCCAAGGAAACCTTCCTAACAGACTTGGAAACAAATCGAACCGCCCCAGCCAAACTTGCTGCCCTAGATATCCTGGTCGTGCGAACACTGTCCTACTCGTGCGAGCAGGTCCTTCATTGTGCAAGCTCTGGATCTTCCGAATGAGGAGACCTTCGTTCCCTCTTCATTCCTCGCCTTGTTGCTTTCCCCGAAATCACTAGTTGAGTTTAGTTATCCCAGTAGTATGGGGTACAGTTGGCCTTGGCCTAGTCAGTATTCTTCGACAAACTTTGTTTAGAAATCTAAATCACAAGATTTCGGTTTCTGAACAAACAACTTGATAGATGAATTGGCTTGGAGGTTCATATAACTTTTTTTTATTTTCAAGTCAATTGAGTTTCAATTAAATGAGAAGTATATTACTGAAGCTGAGTTTTATCTAATCAGAACTAACTTCCATGAAAGAACCATCTGATGTCCACCAAGGCACCAACAACGGAGTCTTTGACTCATGGATCAATTTCCATTTCATGCCATGATGTTTATTAAGATAAAATTTTTAGAAAGCTCAAAACAAAAATGAGGAACTTAGACTAATGATACAGAAAGATACAAAGTTCGGTGTGGTCATCAATTCCTGAAAAGCCTTATCCAAGTGCCCCTTGCTCAGAATGAAGACAACCAATCTGTCAGGAATGTGAGAAATGCTTGGTCCTATGTGATCCCCACTATATCCTTCCAATTTCCGAGAAGTATATACATAACTTAGAGACAAGTCCCTTTCAACTCTATCTCCCAAACCCCTGATAAGCCTAGATGGATTACCGAAAAGTCTGACATGTTCTCTACTTCATTTTGTATTAAGATTATCAACAACACCCTCACCCCCGGAAGGAATGTGATATGATTTAGAACTTGTTTATTCCTCCTGAAAGTACCTTCTTTGCCTGCTCCTCTTCCTCCAAAAACGTCGTACAAATGAAGCCCGCAACCACATTACTCAATCACCCCCAACTAGTGTCATGTCTTTGGACGTACTGTGGTATCCCTACAACATCTCTTCAGAATCTACAATATGCTGGGAAATTTCGGGACTCTGCTTGACCCCCACCCCCTTTCTGCCTAACTCCTCAGCCACTTTCTCTGGTTGGTTTCTTGAAAATGGCTTTCCTTGTCCTCCCTTGAAGAGCCACTGGAAAATACTTCATTTTCTCCTGTTGGCATGTTTGGAAAAAGGGAAATAGCCTTGTCTTTGGGAATTATATCTCTTTTTGTGTAGACTCTTTCCTTTCTAGCAGAATGAAGCAGGATGTTAGCAATCGGATCTTCTACACAAATAACCTATAGTACTAAGATGAACCAATCTCATAGTAGTTTGAATTGGACCAAACCCCGAGAAGGCTGGGTAAAGCTTAATATTGATGGTGCTTGGAAGCCCTCCATAAAAGGAATTAGAGGACTTATTAGGTACATGGAAGCGAATTGGACTGTCGGTTTCTGCTGCAGTGCAGTTACCGTTAGCCCCCTCAATACTGAAACCCTTGACCTCCTTACTGGTATCACCGTGATCAAAGATCTCAGCTTGCAGAATATCATTGCTTATTCTGATTTCTTGGATCTTGTTAAGATTTTCCATTGAAACTATAATCATATTGATGAAATCTTAGTTAGGGGTTCCTTAAATTAAAACAACCAAGGCTCGACGATTTTAGTCGAGGAAGACAAGGCCGCAACTTTTTGAATGGAGCAGGAATTCGTGCGAACTGAATAGTTTTCGCACCAACAGAAGTGTGGTCGCACGAACACCAACATGTTCGCACGAACATGTTCTGGGATGCTAAGGTTTGGGTTGTTTCCTTTTCGCTTCAGAGCCGCTTCTAGGTCTATATAAGGACTAGTTTGTGGCATAGACTTCTGTCCCAATGTGTGGATGTATTGGGCTATGTATATCCCATAAATGAAGAAGTCTTTATTGCCGGGGAGGTAGCTCCGTGGGAAGACGATCATCATCAACAATGGTGTGTGGGCGTTCAAAAAGTTATGATGATACGAGATCTGCAGAGGCAGAACCAGTATATGAAGAGGCAAATTGTGAACTTAACCCTGCAATTGGCGGTGCGGGGTTTGCAACGAGAAGTTGCATATCAAACTTGATGCTTAGAGGCGTTTTAATTTAAGTATCGCAAGGCCTTTGGTCATGACTCGCAACCCGCATTTAAGATTCAGTATAACCGCAATTTTTCGTGGTGGGAAAGAGCGTTAGGGAGGAGCGAGTTGAAGAACGATCTTCCTTATAATTTGGGTATGTCACAATTGGGTAGCTTTTGTAATTTTATGAACGATGAAAGATAATTAAGTATTGAGTAGGTTGAATATACTTCATGTAATGAAATCTTTGATGAGGGTGTATCTTCGTCATATGAGCGTGATGTGGGTTGGACAAAGCCTCCAATTTATGAAGATTGTGGAGAAGAAGATGGAGCTTTTCTTGTGGAGGATTGTGAGTCGACTTCACAATTTCCTTTTCTTCGTGAGGTCATTTCATATTCTTGCCTGTTAATTTATCCATCAAGTACTTTTATTGAAGACTAAGTTTCATTTGAAGAGGAAGAGGAAAAATATTAATTAAACATATCCTTAATTTTTTCAATCAAGCCACCATCGTTCTACTGTGATCCATTCTCGATGGAGCGTTTGTTCAAGTGCCTAAGCTGAACTCGAGGGCGAGTTCTTTTGAAGAAGGGATGACTGATGCAGGAAAAAAACGGAGAATTAATTCTTCAAATTTAGAAAAGTTTTTCGGACAAAACACAAAACCAGATGAAGAATTGAAGGCTTGAAGATTTTGGTCGAACTATACATTATTTTGACTAGAAAAGACGTTCTAGAGAGAATTCGTGACATTGTCACGAGCACCGCCTTAACTTGACCAAATTCGGCTATTTATGGGTTCAAATAGTAGCTTTTTTCATATTTAGTAAAATTCTATTCAATTCAACCAGATTTGGGTAAATATTTTTTGCTGAGTTTTTAGTTTATTTAGAATGATTTTTGCGATTTTGACTATTTTTGGTAAAAACTAATTTTTCAGATATTTAAGTTCGGCTTGTGGACCGATTCCAACCAATGATTGATTACTGAGTTTTTTTCCAAAAAACATGGAGTATTTTATGAACATTATGGAGGTTCCTTCATGATTTCCCTTCCGTTTTAGTTGCTTCTTGATGCTCTCAAAAAAAGCCTTGATTCAGTTTCTGGTCAATTTTTACGGAACTCAGAGCTCCGTGGGAAGAAGATCATCATCAATGTTGGTGTGTGGTCTTCCTGGCGGCCGCGAGTATTTTTAACGAGGAAAGCCCCCAACGGGAACGTAACCTGCAAGACGTTACGATGATAGTAGCGGAAGGTCAAGCGTTGGATCGTGACTCGGAGCCCGCGTCGAGATCCTACTCAACCGCGGTCATCGTGGTCTGAACGAGCGTTATGGAGAACCAAGTTTCACAATCAAAAAACTATATTCTTCGGGGATGTTACATATTGGACATATTTTTCATGATATAATCTTTTATAACATATTTCCAAATCAAATGAACCTGAGGTGGATTGGACAATCCCTCATATTTTTGATGATTATGGTGATAATGAAGTGAATGAATTTGAAGGGGTTACATTTGAATTAGATAAGTATATCAATTGTCCGTTCAAGTTGCCATCTTTCTATTGTGATCCATTCTTACTGGAGCGGATTATTCTCGTGCCTAGATTGAACTCAATTTGAAGAGGGGGTGACTGATGCCGGAAGAAATCTGTCTAACCTAGAAAAACAGTTTCGGTCCAAATGCCGAAGCAGGGGAAAAATCTAAGATTTATGAATTCCGGTTGAACCATACTTATTTTGACTACAATATGGTTTCTAAGACTACCCTGATTTGGCTAAATCGTCAGTTAAAGGGTTCGAATAATCGACATTCTATTTTCAAAAACAGTTCCTTTATAAAATAGGGTTTCGATTTGAACTCAATTTGGGTGAATCTTTTAGCTGAGTATTATATTAGGTTAGAATAATTATTTAACATTAATTTTAAGATTTTTATCATATTTAGAATAATTAGAATTTTTAACTATTTAAGTCTGTCTTGTAGACTGATTTTCATTATTTATTGATTATTGTTTTTCAGAGAAGATGGAGTTTTCTAATAGCCATAGAGATTTTTGTTCTTGATTTTCCTTTCTATTCTTTAATACTGCTCCAAAAAATTACTTGATTCAATCCGGCGTCAGAAAACTTGCTAATACATTTTTATGCAGAACTATACTAATACATCCTGAATTTTTTTCATAAATTAATGTTATTTTCCTTAACCGTTAATCCGGTTGGGGCAAATTCAAACGTTAACCAGGTCAAAGATGTTATTAACTTGTATTCTCTACTATTAGAGTATTTATTTTGGGAGAAATTCTAACATAGTAGGTAGTAAGTTTGGGGGGGGGGGGCTGTAAATAAAATTTCAATTAAATGAGAATTTAATTGCTTAACCCAATTCTTTCTACCACTCAATTAATATTAATTGTCATGGAAGAATCATCACTTACTTTATATCTCCAATTTCGAACTGGCTTAAGATATATGACTTCAACCATTCATATTTCATCAATCGTGTTATGCTATTGGATAATTTTTGAAACACATGCATGATATGACGGGGGTCTTTTGTTTGGGGTAGACATCTATCATTCGTATCGGGTTATCTGGCTGAGTTTTTTCAGATTTTCCGCCTTTCCATTTCTTTAGCATAGCCAATGTTCTTTCTTTTAGGACCGTAGGTTCCGGCCTCCTTGGGTTTTCTCACTTCCTTTTATTTCTTGAGGGATAGGTTCCATGCCTCCCCCTTCCCCTCCATAGGTCTTCATGGTTTGAGAGCCTAAGTTTTCCTTAATGCCACGTAGATTTATGCCACCATACCTACGTGAAGGATTTTTCTTACAAATATCATGTTCTCTGTATGAATAGAGACAAGGATTGATAAGGGTACTGTTATAACTTGGGTATCAAGCAAGAACGATGGACAAAACGAAGAACGAGACAAGAAAAATTAATTTGGTTCACTAATTGTGAAAATAGCTACCTCCATGATCAAAACCTGATGTCTATTAGAGAGAAGCAACTAGACTACAATGCATACAACACCAACACACAAGTATACCTACGTTCTATACCCTTATATAGACATAAAGATCGCGACTTGTGCTCAAAGTAATAACAAAATTCCATCAAAATATATTAGGAAACAAACCAGAATTTTCCATCCCCGAACTAGGTCGTGCTACCTAGTTAAGAGGTTGTGCGACCTACTTCTGTCCCCGAAGTTGCTGCAACCTCCTTCCTTGTCTTCCTCTTGCCCGATTTATGTTGCCTGATTTTGCTAGACGGTTGAATCATCCCAAAAAATATCACTTGATTCAAACGTCCTAACAACCAGAATTCTCGTCAGAGTCTTGGTTCCTCCGATTCAAGACAAAGCTCCACCTTATGTCGAATCCTCTCAACCACGAACATACCCCAATGTTTCTCTCATCAAACCTGATGTGAATGCGTCTCCCAACATTAGAAACGAGCACCCGTCCACCTGAACTATTTTACTTCCAATAATCGAATCAAGTGCTCTTCCCAAAACCAGACTCGAATACATTCACTGAGAAATAAGACTGAAAGTATTCTGAATGCGCTCCAATTAGCGTTTAAAACCAGTGCATCATGAAAACTGCCAGATGTTATCCAGACCAGATGCATCGATGACAAGTGCCACCAATTTTCATGCTAGATGTGCCCCGTATGCCTTAGATGCGCTAGAAACCCTAGTGAGTGCAAGAAAAAAAATAGCGCCAGAACCAAATTCGCATGCCAGAAACAAAACCTAGGCGCCACACCGCTCCATGCAAGGGGCCCATAAAACTCCATGGGGCTCTGATAACTAGGTCGTCCTTGGAGGAGGTCCCTCTACCTAGAACCAAATTCGATTATTTCTTCGTGGGAAACTTCATTTTTCAGTGATCTTTCTCCTTACAATAGGCACATACATCCGTGGTAGGCTGGATCCTGCAAACCTCTTGTAGCCCTTACCTTCTCCTACTTTGACCATTAAAACAGACACATAATGGTCACTTGAATCCTTGCCTACAACCTTGTGCTTCAGATTTTTTGGTGTGACGAGCTGATCTCACCTCTTATAGGTTTATCATATCTTTCCCTTTAATGAAAGATTGCACGAAATCCTCGTACGATGGAGGGATTGACACCAACCGAATTAAGGCCGTATCCTCATCACACTCTTTCTCAACAAGGGTAGCATGTTTAGAACATCTAAGTGATCACTACTTTGCATACCTTCAGACATGCACAAACTGAATAATTTTTGCTTCAACATCAACTTGTTGGTGAGCGACTTCGTCATGAAGTGGCTCTCCAACTTGACCCATAAAGCATCCGCTGTCTCCTGAACTGCGTCTCCGGTGATCACGTCGTCTGATAGACACAACATGATCGTGGGTGTGCCTTGTCATCCATCTTCATATATGCGGGAGTGGTTGTATCCTCGTTTCCCTTCTTGGACGCTAGAGGCAGCCAAAGGTCGTCGTGTTTCAAAAACACATTCATCTTGATCTGCCACAGACTAAAACTGCTTCTCTCACTGAACTTCTCGATCTTTATTGAAGAACCTGTCATCGTTCCTCTTGAAACCCTAATCTAACCTGAGCTCTTATACTAGATTATTATAACCTGGGTATCAAGTAAGGACGATGAACAAAAAGAAATAACTGAGACACGAAGAATTAACGTGGTTCACTAGTTGTGACACTAGCTACCTCCACGACCAAAACCCGATGTTTATTAGAGAGAAACAACCCAATTACAACGCATACTGCAACACCACACAAGCCTACCTACATTCTATACCCTTATATAGACCTAAAGGTATCGAATTGTGTCCAAAGTAATGCCAACGCTGCCAAAAACATAATAGGAAACAACCCATAATTTGCCAGCCCCGAACTAGGTCGTGTGATCTACTTCTATCCCCAAAGTTGCTGCAACCTTATTCCTTGTCTTCCTCTTGTCAGACTGATGTCTTGCCTGATTTTGCTAGACTTTTGAATCATCCCAACAGGTATGTCATATAAGATTTACCATTGAGTAGTCCTAAAGTTTCCAACTTAATTTCTAACAAGTTTTACACAACCTTAAGCTACTTACAAGTCTTATTTTCAACTGAGTGAAATTGCAAACGTATTGTAATGTTAAACCGGTTCAAAGTCTTGATGATGTGATGAGTTATATAAACATTGTTGTTCTTTTCCTTCAAAGATAAGGCAATTTGGTCTCTGATTATTTAGAGTAGGTAATTCAGGCTCGAATGTCTAGAGGACTTACATTATTTTAAGTAAAATACAATTTCTTTAATCAGAACTGATGGTCATGCAAGAATAAGTCATATTCTGTCAATCGTGTTAGGTTATTCCACCACATCTGCAATACGAGCATTTTATTCATCACGACCAGGTTCAATGGATCTAAAGGCCCTTGTAATTTTATGTTTCTAAATACATTCAATTAATGGTAATCAAGAATTTTGGAGTACCTATTTTAGGTCCTTGAGAATTCTTGTTAGTGCCACACTGGGAGGTAAAACTAAATAGGATGTGTGGTTAACAGTTGACTGTTGTCGAGAATCGTAATTTCTCCCAATTTTGCATCACTGGAGTTCTATATGTGGAACTGTATGGATTCTTACATTATTTCAAATTCAGGTTCTGATTATATGTGGAACCGGAACCATATGGATTCTTACATTATTTCAAAGTCAGGTTCTGATTACTTATCAGTCTCAATTTATCAACACCGGCGTCATGTGAGTTCATTATGTGCTGACGCAGAATAGAAGCGATTAAATACGTCAAACGACAATATTCGTAAGTAAAAATAGTTCTCAAACATGAGAATACTGAAATTTTATTGATAAAAATGAAAAGGTTGATTTGCCATAAGGCTTACATTGTTTTAATTGACTAAAAATCTAAAATACTAAAAATTACTCAAAAAGGCAAAAATGAACTAACAAGATATTATAGGAGAATAAAATATTCTAAGATCAACCCAATTGACGGAATGTCAATTGGACTTTTCTACCAAGATAAACAGTTAAATCAATTATTACCAAAAATGGCAAAACACTGATTTCGAGGTCAAGATGAATGAATTTGACAAAACTAGCATGGTGCCCGTGACTAAAGTCACGGGTTCTTCTCAGAGCATCGTTTCCACTCAAAAAAGGTATGGTTTGATGATAAATATGATACCTTCGATTCTGCCTCTGATTTTTCTGACTGACCGAAACTGTCTTCCTGTTTTCGACGATATTTTCCATAAACCTCGTCCTACATCAGTCACCCTTTCTTCAAAAGAACTCGTCCCCGAGTTCAATCTAGAAAATTGAAACCGTCCATACCAAATAATAAGATATTTTGAGATTTTTTCACATCTGATCTTCATCTTTTCCATGATGTTGAAAGTCTTCAAAATCTGTATTTTTTCTTCATACTTCATCTTGTTTACAATTGCAGATAATAATGGTGACGAATAATAGAAATTCTCAACACCAATAAAATCAATAACTTCAACAGTGATAGATGTGTTCAATTTCGGCATTGAAGAATCTTCCTTCGTAGTATCTTGAAAAACTGCTTTCATGTCTTCAATTACCACATCCTTATTGTCAAGATCCGTTAAATCAAAATTTCAACTATTTTGTCTCCGAAAAAATCATAGCCAACTTTATTTTTCTCAATTTGCTCAGATTTGAAACTCTCGCCATCCTTCTTCGATATGGATGAATCAATTTCAGGAGAAAAATAAGATGTGACACTAGATTTTACCTCAATCTCCTTTGCTCCTATGTTATCTGGAACAATTGATCTTCTTTGAATGGGACTCCCAGGAACTGCCAAACGGTGTTCAACAGGACGTTCATGGGCAAATCCATGAATGTTGTTCCTGCCGATGGCTCCCCTAACAGGTAGGAGGTTGCGTCGATGCATCTCCTTGCGAATAGTTTTACGTATATCTTCAACCACGCCGCGCAACTCTTGCAATCCTGCCTCTACGGAACCAACCTGCGACTAACGTCAACAGGGGCCTCACTACTAACTTTGCCACCGGGCATTTGAACAAGGCAAACCTTGCTCTGATACCACTTGACGCAGAATAGAAGCGATTAAAGACGTCAAAAGACAATCTCCATAAAATAAACGTTTCTCAAACAAGAGAAAAGTGAAATATTATTGATAATGAGGTAAAAGATTGATTTGCCATAAGGCTTACATTGTTTAAATAGACTAAAAATCTAAAATACTAAAAATTACTCAAAAATGCAAAAATGAACTAACAAGATATTCTAGGAGAACAAAATATTCTAAGATCCCAATTGACGGAATGTCAATTGGACTTTCCTAACAAGATAAACAGTTAAATCAATTATTACCAAAAATAGCAAAAACACTGATTTCGACGTCAAGATGAATGAATTTGACAAAACTGGCATGGTGCCCGTGACTAAAGTCGCGGGTTCTTCTCACAGCATCGTTTCCACTCAAAATAAGGTATGGTTTGATGATAAATCTGATACCTTCGATTCTGCCTCTGATTTTTCTGACTGACCGAAACTGTCTTCCTGTTTTCGACGATATTTTCCATAAACCTCGTCCTACATCAGTCACCCTTTCTTCAAAAGAACTCGTCCCCGAGTTCAATCTAGAAAATTGAAACCGTCCATACCAAATAATAAGATATTTTGAGATTTTTTCACATCTGATCTTCATCTTTTCCATGATGTTGAAAGTCTTCAAAATCTGTTTTTTTTCTTCATACTTCATCTTGTTTACAATTGCAGATAATAATGGTGACGAATAATAGAAATTCTCAACACCAATAAAATCAATAACTTCAACAGTGATAGATGTGTTCAATTTCGGCACTGAAGAATCTTCCTTCGTAGTATCTTGAAAAACTGCTTTCATGTCTTCAATTATCACATCCTTATTGTCAAGATCCGTTAAATCAAAAATTTCAACTATTTTGTCTCCGAAAAAATCATAGCCAACTTGATTTTTCTCAATTTCCTCAGATTTGAAACTCTCGCCATCCTTCTTCGATATAGATGAATCAATTTCAGGAGAAAAATAAGATGTGACACTAGATTTTACATCAATCTTCTTTGCTCCTATGTTCTCTGGAACAATTGATCTTCTTTGAATGGGACTCCCAGGAACTGCCAAACGGTGTTCAACAGGACCTTCATGGGAAAATCCATGAATGTTGTTCCTGCCGATGGCTCCCCTAACAGGTAGGAGGTTGCGTCGATGCATCTCCTTGCGAATAGTTTTACGTATATCTTCAACCACGCCGCGCAACTCTTGCAATCCTGCCTCTACAGAATCCAACCTGCGACTAACGTCAACAGGGGCCTCATTACTAACTTTGCCACCGGGCATTCGAACAAGGCAAACCTTGCTCTTATACCACTTGACGCAGAATAGAAGCGATTAAAGACGTCAAAAGAAAATCTCCATAGAATAAACGTTTCTCAAACAAGAGAAAAGTGAAATATTATTGATAATGAGGTAAAAGATTGATTTGCCATAAGGCTTACATTGTTTAAATAGACTAAAAATCTAAAATACTAAAAATTACTCAAAAAGGCAAAAATGAACTTACAAGATATTCTGGGAGAACAAAATATTCTAAGATCAACCCAATTGACGGAATGTCAATTGGACTATCCTACCAAGATAAACAGTTAAATCAATTATTACCAAAAATAGCAAAAACACTGATTTCGAGGTCAAGATGACTGAATTTGACAAAACTGGCATGGTGCCCGTGACAGAAGTCACGGGTTATTCTCACAGCATCGTTTCCACTCAAAATAGGTATGGTTTGATGATAAATCTGATACCTTCGATTCTGCCTCTGATTTTTCTGACTGACCGAAACTGTCTTCCTGTTTTCAACGATATTTTCCATAAACCTCGTCCTACATCAGTCACCCTTTCTTCAAAAGAACTCGTCCCCGAGTTCAATCTAGAAAATTGAAACCGTCCATACCAAATAATAAGATATTTTGAGATTTTTTCACATCTGATCTTCATCTTTTCCATGATGTTGAAAGTCTTCAAAATCTGTATTTTTTCTTCATACTTCATCTTGTTTACAATTCCAGATAATAATGGTGACGAATAATAGAAATTCTCAACACCAATAAAATCAATAACTTCAACAGTGATAGATGTGTTCAATTTCGGCATTGAAGAATCTTCCTTCGTAGTATCTTGAAAAACTGCTTTCATGTCATCAATTACCACATCCTTATTGTCAAGATCCGTTAAATCAAAAATTTCAACTATTTTGTCTCCGGAAAAATCATAGCCAACTTGATTTTTCTCAATTTCCTCAGATTTGAAACTCTCGCCATCCTTCTTCGATATGGATGAATCAATTTCAGGAGAAAAATAAGATGTGACACTATGCTCCTATGTTCTCTGGAACAATTGATCATCTTTGAATGGGACTCCCAGGAACTGCCAAACGGTGTTCAACAGGACGTTCATGGGCAAACCCATGAATGTTATTCCTGCCGATGGCTCCCCTAACAGGTAGGAGGTTGCGTCGATGCATCTCCTTGCGAATAGTTTTACGTATATCTTCAACCACGCCGCACAACTCTTGCAATCCTGCCTCTACGGAATCCAACCTGCGACTAACGTCAACAGGGGCCTCACTACTAACTTTGCCACCGGGCATTTGAACAAGACAAACCTTGCTCTGATACCACTTGACGCAGAATAGAAGCGATTAAAGACGACAAAAGAAAATCTCCATAGAATAAACGTTTCTCAAACAAGAGAAAAGTGAAATATTATTGATAATGAGGTAAAAGATTGATTTGCCATAAGGCTTACATTGTTTAAATAGACTAAAAATCTAAAATACTAAAAATTACTCAAAAAGGCAAAAATGAACTAACAAGATATTCTGGGAGAACAAAATATTCTAAGATCAACCCAATTGACGGAATGTCAATTGGACTTTCCTACCAAGATAAACAGTTAAATCAATTATTACCAAAAATAGCAAAAACACTGATTTCGAGGTCAAGATGACTGAATTTGACAAAACTGGCATGGTGCCCGTGACTAAAGTCACGGGTTATTCTCACAGCATCGTTTCCACTCAAAATAGGTATGGTTTGATGATAAATCTGATTCCTTCGATTCTGCCTCTGATTTTTCTGACTGACCGAAACTGTCTTCCTGTTTTCGACGATATTTTCCATAAACCTCGTCTTAAATCAGTCACCCTTTCTTCAAAAGAACTAGTCCCCGAGTTCAATATAGAATATTGAAACCGTCCATACCAAATAATAAGATATTTTGAGATTTTTTCACATCTGATCTTCATCTTTTCCATGATGTTGAAAGTCTTCAAAATCTGTATTTTTTTTCATACTTCATCTTGTTTACAATTCCTGATAATAATGGTGACGAATAATAGAAATTCTCAACACCAATAAAATCAATAACTTCAACAGTGATAGATGTGTTCAATTTCGGCATTGAAGAATCTTCCTTCGTAGTATCTTGAAAAACTGCTTTCACGTCTTCAATTACCACATCCTTATTGTCAAGATCCGTTAAATCAAAAATTTCAACTATTTTGTCTACGAAAAAATCAGAGCCAACTTGATTTTTCTCAATTTCCTCAGATTTGAAACTCTCGCCATCCTTCTTCGATATGGATGAATCAATTTCAGGAGAAAAATAAGATGTGACACTAGATTTTACCTCAATCTCCTTTGCTCCTATGTTCTCTGGAACAATTGATCTTCTTTGAATGGGACTCCCAGGAACTGCCAAACGGTGTTCAACAGGACGTTCATGGGCAAATCCATGAATGTTATTCCTGCCGATGGCTCCCCTAACAGGTAGGAGGTTGCGTCGATGCATCTCCTTGCGAATAGTTTTACGTATATCTTCAACCACGCCGCGCAACTCTTGCAATCCTGCCTCTACGGAATCCAACCTGCGACTAACGTCAACAGGGGCCTCACTACTAACTTTGCCACCGGGCATTTGAACAAGGCAAACCTTGCTCTGATACCACTTGACGCAGAATAGAAGCGATTAAAGACGTCAAAAGAAAATCTCCATAGAATAAACGTTTCTCAAACAAGAGAAAAGTGAAATATTATTGATAATGAGGTAAAAGATTGATTTGCCATAAGGCTTACATTTTTTAAATAGACTAAAAATCTAAAATACTAAAAATTACTCAAAAAGGCAAAAATGAACTAACAAGATATTCTGGGAGAACAAAATATTCTAAGATCAACCCAATTGACGGAATGTCAATTGGACTATTCTACCAAGATAAACAGTTAAATCAATTATTACCAAAAATAGCAAAAACACTGATTTCGAGGTCAAGATGACTGAATTTGACAAAACTGGCATGGTGCCCGTGACTAAAGTCACGGGTTATTCTCACAGCATTGTTTCCACTCAAAATAGGTATGGTTTGATGATAAATCTGATACCTTCGATTCTGCCTCTGATTTTTCTGACTGACTGAAACTCTCTTCCTGTTTTCGACGATATTTTCCTTAAACCTCGTCCTACATCAGTCACCCTTTCTTCAAAAGAACTCATCCCCGAGTTCAATCTAGAAAATTGAAACCGTCCATACCAAATAATAAGATATTTTGTGATTTTTTCACATCTGATCTTCATATTTTCCATGATGTTGAAAGTCTTCAAAATCTGTATTTTTTCTTCATACTTCATCTTGTTTACAATTACAGATAATAATGGTGACGAATAATAGAAATTCTCAACACCAATAAAATCAATAACTTCAACAGTGATAGATGTGTTTCATTTCGGCACTGAAGAATCTTCCTTCGTAGTATCTTGAAAACCTGCTTTCATGTAATCAATTACCACATCCTTATTGTCAAGATCCGTTAAATCAAAAATTTCAACTATTTTGTCTCCGGAAAAATCATAGCCAACTTGATTTTTCTCAATTTCCTCAAATTTGAAACTCTCGCCATCCTTCTTCGATATGGATGAATCAATTTCAGGAGAAAAATAAGATGTGACACTAGATTTTACCTCAATCTCCTTTGCTCCAATGTTCTCTGGAACAATTGATCATCTTTGAATGGGACTCCCAGGAACTGCCAAACGGTGTTCAACAGGACGTTCATGGGCAAACCCATGCATGTTATTCCTGCCGATGGCTCCCCTAACAGGTAGGAGGTTGCGTCGATGCATCTCCTTGCGAATAGTTTTACGTATATCTTCAACCACGCCGCGCAACTCTTGCAATCCTGCCTCTATGGAATCCAACCTGCGACTAACGTCAACAGGGGCCTCACTACTAACTTTGCCACCGGGCATTTGAACAAGGCAAACCTTGCTCTGATACCACTTGACGCAGAATAGAAGCGATTAAAGACGTCAAAAGAAAATCTCCATAGAATAAACGTTTCTCAAACAAGAGAAAAGTGAAATATTATCGATAATGAGGTAAAAGATTGATTTGCCATAAGGCTTACATTGTTTAAATAGACTGAAAATCTAAAATACTAAAAATTACTCAAAAAGGCAAAAATGAACTAACAAGATATTCTGGGAGAACAAAATATTCTAAGATCAACCCAATTGACGGAATGTCAATTGGACTTTCCTACCAAGATAAAAAGTTAAATCAATTATTACCAAAAATAGCAAAAACACTGATTTCGAGGTCAAGATGACTGAATTTGACAAAACTGGCATGGTGCCCGTGACTAAAGTCACGGGTTATTCTCACAGCATCGTTTCCAATCAAAATAGGTATGGTTTGATGATAAATCTGATACCTTCGATTCTGCCTCTGATTTTTCTGACTGACCGAAACTGTCTTCCTGTTTTCGACGATATTTTCCATAAACCTCGTCCTACATCAGTCACCCTTTCTTCAAAAGAACTAGTCCCCGAGTTCAATATAGAAAATTGAAACCGTCCATACCAAATAATAAGATATTTTGAGATTTTTTCACATCTGATCTTAATCTTTTCCATGATGTTGAAAGTCTTCAAAATCTGTATTTTTTCTTTATACTTCATCTTGTTTACAATTCCTGATAATAATGGTGACGAATAATAGAAATTCTCAACAACAATAAAATCAATAACTTCAACAGTGATAGATGTGTTCAATTTCGGCATTGAAGAATCTTCCTTCGTAGTATCTTGAAAAACTGCTTTCATGTCTTCAATTACCACATCCTTATTGTCAAGATCCGTTAAATCAAAAATTTCAACTATTTTGTCTCCGAAAAAATCATAGCCAACTTGATTTTTCTCAATTTCCTCAGATTTGAAACTCTCGCCATCCTTCTTCGATATGGATGAATCAATTTCAGGAGAAAAATAAGATGTGACACTAGATTTTACCTCAATCTCCTTTGCTCCTATGTTCTCTGGAACAATTGATCTTCTTTGAATGGGACTCCCAGGAACTGCCAAACGGTGTTCAACAGGACGTTCATGGGCAAATCCATGAATGTTATTCCTGCCGATGGCTCCCCTAACAGGTAGGAGGTTGCGTCGATGCATCATCTGCGAATAGTTTTACGTATATCTTCAACCACGCCGCGCAACTCTTGCAATCCCGCCTCTACGGAATCCAACCTGCGACTAACGTCAACAGGGGCCTCACTACTAACTTTGCCACCGGGCATTTGAACAAGGCAAACCTTGCTCTGATACCACTTGACGCAGAATAGAAGCGATTAAAGACGTCAAAAGAAAATCTCCATAGAATAAACGTTTCTCAAACAAGAGAAAAGTGAAATATTATTGATAATGAGGTAAAAGATTGATTTGCCATAAGGCTTAGATTGTTTAAATAGACTAAAAATCTAAAATACTAAAAATTACTCAAAAAGGCAAAAATGAACTAACAAGATATTCTGGGAGAACAAAATATTCTAAGATCAACTCAATTGACGGAATGTCAATTGGACTTTCCTACCAAGATAAACAGTTAAATCAATTATTACCAAAAATAGCAAGAACACTGATTTCGAGGTCAAGATGACTGAATTTGACAAAACTAGCATGGTGCCCGTGACTAAAGTCACGGGTTATTCTCACAGCATCGTTTCCACTCAAAATAGGTATGGTTTGATGATATCTGATACCTTCGATTCTGCCTCTGATTTTTCTGACTGACCGAAACTGTCTTCCTGTTTTCGACGATATTTTCCATAAACCTCGTCCTACATCAGTATCCCTTTCTTCAAAAGAACTCGTCCCCGAGTTCAATCTAGAAAATTGAAAGCGTCCATACCAAATAATAAGATATTTTGAGATTTTTTCACATCTGATCTTCATCTTTTCCATGATGTTGAAAGTCTTCAAAATCTGTATTTTTTCTTCATACTTCATCTTGTTTACAATTACAGATAATAATGGTGACGAATAATAGAAATTCTCAACACCAAAAAAATTAATAACTTCAACAGTGATAGATGTGTTTAATTTCGGCACTGAAGAATCTTCCTTCGTAGTATCTTGAAAAACTGCTTTCATGTCATCAATTACCACATCCTTATTGTCAAGATCCGTTAAATCAAAAATTTCAACTATTTTGTCTCCGAAAAAATCATAGCCAACTTGATTTTTCTCAATTTCCTCAGATTTGAAACTCTCGCCATCCTTCTTCGATATGGATGAATCAATTTCAGGAGAAAAATAAGATGTGACACTAGATTTTACCTCAATCTCCTTTGCTCCAATGTTCTCTGGAACAATTGATCATCTTTGAATGGGACTCCCAGGAACTGCCAAACGGTGTTCAACAGGACGTTCATGGGCAAATCCATGAATGTTGTTCCTGCCGATGGCTCCCCTAACAGGTAGGAGGTTGCGTCGATGCATCTCCTTGCGAGTAGTTTTACGTATATCTTCAACCACGCCGCGCAACTCTTGCAATCCTGCCTCTACGGAATCCAACCTGCGACTAACGTCAACAGGGGCCTCACTACTAACTTTGCCACCGGGCATTTGAACAAGGCAAACCTTGCTCTGATACCACTTGACGCAGAATAGAAGCGATTAAAGACGTCAAAAGAAAATCTCCATAGAATAAACGTTTCTCAAACAAGAGAAAAGTGAAATATTATCGATAATGAGGTAAAAGATTGATTTTCCATAAGGCTTACATTGTTTAAATAGACTAAAAATCTAAAATACTAAAAATTACTCAAAAAGGCAAAAATGAACTAACAAGATATTCTGGGAGAACAAAATATTCTAAGATCAACCCAATTGACGGAATGTCAATTGGACTTTCCTACCAAGATAAACAGTTAAATCAATTATTACCAAAAATAGCAAAAACACTGATTTCGAGGTCAAGATGACGGAATTTGACAAAACTGGCATGGTGCCCGTGACTAAAGTCACGGGTTATTCTCACAGCATCGTTTCCACTCAAAATAGGTATGGTTTGATGATAAATCTGATACCTTCGATTCTGCCTCTGATTTTTCTGACTGACCGAAACTGTCTTCCTGTTTTCGACGATATTTTCCATAAACCTCGTCCTACTCTTCAAAAGAACTCGTCCCCGAGTTCAATCTAGAATATTGAAACCGTCCATACCAAATAATAAGATATTTTGAGATTTTTTCACATCTGATCTTCATCTTTTCCATGATGTTGAAAGTCTTCAAAATCTGTATTTTTTCTTCATACTTCATCTTGTTTACAATTCTAGATAATAACGGTGACGAATAATAGAAATTCTCAACACCAATAAAATCAATAACTTCAACAGTGATAGATGTGTTTAATTTCGGCACTGAAGAATCTTCCTTCGTAGTATCTTGAAAAACTGCTTTCATGTCATCTGTTACCACATCCTTATTGTCAAGATCCGTTAAATCAAAAATTTCAACTATTTTGTCTCCGGAAAAATCATAGCCAACTTGATTTTTCTCAATTTCCTCAGATTTGAAACTCTCGCCATCCTTCTTCGATATGGATGAATCAATTTCAGGAGAAAAATAAGATGTGACACTAGATTTTACCTCAATCTCCTTTGCTCCTATGTTCTCTGGAACAATTGATCATCTTTGAATGTGACTCCCAGGAACTGCCAAACGGTGTTCAACAGGAAGTTCATGGGCAAACCCAAGAATGTTATTCCTGCCGATGGCTCCCCTAACAGGTAGGAGGTTGCATCGATGCATCTCCTTGCGAATAGTTTTACGTATATCTTCAACCACGCCGCGCAACTCTTGCAATCCTTCCTCTACGGAATCCAACCTGCGACTAACGTCAACAGGGGCCTCACTACTAACTTTGCCACTTGGCATTTGAACAAGGCAAACCTTGCTCTGATACCACTTGACGCAGAATAGAAGCGATTAAAGACGTCAAAAGAAAATCTCCATAGAATAAACGTTTCTCAAACAAGAGAAAAGTGAAATATTATTGATAATGAGGTAAAAGATTGATTTGCCATAAGGCTTACATTGTTTGAATAGACTAAAAATCTAAAATACTAAAAATTACTCAAAAAGGCAAAAATGAACTAACAAGATATTCTGGGAGAACAAAATATTCTAAGATCAACCCAATTGACGGAATGTCAATTGGACTTTCCTACCAAGATAAACAGTTAAATCAATTATTATCAAAAATAGCAAAAACACTGATTTCGAGGTCAAGATGACTGAATTTGACAAAACTGGCATGGTGCCCGTGACTAAAGTCACGGGTTATTCTCACAGCATCGTTTCCACTCAAAATAGGTATGGTTTGATGATAAATCTGATACCTTCGATTCTGCCTCTGATTTTTCTGACTGACCGAAACTGTCTTCCTGTTTTCGACGATATTTTCCATAAACCTCGTCCTACATCAGTCACCCTTTCTTCAAAAGAACTAGTCCCCGAGTTCAATATAGAAAATTGAAACCGTCCATACCAAATAATAAGATATTTTGAGATTTTTTCACATCTGATCTTCATCTTTTCCATGATGTTGAAAGTCTTCAAAATCTGTATTTTTTCTTCATACTTCATCTTGTTTACAATTCCTGATAATACTGGTGACGAATAATAGAAATTCTCAACACCAATAAAATCAATAACTTCAACAGTGATAGATGTGTTCAATTTCGGCATTGAAGAATCTTCCTTCGTAGTATCTTGAAAAACTGCTTTCATGTCTTCAATTACCACATCCTTATTGTCAAGATCCGTTAAATCAAAAATTTCAACTATTTTGTCTCCGAAAAAATCATAGCCAACTTGATTTTTCTCAATTTCCTCAGATTTGAAACTCTCGCCATCCTTCTTCGATATGGATGAATCAATTTCAGGAGAAAAATAAGATGTGACACTAGATTTTACCTCAATCTCCTTTGCTCCTATGTTCTCTGGAACAATTGATCTTCTTTAAATGGGACTCCCAGGAACTGCCAAACGGTTTTCAACAGGACGTTCATGGGCAAATCCATGAATGTTATTCCTGCCGATGGCTCCCCTAACAGGTAGGAGGTTGCGTCCATGCATCTCCTTGCGAATAGTTTTACGTATATCTTCAACCACGCCGCGCAACTCTTGCAATCCTGCCTCTACGGAATCCAACCTGCGACTAACGTCAACAGGGGCCTCACTACTAACTTTGCGACCGGGCATTTGAACAAGGCAAACCTTGCTCTGATACCACTTGACGCAGAATAGAAGCGATTAAAGACGTCAAAAGAAAATCTCCATAGAATACACGTTTCTCAAACAAGAGAAAAGTGAAATATTATTGATAATGAGGTAAAAGATTGATTTGCCATAAGGCTTACATTGTTTAAATAGACTGAAAATCTAAAATACTAAAAATTACTCAAAAAGGAAAAAAATGAACTAACAAGATATTCTGGGAGAACAAAATATTCTAAGATCAACCCAATTGACGGAATGTCAATTGGACTTTCCTACCAAGATAAACAGTTAAATCAATTATTACCAAAAATAGCAAAAACACTGATTTCGAGGTCAAGATGACTGAATTTGACAAAACTGGAATGGTGCCCGTGACACGGGTTCTTCTCGCAGCATCGTTTCCACTCAAAATAAGGTATGGTTTGATGATAAATCTGATACCTTCGATTCGGCCTTTGATTTTTCTGACTGACCGAAACTGTCTTCCTGTTTTTGACGTTATTTTCCATAAACCTCGTCCTACATCAGTCACCCTTTCTTCAAAAGAACTCGTCCCCGAGTTCAATCTAGAAAATTGAAACCGTTCACATCTGATCTTCATCTTTTCCATGATGTTGAAAGTCTTCAAAATCTGTATTTTTTCTTCATACTTCATCTTGTTTACTATTTCAGATAATAATGGTGACGAATAATAGAAATTCTCAACACCAATAAAATCAATAACTTCAACAGTGATAGATGTGTTCAATTTCGGCATTGAAGAATCTTCCTTCGTAGTATCTTGAAAAACTGCTTTCATGTCATCAATTACCACATCCTTATTGTCAAGATCCGTTAAATCAAAAATTTCAACTATTTTGTCTCCGGAAAAATCATAGCCAACTTGATTTTTCTCAATTTCCTCAGATTTGAAACTCTCGCCATCCTTCTTCGATATGGATGAATCAATTTCAAAAGAAAAATAAGATGTGACACTAGATTTTACCTCAATCTCCTTTGCTCCTATGTTCTCTAGAATAATTGATCATCTTTGAATGGGACTCCCAGGAACTGCCAAACGTTGTTCAACAGGACGTTCATGGGCAAACCCATGAATGTTATTCCTGCCGATGGCTCCCCTAACAGGTAGGAGGTTGCGTCGATGCATCTCCTTGCGAATAGTTTTACGTATATCTTCAACCACGCCGCGCAACTCTTGCAATCCTGCCTCTACGGAATCCAACCTGCGACTAACGTCAACAGGGGCCTCACTACTAACTTTGGCACCGGGCATTTGAACAAGGCAAACCTTGCTCTGATACCACTTGACGCAGAATAGAAGCGATTAAAGACGTCAAAAGACAATCTCCATAGAATAAACGTTTCTCAAACAAGAGAAAAGTGAAATATTATTGATAATGAGGTAAAAGATTGATTTGCCATAAGGCTTACATTGTTTAAATAGACTAAAAATCTAAAATACTAAAAATTACTCAAAAAGGCAAAAATGAACTAACAAGATATTCTAGGAGAACAAAATATTCTAAGATCAACCCAATTGACGGAATGTCAATTGGACTTTCCTACCAAGATAAACAGTTAAATCAATTATTATCAAAAATAGCAAAAACACTGATTTCGAGGACAAGATGACTGAATTTGACAAAACTGTTATGGTGCCCGTGACTAAAGTCACGGGTTCTTCTCAGAGCATCGTTTCCACTCAAAATAAGGTATGGTTTGATGATAAATCAGATACCTTCGATCCTGCCTCTGATTTTTCTGACTGACCGAAACTGTCTTCCTGTTTTTGACGATATTTTGCATAAACCTCGTCCTACATCAGTCACCCTTTCTTCAAAAGAACTCGTCCCCGAGTTCAATATAGAAAATTGAAACCGTCCATACCAAATAATAAGATATTTTGAGATTTTTTCACATCTGATCTTCATCTTTTCCATGATGTTGAAAGTCTTCAAAATCTGTATTTTTTCTTCATACTTCATCTTGTTTACAATTCCAGATAATAATGGTGACGAATAATAGAAATTCTCAACACCAATAACATCAATAACTTCAACAGTGATAGATGTGTTCAATTTCGGCATTGAAGAATCTTCCTTCGTAGTATCTTGAAAAACTGCTTTCATGTCATCAATTACCACATCCTTATTGTCAAGATTCGATAAATCAAAAATTTCAACTATTTTGTCTCCGTAAAAATCATAGCCAACTTGATTTTTCTCAATTTCCTCAGATTTGAAACTCTCGCCATCCTTCTTCGATATGGATGAATCAATTTCAGGAAAAAAATAAGATGTGACACTAGATTTTACCTCAATCTCCTTTGCTCCTATGTTCTCTGGAACAATTGATCATCTTTGAATGGGACTCCCAGGAACTCCAAAAGGTGTTCAACAGGACGTTCATGGGCAAACCCATGAATGTTATTCCTGCTGATGCCTCCCCTAACAGGTAGGAGGTTGCGTCGATGCATCTCCTTGCGAATAGTTTTACGTATATCTTCAACCACGCCGCACAACTCTTGCAATCCTGCCTCTACGGAATCCAACCTGCGACTAACGTCAACACGGGCCTCACTACTAACTTTGCCACCGGGCATTTGAACAAGGAAAACCTTGCTCTGATACCACTTGACGCAGAATAGAAGCGATTAAAGACGTCAAAAGAAAATCTCCATAGAATAAACGTTTCTCAAACAAGAGAAAAGTGAAATATTATTGATAATGAGGTAAAAGATTGATTTGCCATAAGGCTTACATTGTTTAAATAGACTAAAAATCTAAAATACTAAAAATTACTCAAACAGGCAAAAACGAACTAACAAGATATTCTAGGAGAACAAAATATTCTAAGATCAACCCAATTGACGGAATGTCAATTGGACTTTCCTACCAAGATAAACAGTTAAATCAATTATTACCAAAAATAGCAAAAACACTGATTTCGAGGTCAAGATGACTGAATTTGACAAAACTGGCATGGTGCCCGTGACTAAAGTCACGGGTTCTTCTCACAGCACCGCTTCCATTCAAAATAAGGTATGGTTTGATGATAAATCTGATACCTTCGATTCTGCCTCTGATTTTTCTGACTGACCAAAACTGTCTTCCTGTTTTCGACGATATTTTCCATAAACCTCGTCCTACATCAGTCACCCTTTCTTCAAAAGAACTCGTCCCCGAGTTCAATCTAGAAAATTGAAACCGTCCATACCAAATAATAAGATATTTTGAGATTTTTTCACATCTGATCTTCATCTTTTTCATGATGTCGAAAGTCTTCAAAATTTGTATTTTTTCTTCATACTTCATCTTGTTTACAATTCCAGATAATAATGGTGACGAATAATAGAAATTCTCAACACCAATAAAATCAATAACTTCAACAGTGATAGATGTGTTCAATTTCGGCATTGAAGAATCTTCCTTCGTAGTATCTTGAAAAACTGCTTTCATGTCATCAATTAACACATCCTTATTGTCAAGATCCGTTAAATCAAAAATTTCAACTATATTGTCTCCGAAAAAATCATAGCCAACTTGATTTTTTTCAATTTCCTCAGATTTGAAACTCTCGCCATCCTTCTTCGATATGGATGAATCAATTTCAGGAGAAAAATAAGATGTGACACTAGATTTTACCTCAATCTCCTTTGCTCCTATGTTCTCTGGAACAATTGATCTTCATTGAATGGGACTCCCAGGAACTGCCAAACGGTGTTCAACAGGACGTTCATGGGCAAACCCATGAATGTTATTCCTGCCGATGGCTCCCCTAACAGGTAGGAGGTTGCGTCGATGCATCTCCTTGCGAATAGTATTACGTATATCTTCAACCACGCCGCGCAACTCTTGCAATCCTGGCTCTACGGAATCCAACCTGCGACAAACGTCAACAGGGGCCTCACTACTAACTTTGCCACCGGGCATTTGAATAAGGCAAACCTTGCTCTAATACCACTTGACGCAGAATAGAAGCGATTAAAGACGTCAAAAGACAATCTCCATAGAATAAACGTTTCTCAAACAAGAGAAAAGTGAAATATTATTGATAATGAGGTAAAAGATTGATTTGCCATAAGGCTTACATTGTTTAAATAGACTAAAAATCTAAAATACAAAAAATTACTCAAAAAGACAAAAATGAACTAACAAGATATTCTAGGAGAACAAAATATTCTAAGATCAACCCAATTGACGGAATGTCAATTGGACTTTCCTACCAAGATAAACAGTTAAATCAATTATTACCAAAAATAGCAAAAACACTGATTTCGATGTCAAGATTACTGAATTTGACAAAACTGGCATGGTGCCCGTGACTAAAGTCACGGGTTCTTCTCACAGCATCGTTTCCACTCAAAATAAGGTATGGTTTGATGATTAATATGATACCTTCGATTCTGCCTCTGATTTTTCTGACTGACCGAAACTGTCTTCTTGTTTTCGACGATATTTTTCATAAACCTCGTCCTACATCAGTCACCCTTTCTTCAAAAGAACTCGTCCCCGAGTTCAATCTAGAAAATTGAAACCGTCCATACCAAATTATAAGATATTTTGAGATTTTTTCACATCTGATCTTCATCTTTTCCATGATGTCAAAAGTCTTAAAAATTTGTATTTTTTCTTCATACTTCATCTTGTTTACAATTCCAGATAATAATGGTGACGAATAATAGAAATTCTCAACACCAATAAAATCAATAACTTCAACAGTGATAGATGTGTTCAATTTCGGCATTGAAGAATCTTCCTTCGTAGTATCTTGAAAAACAGCTTTCATGTCATCAATTACCACATCCTTATTGTCAAGATCCGTTAAATCAAAAATTTCAACTATTTTTTCTCCGAAAAAATCATAGCCAACTTGATTTTTCTCAATTTCCTCAGATTTGAAACTCTCGACATTCTTCTTCGATATGGATGAATCAATTTCAGGAGAAAAATAAGATGTGACACTAGATTTTACCTCAATCTCCTATGCTCCTATGTTCTCTGGAACAATTGATCTTCTTTGAATGGGACTCCCAGGAACTGCCAAACGGTGTTCAACAGGACGTTCATGGGCAAACCCATGAATGTTATTCCTGCCGATGGCTCCCCTAACAGGTAGGAGGTTGCGTCGATGCATCTCCTTGCGAATAGTTTTACGTATATCTTCAACCACGCCGCGCAACTCTTGCAATCCTGCCTCTACGGAATCCAACCTGCGACTAACGTCAACAGGGGCCTCACTACTAACTTTGCCACCGGGCATTTGAACAAGGCAAACCTTGCTCTGATACCACTTGACGCAGAATAGAAGCGATTAAAGACGTCAAAAGACAATCTCCATAGAATAAACGTTTCTCAAACAAGAGAAAAGTGAAATATTATTGATAATGAGGTAAAAGATTGATTTGCCATAAGGCTTACATTGTTTAAATAGACTAAAAATCTAAAATACTAAAAATTACTCAAAAAGACAAAAATGAACTAACAAGATATTCTAGGAGAACAAAATATTCTGAGATCAACCCAATTGACGGAATGTCAATTGGACTTTCCTACCAAGATAAACAGTTAAATCAATTATTACCAAAAATAGCAAAAACACTGATTTCGAGGTCAAGATGACTGAATTTGACAAAACTGGCATGGTGCCCGTGACTAAAGTCACGGTTTCGTCTCACAGCACCGCTTCCATTCAAAATAAGGTATGGTTTGATGATAAATCTGATACCTTCGATTCTGCCTCTGATTTTTCTGACTGACCAAAACTGTCTTCCTGTTTTCGACGATATTTTCCGTAAACCTCGTCCTACATCAGTCACCCTTTCTTCAAAAGAACTCGTCCCCGAGTTCAATCAAGAAAATTGAAACCGTCCATACCAAATAATAAGATATTTTGAGATTTTTTCAGATCTGATCTTCATCTTTTCCATGATGTTGAAAGTCTTCAAAATTTGTATTTTTTCTTCATACTTCATATTGTTTACAATTCCAGATAATAATGGTGACGAATAATAGAAATTCTCAACACCAATAAAATCAATAACTTCAACAGTGATAGATGTGTTCAATTTCGGCATTGAAGAATCTTCCTTCGTAGTATCTTGAAAAACTGCTTTCATGTCTTCAATTACCACATCCTTATTTTCAAGATCCGTTAAATCAAAAATTTCAACTATTTTGTCTCCGAAAAAATCATAGCCAACTTGATTTTTCTCAATTTCCTCGGATTTGAAACTCTCGCCATCCTTCTTCGATATGGATGAATCAATTTCAGGAGAAAAATAAGATGTGACACTAGATTTTACCTCAATCTCCTTTGCTCCTATGTTCTCTGGAACAATTGATCTTCTTTGAATGGGACTCCCAGGAACTGACAAACGGTGTTCAACAGGACGTTCATGGGCAAACCCATGAATGTTATTCCTGCCGATGGCTCCCCTAACAGGTAGGAGGTTGCGTCGATGCATCTCCTTGCGAATAGTTTTACGTATATCTTCAACCACGCCGCGCAACTCTTGCAATCCTGCCTCTACGGAATCCAACCTGCGACTAACGTCAACAGGGGCCTCACTACTAACTTTGCCACCGGGCATTTGAACAACGCAAACCTTGCTCTGATACCACTTGAGGCAGAATAGAAGCGATTAAAGACGTCAAAAGACAATCTCCATAGAATAAACGTTTCTCAAACAAGAGAAAAGTGAAATATTATTCATAATGAGGTAAAAGATTGATTTGCCATAAGGCTTACATTGTTTAAATAGACTAAAAATCTAAAATACAAAAAATTACTCAAAAAGACAAACATGAACTAACAAGATATTCTAGGAGAACAAAATATTTTAAGATCAACCTAATTGACGGAATGTCAATTGGACTTTCCTACCAAGATAAACAATTAAATCAATTTTACCAGAAATAGCAAAAACACTGATTTCGAGGTCAAGATGACTGAATTTGACAAAACTGGCATGGTGCCCGTGACTAAAGTCACGGGTTCTTCTCACAGCATCATTTCCACTCAAAATAAGGTATGGTTTGATGATAAATCTGATACCTTCGATTCTGCCTCTGATTTTTCTGACTGACCGAAACTGTCTTCCTGTTTTCGACGATATTTTCCATAAACCCCGTCCTACATCAGTCACCCTTTCTTCAAAAGAACTCGTCCCCGAGTTCAATCTAGAAAATTGAAACCGTCCATACCAAATAATAAGATATTTTGAGATTTTTTCACATCTGATCTTCATCTTTTCCATGATGTTGAAAGTCTTCAAAATTTGTATTTTTTCTTCATACTTCATCTTGTTTACAATTCCAGATAATAATGGTGATGAATAATAGAAATTCTCAACACCAATAAAATCAATAACTTCAACAGTGATAGAAGTGTTCAATTTCGGTATTAAAGAATCTTCCTTCGTAGTATCTTGAAAAACTGCTTTCATGTCTTCAATTACCACATCCTTATTGTCAAGATCCGTTAAATCAAAAATTTCAACTATTCTGTCTCCGAAAAAATTATAGCCAACTTGATTTTTCTCAATTTCCTCAGATTTGAATCTCTCGCCATCCTTCTTTGATATGGATGAATCAATTTCAGGAGAAAAATAAGATGTGACACTAGATTTTACCTCAATCTCCTTTGCTCCTATGTTCTCTGGAACAATTGATCTTCTTTGAATGGGACTCCCAGGAACTGCCAAACGGTGTTCAACAGGATGTTTCTGCGCAAACCCATGAATGTTATTCCTGCCGATGGCTCCCCTAACAGGTAGGAGGTTGCGTCGATGCATCTCCTTGCGAATAGTTTTACGTATATCTTCAACCACGCCGCGCAACTCTTGCTATCCTGCCACTACGGAATCCAATCTGCGACTAACGTCAACAGGGGCCTCACTACTAACTTTGCCACCGGGCATTTGAACAAGGCAAACCTTGCTCTGATACCACTTGACGTAGAATAGAAGCGATTAAAGACGTCAAAAGAGAATCTCCATAGAACAAACGTTTCTCAAACAAGAGAAAAGTGAAATATTATTGATATTGAGGTAAAAGATTGATTTTCCATATGGCTTACATTGTTTAAATAGACTAAAAATCTAAAATACTAAAAATTACTCAAAAAGGCAAAAATGAACTAACAAGATATTCTAGGAGAACAAAATATTCTAGGGTAAAAGACGAAAACTACCCCTTGATTATGGGGTATATACAAAAAAACCCCTTGTGTTCGGGGATATACAAAATCCACCCTCGGAGGGGACGGCAGTTAGTCAAAGACCACCCTTCTGTTAATGTCGGTCAGTAGGGGGGTGCAAGTTGTCTTTTTTATGACCATTTTGCCCCTCTTTGTATTTGTTTTGTTGATGTTCTTGGTGTTTTTGGTGTTCTTGACCACCTCCACCTCCACCACCACATCCCCGCCATACCACCACTGATTTTCACCGCCGCCAACAACGCCACCACCTTCACCACCACCACCACCGCTACCAACAACAACAACAACAAAAGATAACATGTAACCTCCAATCCATTAATCAAAGCAACATGAATTCACATACATTGCCGTTCATCCTCCTTAGCCACAATTAACCCTTTTTTATTACAATTTTGTCCCTACTAGTATTTTTTTGTTGTTTTCTTGTTTTTGGTGTTCTAAGTGTTCTTGACCACCATTCTTGGTGTTCTTGAACACCACCACCACCACCACCACCAACACCACAACAACAATAACAACAACAAATAACCACAACCACCACCACCACCCCAACACCAATACCAATGCAGAAATCCACCTGAACAACACGCAAACAAACTCCGGTCACTAAAACCCGCATAAGCCAAATCCATTGAAAAAACAAAACTAGGAGGAGGTGAATTGAAAATGGTCGGCGTTTCAATTCAGCTACATAAAAACTGAAAGCGAGGAGAGAGTGGGGTAGAAGACAAGAGAAACGGCTTCCTTCCTACCTTGGGGTAGTGTCTTTCTACAACCAGAGAGGCTCCAACACATATACCCATAACAACTCACTACCATCCTCTCTCTGGGTTCTTCCTCCAATCGATTCTCATCAATTCGTTTCTTCAATTGATTGATTCATTCTCATTCTTTAATTGCTGATTTCAGTTGCCGCCTCTGATTTTTGGGGCTGTTGATTCGTGGGTGCACTATATTTGCGGCGAGAGAAACAAAGAGGATAAACTTGTGGTGGGATTTGGACGGCAGTGAATCTCCGGCTTTTCCGATCGGTCTCCTCTGGTGGAAGCCGTTTCTCTTGAAGGGGGTGGTTTTTGTATATCCCACCCCCGCTGCAATCGCCGCCGCCAAAGCCCAGCAAACACCGCTGCAATCGCCGCCGCCGAAGCCCCTGGACCCAACGCCCCAGGACAACTTGTTCTTCCAGGACAACTAACCCAGCAAACACCGCTACAATCGCCGCCGCCAAAGCCCCTGGACCCGACGCCGTCAAGGGACGGTCCGATTGCTCCAATCGACGATCTCCAATTGAGGCCTATCGTCACCGCCGCGTTACGATCTGGTTCTCGGCTTCAAACAGAGCATCGAAGACGACGCATACGAGGGTTGTATATCCCCGACTCTCTCTTATCCTCCTCCGACGTCGATTGAACCAGAGAAGACGGCGATGAAGACCATCGGTGGTGAAGAACAAGGGGAAGACGGTCTCTGGGCGCAGGTTGTTCGTGAGAGAGAGAGAGAGGGTTGCGGCTAGGGTTAGGAGAGTGAACCGAGAGAGAGACGGAGGAAGTGTAGAAGAGAGGTGGATAAGAGAAGTGTAGAATGAAGGGAGAAGGAGAAGAAAAATTTATATAGTAAGGTATTTGTTTTTAATTTGAGGGTAAAATAGTACTTTAACGATTTCCGTCCATCTCAGTTAGCTGCCGTCCAACTGCAAGGGTGGATTTTGTATATCCCCGAACACGAGGGGTTTTTTTGTATATACCCCATACTCGATGGGTGGTTTTTGTCTTTTACCCAATATTCTAAGATCAACCCAATTGATGGAATGTCAATTGGACTTTCCTACCAAGATAAACAGTTAAATCAATTATTACCAAAAATAGCAAAAACACTGATTTCGAGGACAAGATGACTGAATTTGACAAAACTGACATGGTGCCTCAGAGCATCGTTTCCACTCAAAATAAGGTATGGTTTGATGATAAATCAGATACCTTCGATTCTGCCTCTGATTTTTCTGACTGACCGAAACTGTCTTCCTGTTTTCAAAGATATTTTCCATAAACCTCGTCCTACATCAGTCACCCTTTCTTCAAAAGAACTCGTCCCCGAGTTCAATTTAGAAAATTGAAACCGTACATACCAAATAATAAGATATTTTGAGATTTTTTCACATCTGATCTTCATCTTTTCCATGATGTTGAAAGTCTTCAAAATCTGTATTTTTTCTTCATACTTCATCTTGTTTACAATTCCTGATAATAATGGTGACGAATAATAGAAATTCTCAACACCAATAAAATCAATAACTTCAACAGTGATAGATGTGTTCAATTTCGGCATTGAAGAATCTTCCTTCGTAGTATCTTGAAAAACTGCTTTCATTTCTTCAATTACCACTTATTGTCAAGATCCGTTAAATCAAAAATTTCAACTATTTTGTCTCCGAAAAAATCATAGCCAACTTGATTTTTCTCAATTCCTCAGATTTGAAACTCTCGCCATCCTTCTTCGATGTGGATGAATCAATTTCAGGAGAAAAATAAGACGTGACACTAGATTTTACCTCAATCTCCTTTGCTCCTATGTTCTCTGGAACAATTGATCTTCTTTGAATGGGACTCCCAGGAACTGCCAAACGGTGTTCAACAGGAAGTTCATGGGCAAATCCATGAATGTTATTCCTGCCGATGGCTCCCCTAACAGGTAGGAGGTTGCGTCGATGCATCTCCTTGCGAATAGTTTTACGTATATCTTCAACCACGCCGCGCAACTCTTGCAATCCTGCCTCTACGGAATCCAACCTGCGACAAACGTCAACAGGGGCCTCACTACTAACTTTGCCACCGGGCATTTGAACAAGGCAAACCTTGCTCTAATACCACTTGACGCAGAATAGAAGCGATTAAAGACGTCAAAAGAAAATCTCCATAGAATAAACGTTTCTCAAACAAGAGAAAAGTGAAATATTATTGATAATGAGGTAAAAGATTGATTTGCCATAAGGCTTACATTGTTTAAATAGACTAAAAATCTAAAATACTAAAAGTTACTCAAAAAGACAAAAATGAACTAACAAGATATTCTAGGAGAACAAAATATTCTAAGATCAACCCAATTGACGGAATGTCAATTGGACTTTCCTACCAAGATAAACAGTTAAATCAATTATTACCAAAAATAGCAAAAACACTGATTTCGAGGTCAAGATGACTGAATTTGACAAAACTGACTTGGTGCCCGTGACTATAGTCACGGGTTCTTCTCACATCATCGTTTCAACTCAAAATAAGGTATGGTTTGATGATAAATATGATACCTTCGATTCTGCCTCTGATTTTTCTGACTGACCGAAACTGTCTTCCTGTTTTCGACGATATTTTCCATAAACCTCGTCCTACATCAGTCACCCTTTCTTCAAAAGAACTAGTTCCCGAGTTCAATCTAGAAAATTAAAACCGTCCATACCAAATAATAAGATATTTTGAGATTTTTTCACATCTGATCTTCATCTTTTCCATGATGTTGAAAGTCTTCAAAATTTGTATTTTTTCTTCATACTTCATCTTGTTTACAATTCCAGATAATAATGGTGACGAATAATAGAAATTCTCAACACCGATAAAATCAATAACTTCAACAGTGATAGATGTGTTCAATTTCGGCATTGAAGAATCTACCTTCGTAGTATCTTGAAAAACTGCTTTCATGTCATCAATTACCACATCCTTATTGTCAAGATCCGTTAAATCAAAAATTTCAACTATTTTGTCTCCGAAAAAATCATAGCCAACTTGATTTTTCTCAATTTCCTCAGATTTGAAACTCTCGCCATCCTTCTTCGATATGGATGAATCAATTTCAGGAGAAAAATAAGATGTGACACTAGATTTTACCTCAATCTCCTTTGCTCCTATGTTCTCTGGAACAATTGTTCTTCTTTGAATGGGACTCCCAGGAACTGCCAAACGGTGTTCAACAGGACGTTCATGGGCAAACCCATGAATGTTATTCCTGCCGATGGCTCCCCTAACAGGTAGGAGGTTGCGTCGATGCATCTCCTTACGAATAGTTTTACGTATATCTTCAACCACGCCGCGCAACTCTTGCAATCCTGCCTCTACGGAATCCAACCTGGGACTAACGTCAACAGGGGCCTCACTACTAACTTTGCCACCGGGCATTTGAACAAGGCAAACCTTGCTCTGATACCACTTGACGCAAAATAGAAGCGATTAAAGACGTCAAAAGACAATCTCCATAGAATAAACGTTTCTCAAACAAGAGAAAAGTGAAATATTATTTATAATGAGGTAAAAGATTGCTTTTCCATAAGGCTTACATTGTTTAAATAGACAAAAAATCTAAAATACTAAAAACTACTCAAAAATGCAAAAATGAACTAAAAAGATATTCTAGGAGAACAAAATATTCTAAGATCAACCTAATTGACGGAATGTCAATTGGACTTTCCTACCAAGATAAACAGTTAAATCAATTATTACCAAAAATAGAAAAAACACTGATTTCGAGGTCAAGATGACTGAATTTGACAAAACTGGCATGGTGCCCGTGACTAAAGTCGCGGGTTCTTCTCACTGCATCGTTTCCACTCAAAATAAGGTATGGTTTGATGATAAATCTGATACCTTCGATTCTGCCTCTGATTTTTCTGACTGACCGAAACTGTCTTCCTGTTTTCGACGATATTTTCCATAAACCTCGTCCTACATCAGTCACCCTTTCTTCAAAAGAACTCGTCCCCGAGTTCAATCTAGAAAATTAAAACCGTCCATACCAAATAATAAGATATTTTGAGATTTTTTCACATCTGATCTTCATCTTTTCCATGATGTTGAAGTCTTCAAAATCTGTATTTTTTCTTCATACTTCATCTTGTTTACAATTCCTGATAATAATGGTAACGAATAATAGAAATTCTCAACACCAATAAAATCAATAACTTCAACAGTGATAGATGTGTTCAATTTCGGCATTGAAGAATCTTCCTTCGTAGTATCTTGAAAAACTGCTTTCATGTCATCAATTACCACATCCTTATTGTCAAGATCCGTTAAATCAAAAATTTCAACTATTTTGTCTCCGTAAAAATCATAGCCAACTTGATTTTTCTCAATTTCCTCAGATTTGAAACTCTCGCCATCCTTCTTCGATATGGATGAATCAATTTCAGGAGAAAAATAAGATGTGACACTAGATTTTACCTCAATCTCCTTTGCTCCTATGTTCTCTGGAACAATTGTTCTTCTTTGAATGGGACTCCCAGGAACTGCCAAACGGTGTTCAACAGGACGTTCATGGGCAAACCCATGAATGTTGTTCCTGCCGATGGCTCCCCTAACAGGTAGGAGGTTGCGTCGATGCATCTCCTTGCGAATAGTTTTACGTATATCTTCAACCACGCCGCGCAACTCTTGCAATCCTGCCTCTACGAAATCCAATTTGCGACTAACGTCAACAGGGGCCTCACTACTAACTTTGCCACCGGGCATTTGAACAAGGAAAACCTTGCTCTGATACCACTTGACGCAGAATAGAAGCGATTAAAGACGTCAAAAGACAATCTCCATAGAATAAACGTTTCTCAAACAAGAGAAAAGTGAAATATTATTGATAATGAGGTAAAAGATTGATTTGCCATAAGGCTTACATTGTTTCAATAGACTAAAAATCTAAAATACTAAAAATTACTCAAAAATGCAAAAATGAACTAACAAGATATTCTTGGAGAATAAAATATTCTAAGATCAACCCAATTGACGGAATGTCAATTGGACTTTCCTACCAAGATAAACAGTTAAATCAATTATTACCAAAAATAGCAAAAACACTGATTTCGAGGTCAAGATGACTGAATTTGACAAAACTGGCATGGTGCCCGTGACTAAAGTCGCGGGTTCTTCTCACAGCATCGTTTACACTCAAAATAAGGTATGGTTTGATGATAAATCTGATACCTTCGATTCTGCCTCTGATTTTTCTGACTGACCGAAACTGTCTTCCTGTTTTCGACGATATTTTCCATAAACCTCGTCCTACATCAGTCACCCTTTCTTCAAAAGAACTCGTCCCCGAGTTCAATCTAGAAAATTAAAACCGTCCATACCAAATAATAAGATATTTTGAGATTTTTTCACATCTGATCTTCATCTTTTCCATGATGTTGAAAGTCTTCAAAATTTGTATTTTTTCTTCATACTTCATCTTCTTTACAATTCCAGATAATAATGGTGACGAATAATAGAAATTCTCAACACCAATAAAATCAATAACTTCAACAGTGATAGATGTGTTCAATTTCGGCATTGAAGAATCTTCTTTCGTAGTATCTTGAAAAACTGCTTTCATGTCATCAATTACCACATCCTTATTGTCAAGATCCGTTAAATCAAAAATTTCAACTATTTTGTCTCCGAAAAAATCATAGCCAACTTGATTTTTCTCAATTTCCTCAGATTTGAAACTCTCGCCATCCTTCTTCGATAAGGATGAATCCATTTCAGGAGAAAAATAAGATGTGACACTAGATTTTACCTCAATCTCCTTTGCTCCTATGTTCTCTGGAACAATTGTTCTTCTTTGAATGGGACTCCCAGGAACTGCCAAACGGTGTTCAACAGGACGTTCATGGGCAAACCCATGAATGTTATTCCTGCCGATGGCTCCCCTAATAGGTAGGAGGTTGCGTCGATGCATCTCCTTGCGAATAGTTTTACGTATATCTTCAACCACGCCGCGCAACTCTTGCAATCCTGCCTCTACGGAATCCAACCTACGACTAACGTCAACAGAGGCCTCACTACTAACTTTGCCACCGGGCCTTTGAACAAGGCAAACCTTGCTCTGATACCACTTGACGCAGAATAGAAGCGATTAAAGACGTTAAAAGACAATCTCCATAGAATAAACGTTTCTCAAACAAGAGAAAAGTGAAATATTATTGATAATGAGGTAAAAGATTGATTTGCCATAAGGCTTACATTGTTTAAATAGACTAAAAATCTAAAATACTAAAAATTACTCAAAAATGCAAAAATGAACTAACAAGATATTCTAGGAGAACAAAATATTCTAAGATCAACCCAATTGACGGAATGTCAATTGGACTTTCCTACCAAGATAAACAGTTAAATCAATTATTACCAAAAATAGCAAAAACACTGATTTCGAGGTCAAGATGACTGAATTTGACAAAACTGGCATAATGCCCGTGACTAAAGTCGCGGGTTCTTCTCACAGCATCGTTTCCACTCAAAATAAGGTATGGTTTGATTATAAATCTGATACCTTCGATTCTTCCTCTGATTTTTCTGACTAACCGAAACTGTCTTCCTGTTTTCGACGATATTTTCCATAAACCTCGTCCTACATCAGTCACCCTTTCTTCAAAAGAACTCGTCCCCGAGTTCAATCTAGAAAATGAAAACCTTCCATACCAAATAATAAGATATTTTGAGATTTTTTCACATCTGATCTTCATCTTTTCCATGATGTTGAAAGTCTTCAAAATTTGTATTTTTTCTTCATACTTCATCTTGTTTACAATTCCAGATAATAATGGTGACGAATAATAGAAATTCTCAACACCAATAAAATCAATAACTTCAACAGTGATAGATGTGTTCAATTTCGGCATTGAAGAATCTTCCTTCGTAGTATCTTGAAAAACTGCTTTCATGTCATCAATTACCACATCCTTATTGTCAAGATCCGTTAAATCAAAAATTTCAACTATTTTGTCTCCGAAAAAATCATAGCCAACTTGATTTTTCTCAATTTCCTCAGATTTGAAACTCTCGCCATCCTTCTTCGATATGGATGAATCAATTTCAGGAGACAAATAAGATGTGACACTAGATTTTACCTCAATCTCCTTTGCTCCTATGTTCTCTGGAACAATTGTTCTTCTTTGAATGGGACTCCCAGGAACTGCCAAACGGTGTTCAACAGGACGTTCATGGGCAAACCCATGAATGATATTCCTGCCGATGGCTCCCCTAACAGGTAGGAGGTTGCGTCGATGCATCTCCTTGCGAATAGTTTTACGTATATCTTCAACCACGCCGCGCAACTCTTGCAATCCTGCCTCTACGGAATCCAACCTACGACTAACGTCAACAGGGGCCTCACTACTAACTTTGCCACCGGGCCTTTGAACAAGGCAAACCTTGCTCTGATACCACTTGACGCAGAATAGAAGCGATTAAAGACGTCAAAAGACAATCTCCATAGAATAAACGTTTCTCAAACAAGAGAAAAGTGAAATATTATTGATAATGAGGTAAAAGATTGATTTGCCATAAGGCTTACATTGTTTAAAGGGTAAAAGACAAAATACACCCTTCTTAGATGGGTTATATACAAAAACAACCTCATTGTTCGGGGATATACAAAAACCACCCTGTCAGTTAACTGTGACTAACGGCAACTAACAGATCTGTAAAAATACAGGAATACCCTTCGGATCAAAACAAATTACACCGCATAAATCACAATTATTCTCTTCCACCTCTCATTTCTAACCCTAAATCTCTCTCTTCCCCTTTCACATCCAGCCTCCTCTTCCCACACACAGCCCACTGCCATCTCCACAACAACCACCACTGCCATCTCCAATCCGAGTGCCGCGCCTGAACCACCGCCGCCGCCTCCTTCGTCGTCCACTGCCATCTTCACCTTCGCCGTCCTCTTCACCGTCGTCCATTTCACCTTCGTCTTCCACAACTCTTCTCCTCCATCTCAAATATTACCTTCTTCCGGCCCCTACTCCACCACAGAATACAGAGAGAGAGAGAGAGAGAGAGAGAGGCGGAGAGAGAGATACACGAGAGAGAGGACGACGACGACTCCACCCAACGGTGTGGCTGCTCGGATCCGACGGTGGATGCTCCGATCTGCGGCTGTGGTGGTAGATCGGCGGCTGTGGTGGTAGATCGGCGGTTTGATGAAGTTCGATCGAGAGGTTTCTATGGCTGTTTCGATCCAGAGGTTTCTTCGAATGGAGGGTTTGATGAAGTTCTATGTTGATCTTCTCTGAAATGGAAGTGACAGAAACAGAGCATATGAACACCAAAAACCAGGGGGAATATCAAAAAACGAAGCTCTTGAACTGTTCCTCTTCTTGGTCTCATCGGCTTCTTTCTGAGTCAGCTGAAACTTTAGCTGATTTTGGGAAAGGTTTTTCTTTGATTTGGGGATTTGTTTTTCCTGATGGGTGTTTGGTTTGGAAAAATTTGTCATTTGTTTCAACTCATCCCCTTTCGAGTTTGAAGCCCAGTTTAGATTCATCTGGAATTATAAAATCCAGAAGACAAAGATTACAGTTCTTAATTTTCTGGAAACTTTAGTTTTTTTTTTTAGTTGAAGGAACTTTAATCTAATGAGTTCCTATGGCTGTTTTGGAGAAGTTTGGTATTGTAATTTAGGCTTCATACTAAAGCTCTATATGCTTTCTTCTAATTTCTATTAGATAAAAGGACATGACTTGGGATTTTGATTAGCAGAGAACAGAGGGGTGTTTGGATTGGTAGAGAATAGAAGGGTGTTTGTCTCTCCGTCGCCTGTGAAGAAAACCCATGGCAGCGTGGTGGTGGGGATGTGGCGGTGGTTTTGGTGGTGGGGATGTGGTGGTGGTGGAGGTGGCGGCCAAGAACACCAAGAACAAGAACAAAAAAACCCAAAAACACAAACAAGGGCAAATTAGTCATAAAAAGGTCAGATTGCAACCCCCTATCAACTGACATTAACAGAAGGGTGGTATTTGTCCAACGTCCGTCACTGACAGGGGGTTTTTTGTCTCTGACAGGGGTGGTTTTTGTATATCCCCAAACAATGAGGTTGTTTTTGTATATAATCCATCTAAGGAGGGTGCATTTTGTCTTTTACCCTTGTTTAAATAGACTAAAAATCTAAAATACTAAAAATTACTCAAAAATGCAAAAATGAACTAACAAGATATTCTAGGAGAACAAAATATTCTAAGATCAACCCAATTGACGGAATGTCAATTGGACTTTCCTACCAAGATAAACAGTTAAATCAATTATTACCAAAAATAGCAAAAACACTGATTTTGAGGTCAAGATGACTGAATTTGACAAAACTGGCATGGTGCCCGTGACTAAAGTCGCGGGTTCTTCTCACAGCATCGTTTCCACTCAAAATAAGGTATGGTTTGATGATAAATCTGATACCTTCGATTCTTCCTCTGATTTTTCTGACTAACCGAAACTGTCTTCCTGTTTTCGACGATATTTTCCATAAACCTCGTCCTACATCAGTCACCCTTTCTTCAAAAGAACTCGTCCCCGAGTTCAATCTAGAAAATGAAAACCGTCCATACCAAATAATAAGATATTTTGAGTTTTTTTCACATCTGATCTTCATCTTTTCCATGATGTTGAAAGTCTTCAAAATTTGTATTTTTTCTTCATACTTCATCTTGTTTACAATTCCAAATAATAATGGTGACGAATAATAGAAATTCTCAACACCAATAAAATCAATAACTTCAACAGTGATAGATGTGTTCAATTTCGGCATTGAAGAATATTCCTTCGTAGTATCTTGAAAAACTGCTTTCATGTCATCAATTACCACATCCTTATTGTCAAGATCCGTTAAATCAAAAATTTCAACTATTTTGTCTCCGAAAAAATCATAGCCAACTTGATTTTTCTCAATTTCCTCAGATTTGAAACTCTCGCCATCCTTCTTCGATATGGATGAATCAATTTCAGGAGACAAATAAGATGTGACACTAGATTTTACCTCAATCTCCTTTGCTCCTATGTTCTCTAGAACAATTGTTCTTCTTTGAATGGGACTCCCAGGAACTGCCAAACGGTGTTCAACAGGACGTTCATGGGCAAACCCATCAATGATATTCCTGCCGATGGCTCCCCTAACAGGTAGGAGGTTGCGTCGATGCATCTCCTTGCGAATAGTTTTACGTATATCTTCAACCACGCCGCGCAACTCTTGCAATCCTGCCTCTACGGAATCCAACCTGCGACTAATTTCAACAGGGCCTCACTACTAGCTTTGCCACCGGGCATTTGAACAAGGCAAACCTTGCTCTGATACCACTTGACGCAGAATAGAAGCGATTAAAGACGTCAAAAGACAATCTCCATAGAATAAACGTTTTTCAAACAAGAGAAAAGTGAAATATTATTGATAATGAGGTAAAAGATTGATTTGCCATAAGGCTTACATTGTTTAAATAGACTAAAAATCTAAAATACTAAAAATTACTCAAAAATGCAAAAATGAACTAACAAGATATTCTAGGAGAACAAAATATTCTAAGATCAACCCAATTGACGGAATGTCAATTGGACTTTCCTACCAAGATAAACAGTTAAATCAATTATTACCAAAAATAGCAAAAACACTGATTTCGACGTCAAGATGACTGAATTTGACAAAACTGGCATGGTGCCCGTGACTAAAGTCGCGGGTTCTTCTCACAGCATCGTTTCCACTCAAAATAAGGTATGGTTTGATGATAAATCTGATACCTTCGATTCTGCCTCTGATTTTTCTGACTGACCGAAACTGTCTTCCTGTTTTCGACGATATTTTCCATAAACCTCGTCCTACATCAGTCACCCTTTCTTCAAAAGAACTCGTCCCCGAGTTCAATCTAGAAAATTGAAACCGTCCATACCAAATAATAAGATATTTTGAGATTTTTTCACATCTGATCTTCATCTTTTCCATGATGTTGAAAGTCTTCAAAATCTGTATTTTTTCTTCATACTTCATCTTGTTTACAATTCCAGATAATAATGGTGACGAATAATAGAAATTCTCAACATCAATAAAATCAATAACTTCAACAGTGATAGATGTGTTCAATTTCGGCATTGAAGAATCTTCCTTCGTAGTATCTTGAAAAACTGCTTTCATGTCTTCAATTACCACATCCTTATTGTCAAGATCTGTTAAATCAAAAATTTCAACTATTTTGTCTCCGAAAAAATCATAGCCAACTTGATTTTTCTCAATTCCTCAGATTTGAAACTCTCGCCATCCTTCTTCGATATGGATGAATCAATTTCAGGAGAAAAATAAGATGTGCCACTAGATTTTACCTCAATCTCCTTTGCTCCTATGTTCTCTGGAACAATTGATCTTCTTTGAATGGGACTCTCAGGAACTGCCAAACGGTGTTCAACAGGACGTTCATGGGCAAACCCATGAATGTTATTCCTGCCGATGGCTCCCCTAACAGGTAGGAGGTTGCGTCGATGCATATCCTTGCGAATAGTTTTACGTATATCTTCAACCACGCCGCGCATCTCTTGCTATCCTGCCTCTACGGAATCCAACCTGCGACTAACGTCAACATGGGCCTCACTACTAACTTTGCCACCGGGCATTTGAACAAGGCAAACCTTGCTCTGATACCACTTGACGCAGAATAGAAGCGATTAAAGACGTCAAAAGACAATCTCCATAGAACAAACGTTTCTCAAACAAGAGAAAAGTGAAATATTATTGATAATGAGGTAAAAGATTGATTTTCCATAAGGCTTACATTGTTTAAATAGACTAAAAATCTAAAATAATAAAAATTACTCAAAAAGGCAAAAATGAACTAACAAGATATTCTAGGAGAACAAAATATTCTAGGGTAAAAGACAAAAACTACCCCTTGAGTATGGGGTATATACAAAAAAACCCCTCGGGTTCGGGGATATACAAAATCCACCCTCGGAGGGGACGACAGTTAGTCAAAGACCACCCTTCTGTTAATGTCGGTCAGTAGGGGGGTGCAAGTTTTCTTTTTTATGACCATTTTTCCCCTATTTGTATTTGTTTTGTTGATGTTCTTGGTGTTTTTGGTGTTCTTGACCACCTCCACCTCCACCACCACATCCCCGCCATACCACCACTGATTTTCACCGCCGCCAACAACGCCACCACCTTCACCACCACCACCACCGCCACCACCACCAACAACAACAAAAGATAACATGTAACCTCCAATCCATTAATCAAAGCAACATGAATTCACATACACTGCCGTTCATCCTCCTTAGCCACAATTAACCCTTTTTTATGACAATTTTGTCCCTACTAGTATTTTTTTTTGTTTTCTTGTTTTTGGTGTTCTAAGTGTTCTTGACCACCATTCTTGGTGTTCTTGAACACCACCACCACCACCACCAACACCAACACCAACACCACAACAACAATAACAACAACAAATAACCACCACCACCACCACCACCACCACCCCAACACCAATACAAATGCAGAAATCCACCTGAACAACACGCAAACAAACTCCGGTCACTAAAACCCGCATAAGCCAAATCCATTGAAAAAACAAAACTAGGAGGAGGTGAATTGAAAATGGTCGGCGTTTCAATTCAGCTACATAAAAACTGAAAGCGAGGAGAGAGTGGGGTAGAAGACAAGAGAAACGACTTCCTTACTACCTTGGGGTAGTGTCTTTCTACAACCAGAGAGGCTCCAACACATATACCCATAACAACTCACTACCCTCTCTCTGGGTTCTTCCTCCAATCGATTCTCATCAGTTCGTTTCTTCAATTGATTGATTCATTCTCATTCTTTAATTGCTGATTTCAGTTGCCGCCTATGATTTTTGGGGCTGTTGATTCGTGGGTGCACTATATTTGCGGCGAGAGAAACAGAGAGGATAAACTTGTGGTGGGATTTGAACGGCAGTGAATCTCCGGCTTTTCCGATCGGTTTTCTCTGGTGCAAGCCGTTTCTCTTGACGGGGGTGGATTTTGTATATCCCACCCCCGCTGCAATCGCCGCCGCCAAAGCCCATCAAACACCGCTGCAATCGCCGCCGCCAAAGCCCCTGGACCCAACGCCCCAGGACAACTTGTTCTTCCAGGACAACTAACCCAGCAAACACCGCTGCAATCGCCGCCGCCAAAGCCCCTGGACCCGACGCCGTCAAGGGACGGTCCGATTGCTCCAATCGACGATCTCCAATTGAGTCCTATCGTCACCTCCGCGTTACGATCTGGTTCTCGGCTTCAAACAGAGCATCGACGACGACGCATACGAGGGTTGTATGTCCCCGACTCTCTCTTATCCTCCCCCGACGTCGATTGAACCAGAGAAGACGGCGATGAAGACCATCGGTGGTGAAGAACAAGGGGAAGACGGTCTCTGGGCGCAGGTTGTTCGTGAGAGAGAGAGAGGGTTGCGGCTAGGGTTAGGAGAGTGAACCGAGAGAGAGACGGAGGAAGTGGAGAAGAGAGGTGGAGAAGAGAAGTGTAGAATGAAGGGAGAAGGAGAAGAAAATTTATATAGTAAGGTATTTGTTTTTAATTTGAGGGTAAAATAGTACTTTAACGATTTCCGTCCATCTCAGTTAGCTCCCGTCCAACTGCAAGGGTGGATTTTGTATATCCCCGAACACGAGGGGTTTTTTTGTATATACCCCATACTCGAGGGGTGGTTTTTGTCTTTTACCCAATATTCTAAGATCAACCCAATTGATGGAATGTCAATTGGACTTTCCTACCAAGATAAACAGTTAAATAAATTATTACCAAAAATAGCAAAAACACTGATTTCGAGGACAAGATGACTGAATTTGACAAAACTGGCATGGTGCCTGTGACTAAGGTCACGGGTTCTTCTCAGAGTATCGTTTCCACTCAAAATAAGGTATGGTTTGATGATAAATCTGATACCTTCGATTCTGCCTCTGATTTTTCTGACTGACCGAAACTGTCTTCCTGTTTTCGACGATATTTTCCATAAACCTCGTCCTACATCATGTGCCTAATAAGTTTCTGCATTACTGTCCTCATTACCCATTGGTTTTGCTCAGGAACTCAATGAGTTTCTGCATTAATGTATAGCCTGTGCCTGCAGTCAAATGATTGCAAGCCGAAGTGCTAGGACATGTATATCCCACACATTTGATGTGGGATCAAATCATAGAAAATTAAAAGATTCCAAGGAACAAGCTAGCTAAAGACAACAACAACTAAAGACTGTCACAACATATGGAGAGGTTTTCTTCCGATTCTTTCAATTGTTTATGATTTTTGTTCAGTTGGTAGAGTTGTAATGTTTTCAAAATATTAAGTCAATGTCTAGGCTGCAGCTGAGAGCTCCATCGCGGACCAAATAGCTATTTTCTTATTTCCCTCCACAGGAAATTTACCTACTCCTCAGGCATATAAATACCTCTCTACTTATTCCATTCTCCATCACACAAAGCAAATACATCCCAATCTTTTCTTACAGTATCACATCTTTAGCCTAAAAATCTACAATGGCTGTTGTCAATCACGAAGCGGAGGTCACTTCTCCAATCCCTCCAGTGAAGCTATTTGATGCATTTGTCGTCCGGGATATCGCTCCAATAGTCCTCCCACAGATCATCAAGAGTGTCGAAACTCTACAAGGAGATGGAGGCCCCGGAACCATCAAGGTTACCAGTTTTAACGAAGGTAGACATATTTTAAATCATCATTTTATGTGGAACATGTCCCGCACAAGCATGATTCGGTTTTTTTTTTTTTTTTTTTTTTTCAGAAAAGAAATAATGTCGAGAATTGTTGTTTGTCTAGCATCCGGATTCTGTTTCCGTGGTTAATAACATGTTGTATTTCCAAATTTCCCCCTCCTTTTGAGTTGCAGGTTTTATTAAGCATCGCGTTGATGGAATAGACAAAGACAACTTTATCTACAGCTATTCATTAATTGATGGCGTTGCTGTGACGGATACAGTTGAGTCAATCTCTTTCATTCTAAAGTTCTCGGCATCAGCTGATGGAGGATCCATTGTCAAAATCACCACCACATACCACCCTAAAGGTGATGCCCAGATCACTCCAGAGGAAGCAAGTGATGGCACTGCTATTGAAAAACTCAGAGAAGAAAAGGATTTGAAGTTTGATCGATTGATTAAAAAACTAACTGGAAACCTAACAAAATACATGGCTTATATAACAGCCTTAGGGAAAAGGGAAAGTAAGAAACAGAAAAGACAAGAAAGCCCCCTATTATATCTGTATATTTCAATACCCCCCCTCAAGTTGGAGTGTGTATGATCATCACACCCAACTTGGAGACGAGGAAAAGAAATACTGCAGAATATAGGGATTTAGTTAACAGACCAAGTCTTTATAGTCACCGTTTGCATCAGCAGGGATGTCCACCTTTTGTTGAGTTATCATGGCAAACAGTAAGAACCTGTTTGTTAGCCAAGTCTTTAGGTCCGATTTCAAACCTCAGGGGAACACTCTTCATTTCCCAGTGCGAGTACTCCCAACCAGGTGAATAGTTTTCTCTAGTATCTTCCTCAACACATAGACCAGCTGCACTCAATATAGAAACAAATTTACTGTAGAACTTCATAATCTCCGCTGTGTTGGCATCTTTGTGAGGCACAAAAACCACAATGAGGGTTGCAACTTTAGGTGGCAGTACTAAGCTTTTATCGTCACCATGAACCATCACCATCACCCCAGTCATACGAGTATTGTATGATTGTAGAATATCCAATGCCACCCACTGTAGAGCATTGTCATACTTAGTTTCTGCACCATCATCATCTTTTATTTCCACAAGATGAAGATTACCAAGATGGAGGTCTTGAACAGACCCTGAATCTAACATCACATCACTGTTGGGGTTGCGGATAGGATCCTTAATAGCCAGTGAATGATATCCAAGACTCTCACACTTGGCCAACTTATTCTCCTCTGCCTTCTTCCTTGCTGCATCTGCCCTTTGATGCTTTTCCTCAGTTGAGTTTTTCTTGTTCTTCAACTCCAGTTCGATACTATTATTCGCTCTTGATGCTTCTTTTAATTTTTCAACCCGCAAGAGATATGAAGGTTCATCAAAATCAGGATAAACAACAGTAGTAGGATCCATTTCAATCCCCTTTAAGATGTCCACAGCATCAACCTTGACTTTCTGATCACCCTTATCTAATTGTTGTTTAGAGCGTACTGTAAGCAACTTTTCAGCCAGAGCACCCAATTCAGACAAATTCTGTTCATCTGAGTCTTCATTAGCTATCTCAGTAGGGTCAAGCAAATGCAAACCAAATATGAGGGATTGCAGATAACCAGCTTCAGGTTCTCCTGTTCCCTTCCCTTCCTGATCCACATGGTCCTTTCCTACAACACTATGATTTAGCTGCAACTTCTTTTCAGCCTGCCTCATGATAACCACTTTAACCGTACATCCAGAAACCAGGTTAAATGATAGTACATGATTTATTTTACCAATCACTGTAATTCTCTTGTGTGTTCCAGATGCCTTGGGCAATTGGGAAATTTTAATAGCAATTTCCTCGACACATTCAGTCTCCCAACCATGCACTTTCAATAAGATCCGGGCTTCAGTTTCATTTCTAAAAACATAATCGATGTATGGAAGGACCTTCTTTTGTGCATCCTTGAAGAATTCACATATAAATGTAATGGTAAGATTCATTGCAAATACCTTGTTGTTTGCAGCTACGTGCTCAGCAACAAGTTGGAGAGATTCTGGGGAGATTGTGTGAAAAACCCCATCGATATAGAAGTACTTCGCCTTTTTAACCAAAGCCCAGTTTTCTGGTTTCTTCAAGTGCTCAGATTTATAGCAATTAGCATCTAACAAGTTGGCAATTAGCAATCTTTCACCACCCACTGCGCAAACAGCACATGTACCTATTGGTGCAGACGCATCTTTGTAACAGTGGAGATTTAGACCATCAAGTTTGGAGTTTTTCTTCATCTCGTCACTGTACTTGTTCTTTCCATTTGAACCCATACAACTGGTTGGTACAGGAACTTGAAGCATCCACTGAGCAACCCTGATTGAGTTTTGAGTAGCACCTCCTGAACCATACTTCTTCCCGAAAACAATCATCTGAAACTTGTCGTAACCGGAAAGCACATCAGCACCCTTAAATAGTGACTTGACACCCTCATTTTTCAGTATATGTTTGAAGGCATCGATAGAGCTCTTGTACTTGACGGCTTTACCAGATGTTTCAATTGGGCGAGAAGCAATACCAGCACCGTTGGTCGTCACCCATCCAAGAGCAAAGCTAGGAAAGAAACTATCCTGCATTTTTTCAGGGAGCATAGGCTTCACGAAGTCGTATAGCCCAAAGTACAAAACACGGTATACAATGATACTGACACATGACATGTTAAATCCACGGTAAAGCCCAGCAGCAATACCATCACTTTTCAATGTCTTCTTGTAGACAACAATCGATCCATTGAACTGCATCTCTTCTTTTGCTGACAATTCATCATACATTGGCAAGTGTTTTTCCTCAGCAAGAATCACATTATTCAAATTGGCATCGTATTTTCTTAAGAACTCCTCGTCGACAACGGCAGAGATGCCAAGGAGTGGGTTTCTCATACCCAGTAGAATTCCCTCGCGAGCACTTAGGACCTTAACAACAATAAGGCTTGTAACATATATAGCAGGATGGCTTGAAATAGTTGAACCAAGCTTTTCTTTTGGCCCATTCAAGCACACTTCCAAAAAGTCGAACCCCAAAACTTCATTTACTTTCTCATACAAGGTTGGTGCAGCAGGTAAATTTCGAGCTTCTTGACCCATTCCAACAGCTTGTGCACCAGAATTATCAAAATTGATGGTATAATATATTGAGGAAGCACCAGACGCCATCACTAAGTCTTCAAAAAACCTAGAATCCTCCAACACAATCATAACCATCGAACAACGAAGAAACGATGTCAACAAATTCAAACCAGTACAAGAACCGGCCAAGTCTTGAATCTCCACCAAAACGTCTTGAACCAAGCAATCGCTGAACATGTCGAAATCACCATACTTTCCATAGAATGCTTCAATACACAAGCAGAACATGGAAAAATAACAAATAAAAATCTGCAACCAAATTAGCTGCAAACAAGAGGCGACCTGAGAGATAGCAGAGCTCTCCAACCTCAACAAATGAAGAAGCATGAAAGCTTCAATAACAGCCACAAATAGTGGAGATAAACTAAAATCAGCAACCAACTGCTGTAAATCAAAGGCAACCTGAGAGATAGTAGAGCTCTCCAACGCCAACAAAATAAGAGGCATAAAACCTTCCAAAATACCACAAATAGTGGAAAAATCATGGGCAACTTGAGAGATAACAGAGCTCTCCAACGCCACCAAAGGAAGTATAGAATCTTCCAACAAACCACAAATAGTGGAAACAAAACAAAATAGGCTATTCTGCGCTAAACCCAGCACATCACGAACAAGAGGCCTATAGCTTTGTATAGCAACAAAAAGCTCGAAATTCCAATCAAAGAGACACAAAATTGGCCTCTGGAATGAACTAGCGAAACCCCCATCTTCAGAGGACAGATTGTTCTTGGCCAACAAATGATCATTCATTGTAGCTAACACACATGATAAACGACTCACAATCTTCTCAATAGTTTTCCAAATCTCACGGTTACTAGCTGATGGATAATTCAATTGAACATAGCATGACTTATTCACAAGAGAAAACAAGTTATCCTCCAGAGCTAAAAACTCCAAGTACTGATCATGTACCTTTGAAATCCTCTGGATCGACTCAGAATTGAGAGTCCCCGATGCCAGATCTTTGATTCGTGGCTTAGAGCCCGACAATGAGAAATTTAGGTGGAAGTAATAGTAGAGATAGAGATTTTCCATTTCCAGAGATTGAACTCCTTTCACAGCGCCACCGTCAGGTCCGGTAACTACGGCATTGGTACCACCGTCATCGCCTGCACAGATGACGAACTCAACCTGCTCGCCTTCTCCGTAGCTGAAGAAACACTCAGATCGAATCGAAGACCGGTGGACGAATAGATCTTCGCCGCCTTCGAAGCCCTTATGGTCATTGAAACACTCGATGGTGACTGTAACCCTAGCCTCATCATCGTCGTCTTCCTCCATTGAATCACACTCAAACGCTGGGGGAAAAATACGCTCTCGCCTCCAACCGACGCTCTGATACCATATTGAAAAACTCAGAGAAGAAAAGGATTTGAAGTTTGATCGATTGATTAAAAAACTAACTGGAAACCTAACAAAATACATGGCTTATATAACAGCCTTAGGCCTCGTTTGGGTTGGGGATAAGATACAGCGGATATGGCTTATGCTGGGATATGAGGTAGGATATGTATGCTGTCGGATAAGGCCTGATATGATATGCTGGCTTACTGTGTTTGGGTGCTGCAGGATATGAGGCAGGATAAGAAGCATGATATGTGTCCAAATGACTATAATATCCTCAATGCAGTGATTTTATTTAATGATATGTTAAATGAAGATGGGCTTGTCCCAAGTAGTTCCGAAGTTCGAGAGAGCGAAGTACACCCTAATGAGCACTTGACCTAACCCTCTATACCGTTTTAGTCGATTGATTAAGTAGAGGCGCAAAGTAGATATCAATAAAGTATGTTATTCACACACTACACAAAACAACATTAATACAATTCCAAATAAAACACATTATATATATATGTATATATCTATTTATATATATCATGCATATATGTACACTCATATATGTATGCATACATGTATAACATACATACATACATACATACATACATATATGTATACTCATATATGTATGCATACATGTATAACATACATATCATATGCATTTGTATATACACACACACACATATATATATATATATAATTATACATGCATACACACACATATATATATGTATAATATAAGGGTAAAAGACAGGGACCACCCCTGACTTTAGGACTAATTCCACTCCGCTACCCTGTCTTTTGGAAAAAGACACTTTGCACCTATTTAACGGAATATTCTGTGGACACTTAGCACCCTTCTGTTATATTCTGTTAAAAAGTGGGTGACTGATTTTTTTTCGGACCATATTGCCCTTTGTGTATTTTTTTGGACTTTTTTGCCCTTGATTATCAACAACATACCAAGAACATCACCACCCAATACTTCAACCTTCTTACCAAATCATTTCCATTCATCAATTTCATGTTCTTTGTTCTTCAAAACAAAATGAATAACAATACCATACTCCCGAACTAATCAAAACCCTGCGCAAGAACCTGCTAACAACCCTGAACTTCACCAGCTCCCAACACTCCAAAATCACCAGCCAAAATATTAATACTTTGATTGTTTGATTTACTTCAGAAAATTCAGGGCTTTAAACACCACCCAAAATCATTACCAGGAGACGAAGATCAAACGCAGCAACTATATCAATCACATAGCGCCATGTAAATTCATCAAAAAAAAAAAAATAAAAAAAGACGAAATTTCATACACATTCACAGTAGCAGCAGTTGCTCATATCCTATGGGTGTAAAGCATTCAATACGAGGAATTTTTTATAATCATCACAACTGCTTTATTCTGTGTTTTTCTCCAATCAAAACAAAAAAGAAGAAACAAAAATAAATTTCAACCCTCAACAAAATTCAAACCCTACCATTGATGTATGAATAAACATCAGGAACAGGAATAAAAAAGATGATAAGACAGAGAGAAATACAGCAGCAAAAAACCACCACAAAACCCAAACCAAAACCCCCCTCTCTCTCTCGTTCGGCAGACCCAACACAAAACCCAACCCACCTCCGCCAGAACACCACTACACTTACCAGGTCATAAATTCGACGACGAGACCACCCGGTGGCTGTTGATGATCGCCTACTTCAATCTCGATAATTTGATCATGTTTTCTCCAATCCCCTGCTCGATTCAACCTAAAGATTTAAAATTTGATAATGGATACGTGGAATTGAAGATGTATTCGGGTATAAACCCATCTTCAGCGATAGCTCGTGAATGCTCAAACTCTTGTTCAACGACTTCTGCCGGAGACGAAATTGATGCTCCGGCCACGGTTGGAGGTCTTCAGAAGAGAATCAGTGGAATTGAAGATGTATTCGGGTGCGTTGTCCAGATTGGGAGGGGAAGTGGAGAATGAATTGAATCGAGAGAGAGGGAGTTGAGGCGGCTGTGATGTTGGTGGGGGTTGTGATGTTTGCCGAGAAGAGGAAGAGAGAGATTGACGGTGGTGAGGAGTGAATGGATAAGGTGAGAGTAAAAGGAGAAGAGAGAAAGAGATTAGGGTTAGATATGAGGAGAATGAATTGGAAAAATAATATATAGAGTGTAATTTCATAACATTCGAAGGGTATAATAGTCTTTTTAAAGGGTCTGTTAGTCAACCGTGAGCTCCATCCAAAAAAATGGTGTAAAGTGTCTTTTTCCAAAATACAGGGTAGCGGAGTGGAATTAGTCCTAAACTCAGGGGTGGTCAATGTCTTTTACCCATAATATAATGTATGTATGAATATGTACATGATATATATATATATATATATGTATGCATACGTATGTGTTTCATATATGATTGTGCATATATGTACACTCATATATGTATGCATACATGTATAACATACATATGATATGCATTTGTAGATACCTATATATATAATTATACATGCATACACACACACACACACACACACACACACATATATATATATAATATAATGTATGTATGAATATGTACATGATATATATATATATATGTATGCATACGTATGTGTTCATATATGATTGTGCATATAACCTATCATGTATGTATATAATGTATATGTACATCATATAAATACACGCGTTTAATATATATATATACACACACGTATATATATAACATATGTATATATGTATAATTTTTTTTTTTTTGAAATCATATATATGTATAATATGCATATGTGTATATCTATATATTAAGATTTTATTTGGGATAGTCCGGGAATTAATAAAATTGGTTGAGGGTATTTTAGTCAACAATGAGAACCCCTCATATCCCCTTCCCCCCTTATCCGATGTATACCACCTAGGGGGTGGTATAAGAATCAAGACAAAAAATGAAGGGAAGGATAAGGGGAGGATATGATTTCTCCTCCTTATCCGCAACCCAAACAAGGGATATGATAATGGAGGGGATATCATATCATATCCTCCCTCCTTATCCGCTACCCAAACGAGGCCTTAGGGAAAAGGGAAAGTAAGAAACAGAAAAGACAAGAAAGCCCCCTATTATATCTGTATATTTCAATAACTGCAAAGGTTGCCGGGGTACTGCAGGCTGTTGGAGGTTACCTCGCCGCAAACCCTGATGCCTAAACTTTGGTTCATTGGTTATTATCTGATATCCGCAGCAAAATGATGTTTGTGACATTAATTATGTGTCTCATTTGGATGTTTTTGCCCTCTGTTTTCTTTCTTTCCTTCTGTCATCGAATATTTGTTCAAAGTTTACATTGTATGTTCCAGTGTTTTTCCAGATGTATAATAGATTACTTTCTCCTTTTTTCGGAAAATTAAATGAAACATGAGCTAGTTGGAGAACAAGTCTTGCCAGGGTGATGCATAACTATGTTTTGTTCTTGAAGGCTATAATATTTTAGGCTACACTTAGTGACAAGACTTGGGATCCATCCATACAAAACATAGTACGTAGGACAATTGACCTCGGAGAAGTCAAAACTCTCCCACCAGTTATTTCTAGAAATAAAAATCATAAACGATTAAAGGGATTGAGCACATTTGACGTTTTGTCAAGCAACTTGATAATAACAGGTACTTCTAAAGATGAATATATAAAGTAGCACTTCCAATTCTTTGGTTCGCAAGAAATTACAACTTGGTTAGTTGCAAGGGTTGAAGAAACATGTTGTAACAGAACTCCTGTTTCAGAGCTCTGTTACCAGTTTGTTATAACCTGGGGGTATTCGAGCAAGAACGACGAAAGCAAAACAAAAACGAGACAGATATAACGTGGTTCACTAACGAATTCGTAACGAATCCGCTAGCTACCTCCACGACCAGAACCAGATATTTCATTGAGAAGAGAACCCACCCGACACACCAACACACAACTCTCAAAGCATCAAAACAAAACCATCCCGATGTGTTACTGTGTGCACATTAAAAACCAAACCAGCCCCTTTAAATAGTCATGTATGTGTGTGGCGGTGATTACCAAAATAAAGAAAGGAAACAAAGTCTGATCTTGTCTCCTTTGACTTGTTTTTTCCTTAAAGCCCAAGTTATTACCATGATTACAAGTCAAACTTTACAAATTTCCACCTTGACTTGAATCATCTCAGCAACCCGGAACAGGAACCTGATGCTTCTCTTCTCAAACATGAACCGGATGCGTCTCCCTGAACCAGAAACGAGCACGCCTCCCTAAACAGATGTTCCACAGCTTTATGCGAAACCCGAATCGCCAAATTGTTGCTTCAACTACCATGCGATCCTGCAACGAATGCGCCAGATGTTGATGCACTTTAGAAACAGAAACAAGTGCTTAAACCAGAACCAGACTCGAATACATTCACTGAGAAAGCAGGACCGAATGTATTCCCGATGCGCCCAATTGCGCCAGACAGATGCACCATGACAAGTGCCCAGATGTCATTCAGACCAGATGCACCAATGACGGGTTCCCAAATTGTCATGCCAGATGTGCCCAGTATGCCTCAGATGCGCCAGATGCTCCCCAGAAACAGATCGCGCCAGATGCGACCTCAATGCGTGTCATGGTACACGCTCCAAAACCAGACAGATGCACGACATAAAAAACTCGTGCATAATGCGCGCCAGAACTAGGATCAAATGCGCGTGCCAGAAATCTCACGTGCCAGATGCTCCATGTTGTTGCTCCAACTCCAACGAGTTCTTGCAACACATGAGCCAGAACCAGATTCAATTCACACGCCAGATGCTCCACGCCGGGAGCCGGATTGCACCTGAACTTCAATCGCCAAACGCCAGATGCGCGTGAACAGCCAGATTCGCGCCAGTACCGAATGCGTGATGGATTTTCCAGATCCCATGCACGCCTAATCAGATGCGCACCAGATTGCTCCGACAGGAGCCCGGATAGCCCCCTCCACGGGGCTTCAGATGGTGGGTGTAGCTGCTTCTCTCTCGTACAGATCGATCTTGATCGCCAAACCAGACATCATTCTTGGCGGAATCTCGAATCCCTGCTCCTAATAGCCTGCTCCACCTGAATCGTGAAACCCTAGCTTTGAGTTCCACCAAACGTGAAACCCTAGCTCTTGGCTCCACCCGGATCTTGGAACCTGGCTCTGATACCAGTTTGTTGAAACTGGTGATCCCCTGACCTGGATCTGATACCAGTTTGCTGTAACAAAACTCCTGTTTCAGAGCTCTGTTACCAGTTTGTTATAACCTGGGTGTATTCGAGCAAGAACGGTGTGTGCGAGAGAATCCTGCAGGGAAGACTCAATATACACCAATAGCAGAGGATAGAAAGAACACAAGAAGTGTGGGGTTGTGTGTAGGGTGAGAGTAAGGCAATAGCACTGTACGAGAGAGAGACAGGGGTTTGGCAGAGCTTCCGCGTATATCTCAGATGTGTTCTCCCTTGTATAGAAGGGTTAACGATCTATATATAACAGAGAATGTGACCGTTGTAATGTGGTTAATGCGCCCATCAATGGCGGCTTAATTAGCTTAACCACAACGGCACGTTCGTCCGTGTATATAGGAACCGTTACAGCACGTTATCCGCGTATACCGGAACCGTTATGAGGTTGACCGATTTGACCGGGTTTATGGAGCTCGTTCCATAAATCTATCAAAAGCAGTTACTAGGGGTCGTGCGCGGGCTTGGCTCGCACGCGACAGGACTTACTGTAGCCTCCAAACCACTAAGTCCCTACAAGTCCCGTGAGGTGGTATGCGAGGGCCCTGTCTCGCAGCCCCCTCGTGGATCAGCACGGCTGGTGATCCAGTGTGTGTGGAGCACAGTATGGTGTGCTAGATGGTTGCCACGTGGCCAAGATCTTCCTGTCCAGAAAGCACTATCTACATTAGCCCCCTTTCTGCGCGTGAAGACTCATAGCCGGATAGGCTTCCATGCGCAGGAACCAACGTACGCGTCGCCGCCACGCACCAATTCAAATATACGCAAATTCAGCCCCCGTGCGTGTCATTATGACCTAAAATCCCTAGAGTCGTGCTGTCTGGCTTTTTAGGGTTTTAGGCGTGACGTCAGCTTGTCCTGTGATTGCGCGATTCGACGGTGACGGTTGCGATTCGACTACTGAAAGGACGACACCCTTCATTGTTTTTGGATAAATACTCTGTGCTCTCCATTGTTGCAAAGCATCACTTCTTTCTCTTAAAGTGAATGATACCCGGAAGTCTTCAAGAGTAGATTCAGATAATCAATCATCAATTCTTTCTCATCAATCGTCTTCTTCAACTGTCCGCATCCAAGCAAGCTTTACCAAAACAAGGTTGGCCTTGTTCAATTCTATTTAACATGTCGATGTATGCTTTGAACTGTGTTAAATCTGCAAACTCATGACTGTCATACCATCCATTGAAAATTGCAAAGGAGACCTTGTTCTCTAAACTCATAATCGATCTAATCCCCAGATTGTAAGGGTTTTGAATGTAGGGTTTCTGAAATTCCCAATAATGCAAACGATTCTGAACTTTCAAACCCCAAAATTGATACTGAACTGTTCATCTTTCTTCTGATAAAGCCTCGTCGCTTCAAACTGAATCTTGAAATTCAAACTAAAGTGTGTGTATGTCTCCCCCCTTTTTTCTTGCTTTTCCGCAGGAATGGCAAAGACAAAAGGAACTAAACCCGTTAAGGAGGTCGAAGAAATACCTGATCTCCCCCAGACCTTATGGCGAAAAGCCCCCTATCTGGGTGGCAAAGAATTTTACCATGCTAGGGTTAGGGTGAAGAACCTGCCAACCCCTGTTCCTTTTGAAGAATTGCAAACACTGACCCCTCCTGTCAATGCTGCCATGCTCGAATTGATCGATTCAAAGGATATGGTTCGACTGGGGGTCGAAAATGAGTTTTTCCCGTACACTGCGATTTCTACTCAAGCGTTTGTTCATAAATTGGACTTTATGGATGAGTGGATTGACCATGTACTGACCCATCATGCCATTGCTTTGAACGATGCTGGCATATATTTTGCAGTCCGTGCTATGAAGGGTGCTGCCGTGAAGCTGGACCATTCCATGCTTCTAAACCTTCTTTCGCGTTACTCGCCTGCGACTCACACATTTCACTTCGCTGAGTTCGAGGCTGCTCCCACTCTCGAAGATGTACACTTGCTGTATGATCTGTCTCCTGTGGGTGAGGTGGATCCTCTGATTCCCTTGAGGACTGATGCAGAGCTCGCTCTGTACAAGCAGATGGAGGAATGCTTGTCAGAGGTGAAGAAAATTTCCACCCGGTGGACACCTGCGGAACTTCTTCCTGACTGGCAATTGGTTGATACGTCTGTGAAGAACACTTGGGGCAAGTGGGTGCAATAATTCTTCCGCGATTATGCGAGCAGTAATATCACCAAGAAACTTCTGAGCCAGAACCCAAAGGCTGAAAACTATGTGAATGGCAAGGGCTATCATCTGACCCTCTGTGCTTTCATCTGCGCCTGGTTGTCGAGGTATCTGATCGATGGCCATCTAAATCTTGGAGCAGCTGTCTGCGGCCACACCTGCGACCATCTCTCCTCAGAGCGCGCAGTTGCTTTTTAACATGTGTCAAAACCTTCAAACCAAAGTTCAAGGCAAGCTGGGCTTTGGGTATCTTGTCAAAAGAGTCACCCAGATTCGCGCGGCCGTGAATTTGAAGCGCGACTTCCATAACCTCGCAGCTGAGGAGCAGAAGGTGGAGCAGCAAAAGCAGAAAGCTGAAGAGGCTGTGAAGCTCTTCTATGAGATGAACGCCAACTATGAGCAGTTGAAGCGAGAAGTGGAGCAAGTGGCGAATTTGTCGCGCCTGTTTACTCCTAATGACTCCCTGGTCAAAGGCTTATTTTGAACAATAACAAATTTTTTTTGAACAAAATGTTAAAACATTACTGTAATGTTTCTAGGGTTTCTCCCCCCTTTTTTTATCCAAAATTTGAATGCCTGTTTTGCCCTTCCCGGGATTTGCTCGAATATCTCTGTGCATATCAATTATGACGTCAGCTTAGCGATATTCTGCCTTGATTTTTGCGCTAATTGCTTATCTAATAAGCACGCTTTCCTTGGGAAGTCCATCCGTATCATGACCTTCCGTCATTAATTAGGATACGCAACCGAATCGTCGTAGCCTTTAGTAGGGTAATTGATTGTTACCTCTTTTCAAGGCGTAAGTGATTAATTCTTACCCCTTTTCCAAGTATTGCTGACTCAGCTAAGCAACTGAAGAGTCTCAACTGGGTCTATATAAACTCTGCTTTGTACTGCTTGGTTTGTTCATCCCATAATGTTGCTTTCCATGAGTCCCTACGACTGCTGGCTTCAATGCTTGTCCGTCGTTGATTCATGGCAACTTCAAGTTGTGAAACCTGAGTTTGTGCTTTGTGCCACAGAAATAGCTTCCAAGATTTTTTTACGAGGCTTATTGTTTTTCATAACTATCACAAAGAATATGCAGATAATACCTCATGCTTGCTCGAAGAATTTTCTTCGTCTATTATATTTGCAGGTCATGCTTCCGGTCGCCTCCCGGCGAGGTGCAGCGCCGTACTGGCCTTCTTACCGGTTCATAATGAACGGCGGATTTCTCCTCTAGCTTTCCCGGAGGATGACCATTCGCCACCACGTTCTTTAACTCGGGGTGGCGAGCCATTGTGCTCGTCTCCGTGACAAGGAGCCTCTTGCCCTAGGAGTTGCTGCTTTCCTGTTCTTCGCCGGTTCCTCAGGCACATCTCTTGGGGTGTTGATCAGACAGAGGCCTTGTCAGATCCTGGGATCTTGAACATAGCGTCGCATAGCTCTTGTAGCGTTAGTAGGCCGTTCTTTTTATAGGAACACCCTACTTGCTACAGATCTTTGGTCGCAAATCATTGTATCGCATAGCTTCTGTTAGGACTAGCATGTCGATCCTTTTTCAGTAAGGATTCCCCCTATGTGTAACTTCCGCTTGTAGGCCGCTATTTAGATGCATTGTAAGCCATGTTGGCTGTGTTACTAGCTCAGTCTGGGCTTTCCGCTTGTAAGCTGCTATCTAGACAGATAAATTGTAAGTTATTTTGACTCATAATAATATAAATTGTAAGTTATTTTGACTCATAATAATAAATCTCTTTGTATGATTTGCTGCTCTTGTTACAACGAACTACAATTTCGCATGCGTGCTGGCAGATTTCGCCTTTTATAGTGTTATATTCACACTTTGCATTGTCGATATGATTCTCTATCCGTCAGATAGATTTGCAGATGTGTTTTTAGACCGTTCGAGATTGCATTTGCATAGCTTTGCTATCTTGGCAGATAGGCTTGAGAATCGCTCAAGATAGGACTCTAGTACGGCCGCTATCTTGGCAGATGGGCTTTGGAAATCACTTAAGATCATACTTGCATAGTGCTGCGATCATGGCGGATAGGCTTAGAGATCACTTAAGATCATAATGCTGCTATCATAGCAGATAGGCTTAAAGATCACTTAAGATCATAGTGCTGCTATCACGGCAGATAGGCTTAAAGATCACTTAAGATCATAATGCTGCTATCATGGCAGATAGGCTTAAAGATCACTTAAGATCACAGTGCTGCTATCATGGCAGATAGGCTTAGAGATCACTTAAGATCATAATGCTGCTATCATGGCAGATAGGCTTAAAGATCACTTAAGATCACAGTGCTGCTATCATGGCAGATAGGCTTAGAGATCACTTAAGATCATATTTTCATAATGCTGCCATCGCGGCGGATGGGCTTTCACTATTGAGAGAAGTCTTTTTGTTATAGAATACTCTCATATGGGGGAGGTGATATTACAATTCCCTCGTATGGGAGAGAAGATGCATGAATTTTAGAAATAGAGAGTATAAGGTAGACGTTGAAATCTAACGCATATAATGAGAGGAGTTAAGGATAATACTTCTTAATCCAGCGCATGTTGACTGAGCTTGGGGTTGAGGTCGTCCCATGTAACCTTTGTATGTTGCAGTAGCCACTATCAAAGACTTCCGTGACTTCAAAGGGTCCTTCCCAGTTGGCTGCGAATTTTGGAGCCGCCTCTCGCATGCAGTGGTCCGATGCGCGCAAGACCAAATCTCCAACTGCGAAATCTCGACGTTGGACTGTTTTGTTGTACGCGCGAGCGATCCTTTCTTGGTATCGTTTGTTAGTCCTTTTAGCCTGCTCCCGCTTCTCTTCTAACAGGACCAATTCATGATCTCGTTGATTGTCGTATAATGCATGGAAAGCCAACCTTGCAGAGTTGATCTTCACCTCCGCAGGTACCACAGCTTCAGCTCCATAGCATAAAAGAAATGGCGAGACTCCTGTGGGCGTCCTTGGAGAAGTTCGATACGCCCACAAGGCTATGTTCAAAGAATCAGCCCATTTCTTGTGGTCATCTGCAACCATCTTACTCAATATTCTCAATAGCTTCTTGTTGGTTGCTTCCGCTTGACCATTCCCTTTCGGATAGTATGGGGTAGAGCATATCTGCCTTATGTTGTACTCTGCTAGCTTCGCAGCTACCTTTGTACTCGTCCCGCATGCACTGCAGGCATATTTCCACGAGTCTGCTCTCGAGTATCACATCTTTGCACTCCAAGGACTTGGCCCTGAACTTCTTGATGAATGTCACTCCATCCTCCTCGCGCTTCTGGTACGTCCGCGAAAGATGAATCATTGTCACCTTTTCTTCCATCTAGAAGAATTTAGTATAAAATTTCTGGACCATATCGTCCCAGGTCTTCACGGATCCAGCCTCCAGTGTCCTATACCACTTGTAGGCCACGTTTCCCAGGGATTTGGGGAACTCGCGCATCAGCAGCTTAGTATCAGCCCCATATGGCCCCATCACATCGATGAAACGCATAACATGCTCGTGGGCGTTTTCATTGACATCTTCGAACTTGTCCCATTTAGGATCCTTGTACCCAGCGGGGTTGGGCATGAGGTAGATCTCACGTGGGATAGGTGGATCATTGTCGAGCCTCGGGATGATGGTGTCCGCGAACGATTGATTGGCTAGGATGGTTTCTATGCGCCGCTGCAGCGACGTCATACACTCCGGCGCATTTTCCCCAGCAGCAGGAGGAGGAGTTGTTGCAGGCGGAGGCGACACATATGCCGCGGGAGGGCTAGGAGCATATTGTGAATTCACGTTGCCCTACGTTGCCGATAGAGGAGGAAAGGGGTATTGTGAGGCCGGATTGGGTACCAAAGTTGGAGGTTGAGGGGTGTGAGTGGCAAGAGGCAACATTTGGGCTGTTGGCCCCTGAATTGAGGGTAACTGTGTAGTTGTTGGTGGGGTTTGCAGGTTAGGATTGGGTGGTGCGGTTGACACTCCCAATCCTTGAGTAGTGGAGGCTCATCCTCCCTGAGGGACGGTGGTGGCCAATGCGGGATTTGGGGCAAGAGTTCCTAGGATAGCCATTATCCGTTCCAGCTGTGCAGATTGAGCTTTGAGAGCCTTCGCCTAGTTCTGAATGGTGGCGTCCAAGGCCTCTAATGTCGGAGCTTCACCAGTGGCTGTAGGAGTACGGCGTGCCTCCTCCCCCGAGGTGGTCTCCGTGGAAGGCGATCTGTTACTGACATCATCTTCATGAGACATGGTTGCTTGCAATGGTAAGTTTCACGTCGGGTTCACCAAATGTGTACGAGAGAATCCAGCAGGGAAGACTCAATATACACCAATAGCAAAGGATAGAAAGAACACAGGAAGTGTGGGGTTGTGTGTAGGGAGAGGGTAAGGCAATAGCACTGTATGAGAGAGAGACAGGGGTTTGGCAGAGCTTCCGCGTATATCTCAGATGTGTTCTCCCTTGTATGGAAGGGTTAACGATCTATATATAACAGAGAATGTGACCGTTGTAGTGTGATTAATGCGCCCATCAATGGCGGCTTAATTAGCTTAACCACAACGGCACGTTCGTCCGTGTATATAGGAACCGTTACAGCACGTTATCCGCGTATACCGGAACCGTTATGAGGTTGACCGCGTTTGACCGGGTTGACCGGACTGATGGAGCTCGTGCCATAAATCTCTCAAAAGCAGTTACTGGGGGTCGCGCGCGGGCTTGGCTCTTACGCGACAGGACTTATTCTAGCCTCCAAACCACTAAGTCCCTACAAGTCCCGTGAGGTGGTATGCGAGGGCCCTGTCTCGCAGCCCCCACGTGGATCAGCACGGCTGGTGATCCAGTGTGTGTGGAGCACAGTATGGTGTGCTAGATGGTTGCCACGTGGCCAAGATCTTCCTGTCCAGAAAGCACTATCTACAAACGGCGAAAGCAAAACAAGAACGAGACAGATATAACGTGGTTCACTAACGAATTCGTAACGAATCCGCTAGCTACCTCCATGAACAGAACCAGATATTTCATTTAGAAGAGAACTTGATTACAATGCACGTCGTGGCCACAACGGCCACGGCGGCGACCCGAAACAACCCACCCGACAAACCAACACACAACTCTTAAAGCATCAAAACAAAACCACCCCGATGTGTTATTGTGTGCACATTACAAACCAAACCAGCCCCTTTAAATAGTCATGTATGTGTGTGGCGGTGATTACCAAAACAAAGAAAGGAAACAAAGTCTGATCTTGTCTCCTTTGACTTGTTTCTTCCTTAAAGCCCAAGTTATTACCATGATTACAAGTCAAACTTTACACAACAGAGGACTTAGAGCATCCACAGTAATAGTTAAACGGAAGTTATTGTCAAAATAGAGAGCATGTTTTACAGAAATTGGACTTCAGTAGACTCGCTAATTCAGTGGCTACTATCGTTTCCTATTTTTTTTCTCAGCACATCTGGCTAGCGGATTATTCTCAACCAAATTATTCATCCAAGTTTGTGTCCCACATTTCTAGCTCCTAAAATCTCTCACATGTTTTTGATGCAAATTAATTCAATTTTAAAAACTTGTACAATTTGTAAAATAATTTACATAATATAATTGTAGATAAAAATTTACAGAGCTTGTAGAATTTACAAATCTTGTAGGTCTACAAAGATTGATAATTGGTAAGGGAAGTGAAACTCCAGCTCTTACTAGTGAATTAAATAGTGATCCCAATGATTTAGCGCGCGAACCATGTCATATAAGGAAACTCCACCTCTTACTAGTGAATTAAATAGTGATCACAATGCTTTAGCGCGCTGACCATGGCATATAACTCCTGATCATAAGTTATTCACCGTATTCTTTTCCTGATTAAAGCTTCTTAATGAAGAAAGCCATTAGTCGGCCTTCTTGGTACATGACTGCTCCAATGCCCACTCCACTAGCATCACATTCCACCTCGAACAACTTTTCAAAATTAGACAATGCTAGGATCGGTGCTGAGCATAGACGCTCCTTGATGAGAGCGAAGCTTTGCTCTGCTGCATCTCCCCACATGAACTTGTCCCTCTTCATGCACTCGGTAACGACGTTCTTAGATGGATAAAAGAGATCTCAAAAGTTGAGAAATAGAAATAATAATTTAATCATAAGAAAAAAAATTGTGTTTGTCCGTAGGTTACGCACTGCTTAAATAGCGAACAATCCTAAGTACTTTCTTAAATAATAAAAAAATGAAAACGTCACAAAATAATACTACTAGCTAAGAACGAGATTCGAAGACAGTCTCAATCCGCAGAATTACAATTGCAGTTGTCAATTTCGAATTATTACGTAATAAAGTATTACAAAAAATAGTAAAGAAAACGAAAAATACTATAATTTTAGACTTAAACGACGTTAGTCGTGCGTCATAACTAGTATTACAACCTGTCTCGTGGTAAGGCTCGGATGGGAAACTCTAAATGTATCTTGGGTCAATGGTAATTCAATTAAATAAGAAGCAAATTGCCGATCACAAATAGTTCTTTTTTCTAGCCAATCAATACTATTTGTCATGCAAGAATCATCTCTTATATTCTACCTGAAATACGAGAATGCCTTAATACGAGCCCAATCATTCATAGTTCGTCAATCGTGTTAGGTTATTCCATGATTTATGCAATGTGAGCAGCACATTCATTCATCATGCTAATAATACTTTGAAAAAAATAAAAAATACAGTTTACCCCCTTATCCCGGTTGCAATGTGATAGTTTCGACTAACTATCAAAATTGAAAGTGAAAGACATCAATTTTAGCTTGGACTAAACTGCAATTCATGTCAAACTGATGACATGAATTGAGAGTGTTCAGTAGCCGTTGGATTAGAAGAAGAAGAATAGCAGCTACCGTTGGATCTACTTGAACGTTAGCTTTTGAAATTTTTCGTCTCCTTTAGTTGAACGGCGCCGTTTCAATAAGGCACCAACCATCAGACTGCGTGGCACAGTCTGATTGGCTCTTGCTTGCCAAGCAAGCGCTGACTAGGCTAGGTTGTTATTTCTTTCAGTTATTTACATCTACCTCCCCCCTCTAGTTGGATATATAGAGCTGAGCTCTCTCCTTTGTCTTTTAAGCTTTGTAATCGAAATACATCAATCAAAATGGAGATTTCTCAGTTTCTAATATGGTATCAGAGCTCGGTTCAGCTAGCTGGCTCGAGCTAGGGCTTTTGGATCTGAAGCAACAAGGGAGGGTGCTGTGATTTGAAGGTCACAGAGATAGGACTAGATCTGTTTGTGCTGCAATTTGAGGTTGTAGCCGATCTGGTGTTTTGAAGATGGCGACCGATGGAGAGTTCGGTGTCAATGGCTCGCAACGAGGAGCTGGGAGAGGTAGGAATCCGAGCACAGAAAGCTCTTCTCCATTTTTTATCAGTAATTCTGAAAATCCTGGTAGTGTGTTGGTTTCTCAAGTCTTAACTGGAGAAAATTTCAATACATGGCATCGATCTATGCTTGTAGCTCTAGAAGCTAAGAACAAACTAGGTTTTGTTAATGGAAGCATTGAGATGCCAGATCCAGGTGATGAGCTCTATCCATTTTGGAAGAGATGTGATGCTATGGTGATTTCATGGTTGCTTAGTGCTGTTTCTAGGGACATTTCTGGAAGTGTTATGTATAGAACAACAGCTAGGGAGATATGGATAGATCTGTTTGAGAGGTTCTCACAGAAGAATATACCTAAGATTTTTCAATTGAAAAAGGAGATTAGTTCTTTGAAACAAGGAGATATGACTGTTACAGTTTATTACACAAAATTAAAAACTCTGTGGGATGAGTTAAGTAACTACAAGACAGTTCTCTTTTGTGAATGTGGTAGAGTGCAGAGTTCAGTTGAGGAGGATTATGTGATGCAATTTCTGATGGGGCTAAATGATTCTTATACTTCTGTGAGAGATCAATTGTTGTTGACAGATCCTTTACCAAGTATGAACAAAGTTTTCTCTAAGGTTGTTCAACAAGAAATGCAGTCACAGATTAGTATACCTCAAGTTTTGAATCCAATGGCAATGTACTCTAGTAATCAGCAAAATGTGGCTATGTATTCAAATTCTATGCCACCTAGAAGTCCTAAGGAGTATGATGGAGGTGGATACAATTCTAGTCAAGGTTCTAATTCAAATGCTCATGGAAATTACAATGCCAAACCTACTTGTTATCATTGTGGAGGGACTGGTCATATTAAAGCTAAGTGTTGGAAGTTACATGGCTATCCAGCTAACTATAAGCCAAAAGGAAAGGCACAAGCTCATAATGCAATTGGATCCAAAAGTGTCAATGCAGATGTGCAGTCCTCCACTCTTACACAAAGTCAATGTCAACAAATGATGAGCTACATCAACAATCAAATGCAGAATTTAAATGCCAGTCATAATGGAAATACAAGTTCTGGAAGTTCTCATGGCATGGATAGTCCTCTCCAACAATCTTCTCCAAGCAATGCAAGTGAAAACAGTTACAGTCATCACTTTCTGGGAGGGGTAAGCTCATATTCCTTTCAATCTACTTTTTCTCCAAATATTATGCTGCCAGATTCATGGATTATTGACAGTGGTGCTACTGATCATATGTGCTGCAATGAGCTATTTATGCATGATATGATTTCTGTGAGAGATACATATGTTTATTTGCCAAATGGAGATAAGGTGCTAGTGTCATCTATTGGCAAAGTGAAGTTGAATGATGTTTTGGTTTTAGAAAGTGTACTATATGTACCTGACTTCAAGTTCAATCTAGTGTCCATGTCTCAGTTAACAAATACACATAAATGTGTTTTTGTGTGTGCTAAAGATAGCTGCAATATTGAGGAAATTGAGACTAGACAGGTGTTGGGAGTTGGGACCAAGATTGGAGGTCTCTATCTCATACAAAATGGAGGAAGAAATGATAAAACAAATGCAGTTTTGAGTTTGAATGCCTTATCTGAGAAGGTGAGTTCTGAAATATGGCACAAGGGATTAGGACATCTCTCAGATATGAAGTTAAAGAGAATGATGAGATCTTTGGACTACAAAAATAAGGTGAATAACACTCATTGTGATATCTGTCCATTAGCTAAACAAAAGAAGTTGCCTTATAAGATAAGAGGGAACAGATCTAATGTGCTATTTGAACTTATACACTGTGATATCTGGGGTCCTTATAGGACACCTACACACTCTGGACACAGATATTTCTTGACACTTGTTGAAGACAAGAGTAGAATGACATGGGTGCATCTTTTGGTTCACAAATCTGAGGTCATTGTTATCATTCCTCAATTCTGCAAGATGATTGAGACACAATATCAGACATCAATAAAGAAGTTCAGAAGTGATAATGCCAAAGAATTGGGACTGTTTTCTTTCTTTGCTGAGAAGGGAATAGTGCATCAGCTGAGCTGTGTTGAAACACCTGAACAAAATTCAGTAGTAGAAAGGAAGCATCAGCATTTGCTAAATGTGGCTAGAAGTTTGAGATTTCAATCTAATCTCCCTGTCAGGTTTTGGGGTGATTGTGTTTTGACTGCAGCATATCTCATCAATAGAGTGCCTACAGCCATTTTGGGTAACAAATCTCCATATGAAATTATGCATAAAACTTTGCCTGATTATGAGTTTCTCAAAGTTTTTGGTTGCTTGTGCTATGCATCTACTCTGAAGCAAGGAAGACACAAATTTGACCCCAGGGCAGACACATGTGTGTTCATTGGCTATGTCTTTGGAGTCAAAGGTTACAAGTTATATAATATGAAGACAGGCACATTTCAGGTTACAAGAAATGTGGTCTTTCATGAAGAAGTCTTTCCTTTTCAGAAGACTGATGATCTGAGGGGAGCAGTGTTTAATGATTTTACTCTACCAGCAGTAGTAATGGAGAAAGAAGATCATGATATTCAGCAAAATGGGGAACTTATGGAAGAGATCTTAGAGGAAGAAAACAGCAACAGTGAAGCAACAAAGTAAATATCTCAGCACCAAGAAGGTCAGAAAGGCAATCTAGAGTTCCAGCTTATCTCAGTGAGTATGTCTTATCAGCTCAAAAATCAAACTCAGCAAAGAAAGAGATACACATTTCTAAGCCCATTTTTGATTCTGCTAAATTCTCTGAGAGATATGATCATTATGTAGCTCAAGTCTCAATGATGAAAGAACCAGAAAGTTATGCATAAGCAGTTAAGGACTCAAAGTGGGTAGATGCAATGAATGCAGAAATCAAAGCTCTAGAGCAAAATCAAACTTGGATCTTAAAAAATTTACCACCTGGACATGATACTGTGGGCTGCAAATGGGTATACAAGATTAAGCTGAGATCTGATGGGTCTATAGAAAGGTACAAAGCCAGGCTTGTAGCAAAGGGGTATACTCAAACTGAAGGAATAGATTACACAGAAACTTTCTCACCTGTGGCAAAGTTACCAACTTTTAAGAGTGTACTAGCTATAGCAGCTTTGAAAGGATGGCACATTGTGCAACTTGATGTCAATAATGCATTTCTGCATGGAGAATTGAAGGAAGATGTTTATATGGACTTGCCTGAAGGATATAATCCAGGTGTGGATAAGAGAAAGCTGGTTTGCAAATTGGAGAAATCTTTATATGGTCTTAAGCAAGCCTCAAGAATGTGGTATAGTAACTTCTCCAATACTCTCATTGAAATTGGTTTTAATCAGTGCAAAACAGATTACACTTTGTTCACTAAGAAAGTAGAAGGACACTTTATTGCTTTGCTTGTGTATGTGGATGACATTGTGATAGCTGGGGACAATGCCAATGTCATTACAGCTCTCAAATGTTCTTTGAACCACAAATTTCAGCTCAAAGATTTGGGAAACCTGAGGTACTTTGTAGGTTTTGAGGTGGCAAGGAATGATAATGGAATCTTCTTATGTCAAAGAAAGTTTGCAGAAGATATACTGTATGAATTCCATTACCTTGATTGCAAAGCAGCTTCTATTCCAATGGAGCCAACTAATAAGTTGAGGAGAGAATCTGGTGATGTTTTGAAACCAGTTGATGTCATTGTTTATAGAAAGATTATTGGTAAATTGTTGTATCTGTGTCATACAAGACCAGATATGTGTTTTGCAGTGCATAAGTTGAGCCAATATGTTTCACAGCCCACTAGTGCTCATATGAAGGCAGCTCATCATGTATTGAGATATCTGAAGTCAAATACTGGACAAGGGCTATTCTATTCAGCTACAAGCAGTTTGACAATTCATGCCTACACAGATGCTGACTGGGCAGGGTGTTTGGATACCAGAAGAAGTACCAGTGGTTATTTGGTTTATATTGGTGAGTCTCTTGTCTCATGGAGGTCAAAGAAGCAAAGCATTGTTGCTAAGAGCTCTGCAGAATCTGAATACAGAAGTCTCTCAGCAACAGCAAGTGAGGTGCAGTGGTTTTCGTATCTGCTTAAGGATCTGCAGTGTGAGTTGCTCACCATCCCCATCATCTACTGTGATAGTGCCTCAGCAATTCAGATAGCTGAAAATCCTATATTTCATGATAGGACAAAGCACATTGAAGTTGACTGTCATGTTGTGAGGGATATGGTGCAAAAGCAAGTCATAAGTCTCAAGTTTGTGCCTACTTCTCATCAGTTGGCAGATCTCCTGACAAAGGCCTTGCCATCTCCCATCTTTCACTTTCTAATGTCCAAGTTGGGAGTGTTATCACTGCACTCCTCAACTTGTGGGAGGGTATCAAAATTGAAAGTGAAAGACATCAATTTCAGCTTGGACTAAACTGCAATTCATGTCAAACTGATGACATGAATTGAGTGTGTTCAGTAGCCGTAAGATTAGAAGAAGAAGAATAGCAGCTACCGTTGGATCTACTTGAACGTTAGCTTTTGAAATTTTCCGTCTCCTTTAGTTGAACGACGCCGTTTCAATAAGGCACCAACCATCAGACTGCGTGGCACAGTCTGATTGGCTCTTGCTTGCCAAGCAAGCGCTGACTAGGCTAGGTTGTTATTTCTTTCAGTTATTTACATCTACCTCCCCCCTCTAGTTGGATATATAGAGCTGAGCTCTCTCCTTTGTCTTTTAAGCTTTGTAATCGAAATACATCAATGAAAATGGAGATTTCTCAGTTTCTAATACTAACTGAAGGTATGGATTAAGTAATTTATCCAAAGAAAATGAGGACCCGGGCTAACGATATGCTAAATGGTAAAAGGCATTTTCCACCCCTCGGACTATGGATAAAAGACATTTTGCCCCCTGATTTATGGATAAATACATTTTGCACAATTGTTAACGGATTGAAGGTAGACATATACCACCCTTCTGTTACAATCCGTTAGGGGTGCAAACTGACTTTTTGTGACCATTTTACCCTTTATTTTTTTGGACAAATAACACAATTTTTTTTGTTTATTATTGAATTCATATGATCTTGATGTTCTTGAGCACCATCTTCACTACCACCACACAACCACCCAGACCAACACCACCACCACCAACAACAACAAGGCCACTTCCACCAGATTCCAAGCGTAATCTCAGTCTCTGCTCTCCGTTCCAAGGCCACTCAACAACAAGAAGGCCTCAACAATAACAAGGCCACTCCCAACAAGGAGGCCTCCTCCTCCTTCTCCCTTGAGAAAAGCAATGTGATGAAAGAAAAAGAAAAAAACCCATTTACCTAATGGAATTCCCATCGCTCTGAAACGCATCAGGCTTAGAACCTAACTTCATTCATGAACTACATCTTTCCTTTGTAAATAACTCCGAAATACGAAACCCGCAACCCACAATTTCCAGAAAGATGCTCTCTCAGATCTTCGTGGTCTCTCTGATGTGTACTTAATCAAAAGTGTGGGAAGAAGAAACAACAGCAGGAGGAGAACATAGAGGCCCACCAAAAACCCTCCTAAACCCATAAACAGATCCTTCAACTCTCTTACTCTCTTTCTCTCTGGTGCTATGTATCTTCTTTTTCTTCTTCCTTCCCATGACCCATTTATCCCACCCGTGGCTTCACCACCACCCAACAACATCATAAAAAATTGGAACCAAGCATCACCATTTCTCTCTTTCTCTCTCTGCCTGAAAGTGCTTTGTCAAACCCAAACCATTGTCGCAACCACCAGTATCACCAACACCAATCAAATCGACAACTGCCGCAACCCCCACCAACAACAACCAAACCGAACAAAAAAAAAACATAATCCTAGACGCCGAACAGAAAAGCAACTCCTTCATTTGAGTGTATCAGACTCCAATTATCCGTTTGTTTCATCCAATGATGCTGGGTTTGATGGTAGTGTTTCGCTTGGGACAGTGGTGAATCGATGGTGGGTAGGAGGTGGATTGGGTGGGCTTCTGGGTTTGATCGGAGGGAGAGGGTTCTCTGTTTGTTCGTCGGACCTGGGCGAGCTTTGGAGGGTCGGGGATGGAGATGATGCTGGTGGCTGGGTTTCGCGGACGACCAGTGGTTTTGTGGTTTCAGGCACCGAGAGAGAGGAGGTGGTGTTGGTGGTCCGACAGGGAGAGAGAGACATAGGGATGGAGGTGAGTGAGAGATGGGGTTGAAGAAGAAGAGAGGCAGAAGAGAGAAAGAGAGATAAGTTAGGGTTTGGAAATGAGGAGGAGAAGGTAGGAAAGGGCAATTATAGTGGGTAATTTCTTAGTATTTCAAAGGTAATTTTGTCTTTGCACCCCTCCGTTAGCCCGCCGTTAGTTTTTAACTCTGATAGGGGTGTAAAATGTATTTATCCATAAATTAGAGGGCAAAATATTTTTTGTCCATAATCGGAGGGTGGAAAATGTCTTTTACCCTATACTAAAAGTCAGTTTTTCCTATGCATTACTTCCCTAAAATCCTAGAGAAATTTCTCTAAAAAAAAGAAAAATGAAAAAGAAAAAAAACTAACAAAGAAATAGGTTGTTTCAAAGAAAAAATGAAAGGGACCGAAACCAAACATAGGTGCATTTTGCATCTTGTGGCACTAATCTTCCTACAATTTCAATTTGCCACCACAACCGCCCATAATTTGCTCTTCGGTGTCAAATTAACCCAGCTCACTGGCGTCGTTTAAAGAGCTAATAGAACTATCGGTTTATAAATGGATTAATTGCACAAACTGAATTGCACATGTAGGTTTAATGTCAATTACCCAAAAAATTAAGACGGTTGCGAGTTTGAATATCTGCTCTTTCAATTGTTTGGGCTCGAAGAGAGTTGTGTATCAAATGTTAAGTCAATGTTTAGCCTGCAGCTGAGGGCTCCATGGCGAACGAGATTGCTATTTTCTTATTGCCCTCCACGGGAACCTTACCTACTCCTAGGCCTATAAATACCTCTTCTACTTCTTCCCTTTTCCCTCACACCAGCAAATTCCTCCCAATCCATCCCTACAATTCAAAGCTTCAGCCTCGAATTCCGTAATGGCATCATTCATCCCATCGCCCATTATTGACGAAGTAGAGATCACTTCTCCAATCCCTCCAGCAAAGCTATTCGATGCATTTGTTGTCCGCGATATCGCTCCAATAGTCCTCCCACAGATCATCAAGAGTGTCGAAACTCTACAAGGAGATGGAGGCCCTGGAACCATCAAGGTTACCAATTTCAACGAAGGTAGAAATATTTCATCACATCATTTTATAATCAATCATGTCTTGAATAAAATTGAGAATTTTGTCAAAGGTTGGGATTCTGTCCGTTGTTTCTATGGTTCATAACATTTTGGATTTCCAAAATTTTCCCTTCCTTTTGATTTACAGGTTTTATAAAGCATCGTGTTGATGGACTAGACAAAGACAACCTCATCTACAGCTACTCCTTAATTGACGGCGTTGCTGTGACGGATACAGTTGAGTCAATCTCTTTCGTTCTCAAGTTCTCGGCATCAGCTGATGGCGGATCCATTGTTAAAATCACCACCACATACTACCCCAAAGGTGATGCCCAGATCACTCCAGAGGAAGCAAGCGATGGCACTGCAAAGGTTGCCGGGGTACTCCAGGCTGTTGGAGGTTACCTCACCGCAAACCCTGATGCCTAAACTTATGTCCAGAGCAAAATGAGTGTTGCGTTGTTTGTGTTGTTTTGATGCTTTACTGTTTTTTTTTTTTTTTTTTTTCATCCATATTTTGTTGAAAGTTTCTAATGTATGTTCAAATTATATTTTGATTTCCCACCAAGGCGCCAAGCATTGAAGTTGACATTTGTTAGGTTTTTCCTACACATAGCTATTCGAGATGCTATCAATTTCCACACGAACAAGAACACACAAATAAAAATACGACAAAGCTTAATTCTTTGATTGTTTGATAAAAAAGTGCGATTACAACTTGTTTAAATAGACAGATACTGACCGTAGACGGTTCGACCTTACGGGCCGGTAAAGAACCGACAAGAAAACCCCGTCACCGATTAATTTTTTTTGAGAATTTTTTTTTTGTCGTCTACCGGGTTTGAACTCGGGAACAACTAAAAATAATAACTAGCGCTTACGTAAATAAATAATATTAATTAATGATAATAATACGTTTGACTGTATCAATTCCCCCGCGGTTGGAAAGCACCTTGTCCTCAAGGTGAACGTGCGAAAAGTTTCAAAACACATGTAATAAGTCGTGTCCGGATCAAATTGAAGTCGAACGAGCTTGATACCACCACTTTGTAGGACAAATCCGAAAAAATAGAGTCCCCGAACAAACTCAGAGGGTCGAAAAAACCCCATGAAAGACCCCGTGGCTCAACACAAAAAAAAAAAAAAAAAGAAAAAAAAAAAGAGGCTTGTGGCTCACCTGGAGCCAAGACGGAGCCGGTGGCTTGGGCTGCGCTGACCGGAAGCGGTTGGCTAAAGTTAGTCGGGCAAAAGCTGTCTGCTTGGGAGGAGTCGTGGTTGAACCGTCGGCTAATTGAAGCCAGTCGATGGCTAAATCGAGCCGTGACCGAGCCATCTTCACCCAATCGGATAGATCTAGCCGCTGTGTTGCAATTGACGTCGGGATGGCGTGTTCCGGGGGCTAAATCACGTCCCGATGGTTGTCGCCGGTTGGAGGAGGGTGGCTGAGTTCGTCGGGGTCTGGTGGTTATTGGTAGGTGGTTGAGGCAGCGGACCGTGGAGGAGGTCCGAAAGTTCTACCGCTGCTGGGTCGCTGGAATCACAGCGAGGGCTACGTGGCTAGGGATTGGTTCTTATGGCGGTGTTGTCGTCGGATCGTGAAGCAGCACCATGGAAAACGTCAGCTGCTACAATTGAGGAAATGGCGACGACGGCGAGGTGTTCAGTGCTTCGTGCTGCTTTTGGTGGTTCATCGACGACTGACGCGATGTTACTTGTTGGTATGTCGCCGGGGACAACTGTGGCGTTGAGGGCGGCTTCAGGTGGTCCGGCAGCTGTTGCGGCTGCTCTTGCGACAACGATCGTTATTGTTGCTCTTGCAGCTACTGTTGTTGTAGCTTTCGGTATTCTGAAGAGCTCAACGACCTCCTTCCTCCATTGTTCTTTGGTGAACAACAAATAAGTATGGAGAGCGGTTTTGTTCATCATGATTTCGTCAGTTGAGGATGATGAAACGCAATGAAAGCATCAATTGTTAATTGTTAGTGTTTTCATAACATAATAGTTATTCGAGACGCTATCAATCTTCACACGATCACACACGAAAATAAATTCGACACGAATTAATTATTTAATTGATTGATAAAAAGGTGCGATGGCAACTTGTTTAAATAGATAATGCTATCCTAGACGATTCGAACTTACGAATCAGAAAATAAACGACAAGAAACCCTTAGATAATAATTAATTAAATAAAGTAACTAATAATAATAGAATAGATAAATAATACTAATTAATCATAATAATACAGTTGACCCAATCAACATTTCCTGAATTACCTCTTGGTTTAAATCTTATAGAAGTGCAAATACAACGCAACCGGAGAATTTCAAAATGAAATATATTAGTAAATTAAAATTATATTTTATTGCCATAGAGAATTGGTCTATGGCTAGTAGAAGCAATATAAGAATCCCTCAAACAAATAAGCAATACTACCTCTGTTTCTTCTCTTTCAAGTGCGCTCGACTTTTTTACCCGTAATTGGGTCACTTTGACTCGGCGATTTGGATAGCAAAACGATGTAATTTTTTTGTAATTTTTTCGTAGTATTGTAGAGTAAAGTTCACTCTACAAGATCATGCATAGATTACCAAATTCATTTATCATTTTGCTTACCAAATTACCGGGTCAAAGTGACTCAGTGAATAGTGTCAAAAAGTAAAGTAAGGTTAAAGAGAAGAAACAGAGGTAGCATAAGAAATGGGCCACTGAAGTCAAGGACTGCAGAAGCGAAACTTGGATCTCCAGCCCAATATAAGTATGTCGAGCCCAGAACTCTCACTGGGCTCATTTCTCTCAGATTTCTTAAACAGCAATTGGTCCCCTTCAGACTTCTTAAACACAAAATTGTCATATTACTCTCAATAAGAAAAAGTCTTTCCTCAAACTCACAATTATAAAATATTCAAACTCTTCAATAATAGCTATTTACATTTTTTGAATTTTCATTTAACGAGGTTAGCGAGTGCTATAATTATATGTATACGACAAAACTAAGACTTTTGGTTAAATTTTGACAAAAATAAAATATTATAAAATAATATAATTATATGAAAAATGTGTATAGAATATTATATTTTTGATAATTTCCAATTTGTCTATTAGAGTCGAGTAATTTAAATTAATAACAATAGTCCCGGGTTCAAACCCGGTTGATGACATAAACTATTTCTCAAAAAAAAAATGACAATAGTAACAAAATATTGAACAACACTTACAGAAGCCTTCAAATTCACTCTAAATACACCACTTGTCCCTCGGACCCCACCACCCACTCAAAATCTATCCACAATACCCCACCCACCTCCTAACCCCACATCTTTGTTGGAATTTATCACGTCAAAATCCTGCGCAAAGGAAATCAAACACGATCACTACACGAACACGTGATATGGAGAACGAGAAAATAAAGAACACAATATTTAACGTGCTTCGGCAAGTTGCCTACGTGCACGGGGCAAGAAAGAATTTTCACTAGTACGAAAAATCGTACACCCACAATTCTCTCTACAAGCCTCTCAAGTCTCCCACACACTAAACTTGTGTGCCACTCACGAGTTGAACTTATAAAATAAAACAATAGCTAGCACCTCTATTTATACTAAACTAGAGGAGGTGGAGAAGCCCACCAAGCACAAGCTATCACCTCCTCAGAGGAGAAATCAGACGCATCGGGTACACCGATTCGTCTTGCGGAATTTGAGACAAACCCAACAAACTCCACCTTGGCTTGAATTCTACAAGCGCCAGCAAATTCCTTAGCCAAGTCTGTGTTGATGTCAACTCCGCCGCATCCGCCATGCTCTTCATGCACGGCCCCTCACAACACCTCCACCTAGATGCTCCCATTCGCGCCCCCTCCCTGGGCGCCTCCTCGCACCCCTGACACGGATGCGTCCCAAGGCCTGCTACTTTGGGGAGCGGTGTGGCTCCACCTCTCCACCTGCTCGAACATCATTGGAGGAACCACCACCATCCAGTTCAAGTGCAAACGAGACTCGCTTCCTCTTCACTTCTGCATAAGTTTTCTTCATCGATGTTCTCATCAACGGTGGATCGTCAATCTTCATATGCGTTTCGATCACTTTGACTCGACAACCTCTGTGAACAACCTGCAACTCTTGTGTAGCCTGCACCTTCTTCGTCTTGCACTTGAACGCCCTTGCACGTCTACCTCGTGCTCCTTCGCGTCCGTTCCCGGTGCATCTCATTAGTTTCTTCCCTTTTTCATTCATATGCCCCGCATGCGTATCTCGCCGATCTATACTCCTTGTCTCTTGTGTGACAGAAGATCCACATGTCACAACACTCCCCACAAGTTTGTATAGACCATAAACCAATCTCCCATGCAGCACAGTCTTGTATGTAGTAGACACAACCTCAATTTCTCCACATTGAATTGAGACTCTACAACCCTTACAGTCCAACATCCCCAATGAGATCATATTCTTTCTCAAGTCTGGCACATGTCTCACCCCCGTCAGCGCCAAGATCCTCCCATCAAACTTACAAAACCTTACTGTACCCATACCAACAAATTTACTAGTCAAGTTGTTAGACATCTTGACAGTACCCCCATCACAAGCTTGATAAGTTGCAAACTGCTCTCTAACTGCACACATGTGAAACGAACATCCAGAATCTAAAATCCAATCTGATTTCTCATTACCTGAAGTGACTGTCATCACATCCACTGGATCTTCATCATTGTCGGACTTCTCAATGATTGTTGCCTCTGATGGTTGATTCATCTTCCTCACCGCTTTGTACTTCTCACAATGCTTTCGAATATGGCCTTCTTGACTACAAAAGAAACATCGAGGCTTGTAGTCATCACCTTTGGATTTGGAACGTCCCCTCCTCTGAGCCTCCTTTTGTTATATTCTTTCACGATCTTGACTTCCCTCTGATGTAGCCATGATTCCATCAAGTTGCGTCTTGTCGCTCTCCTTTTTCCTTACCGACTCATGGGAAATAAGAGTAGCAACCACGTCATCTAACTTGATAGTATCCTTCCCATACATCAACGTAGTCTTGATGTGCTCGTACGAAGGTGGTAGGGAAACTAACAAGAGAATTGCTTGATCTTCTTCTTCAATCTTCGCCTCGACTACGTTCAGCTCTGTTAGGACCCTGTTGAAATCATCCAAGTGTTCCATAAAATCCTTCCCTTCGGCCATATCCAGCGCATACAACTGTTTCTTCAAGAACAGTCAACTCGTCAATGACTTGGACTTATACCTGCTCTCCAACTTCGTCCACAACTCTTAGGGATCCGTCTCATTGATGACTTCCCGGAGTGTACTATTGCCGAGATATAGCTGAATCGTGCTATTCGCCATCTCTCGCATCTCCTCCCACTTGTCATCTGTCACACCCGCCGGCTTTTAGGACTTCTTATTCGTGAGAGCCTTGATAAGACCTTCCTGTGTCAACATATTTTTCACTCGTTGCTGCCATAGAGTGAAATCGTTGTGGCCGTTGAATTGTTCAATCACGAAACTAGAAACGTTTCACCGCCATCACACCAATATGCAAATTTCCTTTCACAATATGCAGAATCGAACACCGCCAATGCGTGTGGAACGCCCAAAAACCTAGGGTTTGACTCTTGTTTCAAGTCAAACGGGTTCCTGGAGCCCAAGATACGCCCAAAACAATTTGGACCACACGTCTGGCGTTTCAGACACGCGCCTAACAGCGCCCGCGAAGCACTGAATTAATCCACATGGCATTCTTCTTCTTCCTCACGTCCAGACCTAAACCCAGCTGCATTTTTGGGTTGTTTCCTTCTTCAATTTTGACACAAATAACACCAAAACTTGCCGATTTCAACACGAAACAAACCCAGAACTATCAAGGAGCTAACATGCTACCTTTGGAAGCTTTTGCCGCCGCCAACCGTGGAAAAACTCCGTCGCCGTAGCCGCCTTTAACACCGCTGCCCGCCACTTCTCGCTGCCGCTTCAAATCCTTCGACGCTGCCGCTGCTCTTTGTTCTTCTCAACCCACGCGCCACAAGTCCCGTTGGCGTGAGCTCTTAAAGAACACAAAATCACCGTTGCCGCAAGCATCTCGTCGTCGCCGGAAACTTTATAATCTCGTCTCCGTTCTCGTCGCGTGTATAACCCGGATCGTGAACCAGATTCTGATACCACTTGTTGGGATTTATCACGTCAAAATCCCGCGCAACGAAAATCAAACACGATCACTACACGAACACGCGATATGGTGAACGAGAAAATAAAAAACACAATATTTAACGTGCTTCGACAAGTTGCCTACGTGCACGGGGCAAGAAAGAATTTTCACTCGTACGAAAAGCCGTACACCCACAATTCTCTCTACAAGCCTCTCAACTCTCCCACACACTAAACTTGTGTGCCACTCACGAGTTGAACTTATGAAATAAAACAATAGCTAGCACCTCTATTTATACTAAACTAGAGGAGGTGGAAAAGCCCACCAAGCCCAAGCTATGACCTCCTCAGAGGAGAAATCAGATGCATCGGGTACACCGATTCGTCTTGCGGAATTCGCGACAAACCCAACAATCTTTCCTTCTCCCTCGTCATGGCCTCACGTGTGGCTTTGTGAAGCCAACCTTATAGATTAATTAACACCATGTATCACCATTTCCGAGGTCGAGACCAACATTGCAGCCTTATTTGGTCTCCGATCTTCCCTACAAACCACCACTGGAGACAGTCTAGCTGATCGTTGCCATGTTTGTATAAATAGTGTCCTCCAAATCAAAGTTGTAAAAACGGGACCAAGCGATCGAACCGGTGAGACCAGGTCGTGCCACCTACTGAGTAGGTCATGCAACGTGTGATAGAGGTCGTGAGACCGACTCAATAGGTCGTGTGACCTACTCAGTAGGTCGTGCGACCTTTGTTGAGTGCGATTTTCTGGTTGTTTCCTGATCAATTTAGACATAGTTGTGGCATTAATTTTGGCACAAGTCAGGACCCTTAGGTCTTTATAAGTGTATACAGTACGGACATAGTTGGTGTGTCATAGTGTGCATTGTAATCAGATTGTATTTCCTTAATAAACTCAATTTTCAGGTCTTGGTTGTTGCTAGTGTCAGAACTAGTGAACAACCGTAATTTTCGTTTCTTGTTCTTTACTTCGTTTATCATTCTCGCTTGGTTGTGGAGCCCTATAACTTACCACTGGGCCCTCTTGTAGTTAGGGATCTGGTTCTCTTCACCCAAGATCTTGTCCATTTAACCAAAACTAGGGTTTATATTGCTGTCTCGGGGTGGATTTCGTAGAAACCATACTTCCTACAAGGGTCGTATGTCTTATTCAAACAACAATAGTTAATCTTATTTTGATTCTAGATCTTTTTACAGCAATACAAGTCCCATCACCTGTCAAATTTGCGAAAATGACTATAGTAGACACGTACAAATTTCTTTCGGCCATTGACTGTTGCCATTCCATGTAATTTTTGCTCAAGGACGCATGCCTCTCGAGAAACTGCTATGACTGCCAATACACATGAGCACCTTACTCAGCCAACTTATGGCTCACCAATATTGGAGCCTCTACTCATATGGATGCTGATATCAAGAACCTTTCTTTTTTTAGAGCCATACTGTCTTTCTAATCATGTCACATTCACAAGTGGGTAATGGCACTGCCAAGAATCCTGGTCGTAGGTCTGACACCAAGTCAAATGTCGAGTATCCTCGTTATTTAGCTGTATAGGTTTAAGTTAATTGTAAGAGTCTTTAGTGTGTAATATAAGCTCTATAAGAGGTTTTCTAAGCAGTTCTTTCTCGGGTCGTATCAAGAGATCGAATCGCGTAGGGTTCGGGTTAGTCTATTTAAACACTTGTTTTGTTAGAAGAAAGCAATAAGAAAATAATTAAAACCTTAATATTTGTCTCTCTTTCTCTCTATTGAGCGGCCCCTTAGTGGGTAATTTCTCTGGATTGTTACTCTTTCGGGTAACAGTTGGTTCTCTCATTCTCGTTCTCAATTGCAATCATGGTTGAACCTTTGCAAGCGCACTCAACCAACCGCCCTATCACGCTAGAGAATATAATGGCCGCCATAACAATTTCCTCACCGAGATCCATGGCGTGTGCAAAGCCTTTGCCGCCACAATCCCGCAACTCGCCGCCTTGTTGCCGCCACAGTCGGACCTACCAATGCCAGTCCTACCCTTGGCGTCTCCGCCACAACAGCAGCAGCCGACTTCGGCCATCCAGTCAGCGCCCCACTTATATAATCTTCCGTTGCGGCAACAACCAACACAACCGCCACCGTTGAGGACAATCGTGGAAGCAGCAGGAGTCGTCGACCACGTTGAGACCAGCACCTCTGGTGGTCAGATTGCGAATCGTGTTGTAGTACTTGCAGTGGGATATGGCACCAATTTGTGGCCTGCCTTATCTTCTAGACATTGTGATACGGACCACTCGTATCTTCATCATCTATTTAGTACTATTGAATTATTAAATTGTTATCGCGTTATTTTTTATTAGTTAGTTTCTTTTTTAATTAGTTAATAGTGTTATTTAATTAGTTATTAGATCGGGCCGAGCCCATTAGGTCAAATCGTCTAGTTAGGGTTAAGTTATTGTTCTATTTAAATGTTGTAGTTTCATTATTTTATCAAGCAATCAAGATGAAACAATTGAAATTGTGTGTGTAGGTTGAAAATCCATGTGTGTAGAGACTTGATAGTGTCTGGAACTACTATCACGTTAGGTAAACTCTAACAATTGGTGCTTTCATTGATGTAATGGTGGACATGGGTGATTACCCTTGCACCGTTCTTGAAATCAAAGACATCCCAGTATTTGTAGGCCTCAAATCAAGTGGGAAACAAATATCTCTCGGTGGGAGACAGTATCGATTGATTTTCAGTGAGGAATTTTCTCGGCTCCAGGACATAATCAGATCCGAAGAGCAGCCGCCAACGCAGCTTCACCAAGAACAACCGCCACCAACGCCGACGGCACAGCCACAACCGCAGCCGCCACATTCACCAAAAGAAATCTCTGCAATCTGAAACTTCTGTGGAAATAAACGTTGCCAATCCACCATAAGCGATGAACACAGACTCAACCAACGCACTACCCTCACCACCAAACCTACGAACTTCACCTAGTCCTTTAACCAACATTAATCACCATAACCAACACCTAAAACCTTTCCATCAGACCAATGCCCCCTACAACATCCACCATTACACCATAGAAATCTGCACTCAATTACCAACCAAACTCCCTGCAACTTGCAAACCCAATCAACTCCTGAACAATTCACAGTAGCAACAACCAGTCCAACCCGAACCAGCGAAGCTGCCCGACCCTCCATCGCCGTCCCGATCACCGGAGACACCACCATCGCAGCCGCCCACACAGCCCCTGGCGCACAAATCACCAACGATACCTAACAGGGACCCCAAACCACCAGATCTGAAACCTCCGCCGGTGTCTGTGGCTCCGAAAACGCCCAATTACCGATTGCCACCGTTGTCCAGGCGATGATTTCGCCGACTATCCACCCAACCTTCGACGAAAACCTCCCTTCGCCCAAGAAACCGGTAGGCCAATCCGGGCCCTCCAACGACCCCTATTCAACCATCGACGACCTCCAACAACCCCAATCGATCAACAACCCCCCGTTCCATAATCCTCAGCAGTGGCACATCCTCGCACCACCATCCCGCAGGCGAACCCATCTTCGCCGCAATCATCGTTGAGCCATGACCATGGTTCGGGCGCACCCAGCTTTGGCTCCACCAATGGCCATGACCACCAGCACATTCGGCCCCCGCAACAACCAACATGACATGCTCTCCACCATGTTGTAGCTAGGGCTTCAAACAACAGTGGGCTTAGGGTTAAAAACCCGTGTGTGTGTGGAGACTTGATAGTGTCTAGAACTGCTATCACGTCAGGTAAACCCTAACACATTGGCTTTTAGGAGTTAAGAACCTCTCCATCGAACCTTACACACTTCCTTCTATTGGACCCCGCGCGTCAAATTCAGGATTAAGGCTTTACGAATAACATTGTACATCATTAGATTTTTATGAAAAATTAGCAAACTTTCATATTATAGCGTCAGCTAAATTAGTCGGTCAAAACAACCCCCGAGGTTAAATGGTGAGAATAGGTCATACATAGTAGTAGCTTGGGAATGATGTTGCAGTTACTACAACAAATATGGGGTTTATTGACATTTTTTGTGTCGACAAGAAGTTATGTGTAGCTAGTTACATGATTTATATACAATATTTTCGTTTGTCGATATATATGCTATTGCTTGTCAACGTTGTGACTATTTTTGAATTTTAATTAAAAATTTAGTCAAGAATGTTATGCTCTTAGTTTCTCATGTCGGACAAGTAAAAAAGGTGACAAACCTTATATTTAGTGACTTACACAATTGTCAACGATAAAAGTAAAAGAACATAACTTTCAGAGGGTAAACTAAAAATATTCCCGCACTGCCAATTTTTGGGAGGGAGGTAAAATAAAAATTTAAGTCTACTTTACCTTCTTTACTAAAAAATACTTTACCTTCTCATATATGGGGACTTTCCTTCAACCTCTCCCCTTTCTCATTCCCCCTCTCTGTTAAGGCCACAAAATCCATCATCGCCCAGACTAGATCCGGAAGCATCGCCACCACGACGATGGGCATGAGACTACCACCGCCATCACCATCACCATCACATAAAAGTCAATTGGAATCCCCCGCTCTGAACAACTTCTTTTCGAACGACTTACTACGCCTTCTATCTGCCTTTGAGCAGGAAAATCTATGCTCTACTGCATACCTCGACCTGTTTACCTCAACAACTAGGTTCACATTTTTTTTCTCTGCATTTGTGTTTAGGGTTTGTTTAAGGGTTCTAAATAACTCTCACTATCATGTGGTTCCTCATCTTATCTAGGTTTTGAATCAATATAGGGTTTTAATATTGATTTTTATTAGAGCAGTCCCTTTGTTATTCATGTTAGGTTGAACATTCGTTGTCTCAAGTTAGGTCTTCTTCCCTCCCTGTTCTACTCTCTTCATCTCTTCTTCCGTATCCTAACAGCTATGCTATTTTTTATCGATTTTATATCTTCAGCTTCTAGGTTTCAGCAAAATTTTCTTGTAAAGGTTAGGATTTTTGTTGGTATGCTCTTAATTTGGGATTTAATCATAGTGGCTCTCCCTAATTGCAAGGAATTATCTGGGTTTTACAATTTTTGTTGCCTTTTTGGATAATATTGTTTTGATTTGTTTGGTTGGTGAAAGAATATGATGAGGGTACATTTGATATCACAATACAATTTTAGACATTAAATTCCAGTTTAGGAAGAAATCGGTGAAATACCCCGTTATTTAGATACGGGTATTATGTGTATTTTATATAGTATTAAGTGGATTTTAGATAATATTAAGTGTTAATATGTTAAAACGGGTATTTTATAATAATATTGGGTGTTAATATGATATTAATATAAGTTTTGGTACTAGTTATTATAATTTAAAAGTTAATTATAATGTTATAAACTAACTAGGTGCTTTTATGTATTTTCTTATAGCTGTTATTGTGTCTTTTAATTTAACTAGGGGGTATTATTTGACTTTCACCAAACTCAGGGGGTGAAAGTGTCTTTTACCATAAATTGTCATCATCTTCTCCAACCATCTTCCACCAGAAGATGGTTTTCTCGCCGCCCAACTCCTCTTCCGACCCAAACTCTACCACCACCAATTCGACCTCTTTCTTCACCAATTTACGTCCCAATGCACTCCTCATTCGATTAAGACCAAAAATTTCGCATAAAGCAATCGATTTCACCCAAAATCGTGACCCAATTCGGAGACCCAATCGAACCCGGAAAGGTCCTACTCTTCGCCGGATCTTTCTCTTATCCGGCTATTTAAACCCGCCTAAGACTCAGAGAAACACTCACAAATATCTCTCTCTCAATCGAACCCAGAAAGGTCCTACTCTTCGCCACCCAAAGTCGTGCCCAGCCACCGTCGCCACCGTCCTCGCCCTCGCCGCCGCCGTCTGCTCTCTCTCCGGCGCCACCGTCGGCCTCACCCTCATCCCGTCGTTCTCTCTCTCTGTTCGGGTAAGAAGAAACCCGTTCATCTTCTTGTCCTGCTGCTTTGTTTTGTTTTGTTTTGTTTTGTTTTTTTTTGTTTTTTTTTTTTTTTTTTTTTTTTTTTTTGTTATTATTAGTATACTACATCGGTAGTTAAGCTATTAGATAAGGAAGAGAGAACAAAGTGGCTATTGCCCCAGTGGTTAAATGCTGACACTTAAGGTTAGGTGGGTGTGAGGTTCTAGGTTCAAATGCTACAAGAGACAATTATTTCTATACAACTTTCAAGTAATGTTTTTGTACTCATCTTTACTCCAAAATAAAAGTGTAGAACAAGTTTAAATTATATTTTTCTTATTTATTTTTATAAGTTTGTAGCAAATTAGAATAAGTTATCTATAAATAAATTTGATATTTCTTTTAAATAAAAGTTAGTTAGTTTATAACCTATATTCTCTACTAAGGCTTGTTTGGTTGGGAGAAACTACTATTTGAATCAAAAGTGTTTTTGGGGTAAAATAATATGCTTCTCTACCCTAAATAATAAAAACGATTCTTTATTTAATCTTATAAGTTATATTTATATAATTATAGTTTGTTATGTTCTTACAAATAATAAACATTAACTCTATAAAGTGTATTTTACTATAAAAGAGGTTGTTCGCCTTAGTAAAGGTTGGGGAGAGTTAGTAAGAGATTTATTTAATTTACCTATAGGACTTCGTGTGCTAACATGTTGATTAGAATATTATCGAATTGTAGGCAACAAGTGCTCTGACGACGGATACGTCGAATACTACGATTGATTTGCTGTGATTGCTTTTAGTTGAGGTAAGTAATCATGCGAGGCCTAGCGCCCATTTCTTCTTTCGTGTCTAAACTACTTTTGTGATTTATTGTCTCAAAATTGGAATATCTACTTGAACTGTTTCTTTGAGAAAGTTTACTGATTTTATGAAGGTGATTCTATCACAACTATCACATGATTAATAAGACGTAATAACGTAAAGTGAAAGAGTTGTACCGGTGAACACTCTATTATTTTGGGATCGGTTGTTGTTGACTACGGTCACTCAGCCCACTTTTATTTGGTTGCTCGGCCGCAACAGCCCCGAGTTTGCTCCTTGTACTTACCTCTCTGGCCGCAAGAAGTCTTAGGGGGGTGTCGAGACTTATGGTCTTGGTAGTGTGTGATGGTTGGTTCTTCCCCGTGTCAACAGGATAAAATATGGGTTCCAAATACTTGGACCTTTATTGTTTAAATTTGAATGTCCCGATTGGACAAATGGAGAAGAGTTCGGGAATGTTTCCCCAAGTGAAGTGATAAAAGTAAATTTGGTGAATTCTTATGTCATATTCTTACTCGAATACTTTACTCTTCAAACTCATGTGTCGTTTTTAAACTGTTTCATAATCTATTTACATGCTTGGGTGTTGCTTACTCAGTATTTTCCGCTGACTTTGAAAACTATGGTGTTTTTTTTTTTATTTCTGCACCACAGGTTTAGGTGGAAGCTTGGAGTAACGGGAGCACGACTCGACATACATATGAAAAGTTTAGTAGACCACATTTATTTACTTTAGCACTTCAGCTAGACTTAGAGAATCTCTAGATTGGAATAATGCTCATGTTTGTGGCGAGACAAGTTTTAAAGTTTTAATTAATTATTTTATGAATTTTGGATTGGATAATCTGTTATAAAATCTCCTTGTATCCGGGTTTAATCTCGGGTACGGAGTGACATCCCCGGGCTTCCGGCTTGGTTTTTTTGGGGGTGTTACAATCGGACTTGAAATCCTACTTTGAAGTTAACAGTTCAGTTTGATTGGCCTTACAGATTCTGGCTCAATAAACAATAGCCAAACTTTGTTGTTTCAATGACTTAGAGAGAATTATAAGTTTGTCTGGTTTAGTCGAATTGCAAGTTATACAAGTCTTTCAATTTTCTTAGTGTCTTCATTTGTTGCAACTATTGTAGGCTAATCTAAATAACACCAATTGCACGATTGAAAGCTTCCAAAGTAAGGTCTTCATATATCCTACTGATCTGAATATATATTTTTTGTTCATACGGGGTAATTTAAAGTTACTCTTCTGGTGCACAGGGAACGTACATGTCCGAAATGTTAGATTTTCCGACATGAAAAAGACAGGTAAGACATGTAATTTTGCAATGGTCTATGTCTCTGCTGCGACGAGTGAAACATCGCCAATAACCACCACGACGTGACTCTCGGTTAATACCTGCTAACAACGTGACTCTCGGTTTGCATCAGACTGCCAGTTACATTGTTTTCTTTATATTATAACAATGTGACTCTGTGTTTGGTGGCTTTGATTTCTTGCAGATGTGTAATTTATATATTCTGTGTTTAAACTATTTATGGGCAGTAATAATATTGTAAGGTCTTTGTTTTGAAGTTCCTTCATGAGTTTTGAAATTCCAGTCATTTTCTATTGTAGATTCTCGAGATCTGATCGATGTCTGGTTAAAATTACGTTCACACACTTTTCTTTTTCTTGTGATTTCTGAAGGTGGGAAATATACCTATAGTTGGACACAGTTTCCGCGGGGCGATGCCACTGCCACCGCCACTCGAAATTCCATTATTGATGGCGTTATGTCTTATCTAAGATGATCATGCCACTACAAGGCAAGGCGTATTGTATTGTAAATATGGTCGTTGTTTCGTAGGTTAGTAGAAGTTCAGATAATCTACCTTGAGGCGACATTTCTTTTTCATTATACTGCTTCAGTAAGACAAGGAAATGCATTAGTTAAAAGTTGGATCAAAATTTTTTCTTTTGCAGGATGTTTCCGGTATAATATCTTTTGGAGCTTTGAAAGTTTAACTATTTTTCCTCCTTTCTCTTCTGGTAGGGGCTTGACCTCTGAGTGCTCTTGAAGATAAATGCAACCATTGTGAACTGACCTCATTGCCTTATGGTACTTATTCTAAACCAAAGCTATACATTTTCTTCTTATATCTTTATTTTTATTTTGTAGGATGTAGCTGTGTTATGAATCACTCTGGTTATCAGTCACTCCCTAAATTTTGTATGATTTTTCATTTCTTTCTTCTCACTTCTCAGAGGTGCTTGATGATTGATCTCCTGAATATGAATGCAATTGTTAGGCACACTGATGTTCCTGAGACTTCAATTGTTAGGCACACTGATGTTCAACATCTTGAACGAGTTACTTCAATGGATATGGAGGACGGATTAACATACCCAGTGGTTTTCCTCCGACGATGGGTGGATGTGCGGCGTTTGACAGCCGATGAGCCGTCCTTGGCGTTCACAGAAACGGACTCTTCGTAACCCTATTTTGTTTCCCCCTCCCTCCCTAATTCTGTCGTTCTATTCCCCCGAAACTTGAATAAGTTAGCTTATCCTAAGTTGTTCGTATTATTTCCAAAAAAAAAGTTGTTTCTATTAACTGAAAAAAAAACTAAAATTTGTTTCGTATTTTTTTTGAGTAATTGTTAATGATGGACAACCTTAACTTGTATTCTTAAATAACTATTTTTGATAGACATATTCTTTAATTTCTTGGACATCTAGTAATGGGAGAATGGCATCGGTGGTACCTAAATAAATTCATAGGACAGCTGGTTCGATTTGGTAATACATATGCAAAAAATTAAAACTATGGGTACTAATGTTTAATGACTCCATTTTTTTGGTAGCATACTATTAGATAATAACAACCCTATTAGGCCCAAGCTATAAATATGTAATGTAGTCCTTAAAGAGTTTTTCTGGTGGTCAAAATTATTTTTTGGTATTCATATTATTGTTATTATTATGATTATAACACATTAACGATTTAAGTTAATATAAAGTAGTATACTTTGTTCATTGTGATATGAGTCAAAATAAATCTTTTCCAATGAAATAGATCCAAAAAAAAGAGAATTTGTTTTTCAGTAACTATAGTAATTTACTTTTATTGTGATGGCAACACATACGATGGATAATTATGTAGCTATGTTATCGTTGAACCCCATTTTACTACCATGACTTAGTTACAACCTCCAAATCCCCTACTCAGTCAGATATTTGTTTGTTGATGCAGACCTATTAGAGAAGTTACACACCTACTACGGACATTAGACTCCTCCTACTACAATGCACGAAGTGAATCGTGAATTGATTAGTCTTACTAATGAACTAAAAATGTAATTGGGCCGACATCGACAATCTCATATACATAGTCCTTATAATCATTAGCGAAGGGATGACAACAACAACTACAAGAAAGCATAATAAAACAAGCAAAGAAGAGTGTTCATGGGTACTCGAAGGTAAAGACCACGGCAATGGAAACTTCATCGGTAACTTCGTTGGTAACGACCACGGCAAGAAAGCCATCTACATACGAAACTTCATCGGTAACTTCGTTGGTAAAGCCCACGGCAATGGAACAACGGTAGGCTATACTCTTCAATTGGCTAGCAAAGCGCAAAAACATATTAAGTCTGCGTTTCATTTCCGTTGGAGAAAGACCAATTGAGATCGGAAGAGGGAAGTTATGGAGTCTATGACAATTAATCTTACCCGATCGATCGAAGAGGGGTTCACCAAAGAGGATTCAATCATATTGAGGGTCGCAACCAGCTCTGATACGGTTGCCGCATGCTCGACTAATATTTTTCGCACGGGTCACCAAAAGAGTTTTCGTAAAAGTTCAACCGGGTGAACTCGCGTGCTAATTGGCATACGCGTCTCGCAGGGTATGGAAGGTTAGTGTGAATATAGAAGGCAGACGCCGCTGCACCGCCGTTGCTAGCACGCCGGATTGACTAAAATAACAACTGCAATGCGAGTTGAGTTTTTCCTACGGCACTTTCCCCTACGAACTCGGTGATTGAGCCGCACTGGACACCACCACCAAGGAAGTTATCGATTTTGGGACAACCAGTGGAAATCTTTGGCGTTGTCATGGGAAGACGGTGGACAACAAGTGGGTAATTCATGAAGGGCCTCGTGGGGGGGGGGGGGGGGTTGTGGGTTGGTGTGTAGCCACTGATATACTATCCTATATATAGTCCACAATGGTTCAAATTTATTAATCATTTCGGAGAAGACGATATACTAGCTTCCAATGCTGTCAAATATCATATATAATCTAACTTCAAAATGATGTATCCAAAGAAAATGCAATATAATACGATAAACACTACCATTACATCAAACCCAATATTACCCGTAAATAAGACTTTTCCCAAGTTAAATTTTACAGAAAACAGACAATAACAACTCACCTGGAGACATAACAACTACTAATAACAGCCCGCAAATAAAACGTAACTGCTAAAAATATATGACATCGGGTCACGCCAGAAACGGAGTACGACGTCCCAGATTGGTTACACACCGGTGCTCGGACCAGGGGGAGAGACACGGACGTTACGGGAATTTAACTCACCCAATTTGGAGAATGCATCAGCAACAGCAGCTGCAAATCCCAATCGTTCAATGCTCACCGCCAGCGTAGCCGTCCCATCACTGCCAGTAAAACCATCGACGGACGCCGTTACGTCTACGACGGTTGGATCCCACCTAACAGTAGCTACTGGGACACCAAACCCAATAGACTGGTTAGCTGAACTAGTCATGCCCAAATCCCGCCAGTATTGAACTGTTGTTTCATCCTCAACGGCACCGAGAATAAATACAGCTACATCAAATGCGCCGTTTCGCCGCAATAGCGCAACCATCTGCCGATAGTTGCATAAGCAGGTTCCAGAGCAATTCCAAAACAAGACCCTCGTTTTCAGGACGCCACCCAACATCCTTCCAGCGTTACGGTAATTATCACCAGCTAAAACGGCGACAAATTCATCATATACCCTACCGAGAGGTTCCGCAACTACGTTTCCAACCTGCCAGTGCTCACCAAGGATATTATGTGGCTGATTAACCACATACCCGGTAAAACTTCTAATTGGGTATGATGTATGAACCAGGTAAGCCTCGTGCTGTCCGTGGCCCATGGTAAAGCGACCTTCACCCCTATTAAGGTTCCGTGGTTTGATGAGAGGTGACCCGGAACGATGAAACATATTGGGTGTCGGTGGGTTGTGCCGATGATCCGGCATAACTTTTTCACCGTTCGAATCCTACCAAAAATAATCTAACTACTCAATATTTGTGACGACGTAGTAGTTGTAATTTATAGACGTGGGGCATTACTGGTGATACGTTGGAAAACGAATTTTAGTGGCCATCAATAATAATATGTGCTCCACAGTGGACACTATAGGTTGCCACAAATTGGGACATGACAGTACATCACCGGGCTACTCTATATAAATAAACAATACCATTGACGTATCAAATCGTTGTTCCTGTCAATCAAACATCTATTGCAGCAACTGAGAACCAAAATGTGAGATACTACAATAAAGCTACATGTTGCCACAATATCTGCCCAACTTGCATATCTTGTTTGGTACTGGGACAGTATCCGCCCAAGATCTTCATATCAAATTCGTCAATTCTCACAATCAATAAAGGATAATACAATCACTACATCCAAATCTTAGATTGGACTTATCAATTACACATACAAATGTATAAAAAACTCAATGTCAGTGTGTGAGGACTCCACCTGAAACGTTATATTCAGCTGGGCAAATGTCAAGGGCATACAACCAGAAGCATGGACGACTTATAATTCCATTGTCCAACCAATCGAACATATCCACACTTCTCAAACTCTCCTTAAAGAAAATTTCGCCTTCTAACTACCCTATAAAAATCACATGAACACAGTGTGTTTGACACATATGTCACCAATTATAGACTATACAAAACAGATTATCATAACATATTATAACATTTTTAAACAATTTCATCACCCAATTTCATCAGGCAATATCACCTCTCGTTTAAAACACTGTCGTCAGGGACAAGCGTTCTGTACAAACACCTTGATGAATGCACACTAAGAGCAGGTAAAAATTGTACGACATCATTACAAAATGTAACCATTAACCGCGCCATTAATAGCAATAACCCAGTAACATTACATACCAAATTTACTAATACATCCGGTAACAGAAAAGTACTACGCATCCACTGCACACCAGTTCCGGTATGTTACCTTCATTACAAAACAATAACAGCAAGCTACCAAATGCCTTCATGGCCTACGTTTCCAAAAATACCACTACAGTTCACATACCCAAAAGCATACAAAATCCACAGCCACCATTACCACTCGCAATCCCAATGCCAACTTCAAAACAACATACTTCATCATGTACACTACTTCATGCCAGACAACAATCTAGCGGTTGTGAACCTACAAAAGTTAGTGGACTACACAAAACGTTCTTCCGCAAGTGTGGTCTCGCCACACCTAACACATACGTCTTCCGACTATACTATATCTGACTAATAATGCAACAAGCATTGACAATACCTTCCAACTCGTAGTACCGCACGTATCGAGGGCCCATATGTGGAAAGTTATCAAGTATGTGATTCATCATACCCACCATGTTCATCATTTGGGGACGCACACCATTCCCGGCATCCAACACAAGGCTAGCCAAGGCCTCACTGTAGAAACATCTATCTCCACCTTGCACTGACTAGCAGGTATGAACAAGTCCACAAACAACATAAAAATACATACAAAGGGACCGCAGTCGTACCTGAAAATTTCAATAAAAATGTATAACTATATCTTCGTTAAATGTAGAAAATGCAAGTAATAAATAAAGAGGAGGTCGTTATAACGCACGAGTTAGGCTGTTGCGGAATCCAGGCAGGGAAGACGATTCGGAACGCGTTCAATTCATACACATATTGGTCATCGAACATTGAGCGCAATGCGTCGTCAAGATGTTTGATCTACAAATACGACGACCCAACAACTCATTACTATGCAATTCAGGACATACAACTTGACTAAAGTACTGGTTCTCTTACCAGATCAACGATTTGGGTCTGGGTGCGCAGCCCTTGAGTCTGGATTCACATATAAAAAATCGAACTGGTCAATATCGGTTTGTTGTTACAGTAATGGTGCATATTCATCGAACAAGCATCATGCATGGTCCAGCTATATAACGCCTGGATTACGTTACCTTCCGGGCTTTGTTGTTACAGTGCTTCTTCGGGTCGTACGCCTTTGGATCCATGACGTAAATCACGCATGAATTCAATTCTATGCATAACAGAATCCAATGATTGCCCCCTACCAAGCATGGCAATAGAAGCTACATTGCAAATACAATGCAAATATTACTAATACACCAATACACACATCTGTGTAATAAAATAAAATTGAACTGGCAATAAGAAACGACTAGCTGCGATACCCACGTAGATCTTATCTATTTATAAAATCCATTGGGTTGTTGAAACCCGATTTAGGTGCCAATACCAACATTATTAAACCAATTCCAGTTATAACAAAAATAAAATTACCCTTTCAACGTCTTCCATTTTTCCGAGTATGTCTCGCTCCAGAAAGACGCTCGACCCTTTACCCATCTGCCATAACATAAATTGTTAGGTAATACAGACAAAATGTGTTGGAGGTATACAGATCTTTACTGAGTCACATAGGCTGGCTTACCCCGGCATACGTGCTAAGAAACCAGGTAGACTGTTCTTTCTTCTGGATATTCATCTCAATCCTGTGCAAGGCGGTGCATACTCGACCGACGCCATCAATAACCTGGCCATTTCATGCAGATATGAAGTGACACATGTAATTCCATACAGCATCAACGGATCCAGTGGCGACTTTCATTAAAATAAAATACCTCGCTGGAAAACCATTGCTTGGGCATCATACATTCAATTTGACCCCTATTGACAATAAGGGAGCCGTCAAAGTCCACGATCTTCTCCCTACAAAATAATTACTCGGTTAGAGAGAGTCACACACATAACATTTCTCCTTAACCAACCCCAGATAATCCTAAGTATAGTTCCAAACCAGTCCTCATCGGATATCATTGCTCCCGACGCACAAGTGCAGTACTCGAACAATAAGAGGGCCTCCCTTGACAGCACATCCGGCAGTACCAACGACTTACTACCGCGCGGGTTTCTTCGACGTCCAATTGATACCAGCTCCTTCACCGATCCATCCATCGATGGCCCAGGCACATTCCTTCTCAGAGGATACTCTTCTCCTTTTTTCGGTGTCCCGTACATGAATTCGGCTACAACAGACTTACCACAATTCGGAGATAATCTATTGGGGCCCCTCACAATCCTTTCTCTAATGCCTAACTTCTTTGTTACATACAAGTTCAATGGCTCCGCCACATCAATATTAGAACCTCGAAACTGAGTATGTTTAGACACTTTCTTCAACGGGGGCGTCATAAATGGATCGACGCCGTAATTGTACGATGTAGAACTTCGGCTAAACCCCACGCCAGTATGCTTGACATACTTATCAGCAACGTCGCCTAAGTTCATCACAACGTCTTCGTCTATAAGGTTCGAGACGGATGGACTTCCAATACCTTCAAAGGCTGGCCTTTTCGTCGCCGGTGATTCCCCATAAGGATCCAGATCTCCAACATCTACATCCTCCGTATCGATGTCGGACTTCGGGCCACCGGAACTGAACTTCTGTTGAAACGGACGCATTTTCCGGCGTTGCGGTGGAGTGTCCAGCTTGTCAACGTCATGGTCACAATTCTCTGCGGCTAAAAGTTTCTCAGACGAACACCGGTTCGCTAACTCTGAAGTAATCACCGCGGGGGCGGACGCAGATATTTTAGTGTCGATCATTGTAGAGACTTTATTCATAAAACTATTGGCCCATGGAGGGAAATCTGCATCGCCAATCTCATTGTCGGCAAAATTCCTCTGCATTCATTGGTTTTTCAGTTAGTCCGCTAATCCAACACAAAATAAATCCATACGAAATCGAATACTAAAAATTACACGCTAACCATTACACCAGGACTTTGCCCCTTCTCAGCATCAATGTAATTCTTTTCCTGGTCATCAATTATTTCCTCTTTCACGTTAAAAATAAATTTCCCCTTCCCATCCACGATGCCTGACTCATCACCACCTGCTGCAGTACCATCAACATCCTCGCCCTACACATAACAATCAATGGTATCACATTAAACAATTACCACAACCATTTCAGAACATGTATTACACCTCAAAATAACAAACTAAGGTTGCTATTTGTATCATGTGAAGTTCCATCGCCACCAGAGCGCTACATATATTACGGGCATGCCAGTAATACTAGATCCCGCAAATGTGTATTGTCACAGTACGTATGATGTATCCAATTATAATTTTTCAACCTATTACACCACTTCTAAAATTTCAGAATTCCCACCATACAGTTTCGGATTTGCAACACTAGTTTCATTAAATTTCACACCTATACTATGACATTTTCATTAAATTTCATTACTTGCAACACTAGTTTCGGATTTCCTACACTATTTGCAGCAAGGGTTTCATGATTCAAAGTTCTCTTCAATCATGTACTATGCCATTTTCATTAAATTTCATATCTACGAAAATAGTATGCAAACAATAGACATCAGTTTCGTTGGCTTACCCCGGCATCGTCGTACTCGTCCGACAGTACGATGATTAGATCTTCTATTAGATCATCAGGCTTCGGATCATCACTCCCAATAGCCGTCGAATTGGGTCCGCAGGTTTCGATTGTGGACGGCGCCCTAGGTGGAACTCTCCGACCACTACCCACTCGCGCGGCCTTCGAGGTCGGTTGTGCCCTAACATTAGGGGCTCTTGCCATCGCCAGTTGCCGGACAACCGATTCATCTTCTGGAGCGTCCATAGAATGCACGTCACAAACGAATACCCTTTCAAAGAACACTCACACGAACTCCTGGCGGGGGCGGCGACGAACCTGAGAATACTCAACAACTAATTAGGTCTCCTAAAATCGGAGAGAACCTTTAACATATCTTATATGGTACTCCAATTAATACGTTTAAACAAATGAGGGACTAAATGTGCAAATCCTTAAAATACAGCTAGCCGGACGGCGGCTACGCCGGTACAAACGCTCACGGGTACAAAACAATATTATCTCAAACATGTGGGTCACAAATCAAAATGTCTACTGCGTCTGACGGGAGACAACTATAATTATTGGAAATTGTTGAATATTGTCCCTAGGAGCTGCTGATATGAAGCAGTCAAAGTTTGTTAACTTTTGTCCTAGTCTTTTGCTGATTTGTAGGGATATTTTAGTTCCTCAACAGCAGGATATTTTGTTGCTATTTTTATGTTTTTTGTTATGTTTTTTCCTGTATAAATAAGTCCATTGATGATCAATGAAATCATATCACATTTTATGCCCAAATCATATTATGTGTTAGCCTTTTCTTTATGCTCTCTCAATAAAATACCAACAATTGGTATCAGAGCTTTCAGTTCTTAAGAGACCTGTGAGTTAGACTTTCCCTACACTCACCATATCCTTTTTCAAACACCACAAAACCATCCAGCACATGATGAATTCAGAAGGTTCATCAAATGCGATAGCACCACCAATGTTCAACGGAACGAATTACCAAATGTGGGCTGTCCGGATGGAAGCCTACCTCGATGCCAACGACCAATGGGAAGCTGTAGAGACAGCATACGTAATACCCCCATTGCCGGAAGATCCAACCATGGCCCAATTGAAGAACAACAAGGAGATGAGACAGAGAAAATCAAAGGCGAAAGCTAGCTTGTTTGCAGCCATTTCACCTTCCATTTTCACCAGGATCATGACTCTGAAGACTGCACACGAAATTTGGGAATTCTTGAAGAAGGAGTATGAAGGAAATGAACGGGTGAAAGGCATGCAAGTTCTAAACCTAATCAGAGAATTCGAGATGCAAAGAATGAAGAGTTCAGAGACAATCAAGGATTACTCTGACAAACTCCTTGATATTGCAAACAAAGTAAGACTTCTTGGTTCTGAATTTTCTAATTCTAGAATTGTTCAAAAAATTCTCGTGACGGTTCCAGAATCTTTTGAAGCTACAATATCAGCCCTAGAAAACTCAAAAGATGTGTCAAGAATTACCTTGGCAGAGTTGTTGAATGCGCTACAGGCTCAAGAACAGAGAAGACTCATGAGAACAGAAGGCACGGTGGAAGGGGCTCTTCGAGCAATGTCAGTTGAGGATAATCGCGATGCATGTCCTTATTGTAAGAAGACAAATCATCCACAATACAAGTGTTGGTGGAGACCAGATGTCAAATGCAATAGATGTGGAGAAAGTGGTCATATTGAGAAAGTTTGCAAAAAACAAACTGATGTCAAGACTGCCATGAATATCCAACAAGAAGAGGATGAGTTATTTTAACTCCACTCAAAGCTCATAACCATATCCATGCCCATGACCCATAACCATAACCATATCCATGCCAATATCCATGCCAATGACTCATGCTCTATGCCTTATGTCTACTTTTATTTTTCAAATAAAATTTAGCAGCTCTAGAGACAAGAGGGAGTGTTGAATATTGTCCCTAGGAGCTGCTGATATGAAGCAGTCAAAGTTTGTTAACTTTTGTCCTAGTCTTTTGCTGATTTGTAGGGATATTTTAGTTCCTCAACAGCAGGATATTTTGTTGCTATTTTTATGTTTTTTGTTATGTTTTTTCCTGTATAAATAAGTCCATTGATGATCAATGAAATCATATCACATTTTATGCCCAAATCATATTATGTGTTAGCCTTTTCTTTATGCTCTCTCAATAAAATACCAACAGAAATGGAACTCATCCCCCAAAACACCAGTATGCGCGTGGGGCTGCTACCAAATTTTTCGGTGATGTGATTGAATGGCCGCATGGTAGCCGTTCCCCTCTCTCTGTACATCGCCTCTCTCTACTGTTTCTCTGTTTCTCTTCCTTCCTCTCCCCTATCCTTTGCACTCCTTCTATCTCTATCTTGCAATCTCTGTAAATTCATTGTAGAAGAAATCTAAACATTAAACCTTGCAATTGTATTCATTTGACTATTTCAGAATTGCATAGAATAAATTAGTATAATCACCACTTTTGTCCTGCTCCTTCATATCACAAATTCCTCTGAATTCATACCATGTAAAAAAGAAGTTGATAATCTTGTCCAGAACATCAAAAATTTCACTATATGAGTTTTCATCCTGTTTTCTCTTGCCATTTTTACAGATCTATAAACCATTAGCTATGAAAATTTTCTTTCAAGACATTGTTGTTCATGGAGGTTGGAAACTCACCATGTCATATTAGAAGAAATGGTGAAAGAGATTATTCAGATGAAAAAAGGCTGAGAATAGAGAAGTAGAAACAGAGTAATGGGTATAGGACTAATGAGGGAGATGGAGAAAGAGAAACAATATATAGAGAAGAAGAACAAATTAGTGAGAATAGAGAGAATGGAGAGAGGGAGAGAGGAAAGTAAATGTTAATTTAATACTAAGTGGAAGTCTTAGGTGGCATTTTCGACTTCCGTTCCGGGAGCTTCTTTCGTGCTATATAGCATTTCTCATTGGGAAATTGAAAGGGAAAGGAAAATATATGTAACCAATAACTTCTACCACTCCGTCCCATCTCTTTTGCACCATTTGAGCTTTTACCACAATTCACTGGTCACTTTGATCTGGCAATTTGGATAGCAAAAATTTGCAATTTTTAAATTTTTTTTTCGTAGTGTTGTAGAATAACTCATATTCTACAAGACAGTAAAAAAATTATCGAAAAACTACATCATTTTGCTATCCAAATCACCGGGTCAAAGTGACCCAGTTACGGGTGAAGAAGTCAAATGGTGCGTTGCACGTTGGACGGAGTGGTACTTTAGTTGATTATTGGGATCGGGATAATTCCTTTTGTTAGTGATTCAACATCATGCCAAAAGCTATTCTGAACTCCCAAAAGCTATTGCCGTGGTGTACATGTGTATTATTGTGTTAGCCACATTTTTTAGTGACAATACACATTAGCCTGATGTCGATCTTCACTAAAAACTGCAAAATAACTCTTTTAAATCCAATTTTAGATCAAACTTCACAGCGCAGACAAACCAAATGTAAGACTTCCAATAACTGTATATTTTTGCTACGTCGCCTTCTAGGGTCTCCATAGAGTGGTCCCAGCTTTTGATAATTATCTCGATGGACATCGACTGATATTCTAGCAGAACAAATATCTTTTCAAGTGTGTGTATATATATATATTGCCTCGAGTTCTATGCTTCTAGTTGACAATTAAATGTTAGTTTCATTGGGGACTTCCTTTGAATACTCTTCTCCATTTTTAGGTTAATTTTAATTTTTCTCTTTAGAACGTTCGTATTATTGCTTGATTTCTATGTGTTTCGTTGATATCATATTAATTGAACCGACCTATCATTTGTTTGGTAGTTTACAATTGAAAAGTTTAGTGTTTACTGTTGTTAAACCACAACACAATCTTCTGATTTCGTTTATCATTATTTTCAGGTAGATTCTTGGGCTTGTTGGTTGTATGGTTCAGGGAATTGAAGGCACCACAGTACTGGTGGTGATAACTTGACGTCTACGTCCTTTTTTGGGCACTAGAAACTACTAGCTAGTATGACTCTTTAGAGTGACATGGGCAAGACTATGAGTTTTTGCAGTTGGTAACATTGTTTTGTTAACTAGATTCTGCTGGCACGACTCTTTAATATGGAGTAGGATGGTCGCTTAGTTGTTGATGCAAAACACTTATTATGCAGTATTGTTTGTTTTTTTATGTAAAAATTCAAGTTATGGAGGGTTGATCATGGATTTGAGCACATTTGCGCATGTTTATGAGCAGTGTTTGAATTTTGGGTGCATGTATTTTTTTTTATTTGGTCGTGATACAGGCGACAATCATGTGTGTCGCAATGAAGATGTAATAGTGAGAAACATACAATTCTTTTTGTCACTTGTCTACATAAACTAGTAAATTTACTTGTTGGTAGTTTTAAACATTGATGTCGCGTCTTTTTTTTTACGACATACATAGTGCTCGCCGGCTTTAATTCTAACGACCGAGATGTAGTGACAACAGAGCGACAAAAAAAGTTTGTCGATAGAATTTCTACCGACAAATTTGGCATTTCTAGCAACAACTTTTGCTGTCAAAAGAGACAATATTTGTTGTAGTGAGTGTCATAAGTTGTTACGTGAAAATCATTGTGAAAAAGTTTATATGAGTTTTAGATAAAAATGAATGTTACGGTACAATGATGATAGAGTAATATCATGTTAGATAAAAATCAATTATAAACTTAATGTGAGATTCTCCTCAAAAAAATTAATCAAGAGAGTAAATTGACAAAAACGTATGATATGTATCAGTCCCGTAGAGATGAAAAAACCAAAGTACAGCCAAATTGGCCCTTCGTAGTGGTTGCCATTGGCGCCAACTAAACTAATTGTGCGACTTGTGAACAATTTTTGTGTTACAAGTTACTTTGAATTCAGCCTCCAATGGGGTTTATCAATATGTATTTTGGTTAAATTGGACTAACCACTTTCTCAAATAAATAAAATTGACTAAATTCCATACTATCGAGGCTTAAGTACAATTAATTATCAAGATATGACAATTGGGGATAGTGCAGTAGTCCATTTAGACATCTCCAATATCCCTTTATGCCACATTTCACTCACATAAACTATGTGCAATTCGATATTAGTTGATTTTTTTAGAGATTGTTTTTGTCTTCAATCGGGTTGGAATCCGGGACCTTATGCAGAAGCTTCGAACGATCTGCCACTTAAGCTATCACCATAGCTGCAGATATCTTATATATCTTATATATAATAAAAATGCAGAAAAGTCCCGAGGTGAAACCATGTTTCGACATTTTTCATTATTTAAGCATCATTAATATGACATGTGTAATCCTACATGTCTATTTTCTCATAATCAACCAATGATAAAATTGACATGTACTAATCAATTGCTTTGTCATTGTGATTTGAAGGTTACTAATTTATTTTGTAACTCGTGAGCAATCAATACTCATTTTATATTTTTTTAATAATAAATTAACATTGAATAATCATATTTGATTTTATGATGTGAATATAAATTAATTTTACCTATTAGTGTAAATACATATGATAATAGCATAATGAATTCACGAATAATTTAAAAAGTAGAAACAATGCTTATGATTTTTTTTATATAACACAATATGTCGAAACATAAAAATGATATTTGCATTCTATGTAATAATATAAACTGCTTTATGACTTGAATATTAATTGTTTTAATATTAGTAAAAATGTTTATGATAATAGCTTAATAAATTTTAAATTATTATAGATACATGAACTTTAGTAGTAATTTTTATTATTATTTAAAAATAATTATTCTTCCGTGAATGTTTGGTTGATGTATATTATATAATTATTCTAAGTTTTTATCCTGCTTAACTTTATGTTAGACAATTCTCTTAAGGTTAGTAGATCTCATGATGTGAATATTAAATTTTATAATATTATAAAGCGTGTATGATAGTATTATAATAAGTTAAATAAATATAAATAATATTGGTACATAAACTATAGAAGCCATTCTGTTTATCATACAAAAATACTATTAGTATCTTCTTGAGCCAATTTGTTTATCAATCTCACTATTCTGATAAATTGCTAAGTGAAATGCCGAAACAGTTCTAATTATATTAAAAAAAAAAAGAATGGACTAATCCTGCATCAAAATAAGCCATTTGCATTAGAAGAATTCTATACGAATTTGAATGTGTAGAAATTTTTATATAGTTGAAACTATAAAAAATAAATTATGACCTTATATTTAAATTAAATATTTATGTAAATAAAATTGTAAGAAATATTCTTAAAAACATATGTTTTCCTTCAAAAAAAAATGTTGCATCCATTTGTGCATCTACATGTATGTAGATGACATCATATATTTTTTTTGAGAAATTTGCCTCACTAATTAGTCCATCCTAATTTCCTCAATTTTATCCTGCTTAATTTTATCTTGCTCAATTTTATGTTATGACATCATATGTTTTTTTTTTTTTTAGAAATTTGCCTTATTAGTCCATCTTAATTTCCTCAAATTTATCCTGCTTAATTTTATTGTTAAATTTTATAATGATGTAAAGTGTGTATGATAGTATTATAATAAGTTCAATAAATATAAACAATATATGTACATAAACTTTAGAAGCCATTCTGCTTATCATATAAAAATATTGTGCAGCTAGGGTGGTAGCTCAAGTTGTAGAGCGTTGGAAGCCCCTGCATGAGGCCACAAGTTCAAGCCTCGTTGACGACAAAACCATTTCTCAAAAAAAAAAATGGTTCTAGCTAGGGTGGTAGCTCAAGTGGTAGAGCGTTTGAAGCCCCTGCATGAGGTCCCGGGTTCAAACCCCGTTGACGACAAAACAATTTCTAAAATATATATATATATATACTAGCAAATGACCCGTGCCCATAGGGCACTTATAAAATATACAATTTGACTTATTCTTAATTTCTTGAAATAAATTTAGATAAAAAATACTTTTTAATGAACATAAAATTAATGGAGATTGTGTTTAGTCAGATGATATCTAAGGTTTGATTAAATAGATAAGACCGGAATTTTGAAAATATAAACAATATCTTGATTTACTTTAATTGATTTGAAGTTTGAACTTCTTTTTTTGAGGGATCTTTTTTGAGGGAAAACGTTTGAACTTGTGTAAGAAAAAAAAAACATTCAAATCAACGCACCAGAATGTCTCAAGACATTTTTAGGGATTAGATAGCTAGGATCTTTTCAGCACCTAGCTGATTTATTATATAGATATATATATATATATACATACATACATACATACATACATACATACATATATATATTGTTAGAATCTTCTCGAACCAATTTGTTTATCAATCTCACTATTCTGATAAATTGCTAAGTAAAATGATGAAACAATTTTAAATATGTTTAAAAACAGGATGAACAAATCCTGCATCAAAGTAAGCCATTTGCATTAGACGAATTCTATACAAGTTTGAATGTGTAGAAACTTTTCTTGTTATTTCAAATAAGATTACTACAACATTCACTAATGTTTACATTTTTTTAAAAGAATTAAAATTTTATATCTTCAAATAATTAAAAAAACAAAAATGTAAAACATCTAGAGCAATCTCCCATTCCAAAGGAAGGGTGTTGGCTTCGTGACATTATAGGAAGATGTACTAAACATAAAAATTTAGAACTCTTTAAATTTTTATTAGAATCTAAATAAAATTAATTTTATGCAACATTTGTATTAGTCGAAGTTTAGTTATTAGGTTGTTATGATGTCTAACTTTTAAATCAAGATATGGTATAAAGCCCGCCTAGTTAGTCTATTTAAAGTGTAATAATTGTATCTGTAACAAAATATAGAAACACATCCTCTGTTTCCTCCAAAAACTTATATTGTGGATTGAGTATTGCTTATTCTTCCTTGTTATTGTGATGCTGTTGAAATCATCGTCTTGCAATCAAAGAAAGGAAAAACTTAGAGGACAATTGTTCGGATGTATATCTGATTTACTTTTGATAAATTTTGGAACTATTTGACCTCAAATACCTAAATGTGATACTACTTAATCTTCTCTACTATAAAAAGTGAAGAGCTTTTAGTGTTTAACACATTCAGATATTTTACACTTCTTGAAGTTTAACACTTAAGTGTGTTTTCTTCCATAATTGGTTTTCTACACTTTTTGATACACTAAAAATATCCCTGATTGAAATCAAAATTTACCAAGGTCCTTTTTTTTGAGAAATGGACTGAAATTTATTAAGGAATAACTGTTGGGTTTGTGAAGCCCATTACATCAAATTCATCTGCTCTAGATGCCCAGTGGGGCTCAAACTCGAAATAACTCTCCATCTCATTTAATTGAAGACCATAACGCGCGTGAAGGTGAGCCACACACTTGTTGCGTCGACTGACGTGTTGGAATCGGACCGTCTCGAAGCTCCTGGAGATGAACGCCGCTTCCTTTAATATTCCTGTAACTTCCGATGAGAACTTCCCTTCTCCCAACCTTATCCCTTCCACTTCTTGTACGATGGAGAGTGAATCGGTTTCAATTATCAGATTCCGGTAACCCCGTTCAATGGCGAGCTTTAATCCGTCTCGGAGAGCTTGCCCTTCGGCCGTTCTGGGTCTGGTTCCAAACGGAATACGTTTGGAGAAACTGGCGAGATACTTTCCATTTCCGTCCCTAATGACTCCCCCGGCGCCGGCGATGGATTTCTCTCTGTCGCAAGCGCCATCAACATTTAATTTGAGAAATCCCCGATCCAGAGGACGCCAGGTCTGAGACGGTATGATAGAGGTGGGGGGAGGCTTGGATTTGGTAGATTCAAAAGCTTCGAGCTTTCCGATTGATGTTCTAACTATATCATCAGCTGTTGAGATCTTTTGATTGAAAACTTTCTGGTTCCTGTTACTCCAAAGCTCCGCAACACACATGCAAATGATTTTGCAATGATTCTCATATTTGGCTGTTTCTATCTGCTCTTTAATCCATGTAGTGAAATCCGTATGTTTGATTTTCAGATCTAACTCCGGAAAAGCCTTCTTCCACACTTCCTTTGCAATAGGGAACTGTAGAAAGATATGTGTCTCATCTTCGACTTGCTTGCCACAGATCTCGCACCTGACTGGTATGTTGATTATTCGCTTTGATAAGTTTGTTTTTGTTGGTAAAGCTTTCCTCCACCCTCTCCAAACCGGATAAAGATGACGTTTTGGGATCTTTAGATTCCAAAATTTACTTGGCCATTTTTCCCCCTGTATGTATGATTGGTGACTGTTGTTTGGTTGCTCCTTCTTCAGCTGTTGACTGGCGATTTGATAGCCGGTCTTAACACTGTAATCTCCATTATAAGTGAGAGTCCAATGTTTAAAATCAGTTTCCGGATTTGCAAGAGGAATTTTTAAAATAATCTCAATATCCACTCTCCAGAAGACTTCTTCTAATTTATGTATATTCCACATACCCTATGATTGGTTTATAAAATCTGCTACAAATAATTCTTGTTCTGGAGCTGTTGTAATTGGTTTGAACGGAAAGTTTGTTGGCAGCCATGGGTCTTTGAAGGCGTTAACATTCTGTCCCGAACCAATACTCCATCTCCAGCCTTGCATTACTAGATTTTTGCTTGCTAAAATACTCCTCTAAGTATAAGAGCATTGGTTAGTTGCTTGAGTACTGATTGTGTTGGAATGACTACAATACTTACTAAGTAATACTTGACCGAGTAGAGAATCTGAGTTGCACAATATCCTCCAAAACTGTTTGCCAAGCATTGCTAAGTTGAACGCTTGTAAATTTGCGAAGCCAACTCTTCCCTCTTCCTTTGGGATTTTTAGTTTCTCCCACGCTATCCACCTGATTTTTTGATCTTCATCCCTGTGAACCCAGAAAAACTTACGGCATATGCTCTCAATTTTTTTGCAGATCGACTGCAGAAGTTTGAAGCAACTCATAGTGAAGGTGGGGATTGCTTGCACCACTGATTTTATCATGATTTCATGACCCGGGAAAGAAAGTGAGCTATGTTTCCATGATTTTACTTTCGTCTCAACTTTATCTATCATGAAATTAAAATCCAGTGATTTGTTTTTCCACGGGGATGTTGGCAATCCAAGATACCTGTCATGTGATTCTGCCAAGGTTACTCCCATATAAGTGCTCAAAGCTTCTTGACGGTGCTGCGGGATATTTGACGAAAAAACGACTACACTTTTTTCTAGATTAAATTTTTAACCCGAGGCTTTTTCGTAGCATTGTAATAATCTTAATATGTAGTCAATCTCTTCCTCCTTTACTTTAGAAAATAGTATGCTATCATCGGCAAAAAATAGGTGGCTAATAGTAGGACCGTTTTTGACGCTGCGAGTCCCGTAATACTTCCAGCGCTAGTTGCAGCCGTAAGACTACGAGAAAGAGCTTCCCCACACAACAGAAACAAGTACGGTGACAAAGGACACCCTTGGCGAAGACCTCGCTCAGGTATGACTTCTCCCACTGTTCTCTCTTCGTATGCAAAGCTAAACTTGACAGTGGTTATGCAATCCATGACTAAATTGATCCACTTAGGTCCAAAGCCAAGACGTTCCATACAAACTTGCAAGAACCCCCACTCAACACGATCATATGCTTTGGTCATGTCAATTTTCAATGCGTAACTGCCCCATTTGTCCTTTTTACGATACTTCATTGTGTGAATAACTCAAAAGCAAGAAATATGTTGTCCGTAATTAAACGACCGGGGACAAAAGCACTCTGAAAAACTGAGATAAGTTGTGGAAGTACCTTTTTAAGCCGATTTTCCATTGTCTTTTTCACCAACTTGTAGACCACCGAACAAAAGCTAATGGGCCTTAGATCCATGGGTTTACGTACTTGTTTCACTTTTGGCAATAAAGCAATGATTGTTTTGTTGAAATCCTTCATACTCGTCCCTCCATTAAGAATATTGAGGCATACTTCAACAATGTCCTTGCCCACTGTTTTCCAATGCTTTTGGAAGAAAGTAGAAGGGAATCCATCGAAACCTGGCGCTTTCAGTGGACCCATCTGGTCTAGGGCTTGCTCTACCTCAGAACTTGTGTACTGACTATCCAACAACTGTCTATTATTCCCGAGAGCAGAATCGGGGATATGTTGCATTAACAACTCCATGTCTTCATTTGAGGGGTTTGTGGATGTAAAAATTTGATTGAAATAATCCGATAGAATAGTAGTTATCTCTTCTTCAGTGGTACACCACTTCCCATTACTGTCTTCTAACCCCTTTAGAGCATTCCTTGCTTTACGAATAGTTGCTTTCCTATGAAAGAAAGCTGTATTCCGGTCTCCTTGCATAAGCCACTGTACTCGACTGCGCTGTAACCACAATTCTTCCTCTTTCAGAGAAAGATTGTTTATTTCAACTTTTAAAGCTGTAATTTCTGCTTTAAAATCCTCCCTCCGGCTGGATTGGTCGATTTGTTCGAGTTTAATACGTAACTCGTTAATCTTCTTCATAACATTACCTACCTCAGACTTCTCCCAATCTTTGAGACTGTCTGCAAGGTTGGTGAGCTTATCTTGGAGTTTCATCTGTTGTGGCAAGTGTTTCCACGTAGACTCGACAATATCATGGCAGTTTGGGTACTGATCCCAAAAAACTTCATACTGAAATCTTCTTCTCTTCTTTTGCTTTTTCTTATTGGCTTCCCACAATAACTGAATAGGACAATGATCTGACACCGTGGCTGTACGATGGTTAACTCGTCTGGATTGAAATACGTTCATCCACTCAACAGTTGCTACTACTCGGTCGAGACGTTCATAAATAATCTGCCCGTTCCTTGGATTGCTCTCCCAAGTAAACTTTTTGTCAACGTAACCAAGGTCGAAAAGATTGAGGTCATGGAGAACTTGACGAAATAAACTAGCTCCTTGTTCGTCGAAACTCCGACCACCTTGTTTCTCCTCAGCATTGGTCATGGCATTAAAATCACCTAGGACACACCATGGATAGCTTTTCGAACCCCTAATCCGTTTGATTAGTTCCCACGAATGGTGTCTCTCGCGTGAGTCCGGATTACCGTAGAAGCAAGTTAATTGCCACTCGACTCGTGTCGAATTTTCCACTATCAAACAATCCATATACCACATCGAGCTTGATATCACTCTAACTTGGAGATTTCCTTGCCATAGCAAGGCAAGTCCTCCACTTCTTCCTCTGCTGCTCACGCTACTACTTGCATACTGCTGAAATTTACTACTAACCTTCTTCATCTACCCACTTGAAAGTCTAGTTTCCATGAGGAAAACTAGACTGGGGCCTTCTCTCTTCACAATATTGTGAAGAGCAGAAACATTGCAAGGGTTGCCCAGCCCTCGAATGTTCCAGCTAATAAGACTCATTGCAGAAGGGCGGACCGGACCCCGGTATCCGCCTTTTTAGATGAGTTTTCAGCCATACTAGGGTTTTTACCTTCTGGAGACATTGGAATGGCTGATGCTTCCTCTTCTCCCATTGCTTGCTCTGCCATATTGAGATCCAACTGCCTTCTTGCCGAACTATTAGTTGGACTATCACTTTCATCATCGCTTCTATCCACTGCCAACATCTTGTTAGGGTTTTGTGGGGGACTGAATGCAACTTCTTCTCCTTTCCGTTTGTACGAATTATTGCCTTGCATTGCTTGACGATCGAAATGGTTTATCCTGGACAGCAAAGAATGTTGAACATGTTTCTGTCTTGGTTTTTGAATGGGGTCCGAGACATTAGGAGCTGTGGCTCTCTCCTTCTCTTTGTTTGCCGCAAGATTACTTTTCTTTGAATTACTGCTCTCCTCTGCCTCTTCAGGAGACTTGTTTAGCTCTTCATTCTTTACTGTGTCTGGACTCTGTCTATTGAGGCCTTCTTCCTTCGTTGTAGCCTTACTATCCCTTTAAACAATTTTTTCTCTTGGGGGAGGCTGATATAGCATCCATTGTCCATACCCTAGCTCCATCCTATTTTTCGTTACAGCATCAAACTCTTCGCATTCGTCACTGTGATGGATTATACGTCCACACCATTGGCATATTGAGGGAATCCTTTCATAGTAGAAGTCAAGCCACACTTTGTCCTCTCTAATCTTCATGTGTATACCCCTCGGAAGAGGTTTAGTTGCTGAGATCCTTGTCCTAACACGGATATAGTTTTCACCTTCCCCACTTTCGACTTTCGGCTTTGGTTCTAAGACTTCCCCGATTTCTGCCATTAATCTTCGACCAGTTTCTTCTCGGAGGAGATTGAGAGGGAGGTTGTGTATTTGTATCCAGACATCCATATTCTCTAAACGGACATGCTTTGTATCATCCCCCAAATTCCAAGGTTTAAGCAGTAGGGTTTTTCCGTTATACGCACAAGGGCCACCGGCCGCTACCCTCTCCATGCTAGATTGATATGGGAATTGGAAGACAAAGGTATTGAAATCAACTTCAAGAATATTAATCTGCTTACCTTTGTTCCATATCCTCTTCAACGTAGCGCGCATCCCCCTGCTGTTGATCGGTTCTTCAGATTCAAAGAAACCGATCATACACCATTGAAACTCTTTCTCTGTCTCTGCCAAGTACTCGTTGTCAAAAACTATCGTCTTCTGCTCCGTTTCGGTGTAGTCCGATTGGAATTTCTCCATCGCCGTCGACATTGAAGAAAACTAGGGTTTCGGAGACGTCTGAAAAACTAGGAACTAAGAAAACTACTGGTAGGAAAACAACTATACCAATGCCCTTTTTACTCTCTCTCAATTATATCTACCCCGGAATGGAACTCCAAATTACAAAACATTTATTCCCTTCCAATAACTAGCTGATTGCATTCACTGTAAAATTTATTAATTTGCCCTCTTATGCCTCCCATTAAAAAATGGAACGGAAATCTAATGAAGTGTTTTTTTTTTTTTCAGAGAAATTGTTTGACACTAATTAAGAGTTTTTTTTGAGAAACAAATATTGTATTAAAACACTGGGTCTGAGCCCAATAAATTATGCTCAATTACAACTTTGATCCACTCGGGATCATTATAAATCCAATTAAAAGAACAACCCATTTTAATAACTCTCTGAGGCACCAAATGGGCCACTGCATTGCAGCTACGTGGCGTGTAGCTGGCCGCGAATGTGGTGGAAGGACCGAGAAGCTTTGAACAATAGAAGAGAACCTTGTGACTTGAGGAGTTGTCATCCACTGTTTCATTTCCACCATTAAAGAGAGATGAATTTTCTCTCTTTCTCTCTCTCTCATCCGTTCCCAAAGATTGACTAGAGTCTTTGAATCAAATTCAAAGATCACCGGAGAAACTTCCATCTCAATCCAAGCTTTACGCCTTCAAAGATAGCTTGGGCCTTTTCTTCTTTAGCCGATGAAACGAACGGTAAAATAACCCCTTTTCCGGCGATAAGGAGACCGTTCTCGTCCCGTACGAGCACTCCGACGCTAGCCCGTTGGGTTTCTTGGTTCCAACTTGCGTCTGAGTTGATTTTAAACCGGTTTGGAGGCGGTTTTGACCAGTATTTCGCCGGAATAGGAGGAATCTGAGCCGGATGAGTCACCGGAGCCACCTGCATGTTTAGATCGTAGAAAGATAAGTTCAAGTTTACATCTTCTATCACTTGATATGTGGTTTTTCGTGGTCTGTGATGGATAATATAATTTCTATTGTACCAAATCGAGGAGATACCCAAACAAAATTTTAACTTGTCCTCTTTGTTCAGGTGATTGAAAGCCAGAGGGAACCAGGAAGAGAAAGACATGGAGGGGTCTTCGTCAGGCGGAATCGAAACCAGTTCTCTCCATATCTCTTTCGAAAATTTGCATCGCCAAAAAAGGTGGATTTCCGTTTCGTCTTCGTCCCCACAGATCGGACACCTTGCAGGTACATCCACCCCCTCCTTCGCAGATTTGTTGTGGTTGGTAAGCCTTTATGAATTCCTCTCAATATCGGAGAAAGAAATCTCTTGGGGATTTTTTGTTGCCAAAACTTCGTCCACCATGAATTTTTACTGTCCGAAGACCCTTCAATATTATCTGATTTTCCTTTTTCCAACATTTTATACCCGGATTTAACTGAGTATATACAATTTTTCTTGTAGTTCCAAATCAAACAATCTGGCTATGGACTTGGGGGAAGACGGATGCGAAGGATTTCTGAAATATCCACTGGAAGCAAGTGGGTTTGGAGAGCTATTGTGCACCAGGTATGAGAATCTTCATCTATTAGGTCAGAAACTCTCAAATTTGGATTGAATTTGATTGGGGACACCACCTTGAAAGAGCTAGGCCTTAGTAGCCATCTGTCTTTGTGGACTTTCAGATTTTCCCCATTGCTGACATTCCAACGAGACCCTGTTTAATTATTTTCTTCCCTGCCATAGTACTTCTCCAGGCGAATGAACCGTTTGAACCCACTTTTGCTTTTAACAGAGTAGTATCAGGGTAATATTTCGCCTAAAAAACACGAGCCATCAGAGACTGAGGATTGTAGATAAATCTCCAAGATTGTTTTGAAAGTAAGGCTAGATTAAAATTTCTCAGATATCTGATTTGAAATTCCCCTTTTGTTCTTCGAAATTTCATCTTCTCTTTAGCAATCCAGTAAATGGATATGAATTTATCTTTCTTTCCCCACGAGAAAGAGGTAATGAGAGATTTATTTTTCTGACATAACTCTTCAGGGAGAAAAAAGCAAGACATAGTGTAACTAGGGATGGCCTGAACTACTACTGACTTAATCAAGGTTTCTTTACCTGCAAAAGATATAAATTTTTCCTTCCAGTTCTTGAGTTTAGCAGCTGTTCTTTCAATTATGTGCTGAAAATTTGCCATCTTCTTTTTTCCAATCATTGTTGGAAGGCCAAAGTACCTCTCATGAAGCGATTACAGTCTTACACCGCACAAGCTGCTCGATTTGAAGATCTGTAGGAGTGTTAGCTGAAATCACATGATATTCATTATCAACACTTATAATTTGCGACTATATGTACGTATTTTATCCAATGCACGCGAATCACATGATATCATTGTGTCCTGAAAGAAGAATGGTATTATCTAGCAATTCCCATATCTCTCTTAACTTTCTTAAAGCCTCTATAAAACACAATCACAATGCACAATCAACCACGCCTGGGTTGCATTATTTTGAGCAGTAGGTAGCTTTAACAGTGCACGGTTAAAATATCACTCTTTATAATATATCATTCATCTATATATTATTCATTAATTTTGATTTACTAATTAAAACTGAGTGCTAGCTCAAGTGGTAGATGGTTTCAAGAGGTAGAGCGTTTCAAAGGGTAAGAAATACAATTTATGGTAAAATATGAAAGAAAATTTAGTGGTCACAATTTTGAATTTTGGAGATAAATATGACCATGTATGATTTATTTCTACATGTATATGTGATATGTAACAAATAATGTGCAATTGTGGTTAGAATATCTATGTGGCAATGAAGAAAGATGGCAAGACAATGGCTTAGAATTGCACAATCTATTACCTTGAGACAACTCTAGCCTTAAAAAAGGGTGAAAAAGTGTATAGTGCACTAAGAGGGTTAGAAAGGGCCAGGGTGAGTGGTGCCAAGGCAAAAATCTTTAGTGGGCGATTCCCTAAAGATGTGTGTATTCATTAAGCAAGGTTGTGATTGCTTGCGCCGGATACTACATGGAATGAAGTCTCTATCCATGGGCCACTACAGGGTTACCCGCTACTACAGGGTTACCCGGTATGGCAGGTAACCTCGGCCGGGGATAAAGTTGTTAACAGATAATTTAGCTTTAGATAAAGTTGTTAATGTCTGCGCCACATGTAGATAGTAAAGTTTAGCATAAAGTTAATAAAGTTTAACAACTCGAAAGAACTTCTTCAACTTAAGATAGCATTGTTAATAACTTGAGTTTTCTTGTTAAGAAAGAACGATTAAATAAACTACAAGCAGACCAATAACAACTAAAATGTACTTTAAAGACATGTTTAAAGATTAATACCGGAATAGTTCACAATAACATTAAAATCAGATGGGACTTGTTGAGAATCATCTCCCGGACCGTCTTTATTGTAAAGAAATCACGAATAAAATCACTCTAAACAAACCTAGATCAATCATGCTCGTATTCCATAGACTGATTACCTGATTGAGACCAGAAGACTTTCTCTATAACATAATACTCGGATGGTATATGTGCATTATCGTCTTCCCAATCGTCTACTTGTTCGGCGAAGTCCACTGGAGGATTGGGGGCATGTTGTTCTGTTGTGTCCCAGCTCCCTGCAATTTCCACACGGCCTTCTCTTGCCTTTCTTGGGTCCTTTTTGGCGTTATGTGTCCGGGGGGTTTTGATTTCTTTCATGGGCGTAGGAATTTTCTTCCTTCTTAATATCCCCATCTGTACCCTGAGAAGGTTTATAAATCATTCTCTGCATTTTTTGAATCCCATTGGCCATATGCTCTTTGAAGAAATTAATTGTCTCGAAAGATGTACAACCTAAAGTGGTATACAGTTTAACTTGGCTCCATATGGAACCCCGGTGAAAGTCTAGAACATCTGGGTCATCACAGTTCTTCCTAAGAGGCTCCTTCACTGATGGCTCAGTACGATAGAATTCTTTGTCAGTTTTTGTCCACCTTTGGGAAATTAAGGAGATTGGAATCCTATGTACACCCTTTTGTTTCAGAACAAACAACATGTGTTTGTAGATCATGTAGGATGTTTCCCAACGAAAACACGTGCATCGGACACGCTTGTTATTCTTAAGACGTTGAACAATTTTCTGTAGCTGGAAAAGATATGGTGGTTAAAAACTAAGAATGCACTCTTAATAGGAAACAATACAATGATAGACAGAGTGTAAACTGTAACAAAAAAATTAGACGGTAGTTTATAGAATGTGACTTTAACTTTTAAAACAAATGTTTAAATAGTTAGATAAGTCTGGTAACAGTTAGGAATGAAGAAGATATATCTTAGCAATTAAAGTCAAGTACATGTGTACATTGTATATAAGTATGTAAATGAAAACACATATACATACCAAGGACTTCTTGATTCCACATCTCATCACGTAGAACAAGTCCAACTTATCTCCTGAACCCTGTTGTTAACACATGGTCTTATTGGTCGGTGCGAAAGTGTTTCTCGCGCTCGGTGTTGCGTAGCTTACCAACACCGGTGTTGCGTAGCTTACCAACACCGATCACGAATCCCTTGCAAACATCTTCCAATTTTTCCTAGACGGACATAAAATCTTTGAAGAAACTGTTAATGCTCTCGCATCATGAGGTTGTCGATTGCAATACAAAATAAGTGGTATTTTACAGGAATATATATTTTAATTAATAAGATAGAACTGTCTCCGGGGTTTAGCATTTTGGAAGGTATGGTCGGAATATATAATGAGTTCTTAATATTCAGTAAAATCAATACACAAAGATGCCAATATGGGGGGTTTTTGGAGCTTTTGCACATTGCAATGCATGGGACAAACCAAAGAGAGGCACAAAGTCTTCAAATTGAGTACAACATTCTGTTGGTGATGTAGTTAATGTGAAAGAACAATATTTCTAATGGGTACGCGTTACACAAATTGAGTTTGATTGATGTCTATGCATCTCATGTGTGCCACCATTCAACACATATTATCACTATATGGCTTATTAAGACCAATTATGACACTTACAACACATGGTGATTTTTCGCAACGTTAAGTCTCACAATGTCGATAGTCGGTTACACCCTATCCCTCGTTGCTCAAGTCCCATAGTTGGGTGTCACTCAAAACTCCCCTGCTCGTTAAAATGACACAATTAGAACATTAAATCGTATTTGGCTTGAGTGGGGCATATTTCATGGCGGGAAAAGTACAATGATCGTGTTTTCATTCATTTTGGGTCTTTTTAGGTAACCTAGAGGAAGATAAACTGAAGTAATTTCAAAGTAACTCCCACACTTGCTATTGGTATGTTTTTCAGGACACATGGTGACAACCTCAGTCATTCAATCGATGAAGAAACCAAAATAAATGGTATTTTAAAGGGATATATATCTTAAATAAAAAGATAGAACTCTCTCTAGGGTTTAGCATTTTGGAAGGTAAGGTCATAAGTTTAGATTGAGTTCTTAATACTAAGTTATCAATACACAAAGATACCAATATGTAGGATTTTTGGAGATTTTGTACATTGCCATGCATGGGACAAACACAAGGGAGGAACAAATTCCTCAAATTGAGTACACCATTCTGTTGGTGATGTAGTTAATCGGAAAGAACAATGTTTTCTATGGGTAAGCGTTACACAAATTGAGTTTGATTGATGTCTATACATCTCATGTGTGCCACCATTCAACACATAGTAACACTATATGGCTTATTAAGACCATTTATGGGACTTACAATACATGGTAATTTTTCACAACGTTAAGTCTCACAATGTCGATAGTCGTTTACACCCTATCCCTCGTTCAAGTCTCATAGTTGGGTGTCACCTTCAAATTACTTCAAGTTATCTTCCTCTAAGTTACTAAAAAGACCCAAAATGAATGAAAACTCGATCATTGTACTTGTTTAGCCTTGAAATTTTCCCCATTCAAGCCAAATATAATTTAATGTTCTATCTTATTATTCAATCGATGAAGAACCAAAATAAATGGTCTTTTACAGGGATATATATCTTAAATAATAAGATAGAACTCTCTCGAGGGTTTAGCATTTTGGAAGGTAAGGTCAGAAGTTTAGATTGAGTTCTTAATACTAAGTAAAATCAATACACAAAGATACCAATATGTGAGTTTTTTGGAGCTTTTTCACATTGCCAATACAACAATTATGACATGTGCCGACCATTTTCTTCTCGACAAGCAATTCTGTGTCGGTAGTTATATGATTTATCTACTAAATTTGTGTTTGTCGATATATCTTGTCAATAATGCTAATTTTTATAAATTGTAAGCAAAAAAATTGTCATCAATTATATGCGCTCTATTTTCCCGCTCCGGATAATAAAATAGATGACAAAGATTATATCTAGTGACTCACAAAATTGTCAAAAAATCAAAACACATTATTTTGGAGGGTAATGATAAATTATTCCCGCACTTCTAAAATGTTGGAGGGGATCACAATAAAAAATTAAACCAAATACCTTCACTTGACACATTACGATAAACCCTCTAACTCATCACACGTAACTCCCCATCACTCTCCCGTCTCTCAAACTCCCTCTGCAGAATTCTCACTCCCACTCTCAATCTCAATCCCAATGAGGCGATTCTCTCTCAAAATCTTCGATTAATCCTTTCATCACTCTCAATCGCGTTGTCTTCTCCATCGGGAAATCCTTCAGTTTGTGAACGTGGCTCCGCGATGGTCTCTTGACGGGTTTCTTGTGCCTCGATCCTCTTCATCAGGTATGATGGTCTCTCACTCTTTTCTCTTCGTTTTACTTACCATGGGTGTTCTACTGGGTGAATGATCTTTACCCATATGAGATTTATTTGAGTATAAATTAAAGTGATCGACCCAGAAGTGTGAATGAGGGAAATTGGTGGCTTTGCCGTTTTTGTTTTGTAGGTTTAGGTTAATTTTTAAGTGACTGCTCTCATATTGACCAAATTTCAGATTGCATGTTTGGTTTATTTTGATTCATGAACTAGGGTTTTCTCCTATTTATTAAAAAAATTGGGGATTTTATGTTTTTCTTCGAGATTGGACTGATCATTTTGGTTTGTGAATACTTTGGTTTCTGTCTGTTCAGGTGGCTGTGGTTTTTTGAGGAGAAGCTGATTGCCCTGGTATGAAGAAAGGTCTGTAGTAAGACTTAACTGCTTTTGATATATGTTTCTTGCGAAAAAATTGGTGCTTTTGCTGTTTTCTTCCTTTGAGACTGATTATTTTGATTTGTGATTATTGGAAAAGTAAACAAAGTAAATTAATTCATATCTATTCAATTTTTCATATACTCAGTGGTATTGTTGTTTAATTTTTTGTACGGTTGATTTCGTTGTTTGCACATGGTGGAAGACTGCAGTTCACTGCACAACTCACTGCGCATCTTCCATAGTAATGTGTTATAGTTGTAGTCCTTTTCTGTGTCTTTGTTAGACATTGAGTAAATGATAGGGCTCCTCATCTCAAGATGGTTGAGCGTGCTAATACAGCACTGTCAGTGGCTGTTGTTTTGTATGGAATTTGTGGAGATTTGTTCCAACTAGTTCATGGCCATCGTCATCTTTTATTTGCACATTAATTCTGTAGTTCTCATGTTCTTCATCTTCTTCATCCATGATTTGCTTGTATTATATGGTCTAAAGCCGTTTTGTCTTGTAGTTTATGTTTGTTATACCCAATAAGCATTTTCATAACCGCATGACTCGTGTGTTTACTTTTTTGTAAGTGAGGCTGTTTACAGTACTTATAAACCAGGGCAAGGTAAATAGCACTTTTCTTCATTAATTTGTACCAATGTCAAAAACAATGTTATATCAGTAAGTTAAAACAACGGTTACCATTGTGGAAAATTGCATAGTGAATCCGAAGATGATATGATTAAGTGTGTATATGTCACTGTATTACGGTTGTATTCACACTGCATTATTGCTGTATTAGATATAATTGACTGTATTAACAATGCTTTGTGTTTTATATTGATTGTATTTAACAGTATTAACACTTTGTGTCTGGACTTCAGTTAATGTGTATTAGCATTCCTTTTTAATAGAAGTTCAAATAACTGTTTTTTCAGATACATGTCACTTTTGTTCTTAAATGGTTGTATTCACATGGTATACTTGTCAATGTTTCTATACTTGTATTCAAATTTATATTATCATCTCTGGTTTCAGATCACAGCTGTATTCTGATTTAATTGTATATGTTTCACTATATTTCGTTGTATTCGCACAGTATAATTTCTGTATTCAAATTTAATTGACTGTCTTAACAATGTTATGTTTTGTATATTGATTGTATTTGACTATATTAACTCTGTATTTGAACTGCATTTAATGTATAAGTAATAATCGTCATGTACATTATGTTAGGTAATATAGATACAATTGAGCACAAGGACGCGATTACTAGTGGACTTGGTGACGTAGATATTTGTTAACAGCTGCTTATAAGGTAATTTGCATTTTCATCTCTCATCAAAGGTAAATTTTCTCATTCACTTGCGTAAAAGTATGTGATAGTTTATTCGGGTTTGTGAATTATTTACAATGCTCTTTGATGGCTTCATATTCCTTATCTGTTCTAGTACTTGATAACCCTCTATTCTCTATTTGGTTGCTAATTTGCATAACACCAACGGTTTCATAAAAATTTTGATATATAACTTGTTAATAGGTATTGATGGATCGAAGTTGGATTGGGTTAATTGACAAATGGTGTCAGGAATATGTTGATGGAGTGTCTGATTTCATTACGGTTGCGAGTCGGCACACAGATGAAAGAAATAGAATACATTTTCCTTGTTCTAGTTGTGTTAATGTTTACTATTTACCAGTTAATGTGGTAAGAGGACATTTGTATTCACATGGTATGGTTCAAGATTATAGAAAGTGGGTTTTTCATGGGGAAGATTACAGATTAGGTCAAGTTGCTGTGAATGATTCGAGGGACGTTGTAGATGAGATTCCTGAGACGCGTCTTGACGTTGAGGGTTTGATAGGGAACTTACAAGAGGGACTGTTTTCTGGTAATCATGGGGATGATATATCATCCCATGAACCACATGCAAAAAGCGGTGAGGGTGACAAATTTGCTAAATTGTTAAGCGAGGCTGAATGTGAGGCTTACCCAGGTTGTCGAAATTTCTCTAAGTTGTAACTTATAATAAGGTTGCTACATATCAAGACAATTTGTAAATGGATTAATAAATTGGTGACATGGCATTGGATTTAATTCGAGAGTTAGTGCCTCCCGGTCACAGTCTACCAAAGTCCTTTCATGAAGCCAAAAATATTTTACGAGAACTTGGTCTTGGATATATCAACACCCATGCATGTCCAAACAATTGTGCTTTGTATTGGAAAGAAAATGAAAAGTTGGATCACTGTCCCAATCCTGATTGTAAGGAACCTAGATGGAAGGAAAGTCATGAGACAAATGGGAATAGAATTCCTCGAAAGGTTCTTAGATATTTCCATCTGAAACCTAGGCTTCAAAAACTGTTCATGTCAAAATGTATTGCCAAGGATATGCGATGGCACAAGGAGCAGCGTGTTCAAGACAACAATGTCATTGGACACCCCTCTGATGCTAAGCAATGTCAAGATTTTGACAAAGAACATGAATAGTTTGCTCAAGATCCTCGTAATATTCGATTGGGATTAGCGAGTGATGGATTTAATCCTTTCAGTAATATGAGTAGTACTTACAGTATGTGGCCTGTAGCTCTTATCGTATACAATGTGGTTCCTACGCAAGTTATGAAAGATCCATTTATTATGATGCCTCTATTAATACCTGGCCCGAAATCTCCGGGAAATGACATTGATGTTTTCTTGCGTCCATTAATTGATGACCTGAAAGATTTTTGGGAACAGGGTGTTGAAACTTACGATGCTTATTTTGGTGAAATATTTAAGTTGCACGCTGCACTCATGTGGACCATAAATGATTTCCCTGCATATGGTATGTTGTCCGGATGGAGTACAAAAGGGAAACTAGCGTGTCCACCGTGTAACAAGGAAACTCACCATATTATATTAAAGCGTAGTAAGAAACAGGCTTATATGGGTCATCGCAGGTTCTTACAACTTAATCCTCCATGGAGAAGAAATAAGAAATTTAATGGTAAATTTGAGGCTAAACCAAAACCGAAGGAGTTATCTGGAGATGATGTTTTTCATCAGTTAAAGTCACTTCCTTCAGATTTAAAGTTCGGAAAGACTTTAATTAAGAAGAAGGGAAAGACTGTAACTGATAAGAAGAGAAAGCGCAATGAGCCCGAATTAAACTGGACGAAAAAGAGTTCTTTTTTAATTAAGTTATTGGCAGAAACATCAACTCAGACATAACTTGGATGTCATGCACGTAGATAAAAACGTTTGTGAAAGCATGATTGGGACTTTGATGAATACTGAAGGGAAAACAAAAGATCATCGTAATGCGCGTTTGGATTTGGAGGTTCTGGGTATTAGGAAAGACTTACACGTACAAAAGGATGGTCTGATTCCTCCAGCACCCTATAGTCTGGATGCAGCAGGAAAGAAAAATATATGTGAATGGTTAAAACGCATTAGATTTCCTGACAGTTATGCTTCAAATATATCTCATTGTGTCAGTAGCAATGATAACAAGATAATTGGCATGAAAAGCCATGATTATCATGTACTGTTACAACGGTTGCTCCCCCTTTCTATACGTGGGAACTTGAGCAAACAAGTTTGTGAAGCATTAACTGAGCTGTGTATGTTCTTCAAAGAGCTGTCTTCAAGAACTTTGACGGTGGAGTGCTTGGAGAGATTAGAAAGGGATATTGTGTTGATACTTTGTAAGTTGAAGTTGATATTTCCTCCATCGTTTTGGGATGTTATGATGCATTTGCCAATCCACCTTCCTCGAGAGGCAATGTATGGGGGTCCAGTTCAATATCGCTGGATGTATCCCATTGAAAGGTAATGCTTTAAATAGTTTTTAGGTTTTTAAATTTTGTAGTCTCTCATCTTCATTTATCATTATCATATCTATCTTTACATAAACAGATTTCTTTATACTCAAACAATACGTGAGAAATAAAGCTCGACCCGAAGGTTCAATTGTCGAGGCCTACATCGATAATGAATGTCTAAATATTTGTTCGGTGTATCTACATGGTGTTGAAACAATATATAATCGGGAAGAGAGAAACCAGGAAGGATTTAATAGCAGACAAAGGAATACATTGTCTGTATTTTCTCGTCCTGCTCGGCCTTTGAATGCCTTGCAAAATGAAATGATGTCACCTACAGAATATGATAAAGTTTGATGGTTTGTGTTACACAACTGCGAAGAAATTGATCCCTATTTAAAGTAAGTATTTTTATTGATACTACTTCAATACCTTGGTGAAAACATAAATAAATTGTTAAATAAGAATTGACATTTGAATCTGGTCACAATAAGCATCCTGAAGACATTGAGTTGAGCGACTCCACGGATGTGGATCAAACACACCAGAATTTTTTTGCTGGTTGGTTTAAGAATCTTGTAAGAGCTCTTGTCGAATACCACTCAGTTTGTATTTTGAAATTTGTAGAGAATAGGTTCTGAAATGTTTATTCGTTCACTGAGATGGTTCGAAAGCGCATTGACAAGTCCGCAGAGGCAACTGATGACTTGTATTCGCTTGCATGTGGCCCAGATAAACGTATTAACTGGTACAAGGGATGCGTTATTAATGAAATGAGATTCCACACTACTGAACACGATGAAAATCGCATGACAGAGAACTGTGGTGTTCTTGTCCAAGCCGACCATAAGGGCAAAGAAACGGATTTTTTTGGTGTTTTAACAGATATCATTGAGCTAAGTTATTTAGGTGAGAATCGTTTTTATCTCTTTAAGTGCAATTGGTTTAATACAGGAGACACGAAGACAGGTATTAGGAAAGATAAGTACTTCACAAGCATCAACATCAGTCGGTCATGGTATAAAAACAATCCCAATATACTTGCGTCACAGGCTCAAAAGTCTTCTATGTCCCTGATGTTATTCTGGGTAAAAACTACAAGATAGTTCAAAAGATACAACCTATAAATTTGCAAGACATACCAGAAATTGATGAAGAAACAAGTACCCATCATGGAAACGAAATTTTTGTTAACGATGCATATCAACAACCATTTAGTAGCGACATTAATGATATGGTTTAGGTTGATGATGAAGTTGCTATTAATGAAACTGCTGACGTAGATGGAGAAGAAGATGGCTATGAAAGTGAGGAAGAACAGATTTCTGGTGACGACGGTTACCAAAGTTTGAGTGACAGCAGCGATGATGATGATGTTGATGAGGATGATGACTACGACGACGATTACAATACAGATTTGGGAGATTACGACTAATTGGATTTTTCCATTACTTGCGTTTGACTTCACATGTTTCATTAATAATTTATTCGTCTTAGCATTTTTTTGTATTTTTTCAAGAATAAACCATTAATGTCGTTCTCTAAATTTATTTCATACAGTTATCATGGTTTTTGTGTTGGTTGGGTACTATACACATATTCGTAAATTTTTAGATGAATAAAACATTAATGTTGCGTGGCCTGTTTGTACACTTTGATTTGTATTTTATTGTAGGCTATGGAGACATACGAAAAGGTAAGACGATCGCTCCGGTTAACTACTTAAAAGTCTACCAACGGCATAAGTGAACTGCTTTCTGCTCGAAAGAAGATTACTGTGGAGGTAAGGCTCATAATCTTTACTAATGTATAAAGCAAACAAACTATCAGTTCTCCTTCGTTTTCTTTATTTTTCTTTCTGTGATTTTTACTAGTACAACTTGTAGTTAACTACATAATTTTATAAGTATGTTGCAGTGTCTTGAAATAAGTCTCCATTTTCCTTTACACAGAATACAGCCCCGTCCAGTGGTGCAACAATATCACCTCGAGTCACCACTACCAGGTCACCGACTAATATCCGACATGAGTCATCTCTGCCCACTGGCGGCGGAGTATTGGGAGAAAAACCAGAGACTGCAACACCAAGGGTATGAATTTGTAATTACGTCGAGTACATTTCATTGGTCATTATTCCTATCGCGAAACGTAACTTGTTGAAATTACACTGTGCATTATTCTGTAGGATCAACGGGTTCACAATTGCAGAAAAAAGTTAGCAAATCTGTTCGACTCCCACAAGGATGGTTAGATGCGAATGTTACGCTTGGTATTATTCTCTTAACTCCCTCATACGTAATCACTTATTTGAAAAATGGAAACACAACCAGTTGGCTTTTCCGTCCATTCTTAGTTTCATTTGTATTATGTTCACGCAGGATTGTCGGAAAAAAAGCAAAAAAACAAGAACAATGTACAACAATCAGTTACCTCTCACAAACAGAAGACAACCATGGGAATAGAGTCCAACAATGCAGCAGTTAACAAGGTTGTCCCGGTTTACAAGCTGACAGTCAATGCAGATCCACAAGAAGCACCCCGATGAGGACAGACAATACTAGTGTTGCAGTGGAACATGCTCTGAACCTGTCAACTACTACTGTTGGAAGGACACAAAAGAATCCGGTTGACCATGATGTGGTACTATTTAATTAAGTTGACGTAGCAGAACTATTAATGGTAATTTTGAACTGTCTAATGAGATTTTTTGTGTGTATACTCCATACAGATCATAGAATCTCAAGGCCGTATAAGAACATCCCCTAGATTCACACCCAACAGGAATATCACCACTCACGCAAGGGAAGACAGTACTTCTGAGGAAAGCTGGGAACAACGTCATCTCATCAACTCAACCGGTACCGTGGGAAGGGAAGAGGGAAATGTAACTGAACGTCATGAGGTAGCTGCAGATGCACTTTAAAATTCACGGTGCATTGGTTAATAAATTTTGTAACTTTTTTGCCAACCAATTAATTGCATTTTAGGTCATGGCACAGGATGTTCGCAAATGGAAATCTGTTCAACTCACCCCTCGACCCCTCGTGAGGTGATTACTGGACTAGCAGCAACAGATGGGGTTGATGATTCTGTGATACTGCAAAGAAACTCTGTGGAGCGTAATGCAATCAACCCCGGTAAAAATATCTTGTATTGTATACAAATTATTATATTATTAAGCCACCGCGCTTTCATTACTTGTAACTATTGTAATTAATGCAGGATCACAAACCAGGAAAAAGGCTCGGAAGAACTATGTTGCAAGTGCTCAAGTGGAAACGTAAAATTTCCATGACAGTGATGCGGTACTAGTGATGTCATCCATACCTAATTTTTTCTTCAAGTGGAAACTTGTTTGGTTTAAAATAAAATTGTATAGTTTCTGACAAATAATGTTCGAAATGGGTTGCTACAATCTTCATTGGCATTCTTTGCACTTTAATTAACTTGTACAACTCTATGATGCAGGTTACGACACATGATGTTGGCGTAAGAAGTTCCCGTCGACTAACACCTACTAGGTTGGCAAAAACAGCGAATGCAGCATCAAATCCCAAGGCTAGTGGTCGTACCAACTCAAGGAGAGATGTCGAAACAGAAGATCTAAATCTATCTGAAAATGAGATAGCTAATGATGTAAGTAGCAGTACATTGGAGAATGTTCGTTCAGTCTCTTTAAGTACTGTGGGAACTGTCTATATCATAGTGTAATTTATGATGATTTTTTCTAGTAGGATGCGGTGCTTCATGGTACACCGAGAAGGTCCATGAGACTGAATTCGACAAGGGAACGATCACCACTGACTAACGAGGGAATTTCTGAGAGCAACTTCACTGCTCAATGTATGTAACTTAAGTCGCAGCTGAATACGTGGACATATTCATTTATTCTTGTTATATTTGATTAAAAGTTAGATGCTTGTTGTCTTCTGTTTCATATAAAATTTGCCGCAGCTCCGGAAATAACAACAGGTGGAAGAGGAGTGACTCGTGGACTAAAATTCAGAAGGACCCTCAAAGGAAAAGATAAGATTGCTGTCAACATTCCATTGGGGAAGCGCAGACCAGTGGATGATGGACGTTTAGAGCTAACAGCTGAGTTTGGTGTTGCAGTTCGCATGTACGCTCCGGTTGAATTACCATCATGGAAGCTTATGGAGCCTCATCAGAAGAAACCGATATACGACCACCTGCTTGTGAGTTGGGTTATACACGTTGCATATTCCTTGAGTTAACTTGTGATCATGAACGGAAAACGCATTTACTATCTTATGTCTTTTTAGGGGATATTTGACCTTGATTTCTCGAAGAAACATATCCGTCATGGCATCAGTTCCGTGTGCAGCAGAGGATATAGTGACCAAAGATACAAGTTGCATAAACATTTCAAATATTTCCGCAGCCCTATTAAAGCAAGGCGTCATCCATCCCCACTCGTGAACCAGAATGATTGGAATACCTTGTGTCTTTACGTTGAGTCCGATGCATGCAAGGTAAAATAAATATAAGAGTTTGTCGTACACATTTATTCATTGCTTGCAATTTTCAATTTCTGAAATTACGTTGATTAATTTTGTTGGAATCAAATGGCAGAAAAAGAGTAGAAGGGGAACTGAGAACAGACGACATGTTAAGAACCTGCATACATCTGGTTCAAAGACTTTTGTACAGCGCTTGCATGAGATGGTAATGCTTTTTTACTTCTCTGATGTTGACACTACCGTAATTTCTATGCTTACACAATTTTTTTCACTAATTAAGTGTTTGTGTAAGAATCAACCCCCTTATCTTTATATGTGACATTCGTTTATCATCATTAATTTTCAGGAAAAACCGTCACTTATTGAGAATTTCAAGACCACTCATTGCAAAAGTGGCACAGCCATTTGGATGTCGAATGACGCCTTGGATCAGTATGTAAGTTCTACATTTCCTACGAAACTATTATCTTTTTTTACATACCTATAACACTGAATCAACTGTTTTCAAATGACAGAATAAAATGAAAGAAATGAGGGACAATGATGTGGATGGTGTGCTAACTGAAGAACATATTATGGAGGAGGTGCTTGGAAAAAGGCGGGGTTTTGTAGCTGGCTATGGAGGGGGCCAGGTCCCGAATTCGGCTTGGACTTACGATGATGGGAGGTCTGAATATCTTGCAAGGGCTGAAGAAGCAAAAAAGAGGGCCAAAGCAGAACGGAGAAGGGAAGAAGCTGAACGAAAAATAGCAGAAGCTGAACGAATAAGAGCAGAGGCCGTAGAGAAGCGTTTCGAAGCCTTGGAAAAGAGGGTGAGCAATGTGGAGGCACTGATACTAAAGAGTCTGAATGTTCAAGGGTCATATGAAACAGAATCTGAGCCGGAATATGAGCCGGAATCTGAACCGGAATCTGAAGAGGAATTTGAAGAGGAATCTGAGCCGGATTCGTGTCGGAATCGGAGCCGGACACTTCAGACAGAGAATGAGGTAAGAGACTTAGTACTAAATTTTTTACTTGAATAGAATTACAATATTCTCGGATTTCATATCTTCTGTCATTCTTCAATTTCATAATTGTGGTTAATTAGGGAGAAAGTTTATTAAAATGAATACTGTTTGTGGCTTGAGCAACCTGCAGTTAGTCGTCACTTGCCTGGGGGTATTTCTATCCGAGCTTTACCTAGCTTTACTGAGATTATAAGTTGTACGAAAGTGTTTTCTGTTGGATCCCTATTTACGTGGCTAGAGTATCCTGTTACAACTGTCTTTGCTAGTTACGCTTCTTTGTATAAGTAGTTAAATACAAGGCATAATAAATAGATTAATTATTAAAAAAAGACAATTATATGTAACTATTCATTTGTAAGGCAAAAGTTGTTATTAGACTTAAATGTCAGGAATACCCCATGAAGCAGTTTGTTAGTACTTGTTAACATAATGTCGGGAATCACAGTTCACCTATTTTAATTAGAAATTTAGTTCTTTTGCTCTTATGCATTTGAAGTTGTAACTAATACGTGGTGGACATGTGACTTGCTGTTCCAGATGAAAATGTCCCAAATGATGCTTCATGTTCTTCGAATTTCATATTATTATCCCGATATGAATATTGTTATCTTAGTAATTTTAACATTAAATAGTATTTTAGTACCATGCATATGAGTGGTTTTGAAGTTGACTAGGATTCAGTTCCTTTTTTCCTCGTTCAAGTATCTGGTGAATGGCAAGGGATTCAGTTAAATTGAATAGGATTTCAGGCATCTGCAGAGACTTTAGTCAAATTACTAGAGTTTAGAGCTGATTACCTTAAGTGAAGCTGACTAAACTCAGTCTTGGCACAATTTGTTAGTTGACTCTTTGATATGATTTGGGTTTGCTCAGACATTACAATTCATAATTTTGAAAGTGTTTGCTGTGAGTAAATTGCAAAGGACTGTTGCTTTCGGCTTAATTTAGCTATCAAACCCAAATATTGGAATATTTGGGTCAATTCCTAGATGTGGAATCCTTCCCTAATCATTTCAAATTATGTATATGTTCTTACGCAGTTTGAATTTTCTGTTTGGAAAGCAGTTGTCGTCCAGAGACCGTTCTACTCAACGGTACGATATCCTCCATCCTTTGTCGAAATACTTAAATCAATTTCTGAATTTAAAATCTGTAATCAATTACGTATAGTGTCTTTAGGAATGATGTAGACAGTGACTTTATGTATGGATATTTGCAGGTTTCGTGAATGGAGTACGTTAGCTTTTTAGGCCAGGTGTTCGTGAATGGGGTACGATATATAGTTCATGCCCTGGAAATAAGGATCCACTCGGTCTACTACCTCTATTATAAATTATGTTAACTAGACTAGAATCTTCTGTTTATGACTTGGGAGTTTTTGAACTGGGATGGTTAAATTAGACTAGCTCGAATTCGTTGTGATTTGTAGTTTTGTAACTGGGTACATATGATGCCAAGTTGGAACTGGGTACATATGACTTTGTAGTTTTATCTAGTTTTGTCTCGGAAATGCCAAGATATGACATGTTGCTGAATGCAACAGTATGTAGCCAACTTGTTCCTTATGTGAAATGTCAATTTATGGCATCTTGTATATGTAAAGCTTTCAGCCTATTTGGATGGTCTTTAGAAGTGCTTTTTTTATTGAGTTATTATAAAGGTGACAAGCACGAACGTCACAAAAAAGATGAAGTTTCGACAAACTTCTCTTCTAGTGAGGATTTCCGATTGTCACCTATCTAACTACACACGAATATGTGTGTGTCGCCAGTTTCAAATGCGATAGTAAAAAGTAGTCACTAGATAGAAACTCCAAACAGAAATTTATGTCGATGCCTACTCTTTCTGCCGACTAACAAAATGCTTGTCGGCTATCACTCTAATGACAGATTTGTAGTGACTACGGAGCGACAATCATTTTTCTGTCGGTAGAATTTCTACCGACATATTTGGCCTTTCTAGCGACAATTTTTGCTGTCAACGGAGGCAGTATTTAATGTAGTGTTCCATGCATGGGACAAACACAAGGGAGGAACAAATTCCTCAAATTGAGTACAACATTCTGTTGGTGATGTAGTTAATGGGAAAGAACAATGTTTCCTATGTGTACGCGTTACACAAATTGTGTTTTATTGATGTCTATGCATCTCATGTGTGCCACCATTCAACACATCTTAACACTATATGGCTTATTAATACCATTTATGGGACTTACAGCACATGGTGATTTTTCACAACGTTAAGTCTCACTATGTCGATAGTCGGTTACACCCTATCCCTCGTTGTTCAAGTTCCATAGTTGGGTGTCACCTCGAAACTCCCGGGCTCGTAAAAATGACACAATTAGAACATTAAATTATATTTGGCTTGAATGGGGCAAATTTCATGGCTGAACAAGTATAATGATCGAGTTTTCATTCATTTTGGGTCTTCTTAGGTAACTTAGAGGAAGATAACTCGAATTGATTTCAAAGTAACTCCCACACTTGCTATTGGTATGTTGTTAAGAACACATGGTGACACCCTGAGTCATTCAATCGATGAAGAAACCAAAATAAATGGTATTTTACAGGGATATATATCTTAAATAATAAGATAGAACTCTCTCTAAGGTTTAGCATTTTGAAAGGTAAGGTCATAAGTTTAGATTGAGTTATTAATACTAAGTAAAATCAATACACAAAGATACCAATATGTGGGTTTTTTGGAGCTTTTGCACATTGTCATGCATGGGAAAAACACAAGGGTGGAAACAATTCCTCAAATTAAGTATATCATTCTGTTGGTGATGTAGTTAATGCAAAAGAAAAATGTTTCCTTTGGGTACGCGTTACAAAAATTGAGTTTGATTGATGTCTATGCATTTCATGTGTGCCACCATTCAACACATATTAACACTATATGGATTATTAAGACCATTTATGGGACTTACAACACATGGTTATTTTTCACAACGTTAAGTCTCACAATGTCGATAGTCGGTTACACCCTATCCCTCGTTGTTCAAGTCCCATAGTTTGGTGTCACCTCGAAACTCCCGGGCTCGTTAAAATGACACAATTAGAACATTAAATCATATTTGGCTTGAATGGGGCAAATTTCAAGGCTGAACAAGTACAATGATCGAGTTTTTATTCATTTTGGGTCTTTTTAGGTAACTTAGAGGAAGATAACTCGAAGTAATTTCAAAGTAACTCCCACACTTGCTATTGGTATGTTGTTCAGGAAACATGGTGACATCCTGAGTCATTCAATCGATGAAGAAACCAAAATAAATGGTATTTTACGGGGATATATATCTTAAATAATAAGATAGAACTCTCTCTAGGGTTTAGCATTTTGGAAGGTAAGGTTAGAAGTTTAGAATGAGTTCTTAATCCTCAGTAAAATCAATACACAAAGATGCCAATATGTGGGTTTTTGGAGCTTTTGCACATTGTCATGCATGGGACAAACACAAGGGAGGAACAAATTCATCAACCCTGAGTTATTCAATCGATAATGAAATCAAAATAAGTGGTATTTAACAGGGACATATATTTTAAAATATAAGATAGAACTCTCTATGGGGTTTAGGATTCTGGAAGTTAAGTTTAGATGTTTAGAGTGAGTTTTTAAGAGTCAGTAAATAAAAAAGGTTATATTCTTTCTTATTTTAAGAAAGACCAGTTAATAATTTCATATTTAACAATTAGAAATTTTTAGAGCATTTTGAAAATTTTGAAATTGATTCTCGCAAAAAATTAATTGAATTTGGAAAAATTTATGTGAGTGGTCCAATCACATTCAACCGGCTCAACGCCCACTCACATCCCACGATGCCTTTAATTTTGGAACAGTTACCTTTGCAGTTGACCATTTACTTCGGCCTCTACATTTACCTTCTCATTCAATTTTCTAAAACTCTTTCTCTCTCTCTCTCTCTCTCCCTCTCCCTCTCTCTCTCTCTCTCTCCAGTTTTGCAATTTCATCTTCTCCATCTTCATCTCTTCTCCTTCAATCTTCATACACAATTCATAGAGGATAAGGAAGTTGTTCAAGAACAACGATCTACGCCTCAAAAACGAGTAAAGTTTCTAAAGAACAAGATGGGGACGATAACGGAGTAGAGAGAAATGACACGACTTACTAGCGTGTATACGCAAGTGCACGGTCGAAGTAATAAAGATAAGTATTAAGCACAGGTTGTCGAACCCACACGGACAGTCTTGAAATTATTTAATTAGTTACTTAATTTAGAGTACGGTACAAGAGGAAGGATTTGATTGATTTATGAATTAAAATAACAACTAAGCTAATATTTTGTATTTTTTTTATATTTAAGAAATAGATATGGAGAAACTAGGCAATCTCTAGATCACCTAGGGCTGTAGACGAATTCCGGATTATCTGAATAACACGTTAATTCTATCCTAATCAAGCCGGGTAATAGGCTTTGACAATATCATGTCGGTCTCATGTCATTTTACGTCTCGGTTAACAACAATCTCCTCTCGGTCTCATGTTGTCTACCGGTCCGTTCTAGCAGGTCATCTACTGGTACGATAACGGGTCCTGTCGGCCCACCGTTTCAAGAAACAGCGGAATAATCCTACCGAATCTACCCACACTAGGCCAATCCTAACACTTCTCCTTTTCGGTCTCGGTGATTCAGGGTTGTTATTCACGTCTCATCCTCGCTAGTTAGAATCAATGTCGCGCATTCTCTAGCTAAGTAGTATTTCCGGGTCATGACTCCTTCAAAACTAAGAATTAAGTGTAGCACGTGAACAATTGACTTAGAACGATATTAACTTTAAGCAAGAAAATGATTCAAGAACAAACCCTAGCTTCAATAACAATCAAATCCTACACTAGGCGTGTCAATAGACTAGAATCATCAATTAGATCATGAAACTAACAACTATTCATTGAATAAAAGACATAGGCATGAAACAAAGACTTGAATCCGGGAAATAATCCGTCTACATAACCCTAGGCTCTCATAGAGATGCCTAGCAATGGAATTAGCTAAGAAGAATCAACCAAACAAAGCTTACAAGTTTATCCATAAAAGATTGAGAGAGAAGAAGAAGAAGAAAATCCAAAACCTATCTCTCCAATGGTGGCTTTTGTGTTCTCTTCGTCCCCGTCTTCCTCCTTGTCGTCCTCTCTTTGTTTCCTCCTCCAAATATGCGTGAAATACTCCCACAAGATCGTCCCTCTATGTTAGAATAGGTCTGGAGTCTTCAAAATTTCAAAAAATAGCAAAACAGCCCCCAAAAATCCGCGCTGGCCCTCTCTGTTCGTGCGAACAAACGACTGTTCGTGCGAACAGCGTTTTGTTCCTTGTTCGTGCGAACAACTTTCTGTTCGTGAGAACAAACTTTTACTCTCTGTTCACACGAACAACTTTCTTGTTCGTACAATTTAATAGCCTCTTTTTCACCCTTTTTGCCATCTTAAATTTTTTCTAAGGCATTTTGTTCGTGCAAACAAAAGTTGTGTTCGCACGAACACCCCTGGGGATTTTCTCAGATTTGCATCTTCTTTGACGGACCATATCTTTCTCGTCCGATCTCCGTTTTAGCTCCGTGACCTGTAGTTGGAATGCTCTTTGAGTCTAATTTCATTTACCACTGGTATCACTCCAAAATGTATTGTAGAACTCAAGATACTATCAAAATAGTGGAGATAGGTCACTTTTACTCTTCAAACTTTGCTTCTCTTGCTTCCTCTTGAGTTTGCTTTGCTTCCGAAGTTCATTTCAATGCTCCTAGTCATCGTTTGGAATCCGTTCCTGTCAAGACAAAATGAAAAACCATACCAGGCGATTATATTTGACAAAAAAACATCAAAATATGCATCGAAACGCCCGGATTAACAATAAAGTGCTAAAAACTCAACTTTCTACGTTTTCTCAACATTCATAGTGTAAAACTCATATTTCAACCCGGGAATCATGAAAAACAATATAAAATATTCAAGAAATATAACTCTAATAAAGAGTTATCAAATTACCCCACACTACCCTTTTGCTCGTCCCGAACAAAATCAAACCTTACACTATGTTTTAATGCACCGAATTGCATACAATTACACTAGCCATGTGACACACACAACACACACACCCAATGCAATCTACATGACTATAAACAATGCAAATCGATTATAGAACAGTGCTAAAATTGAAACTATATATATTTTTTTCTTTTTCTTTGTTAGAGATCGGGCAATCTCGCTATCACTAACCAAAATCATCAAGTTCTCACAAGTCTCGTTTGCAATTCACACAACCGCAATAAGGAATTGAAAATACAATACTCCTATGCACAAGCTCACTAAGGATTCCCCAAACATCCACCAAACTCAATCCAAAATCCGGGCACGTCCTTTAGCTCTGAGGGTCTAGGGACCCTTAGTCCTGTTGAAGTCTTTCGTCGCCAAGTCATTTGAGGTTTTCAGACCCTCTTAGCCGTGATTGCATTTGAATGCAAATTGTCCAATTGACGGGAGACACAACTCCGGGTAATACGGCTTGACTTTAGTTTTCCTTAGACGATCTAATTGGTTTGAATCCGAATTCCCCGCGCGAACGGAGGCACATTAGGTTGTTCACCATATCTTATCCAAGAGAAGATTTTGATTCTTTTTTTTTCTTCATTCTCTTCTATTTTTTTTTCAACCTTGCATTTAGAGCTACTAAGTGTGGGCTTTTTCGGTTAGCTCTTGAAACCGCCTTAAGGGATGGTGGTGTACGCCCCCCGACTTCGCTTAGGCCAAGGCAACCGTACCACATGGAACCGACTCAACACGAAGGTCCACCCCAGATTTCAAGAGATCACAAGTTTCCACTCGAAAAAATACTATTCAACCCCTTAAGACTAAATCCTCCTAGCACAATATAGGAACTAAAGGTATGCCCGACATCTACTTTCGACTTTTCCTTGAATACCCGGGACTTCCTTTCGTGATACAGGTGCGTAGGATACTAAAAGTTAAGGTTTTCCCCACTACGGTTCTTCCTATTCATTGAGACTCTTTCACTAAACTCTCCCTAGTTTCAAGCTTCATCAATTTCCCAACTCAAAATCTTTAAATTTTTATGGATTTTCGTTTTTCTATTTTTTAAAATTTTCTTAGACTCTACATGTAACTGGCCAACTCGATTAACCACAATGATTGGGTAGGGGACTCAATAATATAAAAGTGCAGAACAATGCAGAAAAAAATTGAACCTATCACAATACAACAATATATTAAAAACATTACACTAACCACACAATACTCACAATACTACACAACTACATGTAACAAGGCTATGCAAGGACCGGCATGGCTAGCAAAATGTACACAGAACCCCCCCCCCCTCCACGCATAAGCGTTTCTTTGTCCTCAACAAATTTAGAGATATAATTAGAGGACTCATCGCTTAAATAAGTTGGCGGTGGATCTACACAATTATGGCTCAAAACGTATAAACAAGAGAGAGAGTTAGAGGTACCTGGGTGCCCGGACCTACATGGGCACCGTTGCTGCGAAACTGCAACAAGAAGGGGTCTTGTGGACCGTTGACAGTTTCCGGAAAAGTCTCACCTCGCGTCCGAATTCTGATGCGCCTACTCAATATTCTCTACCGCACGCATCAAGAAGGGTAATCCGGAGCGTCTTTTGTACCTGTGTCCCTGCACACTGATTGAAAGTATTAAAGAAACTCTCTCTCACCCCTCAAAATCCTATGGAGAACTAAAAGAAAGAACATAAATAAATAGCATCCTACTCAACATTGGGTTGTCTCCCAAGCAGCGCTTGTAATTTAAGGTCGACAGCCCGACCCGGTTACCTCAACCGAAAAGGATGGTGGAGGATGCATTATCCCTCCACTTCTTCTTCTTCCACCATCTCTTTTCCTGAATTTCACGTGCACCCATGTGCTGCAAAGACGGTTGACAGTTGTGGAAGCTGACTCCTTTCATTTTGCAATTGATCTTCTTGAGAAACTTCCACCAAGTACCACAAGGCTCAAATGAATCTCTGGCCATAAAATCATCCAAGTAATACCTCATATGTGTTAGATGCTCTTCAACCGACCCATGCAATTCATCCACACCCGCACACTTGTTTGTTTTCAACTCCTTGACTATGGCGTTTGCATCATTAATATAATAGCCAATATGACACAAAATTGAAATTTTTTATGATGCTCTTCCCCATAAGAATCTCCATACACAAGTCTTTCCAACTCATCACATACTTGATTAATATGAGATACGGAGAATTCTTCGAAAGTATGAGTAGGGGCTTTTACCTCAATAGGTATGGGCACGAGTGCTTCATCAGCTTCATCATCAGCACACCATAGGCTTTCAATGCTGGTGTCTTCCCATTCATGCCAAGGTTGTGAGGGTGTTGGAATAGATGCCCTATAGGCAATCTAGTTTAGTATGAATTTATTTGTGGCTAGAAAAGTAATTTATTATCTATTGGATATTTAATATAATGAAGTCCTTAGATTTACAATTGTGTTGTTTATCTTAAATATCCCTAGTCCAGTATAATGACTAATGGGACAATCATCTATAGACGAATATGGGGTTGGATTGATATGGAGATATCATGATCCAACACATAGGTGTGCATTAAGGGTAATGGCGCACTGGATTGACCCATCTCCGAGAAGGCTACATACACGTTATGTTAAGTCACAAGTGCTTCTCGTGGTGCAATGGTATTGTCATCCTTAGACTTGAAGTCGCTAGATATTCTAGTTGTGGATTATTGTGATTTTGATAGCGTTAAACGCTACACCGTAACTGGGTAGTTAAAAACGCGTGTACCGGATACAATAAGAAGCAAGCTTAGAGATCGTAGTGGACGTAGATAGAATTTTTCCCTCCCACATAACGGGAGCAAATATCCTAGGCCACTCGAGGGTAGTGCTTATAGAATGTCTGGCCAGACTCAAATAAATCAATATGAGATATTGATGTTATTTGCACGAATAAGGCTATTCCCATGGATCGAGAAACTATGGATTGGATATACGAGTGTGACTTGTATGTCTCGTGTCCAATCCGGATATAGAGACAAAGGGATGAGACAATTACTTGTACAAAGGTTGTCAAGATGACTATTCTATTAGTTGGCTAGAATGGATGTTTTGCTAGAAACCGCTCCATATTAGCAAATAGTTGCTACAACTAGATAGAACCTATGGGGTTACACGCTATATAGAGTTCAAGTAGATTTGGGAATTAATTAATTGGATTAATTAATTAGAAGGATCACTTTGCAATACCTTCCAAACTTAGTAGGGACTAATTTGCAAGGAAGGGACTAAATTGAATTCTAGTAGGACTAGAATAGGTCCTTTAGGTAGTTGGCAAGGATTTGTTGGACTATATAAATGACACTCCTTCCTTCCTTCCCACACTTATGTCATTATTGATCATAACTTGAGTGGGAGAGAACAAAAAAGAGAGAGCAAGCAAGCAAAAGGAGCCGCCGCCCGTCCCCGTCGGCCCACAAGGAGGCCGAAACCTCCTTGTTTCGGTCTCATTTTGCGTGATTATTCTTCCTCTTCCTCTTTCCGGGCTAGCACCAAGGATTGGGAGATCTAGAAATCAACTCTGGGCGTGGATCAACTATAGAGAACGTGACACAGTTCGCGTTTGAAGTCATCAAAGGAGAACCCTAAGGTGTGTTATTGATTTCTTCCTTTACCATCGTCATGTCTCTTGACTTGATCCTTGGAGGGTTTTGCATGGTTATTTTTGTTTCCGTTGCGCATCCATGAATCAAAACCCTACAGAGGGCGCATGCGGTCTTGGCTCGCAATACGGCAGATCTTCCCATCTTCGGCACACTGGTCCACCCTAGTCTGAATCATAGTCTGAGTCCTCATAAATGGCAGAGTCCACCAATGGTTCCTGGAAACTTCAGTATTCGTTCGGCTCAGGTATCTCTTCTTCCACTTGTGATGAGGATAACGAAGGTTCAATTTATGGCTCAATGTCATATGGCACCGTCTCTTCTTGTGGCTCTTGAATGCTTGATTCCCCTGCTGTTGACAGTTTTTCTATTCGTTGCTTTATCCTCTCCATCTTCTCCCTCACGTATTCCCTACCTGTGGCAAAATCCTCTTGTGGCACTTGTGCGGCTATGGAAAAAAATTTGGCCCACACTTCGATGTCCTCCATAATACTTCGCCGTTCTGCCATACTCGCTGATGAATCCTCTTGGTGCTGATGAAGCTGAGGTGGATGAACTTGACATGGGTTCCTATTGTCATGATAAATGCCACATCGATAGCACCAAACTATGCATGCGTCCTCTTCTTCATGATTACCCCTGCAGTAGAAACATTATGGGGGACCTGAATGATAGTCCTCACTCCACATACTTAGTAGAATCTCCTACTTCCTGTGGTCCTGAGAAAACAAACTCAAAAGACACCAGTGAAGCACAGAGATAGAGAATAGAACAAAACAAAACTAAACTTAAATAAAAGTACTATAAACTAATTACTAACTAAATAATCTACCGCTGTCCCCGGAAACGGCGCCAAAAACTTGACACGACTTACTAGCGTGTATACGCAAGTGCACGGTAGAAGTAATAAAGATAAGTATTAAGCTCAGGTTGTCGAACCCACAGGGACAGTCTTGAAATTATTTAATTAGTTACTTAATTTAGAGTACGGTACAAGAGGAAGGATTTGATTGATTTATGAATTAAAATAACAACTAAGCTAATATTTTTGTATTTTTTTTATATTTAAGAAATAAATATGGAGAAACTAGGCAATCTCTAGATCACCTAGGGCTGTAGACGAATTCCAGATTATCTGAATAACACGTTAATTATCCTAATCAAGCCGGGTAATAGGCTATGACAATATCCTGTCGGTCTCATGTCATACGTCTCGGTTAACTACAATCTCCTCTCGGTCTCATGTTGTCTACCGGTCCGTTCTAGCAGGTCATCTACTGGTACGATAACGGGCCCTGTCGGCCCACCGTTTCACAAAACAGCGGAATAATCCTACCGAATCTACCCACACTAGGCCAATCCTAACACTTCTCCTTTTCGGTCTCGATGATTCAGGGTTGTTATTCACGTCTCATCCTCGCTAGTTAGAATCACTGTCGCACATTCTCTAGCTAAGTAGTATTTCCGGGTCATGACTCATTCAAAACTAAGAATTAAGTGTAGCACGTGAACAATTGACTTAGAACGATATTAACTTTAAGCAAGACAATGATTCAAGAACAAACCCTAGCTTCAATAACAATCAAATCCTACACTAGTCGTGTGAATAGACTAGAATCATCAATTAGATCATGAAACTAACAACTATTCATTGAATCAAAGACATAGACATGAAACAAAGACTTGAATCCGGGAAATATTCCGTCTACATAACCCTAGGCTCTCATAGAGATGCCTAGCAATGGAATTAGCTAAGAAGAATCAACCAAACAAAGATTACAAGTTTCTCCATACAAGATTGAGAGAGAAGAAGAAGAAAATCAAAAACCTAGCTCTCCAATGGTGGCTTTTGTGTTCTCTTCGTCCCCATCTTCCTCCTTGTCGTCCTCTCTTTGTTTCCTCCTCCAAATATGCGTGAAGTACTCCCACAAGATCGTCCCTCTATGTTAGAATAGGTCTAGAGTCTTCAAACTTTCAAAAAATAGCAAAACAGCCCCAAAAATCCGCGCTGGCCCTCTTTGTTCGTGCGAACAAACGACTGTTCGTGCAAACAGCGTTTTGTTCTTTGTTCGTGCGATTAACTTTCTGTTCGTGCAAAAAAACTTTTACTCTCTGTTCACACGAACAACTTTCTTTTTCGTACAATTTAACAACCTCTTTTTCACCCTTTCTGCCATCTTAAAATTTTTCTAAGGCATTTTGTTCGTGCGAACAAAAGTTGTGTTCGCACGAACACCCCTGGGGATTTCTCAGATTTGCATCCTCTTTGACGGACCATATCTTTCTCGTCCGATCTCTGTTTTAGTTACGTGACCTATCGTTGGATCTTTGAGTCTACTTTCATTTTCCACTGGTCTCACTCCAAAATGTATTGTAGAACTCAAGATACTATCAAAATAGTGGAGATTGGTCACTTTTGCTCTTCTAACTTTGCTTCTCTTGCTTCCTCTTGAGTTTGTTTTGCTTCCGAAGTTTGTTTCATGCCTCCTAGTCATCATTTAGCATCTGTTCCTGTCAAGACAACATGAACAACCATACTAGGCGATTATATTTGACAAATAACATCAAAATATGCATCGAAACGCCCGGATTAACAATAAAGTGCTAAAAACTCAACTTTCTACGTTTTCTCAACATTCATAGTGTAAAACTCATATTTCAACCCTGGAATCACGCAAAACGATATAAAATATTCAAGAAATATAACTCTAATAAAGAGTTATCAAGAAACTCTAGCACACCCGAAAGAGAAAGGAATTCATAGGAACTACGGCGTTTCCCAACAACCGAACGGGTAATAATCTAATTCATTATTTATTATTACTAATGTGTTAAAATTCCTATCTTATATATTAAAACTGTATTCTGATTTAATCTATCAGGAATGATTGTGACCTTCATGTCTGCTTTTTCATGACCCACTTGAGGGACCAGATTCCAACTCCAAAGAAGAATTTCTCTGTCCAAGTGGAGCAGCTCATAATATGAGTTGCCAATGAAATGGCTAGATCAGACAAGAACATGAACTTTGCCCAGCTTTTTAAGGAGTTCATGAACTTCAAGTCTGTTGAAGAGAATGACTATGAGTTCCAGAACATGTGCCAGAAATTTCATAATGTTCCTAATGTTTCATTGAAGTCTGGGGCGAAGACGAGGAAGTCGGCGGAGAAGAAGGCAAAAAAGTGAATTTGTGTGTTATGTTGTTGGGGGGGGGGGGGGTTGTAAAATGAAAAATATTTCTGTCAGTACATGTTGTGGGTTGTTTGGGAGAATGTACGTTTTGTACAATGTTTCCTAAAGTTTGACGAGACAACGTTTTTGGCTTATTTTTTGATGGCATGTGTTGTTTTATGAAAAATGGCTTGTGATTTTTTGTCAACAAAAATTGTTCAGTTAAGTTTATTTAAGGTGCATTTGGTGGTGGCCAACTACCCTCACCTACCAAAACTTAATTAATAAATGCACTACTAGGTTGTTATTTTTTCATTCTAAACTGTTAAGGTTTATATCTTAACTGCACATCTGTACATTAATATTTTCCTACCTACCCACGGCCCTCTTTTAATAATAGCTCCAACCACTCTCAAATAACTCTTTATTTCTCTCTTCACTATCAGATTTCATCAGTCCTCCTTCTCATTCACCATTCTCTTCTTTCTCACTAACAAATGTCTCAACATAGTTGTAGCTCTTCACCATCACCAAGCAACCCACCTTCATATTCAAGAGGATATGCATCCCGAAGATCAGGGTGTAGGCCTGGGCAGTGTTATTGTGGCCGTTACCCGGTAAGTCGTACCGCACATACGCCCAAAATTGATGGACGCACGTTTTGGAATTGTGCCAAACCTAGAGGTTACCAATGCAACTAATGAATTTCTCAGCCCGTGTTGTGCTGTAGATCTCCAACAACTTCAGGAGGAGGTAACAACGTTGAGTAGGAGACTCGTAGGGGCTGAGAATGCTTCAAAGGCCCACTTTTGTCATGTGAAACTGTCGTATGTTATGATTTTGTCATTTTCATCGTTTTAATTTCAAAGAAAGATAGTTTCTCCTCTATTTAATTCTAATTCTGCTGTGTTTATTTATGTAGGAGACTTGAAGGAGCCGAAAATGCTTCAAATGCCAACTATTTTCATGTGAAACTGTTGTATGTTGTGATTTTTGTCATTTCATCGTTTTAATTTCAAAGTAAGATAGTTTCTTCCCTATTTAATTCTAATTCTGCTGTGTTTAGTTAAAGATTTAAGTTTTGTTAACAAAGTTATCTTTGATTTATCTTAAATTAAATAGTTATTATCTTAATTATTAATCTCTCTAACTATGGCTTAATCAGTGTTATCATTAAATTTTCTTATTGAGCTTTGTTCATTCTAAAGTGTTAATAATAATATCTAGGTTAAAAAGGAATCTTTCCTGGAACCATTTTTTTTGTCCAATAGCTGGCATTTTCGTAATAACCGGCAAGTATCGACTTAGCCGGTTACCACAGGGACGCACCAAAGTTTTTCCCCAAATATTATCATCATTTGCGAAGATCGATAAAGTACATTGAGGTAGATTAACAATACTTAGACTATATAGTGTTGTGATTTGATTTGGATATAGTGTTTTAATACAGTGAAATATGTACCATACTATTTTTATGATTCACAAAGCAATATAAATTAATTATTATTCACGACGCGATATAGATTAATTTCCATATTTTACATATGAAAATATTCAGTTTCTTGGGAGTTCAACAACTTTATTTTCTTGCATATATATAAATATTAGAAGCTCCTATTCTTTTGTGTTATGAGTGTAGGAAAAACTATTCAATTTCATGGAACTCTTGCCATATTTTTTATCTTTATTGAATCTCTTATCAAATTTTGTGTACTTTGTTGTAAGTATACATTTATGTCTTTATATCTGGAACATTCACGTGCAACGCACGTGCAAACAACTAGTTTCAACAACAAAAAAAAATGAGATACTCCTGAAATCAACAATATGAGTTACTAAAATGTGAAAAACATGTAAAATGTTCAAAGAGGCAACCTTGAGGAAATGACATACATACCTGGCCAAATTGATATTTCCACCTGTCCACAGTTACTTTTATTTGAAACATGATGACTTGTGCCTCAAGTCAACAATGGGTTCATACTTCACTGTGATGTCCAATTAAGTGTTTGTTGATTCATGAATAAACTCATCCGTCATCATCAGTCTCACACAAAAGAAGCCGCCCTTGTTTAACAGCACATGTTTTCTTGAATACTACTTTTGGATCAATGAATTTTCAAAGCCAGCAGAAGAGGGAAAAAAAAAAAAAAAAAAAAAAAAAAAGGTTACGGAAAAGTGCTGTATACCAAATTCATTGATTGGTACCAAATTTAACCAATATATATAGTACCACACAACTGATTCTCACAAGCCACAAAGCAACAATCTCCTCACAAAGTCGCTTGGTTTTTCCATAGTTTTCCTTCGAAACACTACTTAGCAAAAAGTGTAATAAAACATGGGAGTTACCTATTTTACCCAAGAGATTGTGTGTCCGTTTGAAGCGACACGCATGTTCAAGGCCATGATCATGGACTCACGCAACCTGTTACCAAAGCTCCTTCCTCAATTCATCAAAAGTGTTGAGGTAATAGAGGGAGATGGAGGAGCAGGAAGTATCGAACAGGTCAACTTCACAGAAGGTTAGCGGCATTTGCCAATCTAGATTTACACTGGAATTTCAATTTTCATTGAATGTAAAGAAAATTATTTTGGATATTGAAATTGTAGGTAGCCTCTTGAAGTATGTGAAGCACAGGATCGATGAGCTTGACAGTGAAAAGTTAGTATGCAAGTATACAATGATTGAGGGTGACCCGTTAGGAGACAAGCTGGAATCCATTGCTTATGATGTTGGGTTTGAAGCAGCCGGAGAAGGAGCTTGCATTTGTAAGATGACAAGCAAATATAACACAATCGGGGAGAACGAAGTCAAGGAAGAAGAGATTATGTCCGGGAAGAACAGCACTATGGGAATATACAAAGTTATGGAGGCTTACCTTCTCGAGAATCCTCACGTATATGCATGAAAGAAGTTTATTTTTTTTATTTATTTATTTTTGCTCGTGAAGGAATTACGTTATTTTTATTTATTTCGTGGAATAAAAGCTCTTTCAAAAGAAACGACTCATAAGATCTGTTTTTTTTTTTTTTTTTTTCTTTTGAGAGAAAATAGATTTTATTCATGGGAACACTACTAGAAATGAACACATAAATGTCAAAATGATACTAAACTGTTATGATCCGGGCAGAGCTTAGAGAACGATGAATTGGACGAAACAAGATCACAAGAAACACACCGATATAACGTGGTTCACTAGCGATGAACTAGCTACCTCCACGACCTGAAAACCCCGTTGATTAGAGATAAACACCACGAATACCACCCACACTATGGCCAAAGATCATAGTGACAACCCACAATGTTTAGACACAACCTAAGTCCCTTATATAGACATATAGGACCGACTTAGTGCCCAAGACATCCGAAAACGACTATAGAACATATAAGGAAACAACCCATAAACTGCCAAAGTTGTCCGCCCAATTTGTTTCCTAAATCTCTTTGCCGCCTTTGACTTTTTACCACCTTTGACTTCAAGTCATATTCAACAAATCTCCACCTTGACTTTAATCATCTCAGCAACCCGAACCTGAACAAATGCTTCTCTCCAATAATCCCAAATTCACAAGTTGTTCCATCTTCGCCGAGATCCTACAACATGTGCCCCTAGCGATGCTCCAACCCCGTCTAGTTCCTGCAATCGAACCCCTATCGATGCTCCAACTACGGCCGAGTTCCTGCAATCGAATTCCCTTTCTTGTTGTTCCAACTCCAACAGTTCCTACAACAAGTTTGTTTGTTGTTCCGACTCCCACCGAGTCCCTACTACAAAACCCCTCCCAACACGTTGCTCCAATTCCCTCCGAATTCCTGGAACGTTTTGCAAAATTACTCCCAATTCCCACCGAATTCCTGCAATATCGCCCCCTCGTGCGCCTCATACTCGCCCCCTTGCACGTCTCACACGTGTCGTATCCCTCGTCAGAGACCCATGCCTAATCCCCTCCTCGTCAAGAGCACGGATTCCATGCCGCCCAACGGGGCCTAGAAGGACCTGGTGGTTAACTGATACATTTGAGAACATAATTATATTGAACAAGGCATCTGTCTCAGGTGTTATATTGCATAGTTAATGACCATGGTCTCCTTTTCCCTCTATCAGGACCTGTAAAGAAACTCTGTGATCATTCATGGAAGGACTAGGTCCTTCTAATGAGCGAAATTCTACAGCTCCAAGCTCTGGTCGCCTATTATTCCTTCTAGTGAGCAAAACTCTCTCGCGCAGGTTAATAGTTGCGGTAGTAGAAGGCTCAATTACGGGCCTATCTGCTTCTAGGGGTGGCCCTGTTATCTATCATATTTTTTTCACTGATGATAGCTTGTTCTTTATAAAAGCTACACTAAAAGCTACACTAAAGTTAGTTAATGACCATGGTCTCCTTTTCCCTCTACCCAACGGGGCCTAAAAGGACCAGGTCCTTCTAGTGAGCGAAATTCTACAGCTCCAAGCTCTGGTCGCCTATAAAAGCTACACTAAAAGTTTATGTTCAATAGAATTATGCACACTTATGTAGCTTGCAGTTAAGTCCTAATCATATGATTTATAGTAATACCCATCAAATATAAAATACCGAACATAATCTCAATTTACATTCCACACACTTGAGACTAAAAAACACTTGTGAATCACATGATCGCACTTATGTTGGACTACGTCGGGGACCTTTGGAGAAAATAAATGAATCGGCTCCCAATAATATATTTGAACTCATAATTTCCCAAATTAAATTCAAAACTAATTATTAATTATAGTTTACTCCACCATAAAACTATAATTGCACTCCGACATTTATTCTCATCATTATGTATGAGCTCCTGTTATTAATATTAGATAACTCCCCACGTTAAGATTACAGATACCCGTTAATGCTGATCTACTCTTACTGACAATTTTGATCTCATCAACATCTTATGTATTCCCTGATCTAAACCGCTCAACCCTTATTCGTTATGCCTGGTTACAAATAACCGGCTGGCCAGACTTGACATAACAAAACCTAGTGAGCTCCCAGGAGGGAACATCATTCTCATACGAGACGTGGATTCCATGATTCGTTTAGCTTTCACCAAATCATAACAATCATTATCCAATATACCATGATTGTTGACTCGCATTTGAATCTCACTCAATATATCAAAATAATGATTAATCAAGATTTGTGTCCACATAAACAATCATAGATTAAGAGTTTCCAATATTACCAATAACAATGAAATATTATATTATCTCACTTCGGTAAGTCTGAGATAATTATATTTCATATGGTGGTCCTGTTCAACATACACAAAGTATGCTAGTGTAACAAGTTGAAACTATACTGTTTCCTTGACAGAGATGTGTCACTATAATGTTACACTACAGTCGTTCCGATGATTTTTCCAAAATCATCTAGACTATGAACCCTTATTTATATTCCATAAATAACTGACAATCATTCTCGCGCATGCCCGAACTTGTCTGCATGTCCAATTGTCTTAGGTATGGAACATTAGACTTTATAATGCATATTTATATGGCAAATAATAAATAGCATCTGCATACTCACGTGCTTGCTAAATTAAGATGCAAACAGTTATCTATTAAGAATTATTAATTCAACCATAAATATGGCTTTTTGAATACGATTCCCGAACAATCTCCCACTTATTCTCAAAGCCATAAATTAACAATCTAGAAAACCTTCATAATCGGAAGTCTGAATCTATGTGTAGACTATATGTGATGAACTAGCATATCTACTCTAAATCTTCTTAGATACCCGAGTATGCTATTATCACAGTCCACTAATGCTCTTTCCTTGTAAGTGACTTATAACTATTATCCATGCTAAAAGCAAAATAGTTATCCTGTCAAATACTATACATAGTATACATGAGGCTCCACCTGCTAAAGCATGAGGAACCGCCTTTTTCCTCTCCATCTAATCAAGTGTTCTAAACACTGATTCTTATACAGAGAAACTCCACATGCCATAAGCAATAACGTTCTCTTGGAGTCTTTGCATACTTGAAACATGAAAGAACTTTACTGATATATGTGAATTTAGAAACAACCATCATTCTATTCTCCCGACCACGCGAGAGCTCAAACCAAGAATCTGAATGTTTTCACCTAAATCTCACATATCACGTTTACTAGATAATCACACATTCACTGAAGATGTATATCCAACATTGTTTCCAATGAGCCATCCTCAACATGGAGCACAAGAAATATTACCAACTTTTGTTGATTCTCTTCTACACACGAGATTCGTTAAGACACAAATCAAACTATGATATTTGATTGCTTGGTCAAAACGAATGCTGTAAGATCTGAATACTAGCTTAATCCCCATGTCAATTGACATCTTAAGTTTGTATTTAACCTTATCTTGCACAACTAACTCTTTTGGTCGCTTCATGCAGATGCATCCATCAAGAATTCCAATGAGGAAATCCATCCTGACATACATATTCCATATCTCATTACTGAAATGAGCAGCAAATACGAACGAGAATCTGAATAGACCTATATATATCTACCGAAATAATCAGCCTAACTTTTAAGGTTTTCACCTTTCCGTCTACTCTTCTCTTTCTCTTGTAGGTCCATTTGCAACCGATGATTTTTATCTCATCTTTCAAATCTACAATGTCCAAAAGGTAGTTATAATACATGAATGTTATCTCAGATGCTACAGACTAATGTCATGACTCTGCATATTCAACATTCATTGTCTCTTCATAATATTATGACTGAGTTAAAACTTATCCAGGATTCAAATTATCCCAAGTTCACCAACCCATGAGGTTGTTATATAACTCTCCCACTACGACAAAGATCTCTCTCTTCTTGTGTATTCAAAAGAACATAAATTTATACTTCTTGTGTTTGTGTTATCTCAAAACTAACAACTTGAACATCTTCCTGAAGCTCCTTTAAAACAACTCTATGTTACAGTTTCTTATTCATATGATTCCCTTTTCCAAGAATCAGGTATTGTGCCGAGAATAACCTTCTGATCCTTAAGATCATAAATAAGTAACATTCTTATCCTTCTAATATTCAACCAAGAGACATAATTCTAATTTAGCTTCTAACTTATCAGAATGACTTCTCCATACCTGAAAGTGTCTAGAAAATATTTTACCCTTTTCTACAATTCCATGGATGTAGTCCTGATCAATTTAGAGTGCGCTAAATTCAAAAGTATCAAACAGTCTCTAAGGAATAATCTTAAGACTATAAAACAATAGTTGAATAACACTTCACTTCACTGATCCGATCATATCTATGAAAAATATGTTTCTTCTATCAGTGATGTTATTCTACTAATCTTTTTGTATTAGGAAGTATTATGGTACTTTAATATACAATTGTCACCACTTTGCTAAAAATACCTTAGGTAAAAACTTACCTCAAATTTAGCACATAAGACAATATTTCGATACTAAAGTTCTACCATAAATTCTCCCACTGCAAGAGTACCTACTCTCAGAGAATCTCTTGTCATGATGTCTATCTATACACTGCCAAATCGTCTACTTGTTCTCAACCCTCATAAGGAATTCCAAACATGATTAGTTTCTCTCGTATCTACAAACCAGGATTGTTCGAACGAGTAACTAAACATAATATGACGAATAGTGTACAAGGCACGAGTGAGTTTTTCATCTTTGGCTTAAATTATTTAAATTGTTTCTTCGTAGTGTCTTTTCTGATAGCAGATAAAATTCATGCCTTTTGGTTTTTATTAGCATCACGTCCGAGGAATAAAACAACAACCTTAATTGGATTTATGAATATATTTCTACTTCCTACTACCATATGGTTTAGAAGTATAACCAATTTTCATTCACCAATATACTAGTTGTACTCCTGACGAGTCTTTCACCCACAAATAATTCAATTTAGCATTTTTTTCAATGAATAACTCAACCTATCAATGTTTTATTCATTCAAAAATGCTAATAAGAATTATATGGGACCTCTTTATCTGACCGACCTAGTTTTCACTATCGACCTGAGATCCCTTGATCACATGTTCACTCAAAAGATGTAATATCCTTAGAACATGATTGCGTGCTGGGGATTTATCTCATCTATGTGTTCATTAACGCCCTTATTTCCACTTACATTGCAACCCGATCTTGATGCCCTAACATCTTTACGTGTTTGCACCATATCGTATGCATGTGACACCGGTTTATGCTGACGTTGCACTACACTTGACATATGCCAAAATGTAACCAGCGACATCTCACCAACCTTATCCTACCTTTTATAGGTCTGTGTATTTACAACACCCACCTCATCACTAGGTTCGTAAGTGCAAAACTTGGTCAACACACACTTTTATTCCTTCGCAGTGAAAACAACTTTAAAAATTCTCTTCCAACTATAGTATTTCTAGTTAATTTATATTATTCGAGAATCACATCCTGGGTTCAAAACCTAGCATCTTTAATTATCTGACAAACACGATAAATAAATAAAAATTTATGTCCCTGAGTATGCTTAACCTTTCCATTCAACTAATAATAGAATTCATCGGCAATTCGATTTCCATTTCAACTGCCTGCGACGATTGACAACTCGACTTTGAAATAAATCAAACATACAACGTCACTTTAGATTTATTATCTGGACATTTACCTGTCCAATAAAACCAAATAGCCGATTCTTAGGCCCAACAAAATTAGTAACAAGAACTCGATGAGAGGATATTACCAACTTTATTGTTAAGTGATTCAACCATTACTTCGTACTGAACTGAATCTCTTAGTTTTAAAGAACAGCTCCGATGGGGAGACTTGTCCAACAAAACTAGATTCAACAACTATCCTTGTAAGGAGATTTGCCAAACAATCTGTAACTAACCATGGTCCCGATGGGGCACTCATATCAATTACATTATTTCCAAATCAGTAATGGAGGCCTCGGGCTCCATTAATTTTCCAAAGAAAACCCTTTATCCACTTAATGTTTTTGTTTAAAATATTTATTTTATTAATTTTGAAAAATATGCCCCTTATTTGACTTGACCAAAATTTACAAAATAATATGTAGTTTAAACAAACAATTATTTTGTGACCAATTTTGATCTCAAATGAGCGAATAATTTTTCATTAATAAAATTATATTCAAACACAATTAGATTGATATAGACATGCATACAACCGTTTTAATATCCACTAGTCTTAACCCCGCGCCATGGCGCGGGCTGTTTATGTACATGAATAGCGAAGCTGGGCTAATTCGAAATTGTAGAAATTGTATCTATAAAATCATTTTCATGTAGAATTGTAGATGGTTTTTGTAGATGGTTTTGTTTTACAAATTAGTAGCAGTATCTTTGTGTATCAATTTTGAAAAGATATAAGTAACATAAAATATATTTCTTATTATAGTCATTACGTAGCTCAAAATTCAAATGGCTGCTCGCTCAGTTGTAGAGCAATTTAGGTCCATGCATGAGGTCCCGGATTCGAATCTGGATATATGATGTCATTCTCAAAAATTACGTAACTCGAAATTATGACCTAGTTTCAATAATATTGATAGAAGACGGGAATTGAATGGGTGTTCTTTAAAACATGGTGTTGCTAATTTATGTAGTACATTATGGCGCAAATTTTTGAAGAGCGTGGAATACCACTCATCACACAGTATATATTTTTGTGTATATCTTGAAAGATTGTAGAGTATTAAAAAAAAAATTGTAGAGCAACGTGTCTCGTATGATGTCTGCACTATTAAAAGCTTCCTTGGACTTTAAAGTTAACAAACATTTTCTTTTATTCCTCTGTACGAAAGTTGGTCTTCAACGGTATTGATGTCAAGCATGTGTGGTGTTTCATATTTTTTACTCTTTCTTTGTAAGGTAAACGACTTAGTTACATTTTAATATCAAAACTTGTGTTTGAGGAACAATTGATAAGGAAAAAAATGTAGGAACAACTCTTCGAATAATTATGGAAAATTACTAACATTGTGAAACATTTTTCTCCTATCGGTTGTAGGAGGCTTGGACATTGTGTAATATCTTGAGGTTTCATGACCAATTGTTTTGGTAGGTTGTCAAACAAATGAAATTTTAATCATTGTATGTGTTGTACAATAAGAAGTCTTTGAAACATGGCAACGTAGATAAGTAGTCGATGGAAATTAAATTAAAAGTAACTTTATACTTTTTGTCTGAATTCGGCGCACCTTCTTTGCATTTGCACTCTATTCGTTTCATTGTTTTGTTCAATGACGGATCCATGTAAAGAAGAATGGGGGCTAAGCCCCACTCAATTTTTTGATATTTTAATTAGACCCTACATGTTTTAGATTTTGGTTTAGCTTCTATTAAAATCAAACATTAACCTTATTTTTATACACCGAAATGTCAAAATATTAGAATTGAGTCCTACTAACACAAAACCATGGATACGCCCCAGATTGTATTTTGAGCCAGAACATCAGTGATGACCTCCAGTGAAGCGACTACCCTATTATGCACGATAGTGAATTTAATGAAATATTTGAAACAAATCAATGCAAAGAAAGCTCAAGTTACAGTTCAAGTATTTTTATGATTATAACTGTAGAAACGGAAGGTTGTGCGAAAACATTAGTAACCAAATTTTAAACTACAAGTTGTAAGCGTAACGAAAAACCTAAAAAAAAACAATCAAATTCCCTGTACCTAGAAAGCATTTATATTTTTGGCTTCCACCGTTGGACTTATGTAAGTAAAATGAAGATATAATGGCTAGGAAAAAAAAAGAAAAAAGAAACAAATATTTTTCAAGCAAAAGATTACTCGAGTAAGATATTATGTTTGTAGTAGAAATACATGAAGAAGTCATTATTTTAGCAACCCAAGCGTCTAAACTTGATCAGCAATACCAATTCCCAGCATAAGAACAACTGAATATGAAAATTCTTAAAGACTATACATAATAAAAGACTTACTTGTTTTAGAATATTCAGAATGATAAAATATGATTTGGCTGAAATGAAATTCAAAGGAGATTCAAATACAAAATAAAGGATCAAAATAGGGGAAAACGAAACTTTAAAGAAAATACATTGAATGGTAAAAAGCACACACAGTTTACATACATATTTAAAAGGTTGTAATTAGCCTTATAAGCTAGGTGGCCTAGTGAAACTTCCTCCAACAATGAAGCCAAAATAAATCTACCTAATCTCAATTTTCTTTCGCTTCCTACACAAAATTTTGTATTACCAGAAAAATTAAAGATCAACCTGACGACACTAAATCTATGCCCATGAACGAAAGTAAAAATACATATGCGCTCCAAATTAAATGACAAAAAATAGATGCTCAAGCAAACCAAAAATAACGTTCCATAAGTCCCCAAGAAAATAGAATTGCTTTTTGTCAAAAACACAATATTGTCCTCATATTTTTGTTTTGAAGCTCATGAACTAAATGAACTAAAAGTGAAAGTTGAATCAATGATATTAAGCATTGTCTAGTAGTGACACCATACTTGAGGTAAATTACACTTAGATGAAGGAGGTGGTTAATGAACTTATATATAAGACTTTCAAGTATTATTCACATTAAATCCCATGCAAACACGAGAGAGTTTAAATTTTCTATAAAATCAATTCTTGCTTCTCCAATGAATGTGACTTTGAGAACACTAAATTATGTTTTGCTAATTGTAAGAATCGACTCAAAGAATCCGTACAACGCCAGGGTGGTTTCAGACAATAAATACTGTTGGTAGCTAAATGTCAGCGAGACGATACTGCAGGCGTGTTTTTTTTTAAAATTGCACCAAAATTAGATGAAAATAGAACTCTTTTGAAACAAAATTCATTGAACTAAGCATTGAAAAATTTAGAACGTTTGGAATTTTATATTGTCAATGGTCTCTTCTACTCTTCCAATTCATTATAGCTGAAGGAGAAAACACACACAAAAAAATAAAAAGAAAAAAAAAAAGAAAAAGGAAAACAATTTTTCACCCGAAATAACAAAAAATCGTCTTAATGCACCAAAAAGTAAAGGAGACATAAAAGTAGTTTCGTAAATACGTTATTATTGTATTTTTCTTTTAATTTTTTTAAACGTCTTTCCTATTTTGTGAACTGTTGTTCTCTCCTTTTGATATGAGAAGACTGTTTTCTCATAGTTGTGTAATAAGTGAACAACAAAAATGTTATCCAAATGCTTAAGTTTGTTTTTTTTATTTTATTTTACATCACATCATTTTAATTAACTTTTTTAATGTCTGTTTGGTCATATGTAAATTGCAAACGAAAACATGGTAAGGCAAGAACTTAGATAAACGTTGGTATAGTCTTAAAACGGAATTATTTGGCAATACATTAGAAAAATATCATGTTTTTCTTTTTCTTTTGAAGGCGACAAACGTTATGTTTTAATTTGTTAGGAGTGGTTGTTTGCTCATGGTGAGAACGTTTTGTGTTTTTTTTTTTTTTAATTCAAAGGTAAAGAGAAAAGATAACTATACGCAAATGAACACGTTTTCTGTAATTAGTTACATAAAAAATTATTTAAAAGTCCTAGTGCATGTGCGGTAATTCTTGACATTGTAATTGAAAATATAGTTAGGCAAAAAAATCATAAACATGGGTATAGTAAGTTTTTATTTAAAAAAAAAGTATAAGTTTTGGTTGTAAATTAAAAACTACATGTTTTCAGTTTGTCTGATATTTGTTTAGTACATATTTTAATCAATTGTAAAATCAATATATTGAAAAATAAAATAAGAAACTGCACTTTTCAATTTCTCTGAATTAGCACATCCTTTAAATCAATACATTGAAAGAAGTATAGTATATGGAAAGCCCCAAGACATATCTTGTGAAATGAAATTCATTGAACAAAGTATTGGAATCTGTAATACCTTTGGTACTTTCATATTTTCAATGCATAGAATTTTTCGTTAAAACTCAAATGCCAATGCAAAATGTTAGTAGTTTCAATGTATTAGATGTAGATGAATTTGAGTTGGCAAATTGTAATTGGATATAACATGTCACATGTCAATTAGAATTGAGGTGTAAGGATATAATTGGCTTATTATGCCACATAAGACAACACATGGCATACAAAGAATTTTTCTAAAATCCTATGTGTCATAAGAAGGATGACCCTCTCTCATAGCTTTGCTTTTATATAGATATAGATGTTATCTGTGATATCTTGATTAGTGACTATTAACAAATAACAAACCAATCAACGCAACATAATAAAACATCCACCCATAATAACAAAAAAAACACATAAACTGTTATTATGGCCATGTCTTCATCGTCTCGATAGTCGCTTCCAATACTTGAATGCTCCATCATCTTCGTCCGATATTTTTGGATTCACCATGTTCCTTCAATTTCTATTATATAGTCATATCCTACTACATGGATCTGGACTACATAAAATTGAAAAACAAACTACTAATTAATTTACTATTCTCCACAAACCGGAGACTTTACAATTTATTACAACCCAAAATAGTGCCAAAAACACGACAATAAAAACCATAAACATAAAATAAAATTTTAGTATGGCCATAATTACAGTGAATATGCAAAACAGCGTTAGCACAATGCAGACCATTCACACAGTACCATATTTTAGCTGGAAAACATGGCTATATTAATCTATACATAAAATCAACGTTGGCTCTGATACCACTTGAAGGGAAAATTTGACGAGATTTATCCCAGACCACGTGATTTATGCAGAGAATAAATCATAGGCATTCAAAAAATTATTGTGTTAAGTTAGCTTGCGGAATAAAACTTACCACAGTCCATCCGGACTGGGACGACGCGGATCACGAGACTTTGACCAGCCACTGACAAAGCTCTGTTCTTAATCTCACACCGGGACCTGTGCCATTGCGTACGTCTCGTCGATATACACGATTTTCATATGTGACTTGTCTTCATCCGACATCTGTAGCTCCAGTAATGCTCCGAAAACCGAATTCAGATCTTGCTGAAAATCAACTGCGGACCAGAAACTTTGACCGGCGATATCTAGAGTTCTACAACTCCGATCGACGCGCCGTTTCATCTTGTCTCTTCGTTTTTATGAGATCTACACCTTTCGTGTTTTACTAAAAGCAATCTGAGATCGTTATCTAGGCCTAAGCACCCAAAACCGGAATATAGTATGTCTGGAAGCCTTCCGACGTATGATCCAAGCTCCGATTCAAATTCAATGGTGATTCGAACATGAAAAGATCATGGATGCACTGCTGGGTTTTTCTCTCTTGTGTGGAAAAGATGTATGAACAATCATCATCACTTAAGAACTATGGTGGACTATTTATAGAGACATATTACTAACCCTAATATTAGGAATACCTATAATTTCACACAAATCCCTAGTAGGAAAACTTTACATAGCAAGTCCCTCCCTACAAACTTTAGTGTAGCTTGCAGTTAAGTTCTAATCATATGGTTTATAGTAATACCCATCAACTATAAAATACCGAACATAATCTCAATTTACATTCCACACACTTGAGACTCAAAAACACTTGTGAATCACATGATCACACTTATGTTGGACTACGTCGGGGACCTCTGGAGAAAATAAATGAATCGGCTCCCAATAATATATTTGAATTCATAATTTCCCAAATTAAATTCAAAAATAATTATTAATTATAGTTTACTCCACCATAAAACTATAATTGCACTCCGACATTTATTCTCATAAATATGTATGAGCTCCTGTTATTAATATCAGATGACTACCCACGTTAAGATTACAGATACCCGTTAATGATGATCTACTCTTACTGACAATTTCGATCTCATCAACATCTTATGTATTCCCTGATCTAAACCGCTCAACCCTTATTCGTTATATCTGGTTATAAATAACCAGCTGGCCAGACTTGACATAACAAAACCTAGTGAGCTCCCAGGAGGGTACATCATTCTCATACAAGACGTGGGTTCCATGATTCGTTAAGCTTTCACCAAATCATAACAATCATTATCCAATATACCAAGATTGTTGACTCGCATTTGAATCTCACTCAATATATCAAAATAATGATTAATCAAGATTTGTGTCCACATAAACAATCATAGATTAAGAGTTTCCAATATTACCATTAACAATGAAATATTATATTATCTCACTTCGGTCAGTCTGAGATAATTATAGTTCATATGGCGGTCCTGTTCAACATACACGAAGTATGCTACTGTAACAAGTTGAAACTATATTGTTTCCTTGACCGAGATGTGTCACTATAATGTTACACTACAGTCGTTCCGATGATTTGTCCAAAATCATCTAGACTGTGAACCCTTACTTATATTCCATAAATAACTGACAATCAATCTCTCGCATGCCCGAACTCGTATGCATGTCCAATTTTCTTAGGTATGGAACATCAGACTTTATAATGCATATTTATATGGCAAATAATAAATAGCATTTGCATACTCACGTGCTTGTTAAATTAAGATGCAAACATTTATCTATTAAGAATTATTAATTCAACCATAAATATGGCTTTCTGAATACGATTCCCAACAATACCATCCCTAGGTGTGGACTAAATTCGCAGGAATTCGAAGTAGTTTCCAAGTTAACATTTTTCTGGTGAAACTGACACGTTCCAACTGCAAGTATACATTTGTCGGTGTAGTGATAAAATTATGGAAATCCGGGTTGTCGAACCCAAGAGACTTCTTTTAAATTAGTATTAAATCCAATCCTTATGTGGGCAAATCGCAGTTGTTGTTTTTACTAATTCTAAATAATTGAAGAAAACACGAATCTCAATTAATCGATTAAATTGCTTCACGATTAATAAAGACGACTTTTTTTAGGTTTTTCTCAAAGTTTGACAAAATCAGGATATCTCTACGGGTCACTAGGTATTTCACACTATGTTGGATTTACGTCCTACTAACACGATGATTCTTTGTTCTACCAAAACGTGCACGTTTATGTTTTAGATGTCTTAACCAACACCTATACTTAAACTATCAAAGTTGATTTCTCTAGTCTAATCAAGTTTAAGCACGCTTTACGATCATTAATCCACTCTTTTTTCTTAGCTAACTAGCAAGATATTCAACCCTAGATACGGCTAGTGTGTATTTCAAGTTTTGGGCAATAAACGTTGATGTCTCTAACGTTCACGACCTACCTCCATCCTATTGATACGTCTAACAATAGAATAGAAGAGTGACAAGCATAAAACACACATAAATAATCACCAATTAAGCCAAAACGCGTGAAAGCAAATCCATGAATTACAAAACGTAGTGATCAAAGCCTAGATCCCTACGAGATATCCTGAGATAGAGGTTTAGATACTCATAAACATTATCACAATAGAAGTTTTCATGATCAAAATCCAAAAACTAGAAAAGAAACGGAGTTTTAGAAGTCAAACGAATGATCCAAGTGCTCCAAAGCTCTCCCAACGATCTCTAGCTCTCCAAGACGTCCAAAACAATTTCTAAGTACGTAACCCAAGTGTTTGGGATTAATTAAAAGTAATTACATAAAGTTCCCAAAATGTTTCCAAAAAATTATGCACATGAAGTAGGTCGTGCGACCTACTTACTAGGTCGTGCGACCTAGTTGATACCCAGCACTAGGTCGTGCAACCTAGTTAGTAGGTCGTGTGACCTACTCAAACTCTCTACATTCTTCAACTAGGTGGTGCGACCTAATCGATGCTAAACCAAATTTTTCCGTCTTCAATGGTCCATAACTTTTTCGTCCGACGTCCGTTTTAGCTCTGTGACCCGCCGTTGAAAAGCTCTTCGTGTCTACTGTCAATATCCACCAATATCACTTCCATATTCATTTTAAAACTAAAAATATCCTCAAAATATCTTTAATTTACTCTAAAACATCCTGGAAAGCAACAACGTTTTTTGAAAAGCAAATAAAGAGCCGGATTTTGATCCCAAACTCCGATGAACGTGATTTTTGCACATTTGAATTCCTTTTGCAACGTAGACTACAATCATGTAGAGAAATCCCTATTTCCGGACCGTTGTCTCCTTATTCTCAATTATTGTCCAAATTTGGCGAAAACATCAAAAACGCGCCAAATTCATCTTTTTCTTCTATTTCGAAGCTCGTTTCTTCTCTCCACTTGATTCCCGCATGCGTAATTCCTGTCAAACAACAACACGAACACTACCGCGAAGATTAAATGTGATAAATTATCAAAATCATACTCAAAACCATTAAGAAACGCCCAGATTGTGCTTTGAAGCTCTAAAACATCCAAAAGTGCATTTTCTTTATATTTTTGCTCAAATCTCGGAAGTTTGCACCGAAACGCACACAAATGACAATATAACGTGTACTAAAGATAACTCTTATCAAGGATTCATCAGAAACACATGGAGCCTTTCGGACCTGATCATAACAATCTTATTTCGACATCCTTATATGAGGCTATCCAATGAGATATTACTACTCAAAGGGGATGAAGCTTCCTCTTATGTGAAGTGAATTTTCAAGCATGCCTATTTAGTTTACAATGTTCGCTTAGGTAATAAATCAAGAAGGAATACTAGTTGATTCCAAATTTTATTAGTTTCAAAAATTTATAATTACGCATTACTACCAATATTGCAGAATCAAGACGAAAACCATACAAAAAGTTGCATGATTATGAGAATGGACGGTGTACATTGAAATAGTATGTGAAAGATATTGATACCGGATTGATCTGAAAATCCATAAAAGGGTTGGTACAAATCATATTTTGCATTATTCAAGATGATATAGCAATGTGTTTGCTTAAGTATACTAATGCAGATAGTAGAGAAGCCGGAACATGGTAGTTGCATTACCACTACGGAGGAGCTAGGAAGGGTGATTGGGTTGTAATAAGGCATACGGTTGACCATATTTTAGCATCCATGGTCTAGGTATTATACATAATGAAAGACACTGGGCATGGATAGGATCTCCCAAGTAAAGATTTGGGTCATAAATAACTAAAAATATTAACTCGAAGTAAAGAAGTGAACCTATTAGCGCATATGATGATGACAATTATATCTAAGAACATATAAAGGAGTATGTGAAGGCAAATCAGTCGGAGACTCAAATATTTATTTCAAATAATATACTGAGGATATGTGATAGAATTAGGAAATGTTCACGACTAGAAAGGGACCCAGATTGAGCATTGTCTACAATAATAAAGAGTAACGAAATGTTTGATTTGTTCAGACAATCAAATGATAGGCTTTGTGGTGCACGGGCACTAAGATGGAACTGGTGAAGGGAATCATGTAAAATGGATTGAGTCATAAACATGAGAGGCCATAATATCATAGAAGATTGTTAAATAAATGGTTATGAGTGAAACTGGATGGACTTTTATAAGTGGATTGGCTACATGTACGCATATTGGTGGATCATGGAAATCGCTGGCATTAGCACGATTTATATATCCTGGAGAATGAATACCTGTTATGGGAAGAGTGAGTTGTCACAATACAATTAAAAGAACTACAGGTGTATGTAGGTGGGTTAAGAGTAAGCTAGGAGGATATAAGTATCTGGAAATAAAGCACGGGACAATACATTCAGGAAAAGATAACCAAGATAGGTTGATTTCAGGCAGTGGCATGAGTATATAAAAAACGAATAAGGTTAAGAAGGAGGAACATTGTAGGATTGGTTACAAAAATCAGGGGTTATTGAAAGAGGTTTACTTGGGGACGAGTAACTGAATAGCACATCGGAAGTGAAAATGAAATATATGAGAAATGTAGTCTATCTTCGGATATTGGGAAGAGGAAACGTAGGAGTGACTCTAGATAACTACTGGTACATAACAGTGGAGTATTGAGTGGATGTATCAATTCAAGTTATAGCAGGGAAAACCGGCGGACAAGGCATCAAGTTAGCGAGTACAATATCTTGAACAGTTTCAGTAATGGTAGTAAGTATGAGAGACGTCTCATAAAAGGTCTGGTGTGGAATTGAAAGAATTGTCTCGCACTCAAAGACATTTAACTCAAACCGAAGATCTAATTATTACGGCAACGGATTTGTGACTCTTAGGATCTCGTAACCCAATCAGGAGGTCGATAGTGAAAGCATAACGTTGGGTTAAATTTAGTACAGTTCTTGGGGCATAGTATGTCATCAGTAAAATCAAGAAACGCGTCGGTAATAAGCAGAGTCTGAGACCATGAACATATCAGAAATTCGCCGAAGTACGACTAGGGCTCCTTAAGTTACATAGTTATAAAACAAAACATAAGCAGTTTTTAAAAAAGAAAAATTGTTGAAAGTTTCAAAATAAATGTTTTAAAATTAAAATTGTATTTGCATATGTAATGAGTGGAATAGAAGGTTTTCAAATACAAACTTAAATCCTAAATCATGCTCTAGCATGGCCTATGTTATGAGATATTCAAACACAGATTCATAAAAATAGATAAATATGTAATTTTTTAATATAACTTTTTTCTATGAGAAAAAGTACTAAAAAAAAGCAATTGTTTGATTATTTAAAAAAAATCAATTTGATAACGGTTTAAAACTAATAATTCATGTTTCAATACATTACTTAGTAATTAATTGTGTTCTTAAAATAGTGAATGTTTGTCTCACTGTCTCTTGATATTATTAAAGAAAGTTGCAAACATATAAAATTTATAGATATTCTTAATGTAATTGTTGTATCAGTTTGCGTCGCAGTCCAATGAATAGTACACTAATAATAAGCCGGTCTCCTTCGAGGTAATGTTTCCGTGCATCGCACGAGTTCAAAACTAGTACTAATACTAATGTAAATAATCAAGAGTAGTTAAATGTCTTAAAAATGGACAGTTAGTCACTCGAACTCAAGCTAGAAAAATCATTTTGAATAGTCATATACTCCCCTATTAGGTAAAGCAACGACGAATATATGAAAAACACCGTCTTTTATATCGAATTTTCTTATCTTGAACTATGAACTGATCTTTATTGTTTTGATTCATATTTTCACTAGCTTAACTTGTTTGTTAGGGCCCAAATTAGGTTCTTAGGGCTATGTTTCTGCATTGGATACTTGATTTCTTGAATCATGCTACATGCTTAATAGATAATTTTCAGTTCATGTTCTATGCTTTAATCACTGTGCTTCATTACCTGCGAGATTCGAGTCAACACGAGTATAATTAGGTGTTGGTAATTCACCGATGAAAAGTAAGATCTTTCTACCTAGAATGAGGAGTTAGAGCAACAACCCTTATCAATTATCGAAGAAAAGTAGAGAAGGTTAGGTGTGACCTAGGGTAGAGATATCCTTAATGTTTGGTTACTTTACGCAAGATCACCTAGGAAAAGAGGGGATCGAGTTTTCTAAATAGAAAACATGTTTGTTGAAGAAAAGTAGGGTTCATAACCTATACTCGGTTAGAAATAGCTCGATCATCGTGTTTCCGTGATCATTAATCAAACAGAAGCATCCCTAGTGTTCGTGCGAGTAGTCCTCGTGTTCTCTTTACCACTGAGTTATGTGTTCATTAGGGGTTCAATTTATGGTTCTCTAAGAAACAAGATAGATTGGCCATGTACATTATTGAAGTTATTAGCGGTCACAACTTCTAAACTAAAGTGGTTGAAACTTCCTGGTCCACGATTTAATTGTTTTCTCGGATCCTCCAACGTTATTGAGTGACAAATTTTCTGCTACGGCGTAGCTGCTAATCATGTGTTAAATGCCAGTACTAAACACAAATATATTGAATATTACATTTCAGGGCGATGGTGGTGTCTTAGTAGCTGAATATATACATTTTTGGCAAATTGCAGATACTTTTACTGAAATTTTATCGTCTCAACAACATCAACCACTGTGTAGCAAGCTAACGTTGCAGTATATTCATGCCTCTACATGCACTTGAGGTTGAAGGAGATTGTTAAGAGTATAGATAATGTTAGTCGCGTCGTGGTTCTAATTGTACTATTGGATGCGTACAAGTGTTAGAAGTGTAATTGTTGTAGGTGTAGTTTTCAGCTTTTGTTGGTTGAATGTAAAACTTTCATATAGATGGGAAGTTAGTCACTCTAAAAAAACTAACAGTATGATTCTGATTAATGATCTACTTTCTATGGAGGAAAGCAAACTAACTTCTCCACCATAAATAGATACCCCATGTATATAGATTGTAGAAGTATCGACAGTGATTACATCATAATCAATGAACGAGTAAGTTTATATAAATATGCAAGGGATGAGGTTGTAGGTAGCCCCACATCGAAATAGTGGAGAGAAGAAGAAAGAGAAAGGAGTACATAAGGAAACCATGGACGAATAAGCAAGATACTTACCTGGACGGGGTCAATGAGTGATCAAGAAGGCTCATGGCCTAGGTTGGTGGCCTCCATTGCACTTGGGAGGCGCACTAGCCTAAGATCTACCCAAGTGGTGGAGTCTACGTCATAATTTGTGGCAGAGGGGGCCAGCGTTCGCGCGGCCCCTACTAGTTTCTAGTGAAGATTTTATATTGGTTCTCTTTTGGAGGTAGTTAATAAGTTCTTGATTGTAATTGGGTACTAATTTGTGGCTGGTTTAATTTTGATGAGTGACTCTTTCGTTTAATTAATTGCCGAGAAGATTAATTCGGGATTAATGGAACTTTGTTTGCTTATGGCTTTATAATACAGTTTTGATCACGCATGTGTTTGTAATATCTATCTCATATTAGTAGTAGTTAAATGCAGTAGCATCTTCAGCCAGTAAACTCTTACACACCAGTCACCCCACCAATGTCGAACCATCTCCTCCTTCAGCCTAAATGACTGACAACTCTCGGATGTCCCACATGCATCCAGATCCTCCTATGCAGAGAGATTAGACGAGTCGCCACACAGTCGCAAGATAAGGACAGCGACTATAGATGTTTCTAGGATTGCTTTTCGAGAAAACCACAGCGACGGGAAATTCTCGACGGCCAGGGCAGAACCAAGGCCGAGGAGGGGGTTTGGAAATAGTTTTCAAACAGCAATTGACGCGCCTTCGTTATGACCTCACTACCTGCGTCAGTGCCCCAAGCGCAGAGAAGAAACTATCCAAACCTCCTTGTGTCTGCCATTTTATAGTTAGCCTCTCTCCGGCAGGTTTTGGCTCTCATCCATTGCGGGACTCTTTATTTTTCTAGTACCACTTTTAATCAACTTTGGGGCTTCTTCTTCCTCTGCTGCTGCTGCTGCGGGCATCGCCTCAAAGTCCGACTATCCCTTCTCTTGTACACCCACCCAAGATTTAAAAGCACTGTCCGCTGAAATACATACAGTCAATCCACGCAGTTATAGGACTGGCTGCTAAGCTTACGCAACACGAGCGATGGTTTTCGCTGGCGTTTGTTAGAGGCTGTCATGAACTGTAGGCAAGGACCAAAGTGCAAAGTGGTCATCTTTGTGGTCGTGTAATTAGGACCAAACTGAATTACACGCCAAACTGTGGTCGTGTAATTCAGGAGTAGCAGTAGCCGTCCGATCTTGCCTAGCAAAGATCTGGACCGTAGATTTCCTTTTAAACGTTGTATTTGAATATTGATAAGTAGGACGACGTCGTAGGGGGAAGGGACCAGCCACGTAGATGACAGCTCACCCTCTCCTCGCCTGTGATTGGTCCGGGTGTGTCACATGTGGCTGAGCTGTCATGGGCCGTTGGTAATTAGCGGAAACTACACTTACCTCCCCCTACCATATAAAAGGATTGTATCAGATGGTTTATTCATTATGAAATATTACAATTTCTCCCAATTTCATTTCTCTGGTTCTTCCCGCTCTTTCTCTCTCACTCAGATCTGCTCGGAACCCTAGTTCCGAGCCATCCCCGTTCAGAACTCTCAGGTTATTCGTCGGAGTCACATCAGAGGCTGGAGAGCGCACTTTGGGTCGCCTTTGAAGAAACATAGAGATTAACAAACCCTGTACTGAGGAGTAATAGGGTCGCGTAAAACTCGTGCGCTCTAGCTCTCCTTACTTGATAACAAAATCTCCTGTAGTTGCATTTGCCAGATTAGTCATACAGGGAGAACCACCATCACAACCCACAGAGCATTGGAAAATATTTGAACTAATGACTGTAAGGACCAACCCTTTGAGGTAAAGTCCTTCCAAAAATAGGCGTATGCCACTATTTGCAGCGAGCACACGGTATTCTTTAGTAAAAGGCGAAAGAATAGTTCGCTTTGTGCTCACTGCGTGGCTGCGTGAGCAATAGTGTTGCAAGACGAGCTCTTTTTATACTGCTACAGCAAAGGCATTTCCTGGTATCGTCGTCGGTGTGGGATTAGTGACTGCAGAGCATAAAGCAACTACTACTACTACACAGGCTCCAACATTGCAGTGAAAGAAGAGAATACAATACATATTCTGGTAGTATACATATCATGGTAGTAAAAACAAAACCTAACTAGACGTTAGGAAATTGACGCAGCCAGCCAAGGGCTCGCTTATTCTTCATATTTCATGAGATTACTGCAAGAAGGGATCTTTAAGTGTTGTTCATTGTCGCCGCCAGCCAAAGGCACGGTTATTATTAAAATTTTACATGTTAAAAGTTGCCTCCATTACAGGGTTTAGGAAAACGGCAACAACTCATCACCGAAACACTAATATTTTCTTTTAACTTGTGATCAAACTTCACGTCACTTTTTGGTTATTATTGATCCGCGGAAAATAGTGAAAAAGTGGGCGTTTGATTGGGCCAACTAGCTTGACAATGCGGCCCAGGAGTGCACCGGCCCGTTATCCTTCCACTGCCAAGAGAGGGAGGTGATCGTTGCTCTGTGAAACCAGCCTCACGCAGTGCCCTCCGCTCTAGGGGAATTGCAGCCCATGCCTTCGCGCAGCCACAAGATCCAACTCCCAGCTTGGAACGGGCAGGCCAGATGAAGCAGGCCCACTGACCCTGTATGGCTAAGTCAACCCACTATCCACCCACAGTAATGCCCTCACTCGAGTTACAAGCCCACGTTACGAGGCTCGGCGTTAGATAAGCACTAATCGTGCAATCATTAACAAGAATTAGTGTTAGTAAAGAGAGGGTGTGGTCCGTTGAGATGAGTAGTATATCTACTTGGCTGAAGGAAGAACTGATGGTCCCATTCTCAGGTTCGGGTATTATTATACACCCAAGTCTAGAGAGCACCCACCCACCCCCACTATGAATTTCACAGGCACTTTCACCTGGCGAATTCCTGGAATCAATAATCAGTGAAGCTTCCATTCTCTGCTGGAAAAAGTGTCACGGTAACATTTTCACAGTGGTACTTGTTTTTGATAAAAGAAACAAAAGTTTTGTGACTTACACACGGATCAAGAGCCAAATGATAGAGAGCATCTTCTATCTTGGAAGCTGAGATTGACTACTAGCTAAATCAAAATTATCTGTGATGATGATGATGATGATTCTATATATTCACTGTCTTATCTCCTATATATGTGGACGTCACCATAGAGGTCTGGTGCAACTGCACGTCCGAACGGGTAGCCTTGAGCTGCCGCCAAGTAGAGGAGTAGGAGGATTTGGTGGCGCCACGAGTACCCCAGGGAAGCCCGTGGAGGGGGGAGGGAGGGGACCAAAGGGGCCTTGGCTATTCTATTAGTGACAAATTGCTCTTGGAAATGAATTGTGCGTCTGCTTCAAGGAAAGGAAGCCCAGAAGTTAAACCCCAGCAATCTTGTCTTTCCACCCTTACAGACCACAACAAGGATTAAGCAGCAGCAGCATCAACCACCACTGACCCCAGACTTGGAGAACCAAGAATTAAGCAGCAGCAGCAGCAGCATCAACCACTGACCCCAGACTCGGAGAACCAACATTAGACTATGTATTGGGTGGGGTGCGCCTGGCCCTTGCAGTAGTGCAACACATGGGCGACACTTGAGGAGCCCCAGTAGCAAGCTACTGTGATGAGCCACCTCCCCCTCAAAAAATAAATTTAATATCGTGTGAGCCGATGGCCCACATATCAGATATTAAACTGATAAGAACAGATACTACACTTGATCTTAGCCAAAAGGCCGAGAAAGGTATGCTTAATCCACCGTTGGGCTGACCTTTTTATACTCCGTCGTTTTTTTATGTTTGTTCCGCTCTATCAGTGTGGGAACATCTAGTTGCTGCATTCCCCTTCGTTGCATTCCTTCACACCAGCACCCAATGCCTACTAACACTGCCGCCGCTGCTATATATATTATTGTCCTGGATGAATCCTCCTCTTCTTACTTCCTCCCACCCACAAGAGATTAAGCTAAAAGCTGGTTCATCGGTTCACCCGTCGTCGTCTCATGTCTTCCTCCTCCCACTCAGTGTACACAGTAGGAATGAATTAAGAAAAACTAAACTTCAAAGTTCTACTGTTTTCAGATTCTCCATTCGATGAAAAACAATTCCTAATATGCTTAACATTCTTCCTCGGTTACTGCTTTTCTTTTTGAGGAAACTTAGGTTACTACATTTTGCATGTAGTATTTAAGTATACACACACAAAATTATGAAAACACAGAGGGAAAATTAAAATATTCACCCGAGTAGTAAATATGATATCAAGATTTTCTACCAACTTAGTAGATTAACAATAAATAGACAATCTTTTTTTGTGGTCAACACTCAGTATCTATAATGAAGATTTTAGTACGCAATGAAGTTTCGATCTCATCCTAGTTTTAGTCGGTTATTCGATTTCGGTTTGGTTTGGTAAGGGCCCGGTTCGATTTACAAAAAGCAAAACCGCATAGTGTACTTAAAGTGGAAAAGAACTTACGCTTCGGTACTGTCGGCCCGGTTGGTTCGTGCAAAAAGAAAAAATGCATAGTGTACTTGATTAGATCTTAGGCTAGTGGCTCTCCTCAGCGCAATGGAGGTCACCAACCTAGACCACGAGCCTTCTTGATCACTCATTGACCCCGTCGAGGTAAGTCTGTTGCTCGATCATCTATGCTTTCATTACTTTGTCGTTTTTCTTCTTCTTATTCAACTCTATCCATTGGGGATCAAGAAACTAATAATTTAAATGTAAGATTTCTCCTTCAGGTTTTCATTTTCTTTAGTTATGTCTCCTAACAGAACAGTTAACGTGGAACACCCTGATGGGCAACTTCAGCGTGTTAGCATAGGAAACTCCTGTGAGTTTGGGGATCTTCGGGTATATTTCTCAGTTCAGAGGGGTGGGGTGTTACAGAAGGTATCAGAGCTTTGGTTATGTGAAAATATAGAATTAGAAACGGGATTAATAGGTGACTAGTGTTTTCAAAATTAAAACTTGATAGGAAATAAGACTAGAACCGGAGACAATTAGGGAGAGCACTAACGATATTACTATATGTGAATGTATAGGCTAGACAGGTATGTATAGTTGGAACCTCAGAGTTAGGTTCAAAGTTAATGCATTACTTTACATAATGAGAAAAGTGTTGGGGAATATTCGTCAATCCGAATTCCCGCCGCAACGGAAGCAAAAACTTGCCACAAGATCACTCACTCAACACACTCCGTATAGGATAGGAAAAATTACAGCACGATAATTTAAAGTGGTTGGGCCAAACTACCTACATCTCTGGGAGGAGGAGAATTTCACTATATCAATGAGGGAATACATCGTAGGGGAGAGACAGCGCAATCTACGGACCACGCCATTACGGCACTCCTGTCGGTCATATACTACAACCATGAAACCCTAAACCCACACATCCGCTCAAAGATATCTCTCACCAATTCTCTCTACTCAACTCCTCAATTAGAACTATTTTAGAGCCTCCTATAAATAAGTCGAAGTAATCATAATTCACAAATATTAGGTAATAAATCAATAAGGAATACTAATGGATTCAAAATTTTAATAGTTTCCAAAATTTATAAATACGCACTACTACCAAAATCGCAGAATCAAGACAAAAACCATACAAAAAACTGCATGAATATGAGAATGAACGGTGTACATAGAAATAGTATGTGAACGGTATTAATACCGGAATGATCAGGAAATCGATAAAAGGGTTGGTATAAAGCATATCTTGCATTATTCAGGATGATATAGCAATGTGTTTTCTTGAGTATACTAATGCAGATAGTAGAGAAGCCGAAACATAGTAGTTGCATTAACACTAGGGAGGAGCTAGGAAGAGTGATTGGGTTGTAATAAGGTATTCTATACCGTTGACCCTATTTTAGCATCCATGGTCTAGGTATTATACTTATTTAAAGACACTGGGCACGGATAGGATCTCCCAAGTAAACATCTTGGTCATAAGTGTAACTACAAATACTAACCCTAAGTATAGCAGTGAACCTATTAGCGCATATGATGACGAAAATTATATCTGAGAACATTTAAAGGAGTATGTGAAGGCATATAAATCAGTGGAAGACTAAAATATTAATTTCAAATAATATATCGGAGGATATATGATAGAAATAGGAAATGTTCATGACTAGCAAGGGACCCATGTTGAGAAGTGTCTACAATAATAAAGAGTAATGAAATGTTTGATTTGTTGAGATAATGAAATGATAGGCTTTGGTTGTACACGAGCACTAAGAAGGAATTGGTGAAGGGACTCATGTAAAATGGATTGAGTCATAAACATGAAAGGCCATAATATCATAGAAGATTGTTATATAAATAATTTTTGTGAGTGAAACTGGATGGACTTGTATAAGTGGATTGGCTACATGTACGCATATTGGTGGATCATGGAAATAGCTGACATGAACACGATTTATATATCCTTGAGAATGAATACCTATTATGGGAAGAGTGAGTTGTCACAATACAATTGAAAGAGCTTTAGGTTTATGTAGGTGGGTTAAGAGTGGGCTAGGAGGATATAAGTATCTGGAAGTAAAGCACGGGACAATACATTCAGGAAAAGATAACCAAGATAGGTTGATTTCAGGCAGTGGCATGAGTATATAAAAAACGAATAAGGTTAAGAAGGAGGAACATGGTAGGATTGGTTACAAAAATCAGGGGATATTGAAAGAGGTTTACATGGGGACCAGTAACTGAATAGCACATCGGAAGTGAAAATGAAATATATGAGAAATGTAGTCTATCTTCGGATATTGGGAAGAGGAAACGTAGGAGTGACTATGGATAACTACTTGTACATAACAGTGGACTACTGAGAGGATGTATCAATTCAAGTTATAGCAGGGAAAAACGGCGGACAAGGCATCAAGTAAGTGAGTACAATATCTTGAACAGTTTCAGTAATGGTAGTAAGTATGAGAGACGTCTCATAAAAGGTCTGGTGTGGAATTGAAAGAATTGTCTCGCACTCAAAGACATTTAACTCAAACCGAAGATCTATTTATTACGGCAACGGAGTTGTGACTCTTAGGATCGCGTAACCCAATCAGGAGGTCGGTAGCAAAAGCACAACGTTGGGTTAAATTTAGTACAGTTCTTGAGGCATAGTATGTCATCAGTAAAATCAAGAAACGCGTAGGTAATTAGCAGAGTCTGAGACCATGAACATATCAGAAATTCGCCGAAGTACGACTAGGGCTCATTAAGTACATAATTATAAAACAAAAAATAAGCAGTTGTAAAAAAAAATAGTTGAAAGTTTCAAAATAAATGTTTTAAAATTAGAATTGTATTTGCATATGTAATGAGTGGAATAGAAGTTTTCAAATACAAACTGAAATCCTAAATCATTCTCTAGTTTACAATGTTCGCTTAACTGGAAAAGATGTTAGAAAATATAATACATAAGGCATGCTGGTATTGGTGAACATACATGCTACAAACAATACAAGTAAGGAGAGCAATGAGGAACTCGGGTGGCATGATTAGGAAGATAAACATGTACACGTAAAATAAAGACAAAGTAGAGAAGATTTGAACCTGCAGGTAGTTCAGTATGTCAGCACAATTTACTCTTGATCCTCCCTCTTGTTGCCTCAAAATCCACTGATAAAGCTTTTCCTGCAAAAGGAGAGACCAATTTAAGGTTCGCTAGCTCACTTCACTATTCAAACTTGAAAGTTTACATGTACGAAGACGATTACTGGCTAAATACGTACTCCATGGTAAGATACACCCACCTTCCTGGTCCATGTGACTTATTTGACTTTAGACTTTTCACAAAGTTTAAGGCAACTACTGGCTTGGTAAATTATAATACTGTTATCCTCCGTCTTAACATGGTACATTTTTTGGTAATTGGAGTTGTATTAAAAAAATTGTATTTGAAAAGAGGTGAAAAGTGAAGTTTAAATGAGAAATATCAATTTCTCGATGCTGAACACAAGTAGACAACTGGCAGACATTTCAGTTCTGAGGGGGACCAGATGAACTCATGTAGTGGACAGACCAGACCTATCATAATTGTTTGAATATCATTATTAGGCATTGAAACTTCATATAGCAAACAAGTCAAGAGAGCTCCCTTACAACCCGGCACAAGGAAATTCGTGTGCACATATATGAAATCTCCCTGCAGTTCCAAACTCGATAAGTCTGCAGCAGTAGAAGATGGTGGCAATGGAAAACCAATAACTCTGAGTAAAACTTACTGAGAAAAAATTTGTATATCACTTTAAACGCATACCAATTTTGCATGGAGCATGTCTGAAAAATTAATGTACCGCAGCCATGGATCCCCCAAATGAAAAGATCATGAGATAGGGCTTAGATGACTAAATGTTGAAGCAATATATGAGACTGGTACCAGTACACCTTTTGGGTCACCCCTGAAGCACGATCCAAAGCCATAGCTTAAGACTTAAGGGATTCAAGCCTTATGTGAGTGAAGTTAAACATAAGAAGAGATTCACTCATTGAATGAAAAGTCCACGCAAACACACACATAGCCAAGGTAGTTGAGGACGGAAACCTATTTATACTCTCTGCCTATTTTCGTCACGTTCTTTAGATAAACCTATTATTTATATTCTCTAATATGCAAAGAAACAACTTGATGCTAGCAAGTAATACCTTCTCCACAAAAATATAATTGAGCACACAAATCCCATTCCTTCCAATAAGCAGAAAAATAATCTATTTTATCTAATATGTTAGTCTATTTTGTCCTTCCTTTCTCTATGATGCAAAGAAACAACTTGATGCTAGCAAGTGTGTTGACTATTGAGAATAAAGAAATTGATCCAAGAACATGTTAGATTTCTGCTTCAGGTTGAGCGCCGTATGATATTTTAGTCAAGTCTGTTGCTCGATTATCTATGCATTCATTACTTTGTCGTTTTTCTTCTTCTTATTCGACTCTATCCATTGGGGATCAAGAAACTAATAATTTACCTGTAAGATTTCTCCTTCAGGTATTCATTTTCTCTAATTATGTCTCGTAACAGAACAGTTAATGTGGAACTCCCTGAGCAACTTCTGCGTGTTAGCGTAGGACACTCCCGTGAGTTTGGAGATCTTCAAGTATATTTCTCAGTTCAGAGGGGTGGGTTGTTACAGAAGGTATCAGAGCTTTGGTTATGTGAAAGACATAATTAGAAACGGGATTAATAGGTAACTAGTGTTTTCAAAATTAAAACTTGATAGGAAATAATACTACAACCAGAGACAGTTAGGGAGAGCACTGACGAGAATACTATATGTGAATATCTAGGCTAGACAGACATGTATAGTTGGAACCTCGGACTTATGTTCAAAGTTAATGCATTACTTTTCATCATGAGAAAAGTGTTGGGGAATATTCGTCAATCCAGATTCCCTCCGCAACGGAAGCAAAAGCTTGCCACAAGATCACACACTCAACACACTCAATAGAGGATAAGAAAAATGACAACACGAGAATTTAACGTGGTTCGGCCAAACTACCTACATCCACGGGAGGAAGAGAATTTCACTATATCAATGAGGGAATACATCCTAGGGGAGAGACAACACGATCTATGGACCACGTCATTCAACACTCCCGTCGATCATAGACTAAAACCATGAAACCCTAATTAAACTCAAACATCCGCTCAAAGATATCTCTTACAAATTCTCTCTACTTAACTCCTCAGTTAAAACTATTGTAGAGCCGCCTATAAATTGGCCACACCGACTTGCTCTCCAAGTAATCATAATTCACAAATATTAGGTAATAAATCAAGAAGGAATACTAGTTGATTCCAAATTTTATTAGTTTCAAAAATTTATAATTACGCATTACTACCAATATTGCAGAATCAAGACAAAAACCATACAAAAAGTTGCATGATTATGAGAATGGACGGTGTACATAGAAATAGTATGTGAAAGATATTGATACCGGATTGATCTGAAAATCCATAAAAGGGTTGGTACAAATCATATTTTGCATTATTCAAGATGATATAGCAATGTGTTTGCTTGAGTATACTAATGCAGATAGTAGAGAAGCCGGAACATGGTAGTTGCATTACCACTACGGAGTAGCTAGGAAGGGTGATTGGGTTGTAATAAGGCACTCTATACGGTTGACCATATTTTAGCATCCATGGTCTAGGTATTATACATAATGAAAGACACTGGGCATGGATAGGATCTCCCAAGTAAAGATCTGGGTCATAAATAACTAAAAATATTAACTCTAAGTAAAGCAGTGAACCTATTAGCGCATATGATGATGACAATTATATCTGAGAACATATAAAGGAGTATGTGAAGGCAAATCAGTCGGAGACTCAAATTTTTATTTCAAATAATATACTGAGGATATGTGATAGAATTAGGAAATGTTCACGACTAGAAAGGGACCCAGATTGAGCATTGTCTACAATAATAAAGAGTAACGAAATGTTTGATTTGTTTAGACAATCAAATGATAGGCTTTGTGGTGCACGGGCACTAAGATGGAACTGGTGAAGGGAATCATGTAAAATGGATTGAGTCATAAACATGAGAGGCCATAATATCATAGAAGATTGTTAAATAAATGGTTATGAGAGAAACTGGATGGACTTTTATAAGTGGATTGGCTACATGTACGCATATTGGTGGATCATGGAAATCGCTGGCATTAGCACGATTTATATATCCTGGAGAATGAATACCTGTTATGGGAAGAGTGAGTTGTCACAATACAATTAAAAGAACTACAGGTGTATGTAGGTGGGTTAAGAGTAAGCTAGGAGGATATAAGTATCTGGAAATAAAGCACGGGACAATACATTCAGGAAAAGATAACCAAGATAGGTTGATTTCAGGCAGTGGCATGAGTATATAAAAAACGAATAAGGTTAAGAAGGAGGAACATTGTAGGATTGGTTACAAAAATCAGGGGTTATTGAAAGAGGTTTACTTGGGGACGAGTAACTGAATAGCACATCGGAAGTGAAAATGAAATATATGAGAAATGTAGTCTATCTTCGGATATTGGGAAGAGGAAACGTAGGAGTGACTGTAGATAACTACTTGTACATAACAGTGGAGTATTGAGTGGATGTATCAATTCAAGTTATAGCAGGGAAAACCGGCGGACAAGGCATCAAGTTAGCGAGTACAATATCTTGAACAATTTCAGCAATGGTAGTAAGTATGAGAGACGTCTCATAAAAGGTCTGGTGTGGAATTGAAAGAATTGTCTCGCACTCAAAGACATTTAACTCAAACCGAAGATCTAATTATTACGGCAACGGATTTGTGACTCTTAGGATCTCGTAACCCAATCAGGAGGTCGATAGTGAAAGCATAACGTTGGGTTAAATTTAGTACAGTTCTTGGGGCATAGTATGTCATCAGTAAAATCAAGAAACGCGTCGGTAATAAGCAGAGTCTGAGACCATGAACATATCAGAAATTCGCCGAAGTACGACTAGGGCTCCTTAAGTTACATAATTATAAAACAAAACATAAGCTGTTTTTAAAAAAAAAATGTTGAAAGTTTCAAAATAAATGTTTTAAAATTAAAATTGTATTTGCATATGTAATGAGTGGAATAGAAGGTTTTCAAATACAAACTTAAATCCTAAATCATGCTCTAGCATGGCCTATGTTATGAGATATTCAAACACAGATTCATAAAAATAGATAAATATGTAATTTTTTAATATAACTTTTTTGTATGAGAAAAAGTACTAAAAAAAAGCAATTGTTTGATTATTTAAAAAAATCAATTTGATAACGGTTTAAAACTAATAATTCATGTTTCAATACATTACTTAGTAATTAATTGTGTTCTTAAAATATAGTGAATGTTTGTCTCACTGTCTCTTGATATTATTAAAGAAAGTTGCAAACATATAAAATTTATAGATATTCTTAATGTAATTGTTGTATCAGTTTGCGTCGCAGTCCAATGAATAGTACACTAATAATAAGCCGGTCTCCTTCGAGGTAATGTTTCCGTGCATCGCACGGGTTCAAAACTAGTACTAATACTAATGTAAATAATCAAGAGTAGTTAAATGTCTTAAAAATGGACAGTTAGTCACTCGAACTGAAGCTAGAAAAATCATTTTGATTAGTCATATACTCCCCTATTAGGTAAAGCAACGACGAATATATGAAAAACACCGTCTTTTATATCGAATTTTCTTATCTTGAACTATGAACTGATCTTTATTGTTTTGATTCATATTTTCACTAGCTTAACTTGTTTGTTAGGGCCCAAATTGGGTTCTTAGGGCTATGTTTCTGCATTGGATACTTGATTTCTTGAATCATGCTACATGCTTAATAGATAATTTTCAGTTTATGTTCTATGCTTTAATCACTGTGCTTCATTACCTGCGAGATTCGAGTCAACACGAGTCAAATTAGGTGTTGGTAATTCACCGATGAAAAGTAAGATCTTTCTATCTAGAATGAGGAGTTAGAGCAACAACCCTTATCAATTACCGAAGAAAAGTAGAGAAGGTTAGGTGTGACCTAGGGTAGAGATATCCTTAATGTTTGGTTACTTTACGCAAGATCACCTAGGAAAAGAGGGGATCGAGTTTTCTAAATAGAAAACATGTTTGTTGAAGAAAAGTAGGGTTCATAACCTATACTCGGTTAGAAATAGCTCGATCATCGTGTTTCCGTGATCATTAATCAAACAGAAGCATCCCTAGTGTTCGTGCGAGTAGTCCTCGTGTTCTCTTTACCACTGAGTTATGTGTTCATTAGGGGTTCAATTTATGGTTCTCTAAGAAACAAGATAGATTGGCCATGTACATTATTGAAGTTATTAGCGGTCACAACTTCTAAACTAAAGTGGTTGAAACTTCCTGGTCCACGATTTAATTGTTTTCTCGGATCCTCCAACGTTATTGAGTGACAAATTTTCTGCTACGGCTTAGCTGCTAATCATGTGTTAAATGCCAGTACTAAACACAAATATATTGAATATTACATTTCAGGGCGATGGTGGTGTCTTAGTAGCTGAATATATACATTTTTGGCAAATTGCAGATACTTTTACTGAAATTTTATCGTCTCAACAACATCAACCACTGTGTAGCAAGCTAACGTTGCAGTATATTCATGCCTCTACATGCACTTGAGGTTGAAGGAGATTGTTAAGAGTATAGATAATGTTAGTCGCGTCGTGGTTCTAATTGTACTATTGGATGCGTACAAGTGTTAGAAGTGTAATTGTTGTAGGTGTAGTTTTCAGCTTTTGTTGGTTGAATGTAAAACTTTCATATAGATGGGAAGTTAGTCACTCTAAAAAAACTAACAGTATGATTCTGATTAATGATCTACTTTCTATGGAGGAAAGCAAACTAACTTCTCCACCATAAATAGATACCCCATGTATATAGATTGTAGAAGTATCGACAGTGATTACATCATAATCAATGAACGAGTAAGTTTATATAAATATGCAAGGGATGAGGTTGTAGGTAGCCCCACATCGAAATAGTGGAGAGAAGAAGAAAGAGAAAGGAGTACATAAGGAAACCATGGACGAATAAGCAAGATACTTACCTGGACGGGGTCAATGAGTGATCAAGAAGGCTCATGGCCTAGGTTGGTGGCCTCCATTGCACTTGGGAGGCGCACTAGCCTAAGATCTACCCAAGTGGTGGAGTCTACGTCATAATTTGTGGCAGAGGGGGCCAGCGTTCGCGCGGCCCCTACTAGTTTCTAGTGAAGATTTTATATTGGTTCTCTTTTGGAGGTAGTTAATAAGTTCTTGATTGTAATTGGGTACTAATTTGTGGCTGGTTTAGTTTTGATGAGTGACTCTTTCGTTTAATTAATTGCCGAGAAGATTTATTCGGGATTAATGGAACTTTGTTTGCTTATGGCTTTATAATACAGTTTTGATCACGCATGTGTTTGTAATATCTATCTCATATTAGTAGTAGTTAAATGCAGTAGCATCTTCAGCCAGTAAACTCTTACACACCAGTCACCCCACCAATGTCGAACCATCTCCTCCTTCAGCCTAAATGACTGACAACTCTCGGATGTCCCACATGCATCCAGATCCTCCTATGCAGAGAGATTAGACGAGTCGCCACACAATCGCAAGATAAGGACAGCGACTATAGATGTTTCTAGGATTGCTTTTCGAGAAAACCACAGCGACGGGAAATTCTCGACGGCCAGGGCAGAACCAAGGCCGAGGAGGGGGTTTGGAAATAGTTTTCAAACAGCAATTGACGCGCCTTCGTTATGACCTCACTACCTGCGTCAGTGCCCCAAGCGCAGAGAAGAAACTATCCAAACCTCCTTGTGTCTGCCATTTTATAGTTAGCCTCTCTCCGGCAGGTTTTGGCTCTCATCCATTGCGGGACTCTTTATTTTTCTAGTACCACTTTTAATCAACTTTGGGGCTTCTTCTTCCTCTGCTGCTGCTGCTGCGGGCATCGCCTCAAAGTCCGACTATCCCTTCTCTTGTACACCCACCCAAGATTTAAAAGCACTGTCCGCTGAAATACATACAGTCAATCCACGCAGTTATAGGACTGGCTGCTAAGCTGACGCAACACGAGCGATGGTTTTCGCTGGCGTTTGTTAGAGGCTGTCATGAACTGTAGGCAAGGACCAAAGTGCAAAGTGGTCATCTTTGTGGTCGTGTAATTAGGACCAAACTGAATTACACGCCAAACTGTGGTCGTGTAATTCAGGAGTAGCAGTAGCCGTCCGATCTTGCCTAGCAAAGATCTGGACCGTAGATTTCCTTTTAAACGTTGTATTTGAATATTGATAAGTAGGACGACGTCGTAGGGGGAAGGGATCAGCCACGTAGATGACAGCTCACCCTCTCCTGGCCTGTGATTGGTCCGGGTGTGTCACATGTGGCTGAGCTGTCATGGGCCGTTGGTAATTAGCGGAAACTACACCTACCTCCCCCTACCATATAAAAGGATTGTATCAGATGGTTTATTCATTATGAAATATTACAATTTCTCCCAATTTCATTTCTCTGGTTCTTCCCTCTCTTTCTCTCTCACTCAGATCTCGGAACCCTAGTTCCGAGCCATCCCCGTCCAGAACTCTCAGGTTATTCGTCGGAGTCACATCAGAGGCTGGAGAGCGCACTTTGGGTCGCCTTTGAAGAAACATAGAGATTAACAAACCCTGTACTGAGGAGTAATAGGGTCGCGTAAAACTCGTGCGCTCTAGCTCTCCTTACTTGATAACAAAATCTCCTGTAGTTGCATTTGCCAGATTAGTCATACAGGGAGAACCACCATCACAACCCACAGAGCATTGGAAAATATTTGAACTAATGACTGTAAGGACCAACCCTTTGAGGTAAAGTCCTTCCAAAAATAGGCGTATGCCACTATTTGCAGCGAGCACACGGTATTCTTTAGTAAAAGGCGAAAGAATAGTTCGCTTTGTGCTCACTGCGTGGCTGCGTGAGCAATAGTGTTGCAAGACGAGCTCTTTTTATACTGCTACAGCAAAGGCATTTCCTGGTATCGTCGTCGGTGTGGGATTAGTGACTGCAGAGCATAAAGCAACTACTACTACTACACAGGCTCCAACATTGCAGTGAAAGAAGAGAATACAATACATATTCTGGTAGTATACATATCATGGTAGTAAAAACAAAACCTAACTAGACGTTAGGAAATTGACGCAGCCAGCCAAGGGCTCGCTTATTCTTCATATTTCATGAGATTACTGCAAGAAGGGATCTTTAAGTGTTGTTCATTGTCGCCGCCAGCCAAAGGCACGGTTATTATTAAAATTTTACATGTTAAAAGTTGCCTCCATTACAGGGTTTAGGAAAACGGCAACAACTCATCACCGAAACACTAATATTTTCTTTTAACTTGTGATCAAACTTCACGTCACTTTTTGGTTATTATTGATCCGCGGAAAATAGTGAAAAAGTGGGCGTTTGATTGGGCCAACTAGCTTGACAATGCGGCCCAGGAGTGCACCGGCCCGTTATCCTTCCACTGCCAAGAGAGGGAGGTGATCGTTGCTCTGTGAAACCAGCCTCACGCAGTGCCCTCCGCTCTAGGGGAATTGCAGCCCATGCCTTCGCGCAGCCACAAGATCCAACTCCCAGCTTGGAACGGGCAGGCCAGATGAAGCAGGCCCACTGACCCTGTATGGCTAAGTCAACCCACTATCCACCCACAGTAATGCCCTCACTCGAGTTACAAGCCCACGTTACGAGGCTCGGCGTTAGATAAGCACTAATCGTGCAATCATTAACAAGAATTAGTGTTAGTAAAGAGAGGGTGTGGTCCGTTGAGATGAGTAGTATATCTACTTGGCTGAAGGAAGAACTGATGGTCCCATTCTCAGGTTCGGGTATTATTATACACCCAAGTCTAGAGAGCACCCACCCACCCCCACTATGAATTTCACAGGCACTTTCACCTGGCGAATTCCTGGAATCAATAATCAGTGAAGCTTCCATTCTCTGCTGGAAAAAGTGTCACGGTAACATTTTCACAGTGGTACTTGTTTTTGATAAAAGTGTAAGTTGAGAAATCTTCCGTGCCTTGTTTATTGATTAGTCACCTTTAAATATGTAATTTTACAACACTAATTACAAATTGGTCCGAAAACTAATTACAAATTAGTCCTACTACTATTACGCCCCCGCAGTCGAAACTGTAGGCGTGCCAACACTGAGACTGGAACGGAAGCGCTGGAACAAGGGCCGAGGGAGACCCTTGGTGAAGATGTCGGCGTACTGGTAATCGGCGGGAATGTGCAACACGCGAAGCTGACCCAAACGAACCTTCTCACGAACGAAGTGTAGATCAATCTCAACATGCTTAGTGCGCTGATGCTGAACAGGATTACCAGAGAGATAGACAGCACTCACATTGTCGCAATACACGACTGTAGCTCGAGGCGGGGTGACACGAAGCTGAAGAAGTAAATTCCGGACCCAGCAGAGTTCGGAGACGGCGTTAGCAACACCGCGGTACTCAGCCTCAGCACTAGAACGAGATACCGTGGCCTGGCGCTTGGACGACCAACTCAGAAGATTGTCTCCATAGAAGACACAGTAACCAGAAGTGGAGCGGCGCGTGTCCGGACAACCAGCCCAATCGGCGTCAGTGTAGGCGGTGAGGGAATCAGCGGCAGAGGCAGAAAGCCGAAGACCATACTCAAGTGTCCCACTGATGTAGCGCAAGATGCGCTTCAGGGCATGAAAGTGCGGCTCACGGGGATCATGCATGAAGAGACAAATCTGCTGAACAGCAAACTGGATGTCTGGTCGAGTGAACGTGAGGTACTGTAAGGCCCCAGCAAGGCTGCGATATAAGGTAGGATCAGTAACCGGTGGGCCAGATGTGGCTGTAAGTTTACTCCCTACCTCGACAGGGGTGGCAGTAGACTTACAGGTCGACATGGAGGCACGGCGAAGAATGTCGGTCGCATACTGATGCTGAGACAGGAACAGGCCAGACGAATCACGAGTAACAGCGATGCCCAAAAAATGATGCAGATGGCCCAGGTCAGTCATAGCAAACTCTCCAGAGAGCTGGGAGACAATCTGATCCAAAACAACCGGAGACGACCCAGTGATGACGATATCATCCACATATAGCAGGAGGTAGACGATGTCCGAGCCACGACTGTAGACGAAGAGAGACTCATCACATGAGCAACCAGAGAAACCGATAGTCTGTGTGAGGACGGTGGCAAATCGCTGAAACCAAGCACGAGGAGCCTGCTTCAGACCGTATAAGGATTTGCGCAACCGGCAAACGAAGTCAGGATGGCTCGTGTCGCGGTAGCCAGGTGGCTGATGCATGTATACCGTCTCAGAGAGATCACCATGAAGAAAAGCGTTCTTGACATCCAGCTGACGGATAGGCCAAGAGCGCGTGACGGCAATGCTGAGAACTGTACGGATGGTGGTCGGTTTGACAACCGAGCTGAAAGTCTCCTCACAATCGATCCCAACCAGCTGGGACTTCCCATTGGCTACCAATCGCGCCTTATAGCGCTGCAGACTGCCATCACTTGTGGCGGAAGAGCCACATAGATCGCAGAACATTAGCCCCTGCCGGGCGAGGAACCAGATCCCACGTGTGGTTCCGAACCATAGCTCCAAACTCATCATCCATGGCCGCTTTCCAGTGAGGATCTGACAAGGCGAGGATGGGGGATTTGGGAAGGGGTGAGATGGGGACTGGTGGCTGGACAGCTAAAGTGAGACGGGTGACGGGTTTGACAATTCCATGCATGGATCGGGTGGTCATCTGAGGAGAGGTAGGAGGAGGAGAAGTGGCCACTGGGCGTGGTGTGGGTGACTCAGGCGGGTCAGGCAACACAGGCGCAGATGGTACAGTAGAGGGGCGAGTGGACACAGACCGACGGACGTAGTGCTGAGGAAAAGGTTCCACAAGGGTCCTAGATGGGGGAAGCTGTGTAGGTGCCCTAGGGAGTGCGGGTGGGGATGGGGGTGCCCTAGGAGATGTGGGTGAGCGTGCGGGAGCCAGAGGGTGGAGAGCACGATGAGTGAACAAGGGAGACGGAAGACTGTCATCAGGATCAGACGTCCTGTGAACAGAGGGAGACACGAACCCAGGAGAGGAGAAAGGAAACACCGTCTCATCAAACGTGACATGACGGGAAGTGTGAACACGACCAGTGCTCAAGTCGAGACACCTGTACCCACGATGGTTAAGAGGGTAGCCCAAAAAAACACATCGAACAGAGCGGGGTGCGAGCTTGTGAGGTGAGGTGGCAGAGAGGTTCGGGTAACACAAGCATCCGAACGTGCGAAGATGCTCATAGGAGGGTGTGCGATGATAGAGGGCAACAGTGGGGATAACGTTGCCAAGGACTTTGGTGGGAAGAATATTATGGAGGTAGACAGCAGTGAGAAGAGACTCAACCCAGAAAGAGGCTGGTAGAGAGGCCTGAGCTAGGAGAGCACGCATAATGTCATTGATTCTACGAATCAGGCGTTCAGCTTTGCCATTTTGAGATGACGTCTGAGGACACGCAAACCGAAAGACTAGTCCATGATCAATGGCGTGGGAGTGAAAGGAGCCATTATCAAATTCTCCACCAAGGTCACATTGGAAACTCTTGATGGGTCGCTGAAACTGGGTTTGAACAAAGGTAGTGAATTGTTTGAATTTAAATATTGCTTCGCTTTTCTGTTTAAGTGGGAAAACCCAGAGAAAATGTGTGTAATCATCTAAGAGTAGCAGGTAGTATTTATAATGCGATTTGCTCAAAACCGGAGATGTCCATAAATCACTGTGAACAATGTCAAACGGACTAACAGTGGAAGAAGTAGAAGCTAAGAAAGGCAAACGCACATGTTTACTAATCTGACAAGCATGACAAATAGTGTCTGATTTATTCCTACTACAAGCTATGAATTGACTACTACTATTAAAAAGAAACAAAAGTTTTGTGACTTACACACGGATCAAGAGCCAAATGATAGAGAGCATCTTCTATCTTGGAAGCTGAGATTGACTACTAGCTAAATCAAAATTATCTGTGATGATGATGATGATGATTCTATATATTCACTGTCTTATCTCCTATATATGTGGACGTCACCATAGAGGTCTGGTGCAACTGCACGTCCGAACGGGTAGCCTTGAGCTGCCGCCAAGTAGAGGAGTAGGAGGATTTGGTGGCGCCACGAGTACCCCAGGGAAGCCCGTGGAGGGGGGAGGGAGGGGACCAAAGGGGCCTTGGCTATTCTATTAGTGACAAATTGCTCTTGGAAATGAATTGTGCGTCTGCTTCAAGGAAAGGAAGCCCAGAAGTTAAACCCCAGCAATCTTGTCTTTCCACCCTTACAGACCACAACAAGGATTAAGCAGCAGCAGCATCAACCACCACTGACCCCAGACTTGGAGAACCAAGAATTAAGCAGCAGCAGCAGCAGCATCAACCACTGACCCCAGACTCGGAGAACCAACATTAGACTATGTATTGGGTGGGGTGCGCCTGGCCCTTGCAGTAGTGCAACACATGGGCGACACTTGAGGAGCCCCAGTAGCAAGCTACTGTGATGAGCCACCTCCCCCTCAAAAAATAAATTTAATATCGTGTGAGCCGATGGCCCACATATCAGATATTAAACTGATAAGAACAGATACTACACTTGATCTTAGCCAAAAGGCCGAGAAAGGTATGCTTAATCCACCGTTGGGCTGACCTTTTTATACTCCGTCGTTTTTTTATGTTTGTTCCGCTCTATCAGTGTGGGAACATCTAGTTGCTGCATTCCCCTTCGTTGCATTCCTTCACACCAGCACCCAATGCCTACTAACACTGCCGCCGCTGCTATATATATTATTGTCCTGGATGAATCCTCCTCTTCTTACTTCCTCCCACCCACAAGAGATTAAGCTAAAAGCTGGTTCATCGGTTCACCCGTCGTCGTCTCATGTCTTCCTCCTCCCACTCAGTGTACACAGTAGGAATGAATTAAGAAAAACTAAACTTCAAAGTTCTACTGTTTTCAGATTCTCCATTCGATGAAAAACAATTCCTAATATGCTTAACATTCTTCCTCGGTTACTGCTTTTCTTTTTGAGGAAACTTAGGTTACTACATTTTGCATGTAGTATTTAAGTATACACACACAAAATTATGAAAACACAGAGGGAAAATTAAAATATTCACCCGAGTAGTAAATATGATATCAAGATTTTCTACCAACTTAGTAGATTAACAATAAATAGACAATCTTTTTTTGTGGTCAACACTCAGTATCTATAATGAAGATTTTAGTACGCAATGAAGTTTCGATCTCATCCTAGTTTTAGTCGGTTATTCGATTTCGGTTTGGTTTGGTAAGGGCCCGGTTCGATTTACAAAAAGCAAAACCGCATAGTGTACTTAAAGTGGAAAAGAACTTACGCTTCGGTACTGTCGGCCCGGTTGGTTCGTGCAAAAAGAAAAAATGCATAGTGTACTTGATTAGATCTTAGGCTAGTGGCTCTCCTCAGCGCAATGGAGGTCACCAACCTAGACCACGAGCCTTCTTGATCACTCATTGACCCCGTCGAGGTAAGTCTGTTGCTCGATCATCTATGCTTTCATTACTTTGTCGTTTTTCTTCTTCTTATTCAACTCTATCCATTGGGGATCAAGAAACTAATAATTTAAATGTAAGATTTCTCCTTCAGGTTTTCATTTTCTTTAGTTATGTCTCCTAACAGAACAGTTAACGTGGAACACCCTGATGGGAAACTTCAGCGTGTTAGCATAGGAAACTCCTGTGAGTTTGGGGATCTTCGGGTATATTTCTCAGTTCAGAGGGGTGGGGTGTTACAGAAGGTATCAGAGCTTTGGTTATGTGAAAATATAGAATTAGAAACGGGATTAATAGGTGACTAGTGTTTTCAAAATTAAAACTTGATAGGAAATAAGACTAGAACCGGAGACAATTAGGGAGAGCACTAACGATATTACTATATGTGAATGTATAGGCTAGACAGGTATGTATAGTTGGAACCTCAGAGTTAGGTTCAAAGTTAATGCATTACTTTACATAATGAGAAAAGTGTTGGGGAATATTCGTCAATCCGAATTCCCGCCGCAACGGAAGCAAAAACTTGCCACAAGATCACTCACTCAACACACTCCGTATAGGATAGGAAAAATTACAGCACGATAATTTAAAGTGGTTGGGCCAAACTACCTACATCTCTGGGAGGAGGAGAATTTCACTATATCAATGAGGGAATACATCGTAGGGGAGAGACAGCGCAATCTACGGACCACGCCATTACGGCACTCCTGTCGGTCATATACTACAACCATGAAACCCTAAACCCACACATCCGCTCAAAGATATCTCTCACCAATTCTCTCTACTCAACTCCTCAATTAGAACTATTTTAGAGCCTCCTATAAATAAGTCGAAGTAATCATAATTCACAAATATTAGGTAATAAATCAATAAGGAATACTAATGGATTCAAAATTTTAATAGTTTCCAAAATTTATAAATACGCACTATTACCAAAATCGCAGAATCAAGACAAAAACCATACAAAAAACTGCATGAATATGAGAATGAACGGTGTACATAGAAATAGTATGTGAACGGTATTAATACCGGAATGATCAGGAAATCGATAAAAGGGTTGGTATAAAGCATATCTTGCATTATTCAGGATGATATAGCAATGTGTTTTCTTGAGTATACTAATGCAGATAGTAGAGAAGCCGAAACATAGTAGTTGCATTAACACTAGGGAGGAGCTAGGAAGAGTGATTGGGTTGTAATAAGGTATTCTATACCGTTGACCCTATTTTAGCATCCATAGGTATTATACTTATTTAAAGACACTGGGCACGGATAGGATCTCCCAAGTAAAGATCTAGGTCATAAGTGTAACTACAAATACTAACCCTAAGTATAGCAGTGAACCTATTAGCGCATATGATGACGAAAATTATATCTGAGAACATTTAAAGGAGTATGTGAAGGCATATAAATCAGTGGAAGACTAAAATATTAATTTCAAATAATATATCGGAGGATATATGATAGAAATAGGAAATGTTCATGACTAGCAAGGGACCCATGTTGAGAAGTGTCTACAATAATAAAGAGGGACTCATGTAAAATGGATTGAGTCATAAACATGAAAGGCCATAATATCATAGAAGATTGTTATATAAATAATTTTTGTGAGTGAAACTGGATGGACTTGTATAAGTGGATTGGCTACATGTACGCATATTGGTGGATCATGGAAATAGCTGACATGAACACGATTTATATATCCTTGAGAATGAATACCTATTATGGGAAGAGTGAGTTGTCACAATACAATTGAAAGAGCTTTAGTTTTATGTAGGTGGGTTAAGAGTGGGCTAGGAGGATATAAGTATCTGGAAGTAAAGCACGGGACAATACATTCAGGAAAAGATAACCAAGATAGGTTGATTTCAGGCAGTGGCATGAGTATATAAAAAACGAATAAGGTTAATAAGGAGGAACATGGTAGGATTGGTTACAAAAATCAGGGGATATTGAAAGAGGTTTACATGGGGACCAGTAACTGAATAGCACATCGGAAGTGAAAATGAAATATATGAGAAATGTAGTCTATCTTCGGATATTGGGAAGAGGAAACGTAGGAGTGACTATGGATAACTACTTGTACATAACAGTGGACTACTGAGAGGATGTATCAATTCAAGTTATAGCAGGGAAAAACGGCGGACAAGGCATCAAGTAAGTGAGTACAATATCTTGAACAGTTTCAGTAATGGTAGTAAGTATGAGAGACGTCTCATAAAAGGTCTGGTGTGGAATTGAAAGAATTGTCTCGCACTCAAAGACATTTAACTCAAACCGAAGATCTATTTATTACGGCAACGGAGTTGTGACTCTTAGGATCGCGTAACCCAATCAGGAGGTCGGTAGCAAAAGCACAACGTTGGGTTAAATTTAGTACAGTTCTTGGGGCATAGTATGTCATCAGTAAAATCAAGAAACGCGTCGGTAATTAGCAGAGTCTGAGACCATGAGCATATCAGAAATTCGCCGAAGTACGACTAGGGCTCATTAAGTACATAATTATAAAACAAAAAATAAGCAGTTTAAAAAAAAAATAGTTGAAAGTTTCAAAATAAATGTTTTAAAATTAGAATTGTATTTGCATATGTAATGAGTGGAATAGAAGTTTTCAAATACAAACTGAAATCCTAAATCATGCTCTATTTTACAATGTTCGCTTAACTGGAAAAGATGTTAGAAAATATAATACATAAAGCATGCTGGTATTGGTGAACATAAATGCTACGAACAATACAAGTAAGGAGAGCAATGAGGAACTCGGGTGGCATGATTAGGAAGATAAACATGTACACGTAAAATAAAGACAAAGTAGAGAAGATTTGAACCTGCAGGTAGTTCAGTATGTCAGCACAATTTACTCTTGATCCTCCCTCTTGTTGCCTCAAAATCCACTGATAAAGCTTTTCCTGCAAAAGGAGAGACCAATTTAAGGTTCGCTAGCTCACTTCACTATTCAAACTTGAAAGTTTACATGTACGAAGACGATTACTGGCTAAATACGTACTCCATGGTAAGATACACCCACCTTCCTGGTCCATGTGACTTATTTGACTTTAGACTTTTCACAAAGTTTAAGGCAACTACTGGCTTGGTAAAATTATAATACTGTTATCCTCCGTCTTAACATGGTACATTTTTTGGTAATTGGAGTTGTATTAAAAAAATTATATTTGAAAAGAGGTGAAAAGTGAAGTTTAAATGAGAAATTTCAATTTCTCGATGCTGAACACAAGTAGACAACTGGCAGACATTTCAGTTCTGAGGGGGACCAGATGAACTCATGTAGTGGACAGACCAGACCTATCATAATTGTTTGAATATCATTATTAGGCATTGAAACTTCATATAGCAAACAAGTCAAGAGAGCTCCCTTACAACCCGGCACAAGGAAATTCGTGTGCACATAAATGAAATCTCCCTGCAGTTCCAAACTCGATAAGTCTGCAGTAGTAGAAGATGGTGGCAATGGAAAACCAATAACTCTGAGTAAAACTTACTGAGAAAAACTTTGTATATCACTTTAAACGCATACCAATTTTGCATGGAGCATGTCTGAAAAATTAATGTACCGCAGCCATGGATCCCCCAAATGAAAAGATCATGAGATAGGGCTTAGATGACTAAATGTTGAAGCAATATATGAGACTGGTACCAGTACACCTTTTGGGTCACCCCTGAAGCACGATCCAAAGAAATAGCTTAAGACTTAAGGGATTCAAGCCTTATGTGAGTGAAGTTAAACATAAGAAGAGATTCACTCATTGAATGAAAAGTCCACGCAAACACACACATAGCCAAGGTAGTTGAGGACGGAAACCTATTTATACTCTCTGCCTATTTTCGTCACGTTCTTTAGATAAACCTATTATTTATATTCTCTAAGATGCAAAGAAACAACTTGATGCTAGCAAGTAGTACCTTCTCCACAAAAATATAATTGAGCACACAAATCCCATTCCTTCCAATAAGCAGAAAAATAATCTATTTTATCTAAGATGTTAGTCTATTTTGTCCTTCCTTTCTCTATGATGCAAAGAAACAACTTGATGCTAGCAAGTGTGTTGACTATTGAGAATAAAGAAATTGATCCAAGAACATGTTAGATTTCTGCTTCAGGTTGAGCGCCGTAGGATATTTTCGTCAAGTCTGTTGCTCAATTATCTATGCATTCATTACTTTGTCGTTTTTCTTCTTCTTATTCGACTCTATCCATTGGGGATCAAGAAACTAATAATTTACCTGTAAGATTTCTCCTTCAGGTATTCATTTTCTCTAATTATGTCTCGTAACAGAACAGTTAATGTGGAACTCCCTGAGCAACTTCTGCGTGTTAGCGTAGGACACTCCCGTGAGTTTGGAGATCTTCAAGTATATTTCTCAGTTCAGAGGGGTGGGTTGTTACAGAAGGTATCAGAGCTTTGGTTATGTGAAAGACATAATTAGAAACGGGATTAATAGGTAACTAGTGTTTTCAAAATTAAAACTTGATAGGAAATAAGACTACAACCAGAGACAGTTAGGGAGAGCACTGACGAGAATACTATATGTGAATATCTAGGCTAGACAGACATGTATAGTTGGAACCTCGGACTTATGTTCAAAGTTAATGCATTACTTTTCATCATGAGAAAAGTGTTGGGGAATATTCGTCAATCCAGATTCCCTCCGCAACGGAAGCAAAAGCTTGCCACAAGATCACACACTCAACACACTCAATAGAGGATAAGAAAAATGACAACACGAGAATTTAACGTGGTTCGGCCAAACTACCTACATCCACGGGAGGAAGAGAATTTCACTATATCAATGAGGGAATACATCCTAGGGGAGAGACAACACGATCTATGGACCACGTCATTCAACACTCCCGTCGATCATAGACTAAAACCATGAAACCCTAATTAAACTCACACATCCGCTCAAAGATATCTCTTACAAATTCTCTCTACTTAACTCCTCAATTAGAACTATTGTAGAGCCGCCTATAAATTGAACACACCGACTTGCTCTCCAAGTAATCATAATTCACAAATATTAGGTAATAAATCAAGAAGGAATACTAGTTGATTCCAAATTTTATTAGTTTCAAAAATTTATAATTACGCATTACTACCAATATTGCAGAATCAAGACAAAAACCATACAAAAAGTTGCATGATTATGAGAATGGACGGTGTACATAGAAATAGTATGTGAGAGATATTGATACCGGATTGATCTGAAAATCCATAAAAGGGTTGGTACAAATCATATTTTGCATTATTTAAGATGATATAGCAATGTGTTTGCTTGAGTATACTAATGCAGATAGTAGAGAAGCCGGAACATGGTAGTTGCATTACCACTACGGAGTAGCTAAGAAGGGTGATTGGGTTGTAATAAGGCACTCTATACGGTTGACCATATTTTAGCATCCATGGTCTAGGTATTATACATAATGAAAGACACTGGGCATGGATAGGATCTCCCAAGTAAAGATCTGGGTCATAAATAACTAAAAATATTAACTCTAAGTAAAGCAGTGAACCTATTAGCGCATATGATGATGACAATTATATCTGAGAACATATAAAGGAGTATGTGAAGGCAAATCAGTCGGAGACTCAAATTTTTATTTCAAATAATATACTGAGGATATGTGATAGAATTAGGAAATGTTCACGACTAGAAAGGGACCCAGATTAAGCATTGTCTACAATAATAAAGAGTAACGAAATGTTTGATTTGTTCAGACAATCAAATGATAGGCTTTGTGGTGCACGGGCACTAAGATGGAACTGGTGAAGGGAATCATGTAAAATGGATTGAGTCATAAACATGAGAGGCCATAATATCATAGAAGATTGTTAAATAAATGGTTATGAGTGAAACTGGATGGACTTTTATAAGTGGATTGGCTACATGTACGCATATTGGTGGATCATGGAAATCGCTGGCATTAGCACGATTTATATATCCTGGAGAATGAATACCTGTTATGGGAAGAGTGAGTTGTCACAATACAATTAAAAGAACTACAGGTGTATGTAGGTGGGTTAAGAGTAAGCTAGGAGGATATAAGTATCTGGAAATAAAGCATGGGACAATACATTCAGGAAAAGATAACCAAGATAGGTTGATTTCAGGCAGTGCCATGAGTATATAAAAAACGAATAAGGTTAAGAAGGAGGAACATTGTAGGATTGGTTACAAAAATCAGGGGTTATTGAAAGAGGTTTACTTGGGGACGAGTAACTGAATAGCACATCGGAAGTGAAAATGAAATATATGAGAAATGTAGTCTATCTTCGGATATTGGGAAGAGGAAACGTAGGAGTGACTGTAGATAACTACTTGTACATAACAGTGGAGTATTGAGTGGATGTATCAATTCAAGTTATAGCAGGGAAAACCGGCGGACAAGGCATCCAGTTAGCGAGTACAATATCTTGAACAATTTCAGTAATGGTAGTAAGTATGAGAGACGTCTCATAAAAGGTCTGGTGTGGAATTGAAAGAATTGTCTCGCACTCAAAGACATTTAACTCAAACCGAAGATCTAATTATTACGGCAACGGATTTGTGACTCTTAGGATCTCGTAACCCAATCAGGAGGTCGATATTGAAAGCATAACGTTGGGTTAAATTTAGTACAGTTCTTGGGGCATAGTATGTCATTAGTAAAATCAAGAAACGCGTCGGTAATAAGCAGAGTCTGAGACCATGAACATATCAGAAATTCGCCGAAGTACGACTAGGGCTCCTTAAGTTACATAATTATAAAACAAAACATAAGCTGTTTTTAAAAAAAAAAATTGTTGAAAGTTTCAAAATAAATGTTTTAAAATTAAAATTGTATTTGCATATGTAATGAGTGGAATAGAAGGTTTTCAAATACAAACTTAAATCCTAAATCATGCTCTAGCATGGCCTATGTTATGAGATATTCAAACACAGATTCATAAAAATAGATAAATATGTAATTTTTTAATATAACTTTTTTCTATGAGAAAAAGTACTAAAAAAAAGCAATTGTTTGATTATTTAAAAAAAAATCAATTCGATAACGGTTTAAAACTAATAATATATGTTTCAATACATTGCTTAGTAATTAATTGTGTTCTTAAAATATAGTGAATGTTTGTCTCACTGTCTCTTGATATTATTAAAGAAAGTTGCAAACATATAAAATTTATAGATATTCTTAATGTAATTGTTGTATCAGTTTGCGTCGCAGTCCAATGAATAGTACACTAATAATAAGCCGGTCTCCTTCGAGGTAATGTTTCCGTGCATCGCACGGGTTCAAAACTAGTACTAATACTAATGTAAATAATCAAGAGTAGTTAAATGTCTTAAAAATGGACAGTTAGTCACTCGAACTGAAGCTAGAAAAATCATTTTGATTAGTCATATACTCCCCTATTAGGTAAAGCAACGACGAATATATGAAAAACACCGTCTTTTATATCGAATTTTCTTATCTTGAACTATGAACTGATCTTTATTGTTTTGATTCATATTTTCACTAGCTTAACTTGTTTGTTAGGGCCCAAATTGGGTTCTTAGGGCTATGTTTCTGCATTGGAGACTTGATTTCTTGACTCATGCTACATGCTTAATAGATATTTTTCAGTTTATGTTCTATGCTTTAATCACTGTGCTTCATTACCTGCGAGATTCGAGTCAACACGAGTCAAATTAGGTGTTGGTAATTCACCGATGAAAAGTAAGATCTTTCTATCTAGAATGAGGAGTTAGAGCAACAACCCTTATCAATTACCGAAGAAAAGTACAGAAGGTTAGGTGTGACCTAGGGTAGAGATATCCTTAATGTTTGGTTACTTTACGCAAGATCACCTAGGAAAAGAGGGGATCGAGTTTTCTAAATAAAAAACATGTTTGTTGAAGAAAAGTAGGGTTCATAACCTATACTCGGTTAGAAATAGCTCGATCATCGTGTTTCCGTGATCATTAATCAAACAGAAGCATCCTTAGTGTTCGTGCGAGTAGTCCTCGTGTTCTCTTTACCACTGAGTTATGTGTTCATTAGGGGTTCAATTTATGGTTCTCTAAGAAACAAGATAGATTGGCCATGTACATTATTGAAGTTATTAGCGGTCACAACTTCTAAACTAAAGTGGTTGAAACTTCCTGGTCCACGATTTAATTGTTTTCTCGGATCCTCCAACGTTATTGAGTGACAAATTTTCTGCTACGGCTTAGCTGCTAATCATGTGTTAAATGCCAGTACTAAACACAAATATATTGAATATTACTTTTCAGGGCGATGGTGGTGTCTTAGTAGCTGAATATATACATTTTTGGCAAATTGCAGATACTTTTACTGAAATTTTATCGTCTCAACAACATCAACCACTGTGTAGCAAGCTAACGTTGCAGTATATTCATGCCTCTACATGCACTTGAGGTTGAAGGAGATTGTTAAGAGTATAGATAATGTTAGTCGCGTCGTGGTTCTAATTGTACTATTGGATGCGTACAAGTGTTAGAAGTGTAATTGTTGTAGGTGTAGTTTTCAGCTTTTGTTGGTTGAATGTAAAACTTTCATATAGATGGGAAGTTAGTCACTCTAAAAAAACTAACAGTATGATTCTGATTAATGATCTACTTTCTATGGAGGAAAGCAAACTAACTTCTCCACCATAAATAGATACCCCATGTATATAGATTCTAGAAGTATCGACAGTGATTACATCATAATCAATGAACGAGTAAGTTTATATAAATATGCAAGGGATGAGGTTGTAGGTAGCCCCACATCGAAATAGTGGAGAGAAGAAGAAAGAGAAAGGAGTAAATAAGGAAACCATGGACGAATATGCAAGATACTTACCTGGACGGGGTCAATGAGTGATCAAGAAGGCTCATGGCCTAGGTTGGTGGCCTCCATTGCACTTGGGAGGCGCACTAGCCTAAGATCTACCCAAGTGGTGGAGTCTACGTCATAATTTGTGGCAGAGGGGGCCAGCGTTCGCGCGGCCCCTACTAGTTTCTAGTGAAGATTTTATATTGGTTCTCTTTTGGAGGTAGTTAATAAGTTATTGATTGTAATTGGGTACTAATTTGTGGCTGGTTTAGTTTTGATGAGTGACTCTTTCGTTTAATTAATTGCCGAGAAGATTAATTCGGGATTATTGGAACTTTGTTTGCTTATGGCTTTATAATACAGTTTTGATCACGCATGTGTTTGTAATATCTATCTCATATTAGTAGTAGTTAAATGCAGTAGCATCTTCAGCCAGTAAACTCTTACACACCAGTCACCCCACCAATGTCGAACCATCTCCTCCTTCAGCCTAAATGACTGACAACTCTCGGATGTCCCACATGCATCCAGATCCTCCTATGCAGAGAGATTAGACGAGTCGCCACACAGTCGCAAGATAAGGACAGCGACTATAGATGTTTCTAGGATTGCTTTTCGAGAAAACCACAGCGACGGGAAATTCTCGACGGCCAGGGCAGAACCAAGGCCGAGGAGGGGGTTTGGAAATAGTTTTCAAACAGCAATTGACGCGCCTTCGTTATGACCTCACTACATGCGTCAGTGCCCCAAGCGCAGAGATGAAACTATCCAAACCTCCTTGTGTCTGCCATTTTATAGTTAGCCTCTCTCCGGCAGGTTTTGGCTCTCATCCATTGCGGGACTCTTTATTTTTCTAGTACCACTTTTAATCAACTTTGAGGCTTCTTCTTCCTCTGCTGCTGCTGCTGCTGCTGCGGGCATCGCCTCAAAGTCCGACTATCCCTTCTCTTGTACACCCACCCAAGATTTAAAAGCACTGTCCGCTGAAATACATAGTCAATCCACGCAGTTTAGGACTGGCTGCTAAGCTTACGCAACACGAGCGATGGTTTTCGCTGGCGTTTGTTAGAGGCTGGAGAGCGCACTTTGGGTCGCCTTTGAAGAAACATAGAGATTAACAAACCCTGTACTGAGGAGTAATAGGGTCGCGTAAAACTCGTGCGCTCTAGCTCTCCTTACTTGATAACAAAATCTCCTGTAGTTGCATTTGCCAGATTAGTCATACAGGGAGAACCACCATCACAACCCACAGAGCATTGGAAAATATTTGAACTAATGACTGTAAGGACCAACCCTTTGAGGTAAAGTCCTTCCAAAAATAGGCGTATGCCACTATTTGCAGCGAGCACACGGTATTCTTTAGTAAAAGGCGAAAGAATAGTTCGCTTTGTGCTCACTGCGTGGCTGCGTGAGCAATAGTGTTGCAAGACGAGCTCTTTTTATACTGCTACAGCAAAGGCATTTCCTGGTATCGTCGTCGGTGTGGGATTAGTGACTGCAGAGCATAAAGCAACTACTACTACTACACAGGCTCCAACATTGCAGTGAAAGAAGAGAATACAATACATATTCTGGTAGTATACATATCATGGTAGTAAAAACAAAACCTAACTAGACGTTAGGAAATTGACGCAGCCAGCCAAGGGCTCGGTTATTCTTCATATTTCATGAGATTACTGCAAGAAGGGACCTTTAAGTGTTGTTCATTGTCGCCGCCAGCCAAAGGCACGGTTATTATTAAAATTTTACATGTTAAAAGTTGTCTCCATTACAGGGTTTAGGAAAACGGCAACAACTCATCACCGAAACACTAATATTTTCTTTTAACTTGTGATCAAACTTCACGTCACTTTTTGGTTATTATTGATCCGCGAAAAATATAGTGAAAAAGTGGGCGTTTGATTGGGCCAACTAGCTTGACAATGCGGCCCAGGAGTGCACCGGCCCGTTATCCTTCCACTGCCAAGAGAGGGAGGTGATCGTTGCTCTGTGAAACCAGCCTCACGCAGTGCCCTCCGCTCTAGGGGAATTGCAGCCCATGCCTTCGCGCAAGCCACAAGACCCAACTCCCAGCTTGGAACGGGCAGGCCAGATGAAGCAGGCCCACTGAGCCTGTATGGCTAAGTCAACCCACTATCCACCCACAGTAATGCCCTCACTCGAGTTACAAGCCCACGTTACGAGGCTCGGCGTTAGATAAGCACTAATCGTGCAATCATTAACAAGAATTAGTGTTAGTAAAGAGAGGGTGTGGTCCGTTGAGATGAGTAGTATATCTACTTGGCTGAAGGAAGAACTGATGGTCCCATTCTCAGGTTCGGGTATTATTATACACCCAAGTCTAGAGAGCACCCACCCACCCCCACTATGAATTTCACAGGCACTTTCACCTGGCGAATTCCTGGAATCAATAATCAGTGAAGCTTCCATTCTCTGCTGGAAAAAGTGTCACGGTAACATTTTCACAGTGGTACTTGTTTTTGATAAAAGAAACAAAAGTTTTGTGACTTACACACGGATCAAGAGCCAAATGATAGAGAGCATCTTCTATCTTGGAAGCTGAGATTGACTACTAGCTAAATCAAAATTATCTGTGATGATGATGATGATGATTCTATATATTCACTGTCTTATCTCCTATATATGTGGACGTCACCATAGAGGTCTGGTGCAACTGCACGTCCGAACGGGTAGCCTTGAGCTGCCGCCAAGTAGAGGAGTAGGAGGATTTGGTGGCGCCACGAGTACCCCAGGGAAGCCCGTGGAGGGGGGAGGGAGGGGACCAAAGGGGCCTTGGCTATTCTATTAGTGACAAATTGCTCTTGGAAATGAATTGTGCGTCTGCTTCAAGGAAAGGAAGCCCAGAAGTTAAACCCCAGCAATCTTGTCTTTCCACCCTTACAGACCACAACAAGGATTAAGCAGCAGCAGCATCAACCACCACTGACCCCAGACTTGGAGAACCAAGAATTAAGCAGCAGCAGCAGCAGCATCAACCACTGACCCCAGACTCGGAGAACCAACATTAGACTATGTATTGGGTGGGGTGCGCCTGGCCCTTGCAGTAGTGCAACACATGGGCGACACTTGAGGAGCCCCAGTAGCAAGCTACTGTGATGAGCCACCTCCCCCTCAAAAAATAAATTTAATATCGTGTGAGCCGATGGCCCACATATCAGATATTAAACTGATAAGAACAGATACTACACTTGATCTTAGCCAAAAGGCCGAGAAAGGTATGCTTAATCCACCGTTGGGCTGACCTTTTTATACTCCGTCGTTTTTTTATGTTTGTTCCGCTCTATCAGTGTGGGAACATCTAGTTGCTGCATTCCCCTTCGTTGCATTCCTTCACACCAGCACCCAATGCCTACTAACACTGCCGCCGCTGCTATATATATTATTGTCCTGGATGAATCCTCCTCTTCTTACTTCCTCCCACCCACCAGAGATTAAGCTAAAAGCTGGTTCATCGGTTCACCCGTCGTCGTCTCATGTCTTCCTCCTCCCACTCAGTGTACACAGTAGGAATGAATTAAGAAAAACTAAACTTCAAAGTTCTACTGTTTTCAGATTCTCCATTCGATGAAAAACAATTCCTAATATGCTTAACATTCTTCCTCGGTTACTGCTTTTCTTTTTGAGGAAACTTAGGTTACTACATTTTGCATGTAGTATTTAAGTATACACACACAAAATTACGAAAACACAGAGGGAAAATTAAAATATTCACCCGAGTACTAAATATGATATCAAGATTTTCTACCAACTTAGTAGATTAACAATAAATAGACAATCTTTTTTTGTTGTCAACACTCAGTATCTATAATGAAGATTTTAGTACACAATGAAGTTTCGATCTCATCCTAGTTTTAGTCGGTTATTCGATTTCGGTTTGGTTTGGTAAGGGCCCGGTTCGATTTACAAAAAGGAAAACTGCATAGTGTACTTAAAGTGGAAAAGAACTTACGCTTCGGTACTGTCGGCCCGGTTGGTTCGTGCAAAAAGAAAAAATGCATAGTGTACTTGATTAGATCTTAGGCTAGTGGCTCTCCTCAGCGCAATGGAGGTCACCAACCTAGACCACGAGCCTTCTTGATCACTCATTGACCCCGTCGAGGTAAGTCTGTTGCTCGATCATCTATGCTTTCATTACTTTGTCGTTTTTCTTCTTCTTATTCAACTCTATCCATTGGGGGATCAAGAAACTAATAATTTAAATGTAAGATTTCTCCTTCAGGTTTTCATTTTCTTTAGTTATGTCTCCTAACAGAACAGTTAACGTGGAACACCCTGATGGGCAACTTCAGCGTGTTAGCATAGGAAACTCCTGTGAGTTTGGGGATCTTCGGGTATATTTCTCAGTTTAGAGGGGTGGGGTGTTACAGAAGGTATCAGAGCTTTGGTTATGTGAAAATATAGAATTAGAAATGGGATTAATAGGTGACTAGTGTTTTCAAAATTAAAACTTGATAGGATATAAGACTACAACCGGAGACAATTAGGGAGAACACTAACGATATTACTATATGTGAATATATAGGCTAGAGAGGTATGTATAGTTGGAACCTCAGATTTAGGTTCAAAGTTAATGCATTACTTTACATAATGAGAAAAGTGTTGGGGAATATTCGTCAATCCGAATTCCCGCCGCAACGGAAGTAAAAGCTTGCCACAAGGTCACTCACTCAACACACTCCATATAGGATAGGAAAAATTACAACACGATAATTTAGAGTGGTTGGGCCAAACTACCTAGATCTCTGGGAGGAGGAGAATTTCACTATATCAATGAGGGAATACATCGTAGGGGAGAGACAGCGCAATCTACGGACCACGTCATTACGGCACTCCTGTCGGTCATATACTACAACCATGAAACCCTAAACCCACACATCCGCTCAAAGATATCTCTCACCAATTCTCTCTACTCAACTCCTCAATTAGAACTATTTTAGAGCCTCCTATAAATAAGTCGAAGTAATCATAATTCACAAATATTAGGTAATAAATCAATAAGGAATACTAATGGATTCAAAATTTTAATAGTTTCCAAAATTTATAAATACGCACTATTACCAAAATCGCAGAATCAAGACAAAAACCATACAAAAAACTGCATGAATATGAGAATGAACGGTGTACATAGAAATAGTATGTGAACGGTATTAATACCGGAATGATCAGGAAATCGATAAAAGGGTTGGTATAAAGCATATCTTGCATTATTCAGGATGATATAGCAATGTGTTTTCTTGAGTATACTAATGAAGATAGTAGAGAAGCCGAAACATAGTAGTTGCATTAACACTAGGGAGGAGCTAGGAAGAGTGATTGGGTTGTAATAAGGTATTCTATACGGTTGACCCTATTTTAGCATCCATGGTCTAGGTATTATACTTATTTAAAGACACTGGGCACGGATAGGATCTCCCAAGTAAAGATCTAGGTCATAAGTGTAACTACAAACACTAACCCTAAGTATAGCAGTGAACCTATTAGCGCATATGATGACGACAATTATATCTGAGAACATTTAAAGGAGTATGTGAAGGCATATAAATCAGTGGAAGACTAAAACATTAATTTCAAATAATATACCGGAGGATATATGATAGAAATAGGAAATGTTCATGACTAGCAAGGGACCCATGTTGAGAAGTGTCTACAGTAATAAAGAGTAACGAAATGTTTGATTTGTTGAGACAATGAAATGATAGGCTTTGGTTGTACACGGGCACTAAGAAGGAATTGGTGAAGGGACTCATGTAAAATGGATTGAGTCATAAACATGAAAGGCCATAATATCATAGAAGATTGTTATATAAATAATTTTTGTGAGTGAAACTGGATGGACTTGTTTAAGTGGATTGGCTACATGTACGCATATTGGTGGATCATGGAAATAGCTGACATGAACACGATTTATATATCCTGGAGAATGAATACCTATTATGGGAAGAGTGAGTTGTCACAATACAATTCAAAGAGCTTTAGGTTTATGTAGGTGGGTTAAGAGTGGGCTAAAAGGATATAAGTATCTGGAAGTAAAGCACGGGACAATACGTTCAGGAAAAGATAACCAAGATAGGTTGATTTCAGGCAGTGGCATGAGTATATTAAAAACGAATAAGGTTAAGAAGGAGGAACATGGTCGGATTGGTTACAAAAATCAGGGGATATTGAAAGAGGTTTACATGGGGACCAGTAACTGAATAGCACATCGGAAGTGAAAATGAAATATATGAGAAATGTAGTCTATCTTCGGATATTGGGAAGAGGAAACGTAGGAGTGACTATGGATAACTACTTGTACATAACAGTGGAGTATTGCGAGGATGTATCAATTCAAGTTATAGGAGGGAAAAACGGCGGACAAGGCATCAAGTAAGTGAGTACAATATCTTGAACAATTTCAGTAATGGTAGTAAGTATGAGAGACGTCTCATAAAAGGTCTGGTGTGGAATTGAAAGAATTGTCTCGCACTCAAATAAATTTAACTCAAACTGAAGATCTATTTACTACGGCAACGGAGTTGTGACTCTTAGGATCGCGTAACCCAATCAGGAGGTCGGTAGCAAAAGCACAACGTTGGGTTAAATTTAGTACAGTTCTTGGGGCATAGTATGTCATCAGTAAAATCAAGAAACGCGTCGGTAATAAGCAGAGTCTGAGACCATGAACATATCAGAAATTCGCCGAAGTACGACTGGGGCTCATTAAGTTACATAATTATAAAACAAAAAATAAGCAGTTTTAAAAAAAATAGTTGAAAGTTTCAAAATAAATGTTTTAAAATTAGAATTGTATTTGCATATGTAATGAGTGGAATAGAAGGTTTTCAAATACAAACTGAAATCCTAAATCATGCTCTAGCATGGCCTATGTTATGAGATATTCAAACATAGATTCATAAAAATAGATAAATATGTAATTTTTTAATATAACTTTTTTCTATGAGAAAAAGTACTCAAAAAAAAGAAATTGATTGATTATTTAAAAAAAAATCAATTTGATAACGCCTTAAAACTAATAATTCATGTTTCAATACATTACTTAGTAATTAATTGTGTTCTTAAAATATAGTGAATGTTTGTCTCACTGTCTCTTGATATTATTAAAGAAAGTAGCAAACATATAAAATTTATAGATATTCTTAATGTAATTGTTGTATCAGTTTGCGTCGGAGTCCAATGAATAGTACTTATAACTCTGTTTTCAGAGTTATTTTATGCCTTTTATTTCTACGTTTTGCGTGCTCAACATGAAGAATTCGTCGTCTTTTGAGTAAATTGAGATAAAATATGATATTGTGAGTTCATGTGCTTTACTTGTTGAATCCGGGCGTTTCTTTAGTTATTTGATCTTTTATTGTGATATGATCGCGGGTTGTGTTTTCGTGTTGTGATTCGCAGGAAAACAGGGCTTGGAGGATCATGCGGGAGATGGAAACGAACTTCGGAAGCAAGGAACTCAAAGTAAAGGTCAAAGGAAGCAAGAAGAAAGTCAAAGGAAGGAAGGAAAAAGTCAAAGAAAGAATGCTGAAAAAGGAGGTCTTCGTACGAAGACAATTGTGTCTTCGTACGAAGACAAAACACACTTAGCCAATTTTCGGGTTATGAAGAAAGTCTTCTCAAACAAGCTTGCAGTATCTGTATAGGAAGACCTTCGTACGAAGAGACGAAGAGTCTTCGTACGAAGAAAAATGTCTTCGTACGAAGACATCGCTCGAATGCAGGATTTTGTGCGGGGCTGTTTCGTAGTTTATCCAAACTTTGTAATCGTATTATGGAAACGCATTTAAGTATTCTAGGTCGACTTTTTCAGTAGTTCCTCACGTTAGAAACACTTTTGGGGAGATCAAGAAGCTATTGGGAGAGCTTAGGAGCTTTGGATCATCCGTTTGGATTCTCAACTCTTCTCTTTTCTTGATTTTTATGTTAAAACTCATGAGACTTGTCGTTTTGAGTATGAATCGTAGTAGCTAAACGTTATTTGCTGGGAATTCTCGTTTGGTGTAGCTAGGGTTTGATCTAAACATCATGTTTTGAGATTGTGATTCATGTTTTAACTTAATCTCGTGTGTTTATTCATTATTATGGATTATTTACGAGTGTAATCACATTATCTTTGCGAGTAGCTAACGTAGAGATAAACTTAACTAGTTTTCACGTGGTAACTCCGTGAGAGTTAGTCGGTAAATTGAATAATCCACCTAGTCGAATCAATGTTTGGTAACTCGATATTGTTAACTAGGATCGTTAGAGTAGAATTATGATTTTAATGCATGCTTAAAGCTAAAATAGACTTGGTAACTCGGTACGTTTTGGTCTTAAGTATAGTGAACTTGCTTGGTAACTCGGTAAGTTTAAAATTGCTCGATTGATAGTGAAAGACACGCAGTTGTTTTACGAATCAAAACATAAATTTAGATCAACCTAGTGAACCTAGAGAATTCCCGTTAATTTTCCCTCATATTACAAAAACCCTAAAATTCATTCTTTATTAATCGTGACCTACTTCACTCGGTTAATTGAGAATATTGCGTTTTTCTTTTAGTAGAATTAGAACAAAACACAACTTGCGACGTACCCACATAAGGTTTCGAATAATAATTAGTTTAAACAAAGTACCTTGGGTTCGATAGCCCAGATTTCCGGTTTATTACTACACATGACAACCATACACTTGTGGTTAGAGCGTGTCAAGTTTTTGGCGCCGTTGCCGGGGACTTAGGCTAAATTGGTTATAATTCCTAGCCTTAGGGATTTTAATTTATTGTTTATATCCGTTACTCACCTACGTTTTGCGTGTTTTGTGATTTCAGGTTGATTCACACGGTGCATGACCCGTTCTAGAGACGAGCCTTTGTATCCAACGTTTGAAAACCCGGAATCCTTATTAAAAGCACAGCGTAGAGACAAGAGGAATTCAAGCTCAGTCACCATGGATGAAGAAACTAGAGCTGAGTTTGAGAGAATCCGCAAGAGTGTGCAAGATGCGGAAGCAGCTAGAGCAGCTGCTGTAGAGGAGGCTGCAAACAGAGCAGCGGAAACTGAGCAACTTAGGGCTCAAATGGCTGAGATGCAGGAGATTCGCCAACCGTTGATCAACATGGTTAGGGATGAATGCTTGTTCACTGGAGCCCCGAGTGATGATCCACACCAGCACTTGCTCAATTTCGAGCAAATTACTTCCACCATGTATGATCAGAGATTTCCACTCGAGACGATAAAGCTCATGGCTTATGGAACTTCCAGCGGGCAGCATAGTTACATGGGCAGATTGTAGCAGGGAGTTTCTCAGGAAGTATCTTCCACCATCCAAGGTTGCTCAACGGATGGCTGATATAACCAAATTTACACAGCAGGAAGAGGATTCTTTGGGAGACACGTGGAGAAAGTTCAACCAGCTCCTGCGCAGATGCCCTACTCACGGAGAGCCATGGTATAAACTTCTCCACTACTTTTATAATGCTTTGGATAGAGAGACTGCTAGTGAACTGGACATGATGGCTCAAGGAAATTTTATGGGAATGGGATTACAGAGATGTCGTGATCTGCTAGATAATGTAGCAAAACGTGAATCCACGAGTTCTGAGACTCGTAGAAACACGAAATCACATGGGGCATTGGTTAGTAAGATTGAGTCCATGGTGGAACAGAAATTTGAACATCAGATGGCAGTGATGACGTCAGTTTTCAGTAATTTGAATCCATCGGCACAGGTGAAGTCAGTGGGAGAGATGGTAGCAGATGCAAATCAGGGATATGGGGATGGTATTGAAGACGTGAACTACATGGGTCAACCAAGACAGCAGCAATGGCCAAACACCTATCATCCCAACAACCGCAATCACCCCAACTTCAGCTATGCCAATCCGAATAGTGGACTATATGCGCTAGGTCAAAGGCCAAATGTTCCTTATCAAGCTCAAAGACAGGCTCCACAGCAACAGGCTCCACCTCCACCCTCAGAAGAACAGGATACGAACGCATTGTTGAGAAAACTAATAGCTAGCAATTATAATATTGAGAGCAAGATTGTCGCGATGGAAGCCTCGATAAAGAGACATGAGACACAGATTGGCCAAATAGCTAATCAGAATACTCAACTTCCACCAGGTATACTGCCGTCTAACACAATCACTCCACCAGATCAATTGAAGGCTATCACTACTCACAGTGGGACCACCACTAAGGATCCCCCATATCCTACACACGCGCGAGCCGAGGCAACTAAGGCCACAGAAAAAGCACTAGATGAAGAAATTCCCGTGCCTACCGTGATTCCCCAATCAAAGGACACGAGTAGGAAGTCGGAGGAGAAGCCTAAGCCAAAGGAAGATTATAGTGTTCGTGTTCCCTACCCGCCGAGATTGAAGAGCCAAGAGGATGCCAAGCACTTCAAGAAATTTGTTGATATCTTCAAAAAGTTACACATCAAGATCCCCTTTGCTGAAGCAATTTCACAATTGCCTAAATACGCAAAATTTCTTAAGGACCTACTCTCTAATAGAAGACACATGGATGATTTTGAGACCGTGGCCCTGAATGAGGAGTGTAGCGTCGTAGTGCAAAAAGTGCTACCCAAAAAAGATGAAAGATCCGGGTGGTTTCATTATTCCTGTGACATTGGGAGATGCGTTCCATGGTAGAGCGTCATGTGATCTTGGCGCAAGCATAAATTTGATGCCTACATCAGTATTGGAGCAACTTGGTGTAGGAGATCAAAAACCTACTCGTATGTGCTTACATATGGCTGACCGTACTATAAAACGACCACGGGGTGTTTTGGAGGATGTGCTTGTGAGAGTCGAAGGACTCATCTTTCCCGCAGATTTTGTGATCCTAGATATGGATGCTGACGATGATGTCCCACTCATATTGGGACGGCCATTCCTTGCTACGGGAACGACGATCATTGATGTTGCCAATGGAGAATTGAATATGCGTATTAACGATGAGAAGGTGGAATTCAATGTCTTTGAAGCTATGAAATTTCCTGCATATGCAGTGAGTGAGCAGTGCTTTGGTGTGGAGGCATACACACCGGATGAGGAGGACGATATTCTATTGGAGCAGCTATATGAGGAACTTGCCTTACTGGATTCGAGTGAAAAAGAACAAGCTATGGAAGCCAGCTGGCGTTCACCCCTACCCCTCTTTAATGAGGGAAGCAGGAAGATTCTTACCCCTTCTCTTATTACTGCTCCTGATTTAGAATTGAAACCTTTACCTGCTCATTTAAAATATTTATACTTGGGATCTGATGAGACTTTACCTGTGATTGTTTCCGCGTGTTTGGACAGGGAACAGGAGGAGCAGCTTCTCAAGGTATTGCAGGAGAGGAAAGCAGCTATGGGATGGACCATAGCGGATATCAAGGGGATCAGCCCCACAGTTTGCCAGCACAAGATCTGGCTCATGGAAGACAAGAAGCCGGTAGTTGAGTTTCAGCGCCGCCTCAACCCTCACAGGTGCTTAAATGGTTGGAAGTAGGTATCATCTATCCGATTTCCGACAGCACGTGGACTAGCCCGGTGCAGTGTGTCCCTAAGAAGGGAGGTATAACTGTGGTGGAAGGGGAAAAAGGTGATCAGATTTCCACTCGTACAGTTACTGGGTGGATAGTTTGCATGGATTACCGCAAACTCAATGATGCCACTTTGAAGGATCACTTTCCCCTCCCATTTGTGGACCAGATGCTTGATAGGATGGCACGTCATTCGCATTACTGCTTTTTGGATGGATACTCTGGGTATAATCAGATAGCGACTGAACCAGCTGACCAGGAGAAGACGACATTTACTTGTCCTTATGGGACTTTTGCATTCAGACGCATGCGCTTTGGGCTATGCAATGCCCCTGCCACGTTTCAGAGGTGTATGATGTCTATCTTCTCAGACATGATGGAGCAAAATTTCGAAGTCTTCATGGATGATTTTTCAATTTATGGTGATGGGTTCGAAGACTGTCTCCAGCAGCTAGCTCGGGTACTGTACAGATGTATTGACACCAACCTAGTGCTTAACCGGGAGAAGTGCCATTTCATGGTGACCGAGGGGATAGTGTTGGGGCACAAGATCTCCAGTAAAGGCTTAGAGGTAGATCGGGCGAAAATTGAGGTGATTGAGAAGCTTCCTTATCCTACATCTATCAAAGGGGTACGGAGTTTCTTCGGACATGCAGGTTTCTATCGGCGCTTCATCAAAGACTTTTCGAAGATCACAAAGCCTTTATCTAGGTTGCTTCAGAAAGATGTCGTCTTTGATTTCAATGAAGAATGCAAGACAGCTTTTGATTTTCTCAAGAAAACGCTGATCAGTTCTCCCATTATAGCCACCCCAGACTGGACCTTGCCGTTCGAGCTTATGTGTGATGCCAGCGATTATGCGGTGGGAGCAGTCCTGGGACAGCAGAAAGACAAGGTAGCTCACGTCATTTACTATGCCAGTCGTACTCTTAACACTGCACAGGTTAATTATGCCACCACGGAGAAGGAGATGTTGGCTATTATCTTCGCATTGGACAAGTTTCGTCCATAACTTGTGGGTTCTCAGGTGACCATTTTCACGGACCATGCAGCCCTCAAGTATCTTCTTACTAAGAAGGATGCGAAGCCTAGATTGATCTGATGGGTTTTGCTGATGCAAGAGTTTGACATAGTGATCAAGGACAAGAAGGGAGTAGAAAACGTTGTTGCAGACCATTTGTCACGACTGGAGAATGAAAAACAAGAAGAAGTACCAATTAGAGAAGATTTTCCTGATGAACAACTTATGGTAGTGGTAGCAGCTGTGCCTTGGTTTGCGGATTTCGCAAATTTCAAGGCGCTCAATATTGTCCCAAAAGACATGACCTTCCATCAGAAAATGAAATTTTTCGCAGATGCACGACACTATTTCTGGGATGACCCCTATTTGTTCAAGTTGGGAGCTGACAATGTGTTGAGAAGATGCGTAGCTGAGCCAGACACTTTGGACATTCTTAGACATTGCCATGATTTGAATTGCGGAGGACATTTGGAAAAACGCGCACTGTGGCAAAGTATTGCAAAGTGGATTTTATTGGCCTTCTTTACATAAGGATGCTCATTTGTTTGTACAGCAGTGTGACCGATGTCAGAGAACCGGCAATATCTCCAACCGAAACGAGATGCCTCAAAATTTCGTGTTGGAATTAGAGCCCTTTGATGTTTTGGGCATTGATTTCATGGGACCATTCCCGTCATCGCTTGGAAATCTTTATATACTGTTAGCTGTGGATTATGTGACCAAGTGGGTAGAGGCAATGGCTTGCCCTAAGAACGATGGAGCTGCTGTAGAGAGATTCGTGCGTAAGAGCATATTTACACGGTTTGGGACTCCCAGAGCCATTATTAGTGATGAAGGATCGCACTTCGTGAACAAAGTCTTTGCCAATGTCTTGAGCAAATATGGGGTAAAGACGCATCAGATATCACTGGCTTATCATCCGCAGTCGAATGGGCAAGCAGAAGTTTCTAACCGAGAGATAAAAGGGATTCTGGAGAAGACAGTCAATCCGGGACGCAAAGATTGGTCTCTGCATTTAGATGATAGCTTATGGGCATATAGGACTGCGTACAAGACCCCTTTAGGCATGTCTCCCTATCAGCTAGTATTTGGGAAGTCGTGTCATCTTCCGGTGGAACTCGAGCACAAGGCATTCTGGGCCATGAAAAAGATCAATTTGGACGCTAAGCTCTCATGTGAGCTACGGAAGCAAGCACTACTTGAACTTGAGGAATTTTGATTGATGGCATATGAAAGTGCGCGAATCTATAAGGAAAGGACAAAGCAGTGGCACGACAGGCACATCATCCCTAGAGACTTCAATGTCGGACAGAGAGTGTTGATCTTCAATGCCAGACTAAAGCTGTTTCCAGGTAAATTGAAATCTAGATGGAGTGGTCCCTACACAATTACTGCAGTTTTTCTGTTGGGATCTCTTTAGGTGGAGGATGCAAATGGGAACAGGTTTAAGGTGAATGGCCAGAGAGCGAAACGTACGTGGACGGGAATTTCATTGGAGTCATTGAATGGCTTCATGCAACTCCCGCAATTTGATTAATCTCTGAGGTAATTGGGTCGGGCCGTTGACCTTAAATTACAAAGCTCTTGTTGGGAGGCAACCCAACCTATGTAATGCTGTAGAGTAGGTTTTAATACTGTTTTGTAATTTTTATTCTATTTAATTTAATTGAGAGGTGCGAGAGAGTGGATTTCATGTTTCCAATGAGTATGTGCAGGATTACGAGGTGAAAGGCCTATTTCGGATCCCCCATCTTGATGCGCGCGTGCGAAACAGAGTAAAAATTGAAGATTTGCAGCCCAATACGCGTATCAGGATCCGAAGTGAAGGAAATGAAGATTGAAGCCATTCCTGCACTTATTCAACACACGCACCAGGGGAAGATCATGTTCCCGGACTCCCCGTCTTGATATACGCAAAGATTTGATCGATGAACGGAGAAAGCTAGCACGCCGACACGGATTACGAGGTGATATTTTGAAGAACAGGCTGAAAACAGAATTGAACAGTTCCAACGTGTGGGGGTGGTCGAGAGCTTTCTGTAGACAGGTGGATTGCGCATATCGGAGTCCGTATGAGGAAGTTACGCCAAAAAGGATGCTTTAGAGAGTAAAACGGGGCCAAAAACATCCGGAAATGCAAAACGTGCCTTGGAACGCGTGAAATTGACAAATGAAATACTCCCCGGATTTTGGGAGTGTTTTAAGGTGAAAAGGGAGTCTCGAGGTCGAGGAGATCCTTCAGAAAGCAAAGGCACGATCGGATACGCAAAAATTGGTCGAAAAGGATGTTTTTGGCAAGCTCCAGCATTGTCTTCGTACGAAGACATTGTCTTCGTACGAAGACTTTGTACTTAGAAAAAAATTTAGCTCTGAAAATTGTCTTCCTATAACACTATGCAGTATCTATCTGGGAAGGTCTTCGTACGAAGAGCAATTGTCTTCGTACGAAGACATCGGGCATATTGACACTTTTGTCCACGCACGGAGAACAGTCATGGGGTTACTTCTTGGGGGCATTATGGACTTTTTGGCTCAAATTTTTTGAAGACATCTGAAGGTCCCCGTTACCTTCTTCATTCTTCACCAACTACAGTCCTCTCTTCCTCCATAGCCGCAGAACACCCGAATCTCCCTCTCCTTGCTTCTTCACCAAATTCAACAAGCAACTAGGGGTTTTGTTCGTGATTCAGAGGAAAACAAGGATTGAAATGGGGTTTTGAGTGAGATTGAGAGACGAGAGAGAAATCAGAGGAGGAAGAAATAGGGTTTCGAAGCTAGATTGAAAAATTGGGCGAATTGGAGCTTGATTCAACTTGCGGTCAAGAAGACAAAGTTAACGGGGACATCACAAGGAGTACGGGGCAACAATCAACTCAAGTTTTCGACAAAATTTCACGGCGACCTCCAAAACAGCCCGGTTTCTCGAAATTCTGAAATTTTGTGCCCGTAAGACTTGCTCCGGGCACGTAGGTACACTCTAAAACTAGCAATTTCAATACTCGAGTCTTAGGAAAAGATTGAGTAAAAGCCCATTTTAATTTTTGTTGCGCTTAGTAGCGTGCTTGGGGGCGATTGCTTAGAGTCCTAGGATTACGTGCTTACTTGCTTACGTGCTTAATTCTGTACACACTTCTTGTCACGTGCACAGAGTTGAATTTCTCGTTTATACTTGAACTTGAATTTTAAATGGTGGGTGGAAAGAAATGGAAGACGGGATAGGGTACCTCACAAGAAGCATCGGGGTCGGGCGAGCCTCAATTAGAAATACCGCCCATACCCCAATATGCTATCTTGAGTGCCCCTCCTCCGACTAAACCGGGCATTGTAGGCCGACGAACGACAAAAGTTAATTTGAAAGAGCGGAGTATTGGGCCCGCGTTTTATGATAGCTTTCGTTTTGTCACCTACGAGTCCCATCTTGACTCTCGAAAGGATATATACTTGACTAAGAACGGACAACCCGAGAAGGAATTTCCATTGCACGAGGACATGCCTCAAGCAATAAAGGAGATTTTTTAGCGCGAGAACCTTACCAAATGGTTTAAGCTTGTAGGGTCGTCTAGTTCTCATATCGCGCGAGAGTTTTGCCTCAACTTGAGGTATGAAAAGGATGGTGAGAGCCGAGACCCCCGACTTGTATACTGTCGGAACCAGTGGATAGTCTTCACGCCAGAGACTATCGCTTTGGCCATGGGTTTCCCCCGTTTGAGAGAGGGTTGTGGGTACGAGACTACTCTTCGTAGTGAGGGTCTTTGGTCTCGTCTAAATGCATTTTGTTTTGCGAAGGGGGTAGATCCATGGGACAGGAAAGGGAGGTGACTCAGTGGAAGGCCGGAAAGAAGTACTATAGGCCTGAGGCGAGGTGGTGTTGTGAGTTGCTCGAGAATTGGGTTCTGGGAATCACACAGAACCCTCAGTATTCTTTCCGCCTATCTGTCTTGGCTCTCTGTCTTTATACTGGGTTTATGGTCGATATCCCTAAGTTGATTTGGGAGAATTGTTTAGAGAGGGTGTCGAGGACTAACAAGTTGGGTCCCGGTCATACTTTCTTGCTGACTCACCTAACCAAAACCGCCGAAGTAGTCATTGGGAGAGATATGGACTTGAAACCGTTCACTGCTAGGAAATGGTATAGGTTTGATGAGACGGCGAGGAAGAAGGGAAAGGTAGGTGAATGAACACTTCTCGGTTTGATAACCAAGTAGCTTATGACCACTTGAGAGAGGAGATGGCCCGGGATAGACTCGAGAGAAGGCGCCAGTTTGCCCACACTCGGGACAATCAGGTGAAGCTGGGTGGATTAATCCAGATGGTGGGCCAGTGGGTGATTCAGTCGAGTGGTCAGGCGGCGGGGGAGTTTGTTCCACCAGTCCCGACGGCGGATCCGTGGTTCCAGGAGGATGAATTTGAGTATCCGATTCTGCCGAGTGAGGACGACGAAGAAGAAGATGATGAGGAAGAAGAAGAGGAGGAGGAAGAGGAAGACGAGTAGTGGAGTGTGGCCTCATGCTAGGATTGTTGAGTCCTCGTGTCATCGTTGAGGAAAACGATGCATTCTAGTGTGGGGGTGGTCGATACCTTTTTAGTAGTCAGTATTGAGTCTTTGCATCGCCCATGTCAGCATTTAGTTAGGAATTTTTGGTTATGTCCTTATTTTCTCTTTATTATTCATATTTTTGCGTGCACGTTTTATTACTATTGAATCATCCCACCAAACTATCGAGTCAGTAGTCGAGTTGGTCGTGCATGTAGTATAGGTAAAAAAAATTGAAGAAACCAAAAAAAATTAAAAATTTGAGAAAGGGCAATCAAAAGAAGCTGAAAATTCGGTAAAATCGAGAAGTGTGAGATTTTTAGGCATAGGGCGTGAATTGCGATCGAGAGTGACAATGTGAGTTTCCCTAAATAAGTATAGAGAAGCTTTCTTTACGGGATTGCGTGCCTATTTTACACACGGACTTAATTTTTCAAATCTAAAGTGTGTGCCTAGTTTTCTTACAAGAGTTGAGCTAGGTGTGAGCTAAACAAGCTGAACGTTCTTGTGTACGTCTTAGGTAGTCGCCAACCCGCCTCGTAGTGGTACACAGAACAGCTGTGCGAGGTGTGTATTAGAGCACTCACTGCTTATAGAACTTACCTTGTAGGACCACTAGTAAACCCTGTTTTGAACCTTGGATTCTTTGATAACCTTTGGACTTCGGGTGACGATTCTCGGCCTTCATCATTGATTGGTTAGAATCACCGCTTTATTGCGTCACGAGGGTGTTGTAGTTGAGGGGGTTCGATGAGGGAGTACTTCATGATATACTTGTGTGAGTCTTACATATCGCATGCGCTTCATTTGTGATCTTCGAGGGGAATGCGAGGGTGAGTGAGAGTAGACTTGCGCACTTCGGTGTGGCGGTGTTCCATGGCATTACAACATGGACACGAGAGAGGAGAGCCGTGAGTGTGTACCATGTAATACACACAAAACTTGGGTTGGGGGAATTTAATAGGTGGATCGTGCTAGGTAACGGATCTTACTCATCATGGTGTAGGAGGTTTGGTTGGATTAGGCACGAGACATATATTCGATTGGCTACTTGAGAGGGGAAAATATTACATTCGAGTGTGGGGGTGTCGACTTTTGACTTCGGACATCGATATTGAGCTTGCGACGACTCCATCCCCACACGTGCTTTATTGTGTTAGCGGCTTCGTTTGTTACACCGAGGATTTCATCGATTTAGGGGGGGGGGAGAAATTTATTTGTGATTCATATGTGTTGATTTGTTATTTTCTCCCCTTATTATCTTATTTTGGCTTGACACTTGGAAGACTAATAGAGATGTATGTTGAAGAAGTTGTGCAGAAATTTGAGAGATATATCTAAAAAAAAAGGAAAAAAACAGAGAAAAAGAGAACAAAAAGAAAAGAGAGAAAAAAAGGAGAGTTGAATAAAGGAAGAATGAGAAGCGTTGTGGAAGATCGAGTGGAGAAGCGACTAGTTCACGAGCGGGAAATTTTGTTTTATGCATCATTCATGACAATCCGCGGAGATCGTAATTGTACCGGGGTGTGAGGGGATCGACGGCCGGAGATGGTGAGTTTCGGGCTTGGTTTCTATCGCTGTTGTGAGGGTGTGTGAGATGTGGTAATTGTGAGAATGTGACGCCTTAGGACTCGTGTTTGATTATTATCCTATATGTCCCTAAAGCCTCATCATTCTAAACCCGTTAGCGGATTAGGAGCTCGGACTTTGAACGTGGCTTAGCCTAGCGTAGCCTCTTATTGTGTGGCACACATGAAAAGGTATTGCGTTCTTGTACATATTAAAGCTAGGTTCTCTATACTAGCTAGGGGAGATTCGTGTTGTTGAATTTGATTTCAACTCGTTCCTTGTATCTAGATTTCTCATCGCTTCGTGTGAATCGGTTTTAGCTAATGGAGATTGCCCAATCTCGCAAAAGAAAAAGAAAATTTGTTATTTCAATACTTGCATTGTTAATATTGCATTTGCATATAGGTGCATTGTGTATAATCAAGTCGTATCGACTAGTAAAAAGGATAGTTTGTGGGTTGATCTACTCGGACTAGTATGCAATTGATGAAGGTTTTGTATGCAATGTGAGGTGGAAGTATGCAAATGGCGTAGGGAAGTTATGCTATGAATAATTAGGTTAGTATGCAAAGTTGGATGGATTGCGGGTAAGTGAGAAAAGTTGTTGCTTGAGAAATGAAATTGACTTGGGAAATTTTCTCGGGACGAGAAAAAGGTAGTGTGGGGGTAGTTGATAACTCCGTTTTCGGAGTTATTTTATGCCTTTTATTTCTACGTTTTGCGTGCTCAACATGGAGAATTCATCGTCTTTTGAGTAAATTGAGCTAAAATGTGATATTGTGAGTTCATGTGTTTTACTTGTTGAATCCGGGCGTTTCTTTAGTTATTTGATCTTTTATTGTGATATGATCGCGGGTTGTGTTTTCGTGTTGTGATTCGCGAGAAAACAGGGCTTGGAGGATCATGCGGGAGATGGAAACGAACTTCGGAAGCAAGGAACTCAAAGGAAAGGTCAAAGGAAGCAAGAAGAAAGTCAAAGGAAGGAAGGAAAAAGTCAAAGAAAGAATGCTGAAAAAGGAGGTCTTCGTACGAAGACAATTGTCTTCGTACGAAGACAAAACACTTAGCCAATTTTCGGGTTCTGAAGAAAGTCTTCTCAAACAAGCTTGCAGTATCTGTATAGGAAGACCTTCGTACGAAGAGACGAAGAGCATTTGTCTTCGTACGAAGACAAATTTCTTCGTACGAAGACATCGCTGGAATGCAGGATTTTGTGCGGGGCTGTTTCGTAGTTTATCCCAACTTTGTAATCGTATTATGGAAACGTATTTAAGTATTCTAGGTCGACTTTTTCAGTAGTTCCTCACGTTAGAAACACTTTTGGGGAGATCAAGAAGCTATTGGGAGAGCTTAGGAGCTTTGGATCATCCGTTTGGATTCTCAACTCTTATCTTTTTTTGATTTTTATGTTAAAACTCATGAGACTTGTCGTTTTGAGTATGAATCGTAGTAGCTAAACGTTATTTGCTGGGAATTCTCGTTTGGTGTAGCTAGGGTTTGATCTAAACATCATGTTTTGAGATTGTGATTCATGTTTTAACTTAATCTCGTGTGTTTATTCATTATTATGGATTATTTACGAGTGTAATCACATTATCTTTGCGAGTAGCTAACGTAGAGATAAACTTAATTAGTTTTCACGTGGTAACTCCGTGAGAGTTAGTCGGTAAATTGAATAATCCACCTAGTCGAATCAATGTTTGGTAACTCGATATTGTTAACTAGGATCATTAGAGTAGAATTATGATTTTAATGCATGCTTAAAGCTAAAATAGACTTGGTAACTCGGTACGTTTTGGTCTTAAGTATAGTGAACTTGCTTGGTAACTCAGTAAGTTTAATATTGCTCGATTGATAGTGAAAGACACGCAGTTGTTTTACGAATCAAAACATAAATTTAGATCAACCTAGTGAACCTAGAGAATTCCCGGTAATTTTTCCCTCATATTACAAAAACCCTAAAATTCATTCTTTATTAATCGTGACCTACTTCACTCGGTTAATTGAGAATATTGCGTTTTTGTTTTAGTAGAATTAGAACAAAACACAACTTGCGACGTACCCACATAAGGTTTCGAATAATAATTAGTTTAAACAAAGTCCCTTGGGTTCGATAGCCCGGATTTTCGGTTTATTACTACACAGGACAACCATACACTTGTGGTTAGAGTGTGTCAAGTACGCTATAATAAGCCGGTCTCCTTCGAGGTAATGTTTCTAAGCATCGCACGGGTTCAAAACTAGTACTAATACTAATGTAAATAATCAAGAGTAGTTAAATGTCTTAAAAATGGACAGTTAGTCAGTCGAACTGAAGCTAGAAAATCATTTTGATTAGTCATCTACTCCCCTATTAGGTAAAGCAACGACGAATATATGAAAAACACCGTCTTTTATATTTAACTAGTCTTAACCCCGCACCATGGCGCGGGCTCTGAATGTAAATGTAATTTAGCTTTCTTAAATCATGACTTATTTCATATCGGTCTCCGATTGAGAAATACTTGTAGCACACAATAAAATCATGACATCGAAGCTCGAACATTCTGAACAGTAAAAGTTAATAAAATTACTCGTATGCCATGTATAAAATAATTGTCATATAAAATTGTAGTTGGATTAATCAGCCAGAATATCTGTAAGTACCAATGTGGATTTGATATAGGTAACATCAATTCTATTGCTTACATTTGTTGAAATTATGTCATACTGTCAGCAATATTAATAGATTATTGGGTAAAAGACACTGATCACCCCTGATTTTAGGCTTAATTTCACTCCGCTACCATGTGTTTTGGAAAAAGATCCTCTGCACCTTTTTTTGGATGGAGGCTGACGGTTGACTAACAGTACAGAGAAAAATACCGTTTTACCCTTGACATGTTGCAAAGTTACCCCCTATATATTATCCTAACCCCTATCGCATTCATTTCTAACCCTAATCTCTCTCTCCCCCTCTTCCTCTTTTTCCCCACTTCCTCTTATCCTTCTTCTACGCTCCATCTGCGAATTTGTAGCCTCAAATCGCCGCCATCATCAAGCTCTCCTTCTCCTTCCTTGTCCTACTCTCCTTCATCCCAAATCGCCATTAATCGAGAAACGAATCGATTTGGGCAGCGACCAATCGAACTCAGATCCCTCTCTTTGAGCGACGAACCGGTGGGTCGATTGGGGCGTCGCTGGTGCTGGTTCTGTAGAAGTCGTTTTTGGTGGTTCCCATATCCCTCTCTCTCTCTCTCTCAGTGAGTGATTGGTTCAGGTCTATCAATAAAATATGACTGAAGTAGATAAAGAATACGCAAAAGAGGAAAAGAAATACAAAGGTGGATCCTTATAACCAAAGAATTATACTTTTTCAACAAAAAAAAAGAAAACATATAAAAAGGTTAAAAGTACTTGATATATTTGATTTATTCTTCATTCTCTAGAAGCAAATTTCCGAATATTTTTAAATACTTGTTTAATATTTTTTTAACAAAACGGAAAATGTAATTTAAATAAATGTTTTATTTCTTTTAAATCCTTTCTTTTATTATAATGAAAAAGTCACAGTTATGGAAGAAGTTAAAAAATATTTAGTTATCGTTTAAAACATTAAACATTGTTTCAAAAGCATAACAATGTTCAACAAAAAAAGAAAAAATATGAAAAGGTTAAAAGTACTTGATATATTTGATTTATTCTTCATTCTGTGGAAGCAAATTTCCTAATATTTTTAAATACTTGTTTACTATTTTTTTTAACAAAAAGGAAAAATGTAATTTAAATAAAAGTGTTATTTCTTTTAAATCCTTTCTTTTATTATAATGAAAAATCACAGTTATGGAAGAAGTTAAAAAATATTTTTTTATCGTTTAAAACATTAAATATTGTTTCAAAAGCATAACAACTTCATTTTTTGTTTTTTTGGAAGTTTCTTATTTTTATTAGAACAAAAATTATAGTTAAAGAAGTTTAAAAAATGTTGGTATGCTCTCCAACATTAAGATTTGGTGGAGAGAAAGTCATGTTTTTAATTTTAAATGGTGGTTGGCTCAAGCTTGTTTAGACATCCTAATTTTCTGAAAGCTTGTCTATTCATTTTTAAATACTTATAATTTAGAAGAAAACATTCAATTAAAATATAAATTATTTTTATTAAAAAAATGTGAGAGAGAATTATTTTGACATAGGATTCATTTAACTGGAGCTGTTAAGCAAGAAGCTTAAAAAAATATTGGTATGCTCTCCAACATTGATACTTGGTGGACAAAAATGTAATGTTTTTCATATTAAATGGTGGTTTGCTCAAGCTTGCTTAAGGTAGACATCATAATTTTCTGAGCGCTTGTCCTTTCATCGTTGACTAATTATAATTTAGAAAAAAAATCAATGAAAATATAAATTGTTGTAATTAAAAAAACTGTGAGAGAATTCTTTTGACATAGGATTCATTTAACTGGAGCTATTCTTTTGACATATGATTCATTGAACTGGATATTGGAAAACAAAAAGAATTTATCACTTTTAAATTATCAATGCTTAGAAAAATGAAAAGGAAGTTGAATTATTCATTCAAGGATGTTGAAATTTTTTTAATATTAAATGGTGGTTTGCTCAAGCTTGCTTCTGGGTAGACATTTTAATTTTCTGAGTGCATGTCCATTCATTGTTTAATAATTATAATTTATAAGAAAAGAAAACAATTAAAATATAAATTGTTGTAATTAAAAAAACCGTGAGAGAATTTTCTTTGACATTGGATTCATTTAGCTGGAGCTATTCTTTTGACATATGATTCATTGAACTGGATATTGGAAAACAAAAAGAAATTTTAAATGGTGGTTTGCCAAAGCTTGCTTAAGGGTAGCCATCCTAGTTTTCTGAGCTCTTGTCCATTCATTGTTAAATAATTACAATTTAGAAGAAAAAAATCAATTAAAATATAAATTGTTTTAATTAAAAAAACTCTGAGAGAATTTTTTTGACATTGGATTCATTTAACTGGAGCTATTCTTTTGGCATACGATTCATTGAACTGGATATTGGAAAACAAAAAGAATTTATCACTTTTAAATTATCAATGCTTGGAAAAATGAAAGGATGTTGAAACATTTATTCAAGGATGTGGAAAGATGAAAGGAAATGCAATTTTCTAAGTATCAGATGTCACTTAAATTTGAGGTGGTAGAATTTAATTGGATATATATGTTTGACATGTCATTAAAAGTTGAGTTGTCAAGAAATAATTTGTTATTTATGCCACATAACATATGGCATATTGAGAGTTCTTCTTGAATCTTATGTGGCATGAGGAGGTTAAACCTCTCTCATAGCTTTGCTTTTATATAGATATAGATTTTCTTATCTTGAACAATGAAATCATCTTTATTGTTTTGATTCATATTTTCACTAGCTAAACTTGTTTTTTAGGGCCCGAATGGGGTTCCTAGGGCTATGTTTCTGCATTGGATACTTCATTTCTTGATTCATGCTACATGCTTACTAGATAGTTTTCAGTTTATGTTCTATGCCTTAATCACTGTGCTTCATTACATGCGAGATTCGAGTCGACACGAACCAAATCAGGTGTTGGTCATGCACCGATGAAAAGTAAGATCTTTCTATCTAGAATGAGTAGTTAGAGCAACAACCCTTATCAATTACCGAAGAAAAGTAGAGAAGGTTAGGCGTGACCTAGGGTAGAGATGTCCTTAATGTTTGGTTAGTTTATGCAAGATCACCTAGGAAAAGAGGGGATCGAGTTTTCTAAATAGAAAACATGTTTGTTGAAGAAAAGTAGGGTTCACAGCCTATACTCGGTTAGAAATAGCTCGATCATCGTGTTTCCGTGATCATTAATCAAACAGAAGCATCCCTAGTTTTCGTGCGAGGAGTCCTCGCGTTCTCTTTACCACTGGTTATGTGTTCATTAGGGGTGAAAATCTCAATTTATGGTTCTCTAGAAACAAGATACAGTGGCCATGTACTAAAATTGAAGTTGAATAAAGAGCCCTAGCGGTCACAACTTCTAAACTAAAGTGGTCGAAACTTCCTGGTCCACGATTTAATTGTTGTCTGGGATCCTCCAACTTTATGGTGTGACAAATTTTCTACTATGGCTTACCTTCTAATCATGTGTTAAATGCCAGTACTAAGCACAAAGATATTGAATATCACTTTGTCAGGGCGATGTTGGTGTCTTAGTAGCTGAATATGTACATTCTTAACGCAGGGCGAATTGCGGATACTTTCACTGAAGTTTTATCGTCTCAGCAACATCAACCAATGTGTAGCAAGCTAACGTTGCAGTATATTCATGGCTCTACATGCAGTTGAGGTTGAAGGAGATTGTTAAGAGTATAGATCATGTTAGTTGCGTCATGGTTCTGGTTGTACTATTGGATGCGTACAAGTGTTAGAAGTGTAGTTATTGTAGGTGTAGTTTTCAGCTTTTGTTTGTTGAATGTAAAACTTTCATATAGATGGGAAGTTAGTCACTATAAGAAAAACTAACATTATCATTCTGATTAATGATCTACTTTCCTATGAAGGAAAGCAAACTGACTTCTCCGCCATAAATCGATACCCTATGTATATAGATCGTAGAAGTATCGACAGTGATTACATCATAATCAAGAAACAAGTAAGTTTATATAAATATGCAATGGATGAGGATGTAGGTAGTCCCACATCGAAATATTGGAGAGAAGAAGAAAGAGAAAGGAGTACATAAGGAAAACATGGACGAATAAGCAAGATACTTACCTGGACGGGGTCAATGAGTGATCAAGAAGGCACATGGCCTAGGTTGGTGGCCTCCATTGCACTTGGGAGGCGCATTAGCCTAAGATCTACCCAAGTGGTGGAGTCTACGTCATAATTTGTGGCGGAGGGGGCCTGCGTTCGCGCGGCCCCTACTAGTTTCTAGTTAAGATTTTATATTGGTTCTCTTTTGGAGGTAGTTAATAAGTTCTTGATTTTGGAATTGGGTACTATTCTGTGGCTGGTTTAATTTTGATGAGTGACTCTTTTGTTTAATTAGTTACCGAGAAGATTAATTCTGGATTAATGGAACTTTGTTTGCTTATGGCTATATAATACAGTTTTGAGTAGTACTAGTTAAATGCAGTAGCATCTTCAGCCAGTAAACTCTTACACACCAGTCACCCCACCAATGTTGAACCATCTCCTCCTTCAGCCTAAATGACTGACAACTCTCGGATGTCCAGCCACATGCATCCTGATCCTCCTATGCAGTGAGATTAGACGAGTCACCACACAGTCGCAAGATAATGACAGCGCCTATAGATGTTTCTAGGATTGCTTTTCGAGGAAAACACAATCGTCTCGACGGCCAGGGCAGAACCAAGGCCGAGAAGGAGGGGGTTTGGAAATAGTTTTCAACCAGCAATTGACGCGCCACGGTTATGACCTCACTCGCTGCGTCATTGCCACAAGCGCAAAGATGAAAATATCCAAACCTCCTTGTCTGCCAGTTTATAGTTAGCCTCTCTCTGGCGGGTTTTGGCTCTCATCCATTGCGGGACTCTTTATTTTTTTAGTACCACTTTTAATCAACTTTGGGGCTTCTTCTTCCTCTGCTGCTGCTGCTGCTGCTGCTGCGGGTATCGCCTCAAAGTCCAACTATCCCTTCTCTTGTACACCCACCCAAGATTAAAAAGCACTGTCTGCTGAAATACTTTCAGTCAATCCACGCAGTTATAGGTCTGGATCCTAAGCTTACGCAACGAGTTAGAGGCTGGAGACTTTGGGTCGCCTGTGAAGAAACATAGAGATTAACAAACCCTGTACTGAGGAGTTAATACCCAGCAATAGGGTCGCATAAAACTCGTGCGCTCTAGCTATCCTTACTTGATAACAAACCCACCTGTAGTTGCATTTGCCAGATTAGTCATACACCGAGAACCACCATCACAACCCACAAAGCATTGGAAAATATTTGAACTAATGACTGTAAGGACCAACCCGTTGAGGTAAAGCCCTTCCCAAAAATAGGCGTGTTAAAAGTATGTCTTGAATCAAAGGCCAGCAAAAAAGTTGGGGCGGTGACTTTTAGCTTGGTGCCAAAGTCAACTTTAGATTTGTTTCCTAATAGGCAATAGCCATTAAGTGTAACCGCCACTACCAATAATTTGCCTATTTAAGGGGTCACGCTTTTGGTACTTGCATAACACACAGGGACAAATTTGAGAGGTTCTGTGAGCTTCATTAGTGTGTGTCTTCGGGTGGGTGTTTCGGGTCACCGCCGTGGCCGTTGTGGCCACGGCGTGCACTGTAATCGGGTTCTCTTCTTAATAAAATATATGTATCTGGCCGTGGAGGTAGCTAGCGGGTTCGTTCTGAATTCGCTAGTGAACCACATTAAATATCTGTCTCGTTCTTGTTTTGCTTTCGTCGTTCTTGCTCGAATACCCCCAGGTTATAACAACCTGTAACAGAGCTCTGAAACAGGAGTTCTGTTACAACAAACTGGTATCAGAGCCGGGGTTCCAAGATTAGGGTGGAGCCAAGAGCTAGGGTTTCACGTTGTGTTGGAACTCAAAGCTAGGGTTTCGCGATTCAGGTGGAGAAGGCTATCGGGAGTTGGGTTTCGAGATTCCACCAAGAACGATGTCTGGTTTGGCGATCAAGATCGATATGTTCGTGAGAGAGAAGCAGGTACACCCACCATCTGAAGTCCTGTGCAGGGGGCTATCCGGGCTCCTGTTGGAGGAATCTGGCGCGCATCTCATTAGGCGTGCAAGGGATCTGGCAAATCCAGCACGCATTCGGTACTGGCGCGAATCTGGCGGTTCACGCGCATCTGGCGTTCTGGCGATTGTTGTTCAGGCGCAATCTGGCTCCCGACGTGGAGCATCTGGTGCGTGAATTGATTCTGGTTCTGGCTCATGCGTTGCAGGAACTCGTTCGAGTTGGAGCAACGACATGGAGCCTTTGGCGCGTGAGATTTCTGGCACGCGCATCCGGTCCTTGGTTCTGGCGCGCATTATGCACGGGTCTGTTCTGGCGTGCATCTGTTTTTGCAGCGTGTACCATGACACGCTCTAAGCTCGCATCTGGCGCGATCTGTTTCTGGCGAGCATCTGGCGCATCTGAGGCATACGGGGCGCATCGGGCATGACAATTTGGGCACTCGTCATCGGTGCATCTGGTCTGGATGATATTTGTGCATTCTGTCATGGTGCATCTGTCTGGCGCAATTGGGCGCATCGGGAATACATTAGGTCCTGCTTTCTCAGTGAATGTATTCGAATCTGGTTCTGGGTGGAGCACTTGTTTCTGTTTCCGGAAGTGCAACCACATCGGGCGCATTTGTTGCAGGAACGCATGGTAGTTGGAGCAACGATTTGGCGATTCGGGTTTCGCATACAGCTGCGGAACATCTGTCTGGGGAAGCTTGCTCGTTTCGGGTTTCTGAGAGACGCATCCGATTCAGGTTTGAGAAGAGAAGCATCAGGTTCAGGTTTCGGGTTGCTGAGATGATTCAAGACAAGGTGGAGATTTGTTAAAAGTATGTCTTGAATCAAAGGCCAGCAAAAGAGTTGGGGCGGTGACTTTTAGCTTGGTGCCAAAGTCAACTTTAGATTTGTTTCCTAATAGGCAATAGGCAATAGCCATTAAGTGTCACCGCCACTACCAATAATTTGCCTATTTAAGGGGTCACACTTTTGGTACTTGCATAACACACAGGGACGAATTTGAGAGGTTCTGTGAGCTTCATTAGTGTGTGTCTTCGGGTGGGTGTTTCGGGTCGCCGCCGTGGCCGTTGTGGCCACGGCGTGCACTGTAATCGGGTTCTCTTCTCAATAAAATATCTGATTCTGGCCGTGGAGGTAGCTAGCGGATTCGTTCTGAATTCGCTAGTGAGCCACGTTAAATATCTGTCTCGTTCTTGTTTTGCTTTCGTCGTTCTTGCTCGAATACCCCAGGTTATAACAAACTGGTAACAGAGCTCTGAAACAGGAGTTCTATTACAACAAGGCGTATGCCACTATTTGCAGCGAGCACATTCTTTAGTAAAAGGCGAAAGAATAGTTCGCTTTGTGCTCACTGCGTGGCTGCGTGAGCAATCAAGTTGCAAGACGAGCTCTTTTTATGGTGCTACAGCAAAGGCATTTCCTGGTATCGTCGTCGGTGTGGGATTAGGACTGCAGAGCATAAAGCAACTACTACTACTAAACAGGCTCCAACATTGCAGTGAAAGAAGAGAATACAATACATATCCTGGTAGTATACATATCATGGTAGTAAAAACAAAACCTAACTAGACGTTAGGAAATTGACGCAGCCAGCAGCCAAGGGCTCGGTTATTCTTGATATTTCATGAGATTTCTGCAAAAAGGGAACTTTAAGTGTTGTTCATTGTCGCAGCCAGCCAAAGGCATGGTTATTATTAAAATTTTACATGTTAAAATTTGCCTCCATTACAGGGTTTAGGAAAACGGCATCAACTCATCACCGAAACACTAATATTTTCTTTTAACTTGTGATCAAACTTCACGTCACTTTTGGGTTATTACTGATCTGCGAAAATAGTAAAAAGTGGGCGTTTAATTGGGCCAACTAGCTAGACAATGCGGCACAGGAGTGCACCGGCCCGTTATCCTTCCACTGCCAAGAGAGGGAGGTGATCGTTGCTCTGTGAAACCAGCCTCACGCAGTGCCCTCCGCTCTAGGGGAATTGCAGCCCATGCCTTCGCAACCAGCCTCACGCAGTGCCCTCCGCTCTAGGGGAATTGCAGCCCATGCCTTCGCGCAAGCCACAAGACCCAACTCCCAGCTTGGAACGGGCAGGCCAGATGAAGCAGGCCCACTGAGCCTGTATGGCTAAGTCAACCCACTATCTACCCACAGTAATGCCCTGACTCGAGTTACAAGCCCGCGTTACGAGGCTCGGCGTTAGTTAAGCACTAATCGTGCAATCATTAACAAGAATTAGTGTTAGTAAAGAGAGGGTGTGGTCCGTTGAGATGAGTAGTATATCTATTTGGCTGAAGGAAGAAATGATGGTCCCATTCTCATGTTCGGGTATTATACACCCACCCACCCCCACTATGAATTTCACAGGCACTTTCACCTGGCCAATTCCTGGAATCAATAATCAGTGAAGCTTCCATTCTCTGCTTGGAAAAAGTGTCACGGTAACATTTTCATAGTGGTACTAGTTTTTCATAAAAGAAACAAAAGTTTTGTGACTTACGCACGGATCAAGAGCCAAATGATAGAGAGCATCTTCTATCTTGGAAGCTGAGATTGACTACTAGCTAAATCAAAATTATTCTGTAGATGACGATGATGATGATGATTCTATATATTCACTGTCTTGTCTCTTATATAGCCTTGAGCTGCCGCCAAGTAGAGGAGGAGGAGGATTTGGTGGCGCCACGAGTTCCCCAGGGAAGCCCGTGGAGGGGGGAGGGAGGGGACCAGTGGGGGCCTTGGCTATTCTATTATGCCGTTTAGCAACAAATATTCTTGTGCTCGACGACGACGACTTGCTCTTGGAAATGAATTGTGCGTCTGCTTCAAGCAAAGGAAGCCAGAAGTTAAACTTGCTCTTGGCTATTCTATTATGCAGCAATCTTGTCTTTCCACCGACACTACAGAATTCCTCCATGTAGGAGGAGGTCCTCTTCCTTACAGACCACAACAAGAATTAAGCAGCAGCAGCATCAACCACTGCTGACCCCAGACTCGGAGTACCAACATTAGACTATGTATTGGGTGGGGTGCGCCTGGCCCTTGCAGTAGTGCAACGCATGGGCGACACTTGAGGAGCCCCAGTAGCAAGCTACTGTGATGAGCCACCTCCCCCTCAAAAAATAAATTTAATATCGTGTGAGCCAATGACCCACATATCAGATATTAAACTGATAAGAACAGATACTACACTTGATCTTAGCCAAAAGGCCGAGAAAGGTATGCTTAATCCACCGTTGGGCTGCCCTTTTTATACTCCGTCGCTTTTTTATGTTTGTTCCGCTCTATCGGTGTGGGAACATCTAGTTGCTGCATTCCCCTTCGTTGCATTCCCTCACACCAGCACCCAATGCGTACTAACACAGCCGCTGCTGCTATATATTATTGTCTTGGATGAATCCGCCTCTTCTCACTTCCTCCAACCCACCAGAGATTAAGCTAAAAGCTGGCTCATCGGTTCACCCGTCGTCGTCTCATGTCTTCCTCCTCCCACTCAGTGTACACAGTAGGAATGAATTAAGAAAAACTAAACTTCAAAGTTCTACTGTTTTCAAATTCTCAATTCCATGAAAGACAATTCTTAATATGCTTAAAATTCTTCTTAGGTTAAAGCTTTTCTTTTTGAGGAAACTTAGGTTACTACATTTTGCATGTAGTATTAAGTATACACACACCAAATTATGAAAACACAAAGGGAAAATTAAAATATTCACCGAGTACTAAATATGATAGTATATCAAGATTCTCTACCAACTTGGTAGATTAACAATAAACAATAAAGAGACAATGTTTGTTTGTAGTCAACACTCAGTATCGGTAATCAATTAGTAAATCCATACACACTACATTAATGATAATTTTTTTAGTACACAATAAAGTTTCGATCCCATCCTATTTTAAGGTAAATCCATACACATTACATTAATGACAATTTTTTATTACACAATAAAGTTTTGATCCCATCCTATTTTACGTCGGTTATTCGATTTCGGTCCGGTTTGGTAAGGGCCTGGTTCGATTTTACGAAAAGAAAAATCGCATAGTGTACTTAAAGTGGAATAAAAGAACTTACACTTCGGTAATGTCGGCCCGGTTGGTTCATGCAAAATGAAAAAATGCATAGTGTACTTAAACCGCATAGTGTAAGTACCAGAGTGTTGGGGGTTTAATGTGCAGACAGTGACAAATATGGTGGTTCCCAGAAATTATGACATGTTAAGAGGACCTTGAGGATACTTGAGATGTTGGATGACCTAGCTTGACCGTAGGGGTTTATTTTAAAAATTTGTGAAAAATTGAGGGTCTTAACTGCAATTCTAGAAAAAAATGTCAATTTCCTTTAACTTGTGACCAAACTTAACCTCACTTTTGGGCACTTCTTTTGGTACCGAAAATGTATACCAATAACCATGTCTTCTTCAAGGATCAAAGATTCAAGGGTTTCCCTATCTTGCTATAAAAATCTATTCCAATAACCATGTCTTCTTCAAGGATCGAAGATTCAAGGGTTGCCCATAGGGTTATTGGTATTCCAATAACCCTTTAATATTTTATTATTGAAGAAGACATGGTTATTGGTATAGATTTTCAGACCAAGATAGGGCATGGTGATGAGAAGGATCAACTAAGGGAACTCTTGCCCTTCTATACCCAAAATATGTCAGAACAAACCTTTTATAAATTCAAGGATACAATGCACTGCAAACAACACCATATAAATCTGACTAAATTGTCACATTCCCTTTAAGAGATCTAATCCAAACTTGAATTCAGAATTGGTAGGGGCCGCGCGAACGCATGCCCACTCTGCCACAAATTATGACGTACACTCCACCACTTGGGTAGATCTTAGGCTAGTGGCTCTCGTCAGCGCAATGGAGGTCACCAACCTAGGGCACGAGCCTTCTTGATCACTCATTGACCCCGTCGAGGTAAGTCTGTTGCTCGATCATCTATGCTTTCATTACTTTATTGTTTTACTTCTTCTTATTCGACTCTATCCAATTGGGATCAAGAAACTAATAATTTAAATGTAAGATTTTTTCCTTCAGGATTTCATTTTCTTTAGTTATGTCTCATAATAGAATAGTTAATGTGGAACTCCCTGATGGGCAACTTCGGCGTGTTAGCATTGGACACTCCTGTGAGTTTAAGGATCTTCGGGTATATTTCTCAGTTCAGAGCGGTTGGGTGTTACAGAAGGTATCAGAGCTTTGGTTATGTGAAAAGATAGAATTATAAACGGGATTCATAGGTGACTAGTGTTTTCAAAAGTAAAACTTGATAGGAAATAAGACTAGAACCAGAGACAGTTAGGGAGAGCACTGACGATATTACTATATGTGAATATCTAGGCTACACAGGCATGTATAGTTGGAACCTCGGACTAAGGTTCAAAGTTAATGCATTACTTTGCATAATGAGAAAATTGTTGCGGAATATTCGTCAATCCGAGTTCCCGCCGCAACTGAAGCAAAAACTTTCCACAAGATCACACAATCAACACACTCAATATAGGATAAGAAAAATTATAACACGAGAATTTAACATGGTTGGGCCAAACTACCTACATCCACGGGAGGAGGAGAATTTCTCTATATCAATGAGGGAATACATCGTAGGGGAGAGACAGCACCATCTATGGACCAGGCCATTACGGCACTCCTGTCGGTCATAGACTACAACCATGAAACCCTAATTAAACTCAATCATCCGCTCAAAGATATCTCTCACCAATTCTCTCTACTCAATTCCTCAATTACAACTATTTTAGAGTCGCCTATAAATAGGTCACACCGACTTGCTCTCCAAGCAATCATAATAAACAAATATTAGGTAATAAATCAATAAGGGATACTGATGGATTCAAAATTTTATTAGTTTCCAAAATTAATAAATACGCACTATTACCAAAAACGCGGAATCAAGACAAAAACCATACAAGAAGCTGCATGATTATGCGAATGAACGGTGTACATAGAAATAGTATGCGGTATTAATACCGGAATGATATGGAAATTGATAAAAGGGTTGGTATAATGCATATCTTGCATTATTCGGGATGATATAGCAATGTGTTTGCTTGAGTATACTAATGCAAATAGTAGAGAATCTGTAACATGGTAGTTGCATTACCGCTAGGGAGGAGCTAGGAAGAGTGATTGGGTTGTAATAAGGTATTCTATACGATTGACCCTATTTTATCATCCATAGTCTAGGTATTATACATATTGAAAGACACTAGGCATGGATAGGATCCCCCAAGTAAAGATCTAGGTCATAAGTGTTACTACAAATATTAACCATAAGTATAGCAGTAAACCTATTAGCGCATATGATGAGGACAATTAAATCTGTGAACATTTAAAAGAGTTTGTGAAGGCATATAAATCAGTCGGAGACTCAAATATATATTTTAAATAGCATACCGGAGGATATGTGATAGAATTAGGAAATGTTCATGACTAGCAAGGGCCCCACGTTGAGAAGTCTCTACAATAATAAAGAGTATCGAAATGTTTGATTTGTTCAGACATTGAAATGATAGGCTTTGGTGGTACACGGGCACTAAGAAGGAATTGGTGAAGGGACTCATGTAAAATGGATTGAGTCATAAACATGAAAGGCCATAATATCATAGAAGATTGTAAAATAAATAATTTTTGTGAGTGAAACTGGATGGACTTGAATAAGTGGATTGGCTACATATACGCATATTGGTGGATCATGGAAATAGCTGACATTAGCACGATTAGCTGATATTAGCTGGCATATTGGTGGACTCAAAATCAGGGGTTGTTGAAAGAGGTTTACATGGGGACCAGTAACTGAATAGCACATCGGAAGTGAAAATGAAATATATGGGAAGTGTAGTATATCTTGGGATATTGGGAAGAGGAAACGTAGGAGTGACTCTGGATAACTACTTGTAAATAACAGGGGAGTATTGGGAGGATGTATCAATTCAGGTCATAGCAGGGAAAAAAGGTGGACAAGGCATCAAGTTAGTGAGTGCAATATCTTGAAAATTTTCAGTAGTTGTTGTAAGTATGAGAGACATCTCACAAAAGGTCTGGCGTGGAATTGAAAGAATTGTCTGGCGTGGAATTGAAAGAATTGTCTGGCACTCAATGACATTTAACTCAAACCGAAGATCTAATGATTATGACAACAGAGTTGTGACTCTTAGGATCTCGTAACCCAATCAGGAGGTCGATAGCGAAAGCACAACGTTGGGTTAAATTTAGTACAGTTCTTGGGGCATAGTATGTCATCAGGGATATATAAGTAAAATTTAGAAACCTGTCGGTAATAAGCAGAGTCTGAGATCATGAACATATCAGAAATTCGCAGAAGTACGACTAGGGCTCCTTAAGTTACATAATTCCAAAACAAAAAAATAATATTTTTTTTAATTGTTGTAAGCTTCAAAATAAATGTTTTAAAATTAAAATTGTATTTGCATATGTAATGAGTGGAATAGAAGGTTTTCAAATACAAACTGAAATCCTAAATCATGCTCTAGCGTGGCCTATGTTATGAGAGATTCAAACACAGATTCATAAAAATAGATAAATATGTAATTTTCTAATCATATAACTTTTTTCTATGAGAAAAAGTACTCAAAAAAAGAAATTGATTGATTATTTAAAATAAAAAATAATTTGATAACGGCTAAATATTATACATATTAAAACTGATAATTCATGTTTCAATACATTACTTAGTAATTAATAGTGTTCTTAAAAGATAGTGAATGTTTGTCTCACTGTCTCTTGATATTATTAAAGAAAGTAGCAAACATATAAAATTTGTAGATATTCTTAATGTAATTGTTGTATCAGTTTGCGTCGCCAGTCAACTGAATAGTACACTAATAATGAGCCGGTCTCCTTCGAGGTCATGTTTCCGTGCATCGCACGGGTTCAAAACTAGTACTAATACTAATGGAAATAATCATGAGTAGCTAAATGTCTTAAAAATGGACAGTTAGTCACTCGAACTGAAGCTAGCAAAATCATTTTGATTAGTCATCTACTTCCCTATTAGGTAAAGAAACGACGAATACATGAAAAACACCGTCTTTTATATCGAATTTTCTTATCTTGAACAATGAACTCATCTTTATTGTTTTGATTCATATTTTCACTAGCTAAACTTGTTTGTTAGAGCCCGAATGGGGTTCCTAGGGCCATATTTTCACTAGCTAAACTTGTTTGTTTTGACTCATCTTTCCACCGACACTACAGAATTCCTCCATGTAGGAGGAGGTCCTCTTCCTTACAGACCACAACAAGGATTAAGCAGCAGCAGCATCAACCACTGCTGACCCCAGACTCGGAGAACCAACATTAGACTATGTATTGGGTGGGGTGCGCCTTGCCCTTGCAGTAGTGCAACGCATGGGCGACACTTGAGGAGCCCCAGTAGCAAGCTACTGTGATGAGCCACCTCCCCCTCAAAAAATAAATTTAATATCGTGTGAGCCAATGGCCCACATATCAGATATTAAACTGATAAGAACAGATACTACACTTGATCTTAGCCAAAAGGCCGAGAAAGGTATGCTTAATCCACCTTGGGGCTGCCCTTTTTATACTCCGTCGCTTTTTTATGTTTGTTCCGCTCTATCGGCGTGGGAACATCTAGTTGCTGCATTCCCCTTCGTTGCATTCCTTCACACCAGCACCCAATGCCTACTAACACTGCCGCCGCTGCTATATATATTATTGTCTTGGATGAATCCTCCTCTTCTTACTTCCTCCCACCCACCAGAGATTAAGCTAAAACCTGGTTCATCGGTTCACCCGTCGTCGTCTCGTGTCTTCCTCCTCCCACTCAGTGTACACAGAAGGAATGAATTAATAAAAATTAAACCTGGTTCATCGGTTCACCCGTCTTCTCATGTTTTCAGATTCTCTATTCGATTGAAAAACAATTCTTAATATGCTAACATTCTTCCTAGGTTACTGCTTTTCTTTTTGAGGAAACTTAGGTTACTACATTTTGCATGTAGTATATAAGTATACACACACAAAATTATGAAAACACAGAGGGAAAATTAAAATATTCACCCGGGTACTAAATATGATATCAAGATTTTCTACCAACTTCGTAGATTAACAATAAATAGACAATCTTTTTTTTGTAGTCAACACTCAGTATCTATAATGAATTAGTAAATCCACTAGCTTTTAACTCGTGCGATGCACAATGAAACAAATCCAAAACAAAAGTGGTGTCAATGAAATAAACTTTGTTATGTGCCGCATGTGCATTGCATTATGTATTTTGACAAGGGAAATCAAAATACATAATGTAATTGATGCGACAGCTAAACGACTTCATGTCCACCTTGTAACAATTCCATATAACTACTTCGAGCACCCCACTCAACCTGTAAACAGTTGAATTTCTTAAACAACATCCGTGGGACTTTCTCTACCTAAAGTACTGCATTTGAACACCAATGCTAGACACGACCAAGACCTAAACCTGCTACAATACACATTGATTATATTATATGATTTTTTTTTTTCATTTTTGGGGGGACATATTTAAGAGATCGTATATAGAATTTAGCTTAGTAAATTTTAGTTACACCCTTACTTCAAATAAGTGGCTCGATGCAAGGATGAAATAAATAAATAAATAAATAAATAAATTGGGCTTAGTTCTCAAACTGAAATTTAAAGCTTGTAGCATTGAAACATTTTTATATACATATAGACAAATGTAGAATCTAGTCATCAAAGATGAAAAAAATAAACTTTTCAAAGGTGAAAGTCATGTGTACGTAAAAGGTTGAAGATTTGAAGTAAAATGTGCGAGTCTCGGGTCACGAGTCGAGTCTACCCACCCTCTACTGGTTTATGCCGACCCACGGGTTTGAAAACCCAGGATATATAAGTTTCAAATTCAGGTGACACTCTCTCGATGATAGGACACTAGTTAATTAGTTAATAGATATAGCCAAGTGGCACTCTCACGATGAATCCCCAAAAAGCCCTTGTGAAAGTTATATAATGGTGGGTTTGGTATGACTTATTTTAAGCTTTTAATTCATTTTAGACTTTGAGTCTGTTTTCAAATTTTCTAAAAGGTTGGTATGACTTCTTCCGTGCCAGCTTTTGGATTTTGACTTTTGACTTTATAGTGTAAAACTGAATTTAAGAAAACATTGGGGTTCATGAGCTTTTTTGGATTTTTTTCTTATTAAACAATAAAAATGACCCAATCTAACCGTACTTTTTTTGTATTAACATACTACGACATCTAATTTAACCTATTACAATTTTGTTAGTAAATATAAAAAATATAAAATGGTAATTTCACTAACAAACAAAAGTGTTGCATCACTAACCTTTTAACAGAATAACTTGTTTCACCAAATACATACATCTTTTTTCATCAACTTCTTTGGCCCGAATTATTTTCACATCAATTAAAAAGTCGACTTAAAAGTCCAAAAAATCATATCAAACGCACCCATTCAGTCACCAATGAAAAGTAAGATTTTGTTATCTAGAATGAGGAGTTAGAACAACCGGTATCAATTACCGAAGAAAAGTAGAGATGGTTAGGTATGACCTAGGGTAGAGATATGCTTAATGTTAGGTTAGTTTACACTAGATCACTTAAGAAAAGAAGGGATCCAGTTACTCTAAATAGAAAACATGTATGTTGACGAAAAGTAGGGTTAGTCTAAGTGGTTATCCACTTACATTTTCAATGTTAAAAATATAATGAAGTTCCAAAATTACCCATCGTATTCAATGCACCTAATCTTTGAGAAAATAAAATGTATGATAATAGTGAAAATATCATGTAAAAATTTATAGTGGGATGCATTGACTGCATGTCTCCAAAGAAAAATGGTAGTTTATAAAATGATCCTTCTTTGCAGGACGGATGGAGTATATAATTGTGAACCTCTGGGGATGACTTTTCTTTATAGTATGACAATATTGTAATATATAAGAAGTTTGAGTGAGACCAAGTTTGTGTTTAAGGTTTCAAGGGAGCCAAACGAACAGTCTAAACATCCCTTAGTTAATCATCTCTTTTTCCAAAAATTAATCAATATTACACAAGATGTTTTTCACGATGAATAGCCACCAGTCTTTTCACATAACATAAATCTGAAATCTATGCTATAAACTATTTGAGAATGAGTTTCTTTGAGAGATTCCTACGTGGCATTACAGTTTAAATATTGTTGAAGTTCATATGAAGTTGAAATTTAAAAATGGTGCTGAAGTTCAAATAAAAACATTAATGAAGTTGAAATTTAAAGATGGCGACGAAGTTAAAAAATTTAAAGATGGGGCAGCATTTCGAAATTATATGTAGTCAAAAATGGTATGATATGTGTATAAAAGAATCAATTTAATTGTCAATTGATTGGTGCCAATTGAGAATTGAATCTTTCCAAACTATACTACATTAATTGCACCAGTAATTCTCATTCTCTACTATCTCCTCTTCTCTAGAAGGGATGGATGAAATGCAAGAACAGGGAGATCTTTTTAAGCTAGCTCGCTTGGCGTGCAAGAGAAAATTACAGGAGAAAAGGCACGGTCGTGGATCCGGTGAGTTTTTAAAAAAAACGTATGGCATAGTTTCGTTTTCCACCCAATTTATTAAAATCGTATACTGTGTAGTACTAAAAGCAGCCGCTGAAGGAATACACAAACGCACATGAGTCACTATAGAGCCCATGAGGCACCGTCCCCATATAGGTAAATTTGAACTTCGTTTATTTAACTTTTCTACGAGTTTTCTAAATTCATTGTTATTGAATATGAATTGAAGTCAAAAGCGTCAAAACTCGAAGGTGGCTATGAGATTTAGGAAACAAATCGGGGCGACAAAGTTTGGCAGTCTCTGGGTTGTTTCCCTATCTGTTATGTAGTCATTTTAGGATGTCTTGGGAACTAAGTCGGTCACGTATGTCTATATAAGGGACCGAATTTGTGTCTAAACATTGTGGGTTGTATTCGTAATATTTCTCTCTAATAAACAGGGTACTTGGGGTCGTGGAGGTAGCTAGCATGGTGCTAGTGTACCACGTTATATCGAATGTGTTCTTGTTCAAAAATTTCATCGTTTTCAAGCTCGTTGCAGATAAAAAAAAAAAAAAAACTGGTATCATAGCCACGTTCAGCGATCCAGGGGGAGCTCATAGCTTGGTGATCAGTGTTCCAAGATCAAGGTGGAGCTAACGAGCTTGGATTTCACAACCCGTGAAATTCATCGCTAGGGTTTCGCTTTCAAGGTTGAGAACACGATTTGGGGTGACAGATCTGAAATAGGAATTGAGGAGAAGAAGACCGGGAGGATGATCAAGATTAATACGTTTATAGGGAGAGACAACCACTGGTGGCGAATCAGGATATGTGCTTTGTTAAAGCAGCAAGATATGTGGTTTCCATGGCCCTCTGAAAAAGGAGGTGTGGATACAACTGCCGTTGAGAATGAGGCTCGGCAAGAGGGGATGCAGCACATGGCTGCGTATGGGGGTTCAGACAGTCAGGGTCCTGGCGCGATGACGGGGGCCGAGGGAAGCAACGGTGACGTTGTTGGAATAGGTTTCGTAGAGGCAATCTAATATTTAGTATGAACATTGTTATTGGCTAGAATATTCATTTACTATTTACTGTGCCATTTAATATAATGAAGTCCTTAAATACAATGTGTTGTTTATCTTAAATATCCCTAGTCCATTATATTGATTAACGGGACGATCAAATATAGAATAGTATGTGTGTAGATTGATACGGAGGTATCAAGTCTAACACATGGGTATGCATTAGGAGTAATGTCATACTGGATTGACCCAGAACGAGAAGGATACATTAGATTATGTTAAAGTCACAATCTCTTCTCGTAGTGCTAATATAATTGAAACCCTTAGACTTGAAGTCACTAGATACTCTAGTTGTGAAATATCGTGTTTTGATGTTATCAAACGTTACACCGTAACTGTGTGACTATAAAGGTAGTTATCAGGGACGATAGGAAGCAAGCTTAGAGTTCGTAATGATGTAGAGAGGATTTGTCCCTTCCACATAATGGCAGCAAATATCCACGGCCACTCGAGGGATGAGGCTTATTGAATGTCTGGCAAGACTCATATAAATTAATATGGAGATATTGATGTTATCTGCTTGCATAAGCATATACCCAGGATCGAGGAACTATGGATTGGATATACAAGTGTGACTATTTATGTCTCGTGTCCAATCCGGATATGGAGACAAAGGGATAGTGCAATATGTGATATTGGGCACAAAAGTTTGTCGGGATCACTGACTTATTTCTATTAGTTGGGTTGCATGGATGTGTTGCTAGACACCGCTCCATGTTAGTAATAAGTTACTACAAACTAAGTAGAAACCTATGGGGTCACACGTCAAATAGATTTGAACTAGATTTGGGATTAATTAATATGATTAATTAATTATAAGGATCACTTTGCAACACCTTGCAAACTTAGTAGGACTAATATGCAAGGAAGGGACTAATCCAAGTTCATGTAGAACTAGGAAGGGTCTTTATGTAGTTAACAAGGAGTTGTTGGACTATATAAAGGATGCTCTAGCTTCGTTCCCACAACTAATGCTCATAACATAAGTGAGTGGGAGAGAAAGCAAAAGAGAGAGCAAGAGACAAGCCAAGTGGCCGAAGCCACCTAGCCCGTCCCCTACCCGTCGGCCACAAGAGAGAGAGGGCCGAACCTCTCTTTGTGTCTTCGTTGCTTGATTCGTTCTTCCCTCTTCCTCCGGTACAAGATAGCACTAGGAGAAAGAAGAATCTAGATCTCACCTCTAGATGTGGATCAACCAAAGAGACGAGGACATTATTCTTCGTGTGATCTCCAGAACCAAAAGGTACACATCTACTATGTCCTTCATCATGTTATGAATGTCTCTTCCTGTGATCCTTGGTGGGCTTTGAATAGGAATTAAATTTTTGTTATTCCGCTGCGTAGCCTACGTCAAAACCCAACAGTGGTATCAGAGCCACACGTCGTAGTGCATAACATGATTTTATGTGTTACGATTTCAGTTTATACACCGTATTGTTAAGTTTACGCAAAACTGAAATTAATTGGCATAGTAGATGCAAAATTGAATTTGATTCAATATAAAAAAGATCTAGTTTAATATTGGATGTTAGAATTTGTGATTTTAATCACATATGATGTGAATTGTTGGGTTCTTGAAAATTAGGGTTCACGGGCACATAGTTGAAATAGGAGTTTTTCAATTATGGAAACAATTATATGGAAACATCCATATGGAAACAACCAAGCTTCGGCAACATGAAAGGAAGTGAAGGAGACTAGGTCCGAAACCCTACCCGTTCACCCTCCTCCTTGCGCGCCAAGCAAGGCCGTGGGTCACTAGGGGAAGCCGGCCTAGGGTCGACCCATGTGGCGGGCGGCGGTCCTTTAAGGGTTCGGCCCTTGCTTGGGTTGGACCCCTTGGACCGTTGTAACCCTAATTACCCAATTTAACTAAAATTAAACAAGCGCGTTAAAAATTAGTTTTAACTGTATTATGTGCTTTTTTTCATGGTGGATGGATATGGCCTAGGTTGTGGATGTTTTATGTTTTGTGGTTTGGTTTACGGCCTGCGAGCTTATCAAATTAATGAAATAATTAATTAGGCTTTACGGCCGGCGAGTCATTTTTTTCCTCAACATGTGAGGCTTTATTTATTTATTTATTTATTTATTCTAGATGTTAGGCTAGAATTATAAATATTTAGATGATAGCCAAGAGCATGGAGAAGAAGACCGGAGAACGAAGAAGCCAAAAAGACGATGAAGACACCCTACCCTGGGCGCACAGCTATGGTGGAGCACATGGAGCATTGTCACTTTAGGGAAAATAGATATTATCATTGGCTTGATAATATCTTAGTCTATGGGCCATATCCATGCCACGGTTTTTTATTTTGTGAATGTTTATTATTTATGTCTTATTATTTATTTTGTGTGTATTGCGATACTAGCAAAACGTTAACAAGATAATAATAAACAAATATGGTCTTTTATTGTGGATTGCCCAATTCAAATAAATAGATCATGTTGATTGGATCAACCAAACAAATTAAGAATGATCAAATCCCTCAAATAAGATATTGCGTTTTGCCTTCTCTTGCCAAACCACCCTTCATGATCAGGGTTTATTCAAATTCGGTTTGCCAAAGCAAGGCGATTTTAATTTACCATGGTGTGTTGCGGACGACACAAGCTAGTAATGTGTGTATGTTGAAGCAAGAGGTTGGACGCAACTAGGTAAGAATCAATTGGATTGATGAACCTAGAGGCATGACAATTATGCGTTATTTAAAGGATAAAGAATAAAGAGTTATTCACCTAATTGTACCAAGAGTTGTATGGGATGCAATTGGAATGGTTCCTACCTAAATAACCAATTCTTGGGTGACTTGCCAAAGCAAGCTCAAGAAGAAGTGAAAAATAGATCTTGGACCTACTAGAAAATATAATGATATTTTCCGCATTAATGGTGAGGGCTATTAATCCGAGAAAAATAGTGGGATCTATATTTAATGATCTAGCCATTGTTGAATATAGTTAAATTGTTCAAAATCTAAAATTGCACATTTCTCGTTTTGTAGAATTCCAAATATCAAACAACAACGCGTCGACTTCATCCCTACGATCTGTCCTTGAGAAGGATAAATTGTCTGGAACGAATTTCCTTGACTGGTACAGAAACTTAAGGATTGTCCTTAAGCAAGAAAAGAAGTTGTACGTCTTGGACACTCCTATTCCAGCCCCACCACAGGATGAGTCTGTTCTAGTAGAAGTAAGGGAACGTCAGAAACATATTGATGATTCTAATGACGTGACTTGCCTCATACTCTGCACCATGACTGCTGAGCTTCAGAAGCAGCACGAGAACATGGAGGCCTATGATATGATCATACACTTGAAACAATTGCTTCGGGAACAGGAAAGGAATGAGCGCTATGAGGTGTCCAAAGCATTGTTCAAGAGTAGTCTTACAGAAGAGAATCCAGTAGGGCCTCATGTACTCAGAATGATCGGGTACACTGAGAACCTTGAGAGACTGGGGTTCCCACTTAGCCAAGATTTGGCAACTGATATTGTCTTGCAATCGTTGCCTGACAGTTATAATCAGTTCATCATGAACTATAATATGAACGAGATCAGTAAGACTCTGCCAGACTTTTTGAACATGCTAAAGACAGCTGAACAGAGCATCAACAAAGGCAAGGGCAAGGCCATAATGATGGTGCATAAAAGGAAGGGTAAAGGAGTTGCCTCTAATTCCAAAGGAAAGCGCAAGAAAGTTTCAAAATCCAAGGAAGCCCTAAAGCCTAGTGGAGGCGTGGCTAAAGGTGAGTGTCACTACTGTAGCCAGCCGGGTCACTGGAGGAGGAATTGCTCTAAATATCTGGAGGATAAGAAGCTTGGAATAGTGATTCCACCACCACCAAGTATTTATGTTATAGACATCAATCTTTCTATTTCTTCATCATGGGTATTGGATACTGGATATGGTTCTCAAATTTGTCGAAATGTGCAGGATTTGAAAAGAAGTAGAAGATTGGCTAAAGGGGAGATAGATCTACGCGTCGGGAATGGAGAAAGAGTTGTTGCATTAGCTGTAGGCGTTTATGAGCTATATTTGCCTTCTGTACTTATTTTAGAATTAGACAATTGCTTTTATGTGCCTGCTATGAGAAGAAACATTATTTCCATTTCTTGTTTGGACGCGAAGGGTTTTTCTTTTTCAATAAAGGACAAGTGTTGCTCCATTTATTTTGATAGTATGCACTATTGTAGTGCGCATTTGTCTAATGGATTGTATATCCTTGATCTATATAGTCAAATCTATAACATAAATACTAAAAGGATTAAAAATAACGATCTAAATCCTACATATCTATGGCATTGTCGTTTAGGCCATATAAATGAGAAACGCATATCTAGACTCCATAAGGATGTACTTCTAGACTCATTTGATCTGGAATCATATGAGACATGCGAATCATGTTTATTAGGAAAAATGACAAAGTCCCCTTTCAATAAGAAAGGTGAGAGGACTAGTGAGTTATTAAAACTCACATATACCGATGTATGAGGGCCATTCCCCACGCCGGCCAGAGGTGGTTACACCTACTTCATCACATTTACTGATAATTACAGTAGATATAGATTTGTGTACCTTATGAAGGCCAAATCTGAATCCTTTGAATTGTTCAGAGAATTTAAGAATGAAGTAGAGAAGCAACTTGGCAAAGTATTAAGGCTCTACGATCGGATCGTGGAGGAGAATACTTAAGCCAAGAGTTTAATGAGTATCTTAGAGAGTGTGGGGTAGTATCCCACCTCACTCCACTCGAAACGCCACAATGGAATGGCGTGTCCGAGAGAAGGAATCGCACACTATTAGATATGGTGCGGTCTATGATGTCTCAAATGGATCTTCCGATATCGTTTTGGGGACATGCTCTAATGACGGCAGCATTTACCAGTAACCGTGTTCTATCTAAATCAGTCATGAAGAAACCATATGAGATATGGACTGGGAAGCGTCCCATAGTGTCGTTTATGAAGATTTGGGGCTACGATGTCTATGTAAAGCGTTTACAAACAGACAAGCTCGGGCCCAAAGTGAATAAGTGTAAATTTGTGGGATATCCTAAGGAAATGAAAGGATATTATTTCTACAATCCCACCGAGAACAAAGTGTTTGTTGCTTCGGAACGGCGTGTTTCTAGAAAGAGAGTTTATCTCTAAAGAAGCAAGTAGGAGGACTGTAGAACTTGAAGAAATTCAAGAACCAAAAATCACTGAACCGATGATGGAACACGAACAGGAACCACAAGTTGTTGTGGAGGAACCTGTTCAGGTAACACAGGAACTCCGTAGGTCAGGAAGAGTGCTTCATGAGCCAAAGAGGTATGGACTTCTCGTGACTAAGCCCGATGACGTACCACTCATGGATGATGAGCCTGCAACCTACGGGGAAGCCATGAAAGTCCCAGACTCCAAGAAGTGGCTAGAAGCCATGAGATTCGAAATGGATTCCATGTAAACCAACAAAGTATGGACTTTAGTGGAACCACCTGAAAGGGCTCGGTCCATAAGGTGCAAGTGGGTATTCAAGAAGAAGACCGACATGGATGGCAAGGTAGTTTCCTATAAGGGGCGATTGGTAGTTAAAGGGTATAGACAGATTCATGGTATTGACTATGATAAGACCTTTTCACCAGTTGCCATGACTAAATCCATTCGGATCCTACTTGCTATAGCAGCATACCACGACTATGAGATTTGGAAAATGGATGTCAAACCAACGTTCCTTTATGGGAACCTCCTCGAGCGTGTACATGACACAGCCGAAGGGTTTTGATGATCCAGAGAATGCCAATAAAGTCTGTAAGGTGCAAAGATCCATTTATGGATTAAAGCAAGCTTCTAGGATCTGGAATCGACGTCTTGATGACGCGGTCAAAGAGTTCGACTTCATCATGAAGATGAGCCCTGTGTCTACAAGAAGGTTAGTGGGATCTCTGTAGTGTTTCTGGTCTTGTATGTGGATGACTTACTAATCATTGGAAATGACATTCCTACTTTGCAATCTGTTAAAGATTGGCTAGGAAAGTGTTTCGCGATGAAGGACTTGGGAGATGCAGCTTATATACTAGGTATAAAGATCTATAGGGATAGATCTAGTAAGCTGCTCGGCCTAAGTCAAAGTACATATATAGACAAGATGTTGAAGAGGTTCAACAAGAAAGATTCCAAGAAGGGATTCTTGCCCATGTCGCATGGATTAACTCTTTCTAAGAATGACTGTCCCACCAATGAGATTGAGAAAGACCGCATGAGTAGGATACCCTATGCTTCGGCCATAGGATCCATCATGTACGCCATTTTGTGTACTAGACCATATGTATCATACGCGTTGAGTAAGGTGAGCAGATATTAGTCCAATCCGGGTGAGAGTCACTGGATTGCTGTCAAGAACATCCTAAAGTACTTGAGAAGAACTAAGGATGTGTTCTTGATATTTGGAGGCAGGGAAGAGCTGAGTGTAATTGGTTACACTGATGCAAGCTTCCAAACCAACAAAGATGACTACAGATCGCAGTCAGGATACATGTTTTGCCTGAATGGAGGAGTTGTGAGCTGGAAGAGTTCCAACCAAGGGACAGTTGCTGATTCTACAATTGAAGCTGAGTACATTGCTGCTCTGGAAGCAGCAAAAGAGGCAGTTTGGATAAAGAAGTTTATCACTGAGCTCGGTGTGGTCCCTAGCATCGTGGATCCCATAGAGTTGTATTGTAACAACTCTGGAGCGATCGCACAAGCCAAGGAACCAAGATCTGTTGGAATTGTGCCCTAGAGGCAATTAATTAATTGTGACATTTATGGATTTACGATTCATTATGTTATCGATATAGAGATATATTAACATGAATGAAGTCCTTAGAATATAAGTGTTATATTCTTAAATATCCCTAGTCGATTATAATGATTAATAGTACAATCATCTATAGACTAGTATGGGGTTGGACTGATATGAAAATATCATGATCCAACACATGGGTGTGCATTAAGGGTAATGGCGCACCGGATTGACCCATCTCCGAGAAGGCTACAAACATGTTATGTTAAGTCACAAGTGCTTCTCGTGGTGCAATGGTATTGTCATCCTTAGACTTGAAGTCACTAGATTGTCTAGTTGTGGATTATTGTGATTTTGGTAGCGTCAAACGCTACACCGTAACTGGGTAGCTATAAAGGCGTGTACTGCATACAATAAGAAGCAAGCTTAGAGATCGTAGTGGATGTAGATAGAATTTGTCCCTCCCACATAACGGGAGCAAATATCCTAGGCCACTCGAGGGATAGTGCTTATAAAATGTCTTGCCAGACTCAAATAAATCAATATGGGATATTGATGTTATTTGCACGAATAAGGCTATTCCCAAGATCGAGAAACTATGGATTGGATATACGAGTGTGACGTGTATGTCTCATGTCCAATCCGGATATTGGGAAAAAGGGATGAGACAATTACTTGCACAAGGTTTGTCATGATGACTATTCTATTTGTTGGCTAGAATGGATGTCTTGCTAGAGGCCGCTCCATATTAGTAAATAGTTACTACCAACTAAATAGATCCTATGGGGTCACACACCATATAGGGGTGAACTAGACATGGGAAATAATTAATTAATTTTATTAATTAATTAGAATGATCAAATCGCAACAACTTGCTAACTTAGTAGGACTAATATGCAAGTTGGCCTAATTCATGTAGAGACATGATTAGGATTTGCCAAGGTGGCATAATTCATGTAGATACATGATTAGGATTAATGGGAAAATAGAACTAATCCATGTATGGACATGATTAGGACTAGGGGACTAATCCGAATTCTAGTAGGACTAGAATAAGGCCTTTAGGTAGTTAACAAAGAGTTGTTGGACTATATAAAGGATGCTCCTTCCTTCCTTCCCACACTAATGCTCATAACATAAGTGAGTGGGAGAGAAAAGGAGAGAGAGAGAGAGAGAAAGAGAGAGAGAGCAAGTCCCAAAAGAGGGCCGAACCCCCCAATGGGACCACCCCCTACCCGTCGGCCTCACATGGAGGTGGCGCCCCACCTTGGTACTCCATTGTTGCGTGATTCTTCTTCCTCTTCCTCTTTCTGGGCTAGCACCAAGGATTGGAAGATCTATATCTCACCTCTAGGCGTGGATAAACCGTAGAGACGGGACACAATTCGCGTTTGAAGTCATCAAAGGAGAACCCTAAGGTGTGTTATTGATTTCTTCCTTTACCATCGTTATGTCTCTTGACTTGTGATCCTTGGAGGGTTTTGCATGGTTTATGATTGTTTGTGTTTCCGTTGCGCATCCATGAATCAAAACCCTACAGTGGTATCAGAGCCACATGTCGTAGAGCATAAACGTGGTTTATGTGTTACGTTTTGATAGTTTTACACCATAAAATTGTTTTTTATCGCGTAAAACAAGACAAATCAAGCATATGATGCAATTTTTCAATAATCTATCATAACAAGACCTAGTTTTTGCATTGGATGCATGAATTAGTGAGTTTGAGAAATTTTAGGATCTTAGATCTAGGGTTTGGGCATCCTTGGGGAAGAAGGAGTTCTTCCGAAAACAAGGAAACAACCAAACTTGGGCACCAAGCAAGGGAGTTGTTTTAGAAACAACTCCCTATAGAGGTTCGCCCCCCCCCCCCCCATGGGGACCGGCCCTCTTGCTTGCCGCCCAAGCCTTGGCCGCCCTAGGGTCCGGGCCGGGCCTAGGGCCTTGCGGTTCTCTTTTTGGGCCCGGGAAATTACATTGTTGGGCCCCATGGACCGTTTTAACCCTAGAATATCCTAAAATCAATTAAAATTGACCAAGCGCGTTAAAATTGGATTTTAACTGTTTATGTGCAATTCGCATGGTGATTGGATATGGCCTTAGGATGTGGTTTGATGTGGATGTTTAATTTTGTGGTTTGGTTTACGGCCTGCGAGCTGATCAATTAATTATAATAATTAATTAGGGTTTTATGGCATGCGTGCCATTTTTTTCTCAACTTGTGAGATTTGTTTTATTTAGTATAGAAGTTAGCCAGTGCTAGATAAAGTAGATTGTTAGCCAAGATTGAAGAAAAGAAACACAAAGCCAAAAGGAGCCACAAAGGATGGAGCATGGAGCATGGAGTATTCCACATGACTATGAAGGATGGACCAAAAGATCAAGACGCATGGAGATGTGTTTGCTTTTAGGGTTCATAGATAATTCCATTGGCTTGGAATTATCTTAGTCTAGAAAAGGCCATATTCACATCACGTTTTATTTTTGTTTTGGGGTTGTTTATTTTATTGTCTTATTATTTTGTGGTTGGTGTATGGATGATGCATGCAATTAGGATAATAAGATAATTAGACAACCCGGATCTATTATTTGGAGTTGTGCCCAAACTCAAATAGATAGATTAGTTGATATCGATCAACAAAAACAATTAAAATTGAATTTAAAATCCCTCAAAATTCAAATATTGTGTTCTTGCCTTCTCATTATTTAAACACTCATTATCATCATTATTTATCAAGTTCGTGCGTGCCAAAGCATGGCGACTTGGTTCATAATGATGGAATGCGATGGCACAAGCTTGTAATGTGCAATTGTTTAAATAAGAGGTTGAACACAACTAGCCTATTAATATGATTAAGAAACCTAGAGGCAATCAATTGGGATTATTCATACGGATGGATAAATAAGGAGTTATTTGCCCAATTGAACCAAGAGTTGCATAAGGGATGCAATTGGAATTGTTCATACCTAAAGTAGTCGAATTATGGGAGACTTGCCAAAGCAAGCTCATAGGGAGATGAAAAATGGATCTTGGCCCACTAAAAAATATAAGGATATTTTCCGCATTAATATCTTGAGGGTTATTAATCCGAAGTAAAATAGTGGGAGCTATGTTTAACAAATTAAATCCTTGTTAAATATGGTTAAACGTCACAAACTTTGCAGAATCCTATTATGTTGAATACCCATGGCATTAAACAAATAAAAACGCGACTTTATCTATTTTTCTAGACTGGTATAAAATTGAGAATTTTTCTCAAATAAAAGAGAAATTGTTGTACATCGTAGAACATAAAGTTCTCTTCCTACCAACTACCAAAACACACTAAAACCTAATGGAAGGGATATCAAAGAATGGTTCTTTGGTTATGACTTACCTCATGCTAGCTACCATGAACTCTGAGCTTTGGAAGCAAGAAGAGAGACATGAAGAAGTATGATATGATCATACATTGAAAGAAGCTCTTTCAAAAGAGCGAGCTAAACATGAAAGGTTTGAAGTGTTGCTCCACTTTTCGTTATGCAAATAAGCTAATTCAATATGATTGAAACATTAGTGTATGAGCATTATCTATGAGATAGATAAAGAATAAACGGTTATTCACCCAAGTGGACCAAGAATTGCATTGGATGCAATTATAGTTTTGGTTTAAAGTTGATTTACTCAATATGATTGAAAAATCACTAAACAAAACACTCATAATGGGCATGGGCAAAGCTGTTAATGGTTAACAGCATGGGTAAGGGAAAATGGTTTGCACCGACCCCATGGGTATAAAGCAAGCCTATTGCTAAAACCAATTTGCCTTGGAGTCCCATAGGTGGTGTAGAGGAAGAGAGGCTACCCAAAGTACCTGGAAGTAAGTAATAAAGGAATTATGAATTCCAATATGGGTATTTTGTTATAGAAATCAATGTGTCTATCTTATCATCATAAGTATATGATACTAGATGAGGATCTCACGTTTATAGAAATGTGGAGGATCTCAAGAGACGAAGACAATTAGATAAGGAAGAAACAATCCTACACGTGGGGCTATGAAGCAAAGGGCTGTTGAATAAGCCGTAGGGAATTATTTATACCTTTAAGAAATTGTTCATGAATTAGACAAAAGCGATCATGTCCTAGCAATGAGTAGGACCATTATCATAGTTTCTTGTTTGTACAAGAAAACTCCTTATCATAATAAAGGACAAATGTTGTTCCATTTATTATGATATGCATTATTGTAATGCAATTTTGTCTAAGTGGATTCTATATCCATGATCATGATAATTTCATCTATAACATTAATACCTAGAGGTTTGCATATAATGATATGAACTTCACTTATCTTTAGCATTATCGTTTAGGCCTCATAAAAAAGAGATACATATCTAGAACTCCATGAGGATGGATTTCTTGAACTCATTTGATTATTGAATCACATGAGACATGTAAGACTTATTAGGCAAAGATGTGATCTTTTGGGAATCATACATGTTGATGTATGAAGGCCGCTAAGCACAAATGCTAAAGATGGTTTTCAGTACTTCATCATATTTACTGATGAGATCAGAGAAATATGGATTTGTGTATCTTATGAAGAAACAAATCAGAATCCTTTTAATTGTTCAAAATATTCAGGAATGAAGTAGAGAATCAGCTTGGCAAAAGTATCAGGGCTCTACGTTTGATCATAGATGAGAGTACTTGAGTCAAGAGTTTGACAAGAATCTATGGGAGTATTGGATATGATCCAAAACTCGCTCCACCTAGCACGCCACATGTGTTTGGCATGTCTAAGAGGAGAGTTTGAACCTTGTAGGACACGGTTCGGACCATGATGAGTCAAACAGAACTTCCAGTTTACTTTTAGGGGCTATGTTCTAATTACAGCAAGTTTAGCCCTTTACCTTGTTCCATCAAAAACATATTATGAAAAACACCATATGAGATATGGACTTGGAAGTGTCCTAGTATGTCATTCATAAATATTTGGGGTTATGAAGTTTATGTAAAAGATTTTACAAATAATCTTGGACCCAAGTCGGATAAATGTTTTTTGGAATATCAAAAGGATTTTATTTCTACAACCTAATCAAGAACAAACTGTTTGTTTCTCGAACCACAGTGTTTCTAGGTAGAGATTGTCTCTAAAAGAAACAGTGGGAGGACAGTAGAACTTGAAGAAGTTCAAGAACCACAACATAACATTGATCCTTTTGATGGAACATGAGCAGGATCACAAGGTGTTGTGGAGCAACCTACTCAGATAACACAAGAACCCCGTAGGTCGGGTAGGATATGTCAAGGGACTAGAGAAATAAGGATTTCTCATAACCTGCGATATATTGCTCATCAAGATGAGCCTAAAACCTATTAGATGGCCACGAATGGGCCATACTCTCAGAAATGGCTAGGAGCCATGGGATACAAAATGGAATCCGTGTATACCAACAAAGTATGGACTTTGGTGGAACCACCTAAAAGGTGCAAGTGGGTTATGAGGAAACCTACATGGATGGTAATATGATTACCTTTAAGGGACAATTGGTTGGATAAGGATTTCATGTGAGTTCATAGTATAGACTATGACGAAATCTTTTCCCAGTTGTGATGCTTAAATCCATTCATATCTTGCTTGTAGCAATCTGTCTATAGATTGAGTCAAGCTTCTTGGAGTTGGATTCTTCAAATTAATGATGCAATAAAAGGGGTTTGGTTCCATCAAAATTGAAGATGAAACTTGTGTTTACAAGAAGGTTAGTGTGAGCACAGTTATTTTTCTGGTCATGTATGTGGAGATATACTAATCATTGGGAATGATGTCCCTACTCGGCAGTCTTACGAAGATTTACTAGGTAATTGATTTTCAAATGATAGACTTAGGCAAAACAACCTATAAAGATCTATGGAGATAGATCAAGATGGTTGTGCGGCTTGGTCATAGTACATAAATTGACAAAGGTGTTGAAATGGTTCAACATGTAGAGAATATGGATTCGACCTATGTCACATGGAATTGGTCTTTTGAGGACTAGTTGTGTTTCCAATTAGATTGGGAAGGGACCGTATGAATAAGATTCATGAGATACGCCATGTTATGTACTAGGCCAGTTGTGTCATATGGTATGACACAAATATACTAGTCAAATCCGGGTGAGAGTCACGGGATAAATTATCAAGATTATCCTTTAGTACTTGAGAAGCACTAAGGATGAATTTTTGATAAATGGAGGATAGGAAGAGTTTACTGTAAGGGTTTACAGTGATGCGAACTTAAAATCTGACAAAGAAGATACAGATTATAAGTCGAAATTTAAGTTTTTCCCTAGTGGGAGCGACTGTGAGCTGGAAAGGTTTCAAGCAAGATTTAGTCACTGATTCTAACATAGAGGACTGAGTAAATTAATGCATAAGATTCATTTACTCAGAATATTCAATCTCAATCAAATTGTTTATGGAGGAGATGTGAATATTTGCAAGGTGCCAGCATATGTCTCGCCCCTACGCAGTGAAAGTGTGGAGGGCCGCGCTAGATCAATAGGCATATGATGCATGAGATTGACTCTAGTGCAAGTGGGAGACTGTTTGAATTGTGCCCTAGTGGCAATCAATTAATTGTGACATTTATGGATTTACGATTCATTATGTTATCGATATAGAGATATGTTAACATGAATGAATTCCTTAGAATATAAGTGTTATATTCTTAAATATCCCTAGTCGATTATAATGATTAATAGCACAATCATCTATAGACTAGTATGGGGTTGGATTGATATGGAAATATCATGATCCAACACATGGGTGTGCATTAAGGGTAATGGCGCACCAGATTGACCCATCTCCGAGAAGGCTACATACATGTTATGTTAAGTCACAAGTACTTCCCGTGGTGCAATGGTATTGTCATCCTTAGACTTGAAGTCACTAGATTGTCTAGTTGTAGATTATTGTGATTTTGGTAGCGTCAAACGCTACACCGTAACTGGGTAGCTATAAAGGCGTGTACTGGATACAATAAGAAGCAAGCTCAGAGATCGTAGTGGACGTAGATAGAATTTGCCCCTCCCACATAACGGGAGCAAATATCCTAGGCCACTCGAGGGATAGTGCTTATAAAATGTCTTGCCAGACTCAAATAAATCAATACGGGATATTGATGTTATTTGCATGAATAAGGCTATTCCCAAGATCGAGAAACTATGGATTGGATATACGAGTGTGACTTGTATGTCTCGTGTCCAATCCGGATATTGGACAAAGGGATGAGACAATTACTTGCACAAGGTTTGTCATGATGACTATTCTATTTGTTGGCTAGAATGGATGTCTTGCTAGAGGCCGCTCCATATTAGTAAATATTTACTACCAACTAAATAGAGCCTATGGGGTCACACGCCATATAGGGGTGAACTAGACATGGGAAATAATTAATTAATATGATTAATTAATTAGAAGGATCAAATCGCAACAACTTGCTAACTTAGTAGGACTAATATGCAAGTTGGCCTAATTCATGTAGAGACATGATTAGGATTTGCCAAGGTGGCCTAATTCATGTAGAGACATGATTAGGATTAATGGGCAAATAGAACTAATCCATGTATGGACATGATTAGGACTAGGGGACTAATCCGAATTCTAGTAGGACTAGAATAAGGCCTTTAGGTAGTTAACAAGGAGTTGTTGGACTATATAAAGGATGCTCCTTCCTTCCTTCCCACACTAATGCTCATAACATAAGTGAGTGGGAGAGAAAAGGAGAGAGAGAGAGAGAGAGAGAGAGAGAGAGAGAGCAAGTCCCAAAAGAGGGCCGAACCTCCCCAATGGGACCGCCCCCTACCCGTCGGACTCACATGGAGGTGGCGCCCTACCTTGGTACTACATTGTTGCGTGATTCTTCTTCCTCTTCCTCTTTCCGGGCTAGCACCAAGGATTGGAAGATCTAGATCTCACCTCTAGGCATGGATCAACCGTAGAGACGTGACACAATTCGCGTTTGAAGTCATCAAAGGAGAACCCTAAGGTGTGTTATTGATTTCTTCCTTTACCATCGTTATGTCTCTTGACTTGTGATCCTTGGAGGGTTTTGCATGGTTTATGATTGTTTGTGTTTCTGTTGCGCATCCATGAATCAAAACCCTACAAGATCACACCACAAATCAAAGCATGTACTTAGGAGATTCCATCTTATTCGAGATATGATCGATTGAGGAGATGTGAAGATGTGCAAGATTCCAACGGATGACAATCTTTCAGATCCGCTCACAAAACCTCTTGCGCAGCGAAAGCATGAAGGGCACGCTAGATCTATAGGCATACAAGATGCGCCAGATTGGATCTGGTGCAAGTGGGAGACTATTGGAATAGGTTCCCTAGAGGCAATCTAATGTTTAGTATGAACGATGTTATTGGCTAGAATATTCATTTATTATTTATTGTGATATTTAATATAATGAAGTCCTTAGATACAATGTGTGGTTTATCTTAAATATCCCTAGTCCATTATATTGATTAACATGACGATCAAATATATACTAGTATGTGTGTAGATTGATATGGAGATATCAATTCTAACACATGGGTATTCATTAGGAGTAATGGCATACTGGATTGACCCACAACGAGAAGGATACATTAAATTATGTTAAAGTCACAATCGCTTCTCGTAGTTCTAATATAATTGCAATCCTTAGACTTGAAGTCACTAGATACTCTAGTTGTGAAATATCGTGCTTTGATGTTATCAAACGTGACACCGTAACTGGGTGACTATAAAGGTAGTTATCGGGTACGATAGGAAGCAAGCTTAAAGATCGTAGTGATGTAGAGAGGATTTGTCCCTCCCACATAATGGGAGCGAATATCCACGGCCACTCAAGGGATGAGGCTTATTGAATGTCTGGCCAGACTCAGCTAAATCAATATGGAGATATTGATGTTATCTGCTTGCATAAGAATATTCCCAGGATCGAGGAACTATGGATTGGATATACGAGTGTGACTATTTATGTCTCGTGTCCAATCCGGATATGGAGACAAAGGGATAGTGCAATATGTGATGTTGGGCACAAAGGTTTGTCGGGATCACTGACTTATTTCTATTAGTTGGGTTGCATGGATGTGTTGCTAGACACCGCTCCATGTTAGTTATAAGTTACTACCAACTAAGTAGAAACCTATGGGGTCACACGTCAAATAGAGTTGAACTAGATTTGGGATTAATTAATATGATTAATTAATGAGAAGGATCACTTTGCCACTGATGCGTTTTTTAGCGTGCTATTCACAAGTATACGAATCAAGTAATATAGAGAGTATTTTAGAATCGAATTATCGATCCAGCAGGGACTTTCCAGGTTTTCTAGTAATCAGTTTTAACGAACAGAGTGTAAAAAGGAGGAATATTTTGAGTTTTTGATTACGAATTAAGTACTAAAAGTAAAGACTAAAACAGTAAATCTTTTTTGTGAAAGTTTTCTGAATATTGCTAAGGTTGTAAATCTAGGGTTTGAGATACTAGGTCCCGGGATCCCCTAGGGTTCTTCATATTTTCGTTCTTTGTTTGACATGAAAACACACAGCAGTCTCGTTATCCGTGCCACGTACCCATTGTGCAGTATCTTTTCTTTTCCTGCACGTTATCATAATCCTGCAGACTGTCGGATTCCTGTTAAGCTGCCTAAGTATGCAGTCTCGTTCTAAGTCTGCTAGGGCTTCTAACCTGTCCTGATGGCCCGGGTCAGATTCTCTAACAGTTGGTCTCAACGATTTCAGGCTAGTCCTAACTCCCCTTCGCTAGTCGACCCATCGGGGTAAGGTGCTAAATTATGTTTTTTCTTCGTAACCCTAACCGGACGTTTTCACCTACCGTCTCGTGTTTGTAGCAATCCTGGGTGATCAATCCTATCATGCAAGTACGAGAATAATCAAAGACAGAATAACAGATACAGCTGCTGAATTAAGATAATAATCATGAATCCATAATCAAACTAGTTTATAAAATCTGGATATGAAACCCTAGGTTCACCGAGAACCTAGGTAAGAAGTTTAGCTGCTAATATTCATACAACTAAAACACAATTTCTCAATAAAGAGAGAGAGAGAGTGAAATCAAACTAAGTCTTCGAATCTCGAATTGCTCTTCCGTGCTCGTCGGGGATGCTCTGACTCGTCCTTCGGTTGTGCTGTGTGTCTCAAAACGAGTCTGGACGAGTCTTTAAATAGTGCAGTTTTTTCCCGAAACGCTTTGCCAGAATTTACGAAACTGTCACCGGTCCACCGACTGAAAAAAAAAGTCAACTTGCCTGCGTATATACGCAACAGGCTGCGTATATACGCAAACAGGGGCCCACAAAATCAACTCCCTCTCTCCTGCCTGCGTGTATACGCAGTACGCAAGCCCCTGCGTATATACGTAGGCAGGGGGCTCCTGGTGGCCTTGTTGGGTCTTCTCGTGGGCCTGGCTGGGTCTTCTGGGTCCCACAACTCTGCCTGAAATCTCCACTTTTCCCTCCTTGGTGTCTTCTTGCTCTTTTCTTCCTCGGCCTGCATTTTGACCCGAAACTTGTCAAAATTACCAAAATACCCCTGGGTCAAAACCGCTCCAAATTCTGCCCAATCCTGACTCTGGCCCTAGAAAGGCTGCTGACTGAATTGGAAGCCAAAATCCAACCTCGACTTCCGAAAACCCAGGCCTGGTATCAAAATGACCAAAATACCCCTGGGTCAAAATTGTCCCGGAAATCGTCACGAACCTGAAATAGCTGCTCCCGACTCCAGACAACGGAAACCGAGACCCCTTACTCGGACGTGGCCTGTCTGGGACCCACACTTGACGGGAGTCAGTTTTTCAGCCGGACTCCATTTCAGCATTATAACCTGTTTTCGGAAAGCCCTTGACGTCTCCGTTCTTTTGCCCCTGGTTACACTTCCAAATTCCAAGTCAAGCTCAAGATGTCAACCGAGCGCATCCCGGTGATTCTCGGTTTTGGCGTTTTCAGCTTCCTGGGTCGGTTTTCACTGCTCGTTTTTCCTCCAGTCTTTCTGTTTTCCATTCCACTCTAATTTTTACAAGTCTCGGTCAAATCCTGCTCCGAGCATTTTCTGCACGATTCCCGGTGCGGTCCCGGTTCTTTCTCGGCACGCATCCCAATGCACTTTCCGAACCTGTTCCTGTAAAGACAACATGAACAAACCCGCGATCATATCCAATAAAAGTACGAATCATGCAGAAATTTACGAAGAGCAAAATAAACGTCTCGTTCCTAAAACCGAGGCTTTCGGAGGGTGAATTCTGGCTAAAACACGGTTTTCCGACACGATGGTACGTCAAATCAGGCTAGAAGATAACCCCTATTTGGGCGTTAACAAATACCCCCACACTAAACTTTGCTCGTCCCGAGCAAATCCAGCAATATACTACCAATGCATACTATCCTGAATCAATCCAGAGCGGTGTAACTGCACTTATTTAAAAACAATATTAATACTATAAAAATAATTTATCTTTTTGGTGAGACTGGACAATCTCTTTAACTCAAACTGGACATCATTAAGTTCATATATTCCCCTAGATTTCAGAAACTGCGGTGATCGGAAGAACTTCCGGCCAACCTAGGTTAGGAACAAGCAGGAACACTACTTACTTATGCTTTTGCACGCAAACCGAACGTATCCCTAACGCTCACCTTCCGTGCTCTTACTCCGGGTGTAATGTAAATCAGCCGGCTTTGGGACGGTAGGATAAGTCATTTAGAAGCGATGTCCTAAACGTCACAACACACTCACACATACCCCAATCTCACACTCCCTCACCAAGATGATAGAAACTGACCCAAATCACCTAAGATTCTAGACACTCAATTTCCCCAGTCCTGGTGTAACTGCCGTTCTTGCGGCCACAACTGTGAACGAATGTGAAACTGTTATAAAAATTGTCGGCCTGGCGTTTAGAAATAAAATCAATCAAGCACCCTGAATTTTCTGCCTTTTATACTCTTTTTTTTCCTCTTTTTCTCATTTTTTTTCTTTTTTTTTTTGCGGGGCAACACAGTAAACAACAATAATATAAATCAGGCCAACTCTATGATAAACCAAAAACGTGGGGTGGCATAAAAATACTGAAATAAAATCTGAAACGACCATCCCCACACTAATTTCAAACCATATAGTCAATCTGTAAAATAATCACGCTTTTCCAACCGATCCTCCTCACTCCAAGGATGTCTAAATAGCTAAGCGCGTCCTCCAAATAACCCTGTCAACCCCAAGTTTCCCATGTCGTGCGGAAAATTCACGCACTACGGCTCTCCTCATGTGCTCACGATGTAATGTCGTGAGTCACTGCCACACCGAAGTGTGCTGCCGTCACTATCTCACACTTACACACCCTCAAATATAAAAATAGAGCTCATCCACTATCAAATATGACAATTCTGCTCTACCCCTGAAAATCCCCCTCAACTCAACTCCCTCGTGCCATGACGCGTAGGAAAGGTAAAAATACTAACAAATGATGCGAGTATCAAAAAACAGCTTCCTAGGTCAAACGGTTACCAAGAAAAGGATTAATGGATCAACGGGGCTCACTAGTGGACCTAAGGCGCGAGACAGGACGTGAGGTCCCCTATGGCCTATCACTCCACCAAATAATGTGGTGACCGTGATGGCGGGTTGACGACTACCTGGTGACGGTGGTCTGGCAGCTAGTCGGATACATGGCTCGGGAGACAGCTGCTTACGTTTTCTCAAGTGCATTGGCTCTATTAACTCCCCTAGACACATTCTCGCAGCTCTTCCTCACCTAAGTTTGTCCACTTCGGGAAATTTTATTTCATTAGGCTCTCTCCAGTTTTAAGCTAAATCCTTCGCCCAGTCTCAAAATTTTCAATTTTTATCAAATTTTTAATATTCATTTTTTCTTTATTATTATTTTTAAATAAAAAGTAATGCAGTTACAACGACACCACCCCCACAATGGATGGTGTCATGCCCTCATGGTACTAATCATCAGGCATATAATCTGGATTGGATGAGCTGGCTTGCCTCATCGAATGGGAACAACTGGCAGCGTATGCAGAAAAATATAGCGAGAGACAGAAATTGAACCTGTGCACCCGGAGTCAGTTCTTACAGGTGCGGAATTTCTCGCAGATTTCGGTGGAGCAGGACCGTTGACCGGTCGCCAGAAAATTTCTCGACGGAAGTTGTCAATCTTCCGGGCTCTATATGCGCTATTCAAATGTGCAATCCCCGAGCACCATTGTGTTTGACAATGTGCTCCCATATGGTCGAGTATACTTCCGTACACCAGGGTCGATTGCTCTATTCTGCAGAAAAACTGTTCCTGAAGGATCCCCAACTCGTATGAGTCCCTGTGATGGTCGAGTGTGCCAGAACACACCGGGGTCGATTCTTCAAGATTTTGAAAATCAGCCATTCCTTCTACGAAATTTTCTGAATTCGCTTCAAACTCCAAGGATCTGTGTATCGAGGTAGAGAGAGAAAAATGGGGCAAAAACGTAATGTTGTCTGCGTATATACGCAGCCAACAGCTTAAGGGTCCTCTTTTTTTTCTGGATAGTTGGAGGGTGTTGTCTGCGTATATACGTAGTACCCTCACAACTGTTCAAAAAAAAAGAAAAATTTTCTCTTTCTTTCTCTTTCCTGTTTTCTGCCTGTTTTCCGTTTTGCTGTGTCTGCACACGCTCAATTCAAAGTCAATACCCACTCATCTTACCTCTCTCAAAACTCAAAACTGAAAATAAAACTAAAATAATTTAAACTAACTTACTACGTTGGGTTGCCTCCCAACCAGCGCTTGTAATTTACGGTCGACAGCCCGACCCAGTTACCTCATGTTTGCTCAAGGGACGTCAAAACCGCCAGGGTCTACCTTGACGTCTGCTTCCGGGCCCAGATATGGCTTGACCCGGTTTCCGCTCACCCTGCAAGTTGTACTGTCATGCGAATTCTCCAATTCAACTGCATCCCAAGAAAGTACTTCTTTGATGATAAACGGTCCTGACCACTGAGATCTCAATTTTCCTGGAAAAAACTGCTTCCGAGAGTCGCAGATAAGTAATTTCTGACCTACTTGAACTGCTTTGGTTGTGCTGAAGTTTGATGGCTCGGGAGCGGTTTCAGCTCTAGGGTTGGTGGCTCTTTGAGTGACGGGACCAGGACCAATTGCTGCCCACTTTTTTCGTCCAGCTGTAAAGTGGTCCGGTTTTCAGCTTGCATGGCCTGCTCCTCCTGGAATCTCTCCTTGTTCTCTCTTCCCACTCTATCCATCTCTGCCCATAGCTCGTCCATCTCCTCGTTTTCCCAGCCTTCTTCGACTACCTCCACTACGAAGATGTCTTCATGCTCGTAATAATTCGGTAGTTGCATATTTTTTAAAACGTTGAACTTCACCTTGTCTTCATTAATCTTCATAGTCATTTCTCCACTCTTGCAGTTTATCATGGCCTCTCCAGTGGCCATAAACGGTCTGCCCAGAATGAGTGGTACGTCTCCTGCCTCCATGTCCAGAATTACGAAATCTGCCGGAAAAATTAATTCTCCAAATTTCACCAGTATATCTTCAATAACTCTGTAAGCCTGCTTCACGGATCTGTCCGCCATCTGCAGCTTGATTCTGGTGGGCCTGAGTTCACCGATTTTCAAAGTTTTGAAAATCGATAACGACATCAGATTGATACTGGCCCCTAGGTCACACAGAGCCTTTCCTGTGTAAGCATTACCTAGGGTCACCGGGATGACGAAACTGCCAGGGTCCTTCCTCTTCCTCGGTAGCCCATTCTTCACACAGTTGCTCACTTCTGCCGTCAGATTTATTGTCTTGAAATCGCTCATACGTTTTCGTCCATACAAAATATCTTTGATAACTTGGCATAAGTGGGCATCTTTTCCAACGCCTCCGCAAAGGGTATGTTGATCTTCAGCTGTTTGAAAATCTCGAGAAATCTGGCGTAGTCCTTGCTATCATCCCTCTTTCTTGTCTTCAAAGGATACGAAACCTCCTTTGAGATAGGCACCGTTTCAGCTTCCTTCTCGTTCTGCACTGCATCCTGCTCAACCGAGCCCTTCGGCTGGGGGCGGTCGGCTGAGCCGTTGTCCTGCCCAAATACTTCGCGCTCGATTTCCTTTGATTTTTCTACACGTGCGTGGCTAGGATACTGGGGATTTTGTAGTGCTAATCCACTACGAAGTGTGATGGCATTGACCTGAGCACGTGGATTATTTACTGTGGTCAAGGGTAAGTTCCCTGGTTGTCTCTCCGTTAGCTGCTATGCTAGCTGCCCTACTTGTACCTCCAAAGCGCGCAGTGACGTTTTGGTCGTCTGCACGTCGGCTGTCAGCGCGTCCATACGTGCAAACCGGGACTCGATGGTCTGAAACATGGACTCGCTTTTCTAAATCTGAGCATCGTACTGCTGTGCAGATGGGCCCGGCTGAACCTGCTGTGTCGGCGCCGCCTGCTCGGCCGGTGGCCTGTGCTGGAATCCTGGTGCCAAAAACTTGATGCACTTTTTAGCGTGCTATTCGCAAGTATACGAATCAAGTAATATAGAGAGTATTTTAGACTCGGATTATCGATCCCACAGGGACTTTGCAGGTTTTCTAGTAATCAGTTTTAACGAACAGAGTGTAAAAAGGAGGAATATTTTGAGTTTTTGATTACGAATTGAGTACTAAAAGTAAAGACTAAAACAGTAAATCTTTTTTTTGAAAGTTTTATGAATAATGCTAAGGTTGTAAATCTAGGGTTTGAGATACTAGGTCCCGGGATCCCCTAGGGTTCTTCAGATTTTCGTTCTTTGTTTGACATGAAAACACACAGCAATCTCGTTATCCGTGCCACGTACCAATTGTGCAGTATCTTTTCTTTTCCTGCACGTTATCACAATCCTGCTGACTATCGGATTCCTGTTAAGCTGCCTAAGTATGCAGTCTCGTTCTAAGTCTGCTAGGGCTTCTAACTTGTCCTGATGGCCCGGGTCAGATTCTCTAACAGTTGGTCTCAACGATTTCAGGCTTGTCCTAACTCCCCTTCGCTAGTCGGCCCATCGGGGTAAGGTGCTAAATTCGGTCTTCTCTTCCTAACCCCAACCGGACGTATTCACCTACCGGCTCGGGTCTGTAGCAATCCTGGGTCATCAATCCTATCATGCATGTACGAGAATAATCAAAGACAGAATAACAAATACAGCTACTGAATTAAGATAATAATCATGAATCCAAAATTAAACTAGTTTATAAAATATGGATACGAAACCCTAGGTTCACCGAGAACCTAGGTAAGAAGTTTAGCTGCTAATAGTCATACTACTAAAACACAGTTTAAGAATAAAGAGAGAGAAAGAGAGAGAGAGAGTGTGTGAAATCAAACTAAGTATTCGAATCTCGAATTGCTCTTCCGTGCTCATCGGGGATGCTCTGACTCGTCCTTCGGTTGTGCTGTGTGTCTCAAAACGAGTCTGGACGAGTCTTTAAATAGTGCTGTTTTTTCCCGAAACGCTTTGCCAGAATTTACGAAACTGTCACCGGTCCACCGACTGAAAAAAAAGTCAACTTGCCTGCGTATATACGCAACAGGCTGCGTATATACGCAAACAGAGGCCCACAAAATCAACTCCTCTCTCCTGCCTGCGTATATACGCAACAGGCTGCGTATATACGCAAGCCCCTGCGTATATACGTAGGCAGGGGGCTGCTGGTGGCCTGGTTGGGTCTTCTGGTGGGCCTGGCTGGGTCTTATGGGTCCCACAACTCTGCCTTAAATCTCAATTTTGCCCTCCTTGGTTTCTTCCTGCTCTTTTCTGCCTCGGACTGCGTTTTGACCCGAAACTTGTCAAAATTACCAAAATACCCCTGGGTCAAAACCGCTCCAAATTCTGCCCTATCCTGAATCTGGCCCTAGAAAGATTGTTGACTGAATCTAGGCGCCAAAATCCAAGCTCGACTTCTGAAAAGCCTGGCCCGAGTCAAAATGACCAAAATACCCATGGGTTAAAATTGTCCCGGAAATCGTCACGAACCTGAAATAGCTGCTCACGACTCCAGACACCGGAAACCGAGACTCCTTACTCGGACGTGGCCTGTCTGGGACCCACACTTGATGGGAGTCAAGTTTTCGGTCGGACTCCGTTTCAGCATTATAACCTGTTTTTGGAAAGCCCTTGACGTCTCCGTTCTTTTGCCTCTGGTTTCACTTCAAAATTCCAAGTCAAGCTCAAGATATTTTCAACTGAGCGCATCCGGGTGATTCTTAGTTTTGGCGTTTTCAGCTTCCTCGGACGGTTTTCACTGCTCGTTTTTCCTCCAGTCTTTCCGTTTTCCATTCCAATCTAATTTTTACCGGTCTCGGTCAAATCCTGCTCCGAGCATTTTCTGCACGTTTCCCGAGGCGATCTCGGTTTTGTCTCGGCACGCATCCCAATCCACTTTCCGAACTTGTTCCTGTAAAGACAACATGAACAAACCCGCGATCATTTCCAATAAATGTACGAATCATGCAGAAATTTACGAAGAGCAAATAAACGTCTCGTTCCTAAAACCGAGGCTTTCCGAGGGTGAATTCTAGCTAAAACACGGCTTTCCGACACGATGGTACGTCAAATCAGGCTAAAAGATAACCCCTATTTGGGCGTTATCAGCAACACCTTGCAAACTTAGTAAGACTAATATGCAAGGAAGGGACTAATCCAAGTTCATGTAGAACTAGGAAAGGCCTTTATGTAGTTAACAAGGAGTTGTTGGACTATATAAAGAATGCTCTAGCTCCGTTCCCACAACTAATGCTCATAACATACGTGAGTGCGAGAGAAAGCAAAAGAGAGAGCAAGAGACAAGCCAAGTGGCCGAAGCCACCTAGCACGTCCCTTACCCGTCGGCCACAAGAGAGAGGGCCGAACCTCTCTTTGTGTCTTCGTTGCTTGATTCGTTCTTCCCTCTTCCTCCGGTCCAAGATAGCACTAGGATAAGTAAGAATCTAGATCTCACCTCTAGACGTGGATCAACCGTAGAGATGAGGACATTATTCTTCGTGTGATCTCCCGAACCAATAGGTACACATCTTCTATGTCCTTCATCATGTTATGAATGTCTCTTCCTGTGATCCTTGGTGGGCTTTGAGTAGGAATTAAATTTTTGTTATTCCGCTGCGTAACCTATGTCAAAACCCAACAGACGTTTCTTCAAGCGTTAGAGAAAAGAGACATCGGTGGACGAAGGAGGAACTCAGGATCTGCATATTTGGTTGCAGGTTGAGGGTAATTTGGAGAATAATATAGTTCTCTAAGCCTCGTTCGGGGCATGGAATATGTGCTCTTGACGAGGAGGTGGATTTATAATAGGGGAGTCTCTGGCGAGGGACATGGCACATGAAAGGGGGCTCGTACGAGGCACGTGCAAGGGGCGCCTATGAGACGCACAAGGGGGAGACATTGCAGGAATTCGGTGGGAATTGGAGCAATTTCGCAATAACATTACAGGAATTCGGTGGGAATTGGAGCAACGTGTTTGGGGTTTTGTTGTAAGGACTCAGTTCGAGTCGAAACAACAAACACTTTTGTTGTAGGAGCTCAGTGGGAGTTGGAACAACAAACATGGGATTTGATCGGAGGAACTCGGACGGGGTTAGAGCATCGTTAGGGTTTTGATTGCAGGAACACAACGAGAGTTGGAGCATCGCAGGGGCACTCGTTGCAGGAACTTTGCAAAGTTGGAGCAACTTGTGATGTGAGGGTTTCGCATACAACTGCGAAACTTTGGGGGTTCATTATTGGAGAGAAGTATCAGTTCAGGTTCGGGTTGCTGAGATGATTCAAGTCAAGGTGGAGATTTGTTGAATATGACTTGAAGTCAAAGGTGGCTAAAAGATTTAGGAAACAAATTGGGGCGTTAAACTTTGGCAGTTTTTGGGTTGTTTCCTTATCTGTTCTATGGTTGTTTTGGGATTTTTGGGCACTAAATCGGTCCTATATGTCTATATAAGGGACCTAGGTTGTGTCTAAACATTGTGGGTTGTATTCGTAATATTTATCTGTAATAAACAGGGGTACTTCGGGTCGTGGAGGTAGCTAGCATTATGATAGTGAACGACGTTATATCGAGTGTGTTCTTGTTCATCAATTTCATCGTTCTCAACCTCGTTCCCGATCATAACAATGATTTAATATCATAACATATCTCTGAAAGTTTTTACCATAAAACAATTGTATCGAAGAAAGTTTCTGGCTGAGTTTATACACACTAGCCTAGTGATTGCGTTTCTTCAAGGTATAGGGGCAAGTGTATCATGAACATGCGTTTGTGGTATACAGTCCAACAAAACGGTACGTACTTTCATCATCAATGTTATTTTCCGTCTATATGTTTTGTAATATGTATGATCATTTTATAATATTGGTATATGTTTTCGAGTAATGTTGTGTGTATAAGTTTAATGTTTTGTGTGTATAACATCGTCAATGTTGGTATTATTTTGGTGTGACACAATCATAGGAGGTCTTGGACAATTCCATTTCTGAGACTTTTCTCAATTAGTTAGATTTCAAATGCATAAGAAAATTGATCAAAATAATAAACTCATAACACCCCCAAGAAAAAAAATTCAAAAGCAGAACGGAACAAAAAAAAAATCAGAAAGTATATGTAGCAGGAATATAGATGCTACCACACATATGGAAATAATGACTACATACAAACTGCTGAAAGTATGATTCATATGACTATAAAACAATTGGTATCTTCAAATTTAAATCATTTGTTATGATCTGGACCTAGCTTAGAACGATGATAATAACGTTGAAACAACAACACGAGTATTAACGTGGTTCACTAATTATTAGCTAGCTACCTCCACGACCCGAAAACCCTTGTTTATTAGAGAGAAACGATACAAATACAACCCACACTATGGCCAAAGGCCATAGTGACAACCCACAATATATAGGCACAACTCAGGTCCCTTATATAAACATATAGGACCGACTTAGTGCCCAAGACATTCCAAAAACGACTATAGAACAAAAAAGGAAACAACCTAGAAACTGCCAAAGTTTGCTACCCCAATTTGTTTCCTAAATCTCTTAGCCGCCTTTTGACTTCAAGTCATATTCAAAAAATCTCCACCTTCACTTGAATCATCTCAGCAACCCGAACCTGAACCGATGCTTCTATCCAATATTCAACCCCAAACGTTTCGCAGTTGTATGCGAAAACCTCACGTCACAAGTTTCTCCAACTTTCGAGTTCCCCCAGCGATGCTCCAACTCCCGTCTAGTTCCTGCTATCGAACCCTATCAATGCTCCAACTACGGCCGAGTTCTTGCAATCGAAACCCTTGTTTGTTGTTCCAACTCCCACTGAGTTCTTACAACAAATTTGTCTGTTGTTCCGACTCCCACTGAGTCCCTACAAGAAACCCCCAAACACGTTGCTCCAATTCCCACCGAATTCATGCAACGTTTTGCGAAATTGCTCAAATTCGCACTGAATTCCTGCAATATCGCCCCTTGCGCGCATTATACGCGCCCCCTTGCACGTCTCACAAGTGCCGTGTCCCTCGTCAGAGACTCCACCATGCCAAATCCACCTCCTCGTCAAGAGCACGGATTCCATGCTCCCCAACGAGGCCTATAGAACTATACCATTCTCCGAAGTACCCTCCACCTGCAACCAAACCTACAGATCATGAGTTCATCCTTTGTCCACCGGTGTCTCTTTTCTCTACCGTTTGGACATACGTCACCGTAGCTTCCCTTGACCGCCATCAATGCGCCGGAACCCTGAATGTGTGAACCCCTATACGCAGCTCTCTGCCTCGTCCCCTCTTGCTGAGCCTCGAACTCAGCGGTGGTTGTATAAGCCCCCTCTTTAACTTCCGCCAATGGCAACCATAGACCTTGCTGCTTCAACAGAGCACGTACCTTGATCTGCCAAAGACTGAAGCTGTTTCTCCCCGTGAACTTGTCGATCTTGGTCATTTCCCCGGTCATCTTCTCTGCAGCTACTTTTCCAGATCCGTAACCCCCAAATGCGTGTTTCACCTTGATCGCAAAATCGTAGTTATGAATTTCACGGATTGTGAAACCCTAGCTCTTTAGCTCCCCCTTGATCTTGGAACACAGCAACCAGGCTCTGATACCAGTTTTTTATGATCCGGGCAGAGCTTAGAGAACGATGATAATAGACGAAACAAGAACACAAGAACACACCCGATATAATGCGGTTCACTAGTTATTAGCTAGCTACCTCCACAACCCGAAAACCCTTGTTTATTAGAGAGAAACGATACGAATACAACCCACACTAAGGCCAAAGGCCATAGTGACAACCCACAATGTTTAGGCACAACTCAGGTTCCTTATATAGACATATAGGACCGACTTAGTGCCCAAGACATTCCAAAAACGACTATAGAACAAATAAGGAAACAACCTAGAAACTGCCAAAGTTTGTCGCCCCAATTTGTTCCTAAATCTTTTAGCCGCCTTTGACTTCAAGTCATATTCAACATCATTAATAATATATATTTTAATCATTTTTTTAGAAATTTTGTAGTCATCAAAATTAATGTTGACGTCAAATCTATTTTTTTTTTTTTGACAAATAATATAAATGGAAGTCTCCTTTACTACAAAATAAATAAATAATTAAATAAAAGAGTGGAAATAATTAATATTATATTTTATCGGAACTCGAAATACAAATCCCATGTAGATTGGATTTAAACACCATATTTTCAGTCTACGTCTTTAAATCACAATCCTCTTCTAATGATACACAATATATTCAAAATGACCAATCTATTGTCACTGGACAAAAGTCTTATCACTTAGACGAAGTGATAAGACTCCAGAACCATCGACACGTGTCGTTTCACATACACGCACAGAAGGAATAATCAGGTGGCATATCTACACGCAAAGTACGGGCTGGCTATTACTGGATCCGAGATTTTTAGTATTGAGCCCCATTGGGCATCTAAATCTTTACAAGTTAATGTAATGGGGCTCTCAAGCCCAAACCTAGTTTAATTTTTAAATCCAGTTTGATTCTAAAAAAAAAGTCATATTTCAAAAATGAAAATAATTAAAGTTGCAAATTAATAGAATTTAGTGTCCAAATATAAAGATGTCAATCTAATATAGAAATAATTGACTACATGCAAACAGACAAAAGTCGTGTCCAAAATGGGTATTAAAATATTTGTAGTTACAAATTAATATTGATAACGAATCTTATACTCATTAATTTTTTTATTTTTTTGAGAAACACTTGTACTCATTAACTTAAAGTTGACTTCAAATCTAAAATATCCAAATAAATTTTTGAACAATAAGTATGAATGAAAATCAAAGAGAACTTTAAACTGCTATGAAAATAAGTTGTGGCATGGACAATATTTGCGCACTCCCGCAGAATCAGTCTCAAACAATATATGAAATTACGTTTCAACATCTTTAATTTTGATTTTTTAATTATAAATTATGTCATTTGTGATACAAGATAACCTACATTGGAGTCGGTCTCAAACAAGCAATTTAACTGCAATAATATGCAGTTAAGATTACATAAAAAATAACAAAAGATATAAAGTATCAAATGTTGCTAAATGAAAGAAAAAGTGCATATTACGGTGCATCAATTTTATTTTGAATTTGAAATTTCACCGTGCATCGCACGGGTTAAATGCTAGTTCAAAATACTAATTTGAATCAACAGATAGTTATCACGTGGACTATTTCCGTCATCATTAATTATTTTTAATCCTTTTTTTTTTGCGGTAAAAGTAGAACTTCATTAGATAGCGATAAAGATAAGTACACATCAAACAGAAAACATCGGACTAAAGTACTCAAACTACCAGCCATAAACCACTAAAACTGAAACAGCAAGACTTCAAGCTAGCTGAGGGAGCCTAGCCAAGAACATTCAGCAGCAAACACAGGGACCAAATTACACCATCTTGATAACATTCAGACCAATACTAAAGCATGATAGATAAAGATACTGAGGGAGAAACTGAGAGCTATCCACATAGAACCAGGGTTGTTAGACGTCAATGAAGGGGATGACTGCAGACATGAGCTCACTGTCTGGAATGGGAGGGAATTCTTCTCCAGAAACAGCACCTGAGGCACTAACACTTGAAGCTTCAATGGAGTGAACAACATCTGGAGCATTAGAACTTCCTTCACCTCCTCCTCCTTTTCCCTTAGCGGACACATCAGCAGAGACTGCATTCTTGAGATTGAAAGCTCCATGCACAGGGGGGAGCACTGCTAGAGGGACTGCTTGAGACACTTCCACCAAAGCCTGGGGGTAGAACTGCACTTGTCCTGGCAACCATTCTGGCCTTCCCTTTTTAACTTCTACCTCCACCCAACCTTCATTAGCTAAGAAAACTTACAAAGTAAATCCCAAAAGAAGATCAACATAAAGTAAGAAAGTTTGCAAGAGCCTCTGTCTGGAGGAACAAAGAACAAGAAGTGGAAGCTTGTTTATCAAATAAGATTTTGTTTCTGGTAGTCCAAAGGATCCAGAAAATGGCTGGGATCCAATGCCAATTATTCTGATTTTGAAGTTTCTTTTTCTTATTTAGCCATCTCAATAACCATTTATTAATATCTGAGGAAGAGTGTGTTGGTTTCTGATTAGGATGAAGAGGGGCTCTACTCCAAAGATCCTAAGCCTTAGGACAAAGAAGGAAAATATGATTAGTATCTTCAATGTGGTTAGGACAGTGAGGACAGAAGGGATTTGATATGGGAATTCTAGAGTTAATATTGGAAAGACAAGGCAGAGAGTTAGTGCAGATTCTCCAAAAGAGGTGAGTAATGTTAGAAGGGAGACCTGAGGACCAGAGTCTTTTCCAGTTGTAGCTAAGATTTATGGGATTAAAGTGGATGGTGGCTGCAATTGATAAAGGCGAGGAGTTATTGTAGTTTTGCAGGGAATAGGCAGATTTAACTGTGAAAATTCCATTGGAGGAGGCTCCCCAGTAGGGGGTATCTGTGCTTTCAAGCATTTCTATTGGAGTGTCAAGGATTCTATCTCTCAACCAGGTTGGGAATAGCTCATCTACTAGTTCAGCTTTCCACACCTTTTGCTGCTGGTTTATCAAGTGGCCAACCTTATGGGGAGTGTTATGGTGATGTGTGTGTTGTAAGCATTCTTTAATAGAAGCACCAGGAACATCTTTAATCCATCCATCATCACCCAGATCAATGGCCTTTCCTGAAGCAATTTTCCATTGCAGCCCCATTCTCAAAGTACTTCTGCCTTTACAAATGTTTTTCCAAGCAGAAGAAGAGGAAGAAGCAGGATAGAGGCTCAAAAAAGTTTTCCTTTCGCAATATTTTGTAGAAAAATATTTTGTGAAAAGAGAGTTTTGATCCTTGAGAATTCTCCAGCTGCTTTTAGCTAAAAGAGCATTATTAAAGCACTGAAGATTTTTAAATCCCAAACCCCCATTCTTGGGCTTATTGCAAAAAAAGTCCCAAGAGAGCCAATGAATACGCTTTTTAGTGCAATCCCCAGACCAGTAAAATTGTGAGAAGACAGATTTAATAGTGTTACAGTCTTTCTTTGGGAAGAGGCAAATAGACATGGGATAGACAAGGTAGCTACTAAGCACAGATTTAATCAGAGTGGCTCTTCCTAAGGGGTTAAGAAGAAGACCTTGCCAAGAAGCACACTTATTTCTGATTTTGTCTATGGTATTCTTGATAATAGTCTTGCTAGAGCCTTTAGTGTCTAAAGAGATGCCTAGATACTTCCCTATGCAGTCACTTGGCGCCAATCCTAGGCAGTTAAGAAAGTGATTTTTATCTGAAGATGAGCAATTAGGACTAAAGACTAGAGAAGACTTGTCTAGATTGATAGATTGGCCTGATTGAGTGGCGTATAGATCAAGAATAAGCTTAATGTTGTTACTGGTTTGGGGAAAAATTTTGAAGAAAAGAAGTGTGTCATCAGCAAACTGCAAATGAGAGATTGATTGATGATTGGAAAAGGGGATGCCTTGGAGGAGCCCATCTTCTTCAGCAGCTGCAAGAGAGCTTGAGAGGACTTCTGCACAGAGTGAGAAAAGGAAGGGGGAGAGTGGATCACCTTGCCTTAGCCCTCTATTAGGCTTGAAGAATTTGGACTGAGATCTATTGAGTATAATGGAATAGGAAACAGTGGTGATGCATTGCATAATAAGTTTAATAAAATGGGAGGGAAAGTGCATCTGAACCATTACTTGTTCAAGGAAGTCCCATCTAATACGGTCAAAAGCTTTTGAGATATCTAATTTTAAAGCTCCTAATTTGGGTTGAGAGTTATTTTTAGCTTTATGGATGGTATGAACCAGGTCCTGGCCCATGAAGATGTTATCTTGGATTAACCTTTGGGGGATGAAACCATTCTGATTAATAGATATGAGGGAGGGAAGGACATGCTTAAGCCTATTAGCCAATACTTTGGCAATTATTCTGTAAAGGACATTGCATAAGCTAATAGGTCTAAAGTCACCAACTTTTAAAGGGTTATGGCACTTAGGAATGAGAATGATATGGGTTTTGTTTATCTCCTTGAGCAAGTGACCTGAGTTGAGGAAAGAAAGCACAGCTGATATGATGGTGGTGGAGCAAAGGCTCCAATTTTTTTGAAAGAAAGCTGGATGGAAACCATCAGGGACAGGGGCCTTTAGGGGAGCCATCTCAAAGACTGCTTGGGTGACTTCAGAAGCAGTGAAAGATTTTGAGAGGAAAGATTGTTGATCAGGAGTTAAAAACTTTGTAACGTTGAAAAGAAGGGAGAAAGAAAACAAATTATCATTTTGGGCTGAGAGATCTGCTAGGCTGGGAGAGGGCTCAGAATAAATTGATTGAAAATGATCAAGAAACAGTTTCAAAATGTCATTTTGATCTGTAACAAAAGAGCCATCAGAGAGTTGAAGATTCCAAATTCCATTAATGGTTTTTTTAATTTTGGTGCATGCATGAAAAAACTTTGTATTTTTATTTCCCTCTTTTAGCCATTTACATCTAGCTCTATGAGCCCAGTAGATTTCTTCTTGATTAAGCAGATCTTGAAGCTGATGATGAAGCTGAATAAAAGAGGAGATGGCTTGAGGATCAGGAAGGAGAGACTGCTGGGTAGCAATTTGGTTTTTAACATTGTTAATCTGGTTCTGCAGGGAGGGTCTAGCAGAGGCCCAAGTTCTAAAAGCTTTAAGAGTGATAGCTAGCAGCTTGGCCACTCTAAAGCAAGGCGATCCTGGAATGGGGAGGCTCCGAATATATTTTAGGAGCTCCTTAGATTCAGTTGAGTTTAACCACCAAATCTCAAAACGCCTGGGAGGGAAACTAATGGTGGAAGGTTGGGAGAATCTTAGAACCATGGGAGAGTGATCAGATGATCCTATGCCAAGGTTCTGAATAGTAAGGTCAGGAAAAGAGCTAATAAGATGCACATTACACCAAGCTCTATCAAGCCTCTCAAAAGTAGGAGAGCTACTTGATCTATTGTTAGTCCATGTGAACCAAGGGCCAATGTTTTTAACTTCAAAAAGAGCCCACTTGTTTAAGAAGTTTAGAAGAGTATCAGAACCTCTAATATTAGAAGCACAAGGGCCCATTTTATCATGAGAGAAGAGAACCTGATTGAAATCTCCTATTAGCACCAAGGGACAATTAACAGGGAGAATAGAATCAAAAAGGTTCCAAACATGCAGACGCTGATCAAAATTTGGGTTACCATAAACTAAGCCTAAGAACCACGAGGGAAGTGCTGGAATAGGATTTGCTATTTCAAGGAGAATGAGATTCTCCGATGACCATTTTAGAGAGGCAGAAAGAAGAGAAGAGTGCCAAGCACACCAAAGGCCACCACTAGAGCCTATAGGATCAACAAAACATTGCTTATCAAAACCTAGTTTACGAAATTTTCTTTGAATGAAACAATTTTTTTGCTTAGTTTCAGAAAGAAAAAGGAGAGCAGGCTTAAATTTACGAGACAGAGAAAAAACTTCTCGAATTGCAGAGTCCTGTCCCAAACCTCTGCAATTCCAACTGATAAGATTCATGGCTCTCTTGGGGGTTGTTTTGGGACAACCACCCTAAACCCAGAACAAAGTTTTTTGTTGGGATGCAAAACAGAAGGACCAGTGTCTCCCAGTGATCTAGATCTTTTTTTGAACTTAAACTTGAAAAAGTGTTTGGAGAATGGATTGAAATTAAAAGACTGAATCAGAACATGAAATCTTTTAGTGATACCTTTTTGAGCCTCCAAACTGGTAGTGATTTTCTGCTTCTTTCCTTTCCCCTTGTTATCCGCCATCAAGGCCACTAGGATTTCCCTCTTCTTCGCCACCTTTTTCAACGCCGGGATTTGCAAGGCTCCTCTTGGCTTGCTGATGAGTTTGTCCTTTCCTTTGCCCACATTTTTCCCCAAACCTTTCTTACCCTCTTTTTTCTGCATGATCTCTTTCTCCTTTTTGGTTTCACCTCTTCTCCCTCTGGTCTTCTTTGGAATCGAGGGGCTAACTTCCTTGAGCATTTTGTCAATATCAACCACTTCTTTCTTTCTCTGTTCCAAATCAGTGTCAGCCTCCGAAGTGTTTGTGGGAGTAAAGTCAGGGGCTCTGATTGAGAAGCCAGAACGGGAAGAGAGCATTTTATAGGTGGTGGGTAATTGCCTCATTTGGGAGGTGTGAGTTTGGAGGAGGTGAGGATTGGGACAAGAGAGAGATAAAGTTTTGGATGGCAACTGCTGAAAAGGGGTCCTTGTTGATTGGTCGGAGGGTTTTATAGTGGAAATAGGGGGGAGGCTTTTCAGATCATGAATTAAAGAGTCACCCGTTTCAAAAAGGGGGTGCATGGTTCTATTGAAAGAATTGAAGGCCGTTTCTGAACTTGCACCCTCATTCATTGGAGGCGGTTGAGATGCCTTAGACTGGGAACATGCACCACTATTGATTGTGGACGGTTGGGATGGGTGAGAGAGAGTATCAGCCATAACTGCTTCAGGGACATGTGCATGAATTGGCATGGAAGAGGAAGGGAGTTGCTGGGGAAGAAGAAACGCCTGAGACTGTTGGATTAAATGGTGAATGTTGGGGAAATAGCTTTGTATAAAAGCAGAGGTGGCGTTCATTAGGGAGGTTTGATTGGAGGGTATACTTTCTGGGTTGGAGGGTGGGGTAAAAAAAGCAGCAGAGTCATTAGATGAAGGTGAGTGATCTACAGATGGTTGTTGTGGTGGCAGGGGGGGGGCTTGGTTTGGGTCATGGGAGATGGAGAGTTCCTGAAAGGTGTAGACAGGGCTAACACTAGAATCAAATTTCATGGTGCGGTGAGGGCCATGCTTTGAGTGATACTTCAGAAGGTGAGTGAACATTTTCCGGTGAGGATTAACGTGGAAGGGGTAGGCAGAGAGGTGGTGTGATTGCAAGTATCTAGCTTCCAGGCTCTCCAAGACCGCCACCAGGTTAGTATTACAGTGCCTGTTATCATGCCCAACACAACCACATCTATAGCAGATTTTGAAAATTCTTTCGTAACTGAAAAAAACCCACTTGAATTCATCTTCCCATGGAACATTGATATAAACACCAGGTGTAAGAGCCTGATCCAGAGCCACTCTGGATTTGATTCTTAACCCTTGCATGCTTCTAACTCTGTTGAAAGACCAATCAACAACCACTAAATCCCCAACTAAGTTCCCCATTTTTTCTGCTGTTTCAAAATCAAAACCTTCTAGCGAGATATTAGGAACTTGAAACCAAACATCAGCTTTGGTGAAATCAATTTCTGAAAGGGCTTGGTTGTTCAGTCTTTCCTTGAAAACTAGTGAAAGGCCATGAATAGAGACTAAGGATTCATTAAGAAAAAACTCTTTATCTTTTGGATTTTGAAAATGGAATAGATAAAAGTCACCCTTTTTTTCAATCCAAACCGAACCATAAGTTTTCCAAGCTTTACTAATGGCTTTTTGCATGACTGCAGGCGACAGAGAGTTTTTCCCCACGAATTTGGCGATCAACGTGTTTTTCAAAACTTCTCTGAATGTGAATGCTCTTGAGGGATCCAGTGAAAGCACAGAACCCCTCTCGTCTAGCCTTTCCTCCATGGAATCGTTTGAGGGGGGGCTGCTGGTATCGTATTGGTAAGGCTTGGACATGGTGGAGATGAGAAAGATTACAGAGGAGAGATCAAAGAGAGTGAGATTGAGGAGGTAGCCACTACAAGAGAGAACGTAGGTGTGATCTAGATACAACTAGTCCTGCAATAGATATAAGCAAATCAATAAGAACATAAACAAATAGAGGTAAGAACAAAAAGAATATTAGGCCAATGCATGTTGAGAGAGTGGAATGATGACTGCAATTTCTGCAGACGGGAGAAGTGTTTCGTGAGCAAAACTCCTCCTAGAGATCTTGGAGATCTTGATCACCTGCAAAGAGATAGCGTTAGTAGGCTCTAGACTATGATGAAGAGAGATTAGAGTTTGAGAGAGGGGATTAGAAATATAGATAGAGTGCTAGAGTAATCTAAATGCAATAAAAAAAGGAGGGGATGGTGGATGACTGCAGCAGCTATTGGTTGCAGCGTCGCCAAGGGAGGTGGAGAATTGTAATGGACGGAGAGAGAGAGCGGAGAAGGAGTGGTGGACGGGAGCTTGAAACCAAGCGGGAATGATGGCTCAAGGAGCAGAGGGGGGGAGGCTCTAGAGAGAGCAAAATACGCTATGACGAAGATAATTATTTTTAATCCTTGACCCCATAAACCATTGACGACAATCCTTAACTTGTTGTCAGAGCAAGCGTTGACGCTGGACGTGTCTGGTTTGGTCAATCCATCTGGAGACGGTCAACAACCTCACCACAAACACAACCCAGATAGGCAGGAAACATGGACCTCAATCTAGGCAAATGTACAAAATGGAATCTGGGCTGAGTTAATCTCTTCTTGTAAGAATATAATTATGGTAGATATGCTTTTTCAATTCTTTTATTCTGGACAAGATATCCTAGCTATGCAGATAATACTATCATAAGACGGTGACGGAGACCCATACTAAAAAGTTCCGCATGTTAAGTTTGAAATGTCAACCCCAATGACAGGAGGAGGAGTGAGCACCAGATTCGGCTCACCTTGTATCGCCTCCAATGGGGCGGATCCAGACTTTTTCTACAACGGGGGCTAAATTTCAAAAACATAATATATCAATGAATAAATATAAATAATAAATGTTATTATTTAATTTCTTTGAGGACTAAACTGAATTTATTAGACATAATATAGGATCAAATCACAATTTCTAAAGGTTGAGTGGGGACTATGGCCCCCACAACTCTCTTAGTAGATTCACCCGTCTCCAAAAGCTTAACTCCTTTTCAGTTTCAGCATTAGATACGGGTTACATTGTAATTTCAAACGCAGCCATCTTAGTAGTCCAAGTTCCAAAAAAACAATGAACCTAGAACCCACAGATTCTATACTTCTCCAACATTAGAATAACTTCCCTTGGAAATGTATTCCTTTCATGTCCCACACCCTCTGTTTACTAAATATTCCCTCTGTTTAATAAATACAAACAAATCTGTTTCTCCTTACTATTTTCCCTTTTCATGGTTCCAGAATTAGAGGTAAAGATCAATCCTGTAAGATGGTAAAACCGTTGGAACTTTCTTTATGCTCTTTGTTACTTCTTCCATGTTTCTACCGCGTAATATTTCTCAACACTTCGAAAGTTATTTAAAACTGCAGGAACCTCGAGTTACTGAGATAAAAGTTCGGATAGACTGCAATGGGTGTGCACAGAAGATTAAAAAGGCTCTACGTGTCGTCAATGGTATGCAATACAATCATACTTACAAATTGTTTGCATCCGTTCTATGAAATTTTCTTGTAACATCTTCCTATGTCATGACTCGTATATATCTGAAGGTATATATCATCTTTACATCGATTTTCCTCGACAAAAGTTGAAGGTAGTCAGCTCGGCAGATCCTGAGACAATAATCAATGCAATTAGAAAGACGAGGAAGGAAGCAACTATTTGTTCTGTCACAGATCAGACACCTCCACCAATTGAACAAACACCAGTTCTTCAACCAGTGAAGCCACCTCCAATGGTGAACCCGCAGCCACCTGAAAATGCTCTTTCAGAAGATGAGCCGCCACAAGATCTGCCAGAGAACCCATCACCTGATGCAGTGGAACCAAATCCACAAAACACCTCTTCAAGCCACTCTGCACAAGTCTCAACAAGAAAGCAAGCGGAAGAGACTCATGTCACATACAACCATCAAACTAATTATGGACACGGATATGGCTATGGATGTGGATATGGCAGACAATGAAAGAACGGAAGTAGAGAAGGACGTGTTTTTCTTCAAGAACCATCTCCTAGCGTCACCCACAGCTACAATACAAATACATCAGGCCATCACCACACTACCCAGAGAACTATAGCAACTGTGTCACCAACTATTACCTCAAACAACGGCAATGGAAATATATCTTCAATGTTTAGCGATGACAACCCAAATGCTTGCACCATAGTCTAGACAAGTATCTACACTGGAGGATCAGAACAAAATTTTCATATTTAATAACTAATGATACTTCTCTTGTACAATGGAACAGGGAAGAAACACTACGTGCAATAAGTTGAGGGGAAATAATGGTGTTATGCACTTTGTATCACTATAACAACTAAAGAAAACAACAGAGCAGCTTCTCGGATTGTGCTGAGAAAAAGCAACTGTGACAAACTTGTACACTTTCAGCTGCAATCTTGGCCAGGTACCAGCACCATGAAACATAACAGAAGTTCTTCAGAGAATTCAATAGATGTGCCCCCACTAATTCAAATCCATCCTCAGAGCACAAGCCGCAAAAATCGAACCTGTAGGATGAGCCAAACTATAAGCCAGTAGAACCTCCAATATGAAAAGCATGATACAATCAAGTTTAAGATAGAAAGTATGAAAAGATATATCTAGCAAAGACGATGGATGAGAAAGATTCATTATCCTGTTAACTTCCATCAAATGACAAAGCTAGTTGCGTAAAGAGATTGATCCGAGTAATCTCAGCTTGTTAAACTTTATAGTGATTTGTGCAAAATAATATCCCATAGTACAATACAGCACTTAACTGTTGACCATAGTGATCCACTGAAACTGCACAACGAATATACAGCTTCACAAAAAAATGAGTAATTAGTTTTGCTTAAGGTGAAGGAGAGAGGTTAGCTACGGAATTGCACATTGTTTAAGCGTGGAATCCACAGACATGTATGTTCAGTGATTGCATGGTATGCACTACCAAGCTCCGGAGAACGAGTAACTTCTCAACTGGCTGTTCTTTTATTCTTATACTATGTAAAAAACTCATTTTAATACTTCGATCATGTGTGTTGTAACCTTAATCGACCTTCCATTATTGGGATTTGGGACATCTAGCATTCACCTTATTAATTTAGTATATGGTATTGATTTACCCCATGGAAAAATAGAAGTATTCAAAAACACAAGCCTGTAATTAGCCTTACGCATTCCAAATGCCAATACTCTGCCGTACCTCAATATATCTTAAGGGCTCGTTGGGTAGAGGATAAGGAGGGAGCACAAGATAAGTTATACCCTCTCTTTTTTTATCAAGTGTTTGGGTGCGGGATAAGAGAGATGATAAGTTATGTTGCCTTATGCTGATGGAGCTTTTAATGAACAAATTTTATACCACCAACATGGAGATATAAGCTCGGATAAGAAAATACAGCATATTAGAATGCTAGTAGGTTGACAAAAATACCCCACAAACTATCTAATTTCCTACCCTTGTCCCCAAACCCTATCAGCTATCTCACTGTTTCACGTTCGTCCTTTATTTTTGGAGGAGGTCCTCATGAGTTTGATAACTATTATTTTGGGATTGCATAACTCTATTTGAGTATGTATGGTTGAGATAAATATGAATATATTTTACCGTGCTTGCTGAAATTTCGTTGGTTTAATTTAACTTATTTATTGTAGGTTTTGTAACGCCATGTCAATATGCCAATATGTACTAGCAATTTACACTCCATATTTTGCTATGGCCATGTTGTGTTCATGAATATTGTTATTTTCACATGTTACGACAAGTTTATTTCGCGTATTAATATACACTTTGTATACACTTTGACAATGTCGCTATTGTGTAGAAAAAAGAGTATTAAAATATAAACATTAATACTTATACATTTTGTATACATTTTTCCTCATCAATTTGAATATACAATCTTTTATACAAAATAACAGAACTGAGGGTATTACAGTCATTTTGGCACATATCCTTATCCATATCCTGCATCATATCCGATGGTTTTAAATAACGGTATCGGCCGACATATCGGTTCCAGTCGCGGGTAACGGAATCGGTCCGTATCGGAGAAACTGTAACGGGAATCGGGAACCGAACGCGTGAATGTTAAATAATCTTCAAAAGATGCATAAAAGTATTTTTAAGAGAATGTTTTGTATATCAAATATATTTATAGTTATGTACTAGTTGTTTAGGCCATGCCTAACTAGTTTTTAGACAATTAGACATTACAGCGTATTGTACACTTCATTATATAGCAAATAAATATAATGAGTATACAGCGTATTGGGTGTATAGCCAGGACATCGGTGCGTATCGGCCGTTACATGAGGATATCGGTGCGTATCGGCCGTGTCACTTGTGAATATGATCCACGTGAACCGTATCGGGTGTATCGGACTCGGCCACTACCTTTTCAGTTAAATATCGGCCGTAACGTAACGGTAACGGCCTTTATTTGAAACCCTGATCCGACATCACCCAAACACAGACAACCAACAAATCTTATCAGGGTTTATCAGACAGTATTCGTATCCTTGCTCGTATCCCAGCATAAGCCTTATCCCTACATACCATATGCTCTACCCAAACGAGACCTAAAGGCATATGCAATGAGTATATGGGTAAAAGACACTTTGACCCCGTCTTTAGGCACAAAGACGCATTACCCCTAGGTTTTTGGATAAAGCCCTTGTAACCATAGTTGTGAATACCGTTCCGGTCCCCGTTCCGTTTTGCTCTTGGGAACGGAACGATCCGGAATCCGGACGGAACGGCGATCCGTTCCGGATTTACCGCACTTTTTCACAATTTATATAGATATATCTATATATATAATAATATTCAAAAAAAAATTATGATTCTCAGCCTCCAGTATTGAAACTTAAGGAGATAATGAGACACAATTTCAAAAAAAAAAAAAGGAGATAATGAGACATAATGAGATTGAACTTTTTTTTAGGAACCTAATGAGATTGAATTTTGAAAAGGGTAAAATATAGCAAATTCTTAAATTAGTAATTACTACTATTAAATTCTTAGTGGATGAAACTTGAAAGGATAAGAACCCACATCATTACCACCTCCTCCCCTTATTCTTCATTATCTCTTTTTCTGTTTGACTCTATCGTCGTCTCCTTCTCTCCCTCTCTGTAATTTTTCTCCAACTTATTTCTCCTCCCCCTTATTTCTCTCTTTATCAAACATTTCCGCCTCACTAATCTCCCTTGAATCTCTATGACTCTATCCCCACTCTCTCTGTAATATTTTCTTCTCGAGTTGCTGCTCTCCTCAAGAAAGTATCGAAGGAGGTTTTCCCTCACAAAATCGCCTAAATCAAACCCAAACAGATCCATTTCTCTTGCCTGTGAAATCGATCAAAAGAGTTTCTGGGTCTGATTTGCACAGCAGACCTGCGCCGAGAGGGAGGGAGTGTTGCGGCTGTTAGGGTAATGCAGTATTCGATTTGTTTTGGGAGAAAATTTTCGAAAATTTACAGATCGACCCGGAACGAAATTGTCCGGATTTTACCGGATTCGGGCGAAATGGCCCGGATCGACCGGATCAACCCGGATCAGGGCGGATTTTGACCTGGTACGAATCAGGTCGGGTACCGTACCGTTTTAGCCCAAAACCGGACCGTTCCGGACCGGAACGGAACGGTATTCACAACTATGCTTGTAACTGATGAAGTCTAACGGAGCTTGTAAGGAGACAATAATATCCTCTACAATTCAGCAAAATTACAAACTCCCTCTCCCTCCCCCCCCCCCCCCCTCCTCCCTCTCTCTCTCACACACACACATACTGACATGCTGCTAAGGTTTCATGTGATATGGTAATCAAAGGATTCACAATTAAGCTAAATTTGTATTCGCTAAATTGAGAAGTTGAGTAGTTTTCACGAGTTTATCGATTTGGGGATTTTGGATTGCATAAACTCTGTTCTCAATAATTGGGGACTTCAGACTGTTTGGGTGATAATATATCTAAGAATATGAAATTTCAGATTGCTTGTTACTTTTTTTCTCAGGATATTATCGATATAGGTTTTTGACTTGCTAAGCAGGGGCGGAGCCATGTAGGGGCATGGGGGAGCACGTGCCCCCCCCCCCAACTTTCCCGGAAACACTAGGATACCCCTATATGTTTAGTTATTTTTTAGTTGTGCCAGTATTGAATATATGCGTGTGCCCCCCATCAATGACATAATTGGTAATGGTGGAGTGGTTAGGAAACTTAAGGTTCCGAGTTCGATTCTTGGTAAAAGCATGTTTTTTGGACAAAAAGCACCACCTATTTACTAAACACGATTACCCCTTTAGTTTTTCATAAATACTAAAAAGACCATGGTGTTTATTACACTGGCATAACTTTTTATTCATTGAAAATCTATACCCTCTCCTTAAAGAAAATGGTGCCCCCCTTCAGCCAAATCCTGGCTCCGCCACTGTTGCTAAGAATGTTGAGGAGTTCCAAATGGGCTTAGTTTTCTCTTTATTTGATTTCACAGGTTAAATTTATTCGGCATGCTACCGTTGCATTCACTGACCCTACACTTTGAGTTCGGGAGGTCTGTAGCTGATGAGTGCCCAAATTGAAGGAAGCCCGTTTACAAAAATCACCTAGATAGACATTGAATTAGCTTCAAATTCAGACTGCAAAATGCTGGAAGAAACAAAGAACGAGAGCTACTCTGTTTAGTGGCCCGACTTGGGGGATTTCTGGTAAGACCCAAGCGAAAGTATCTCAAAAATTGGGGCATAAAAATGTGTTGGTAGAGTTGTTGATTTGAAGGATGTATTAGAGAGCGAGCGAGAGAGAGAGAGAGAGGGGAGGATTGTATCTAGGAGGGTAGAGAAGAAGAAGAGTACCGGTGTAATGGACTTTTAAACAAAAAGGGTAAAAAGGTCACAAATAATGGTGGCATACTGCATGACTGACAGATCAGGACGAGGGTGTAAGCTGTCCTAATGTTTGGCAAGACGGGGTCAAAGTGTCTTTTACCCCAAGTATATTGCATAATTATATAGGTAAATATGTACTATAATGAATCCCCATTGCTAATTGTATCTTCTTGATTGAGTAACTTATAACATGCATATAGGTAATAAGGTTGCACAATTATCATGCAATCTTAATGTAGCTTCAAAAAAATATTGGAGAATTCCACTACAGTTTTAGTACTCCTGCTGCATGTAGCTCCAGCTCTTGTCCAGAAAGAAGTAAATGTTGTGAACGAAAACAAACTTCAATTACTCGGGCCCATATCATCATTGTCACACAAGAGAAGCTGCGTATATTCAAAAACAATAGCCAAGGGGTATATGATAACGGAAAAGAACAATACCCTGTGGAGGAAGAAAAGACTCATTCATTCATCATTGTCGCTACTACTTTGTGATCCCTCGTCGTCTTCACGGTAAAGATCATCTTCAACTTCATCGCTGTCACTTTCATCCATCTCATGATCATCCAATAAGTTACTTTTATCTGGAACAGCCTTGTCAATCTGCGATGAGAAAACCGAAGGACATTAAAACATGTTTTGCTAATCTAAAACAGCATGTCTAGTTCAGAACAAATTGATATATCTAAGACGGACCTGAGCTGATACTATTTGCAAACGACCTGACAGTTGCAGTAATGTCTGTACAGGAACCCCTTTGGATTTAGTTAGCTGGAAAAAGACAACTACAGTTACTAAATGGAAGCCTGGAAAGAGATAGAAACCAGCCCCCAGAGGGTGACAACAAGATACAAAAGTAATATAGGGAAAGTTCATGCCAGCAGGGTCACAAATCTATTGCAAGTTCACAAATATGCATCAAATAAACATACGGAAAAACATGAAAACAAAATAAACAAGGGTAAAAGACACTTTCACCCCTGAAGATTGATGCAAAGACACGTCAACCCTTCCAGTTTGGGAAAAGACACTTTCACATCTTCAGTGTGCCAAGTTTCAGGAATCCTATACTCCAAAATGTGACGTCGTTGGTCTGGGTGGATAGTAGTTTCAGGGAAAAAAATCCCTCTTAGAGTATGGAATGACACAATCAGGGGGGTGTAAGCATCCTGAGGTGTGGCACATTGAAGGGGTGAAAGTGTCATTTATCCAAACTAAAAGGGGTGAAAGTGTCTTGGTGTCAAACCTGAGGGGGAGAACGTGTCTTTTACCATGACATAAGAATATCCTTTTGGCATTAGTCACTCAAGCAGACACTCTATGTACGCAAACATCTGGGGTGTCTGCATTTTGCATTACAAGAGAAGAGAACAACTACGATGTGAACGGAACTCTGCTACCACAAGTCACTTACCCTAGAAAATGGCAAATTTAGATCATGCATTTATGAACATAGTACACCAGTTTTCGGGAACAGTAAACTAGACGATCCGACGAGTAGTCACTATTTCACTTTAAATATTTAAACAGGCAGGGAGTTGTAATGCAAAACACTGTTATATCTGCTAACATATTTGCCTAATATAGTTTACTTCAAATATTATAGAAATTGAGCTAGGTAATCGGTTCTAATGCACAAAGGTTATTGAATTCCAACCAAGATATCCAAACTGGCCAACCCCAAGAGAACGAATTTCCATAGGTTATCGTGTTTTTCATTTCCGTTCCACTACTTGGAGTGTCCAAGTTTCAGGTCATAGGTACTAGGTAGTTAGGTACAGAAAACTTAGACATCTGCCATTTAAGACCATGATATCAACACTTTTGAGGGTACCAGCTCCACCTTGTTCAGAAGAAAGACTAGACAACCTAACCACGATTTAAATATCCCAACAACCCTGAAACTTGGATAGAGTCAACTGGTTTCGAAAACAAACATTATCAACAAAGGGAATACTCCGCAACTTATGTCCCAGTTGGAAAAATTAAGACCACAATGAACTTTGAACTCAAAACCATCTTGCACTTCTAGCGTTCTCGCAAGATTATGAATCATGAAACATGAGAAACATTGAACACAACACACACACAAACACATACATGAGTGATTTCTTTGAAATAGGTATAAGAAGGCACAAGAAAAAATGAGATGACAGTGTGAAGATGAGAGATTTATTTTAAAGGAAAAGTCAACCCTTCTTGTATGAGATGAACTGTGCTCAATTCTCAAACGGAGTTGTAATAACATGATCCCACTTTATCTTTATGTTCTACCAAAGCTATTTAACAATTAATAACATAATTATTAATCAAAATTATAAGATGACACATGTAAGTGAGGCCCATAATAAATTGGGCTTGAATGTAGCAAATTGATTGACTGGTGAATGATCGTTTCTCTTCCAATTTACCTTGTAAAAAGAATCCAGAAGACGAGTATTCGAATCCTGAGATACGACATAATTTCCATGATTCACCAATATACAGGAAATCCAAGGAAGAACATACTTTCCACTGTGTGATCTGTAGAAGAAGGAAACATTAGGAAGCAAACAAGCATGCTAGCAAAGAGTAAGACTAACTGTACCAAGTACTATATAGGAAGCTTGTATACAAGGAGATATTAACTATTACCGAACAGTAAATTTTACAAACAAAAAGTGAACACTACGATATATGTCATATTTTTTATATGGTTCTCTTCACCATTTCTAGTCATAAGCTTCGAAGAAAACAAGCATGAAATTTTACATCATAAAGAGATATACTGAAGAGTTTACCTTGACTGCCACATTGCCACCAAAACGCCCAGCATATCATAAGCTTCACCAGGTTCCATCGCCAAAATAGCTGCTCTAATCTAGTGGCAAAAACATAATCTCTCAGAACAAGATGAAAAACATACTTGAAGCAAAGAAACTAGAACATGATAAAGAAACATTCTTAATAAGATGAAAATGCATACAAATGAAATAAGATGGAAGTACATACTTAAGGACACTGCATGCTCTACAGAATTGAAGGGCAATTTTAACTAGGAAGAGTTCATCTTCGAGAATGGTCATATGACTAGAGGATGGTATGAAATACTAGACAGTGAACAAATGATTTGATGTCTTCAGGCTCAGAAGTTAGAAATAGCTGCTCAGACTTTCATGAAATGTTGAAAGAAGACAGCTGCAGATTATATATATAAAGAGTATGATTGGATGAGATAGATTATTGGATTATGAGATTGCAGATACCTTGTAAGAATCCATGGGGTTCCACCTCAAAACCAATTGGCAATGAGGGGAGTAGCCCAGGACACTTATTAATTATATTTCTTCTTCTTAAATGTCCGATGTGGGACTTCTCAACACGCCCCCTCACACGTGGCATTCGTTGGCCTACATGTGGATCTTTTGTCTGCGGGTGGCGGTAAGCACGTGGGCTGTTAGACCATTCACGTGTGTGAACCGAGGCTCTGATACCATGTAAGAATCCATAGGGTTCCACCTCAAAACCAATTGGCAATGAGGGGAGTAGCCCAGGACACTTATTAATTATATTTCTTCTTCTTAAATGTCCGATGTAGGACTTATCAACATACCTCAACCACTTTCCGACAATCTACAATCTCATAATCCAATAATGTATCTCATCCCAACACACTCATATTATTTTGGAGGGAAGGTCTACTTATATACCATAACTCTTTTCATTGCGATGTTACTTACATGTTTTAGCATACAGCGGATCATTTATGTAAATGCTGTAACAATAGCTGATTATATAAGAGAAACCTATGGACGGGATTATCTCTTAGCTCTTTCAATGTGTTGGTGTAACACACTAAAAGTTATGCCTCCCAAGTCCCATCTATTCAAGAGAATGGATACAAATACAAGGCCCATTTTACATTCCAGTATACAAAATATGGGCTATTTGGAAACAAATGAACATGAGAGTAAATGTTATATGAAAAATAGTCTCAAGTATTGTCCAATTAAACTTGAAACGAACTATAAGCTGCTCACATGATAAATGCATTATTGACCATTCAGCCTGCTAAATCGTTTTGGAACGAGTTTACGAATGGGTTTGCAAAACATTTAACCAAGTCATGTTTACGACGAAAATTTTCACGAATTTGTGCTGCAATAAAATTTGTACTGCTTAACAAAGGTTCTGTATGCAAACCTTTTTTGGGGCCATATTCGCTTCAATATCTAAACCCTTCAACTTTGATGTATCAATCTTTGAATCAGATTTAAGACCATTTTCATTGCCAAGTATGCCTACGGTCCTAAGCCGGTCCTCCAAGCAAACAGTAGGATTATCTAGATTTATATCCATATCATCTGCACAACCAACAAAACTAATTAAATAATTAAACTAGGTATTCCCAAATAGATTAATTAAAAAAAATTGCAATTGATGACCTAGCGCATAAGAAAACACACCAGGACAATAGAAACGACAGTATCTCCCAAGCGCAGTTAAACCAAAATGGGAAAACTGCTAATGTAATTAGCTAACAAAAAATTCAATAAGCTGCACCTCTAATGAAAATATGGCTGAGTCACCTAGAGTGGACCAAAATTGCCCCATAGAATATCTATTACATCTCATTGAAATCCGGATTTTTTTATAAGTTTTTTGTCCAGAATCAACCTTTTTTGTAGCTTCTAAACGAACAACAGAAATACTTAAATATTGGTATTATTTAGATGCTTCTCTCACAAATGTAATGCTAATGGTAGATAATAAAACCTGTTGTCAATCCACTGCCACTTCAATATAAATGAACAACATATGCATACTGTACCTACCACAAATTTTACGTTGCACCCTATGTTGGTAGTCGTACATAAATTTAACTAGGTAACCCAATACACGAGGGAAGACTAATGGTGGGGATTCGAATACCATAAGTCCCATGTTTAGGATTCTTTTGAGCTTAGTTTCCTGTTTCTTTTAATCACGAATCTGCTAGACTGTTGCTAAGATTCCCATTGTCCTGCGAAAATTTCGGAAGTCCTTGGACTATTGGGGACAATGTTCTCTTGAGGGTCAAGTAATGATTCACAGATTTCAATAACAACCTTAACTAGACTTACCTTTCTAATGGGGACGTATTTCAAGAATTAAGAGTTCTAAAATGTTAAGACAATTGAGAACATTTGCAATGAATGTGAAGTATTTGGATGAGTTTTATAATACATCTGAGGGTGATTACTCTGGAGATGTGACTGAAATACCTTGTGTGTCGATATTCTATTTCTTACTCTCTGTTTCAATAATCGTCCTTGGTTTCTTAAGTTCAGTTCACAATCCAAGAAAAATCTGGTGTTATTATCAGAAATAGAGCTCCTATATCTTCTTTCATCTCAAAACCCTGCAAAACATGCAACTATGGTCAATGTAAGCCGTCAATCTAACTGACTAACCCTTTAGCTTTGTAAGTCATTGTCTCTTGGAACCACTTTATCGCAGGATTATTTAAGGTCCACAACTGCAATCCCATCCAAGAAAGCATCTTGTCTTCTACAAACTTGAAAACCCTTCAACTACCTCTTCGAACACTAAATACATGCCATCCAAACCAACCAACTCCCCAGTCACACAAGCCCTCAAACAATTACCTCTGTATACTATGGAGGGCTCGTTTTCCTTTATCTAACCAATTCAAAAACATAGCAAGAGGATACACAGTCTCAGTCAAGGTACGATGCACAAAGTGCACTGCTATCCAAAATATTGCCACCTATGAAGTACAATAGTACATCAACCTTAGTTATCCTAGTAACAATTAAGAACACTAAAAGAAATCATAGGTACATAACATCATGAGTAATACAAGTAGAAGAAATAATTTCAAGCACACCTCCCACTGCCTCAGGCTCAATTGTATCTTACCACTGACTATACTTGATTTTTGATGTCTTTTCTTCTTCTCATGAAAACTGTAAATGCTGGGCACCCGAAGTACTGCATCTTCTGCATTTGCACGGTCAAGTGCCGTAACTGTAAAGAACCGAAGTGTTGTTAGTGTCAATGCAAACTGTGATGAAATTAGCTTACTATCAAGATCCTAAAGAAGTTCAAAACAACTACACTGATCATAACAACCTATACCTCATATAAGAACAACAGAAAGAACATAGAATACTACAAATAAAAAGAGAGCCACCTATAGGATGAAAGTATCAAGGGCAGCATGAAAAGGTGAGAAGCTCCAGCCTGGTTATCTGAAGTGTCAAAATTTAAGGTGGATTGTTGGAGATATTTGTGTGATTGTATGGAATAGTGTAAGGAACAATTACGTCTTATGTACGAGGACAGAGAAGCTAACGCAATCTACTTTTCAAAGAGTACAAAATAGTTGAAACCGAGCATTGCTTGCTTATGAAGAATAGCGTCAAATATCTTAAAATGTCCGACAATCAAAAGCCGACTTTGTATCACAGTGGCAACAGAATAACTTACATGATGAATAGATAACCAAAAAAAAAACCAAAAAAAAAAAAAAAAAAAAAAAAAAAAAAAAAACAATGATCCCAGGAAAACTCAAAGGAACAGCTGGTAGTTGATAATTTGAAAGTTAAAAATTCAGTTATCAGTTTATCACAATATCTGACCGGTTATAGTCTTGCTTGAAATTTTAAAAAGATTAAATGAGGATACTTACTTGGTACTTTCTTAAATAAACTATACATACTAAACATTCAACTTATTCACTAGAACTAAGTAGACTAAGTAAAAATTAAGCTATCACAAAAGCCAACCTTGTCTCACAGTGGCAAAAGAAGAACTTGGCATGATGAATAGATAACCAAAAAAAATTTAAGAATTCCCAGGAAAACTAAAAGGAACAGCTGGTAGCGAATAATTTGAAAGTTAAAAATTAAGTTATCACAAGATCTGGCTGGTTAAATTCTTGCTTGAAATTTTAAAAAGACAAATGAGGGTACTTATTCTGAACTTTCTTAGAACAAACTATAGATACTAGACCCAACTTATTTACTAGAACTAACCCTAACTTTCACTCTAGCGCATATTCAAATCGACTATTGTCTGTCGACCTTCGACTATTGTCTGTCGACCTTCCACCTCTCAAAAGTTTAAGTTTCTAGACAGTCTCCTAAAAGTGGTGCAAGGACGGAGCCTAAACAAAAACAAACATATAAGTGGGGTATACTCCACAATAAAACACAAAGAGATCATAATTGCATATGGAGAGGCGGGGTGGATTAGCATAAGAAAAATTGCCAATATTACTCACATGTGCAGCAATAACATCTTGACGATATTACTCACAATCACAGTTATAAACACTTTAATACACATAAAGAGTTCAAACCCCTTAAGTTTCACATTATACCTCGAGCCAACCTCAATCAAAAACGTAAGTTTACTATTCTGGTAGTCAAAACGAAATACCGTTAAGCATCTAAGAATGTCATTTTACCAATAAAGTTCCGAGGATATAGGTATAGAAGTTTTAAAATCCTCGGACACTTTTTTTAATTGGCAACCACTGTAAAGAACAGAGAACATACGGCATATGCCCAGTATGACTGCTAAATGATAAATGTGCTAACAGTTGCAGGCAGTATGTATTCTTGGAAATGCGTGCATCTATGAACCTTTTATGATCAATATTCCCACGTGTGTACAGCTACAGGCCATATGTATGAACTACATCACAGAAAAGTCCCAATTCTTGAACCTTATGTGCATCAGTTAACATTTTATGATTGATGATCCATCAACCCATATCCACATATGGTTTAGAGAATCCAGTTTGAAAGGAAATAATAAACAGCATAGACGCCCAATCTGACTTAACCGATGAACACCTCTCAGATTCCCAATAAATCAACTATATCGATTCAGTAGGTTAAACTTTAAAAGCAGGCAACAGTGTACTGAGAGTCAAGTTTTCAAACGGTACCATATGCAGGTGCATTGATGTAGTACAAACAATGGAGCTTAGAACTCTCAAAATGTATTTTGTACCATTAGATCTGATGATTTCTTACCATCGGTTCTATCAATTTGGGGGGAATTATCACTTGGGATCACAATCTTTTCAAAGCACTTCTATAATCAACCAAATACTAATTTATACATTTAGACCCAAATTCTACTTGATCTGTCACATCATCTTCTATTTATATTACTAGTCTACTGACCTTGATTTTTTTTTTTTTCACTCTATATCTCCACAAGCGTCACATTTTTCTGATGACACCACTCTCCACTATATATCAAATACTTATTTCTTCAACAAATATTTTTTGAACAACAATCAGAGCATTCAAGCACACAGTTCATTCGCTAGTATACTCAGAATGCAGGTAAAAAGATTTTGATGGAGACTTTGAACACTCCTGCTAACCTTCATTGTTTGATCCTTTTTGAGATTTCTGAGACTGGCTGTAAGGTAGAAGAATTCCGTTACTAGAACTGTTTAATTGTATGTCTGAACCAGCTTGCACGGAGATCTTATCGAATGATGGCTTCACAAGTAAACCATGTGCCAAAAATATGTTCCCAGTAGCAGGTTTAGATACTCCTTGTAATTTAGCAGCAAATATAGTAGGTGTTGAACCGCTTAGACTCTTCGAAAACCGATCATCAATAGATAAGGAGACTTTTGTGGGCTTGGCACTGCGCAATTCCTCAATAGTCTGTGCATACCAATAGTAACAAACTCCCATTTCGGAGATAGCCAAAATACAGAAACCTGAATCATCATCCCCCGCATCACCAAACCTGCTATCCAAGAAAATGGCAGGGTGGTCCATGGAAAGAACACAGCTTGCAGAGCGCTTTTTGCCACCATCAATTTGCCAAATAGCAACATAACGTTCGGAAGAAGAAGAGGAAATAATAAATTTCCCATTGTCACTGAAGCTCATACACCGAACTGCCCCCTATCAATCAGTAAAAAAATAATAACTACAGAGAGCAAAGGAAGAAAACAAATACGCAAATGACTCCAGATGTAGCTCCCAAGAATAATAAATTAACAGGTAATCTCAGTTTAACTCAAATGTAATGGAATCAACGGAATACTCACTGGATGCCCCGAAAACTTCTGCAACTTTTTATGGTCGGAAGAGCTAAAAACCCTCAACTGAGCAGCCGCTGTTGCCATTATGTTACCATCTGATAAGAAAGAGAACAATATTGATTTTAGATGGTCAGAGTACATGTTAGGAAAGAGATTGATTATCGTCAAGGCAGTAAAACTCAGAAAAATCAGCCTAAGGAAAGGTTCGATGACAACCATCCACAATGGTAAGCAACAACATTTGCTCTGATTAGCTGTAGTATTGTCTTTAGTGGCTACATGTTAGGAAGAAGATATCGGCAAGGGAGTAAAACTCGGATAAAAAAAACAGCTCAAGGAATGGTCTTGATGAGCAACCATCTACAATATTAGGCAAAGACAATTGTTCTGATTACCAGTAACACGGTTTTGGTCTGCTTAGGCCCTAAGCAAACAAACAATGCACGTCAAATGTGAAATCAATTCTAATTTTGGGGAATCACCAGTCATGACACCATCTTCTCCTTACCTCACGTTCTATGGTTGAACATATTGTTTGCCAAACGCACTACTGTGTTTCAGAAAGTCAGAGTTAGTGTTTCCTAAGAGCCGATGATGCTTACTTTTATCCAGAAAGCTTATTTCAGGGGAAAATTTGTTCCAAATTTGTACCAAATATTAGTTCTTTTGAGTGAGGTCGTGATCCAAAAGAAAACAATGACTCGTGTCTACTGTCTAGGTAAAAGAAAATTAATCTGGCTTCCTCCAATTAGTTTTGATTACAGTAGAACCCAGGACAAAACTGTGGGCACGTTCTCAAGACCACCAACCAACTTTATGAATGTGTCAACTGTCGACCACAATGTTATGCTACTCTTCTGAGTTCATAAATCAAAGGGTCGCTTAACTGTGATTCTTCTACTCCAATTATATCTATACTACGAAGAAGCCCTCCTAATGAGCAATCAGCTGACTGCTAACCAGTGAATAAGTGCTCCTTAATCAGATGACCCTTCAGCAAGAAAATCTCATTTTAAGATAATATTCATGCTAATGCAGTGAACTTTTGATATCATCTCCAGAAGCATGCCAATAATAGTGCACCAACAGTATAGCCGTACTGTTTTCACAGTATGGTGGTGGATTGATAGTTAGGTAAGAGCATAATGCTTCAATGGATAAAAATCTATAGCAAATCCATTCCTCTGTCACCAAGCTCCTCATTCTAGATTGAAATTAAGTCATCTTCGTCAGTAGAATGTTTAACCAATAACCAATGCAAGATGTATGTACTATCAAGTTTATACAGGCAGATTAAGAGCTTTTTGGAGACGCATAATAGCTAGTAAACAGACCTGCTGAAACTGACATTGAAGATATTGCTTTCGTAGAAGCTTGGAACTTCGATACTAGGTTTCCAGTCATGAATTCTAGTTTGCAAACAAAACCATCGGTGCCAGCTGTGTATATGAATGGATCATTTGGTGGAAATGAAATGGAACTAACACCCCTGCATAGTGATTCAAAGGAAACATTTTGTTACACATACAATTAATGAACCAGATTTGAACCCTGAAGAGAATTTCATCACATCATTTCGGATCAAATAACCTTAGATTCTTGACAGAAATCTGTAATCATTACGGATCAAACAACAAGGAAATGTAACAAAAATTGGAAAACCAACCAGTGAGGGGGTTTTCCCTTAGATTCCTGACAGAAAGCAAGGCAGTTCATCTGGTTTATCATGAAACTTCAGCTTTTATGTTATTTTTACAGCTTCTAACGATTGTTTTTTGTCCCTTTAAACAAATAGTTGTACAGTATCATATTGCCCAATCCAACATTCAAGTATTTGAGCAAGTGCTTTTGTAACCTTGATAATAGGATTATATCTACCTACTCATGAAATTAACTCTTCACTACAACATCAAGTAACCTTAACTAACAATAACATCCAAAAAGCAATAGGAAACACAAAACTAAAGCCATAATACCAACAAGGCTTATTTTTCATTTAATCACAGCAAGTTACGAAAAAATCATGACAACTAGAAAAGTGAGAACGCTTTCAGCAACATACACACCCGGGATGACAATTGTTAACTCTCCACTTCAGTTTTCCAGCAGCTACATCAAGAGCTAAAACATCCCCACTTCCCGTCCCGAGTGCCAATAAAGAACTCCCGTGCTTTCTCTTCTTCTGAATAGCGTAACAGTTTCGGGGAAGGTAAGCAGTTATCCCAAACCATAAAACGAAATATAAAACCAATACAAGAGGTAAATGAAGAAACGGAACCTTCTTCTCCAGAGATAGCCACTTCATGCAGGTGTAGTCAACTGAAAGGTGCCCTTTATCTTGTTTGCCAAATAAACCATTCCCTTCTGTAGAAACAATGTCTGCAAACTCTGTCTGGAGCTGGCCCTTCACTGTATCCCATATCTGACATAATAAATAAGTATCATCATACACCACATCTACATAATAAGCTGCTATGGGGAATAAGCTATCCCCAAAATGTGACATGTGGAATAGCTTATCCCCACTCTATCCTAATAATCAAATACTTCACAATAAGACAATCACAGCCATTTAGGCTCTGTTTGGTTCGCAGTAAAAAAAATTACAAGGGAAAATATTTTACGCATAAATTGTTTTGTGTGAAATCCCTTCAATTATTTCTCGTGTTTGGTTGACTCTTGCCAAAACGATGGGCCGTGAAGGAAATGGCAGTGATGGGTGGCGGTGAAGGTGGGTGGCGGTGATGGGTCGTGGTGGAGGTAAGTGGTAGTGGTGGTGGAGGTGTTAGTATGAGTTGTTGTGCTCCTACACTCTCCGGAAAGTGGCTTACGGATTTGAAATGTGTAAATCATTTTACATCATTTTACAGGAAAACATTTTACTTCCAACCAAACAGCACCAAAACACCAAAACAAGGGAAAACATTTTACAGGAAAATGTTTTCCCACCAACCAAACGGAGCCTTAAACTTAGGGAATTATCATACTTCATAATAAACTAGTTACTAACAATGAACATAACCTGCCCACTGTACTCAGGAAATTTAGTACACTTATTAATTATTTTTTTAATTGTACACTTTTTGAATTAGAAATCAGAAAAAAGCTCAAACATTACCACAATTAATAATTAGCAGGCAAATTTTCATAGAAATTCATAGAAATTTAACTGATTTCTACCAAAGAGATTAGGGAAAATAACATATTTTGGTACCTTAATCCGACCATCTCCAGAGCTGATAGCTAGGAAATCCAAAGAGGGGCTGAAAGAAGTCAAAACGTCTCTGATATTTGACGGTCCCATCGCTATCCTGAAACAGAAAGTTACATGCCTTGAAACGAAAATCACTCTGCAATATGCATATATATATCAAGTGTGCCAAAGCCCTCGTTAGTCGTTACGCAGGATGATTGGCGCAGGAACTTACCGATAGTAACAATTGACGGCGAAAGGAAGGTGAGTCTCGGAACTCTGTGATCGCTTTCTGTAGTCAGAGATTTGGAGAGGAAGAAGAGGCGCAGGGGTTTAGCCGTTTAGGGGTTTTAGGGCTCTCTGCGTTTTGGTTCTTCGGCTCTTTGTAGGAAAAACTGACCTTATTACATATTACCCCAGGAGTTTTAATTAATTGTATTAATACCATATATCTCTGTATACAACAAAAACACCACTCCATTTCTGTTAATGGCAAAAAATATCACGTGATGGTGTTAGCTACCACACCCATTGTGGTGTAGTTTCAAATCTTATTTTTGATAAAATGGTTGTAGTTTCAAATCGCGTTCTCAATCATTCAACTCTTCGTTGTATGATTATGGGGACGATCCTGCGAGAGAATGCCAGCCGCACGACTATCTTAGACAAACGAAGGAACGAAGTTCACTAACTCAATTGACTTTTATTGTCAAAAGTAGCATTTTCAAATATTCTTAAATTTCGAGAATTTTATCTCTTACGACATGATGTCTGAGGGTTCAGTCCAATGGGTAAGCAGGCATAGGAGTTGCTTGGTAATGAGGTATATTTTATGTAATGGTAATATATGCTAAAAAAAACTATATTGTAATATAAAGTTTTAGGTGTTAATCTTAGTTAGATGTTAAACATCAACTCCGTCTCACATATGGTGTTTCTTAGTATTATTTAACTTTGTTGATTCAAAGACCCTTGAATGTGTTTTGGTTGGTAATTGTTTTGAGTGATGAAAGACAAATACATAAGCACCAAAGCATTTCAGTTACTCCAAGGCCTTGAGATACTGACAGAACTTCAAAGCCTTGAGAGTTGTTCTATTCTGCTATATGTTCTAACAGTTTTGTGTTACAGATTGGATATCTGATTATACAGATCAAGGATTTACTTCATATACTTATGGATTACACTATTTACATATCTAACACAATTACAGGTGATCAGAACAGGAAGAATCAAAGTTATCTGGGTTTAATTTTGAATATCTGTGAAGCAGGCTCAGAGCTCCAAGGCCTTGAGATGTGCCTTGAGCTGCTGACAGTTTTTACAGAACTAAGTTGATTCTTTCTTGCAGGTTGTGATTCTTAGTATTATGATTATTTACTCACTTCTAAGAGTCTTAAACTTGTTTTTTCATGATTTATATGTATTAGAAGTTATACAGGTTATTGTTCTAATCTGTTAACCAGTTTTATCAGAAACTGGATAACCAAACAGTCATAGCACTGTTATCTTTTTGGATTTTGTTGTTGCTGTGTTTCAATGCTGTTGCAGGGCTGTTAAACGTGCAGGAGAAATCTCAACAAACTCCAACGGATATCCACTTAGAGCTGTTTGAATTTCAGTTGAAAACAGAAAGAGGATTTGTAGGAACTGAGATCCTAAAATCTCTCAGTCAGTTGCAGCTGTGGATAAAAGAGACTGTTTTGAATTTTTTAAGATAGAGAGGCTTGCAGAATACTCAGAAAGGTGTGACAAATTCGTGGGAGATCATTCATTCAAACACACAAACATTCAAGCTTCAATCCAGATTTCAGAAGATCAAATCAATCCAGTTTCCAGAAGAACACATCCAGGCTTCAACAGCTTATCTTTTCTACTGTGTTCTTCACTTGTACTTTAATCTGTGTATCTTTAGATTATCTTAAACCTCACTTAACCTAGTGGTTGGTTGTTCAAGTGAACAACAAGAGGTTCTTGTTAGCTCAACAGTTAGTAGCTGGAACTAGATAGGTTTGGAACCACATGCTGTATAGGTGTAAGGGAAATCACTTAGGCTTGAAAATCTAGGGTTGTTTCTGTGTGAGTAATAAGAAGTGTTTGCCCAATCCTGGTGGGATTAGATCCCTCAGGCAGAGATTAGGTCCATTGGGACTGAACTCTGTAAATTGCTTAGCGTTCTTTTACTTTACAGTTTGATTATTATCTGCTGCATACAACTCAAATCAAACTAGGGTTCATAAGCAGTTTTAGTTCAAGGCCTTGAAGCTTTCTATTTTTCCTTTGAAAGTTTCAGACAGTTTACTAAAATCTCAAGGCCGTGGGATTTGTGTTTCACACAAAGTTATTCTGTTAAACTTTGAGTTTTGAAAAAAAGTTTCCATACTCTATTCAACCCCCCCCCCCTTCTAGAGTATTTAGATCCCGTATTTAGCCTACATTACACACTTTCAATTAGTATCAGAGCTTGTGTCACTGTTTTAGATCTAACAATCTGGTGACTATGAGTAATGTAGGAGATGGTGGATTCTCACAAGGAAGGGCAGCCAACAGACCGCAATTGTTCTGTGGTGATAACTTCATGCACTGGAAGGCATTGATGAAGATGTTCATAATAGATCAAGACATGGAACTTTGGTCAATAGTTCAGAATGGTCCTCATGAATACTATACTACAATTGATGGAGTCATATGTATCAAGTCTGAGGAAAATCTTTCAGTTACTGAACTGGAAAAGGTATCAAAAAATTACAAGGCTATGAATCTGTTATACTGTGCTCTTAATGCAGATGAGTTCAACAGAGTGTCAAATTGCAAGAGTGCCAAAGAAGTATGGGATAAACTGGTGGTGACATATGAAGGAACTAGCCAGGTTAAGAAGAACAAGATCAACATACTTCTGAGGCAATATGAGTTGTTCAAGATGAACTCAGATGAGACCATCAAGGAGATGTTCAAAAGATTCACTGATGTGGTGAACAATCTGGAGTCATTGGGAAAGAAGTTCTCAAATGAAGAGAAGGTCAGAAAGATTCTGAGAAGCTTGCCAAAAGCCAAGTGCGAGCCAAAGACAAATGCCATTGAGGAAGCTCAGGACTTGAGTGTTCTTTAGCTAGATGATCTACAAGGAAAGATGCTCACTCATGAAATGTCTATGAAGGATGTGGAAGGTGATTTGAGTGAAAACATCAGGAACCTAGCACTTAAGGCAAAAGACAGTGAAAAGTCTCAAAGCCTTGAGACTGAGGATGAGACTGATGATGAGGAGGCTTTAGAATTTATCTCCAAGGCCTTGGCCAGGATTCTCAAAAAGAAAAGAAACTCTGGTAACATGGATTACAATAGACAGAGATCAAGACCCTCAGGCAGCAAGGACTAAAAAGGTAAACCTTCATCACAGTCACATAAAACTAAAGTAATGAATTGTTTTGAGTGTGGTGATGCAGATCATTTAATAAGGGACTGTCCACAAAAGAAGAAGAACAGGAACTTTCAGAAGAAAGACAGTGATAACAGAAGGAAGAAAGCCATGATGGCTTCTTGAAGTAATTCTAATTCATCAAGTGACTCAGACACAGAAGAAGAGCAAGCAAACTTATGCTTCATGACAAAGCATGATGAGGAAAATTTATCAAACAGACATATTGAAGATATGGTAAAAAATTTACTTTCTAGTCCTTCTAATGTACTTCCTGAAATTCTCAAAAGTATGTTTTTAAATAAGAAAAGTTATAGAAATGAGAATTCTGCTTTAAAGATTAAGATTCATGAGCAGGTAAAAGAAAACCTGGACCTAGTTTTTTCAAACAAAACTGTTGAAGTTTTTAAGACAAAGCTTGAAAAGGACTTCAAGGCCTTGGACAACAGGTTCAAAGCCTTGAAGGCACAGATAAAAGAGGTTGTTGATCAAAATACTCTTTTGACTGAAAGATATGTTGATCTAAAGACTCATTCTGAGAATTTAGAACAAAAGATCTGTTCTTTGACTGAGAAACTTCAAGAGTCCAAGAAGGTCCTAGCTAGGTTTACAGGCTCAGAACATAATCTGAATCTCATTCTTGGAGGAAGTCTTAAATCAATGCATAAAAGTGGGATTGGCTATAATCCAAATTTTCCAAAGAAAGGCCAAACTACTTTTGTCAAATCCGGTAGCAGACATTCTCCAAAATGTTATTACTGTGGAAAAATTGGTCATGTCAGATTAACTTGTCCCTTCAGAAGATCAGAACCTCACATTATGAGGAATACTTATCCTTATCAGCTTAAGGGACAGGTTAGGCAGATTTGGGTTCCAAAAGGAATTAGGCCACCAAACATGGCTGATTCTGAGTATGACTCAAAGTTCTGCACCTGGTCTAACAGCCTGTTGAGACAATGATTTGTTTTTGCAGGATGTCACCAAGGCCTTGAAAGATCAGAAATGAATATTAGACAGTGGATTTTCCAGACATATGAGTGGAAAGAAGTCTCTCTTCACTGAACTTACAGAAAAATCTGGAGGAACAATCACACTTGGTGACAAAGCAAAATGCAATATCATTGGTATAGGTAGTATTGGTAATGGTTCTACAAATTCTATATCTGATGTTTATCTGGTAGATGGACTTAAGTATAATCTGCTTAGTATCTCTCAGTTATGTGATAAAGGTTATAAGGCTATATTTGACAAGGAGAAATATGTGGTGCAAGATGAGAAATCTGGTGATTGCATACTCACTGCTCCTAGATCATATAATCTATATGCTATGAATACTAACAGTGTTGCAGGTGACAAGCTAAACGCCTCAAGGCCTTGAAGGAAGATTCAAAGCTTTGGCACAGAAATCTTGGGAATATTAGTATACATACCTTGAATAAACTCATCTCAAAGGACTTGGTAAGAGGTTTACCATCACAGAATTTTTTTAGATGATGAGGTCTGTAAGGCATGTGTACAAGGTAAGCAAACCAAAAGCTCATTAAAGCCAATGAACTTTGTAAGTACTTCTAGACCCTTAGAATTGCTGCATATGGACTTGTGTGGTCCTATGAGAGTTCAGAATCCAAAAGGTAAGAGGTATATGCTTGTTATAATTGATGATTTTTCAAGATTTACTTGGGTGATGTTTATTAGAGACAAAACTGAAGCCTTATCTGAATTTTCTAGACTGTGCAAAGAGCTTCAAACATTGAAAAATTTACCTGTTGCATCCATTAGAAGTGATCATGGTAGGGAGTTTGATCAACTTGACTTTGATTTTTTTTGTGCAAAGCATGGCATTTCACACAACTTTTCTGCACCTAGAACTCCACAACAAAATGGAGTAGTTGAAAGGAAGAATAGGACACTTGAGGATATGTCCAGAACCATGCTTCTAGAAAGTAATTTGCCAAAGTTTTTATGGGCAGAAGCTGTTAACACTTCCAATTATGGGCTGAATAGATGCTTGATTAGACCTATTTTGAAAAAGACCCCCTATGAACTGTTTAAAGGTAGAAAGCCTACTGTTTCTTATTTCAAACCTTTTGGTTGTATCTGTTTTGTGCATAATAATGGTAGAGACAATCTTGGTAAGTTTGATGCTAAAAGTGATGAAGGTGTATTTCTTGGATATTCTCAAACTAGCAAAGCTTATAGAGTTTATAATAGAGAAACCAAGATTGTGGAAGAGAGCATTCATGTAATCTTTGATGAAAGGACTAAGGATTCTCTGAGTGAAAGTTTTGCAGATCTAGATTTGAACAAGCATGAATCAGATGATGATGCTGTGAAAGAAGACAAAGGCAAAACTAATGTGCAAAATCAATCAGCAGAATCTCAAGGCCTTGAACCTCCTGCTGAACCAAAATCTCAAAGCCTTGAGACAGAAGCTGAAACTTTCTATGATGCTCCCTCTACTGTTTCAAGGACTCAAAGCCTTGAAGGAGAATACTCCTGGGTACCAAGAAAGAAGTTTAAGTACCTTGCAGACCATCCAACTGATAACATTATATCAGATCCATCAACTGGAACTCAGACAAGAGGACAGTTGAAGAACTTGTGTGCTCTTAGTGTATTTGTATCTTTGATTGAGCCTAAAAATACCAAGGAAGCACTAGAAGATGCAGAATGGATCATTGCAATGCAGAGTGAGCTGAATGAGTTTGAAAGGAACAAAGTTTGGAATCTGGTTCCCAAACCTAAAGAGAAATTAGTTATTGGAACCAGATGGGTATTCAGAAACAAGCTTGATGAGAATGGCAAAGTGGTAAGAAATAAAGCCAGACTGGTGGCTCAAGGATATAATCAGGAAGAAGGTATATATTATGAGGAGAATTTTGCTCCTGTTGCCAGGTTATAAGCTATTAGAATACTTCTTGCATTTGCATCTCACAATCACATAAAGCTTTATCAAATGGATGTTAAATTTGCTTTTCTGAACGGATATTTACAAGAAGATGTTTTTGTAGCACAACCACCTGGTTTTGAAGATGAAAACTTCCTGATCATGTTTATAAACTGGATAAAGCTTTTTATGGTTTAAAACAAGCTCCAAGGGCTTAGTATGATAGACTTTCAAAATTTCTACTTGAAAACAATTTCAAAAGAGGCCTAGTTGACAAAACTCTTTTCATTAAACACCATCAAAGTGATTTTTTAGTAGTTCAAATTTATGTAGATGATATTTTAATTGGTGCTACTAATGATGCTCTTTCAAAAGAGTTTTCTAGTCTGATGTGCAGGGAGTTTGAGATGAGCTTAATGGGTGAACTGAATTTCTTTCTTGGACTTCATATCTTACAAATGAATAAAGGAATTTTTGTGCATCAAGGAAAGTATACCAAGGACTTATTGAATAAGTACAATATCTCTCATTCCAAGGTGCATAAGACCCCTATGAGTTCATCACTCTCTTTAGACAAAGATTCAAATGGTAAGAGTGTGAATCAAAAGGAATACAGAGGTGTGATTGGATCACTGTTGTATTTAACTGCCAGTAGACCTGATATTATGTTCAGTGTCTGTATGTGTGCTAGATTTCAAGCAGATCCTAAGGAAAGTCATTTAACTGCATTCAAAAGAATTTTTGATATTTGAATGGAACCAGAGACTTAGGGCTTTGGTATCCAAGAAGATCTAATTTTATGTTGAGTGGCTATTCAGATGCAGATTTTGCAGGATATAAAGTAGACAGGAAAAGTACTTCTGGATGCTGTCAATTTCTTGGATCTTCACTGATCAGTTGGCATTCCAAAAAGCAAAATTATGTAGCATTATCAACTGCAGAAGCTGAATACATTGCAGCTGGTACTTGCTGTTCACAACTGTTATGGATTGCTCAGCAACTTAGAGATCTAGGCTATAATTTCAGAAATGTGCCTATTCATTGTGACAACACAAGTGCTATTTCAATCTCTAAGAATCCAGTTCAGCACTCAAGGACCAAGCACATAGATGTGAGACATCACTTCCTTAGAGATCATGCAGAACAAGGTGATGTTGTTTTAAATTTTATCTCTACTTCAATGCAGATTGCTGATATTTTCACTAAACCTTTGCCAGATGATAGGTTTTCATCTCTAAGGCTTGAATTGGGGATGTTAAACAAGGATGCATTGGTTTAGGGGGAGTATTAGTACTTATATGTGTTTATGTGCTGAAATCTCAAAGCCTTGAGATTATACTTACTGAATCCTTGAAAGTATAGCTCAAAGCTTTGAAGTTTCTCAAACTGCAGAAAATCTCAAGGCCTTGAGATTGTTCTCCAGATCTTGATAATATCTGTATTTTTTTTAAAAAAAATGGATCATCAAATATTATATCATATATTTTTAGATAACTGTGTAATATTTGAATTACTCAGAGAATATTCTAAAATATCCCAAAAATATTTTTCAAGATTCAATTTTGCATGTTGATATTGCAGAGCCTTTTATGACTCATCCTTTTCAACCTACTTAAGCTAAAAGTCAAGGCTTTTTCTTCTCATTCTCTCTCAATTCTCTACGACTCTACTCTCTCTCTCTCAGTTTCTCTCAATCACATTCCCCTCTCAAAACTCTAAACCCTAAAATGGAGCGCAAATCAGCCAGAATTCAGCAACAGGGAAAGCCTTCTGGCAGATCCAAGAAGAGGGCAAATAAGAAGGAGAAGGTAGTGATTTCTGATTGAGATTCAGAAAACACTCAGAGCTTGCATGAGGATACTCCTCCTGCAAAGAAGTCCAGAACAGAGAAGGGAGATGAAGGCTCAAGTATTGATCCACAACAGGAGACACAGGGTGGTGATCAACCTAGGTCAGAGAAGAAGAAAGGGGAGAAAAGAAAAAGACTGGTGAAGAGGAAAAAGGGAAATGAACTCAAGAAATCCAGAAGAAACCATCTGAAGGAGGACAAGAAAAGACCAAACCCTCAGAAGATAACTAGGGTTAAGCAAGTTGCTGCTGCAACTAAGAAAGGATATCAAGGTAAGAATGTACTTTCTACAGACTGGTTTGTTAGTTCAGAGGTTAGAACTGTATGGATGCAAGGGTATGCTTCATCTAAGGTAGCTTTCTGTAGTATGATTTCTGAAGAATTATTGGATAAATTGGACATAGACTGCATGAGAAAGTTAAGAGAAACTGCTGTTTAAAAAGTGCTAAATCCTAGTTCAAAGGCCTATCCTGGGTTAACTAGGTTATTTTATCTGAATTTGGTTTCTGAAGGTGATGATAAAATGGTATTAACTTCAAAAGTGGCTGGAGTGGATTTGAGGTTAGATCATAGGACTTTTGCCAAAGTCTTGGGCATTCCTAGGAAATACAATGTTGGAGATTACGCTGATAGGAAGGAGTGTCTGGATAAGGCAAAGGAGATGTTTTTTATTGAAGGTGTACCCTCTCGTCCAAAGCAATTGACACACTCTGTGCTCAACTGTGAAGCCAAAATCTTGTTTAGAATTCTGATGAGGAGTGTAGTTCCTTGAGAGAACTCAAGGGAGTAAGTGACTGATAAGGTTCTGATTTTGATGTATCTGATATCTCAAGGGTTTGAGATAAACTTGCCAACATTTGTTATGGAGCATATGATGTATTGTGCAACCAGGACTAGAAACCATCCTCTTCCATATGCCAAACTGTTACCTCTTTTCTTTGAATACTTTGATGTACCTGTGAAAGAAGAGGAAAAGATTACTAGAGGTTTTGGGTTAATTGATGAGACTGCACTTCAGAGGATTGGGGTAGTTCAAACTGGAAAGGGACATTGGAAGTTTTATTCAGACTTGTCAAAGTAAGAACTTGCAGAGAAGGAGTTTGCGAAGCCTAAGGGGACTACATCAGGAAAAGGAAAAGCCAATGAGGATTACTCTTTGTTGGTTGGGAAGTTAGAAGATCAGCAAGTTAAGATTGAAGATCTCAGACAAAGGTTATTTGACCTGTCAACTGAATTCAACCAGTTCAAGGCCTTGATGAATGTAATGAATGGGAAGCTGGATGTTGTCATCAAGGGTTTTAATTTGGAGAAGATACCTTCTGCTACTAGTCATGACACTAGTGTGGATTCAGATGATAGGCTGGGAGATTTTCTGAAGAAGAAGAAGAAGAAGAAGAAGCCAATTCCAGTGGTGCTTACTTCAAAAGATTTGTATGAACAAACTGATGAAGAAGATGTTGGTGAAGACACAGGTGTTGATGCAGCTACAGAGGTGGATTCAGTACAGGCTAAGAAGAAAGTGGATGAGATAATTCAAGAGGTTGTTGCAGAAGTGGAAGCTGAGCAAGAAGGTAATCAGTCTGCTGAAGATGCTGCAAGTGAAGAAGAAGTTGGAGAAGGCTCAGAGAAAGGCCAGACATCAAAGAAGAAGTGAAGATCAGAGATTGCCAAAGCCTTGACCTTCTGTTTCTATCTCTTCTTTCTTTTCTGTTCTGAACGCCTTGAGTTTTTAGCAATAATTTTGTTTAAGTTTTTTTTAAAAGACTCTGAATAATGATCCGAAATTTCTTCATTCTTATTTGATGAAAGTAAAAAAGGGGGAGAATTTATGTGGTTCTGTGTTTGCAGTATTTGAATAATAATAATACTTAGTTTTTTTGTGGTTTAATAATCAGTTGTGTTTATATTTCTGTGGTAATATGTAAATTTTTGCTGATTATCTGTTTGCTGGTTATCTGTTTGGCATTATTGTATATCGTATCTGTATTTTGTGGTTATCTTATTTTAAATCTGAGTGGCAGGAAAATATATACAAGACTGTAGGTTTTGTCTTTCATCAAGGGGGAGATTGTTGATTCAAAGACCCTTGAATGTGTTTTGGTTGGTAATTGTTTTGAGTGATGAAAGACAAATACATGAGCACCAAAGCATTTCAGTTACTCCAAGGCCTTGAGATACTGACAGAACTTCAAAGCCTTGAGAGTTGTTCTATTCTGCTATATGTTCTAACAGTTTTGTGTTACAGATTGGATATCTGATTATACAGATCAAGGATTTACTTCATATACTTATGGATTACACTATTTACATATCTAACACAATTGCAGGTGATCAGAACAGGAAGAATCAAAGTTATCTGGGTTTAATTTTGAATATCTGTGAAGCAGGCTCAGAGCTCCAAGGCCTTGAGATGTGCCTTGAGCTGCTGACAGTTTTTACAGAACTAAGTTGATTCTTTCTTGCAGGTTGTGATTCTTAGTATTATGATTATTTACTCACTTCTAAGAGTCTTAAACTTGTTTTTTCATGATTTATATGTATTAGAAGTTATACAGGTTATTGTTCTAATCTGTTAACCAGTTTTATCAGAAACTGGATAACCAAACAGTCATAGCACTGTTATCTTTTTGGATTTTGTTGTTGCTGTGTTTCAATGCTGTTGCAGGGCTGTTAAACGTGCAGGAGCAATCTCAACAAACTCCAACGGATATCCACTTAGAGCTGTTTGAATTTCAGTTGAAAACAGAAAGAGGATTTGTAGGAACTGAGATCCTAAAATCTCTCAGTCAGTTGCAGCTGTGGATAAAAGAGACTGGTTTGAATTTTTGAAGATAGAGAGGCTTGCAGAATACTCAGAAAGGTGTGACAAATTCGTGGGAGATCATTCATTCAAACACACAAACATTCAAGCTTCAATCCAGATTTCAGAAGATCAAATCAATCCAGTTTCCAGAAGAACACATCCAGGCTTCAACAGCTTATCTTTTCTACTGTGTTCTTCACTTGTACTTTAATCTGTGTATCTTTAGATTATCTTAAACCTCACTTAACCTAGTGGTTGGTTGTTCAAGTGAACAACAAGAGGTTCTTGTTAGCTCAACAGTTAGTAGCTGGAACTAGATAGGTATGGAACCACAAGCTGTATAGGTGTAAGGGAAATCACTTAGGCTTGAAGATCTAGGACTGTTTCTGTGTGAGTAATATGAATTGTTTGCCCAATCCTGGTGGGATTAGATCCCTCAGGCAGAGATTAGGTCCATTGGGACTGAACTCTGTAAATTGCTTTGTGTTCTTTACTTTACTGTTTGATTATTATCTGCTGCATACAACTCAAATCAAACTAGGGTTCATAAGCAGTTTTAGTTCAAGGCCTTGAAGCTTTCTATTTTGCCTTTGAAAGTTTCAGACAGTTTACTAAAATCTCAAGGCCTTGGGATTTGAGTTTCACACAAAGTTATTCTGTTAAACTTTGAGTTTTGAAAAAAGTTTCCATACTCTATTCAACCCCCTTCTAGAGTATTTAGATCATGTATTTAGCCTACATTACACACTTTCAAACTTGGCTTAGGCTAGGACAAACCAGTACCATTTTTATTTTGAGTCCACTCTTTTTCTATTCGTTTTAGACTCTACATATGTCTACTGTCAGTACTAGAAGTCCGTCTCTTCGGTTGCATCAACTTTAGCATAGTGACTGTGTTAAAACAGAGGGTAGGGACAAGAACAATGAAAACGATGAACAATAATGCACACAATTAACGGGATTCACTAGCAAAGTTTCTAGGTACGTCCACGACCAACACAAACCCGATATATTGATGAGAGAACCATATATACCACACTAGCTAAAAGGCATGAACTAACATCTATTTATTGACCTGTGGTACAATGATTGAACCCCCAAGCAACCAATTGTCACCAAAAACGAAGTAGGAAACAACCCGGAAAATTGCTCCATCCGAACCAGCTCTTGCGAGCTGGCTCTTGAACCCCCATGTCCTGCAGATTCGTTCTTTGTCTTGCCTTCCTCCGTTGTTCCATCAATTGTTGCTTCACCAATCTCCTGGAATAGTATATGGATCATTCCTTACAAATATGCACCTTAATCCAAATATTAAGGCAATCCCAAAACGATGCTCCTCTCACCATTTCAACTGTGAATGTGTCCCCCAATGAAGCACGCCTCCATCCAAAGCCACAATTGAACGTATACCTTATTGTGGTCTTCAATACATTCCTGATGCGCCCCAACAAGTGCGTATATGCGTCACAATGAACGCAAATACAAAGGCGTCCCAATAAGCGCTCCCGCAATGCACCATGACATAATGCATACCCCAACGTCACTCCAATGACACTTAGGGACAAAGGTACTCATCAATCAATGTCATGCCAATTGCGCCAGAAACAAATTGCACCAATGCGCCCTAAACCAATGTGTTCCCAATATCACGCCAATAGCCAAAGCGCGCCCAATATCGCGCCACCAACCACGTGCCAACAAGAAACGTGCTCATCCTCCACGCCTGGAGCCCAAGCCGCGCACACTGAGCCTAGAGAACGAGGTTGTTCTCGGACGTCCTACACCTTCAACTGCAACATAGCTTGCAGATCCTTTCTTCTTAGGATTATTCTGCTTCCAATGACCTTTCCCACAACATAAAACACAAACGTCCGATGGTAAGTAAGATCTATCATAATTCCGATGGTAAGTTAGATCTATTATAATTCCAATGTCCAACCTTACCTCTTCCTCCCTTTACCATGAAAGGGCCAGAATCATGTTGTGCCTCAATTCCCTCGTGTGCAGCGTCGATCAAACATCCTATAGGGTTGTCGCATATTTCCCAACGATGAAAGATTGCACGAAACCCTCGTATGATGGAGGCAAAGACACCAACAAAAGTAAGGCCGCATCTTCATCACTTACAATCTCGTCACTGTTGCGCACTTCAAACAAAATATTATTCGGATTGTTTAAGTGATCCCTGAATTTTGTACATTCCAAAATTCGCAGACCAAACAACTGCTACTTCATCATCAATTTGTTGAAGACCAATTTGGTCATCTAAAGTTGCTCCAACTTTTATCATAAGGCAGATCATGTCTCATGATTTTCGATATCGGTGATCACATAGTCCATGAGCCATAACATGATCGTTGCATGCACCTTCTCCTCCATACAAAGATCGGGGTGGTTGTATCTACGCCCGTCTAGTTCGCCAATGGCAGCCAAAGCTCTTGTTGCTTCAACAAAGCACACATCTTTATCTGCTACAAACTAAAACTATTCTTCCCATCAAGATGATCGATCTAGAGCATCGAACCCGACATCGTTCCTCTTGAAACCTAACCCAACCTGACTCTGATACCACTTGTTAAAACAGAGGTTAGATACATGAACGGTGAAAACGATGAACAAGAACACCCACAATTAATGTGGTTCACTAGCAAAGTTGATAGCTTCGTCCACGACCAAAACGAACCCGACATCGTTCCTCTTGAAACCTAACCCAACCTGACTCTGATACCACTTGTTAAAACAGAGGTTAGATACATGAACGGTGAAAACGATGAACAAGAACACCCACAATTAATGTGGTTCACTAGCAAAGTTGATAGCTTCGTCCACGACCAAAACGAACCCGATATGATAGAGCTAATTACAATCAAGATGCACCACACTAACTAAAGTCACGACCTATCATCTATTTATAGACCGGAGATAAAATGCGTGAGCCCTAAGCAACCAATTCTTACCAAAACCGAAGAAAGAAACAACCAAGAAAACTACTCCAGTCAAACCAGCTCGTGTGAGCTGGCCCTGGAACCCCCTGTCCTGCAGCTTCGTTCCTTGCATTGCCTTCCTCCGTTGTTCCGTCGATTTTTGCTTGCCCAATCTCCTAGCTAGGTATTTTGATCATTCCTAACCAGAACGGACACGAAATTTACGCCATACTTATAAGGCCATACCACTAGCATCACGTGAAAATGAGATATAGTTATATATTAACCGATGATGAAAAGTTTAGAACCAACAAGTACACGAGTTCAAACGTGTTGATACATATACTAATCTTTGTTGAATTGGTCTAATTAGGAGAGATTGATTGACTGACGACAATAATAGTGTTAACGGTGATTACAAAACATTGTAAATCAACTTTGTTATTATATACATCTTGATTAGATAGTTGACCTTCCTTCTATAGAGATTTGATCTAAAAGTTTTATATGATGTATAATTTATATTAGGGATCATCTATTGTTTCTTATTTATGTTGAATATACGATTATTCACTATCAGTCACTGCCGCTCGTTCAATATTAAAACATTGTATAAGAGCCTAAGCAATCATAGGGTTTCAGTTAGTAATTCAATTCTTGACTGATCAATTGCTTCCTTCCATTGTTTCCTGTTCTTTTTTTTACTCGTTTCTCATCCACGTGAAGAACACATGAGCTGTCAACGATTCGACCGTCATAAAATCGTCGATCGGAAAAGAATTCAGAGACGAGACTTGTCATTTATGTGTTTGATTTGGAAAAACTTAGTAATTTATATAACTTGGGCTTAATTACTTAATGTATACCTCCAGTTTTTCGAAACTATCTCATTGCAACCTCCATTTCTAGAATTAGCAGATTGCATCCCCCATTTGCAGAAAAGACGTCAATGTCAAACTGTGAATGAAATTTTATCACAAAATTAACATCTCGGATGGCATTATTCACACAATGTGATGCCTTTTTATCGTAGGGGATGAGCATTTTATGACAAGACCTTAGTCGATTCTGAATTTGATGATCTAATTTTGTTTCCAGTTTGACATTTACGTCTTTTTTGTAAATGAGGGATGCAATCAGTTAGTTCTAGAACGAGAATTGCAATGTGATAGTTTCAACAAATTTGTGGTATGTAGTAAGTAATTAAGCCTATAACTTAATACCACGCGAAACAGTTTTATGTTAACGGAGGATGCAAAAGTTGAGCAAGAGCATGCACATGAGCTAAGCAAATGTTGAGCTCCAAATACCAATAGGTTAGGCTTGGCTCAGTAATTACACAAATTGCACCATTTGAGCACCACAGAGCGCAATTCGGCTTGGCCGAGTTACATCCTATACCAATTCAATTTTAATTTACTTAAATCGTACTACTTTAGAAAGTTGAGCAAGAGCATAAGAGATAATTTATAAGTCATCATTAAATCCATAAGAAAATTTCAAACGACCTTTTGCAAAAGATCCGTTTAACTGTATATTGTTCGATTATGAAGCTATTTACAAACCAAACACCGACATAATCGGTCTTCAAAGCAGAGTCCGGAGTTAACATTGGGATTTAGCTGCTTGCACAGGGATAAACACACGTCCATAAAACATGGCCGATACTCAAACTCCATTACGTCCGTGCAGTTTGTAACTTTTGAAGGCGTCTGGGTTTTTCCACTCTCGACATGAACATCCTCTGTGCAATACCAAAATTAGGAAAATCAAATCCAGCCATCAGATATTTACATACTCTATTTTCATAAAGTTAGCATTTTACATCAAAGCGAAAAAGGGAAGATTTTTATGTTACCTGATGAAGTGAAGTTGAGCAAGAGCAAGCACACTACTGCAAGAGCGACAGTGCTAGCTTTACTCTTATTTTCCATTGTCCTGGATGTTGTCAAGGGATTCGATTACTCTTATTTTCTGATGAGCTTTCTGTTTGCGAGTAGGCTATGTCTAAATATAAAAGTCGTGTCATGTGGTAATTAATTAGGCAAATTCACTAAATTAATTACTAGTAACATTTATCTTCTTTCGTAGAAGCAATTAGACTCCCTCTCAGGATAACTACTGGTAGTAATATATTATGGGAATATTAAGTACTAGTTTTGCCTATTTGCAAAATTAAATTTGCAATTAAGGCTTGAGATAAGGCCAGTTGGTGCATTAATTGTGGTAATCAGTTATGTACACTCCCTATTTGTCAGACACTTGTGATTTTATGTTACTCTACGCAACCATCTTCTTCATACAACAACGGATGTGCTGCTCTTTCCGTTGGATTATGGAGGAAGTCGGACAAAAGCTATTTGAGACCGGTATCAAGAACTTGGGCTCTGCAAAGTCACCCCATTGGTCTCGGGTTCCAATATTGGATCGCTGCAAAAATTCATCGATTAACACGTATGAAGAGAAGACGTAATCGTGGTAAATCAAATATATGTATTGAAGTAAAACATTTAAGAGATACATGTACTAACACACCATAAATCACATCTATCTATATAATAATATATAAAAGCATAATTTTTTGCCATTTAAAAAACAGGGAAGATGTACATTTAACATTAAGGTCATATAATGCATACATAATTGGTTAATAATTTAATATGTAATGGAGTCACACTACTTTCCTCTCCTACAAGAATCTTTCGCAAGAAACTAAGCCGCGTGTCAATTAATTTGCATAAATCTTTACCATTTGTTGACTTAAGCGGACAATGACTCACAATCATCCAAATAAAAAACAACAAGCTGTACATTTAACATTATGGTCGTATAATGCTTACATAATTGGTTAATAATTGATTATGTAGTGGAGTCACACTGTTTTCCTCTCTTACAAAAATCTTTCCGAATAAACTAGTAAATATTTTTATTTCACTAAAATAAAAAAATATGCTTAAAAGAAAGGCTATAATCATCAGAGGCAAAAAATGGAGTCCGACTTAAGTGGCTTCTAATCTACAAATCGACGGTGCAATGACTAATGTCAGTGAAATTCTTCCCAAAATGTTTCCTAGTTTTTTTTACTAGACATGGTTAATATATAAAAACAGTTGTTAAGAAATATATATACCACACAATTTCTGCAGTTAGTGAAATTCGAATCAAATCTCACCTAAAGAGACCTTATAAATATGGTTATCTTACTTTAAAAAAATAGGTTAAATGAAATAATCAAACGAGAAAAAAACTCGTATACTTAAATTAATCTCGGAATTTAGGACTGAGTGTGTTGAGCTTCTTTATGCATTACTGCCTTATTTCACGCATTTCAAGATATAATCACGGGGTTGGTTCATGTTCTTTGTGCAGGGACAGGACTTGTGAAAGAGTGGGGATTGAAGCAGGAAGGCACGAGGAAGAACAGAGTAGGCTGAAGAAGCGGAAAAGACCAGACAAGGTTTCTGTCTGCTATATAGCAACGCAGGCAGCAAGTTCTGGAGGCAAAATTTGGCTAAGTCTGGGCAGTTGTAGTTGATGTCTGCGTTGCTATCTGCGTAGAGAAGAGGAAAAGAACAAGGCCATAAGACCATGTCTGTGTGGCTGTCTGTGCAGCTATGCAGGTGGCAACACAAGCAGGGGAGAAAGAGAGACTTTTGGAGCTGACAGGGCTGCGGACTGCGTGGCTATGTGCGTGCAGATAGCCTCGCAAGCAGTGAGAAATTCTGAGATGGTTTGGCCAGTAGCATTTTCGTAACTTCAGGTAGTTTTTCCAAAATCTTCTCAACACTATATAAAGGAACGTCCAGAGCTCGTTTTTGATACAGAATACACCGAAGGAGAAGTTGAAGCATCCTCCGAGAGCACGGAAGAACGAATCCAGAATCCAAGACACTCGTTTAATTTTACACTCTCTTTATTTCAGAAACATTGTTACTTAATTATGTCGTTCAGTAGCTAAACTCTTTACCTATGTTCTCGGTGAACCTAGGGTTTCGTATCCAGTATCTATTTCTACTTTGTTTATAGATTCATGATCTTATATTTTAATATCAGCACTTTATTTGTTATTCTATCTCTGATTTTACTATTTATGCATGATCGGATTCGCGACCCAAAATTGCTACAAACTCATCCCGGTGAACGAGAGTAACTAGTTAGTTTTAGGAAGAGAAGACCTAATTTATCACCTTACCCTACTGGGCCAAACAAAGAAAGGGAGATAGGACTAGCGTGAAAGTTTGACCAACTGTTGGAGGTTTTGACCAAGGCCTTTAGGACAGGTTATAAACCCTAGCAGCTTTAGAACGAGACTGCATATTTAGGTAGCCTAACCGGATCCCAAAATCTGCAAAATTATGACGACGTGCAAGAACTGTAAGGCTACTACACTGCTGGTAACGTGGCACAAATGATTCAATTGTTGTGTGTGTTCATATCAAAAGGAACAAAAATCTGGATAAGCCCTAGGGGATCCCGGAATCTAGTATATCAAACCCCAGATTTACAACCTTAAGCATTATTCGGAAAACTCTCACAAAATTACTTTTCAGTCTTTACTTTTAGTACGTAGTTCGTAGTCATAAACTGAAACAATTCCACCTTCTTACACTTTTCTTGCTGAGACTCATTACTTGAAGAAAACCTGCAAAAGTCCTTGTGGGATCGATAATCTGAGTTGAAAATACTCTCTATACTACTTGATTCGTATACTTGCGAATAGCACGCTAAATTGCGCATCAAGTTTTTGGCTCCGTTGCCGGGGACTTGTAACGGTTTATTTAGTGGTCAGAAATAATTTTCAGAGTTTTTTATTTTATTTTTAATTTTATTTTTCTTTTATCTCATTACTCGTGAGATATTTGTTTTTCAGGAATTTCTAGTGTATGCCCAAATTGCCACGCGAACTGATGTAGCCAATCGACGATCCAAAAGAGCTCTTCAGAGACCAGAGTCGCAGACACCGTGACCGATGAACCTGTCGCGCCAGAACGCACTCCAGCTCAGATGGCTCGGTACATCGAGGAGCTAATCGCGGCAAGCTTTGCTACCCAGAACAACCTGAGGACATAAAACATATCTGGAAAAGATTTGGTGGAGATTTTGAGGTCCCCACAGGAGGAAATGAGCCAGAAATCGTAGTGCCAGAAATCACTGGTGAGCAATTTGATCTTAACAAATTATGCACCAAGGTTCGAGCATAATCCACCAGCACTGCAAGTACCACCTGCGCAGCACTACATTAACGAGATGAAAGATCTCCAGGCCACCTTAGAGACCATGAATGCCAGGTTCGCACACTGGATGCACTTACAGCGGATATGACCACAATAAAAACTACACTGCGCACTTTGGAAGTGCAAGTTCGACAGTTGGCGCCACAACAAGCATAAAGAGCACCATGGAACTTAACCTTAACCACAGTTAACAATCCACATGCTCAAATCAATGCCATCACCACTCATAGTGGATTAGCACTACAGGATCCGTGGTATCCCAGCCATGCTCGTGCAAAAGTTCGAAAAATATCGAACACGGAGTATTTGACAGGGAGGACATTCCAACAGTCAGCCCCCAGCCGAAGGGCTCAGTTTGACAGGATGTAGTGCAGAATAAGAAGGATGAACCTGAAGCGGTACCTATCTCCATAGAGGTGCCATATCCTTTGAAGACACGGAAGAGGATGATAGCAAGGGCTACGCCAGATTTGTCAAAATATTCAAACAGCTGCAGATCAACATACCCACTTCTAAGGCTTTGGAAAATAATGCCGACTTATGCCAAATTCCTCTAGGACATTCCGTATGGAAGGAGGCGGATGAGAGATTTCGAGACTATAAATCTGACGGCATAAGTGAGCAACTATGTGAAGAATGGGCTACCAAGGAAGAGGAAGAACCCTGAAAGTCTTGTCATCCCGGTGACCTAAGTAAGGCTTACACAGGAAAGGCTCTTTGTGACCTAGGGGCCAGTATCAATCTGATGCCCTTGTCCGTTTTCAAATGTTTGAAAATCGGTGAAACCAGGCCCACCATAATCATGCTTAATATGGCGGACATGTCCGTAAAACAAGCATATGGAGTCATTGAAGATATTCTGGTGAAAGTCGGAGAGTTGATCTCTCCGGCAGATTTCGTCATTTTGGACATGGAGGCGGGTGATGTACCACTCATTCTGGGCAGACCGTTTCTGACCACTAAAGAATCCATGATAAACTGCAAAAGCAGAGAACTGACCATGTAGATTAATGAGGACAAGGTGAAATTCAACGTCTTCAAATCTCTCTCCAAATTGTTACGAACATGAAGACTACTTCGCGGTGGAAGTATTTGAAGATGGCGTGGAAAATGAGGAGCTGGACGAGCTATGGTCAAAAATTGATAGCATGAACAAAGAGGACGAGGAGAGGTTCCGAGAGGACATGCCATGCAAGCTGAACATTGGACCACTTTACACCTGGACGAAGAACGTGGGAAGAAATTAGCCCTGATCCCGTCACACAAGGAGCCACCAACTGTGGAGCTGAAAATGCTCCCGAGCCATCATAGTCTGGCAGGAGATAGAGAAAAAGAATTGGAGGAATTTAGCAAGACGGAATTTGAACGCGGCATGATTTACAAAGAAAAGACGAAGAAATTGCTTGATCAGAGAATCTTGCCAAAGCAGCTTCAAGTGGGGCAGAAAGTACTTCTCTACGATTCTCGGATGCCAGTTTTTCTGGGAAAATCGAGATTTAGGTGGTCAGGACCGTCCATCATCAAAGATAGCAACGCATGCAGGGGTCTAATATTTATACAAGCATATGCAGACGGTGATATGAGTGTGATTGTTGGAATAGATGCCCTAGAGGCAATCTAGTTTAGTATGAATTTGTAATTGGCTAGAAATTCATTTATTATTTATTGGATATTTAATATAATGAAGTCCTTAGATTTACAATTGTGTTGTTTATCTTAAATATCCCTAGTCAAGTATAATGATTAAATGGGACAATCATCTATAGACTAGTATGGGGTTGGATTGATATGGAGATATCACGATCCAACACATAGGTGTGCATTACGGAATGTTGCACTGGATTGACCCATTACCGAGAAGGCTACATACACGTTATGTTGAGTCACAAGTGCTTCTCGGGTACAATGGTATTGTCATCCTTAGACTTGAAGTCACTAGATATTCTAGTTGTGGATCATTGTGATCTTGGTAGCGTTAAACGCTACACCGTAACTGGGTAGTTATAAAGGCGTGTACTGGATACAATGAGAAGCAAGCTTAGAGATCGTAGTGGACGTAGAGAGGATTTGCCCCTCCCACATAACGGGAGCAAATATCCAAGGCCACTCGAGGATAGTGCTTATAGAATGTCTGGCCAGACTCAAATAAATCAATATATGGGATATTGATGTTATTTGCACGAATAAGGCTATTCCATGGATCGAGAAACTAGGGATTGGATATACGAGTGTGACTTGTATGTCTCGTGTCCAATCTGGATATGGAGGCAAAGGGATGAGACAATTACTTGTACAAGGTTGTCTAGATGACTATTCTATTAGTTGGCTAGAATGGATGTTTTGCTAGAAACCGCTCCATGTTAGCAAAGAGTTGCTACCAACTAGATAGAACCTATGGGGTCACACGCTATATAGAGTTGTACTAGATTATGGAATTAATTAATTGGATTAATTAATTAGAAGGATCACTTTGCAAACCCTTGCAAACTTAGTAGGGACTAATTTGCAAGGAAGGGACTAAATTGAATTCTAGTAGGACTAGAATAAGTCCTTTAGGTAGTTAACAAGGAGTTGTTGGACTATATAAAGGACCCTCCTCCTTCCTTCCCTACACACTTTATGCTCTAGAGAGAACATAACAAGAGTAGGAGAGAACAAAGGAGAGAGAGAGCAAGCCACAAGAGGGACGCCGCCCCCTTGCCGCCGCCCCCTTGTCCCCGACGCCACAAGGGTGCCGAACCCCTTTTGGTGTCTCGTTTTGCGTGATTTCTTCACCATCTTTTCAATCCGGGCTAGCACCAAGGTGATTGGAGATCTAGGAACAACTCTAGGCGTGGATCAACTATAGAGAACGTGACACTATTCGCGTTTGAAGTCATCAAGGAGAACCCAAAGGTGTGTTTATGATTTCTTACCTTCACTATCGTTATGCATCTAGACTTGTGATCCTTGGAGGGTTTTGCATGGTTATTTGTTTGATTATGCTTCCGTTTGCGCGATCCATGAATCAAAACCCTACAGTGGTATCAGAGCCACAGGTCATAGAGCATAAACGTAGTTTATGTGTTACATTCTTGTTGTTTTACACCTTAATTTGTTGTTCATCGCGTAAAACAAGACAAATCAAGCATTGGATGCAATTTGTCAAAGAATTAATCATAACAAGACCCAATTATTGCATTGGATGCATGAATTGGTGAGTTTGAGAAATTTTAGGATCTTAGATCTAGGGTTTGGGCATCCTTGGGGAAGAAGGAGTTCTCCCACAACAAGGAAACAACCAAACTTGGGCTCCAAGCAAGGAGGTTGTTTTGGAAACAACCTCCACAAGGAAGGTTCGGCCCCTAGGGAGCCGCCCCCCTTGCTTGCCGCCCAAGCTTGGCGCCCTAAGGGGGCGGGCGGCCCTAACCCGCGGGCCTAGCTTGCGGGTTTTGGGCCGGGCCGGCCCTAGGGCTTTATGGTTCACATATTTGGGCCCGGGCAATTGGATTGTTGGGCCCATGGACCGTTTTAACCCTAGAAATCCTAAAATCAACTAAAATTGACCAAGCGCGTTAAAATTGGATTTTAACTGTTTATGTGCAAATCGCATGGTGATTGGATATGGCCTTAGGATGTGGTTTGATGTGGATGTTTAATTTTGTGGTTTGGTTTTACGGCCTGCGAGCTGATCAATTAATTGTAATAATTAATTAGGGTTTTATGGCCTGCGTGCCATTTTTTCTCAACTTGTGAGATTTATTTTATTTAGTATAGGTATTAGATAGTGCTAGATAAAGTAGATTGTTAGCCAAGATTGAAGAAAAGAAGCCCAAAGCCAAAGGAGCCACAAAAGATGGAGCATGGAGCATGGAGCACACCACATGACTATGAAGGATGGACCAAAAGATCAAGACGCATGGAGATGTGTGTTTGTTTAGGGTTCATAGATAATTCATTTGGCTTGGAATTATCTTAGTCTAGAAAAGGCCATATCCACATCACGTTTAATTTCTGTTTTGTGGTTGTTTATTTATTGTCTTATTATTTGTGTGGTTGGTGTATGGATGATGCATGCAATTAGGATAATAAGATAATTAGACAACCCGGATCTATTATTTGGAGTTGTGCCCAAACTCAAATAGATAGATTAGTTGATAATGATCAACAAAATAATTAAAATTGAAGAAAAATCCCTCAAATTTTAAAATATTGTGTTCTTGCCTTCTCGTTATTTAAACACTCATTATCATCATTATTTATCAAGTTCGTGCGTGCCAAAGCATGGCGACTTGGTTCATAATGATGGAATGCGATGGCACGTAACAATGTGCAATTGTTTAGATAAGAGGTTGAACACAACTAGGCTATTAATTTGATTAAGAAACCTAGAGGCAATCAATTGGGATTATCCATATGGATGGATAAATAAGGAGTTATTTGCCCGATTGAACCAAGAGTTGCATATGGGATGCAATTGGAATTGTTCCTACCTAAGAAGTAATCAAATTATGGGTGACTTGCCAAAGCAAGCTCATAAGGAGATGAAAAAGATGGATCTTGGCCCACTAGAAAATATAAGGATATTTTCCGCATTAATATCTTGAGGGTTATTAATCCGTAGTAAAATAGTGGGAGCTATATTTGATAAACTAGCCATTATTAAATATAGTCAAAAATTCACAAATACTAAAACTTGCGTATTTTCCTTTTTGTAGAATTCCAAATGGCAAACAACTCATCGAGTTCACAACATTCCCTACGATCTGTCCTTGAGAAGGACAAGCTCTCAGGAACCAACTTTCTCGATTGGTACAGAAACTTGAGAATTGTTCTCAAGCAAGAGAAAAAGCTGTACGCAATAGAGGAGCAAGTTCCAGAAGGTCCAGAGAATCAGACACCTGCTGCCTTAAAGGCGTATCAAAAGCGTGTTGATGACGCTAATGATGCGGCCTGCCTAATGCTTTGCACCATGACCTCTGAGCTTCAGAAGCAACATGAGAACATGAATGCTGTCGATATGATCGAACATCTAAAGCAGCTCTTCCAAGAGCAGGCGAGGGTAGAGAGGTATGAGGTCTCAAAGGCACTGTTCAAATGTCATCTGGCAGAAGGGAACCCGGTGGGACCCCATGTACTCCGAATGATCGGGTACTTGGAGAATCTCGCCCGGCTTGGGTTCCCGGTCGGCCAAGAGTTGGCAACCGATCTCGTGTTGCAATCGATTGCCCGAGAGTTATGGACAGTTCATTATGAACTATAACATGAACGAGATCGTTAAACCACTGCCAGATTTGCTCAACATGTTGAGGACGGCTGAACAGAGCATCAACAAGGGTAAGGGCAAGGCCATTATGATGGTGCATAAAGGAAAGGGTAAAAAGTTTGCCTCTTCCTCCAAGGGCAAAGGCAAGTCAGTTGCTAAGTCCAAGGAACAAGCCCTTAAGCCTGTTGGTGGGATTGCCAAGGTCGTGACTAAGGGTGAATGTCACTACTGTAGTCAACCGGGACACTGGAGGAGGAACTGCCCAAAATATCTGGAGGACAAGCGGCTTGGAATAGTGATTCCACCACCACCAGGTATTTTTGTTGTAGATGTCAATTTAACTGTCTCTACATCATGGGTATTAGATACTGGATGTGGATCTCATATTTGTCGAAATATGCAGGATCTAAAGAGAAGTAAAAGATTGGCTAAAGGGGAGGTAGATCTGCGCGTTGGGAATGGAGCAAAGGTTGCTGCGTTGGCCATAGGCGTTTGCGAGCTATCTCTGCCTTCAGGATTAGTTTTAGAATTAAATAATTGCTATTTTGTGCCTGCTATGAGCAGAAACATTATTTCTATTTCTTGTTTGGACAAGGAAGGTTTTATTATTTCAATAAAGAACAATTGTTGTTCCTTTTATTTGAATAATATTCACTATTTTAGTGCGCAATTATTTAATGGACTTTATGTCCTTGATCTAAGTAATCCTGTCTACAACATTAATACCAAGCGGATTAAAATAAATGATTTAAATCCTGCTTATTTATGGCACTGTCGTTTAGGCCACATAAATGAGAAACGTGTATCTAGACTCCATAAGGATGGATTGCTAGACTCATTTGATTTTGAATCATATGAGACATGTGAGGCTTGTTTATTGGGAAAAATGACAAAGTCCCCTTTCAATAAGAAAGGTGAGAGGACTAGTGAGCAATTGGCGCTCATACATACCGATGTGTGTGGGCCATTTGCCACGCCTGCCAGGGGTGGTTATGTCTACTTCATTACGTTTACTGATGATTACAGTAGATATGGATTTGTGTACCTTATGAGGGCAAAATCCGAATCCTTTGAAGTGTTCAAGGAATTCAAGAATGAAGTAGAGAAGCAACTTGGCAAAAGTATCAAGGCTCTACGATCGGATCGTGGAGGAGAATACTTGAGCCAAGAGTTTGACGACTATCTTAGAGAGTGTGGGATCGTGTCCCAACTCACTCCACCCGGAACGCCACAATGGAATGGCGTGTCCGAGAGGAGGAATCGAACCCTATTGGATATGGTTCGGTCTATGATGTGTCAAACCGATCTTCCATTATCGTTTTGGGGCTACGCTCTATTAAGTGCAGCTTTTACCATTAACCGTGTTCCATCTAAATCAGTCATGAAGACACCATATGAGATGTGGAGTGGGAGGCGTCCCACACTGTCGTTCATGAGGATTTGGGGCTGCGATGTCTATGTAAAACGTTTACAATCAGACAAGCTAGGGCCTAAATCGGATAAGTGTAAATTTGTGGGGTACCCTAAGGAAACTAAGGGATACTATTTCTACAATCCAACCGAGAACAAAGTGTTTGTTGCTCGGACCGGCGTGTTTCTAGAAAGAGAGTTTGTCTCTAAAGAAGCAAGTGGGAGGAATGTAGAACTTGAAGAAGTTCAAGAACCACAAATTACTGAACCGATTATGGAACATGAACAGGAATCACAAGCAGTTGTGGATCCACCTGTTCAGGTAACACAAGAGCTTCGTAGATCTAGTAGAGTGCGCCAGGAACCCGAGAGGTACGGACTTCTCGTAACTGATTCCGGTGACACGATGCTCATAGATGATGAGCCTACTACCTATGAGGAGGCCATGAATGGCCCAGACTCGCAGAAGTGGCTTGAGGCCATGAGATCCGAGATGGAATCCATGTATACCAACAAAGTATGGACTTTGGTGGAACCACCTGATGGGGCGCGGCCCATAGGGTGCAAGTGGGTCTTCAAGAAGAAGATCGACATGGATGGTAATGTGATTACCTATAAGGGCCGATTGGTGGCTAAAGGATTCAGACAGATTCATGGTATTGACTATGATGAAACCTTTTCACCAGTCGCTATGACCAAATCCATCCGAATCCTACTTGCGATTGCAGCATACTACGACTATGAGATTTGGCAGATGGATGTCAAAACAGCATTCCTTTATGGGAATCTCCTCGAGGACGTGTATATGATACAGCCGGAGGGTTTTGAAGATCCAAAGCAAGCCAACAAAGTGTGTAAGCTGCAACGATCCATTTATGGATTGAAGCAAGCTTCTAGGAGTTGGAATCGACGTTTTGATGAAGTGGTCAAAGAGTTTGGCTTCATCAGAAACGAAGATGAGTCTTGTGTCTACAAGAAGGTTAGTGGGAGCTCTGTAGCTTTTCTGGTCTTGTATGTGGATGACATACTGCTCATTGGAAACGACATTCCCATGCTGCAATCTGTGAAAGATTGGCTAGGAAAGTGTTTCTCAATGAAAGACTTAGGGGAAGCAGCCTATATACTCGGTATAAAGATCTATAGAGATAGATCTAAGAGGTTGCTAGGCCTAAGTCAAAGTACATATATTGACAAGGTGTTGAAACGGTTCAACATGCAAGATTCCAAGAAGGGATTCTTGCCCATGTCACATGGAATCACTCTTTCGAAGAGTGGTTGTCCTTCCAATGAGATTGAGAAGGAACGCATGAGTAGGATTCCCTATGCCTCGGCCATAGGATCCATCATGTACGCCATGTTATGTACTAGACCAGATGTGTCATATGCCTTGAGTATGACAAGCAGATACCAATCCAATCCAGGTGAGAGTCACTGGATTGCTGTCAAGAACATCCTAAAGTACTTGAGAAGAACTAAGGATGCTTTCTTGATGTTTGGCGGTGAGGAAGAGTTGCGTGTAAGGGGTTACACTGATGCAAGCTTCCAAACCGATAGAGATGACTTTAGATCACAGTCGGGATATGTGTTTTGCCTGAATGGAGCAGCGGTGAGCTGGAAGAGTTCCAAGCAAGAGACGGTAGCTGATTCTACAACAGAGGCTGAGTACATTGCTGCAAATGGCGCAGCAAAGGAGGCTGTTTGGATCAGAAAGTTTGTTTCTGAACTTGGTGTGGTCCCTAGCATTGCGGATCCAGTGGAGTTGTTCTGTGACAACACTGGGGCGATCGCGCAATCAAAGGAACCTAGGTCACACCAGAAGTCCAAGCACGTGCTCAGGAAGTTCCATCTGATTCGAGATATTATCGATAGAGGAGACGTTCGGATATGCAAGATTCCTACAGATGATAATCTGTCAGACCCGCTTACGAAGCCTCTCACGCAGTGGAAGCATGAAGGGCACACTAGGAGTATGGGCATACGAGATGCGCCAGATTGGCTCTAGTGCAAGTGGGAGACTGTTGGAATAGATGCCCTAGAGGCAATCTAGTTTAGTATGAATTTGTAATTGGCTAGAAATTCATTTATTATTTATTGGATATTTAATATAATGAAGTCCTTAGATTTACAATTGTGTTGTTTATCTTAAATATCCCTAGTCAAGTATAATGATTAAATGGGACAATCATCTATAGACTAGTATGGGGTTGGATTGATATGGAGATATCACGATCCAACACATAGGTGTGCATTACGGAATGTTGCACTGGATTGACCCATTACCGAGAAGGCTACATACACGTTATGTTGAGTCACAAGTGCTTCTCGGGTACAATGGTATTGTCATCCTTAGACTTGAAGTCACTAGATATTCTAGTTGTGGATCATTGTGATCTTGGTAGCGTTAAACGCTACACCGTAACTGGGTAGTTATAAAGGCGTGTACTGGATACAATGAGAAGCAAGCTTAGAGATCGTAGTGGACGTAGAGAGGATTTGCCCCTCCCACATAACGGGAGCAAATATCCAAGGCCACTCGAGGATAGTGCTTATAGAATGTCTGGCCAGACTCAAATAAATCAATATATGGGATATTGATGTTATTTGCACGAATAAGGCTATTCCATGGATCGAGAAACTAGGGATTGGATATACGAGTGTGACTTGTATGTCTCGTGTCCAATCCGGATATGGAGGCAAAGGGATGAGACAATTACTTGTACAAGGTTGTCTAGATGACTATTCTATTAGTTGGCTAGAATGGATGTTTTGCTAGAAACCGCTCCATGTTAGCAAAGAGTTGCTACCAACTAGATAGAACCTATGGGGTCACACGCTATATAGAGTTGTACTAGATTATGGAATTAATTAATTGGATTAATTAATTAGAAGGATCACTTTGCAAACCCTTGCAAACTTAGTAGGGACTAATTTGCAAGGAAGGGACTAAATTGAATTCTAGTAGGACTAGAATAAGTCCTTTAGGTAGTTAACAAGGAGTTGTTGGACTATATAAAGGACCCTCCTCCTTCCTTCCCTACACACTTTATGCTCTAGAGAGAACATAACAAGAGTAGGAGAGAACAAAGGAGAGAGAGAGCAAGCCACAAGAGGGACGCCGCCCCCTTGCCGCCGCCCCCTTGTCCCCGACGCCACAAGGGTGCCGAACCCCTTTTGGTGTCTCGTTTTGCGTGATTTCTTCACCCTCTTTTCAATCCGGGCTAGCACCAAGGTGATTGGAGATCTAGGAACAACTCTAGGCGTGGATCAACTATAGAGAACGTGACACTATTCGCGTTTGAAGTCATCAAGGAGAACCCAAAGGTGTGTTTATGATTTCTTACCTTCACTATCGTTATGCATCTAGACTTGTGATCCTTGGAGGGTTTTGCATGGTTATTTGTTTGATTATGCTTCCGTTTGCGCGATCCATGAATCAAAACCCTACAGTGATCTAATATTTATACAAGCATATACAGACAACGGGTGCAGAAATTACCGAAAATTGGGGCAGAATGACCACGGTCAGCGAAGCTACATAGATAGCAACGCATGCAGGGGTCAAAATGAGGCAAAAAATAATCAAAAAGCCACTGTCTGTGTGGCTATCTGCGCACCTACGCAGACAACAACGCAGGCCGAGAGGAAGCAGCTCAAGGTTGATGAAGAAGGTGGATGCCTGTGTGGGTATCTGCGTAGCTGCGGAGACAACAACGCAGGCAGGAGAGAATTTTTGGACCAAAAAAAAAAAGAAAAAAACTGCACTACGACTTTAGCATTCACCGTCCACTTTTAAAAATCAAGAATTCGCAACGAACAAGTGTGGGGGTGAAACCAAACCAAAAGTTTTCACAGAGAAAATCTTAGATTTACGGCGTTCGGGCAAGATTTATCAAAAGGCGAAGAGGAGAAGGTTGAATAGGAGTTAAAAAACTACAACTTGGCTGGTTCAGAATTTCCAATGAATTTTCCGGTGACATTTTTTCCGAAACCGGTCGATGTCCATCTTGCCGAAAACTGCAAACAACACCCGTAAGACTTGCTCTGGATTCACATGTCCAAAATCCCTTCTGTCTATTTATTTTATAGTTTTAGGCACGAACACGTAATCCGGTCAAGATTTTTTGCGCTTTTTTCAGTTTCCGTACTTTGATTGGTAGAACCCCTGGTAGTTTTAGGTGGTTATTTACTGAGACGCACGACTCTCGCGCACAATAATTTAGACTTATTTTCTGCACTTTTCTGTATCTTTAGCTGGTCAGAAGAGGCTGAGCCGGTTCAACAAGCCAGTGACCCAGCTCCCCAGTGTTGGTTTTGGATGCCCTAGAGGCAATATGTTTAGTATGAACTTATTTGCTAGAATAACCGCTGTATTATTTATGGAGATATTTAATATAATGAAGTCCTTAGATTGCAGTTGTGTTGTTTATCTTAAATATCCCTAGTCCACTATGTTGATTAACAGGACGATCAACTATAGACTAGTATGTGGGTAGATTGATATGGGGATATCAAGTCTAACACATGGGTACGCATTAGGAGTAATGGCATACTGGATAGACCCACCGCGAGAAGGCTACATTAGGTTATGTCAACGTCACAAACGCTTCTCGTAGTGCTCATGGTGTTGTAATCCTTAGACTTGAAGTCACTGGATTCTTTAGTTTTGAAATATCATGCTTTGATACTATCAAACGTTACACCGTAATTAGGTAACTATAAAGATAACTATCGGGAATGATCGGAAGCAAGCTTAGAGGTGGAAGTGATGTAGATATGATTTGTCCCTCCTACATAATAGGAGTAAATACCCACGACCACTCGAAGGGTAGAGCTTATGGAATTTCTGGCCCGACTTAGATAAATCAATTGGGAGATATTGATGTTATCTGCATGGATAAGTCTATTCCCAGGATCGAGAAACTATGGATTGGATATACGAGTGTGACGATATGTCTCATGTCCAATCCAGATATGGAGACAAAGGGATAACACAACACGGTAACATTGGGCACAAAGGTTTGTCGGGATCATTGACTATTTCTATTAGTTGGTGGCATAGATGTGTTGCTAGACACCGCTCTATGTCTGTAATAAGTTACTACCAACTAAGTAGAAACCTATGGGGTCACACACTGTATGGATTAAACTGGATATGAATATTAATTAGTAGGACTAATTAATAAAAGGATCATAACGCAACCACAAGCAAAGTTAGAGGGACTAATTTGCAAGTGGACTAATGCATGTAAGGACATGATTAGTATTGGGGCAATTATGTAGTTACATAGAGTTATTAACTATATAAAGGAACTCTAGCTTGTTATTTTATCAACACAAGTCATTATTGAGAGAACATAACAACGCAAGAGAGAGAGAGAGAGAGAGAGAGAGAGAGAGAGAGAGAGAGAGAGAGAGAGAGAGAGAGAGAGAGAGAGAGAGAGAGGTTCGCCCCCCTAGTCCATCCGCCCCTTTGCCGCCGTCGGCCCCTTTGGGCGTTGGTGGTTGCTCCATTTTGCGTGATCCTTTGCTCCTTTCTTCCATTGTTAGCACTACACGGTGGGAAGGATTCCATTTGAAGATCCAAGGTGTGGATACTCGTAGAGACGAGGACACAATTCTTCGTAGTGATCACACAAACTATGGTGCACATGTTTCTACCCTAATCATGTTATGATTGCTTGCCTGTGATCCTTGGAGGGTTTTTAACATGATTAAATTTTGTTATTCCGCTGCATAACCTGCATCAAAGCCCTACAGTGGTGTTAGAGCCACATGTCGTAGCGCATAACATGATATTATGTGTTACTGTTTTCATTTTTTACACCGTATATGTTATTTTACGCAAAAACTGAAATTAATTAGCATATTAGATGCAAATATGAATATGATTCAGCTAAGCCAGAACAAAGACGGAGATGCGAGCTGATCATCTTCTCAACATGTGAGGTTTTATTTATTTATTTAATTTAGTTGCTAGCTAGAATTAGATAATTATATGATAGCCAAGAGCATGGAGAAGAAGACCAAAGAACCAAGGAGCCACAAAGACAATGGAGGAACTCACACACCTAGGGCGCAAGGATATGGTGGAGGAACACGGAGATGAGCTTGTCACTTTAGGGCATATAGATATTATCAATTGCTTGGTAATATCTTAGTCTTAGGGGCCATATCCATGCCACGTTATTTTAAGCCAAGAGTTTGACGACAATCTTAGAGAGTGTGGGATTGTGACACAACTCACTCCACCCGGGACGCCGCAATGGAATGGCGTGTCCGAAAGGAGGAATCGCACCTTGTTGGACATGGTGCGGTCTATGATGTGTAGAACAGATCTTCTGATATTATTTTGGGGACATGCTCTAATGACACCTGATTTTACCATCAACCATGTTCCATCCAAATAGGCCATGAAGACACCATATGAGATATGGGGTGATAACTCTCTTTTAGGAGTTATTAATATACTTTCTTACGACTTGTATTAGTCTTATTTCACATGATTTATATGTTATATTTGCACAAACATGTGAATTTGATGATGTATAAGCCTAAGAGTGAAAAGTTGTGTTTCTAGCTTATTTGTGCATGTTTTCTCTCATATTTGCTATGATAATTGCACGGGTTGTTTAGTGTTGTGTATCTCAGGTAAAATAAGTGCAATGGAGCTTATGAGATGCTTGGATATGCTAGGAATGGAGCTAGATGAAGAGGAGAAAAGGAGACGCACAAACAAAGCAAAGTTGGAAAAGTCACACAGGACCAGCCTGCACTCTTTTCGATGCCCAGGAAAATCTACAAAGAAGTTTGAAGCAAGGCTTGCGGCATTGGAAAGTAGACATCCGTAGATTTCCAACGATATATGGTAGGCCCAAAGACGAGTCCGTATGAGGGAGATACAGCCCGCGCAAGATCAGCAAATAATTCTGTCCGGGAATTACAAACTGGAGGGGCTGAAGTGCAATTTCGACCAAATAACATTAAAAATCGTGCCCAGCTAGTAAAATACGGGCATAGAAGACCTAATAGGAGATTATTCACGTACGGGAGCCATTGGAGAGCACCTAGGAGCTTGGGGATTGCACGGATTCGCCAAAGCTTTGGCGATTTCATCGTTTGATTCTTCTCTTATCCTCTCTTTATCATTCTATGGAGAATACTTGTGATTTTGGCATAACAATGAGTAGCTAATTTCTTTGTTAGGCTCTATGGAGAGCCTAGGGTTATGACTTAGACTTATTTTCCGGATTTTGTTGATTGATTCATGCGTTTGATCCAATTCATGTTTATTATTCTTCATCTTGTATGGTGAATCCGTAAGCTAAGGCTATTGACACGTGTTAGTGATGAATGGAATGACCATGTTAGCTGAAGATGATGAACTAGTTGAATTCATAGCTTAATGTTACAAACTAATTGATTAGAAATCATGATCTAGGCTTAATTCTTAGCAACAAGGGAGTCGCGAACCGGAGTTGTTAGTGAACTAGGTGGGTGCTCGACAGAGACTCAACCCGGTTACGAATAAGATCATGTTTTTATTCCCGAATCATTGAGACCGATAGGTGAGATGAATAGGAGTAGTCATGTGTGGGTGGATTCGGTTGAACTATTTAGGTGAGTGAATCGGTGGACCGACAGGACCCGGTGAACGAAGTTGACTAGTCAGCTAGAACGTAACGGTAGATGGAGGTGGACCGACAGGACCCAAAGTAAACTGTTACGTAAAATTACATGAGATCGACAGAAGATTGTAAGTGCTATTACCCGGCATAATCAGTTAGTGCGTAATGTGTTTCAATACAAATTCCGGAACTGTCTAAAGACCCTAGGTGATTCATAGATCGCCTAGTTTTCTCCATACTTTGATTAAATTCTTTTGTTTGAAAAATACAGAAATATTGTCTCTACATTCATTTTATTCAGTCGCTTGTTTGCGGGCGACGAACACTCAAACCACTTCTTACCGGTTACTTAAGTATTTCTAATTAATTCTTAATTAGCTAGTAGTAGTCTATTTCCCTGTGGGTCCGACAACCTGAGTTTTAATACTCAATCTTTATTACTTCGACCGTGCACTTGCGTAACACGTAAGAAATCGTGTCAAGTTTTTGGCGCCGTTGCCGGGGAATTAAACGGTTTATTAGTTTTGTTAAAAATTAATTTAGGATACTTCTTTTATTTTCTTTTTGTTACTATCTGTTTACCTCACGGGTGTGCTAGTGTTGTTTTCTCAGGTAGCTATGGCGGAAAGCCAAGGGCTAATTAGCCTCACAACGGAACAGTTGCAAGCCATGGTGGCTGAAGCTGTAGAGAAAGCATTGGCAGCATCATCTATACCGCGCCCGACCTCAATGCCATATAATCGATCAGGGAAAGCAATAATCCAGGCATTTGAGGCGGACCTTAAAGGAAGGGAGCCAGCAATTGTGGTGCCACCAATTCAGGCAGAAACCTTTTGTCTCAAGCTGGGCACAATTCAATTTGCTCAGGACCAGTGCACTTTTGCTGGGACAGACGAGGAAGACCCACATGCATTCATTGGGAGATTTCAGAGCCACTGTGGGCCAATCCGTTATAGTGGGGTCACTTCCGAATCAATAAAACTGATGCTCTTCCCTCATTTCCTCAAGGGAGCTGCTATGGATTGGCTGGATTCATTGCCATCCAACTCAATCAAGACATGGGAAGACTGTGCCTCCCAGTTCATGAGTAAATTCTTTCCCATCTCACGCATGATTCAGCTGCAGAACGAGATTTGGTCATTCAGGCAAAAGCAACATGAATCCATGGTCAAAGCATGGGAGCGTCTCAACTTATTACTACGCAAATGCCCCAACCATGGCATTGCAAAAAGCCAGATCATACAGGTCTTCTATGATGCACTTGGAATGCTTGACAAAGAAAAGATTGATAGAGAAGCTGGGGGCAGTTTCTTGTTCAAATGTGATGTTGACGGTGCATATGAGTTGATGAGACGTGTGGTTGAGCAAGAGGAGAGCTGGGATTATGAGCACCAACAAAAAGAACCGATGAAGCATAGCTCAGTGGCATATAGCACGGTTCAGGTGAATGCAGTAGAGGTAGTGCATGAAGCAAATGTTTCAGAGATGCATCAGCAACAGCCAGTACCACCATTAGAGTTGACCGATATGACAGGGATAATAAAGACGATGGCTCAGCACATGACAGACATGTCCACACAGGTCAGCTCTGTAGCAATTGCACTTCAAGTTGCTCAAGCAGAAATAAAAGATCTAAAGGAAAAACTTGAACAAAGGGCACTGGGTAGCTTTGTTGACACATCAGAGGGACAGGCTCATGCCATCACCACTCGAAGTGGTATTGCACTTACAGATCCTCCATATCCGAGTCATGCCAGAGCGAAAGCCTCAAAGGCGAAGGAACATGAAGTCTTCGATTCTGAAAAGACACCTGTCATGATCCCCCAATCAAAGGGCATGATTCACCAGGATGCAGAGAAATCTACCGAGGTACCACTTCCATCTTCCCCTTCTTATTCTGAACTACCATTTCCGTTACGTACTAGGAAGAAAAAGGATGATTCTGAGGAATACAAGCGCTTTTTGAATGTCTTCTCTAAACTGCATATCAATATCCCATTGGTTGAGGCACTTCAAAAGATGCCTAAGTATGCTCGATTTATTAAAGATGCAGTTCTTGGAAAGAAAGGGGTGGATGAATTTCAGAGAGTAAACTTAAATGAACAGGTTAGTTCATGTGTTTTGCATGGGTTACCTAAGAAAAAGAAGGATCCAGGTAGCTTTGTCATTGAGGCTACATTGGGTGATTCCTACACTGGAAGAGCTCTCTGTGATCTGGGAGCGAGCGTGAATTTGATGCCGTTGTCGGTATTCAAAAAGTTAGGTGTGGGGGAGCCCCCAAAAACCTGGATAACACTCCAATTTGCAGACAAGTCATCCTAGAAAGCATGTGGGATGGTTAAAGATGTGCTAGTGAGGGTCGGAAGTCTGATCATTCCGGCTGATTTTGTTATATTGGATATGCTAGTAGGTGATGTTCCGCTAATTCTGGGCAGGCCATTCTTGGCAACTGGTCGTACTCTCATTGACGTAGAGAATGGAGAACTGATTATGAGGGTACATGATGACATGGAGACTTTTCGGGTCTTCAAACCGTCACCCCAGTGTTCATGGGAGTATCAGCCAGGGGTGCCATTTTCTGTACAAGTGAAGCGCCAAATCCCAGAGTTGTCGCAAGGGGATCCACTTGACTACTGGGTAAGAAATAAGCCATCAGCGGTGCACGCACATGAAGCAGTGCTTCAAATCCAACACAGGAAAGCTAAGCTGGAAGCGGCACAATGTGCCAGACCACCCTCGTGAGGTGGCAGAGGTAACTGGGTCGGGCCGTCGACCGTAAATTACAAGCGCTTGTTGGGAGGCAACCCAACGTATTTTTATGCTTTAGTGTAGATAGTGTGTTTTTAAATACTGCCGTGTGCGTTTTTAATACCGTTTTGTTATATGAGGGGTGAGAGAGTGAGGATTTTATATTTGAATTGAGTCGTGCAGGCATACAGGTTGGAGACGCGGTCCGGACTCTGCTTCTTGATGCGTGAAAAGAGGAAACGTAGAAAAACCGAGAAAGCGACATAATGATCACGAAATTTGAGGTCAGGAATTCTAAAGTTTACTCCGGAAAATTTGAAGACACTATTGCGAAATCAGAACGTGCGCGAAACGAGCTTTCCGACGGTATGTAATATGCGTGCATCGGAGTCCGGAGACGTAATCTAGAAGACAAACGAAGCGAAAAAAAAATGAATTTGGAGTCAGGGGTGTTCGCACGAACACCCCCTGTGTTCGCAGGAACAAGAGAAAGGCAAAAGCCCACTGTTGAATATTAAGAACAACAAAAATTGCTCCTGCGAACAGGGGCAAAAAGGGAAGTTCCAGAGGCTTTTGAGGGTAAACTTGGAAAATGGGGAAAGTTTGTACACAGGGCACGTTCATCTTCTTCCTCCTATCTGTAAACCCCAGCCGTCGCCACCACCATCCTCTCTTCTGATTACCCAGCCACCAACCCTCCACCACGCCCAGACCATTAGACCTGCAAATCTCCACAACACCCCAGCAGAACCCACCTTTTCCCTCTTCGCCACAACCACATCACCGCTCTCCTCGGCAACAACCCAGACAGCGACCCCAACCGCTGTCAACAGCGGACCCTTCTCCGCAGTCCAATTCGAAACCCAGACCTCGACCAAAACCACCTACCCTATCCTCCACCGCCCTCTCCCTAATTCCCGATTACACCGGCGAAACCTCTGCTCCGCCTCCGTTCACCGCGAATCGAAACCAAGCACCGCCACACCCTCCTCTCCAATAGAACTTGACACCTAAATCACCGCCTGGAACTCTATTTCGCACGAAAGCAGAAGGGTTGCTTCTATTTCGCAATCCCCTGGCAATTGCTTCGACTTTCTCTACTGTTTTGTTCTCTGCGATTTGCTCTGTTCGCTGGGTTCTTGCAGATCGTTGCTTCTCAATTCTTGCTGCGCTCCTTCGTCGTGCTTCGTTGGGTTTTTCTTCACTGCATCTGTTTCTTCTTCATCTCTCTTCTTGGCTCTGTTTTGCCCTTAGCTTGGCTGGGTTCAGTTGCCTCGTTTTCGCTGCTTGATTGTCCTTGTTTTGTGGAGGTTTTGGCCGGAGAATTAGGTGGGTTAATCGGTGGTTGGGTGGAAGATGGTAGCAGGTTGTGGTAGGTTCTGGTGGCTATGAATTGGGGAGGCTTTGTGAAGGTTTGTTTCAGTGGTTTAATGGAGAATGGTGAAGGTTGTTGGGTTTTGGCCGAGGCTGTGGTGGTATTGTTAGGTGAGTTTGAGGTTCAGGTGAATTTGGCGGCCATGGCTGCTGGATTTCGTCGCGGCCGTGGCTTGTGATAGTGGCCGTGGGTGTTTGTTGGATGATTTAGGTTGTGAAGGGGGAGAATTGGGAGCAGGTTATGGTCTGTAATGGTAGCAATGGTGGCAATGTCGGCTTTTATGGTTATGAAGGATGGTGTAATGGAGATGGTGAAAGGGTGAAATGGCAGTAAAGAGGTACTGTAGTAGTTTATTTGGTTATGATGGGTGTACTGATACTGGGCAGAAGGTGTTTCAGGACATATGGGAACCCTTACTTTGGGTATTGTCATTAGTTCAACTACAGCTCGGTACAAAAGAAAACAACATGGATCAGTTGCTACGGATTAGTCTGAGGTTAAATATTAGAGGAATTTGACGAAGCAATCGACCCCGGTGTGCTACTTGCGCACTCGACCGCAAGGGAACTCACATAACGAGTTCGGGGATTCTTTGTTCTCTTTTCGTCAGCAGCAACATGATCAATCGACCCCGGTGTGTTCCACACACTCGACCGCAAGGGAGCGTGCATTGTTCCGCACAATGTTAGTTTGGGGATTGTTCTCGCTATCTCAGTCAGCACCTATCGGATTTCGTCCCCGACCTTGTGTCGGTTGTGAGTATTCTTTTCTCTCTCTGTTACTTACCGTTTAGGCACATCGTACTTGCTCTGGGATTTTATTTTTAGAATTCTAGGGAATTACTTGAGTACTTGCTTAATTTCGGTACACACACTCGTTCACGTGCACATAGCTTGAATTATCTCTAAATTTATTGTAGCTACCTTCTTGTGCCGTGGCTTTGACCTCGAGTAGAATCACCGCCCACGCATTTGAATGCCAAGTCCTCTGTTTTATCTCAAAATTCGTTGAGGACAACGAAGCGCTCAAGTGTGGGGGGAGTTTTAGTCTTGACTAGCCAGTCAGTGTTTGCATCGCCATGTCTGCATATAGTTGTTTGTGTCGTATTGTGTCTAATTATGTAGTCAGTGTCGTGATATTGTGATAGTATGTTATATCGTGTTGTGTTAGTCGTGTATATACTTGTTTGTGTTTAATATTGCACGTTTTCTTATTTGAGTCTACCTACCCTGTCGAATGTCTTGTGTAGTTTCGTTTGTGTCGGCTTGCATGTAGTGTAGGAACTATATGGAAAAGAAAATAGAAAAAAATCCAAAAAAAAAAAAAATTGAAAAATCCAAAAAAAAATTAAAAAGAGAAAATTTTGAGAAAAGGGCAATCGAAAGAGGCTAAAGTTTGATAAATCACGAAGTGTGAGGACTTTAGGCGTAGAGCATGATTTGCGACCGAGAGTGACGGCGTGAGTCCCCCCTAGCAGGTATAGAGAGACTTTCTTTACGGGAGTGCCTACCTATTCCTAACACTTACGTGATTTTCAAAGTCAAAGTGTGTGCCTATTTTCTTACAAGAGCTGAGCTAGGTGTGAGCTAAACAAGCCGAACATCCATGTGTACGTCTTAGGTAGTCGCCAACCCGCCTCGTAGTGGCACACGAAACAGCTGTGCGAGGACGTGTATTAGAGCACTCACTGCTTTTAGAACTCACATTGTAGGACCATTAGACGCCGTAATTTGAACCTTGGATTCTTTGCTAGCCTTCAGACCTAGGGTGACGATTCTTGGCCTTCATCACAAATTGATTAGAATCACCACTTTAGTGCGTCACGAGGGGGTTGTGTAGTTGAGGGAGTTCGATGAGGGAGTGATTATACAATTCGTTGAGTTCTACATCTCGCTTGCACTTTATTGATTATCTACGAGGGGATGCGAGGGTGAGTGAGTGGGCTTGTGCACTTCGGTGTGGCGGTGTTCTATGCCATTACATCATGGACACAGTTGTGGAGGGCCGTGAGTGCGTGAATCTAATACGCACGAAATTGGGTTGGGAGAACTTAATTGGTGGATCGTGCTAGGTACCGGATGTGATTACTTTGGTGTAGAATGATCGGTTGGATTAGGCACGAGATACATTCATATTCGGGACTACTTGAGAGGGGATATGGTGACATTCGAGTGTGGGGGTGTCGACTTTCGACTTCGGACATTGAGAGTGAGCTTGCGACGACTCCACTCCCACACATGTACTTCATTGATTTTGCGGCTTGGATTTGACATGGACTTTGATTGAGTTAGGAGGAGATGATATTTTTATGTGATATTCATTCATCGATTTACGTGTTTCCTTCTCCTAGCATATCTGATTAGTATTTGAAGACCACTCAGATATTATTGTTGGATTTTGATGGTATTTTGAGAGAATTGTGAAGAAGAAAAAAAAGAAAAAAAAGAGAAAAAAAAATGAGAGAAAAAGAAAAAGGAGAGATGAAATAAAGTTTGAGTTGGGATTGAATTGAAACGAGTGGTGGAGCTACTTTGACGACGACGGTTCACGTTTCATGCACGACGAACGACGATGGCCACGAAGATCACTAGTGTACCGGGGTTTGAGGGAATTGAGGGCCGGAGGTGGTGAGCTTTGGGTTTCGGTTTCTATCATCGTGGTGAGGGTGTGTGAGATGTGGGATTTGATGTGAGAATGTGACGCTTAGGACTTGATTTCGACGAGATTATCTTTATGTCCCTAAGCCTCATCATGTGAAAACCGTTAGCGGATTAGGAGCTCGGACCTTGGATGCGGCTTTGCCTAGCGTAGTCTCTTATTTCGTGGCACACGCGAAGAGGTAGCGTACTCTTGTACTTAGTAAAGTTGGGCTTTCTATACTAAATAGGGGAGAGTCTTGTTGTCGAATTTAGTTTCAACTCATGCTTTGTTCCTAGGATTCTCATCACTTCATGATACCCGATTTAAGTCAATGGAGATTGCCCGATCTCAACCAAAAAGATAAAAAGTATGTTTTGTGTATATATTTGTTTGTGTAGGTCGAGTCGTAGTTTGCATTTGCATCATATTGTTGCATTGTTGAGTCTTGTGTCGTTTGCGTCTTAAGTCGGCTAGTAAATAGTGGTTTTACTCGGGACGAGCAAAATGTAAGTGTGGGGGTATTTGATAACTCTCTTTTATGAGTTATTAATATACTTTCTTACGACTTGTATTAGTCTTATTTCACATGATTTATATGCTATATTTGCACAAACATGTGAATTTGATGATGTATAAGCCTAAGAGAGAAAAGTTGTGTTTCTAGCTTATTTGTGCATGTTTTCTCTCATATTTGCTATGATAATTGCACGGGTTGTTTAGTGTTGTGTATCTCAGGTAAAATAGGTGCAATGGAGCTTATAAGATGCTTGGATATGCTAGGAATGGAGCTAGATGAAGAGGAGAAAAGGAGACGCACAAACAAAGCAAAGTTGGAAAAATCACACAGGACCAGCCTGCACTCTTTTCGATGCCCAGGAAAATTTACAAAGAATTTTGAAGCAAGGCTTGCGGCATTGGAAACTAGACATCCTTAGCTTTCCAACGATATATGGTAGGCCCGAAGACGAGTCCGTATGAGGGAGATACAGCCCGCGCAAGATCAGCAAATAATTCTATCCGGGAATTACATACTGGAGGGGCTGAAGTGCAATTTCGATCAAATAACATTAAAAATCGTGCCCAGCTAGTAAAATACGGGCAGAGAAGACCTAATAGGAGATTATTCACGTACGGGAGCCATTGGAGAGCACCTAGGAGCTTGGGGATTGCACGGATTCGCCAAAGCTTTGGCGATTTCATCGTTTGATTCTTCTCTTATCCTCTCTTTATCATTCTATGGAGAATACTTGTGATTTTGGCATAACAATGAGTAGCTAATTTCGTTGTTAGGCTCTATGGAGAGCCTAGGGTTATGACTTAGACTTATTTTCCGGATTTTGTTGATTGATTCATGCGTTTGATCCAATTCATGTTTATTATTCTTCATCTTATGGTGAATCCGTAAGCTAAGGCTATTGACACGTGTTAGTGATGAATGGAATGACCATGTTAGATGAAGATGATGAACTAGTTGAATTCATAGCTTAATGTTACAAACTAATTGATTAGAATCATGATCTAGGCTTAATTCTTAGCAACAAGGGAGTCGCGAACCGGAGTTGTTAGTGAACTAGGTGGGTGCTCGACAGAGACTCAACCCGGTTACGAATAAGATCATGTTTTTATTCCCGAATCATTGAGACCGATAGGTGAGATGAATAGGAGTAGTCATGTGTGGGTGGATTCGGTTGAACTATTTAGGTGAGTGAATCGGTGGACCGACAGGACCCGGTGAACGAAGTTGACTAGTCAGCTAGAACGTAACGGTAGATGGAGGTGGACCGACAGGACCCAAAGTAAACTGTTACGTAAAATTACATGAGATCGACAGAAGATTGTAAGTGCTATTACCCGACATAATCAGTTAGTGCGTAATGTGTTTCAATACAAATTCCGGAACTGTCTAAAGACCCTAGGTGATTCATAGATCGCCTAGTTTTCTCCATACTTTGATTAAATTCTTTTGTTTGAAAAATACAGAAATATTGTCTCTACATTCATTTTATTCAGTCGCTTGTTTGCGGGCGACGAACACTCAAACCACTTCTTACCGGTTACTTAAGTATCTTCTAATTAATTCTTAATTAGCTAGTAGTAGTCTATTTCCCTGTGGGTTCGACAACCTGAGTTTTAATACTCAATCTTTATTACTTCGACCGTGCACTTGCGTAACACGTAAGAAATCGTGTCAATTGGGAGGCGTCCCATAATGTCGGTTATGAAGATTTGGGGTTGCGACGTCTATGTAAAACGTTTACAGAGTGACAAGGTCGGACCCTAGTCAGATAAGTGTAAGTTTGTGGGATATCCTATGGAAAGTAATGGATATTACTTCTACAACCCAACCGAGAACAAAGTATTTGTTGCTTGAACCAGCGTGTTCCTAGAAAGAGAGTTCGTCTCTAAAGGAGCAAGTAGAAGGGCTGTGGAACTTGAAAAAATTTAAGAACCACAAAACACTGATTTGACAATGGAACATGAACAAGAACCACAAGCGGTTATGGAGCAACCTGTTCAAGTAACACAAGAACTCCGTAGGTCGAGTAGGGTACGTCATGAGCCAGAGAGGCATTGACCTCTCGTTACTGAGCCCCGTGACGTATTACCCATAAACGATGAGCCTACTACTTACGGAGAGGCCATGAAAGGGCCAGTATAAAAGAAGTAACTTGAGGCCAAGAGCTAAGAGTAACTGGTTACACTGACGCAAGCTTCCAAACCGACAAAGATGACTATAGATCGTAGTCGGGTTATGTGTTTTGCCTAAATGTAGAAGCTGTGAGCTGGAAGAGTTCCAAGAAAGAGACAGTTGCTGATTCTGCAGCTGAAGCTAAGTACATTGCTGCTTATGGCGCAGCGAAGGAGGCTGTTTGGATAAAGATGTTTATCACTGAGCTTGGTGTGGTTCCTAGCATTGTGGATCCCATAACGTTGTATTGTGACAACACTGGGGCGATCGCACAATCAAAGGAACCCCGGTCGCACCAGAGGACAAAACATGTACTTAGGAGATTCCATCTAGTTCGAGAGATAGTCGATCGTGGAGATGTGAAGATACGCAAGATTCCAACAGCTGATAATCTGTCAGATCCTCTCACAAAGCCGTTGGTTCAGCGAAAGCATGAAAGGCACACTAAGGCTATAGGCATACGTGATGCACCAGATTGGCTCTAGTGCAAGTGGGAGACTGTTGGTTTTGAATGCCCTAGAGGCAATCTGTTTAGTATGAACTTTATTTGCTAGAATAATCATTGTATTATTTATGGACATATTTAATATAATGAAGTCCTTAGATTGCAATTTTGTTGTTTATCTTAAATATCCATAGTCCACTATATTGATTAACTGGACGATCAACTGTAGACTAGTATGTGGGTAGATTGATATGGGGATATCAAGTCTAGCACATGGGTATGCATTAGGAGTAATGGCATAATAGATAGACCCACCGCGAGAAAGCTAAATTTGATTATGTCAACGTCACAAGCACTTCTCGTAGTGCTAATGGTGTTATAATCCTTAGACTTGAAGTCACTTGATTATCTAGTTGTGAAGTATCATGCTTTGATACTTTCAAACGTTTTACCGTAACTGGGTAACTATAAAGATAACTATCGGGCATGATAGGAAGCAAGCTTAGAGGTGGCAGTGAGCAAATATCCACGGCCACTCGAGGGGTAGAGCTTATGGAATGTCTGGCCAGACTCAAATAAATCAGTATGGAGATATTGATGTTATCTGCATGGATACGTCTATTCCCATGATTGAGAAACTATGGATTGGATATACGAGTGTGACGATTATGTCTCGTGTCCAATCCTGATATGGAGAGAAAGGGATAACACAGCATGGTAACATTGGGCACAAATGTTTGTCAAAATCACTGACTATTTCTATTAGTTGGGTGGCATACATGTGCTGCTAGACACCGCTCTATGTTTGTAATAAGTTACTACCAACTAAGTAGAAACCTATGGGTTCACACACCGTATGGATTAAGTTAGATATGGATATTAATTAGTTGGACTAATTAATAATAGGATCATAATACAACCACAAGCAAAGTTAGTGGGACTAATTTTTAATTGGACTAATCCATGTAAGAACATGATTAGTATTGGGGCAATTATGTAGGTAATAAAGAGTTATTAACTATATAAATGATTTCTAGCTTGTTATTTTCTCAACACAAGTCATTATTGAGAGAACATAACAAATCAAGAGAGAGAGAGAGGAGGAGGTTCGCCCCCCTAGTCCGTTCGCCCCTTTGCCGCCGTCGGCCCCTTTGGGCATTGATGGTTGCTCCGTTTTTCGTGATCCTTTACTCCTTTCTTCCATTGCTAGCACTAAACGGTAGGAAGGATTCCATTGAAAGATTCTAGGCGTGGAAACTCGTAGAGACGAAGACATAATTCTTCGTAGTGATCACACAGATTAAGGTACACATGTTTCTACCCTAATCATGCCATTATTGCTTGCATGTGATCCTTGGAGGGGTTTGCGCAGGATTAAGTGTTGTTATTCCGCTACGTAACCTTCATTAAAACCCTACAAACAGCATTCTGACAGCCGGTCCAGTACTAGGTCACGTCGGTCGTCGAGCTTACGTTCTCGTCAGCGTGCCAGTGCCCAGACCGGTTCCAGCAGCTCTACCAGCACTATGCATAGAACCACATCTTCATTTTTAGACACGAATTATGCGCCAGATCTTTTTGTGCCATGAGGGCATGCCACCTCTTAGTGTGGGGATGGGAGTCGTGTCTGCATTGACCTCGCACGTTTTTTCATACTTATTTGCAGTTTTATTTTTATTTTTGAGTCTGCACGTTTTCTTTATTTTGAATCAACCCACCGCTCTTTTCTAACCTTGCATTGTAGATAGTTATGAAAAAATATAGAAAATTTAAGAAAAAAATGATGAACTTTACAAAAATCTAAAAAAAAATAAAAAATCAGAAAATTTTGAGAAAGGGCAATTGAGATAGTAAGAACTGGGAAGAGATCAATGATAGTCTTCTGAAAGGAACGAAAAACTGCACCGAGGTGTAGTAGATTGGGCTTTTGTACGTAATTGGGTAGAGCCAGTGCGCCTTAGAATCATCGAGTATTTTTCTCCTGAGCTAGAAATCCGACTTGCCACACCACCGTCACTTAGGTAGATGACAACCCGCCTAGGGCGCCATCACAGGTCATCACATCTTTTGGTGTAGTGATTGTCTTACAATGGACCCACTGTCCTGTTTCTTAACCCTAGGTCCAAAGAGTTAGACTCGTTTGAAGCCATTTACCGCTTTTATTCATAGCCACAGTAGCCTCGGGAGCCTTCTTTGTGACTTTCATCACTCGTTAGTTGGCTGTTTCTACGTGTTGTGACAGAGGGATTGAGTTAGGGAGGGGGGTTCGTTAGGTGAGAGCTTCATGATAGATCATTGTTGGACAATTTAATATTTTCATGTTTTTCGAGGGTTGGACAGGGTGAGTTAGAGGCGACTACATTGATTTGCGGATGTGATTCACTACATTACATAGTGATCACAAGTGGAGAATTCGCGTGCGAGGCATCATTCCGCACAAAACTGGGTACTGGGGGTTGTGGGGTTAATTAGTGGTCGTGCTAATTCTTACATCTTTGGTGATGAGGAGGTTCGGTAGGATTGGACATGTATTTTTCGACTACAGGATCGACGCTTCATGACTAGTGCGGGGGTACTGCACACGAGGACATTTTTGTACCTCGCGACATTGGTTTATTTCTGCGCTACTCAACTTATGTCAATTGTCTTTATTTCTGTTATTTGTATTTTTATTTATTTATGGGAAAAAAGAAAAAAAAAAAGAAGAAAAATAAATGTTCTATTTTTCACAGTTTTTCAGTTATTTATTAGTTGAGAGCTGAGTAGGTGGACACTGTTCTGGATTTGACATCACTTCACATTCGTGGCCGCGAGAACGATGAAGACACACCGGGAGCTTGGAAATTGACTGTGCAGAAACTCAGGTGTTTCGGTCAGTTTTTCGGGAACTAGGTGAGGGGTGTGAGTTGGGAAACAGTGACAATGTCATAACAAGTAGGATCATGCCGTACCCTGATAAATATATATATATACATATATATATATACATATATATATATATACATATATATGTATATATATATATCCTACCTGTTAGACTTAGGATCATTGATTCGAAAATAGCTCGGATGGTCGGTTAACTAGCGATTTCCTCAGGTTGAGTACGGAAGTAACAATAAGAGGTGCCAGCGCTTTTCCACTCTTAAATCTGGCTATACTCGCCGATCTCTTGTGGGTTATTACTTCATGGAAAGAGGGTGCAGTCTTGATGATACACCAGTTTGCGTTTTGGAGATTGCCCAATCTCGCTAAAAAGAAATGTTTTGCTGAATAACTTTTTGAGCGTATGAGTCGTTGTATATTCCTTTGTTTCAGTAGTATAGATGAGTCATCTGGTACATATATCTGGTTTAGCAGGTTGGTATGCAATGGCAGTAGTATGCACATGAATTGTATGCAAAGCAGGTCAGTATGCAAGAGGTTTGCTCGAGACGAGCAAAGTTCAGTGCGAGGGTATTTGATAACTCCCCACTAGGAGTTATATGTGAGTATAATTTCGGGGGTATTTGTGTCAAGATTGAGTGTTTTAGCCAAATTTCAGTCTTGGTTAGCCTCAAAATTTACGACTGACTGTGTTGAGCTTCTTTATGCATTACTGCCTTATTTCATGCATTTCTAGATATAATCACAGGGTTTGTCCTTGTTGTGTGTGTAGTGACCAGACTTGTGAAACAGTGAGGATTGAAGCAGGAAGGCATGAGGAAGAGCTGAGTAGGCTGAAGGAGCGGAAAAGACCAGATAAGGTTGCTATTTGCGTAGCTGCGCAGGTTGCTATCTGTGTGGCTGTCTGCATAGCTACACAGATAGCAACGCAGACAGCAAGTTCAGGATGCAAAATTTGGCTAAGTCTGGGCAGTTTCAGTGCTGTTTGTGTTGCTACCTGCGTAGCTACGCAGATAGCAACGCATGCAGAGAAGAAAATATAAAGAAGAGGAAAAGAACAAGGACAGAAGACTGTGTATGCATGGTTATCTACGCAGCTACGCAGGTAGCAGTGCATGCATGGGAGAAAGAGAGACTCTTGGAGCTGATAGGGATGCGGTCTGCGTGGCCGTCTGCGCAGCTACGCAGGTAGCCACGTAGATAGTGGGAAATTCTGAGATGGTTTGGCCAGTGGCAGTTTCGTAACTTCAGGCAATTTTTCCGGAAGCTTCTCAGCACTATATAATGGAACGTCCAGAGCTTGTTTTTGAAACAGAATACACCCACGGAGAAGTCTAAGCATCCTCCGAGAGCACGGAAGCGCGAATTCATAATCCAAGAAACTCGTTTGATCTTACTCTCTCTTTATTTCAGAAACATTTTTAGTTAATTATGTCATTCAGTAGCTAAACTCTTTACCTAGGTTCTCGGTGAACCTAGGGTTTCGTGACCGGTATCTAGTTCCCCTTTATTTATGGATTCATGATCTTAGCAGTTTTATTTGTTATTTTGTCTTTGATTTTACTGTTTATGCATGATAGGAGTCGCGACCAAGAATTCTACTGACTTAACCCGGTAGATGAGAGTTACTGGTTAAGTTAGGAAAAGAAGATATAATTTAGCACCTTACCCAACTGACCAATCAGAGAAAGGGAGATATGAATAGCGTGAACGTTTGACCAACTGTTGGAGGTTTTGGCCAGGGGCTTTAGGATATGTTATAAACCCTGGCAACTTTAGAACGAGAATGTAGATTTAGGTAGCCTAACAGGATTCAAAAAACTGCAGAATTGTGACAACTTGTAGGAATTGAATGGCTACTACACTGCTGGTAACGTGGTACAAATTATTCAACTGCTGTGTGTTTTCATATCAAAAGGAACGAAGATCTTGAGAAAGCCTAAGGGATTCTGGGACCTATCATCTCAAACCCTAGATTACAACCTTAAGAATTATTCAAAAAACTCTCAGAAAAAGATTTAATTTTCATTCTTTACATTCAGTACTTAGCTCGTAGTCATAAACTCAAACGATTTCTCTTTTTTTACACTTTGTTTGATGAGACTGATTACTTGAAGAAAACCTGCAAAAGTCCTAGTGGGATCGATAATCTGAGCTGAAAATACTGTCTATATTACTTGATTCGTATACTTGTGAATCGCACGCTAAATTGCGCATCACAAACGCAGACGCGAAGTGCTCATCATCCTCTTCAACTATGTAAGGATTCATAAAGAGTTGTGGAGCAATTAATTTAGCACACTGGAAAGGCGTGATGCATAATTATTTTATCAATCACACCAGAAGAGATTTACTTTCTCAAAAGGGTTACGTTTTTAAGGTTATACAAGATATATTTGACCAATTTTTCAAAATGGGTCATATACCTCATCTTTCTTTTTAACAATATTTTCTTGCCAATTTGAATTGCGGTTTTCTGATTAATGAATCATGTTGGGATAACTCTGAACCTTCTATTGGAAAATTTGTAGTATAGATTTTCAATCCATTTATTCCTCCTTACTTGCAGAATTATCTACTTCGATACATTATGGTCATAACCACCCATATGTAATGTTCATCATATCGACAAAAGAAAAAAAATTGTTGATAATAGATAAAAAAGTAGTACGAATTAGTCTCACCTAAAAGATCAATGAATCTAGGTATCAATTATGGTCTTTTCATTTTCTCTATAGACCTATTACATTGATTATCATACATATACCAATTTATCTTCAAAATTTCATGTTTAATCTATATTGCAGTCTAACTTTGGTGGTCTAATTTTTCCATTTTATTTAGTTTTTAAATGTTTTAGAGTAGAGTGTGGTGCATTAGAAGTTCATAGTTGTTGCTTCAGTTTTCTCAACTCAATATTTTCATACCGAATTGAGCTTGAAAGTTAATGTGGCGCAATTGACCCAACTTATGGTATTAAAACATAAAATTTTACTCATACACAAATTCATCATTCAATTATGCATTGGGGCTTAGTTTTTAGGGTATACTTTTATTAATTTGTGGTATTTTTATTATCTCTTATTTACTAACGGTATACTATGTCTTTCACAAATGTCAATTCCCACATTGTGATAATTCAATAAGAAACGCGACATTTTGGTTTCCCTGCCTATAGGTATCACATAGAGAGACAAATAGTAACTAGATTCCACTTATGATTTTTTTAATCCTCACTCCGTCGAATTTACATCGTCCATGCGTGAAAAATTGTGACACCTACTAACACATCACCACGTAGTTAGGTAATTTACTCATCAAATATATCCCATCCCGCATCATATATACATTATAATAGATAGAATTAATTGAACTATTTCTTAAATCGTGTTTGGTTGATGTCGAGTACCTTAAATTTCTATACTAAATTTCACATTTTACATGTTTTAGGATTTTACCTTTTTATTCGTAGTTGGGTGATGTATTAAATTAGCCTTCATAAACTAAGTAACCTTAAGAATTATGAATGTAAATATTCGGAAAAAAATTGCAATGTCCTCACAAAATTCCCATTCACATTAACATTGGTGATATGGAAAATATAGAACAACGGTTTTAGATTGGTAAGAAACTAAATAGTGTGCATCAAGCTCTATGTCATAATTAATATGTGAGCCGATATATATTCATTGTAATTTCTTACTTTGACAGTAATCTATCATTCTTAATATGTCTGCATCCAACTAAATGGAGAAGTACGATACAAATGGGTGTTAGCTCAGTGGTAGAGCGTTTGAAACCCCTGCATGAGGTCCCGTGTTCAAACCCGGCTATATGATGTAATTAAGAAAAAATAGAAAAGTACGACCACCTAGGTCATGATACTAAGATAGAACCCCACTAACTTGATACACCAAAGAGGGGGCGTAAGTTAATTTAAAGGCAAAAGATGCATGTTGCCGAGTATGTAGTGGATACATTTGATCTTTTTGACAACCTCGCATCCTTAATGCACTCAACCAAAAAAAATACAAAAAAACTATGTAAAGAAAATATCACTCATTTTAGTTTAAAATATAAAAGAACATGTATTCTAATTAGTCACCACTTATATTTCATTTCACCCAAACAACTTATATTTTTACACATTAAAAAAATTATTTAGTAGTAAATTAATTAAAAAAAATTAATTGATCTCTTACCCTTGGAGATCAATTTATAGTGCCTCGACTTTAATTAAAAGTAGCACGAGATGGAAGGTAGGGGACGGTCAGAGTATATTCATATCCCCCGACCCTTAGTTGAAAAGGGAGCCTAGCTTTCGCACAGTGATTCAGTCCCAAGCGATTGATCACCAAAAAGTAGCGGAATTCATTCTGAATGACCGGAATTGGGATGTACCAAAGCTTATGGTCGCGGCCCTCTCCGCGGATGTTGACAAAATTATGAAAGTGCCGATCCCTCATTATCAGCTCGGGACACTTACCGGTGGCATTACTCGACAACGGGTAATACTCGGTTGCTACGGGTTACTCTCTCCTTCGCTCGTAACGCCCTTTTGTCTACTTCATCTTCAGATGACTCAAAGCTTTTGTTCAAATCTCTTTGGAAAACGAATGTTTAGCCTAAAGTTATTTATACTGTGTGGAGAGCAGCTCAAGATTCACTTACTATGAAAATGAAGATTGCTAGATTCAAGAAGGATATTTCGGTTACGTGTCCTCTTTGTCATACGTATCCGGAAACGGCGACCCACCTCTTCATGGAGTGTGTGATTTCAAAAGCATTGTGGAGACGTTTTGGGGATGGCTATTGTGATAGCATGAGGTGAGATATCAACCTCTTGATCCCTTCCTTCCTTCTGTCACTCTCGGAGAAGGAACGAATTGTGTTTTGTACCGTCTTGTGGCACATTTGGAGCTTTCTCAATGCTCGGTATTTCAGAATGATGCTACAAACCGAGGAAGACTTGTTCCAATCATGATCATGTTTATTGCCCAACAGTCAGATCTAATGACCAAAGGACGTGGCTCGGGTGTTGCTGCTATCACCCCATCATCTTGTTGGAGGCCTCCGAAAAGTGGGACGATCAAAATTAACACAGAAGGGGCGTGGGACCAAGCCGTCGGTCGTGCAGCAGGCGCGACAGTGCTTCGGGATCACGAGGGGCGCTTCATCGTTGCACTGTCTTCCCCTCTCCCCACGGCTACGTCTGCTTTTGAGGCGGAGACGATGGCGATTCGGGACGGACTTCTTCTTGCCTTGCAATGTGACCAGTGGAAGGTTATGGTTGAGACCGATGCAAAGATGGTGGTAGAAGCTATTAACGGAAGGGAAAGCTCAAAAATTGATAGTTCGGAAAATGGAGATGTTATTCGCCATATTAGTATTCTTTTTGTTCTCGTTTTAGCTCTATTTCTTTTCAGTTTAGTCATAGATCGACAAATGCAATAGCGCATGAGTTCGCTAAGTTTGGTCTCTCATTACCTAATAAGTACATTTGGCTAGACAGTAACCTGATTTGATCCCAACAACTTTTTCACAAGGTTGTAATGGGGATTACCAATCCCATAATTTTACATTACTAGAAGTTGATCTTCTTCAAAAAAAAAGTCCACATTTAAAATGCTTACAACTTTTACCCCAATATCGAATTTTTTTTTGGGATATGTGGCTCAATAAGGTTATAGTGTGTTAGGACCAATAATATTTACATTTCATGAGGTAAAATGAATATATTTTCTCGATTTGTACTGAAATACCGAGAGTACCAATATATTTGAATAAAAACTTATCTTTGCTAACCCGCACAGTTCGAGCGGGATACCGCCTAATATTTTATAATTTTAATCTAAATATTTTGTGTTAAAATTGGTTAAAAATTTTCCTAAAAAATGGTTAAAAAATTATCACACAAAAAAGTTGAGAATATAAAAGAATTGGTGGGCAGTGTTCCGAACGTAAGAGCTGGATTTCACTGGAACATAACAAAGTGGTCCAAAATTTTGGCTGATGCGGAGTATCAGTGGTTCCAGCCCGTTTTGCAGTTGAAACGGGACGTTGCTGCGTGTTCCGACCAGAAAAGAACATCATTTATAACTATGTGGCGTTGTTTTGCACGGTCTTCCTTCCAGATCAAGCCCCTCAGTATTTCCTCATCGGGGTAAAGAAAGTTTTACGCGCAATTATTTACTGTAAGTTTTTAGCAAGGCTATCCTTAGTTGACCTAGAACAACCACTTGTCACTGTAAAGAATAAGTTTAAGCCACTAGCTACAAAGTACAAAACATATTTTGCTGAAGGGAGCATTGCAAATTTGCAATCATCTGCCATTAACCTATGGGGATAAATAGGATACAGTTACCTCCGGATGAATGTGATCACAATCTCCACGTACCATTTGAGAAAGCTCTGTTTAGGGATTCATGGTAAACCCAGTGAGAAGCCGAGAGGATGAAGAAGGTGATAAGAGAGTAAAGTTCTCCTTATTTTATTAATAATAGATACATCTATTTATAATATACATTATACATTGTGAGTAAATGATTTGGTCAATGTCAATCTGCTACAAGAGGAAAGTGACGTTGATAATTGCCAAAGAGGTCCCTGCATTGTGATTGAGCTTCTGGTATGATCCATCTGAACCTTTGGGCTTTAGTTTTGTCTTGAGCTGCAGTGGGCCTTAGCCCAACACATCGTTGGACTGGTCTTTGTAGTGTTTTGGCCTTCTCGTCTTACACTCCCCCTCAAACTGATGGTGGTGGAAGGACCATCAGTTTGTCTTTGAGATTGTTGAAGTGATGAGTCGACAAGCTTTTTGTGAAAATGTCGGCCAATTGGTCAGAGCTGTTAACAAACAAAACACGTAAGTCACGAGAGAGTACCTTTTTGCGAATGTAGTGATAGTCTATTTCAATGTGTTTGGTGCGTGCATGCATAATCGGATTGGCAGTCATTGCTATGGAAGACAGATTGTCACACCAAAGGATGAGTTTTTCGGAGATGGGAATGCGAAGGTCTCGAAAGAGGATCTTAATCCATGCAAGTTCGGCTCCAGTGGAGGCCAAGGCTCGCTATTCGGCCTCCGTGGAGGACCGGGCGACGGTAGGTTGCTTTTTGGCGCCCCAGTGTATTGGATTTGGTCCAATGAAAACTATAAAACCAGAGGTGCTACGACGATCGGTTAAGTTTCCGGCCCTATCGGCGTCAGAATATGTGTTTATGGGCATGTGACCTTTTTGGTAGAGTAGGCCGTGGTTTTTTGTGCCTTGAAGATAGCGAAGAATACGTTAAGAACCAATGAGATGAGTGTCCGTTGGTGTGTGCATGAATTGACATAAATGGTTAACGGCGAAAGATATGTCAGGTCGACTAAAAGTTAAATATCGAAGTGCTCCTAAGAGTTGGCGATAAGGGGTTGGATCATCTAGTTTCTTACCATCGAGAGCATGAAATTTTGTGCTAGATGAAAAGGGAGTTGGAGCAGAATTACAGTGATTCATGTGAAAACGAGATAATAATTCAGAGATATATTTTGCTTGATGAATAAATATTCCAGAATTGTCCCTTTTAATTTCAAGACCCAAAAAATACGTCAAGGGACCTAGGTTTGTCATTGAGAACTCGGAGTGTAGTTGGTTTACAAGCTGCGGCAGAAAAATACGGTCACTTCGTGTCAAGATAATATCGTCAACGTAAAGTAAGAGTATAGTACATTTGTTTCCACTATGGCGAACAAAAAGAGATGAGTCAGCATATGAGGTGGAGAAACCATGTGAAAATAAGTAGCTAGTAAAACGTTCAAACCAAGCCGGTGGGGCTTGTTTGAGTCCATATATGGACTTTTGTAACCTGAAAACATAATTCGGAAACTTTGGTTTGTTTACAACCCTGTGGCTGAGCCATAAAAACAGTTTCTTTTAGTGTTCCATGGAGAAGGCATTTTTCACGTCTAGTTGTTGTAGGGGCCTGTTAAAATTTGCCGTTAAGGCAAGAATAGTGCGAACGGTAGAGTGTTTGACTACAGGGCTAAAGGTTTCGTCGTAGTCGATACCTGCATTTTGCTGAAAGCCTTTGGCAACAAGATGTGCTTTGTAACGAGAAGCAGTTCCGTTGGGGTTGTATTTGGTTCGAAAAACCCATTTTTTACCGATTATGTTTGTATTTTTGGGAGGTGGCACAAGTGTCCATGTATTTCGCTTTGTGAGACTGGCATACTCGTCAGCCATAGCTTGGCGCCACTGAGAGTGTTTGCTAGCCTCGGTATAGGAGGTAGGATCAGAAGAGGAAGAAGAAATAGTTGTAACGAAAAAACCTGCTTTCTTTTTACTTATCCCTGATTTGCTTCGTGTTTGCATAGGGTGTCCGGTTGGAGGGACAATCTCATCAGCTCTTTGAGGTGATGGAGGCGCCTCGGTAGCTGAAGACGTTGCCATGCCTGAACTGGTTTCCAACGGAACAGTGGGTTCGGTAGCATCTGTTCGAGTAGTATCTGAAGGGGGCTGTTCGGGTAAATCAGCTGGCTGCAAGTATTCTGCAGCTGCTGGGGCCTCCTGTAATGATTCGAGAATGCTCATCATTGATGGGTGTCCCCCTCCAACAGTGGGTAAGGTGGCAGTAGGACCTGAAACAACAATATTAGAGTTAGTTTTAGCAAATGGAAATGTAGTTTCGTCGAATAACTACATCCCTACTAATGTAGATGCGATTCGTCGATTTGTCAAGGCACAAATAGCCTTTGTACTCATCTGCATAACCAATAAAAATGCAAACTTTATTTTTAGAGTGAAGTTTAGAAGTGGTATAATGACGCAAATACAGAAAGCAAGCACAACCAAAGATACGCAAGTTCGAATAATCTGGAGATGTGCCAAAAATCAATTCATACGGAGATTTGTTGCTCGTGTTTTTGCTTGGCATGCGATTTATTAAATAGACTGCAGTTTTTACTGCATGAAACCAAAATTTATTAGGTAAAGAGGCGTTCTTAAGCAAAGTGACCGCGATTTCCATGATGTGACGGTGTTTTCGTTCGGCAACCCCATTCTGCTGAGGGTATTGGGAAAAGATTTTTGATGTGTTATGCCATTTTTAGCGAGAAGTTGTTGAAAAATGAAAGAAGTGTATTCTCCCCCTCCATCAGTTCGCAAAATATGAATTTGATGTTGGAGAAGTTTTTCAATTTGAAGCTTAAAAGTAGGAAAAACAGATGCAACTTCGGATTTATTATGCAGAGGGAAGATCCAAGTATATTTCGAATAATCATCTACAAAAAGTACATAGTAGCGATAACCGTGATAAGATAAAGTAGCAGTGGGACCCCATACGTCGCTATGTAAAAGGTGTAAAGGTGTGGTAGTGTGAGTAGTTGAATGAGAGTAAGGCAAACGATGCATTTTACCAAGTAAACAAGAATGACATTTATTATTCATTTTTCCCGATGTGGGAATTATTTGACGCATAACAGACTCAGATGGGTGCCCTAAACGGGCATGCCAAGTATCAACAGAGATTTTATTTCCTAAATAATCCTTAGGTGCATACTGAAAGGAAAAAGATTCAGAAAGAGATTCAATCGGATATAGTCCGTTTTTACTCAGACCTTGGTATAGTATTTTCCCCGTACGTATATCCTGAATAGAAAAAGAAACATAGTCAAAAATGAATCTACAATTATGGTCAGTGCACAATTTGTGAACAGATAGTAAATTTGTTCTTAATTTTGGTACGTGTAATGTGTTGTGCAACTTAAAACTGTGAGAAGATGTTGATAGAAGGGCTGTACCGGAGTGGTGTATGGGAAGAGATTCCCCATTGCCGACTGCTACATGGTCATTTCCAGTGTAAGGATCAAAGATAGTCATATTGCCAAAGTCATTTGTCATGTGGTCCGTTGCTCCCGTGTCAGACAACCAATAGTTTTGACAGCCAGGAATGTTGTTTTGCATAGAAGCAGTCATAGCAGTCAATTTATCACTAGGCATCTTACCCTGATAAGCATGGTCCATACGGTGAATACAATCTAGAGCTGAGTGGTACCCTTGACCACAAATTTGACAGGTTATGCGACTGCTATTATGGTGAGGATAGCCATAACCGTTGTTCCTTCCTCGATATGAGTCGGAACGCCCACCAGGGGCATAGTTATTTCTACCGCGAGAGTCAAAATTACCATAGTTTCGCCCAGATCTGCCGTGGTAACCACCGCGGTTATGACCGCGACCGCCATTGTTTCTACCGTAAAAATTATTCCTTCCTCTGCGCCTATTTGATGTGTTATTTCAAGTAGTAATGGTATTAAAAGCAGCTGCATTTTCAGAAACAGTGGCAGAGACTTGTGATTCCAACAACAACTCATGTGATTTCAATAAAACGTGCAAATCCTCAAAAGTGAGCGGATTTGAGTTGACAGAGATGGTAGTACGCAGAGCATTATAATCAGATGGAAGCCCATTCAGGGCATATAGGATCATGTCCTCTTCTTCAACAATAACCCTAGCCAGAGTCAATTTGTCCCTTATGTTTTTCAAATTTTGCATAAAAGCATCAATTGAATCAGACTTGTTTTTAGTAGTCTGAAGTTCATTCTTAAGCTGCAGAATGTTTGAGCGAGACAGGGTGGCGTACCTTCGTTCTAGCGCAAGCCAGAGAGAACGAGATGAAGTTTGACCGATTACCATAGACAGTGCTTCCTGGCTCAGAGTGGCATTGAGAATCGTCATCAAGGCCTGATCTTGCACCTGCCATGCTTGATAGGCGGGATTTACATTAGAACTCACTGACCCGTCAGATTGAGTAAGATGCTTGGCCGGACATGAAATTGAACCATCAAGGTAGCCGAATACCGACTGAGTTTTCAGCAGCGAAGAGATCTGGTATTTCCAGATCACATAGTTGGATCCATCCAACTTAAATGGAACCAAGTTGTGGATGTTCGAGAGAAGCATCAAGGGATTTGAAGCAGAGGAACCACTGTTAAAGTGGTAGAGATGAGAGCGGCGGAAGTGCTTTGGATCGACATTGAGGGCTGTTGAGCAAGTGCTCTGATACCATGAGAAAGCTCTGTTTAGGGATTCATGGTAAACCCAGTGAGAAGCCGAGAGGATGAAGAAGATGATAGGAGAGTAAAGTTCTCCTTAGAGCATCTCCAATAGGTTATTTATATGGCGGTTATCTTCAAAATATAAATAACATGGGAAAAATATTGTCTCCAATAGGCTCTCTACTACGCTCTTTATTTTAGCGGATAGTTATCCCGCTCACTACTTTTTACGAGCCGGATAAATAACTTCATATTTTGTTTACCCATGTTCTTAGCGGTTATGTCCTGAATTCCTTAAAATTCTCATACAAGAAATATTGAGAATGTGCCACGTGTTATTTAGCTAATCATGTAACTAACACTTTTGGAGCACTAACTAAAATTTTACAATATCTAAAATAGAAATGTTAAATTTTCATCAAATTATAAATAACTTTTAACTAGTACTACTGGAGATGCTCTTATATTATTAATAATAGATACATCTATTTATAATTTTACATTATACATTGTGAGTAAATGATTTGGTCAATGTGAATCTGCTACAAGAGGAAAGTGATTTTGATAATTGCCAAAGAGGTCCCTGCATTGTGATTGAGCTTCTGGTATGATCCATCTGAACCTTTGGGCTTTAGTTTTGGCTTGAGCTGCAGTGGGCCTTAGCCCAACACATTGTTGGACTGATCTTTGTAGTGTTTTGGCCTTCTCGTCTTACACCATTAATATCCGTGAAGACATATGTTAACGATAAAACATGGGTACATTTTACATGCTCTAACAAGGCGAAGCTTACCTGCTCAGTTGAACTTTCCTTAGCCATGTCCTGCACTCTTTGAGACAAACCTATCCGAAGCCAACAAGCACTTCAAACCTGAACAGATAAAAGATGAGATGAAGTTCTCCATAACTCTGCGTCACCTCAGAATGGATTTTAATACGATCAGATATGAAACTAAAAGGCTTGCTCTAAATTGAATGTATCGATTCACAGTTTGCCAATGTATAAAAAGATCCAAGAAAGCTGAAGTTTCCACAGCAGGATCGAAGACAAAAGCATGAGATAGCAAATAAAACATGCCCCTCTAGAGACTACAATTTGAATGTCTTGCTTCACGAGGGAAGGTTAAGGGCTCACACTATTTGGTCGAAGGGCCGGCGAGTAAGGATAGTGGATCTAAAAAACAACTTTGAGGCCTGAAAAATATTTTCTATTCTTACAGGAAAGGATTATACTCTGTTCTTTCCACAGAAACAATAACCTAAGGCAAAGAATTGCATATATTTACTACAACTACAAGTCTTTTCCCAATTTTTTAATGGTCGGTTACATGGTCGAACTTTTCGAGTTTCTTTCTAAAAAAAAGAACTTTTTCAGTTTCATTTGCGTAAAAAATAAAATAAAAATAAAACTCATTCCGTGCCTTCATTCAAATCCGTTAAGAGTTCACTTGTTGACTCTACCTAGGCTGTCTTAGTCTCCCCCTCCCTCTAACACCATGGATCTGAACCTTACCATTTCTCCCACAGCCTGAAAATGCACATTTCTAGATTCCCATAACAAAGTCAAGAGAGCAGAATCCACCAAAAACTTCAGGCAATTTGTATGCAACCACATCTCTTAGTATGTTACAGTTCTTTGTTATCAAGTTTCATTGGAAACCTCCTTAAAAGCCATGGGATTATGTTTGTATCTGATCTCAGGTGTTTTCTTTCTTCTTTTCATACCCATTCATGAAAAATTAACCCCTTGCACAACTACAGAAAAATAGTCCACTTCTGTATATTTTAGCAACTATTCATTGATTTTTTTTCACAATTAGTACAACGTCCCGTACGTTGGGGTGTCGTCACTAGCAACATCTACAATAGAAACAGTAGCATTGAACAGTCGACTCCCTGCAACTTCCCTGAGTGTTTCCCCTCGACAGACACACGCTTGAGCAGTCTGATTCCAAACACGGATCCATCGGCACATATGTTGTTTTGCATACTGAACCTATTTTCTCTCCTCCGTCTACCTGCTTTCTTCCACTCACAATATTACTATCTGCAGAAATAACCAGAATAAACAGATTTAATAAAATTGGAAATATCGAGTCACATGATGAGTAATAAAAACAAGCTACCTGAGACAAATTTAAATATGACCAACACAATACTACGAGAGCAATAGTCTTCAAAGATAATGATATCTTGGAATCCAATACACTGCGGTTGGCTGACACACTATAAATGTTATTCTATCTATCCATTGTAAACACTTGAAAGCCCCAGGTAGGCCTGTCGATGGGCCGGGTTGGGACCAACCCGACCCACTTAGGACCCGACCCATCATATGCGGACCCGGAGCCGGCCCATCATAAAGAAACCCATTAAGGTGAAGACGCAGACACAGACCCAGACTCGCCGGGTCTGAACTAAGATGGTGAAATTTGAGAATAATTATCTTTGTATCTCTCTCATTAATTATTACCCTTAATTTTTCATAATTTTAATCTCTCGTTTATAATCTCTACCTGCATTTTTTCATGATCTTTCCCTCCCATTATATCTCCTCCCCCACAAGTCTCTCCCTCTAGTCACCCGTATATTCAACTCATTTCTTCATAGTTGACCTCAACAATCTTCTCTTTCTCCCCATAATTTCTTTCTTATCTCCCTCCCTGAGTCCCTCTCATAGAATCTCATCTTTCCTTGATCTCCCTTTATCTTCACCACTTCTCTCTCTCACACACACTCATTAAATTAAACTATGTCTATATCCCATGAGACCCTCTCCCTCCCTTATTTACATTCACACATGTAGCATTTCACATTCTTCCCTAGTTGCCTATAAAGGCTGGAAAGGGTCACACATGTCTGGCCTGAACCGATCCATCTACTATTGGGTCTGAAGGGTCTGGGCCTGAAGGGTCAAGGGGCAGGTCTGGGTCGTTGTGGACCGGGTTCTGCCGGGTCGGGTCGTTTCATCCGACCCGTTGACAGGCCTAGTTCCAGGTGAGTTAGAAGACTACTACTAATTTACCATCCGACCCGTTGATAGGCCTAGTTCCAGGTGAGTTATAGAAGACTACTACTAATTTACCATAAACAAAAAGCTGATTCATAATTTAACTACTTGAGGACGATTTAATCCCATTTTACGAGGGAAAATACAAAGCAAAAGGCTGCTAGATTTGCTAGATTTGCCCAGAGCTGATGTCTCAAGGATGTTATTTGTGTCAACAATAATTCTAAACAGATGGAATTTCGGACATAAATTTGTAGGATGGATCCGTGATGGAATTTCGGACAATGTACATATTATCATATACTACTAAATTCTCTTTGAAGGTAGGGTGTGGAAATGAGTCCCATAGTGTCCGGAAACAAGCTCAACACCAAACAAAACACTGACATAATGTGGTTTCGAAACAAAATGCAGAATCAATTCTATGACTTGGCTGTTTGCACAAGAATAAACACATTTTCCTTGTTCATTGCTGGAACTCAATTTCTAATACCTCTGTGCATCGTAATTCTTTTTTTTTAAGGAACCTTTATTTTCAACTCTAAACATAACCATCCTCTGTGAATTTGTAGTTTATCCGAAATCAATAAAATCAAAGCCGGCCATCTAAAGTACCGGTAGGCATCACTACTATTGCATGAGAGATAAGAAAACCACAGGTGGAAAAGATTTGAGAACTCAAAGAGACTTGCGTAGTTGATTTAACAAAATTAGCAATCCATGTTAATTACCAACAAAAAGTGGGAAAATATGGTTTATGGTACCTGATGATGCCAAGTTTAGCAACAGCAAGCACACGAGTGCCGACGCCACAGTACTAACTTTACTCTTCTTTTCCATTGGCCCGGATTTTCGTCAAGGGATTCAGAAAAAGAGAGACTAGTAATTATTTTGTGACAAGCTTTCGGTTTGTGTGAAGGCCCTGCATTTATATACAAATCCAAGCTAGGTAAATAGATTATTCTAAAGAAGAAAAAAGCTAGGTAGGTAGATCATTAAAGAGAGTATTTTCTTAGTATAATTGGGCAATTTATTTGAGATCATTTAATTTACAACGTACCCACTTAGTCAACTACGCTTTTATCACCGTACTCCAACGTTTTTTGATACAAGTCAAGAACATGCAAGCTGCCATTAATGTGTCACAATACAACATACTCCCATTATTAATCAACGTCAGACAATGATTTCTATTGTTGTTAATTTTCATCTCCTTAATATGAATGTGTCACAATACAACATAATCTCATTATTAATTTGGCAATTAAAACTTCAGTAATCCCATAATTAGTCTCTCATTAGTTCCTCGATCAATTGGCAGCAAACTATAACATGAGGCCTTCATGTCCATTTCTAATTCATTAAAACCTGAGATGGGTAAGACAATATTTTGATTTTATTTTGGCAGAGCGTTCATCTCTCGCTCATTGTTATCATTCATCATTTTGTAATCACGCTTACACGGCATGCCTTTTGGACAAGGGAACGGATATGGATTTATCTGCTTGCTCCATTACTAAATTTATAGAAATCCTCAGCCCTGTTGTACAATTCGGCCGGAGGGAATGAGATTGTCATAAAAATCATGAAGAGTAAATATTATGGGATTATTACAAGTTTGTAGCAAGACCATCCTAAACGGACATGGATTGCTGACCAATTTTCAAAGAAAAAAAAAAATAACATGGCAGTGATACTGCCATAGGCCAGTGCAGGGCACATTAAACACCATATAAAAAGACACTCACAATCTCCACAAAGTATTAATTCCGTGAAGACACATTAACAATCTACATAATAAGTTGCTATGGAGAATAAGCTATCCTCCAAAATGTGACATGTGGAATAGCTTATCCTCATCTACATAATAAGCTGTTATAGGGACTAAGTCATACCTAAAATGTGATACATGGAATAGCGTATCCCCGCTATATCCTAAGAACCAAATACTTCCCCGCTATATCCTAAGAAACAAATACTTCCCCGCTATATCCTAAGAACCAAATACTTCATAATAAGACAATCTCAGCAATTCAAACGTAGGGCATTATCATACTTTTTTTGTGGTGGTGCCCTCGGGCACGGGATATGCACTAGTATTAAACATGGGTGCATTTAACATGCTTTAATCAGGAGAAGCCTACCTGCCTAGTTGAACTGACAGAGATGTTTTACCTTGAGTTGATGATGAACATTCCTTCTAGGCCATGTCATAGACTCTTAGGGCCAAACATATCTGAAGATTAACAAATTCCTCATTTCAGGGTATAATAAGCCAGAGAATATAAACTTTTCTCTTCTTTGAGGAAGAGATAAAAATCATGTTAAGAGAGACACCTTCGAACAGGTACAAGTGAAATTTCTAACCTAAGGTTGATTTGCATATTTAGATTGCATCTGCATTTTTTATTTATTTATGTTCATGAGCTGTTCGAGGAAACACAATCATGAAAAATCATACCAGGCCAAGAGAGCGGAATGTACCTTGCCGCCAAAATATCAAGCAATTTGTATGCAACAGCGGGTTCCGCTGCTGAAATGGCTGCTGTCATCTGTTGAGAGCAAAATTGATCAGGATACAAAGAAGGAGAAAGGTACTGGACACGGAGACATGAGAGCTAGAACATAATACTAAAACGAACTTTCTAAAAACAGGCATGGAATAACCATCGGACCAGGTTGACATGCATATATATGGGAATGCCAGTATGTCATGGGTTCCTAGTTTGCTTCAGTAGTGATACTTTAAACTTATTTGTATCAAAACTGTGTTACTGATAAGGTATCAACAGGAACTTCAAGATACATACATACTTGAGAGAATTGACACAAAATGCCCTGGACGTCGTAACTAGTCATAGACTCATAGCTATTACGTACCTTGACTCACCCCCTAGACCAACATTCTTTTCAGGCCTTCCAGTAAATGAAAACAACCCCGACCGGATGATTGATGCATTTTCCATTCGCAATTGTTAAACTACCAAGTATAATCGATAATCATGCCAAAGGAAACGACTTTAATCTAATAGTCAGTTTCTCGATACGCATGATCAAGTAATGTATATGAGTTATGACCATTATTATTGCCAAGTATGCCAGGCCATAAGCTGGTCCTCAAGCAAACAGTTGCGGTGTCCACTAGTTTATCCTTCAGGTGTACCTATTCATTTTGAAAATTTTACTTAGCCGTCCCAATGGTGAGTCATGCTACATGGACATAATTCCAGAAATAAATACAAATACATATACATATATACATATTTATATATATATATATATATATATATATAATTTCCCTATGTAGTAAAAGTAAAACTTACTAATAAAAATTTCTACTGAAGAAAATTATGTCCAGATTTCTGTCTAGTTAGAATTATTGATTCAGCGGAGTGGGAGAAGGTAATCAACATTGAAGTCATTAGTTAGCCCTTTAGGAAACTAAGAATTTCCTGAATTAAATTAGACGAGACATGCTGAGGTCAAATATCTTGATCCGTCAACTTAAATGTGTCTTCATACATAAATACTTTGGAAACTACTAAAACATTATTATATTAAGATTATTACTTCAACGATTCGACTGTCACTAGCAACAATCACAAAAGAAACAAGGCTTAATTACGTAATGCATATCCCCTTGTTTACCGAAACTATCACATTGCAACCCCCAGCTCTAAAACTAGCTGATTACATCCCCCATTTGCAAAAAATATAGCAATGTGCAAATAGGAATGAAATTCAACCATCAAATTCAAACACAACGAAGGTATTTTCGTAAAATTCACATAGTCTATGATACAATCGAATCACATTGTTTCACATAATGCCCTTCTAGTACGTTAATTTTGCGATGAAATTTTGTTTCCAGTTGCACATTGAGGTATATTTTACAATGGGGAATGCAATCAACTAGTTTTAGAACTGGGGGTTGCAATGTGATAGTTTCGATAAAATGGGGGTATGCATTAAGTAATTATAGCATAGATCAGGTAACTCAAAACAAGTTCCAATAAAAGCACCCTTCGACGAACATAAGTTTAGGCTGATTCTACACATGGATTCAGCAGCTCATACGTCGTATTGCACAACTTCCCTAGTTTTGCTCCACCTTCTTGGTTTCTTTCATTCACGACATGAGCATTGTCTGCACCAGTCATCAAATTTAGACAAACTTGATTAAAAACTGAATCAGGTCACACTGCACGAAATAAAACAAGTTACCCGAGACAAAACTAAAGAGGATGATGGACATAACATTCGTGCTAGAAAAAATCAAATCTTATTCTAAATCAGCGACAATATTTGTTTATAGTTAAGTGTCACGTCCGAGCCAGAAGAATTGTTAAAAATTGAATACATTTCAAACATTTGTGCTAGAAATATGGCTGGTCCTCAAACTCCCATGGCAAATTTCTAGGAGGCAATTTCGCTCATGCCCCGAATTTTATTATTCCATGAGAAAATTTTATATGACTACCAGAGTCATTTACATTCCCTCCATTATGAAGCTAACAAATAAAACACTGACATAATCGGGTTTCAAAGCAAACTGCGGAATTAACACTGTGATTTAGCTGCTTGCACACGGATAAGCACTCTTCCGCTACACATGGCTGGTACTCAAACTCCGTTACCTCCTTGCAGTCTAAAATTTCTGAAGAAGCGGGCGCCTGTGTTTTTCCACTCTCAACAATACCGTCCTCTGTGCATTCCAAAATTATTCCGAATCAATTGAGTCCAATCAAAGCCGATCATCTAAACTACCAGTGGTCTACAGCTTCAATATTACATCACAAAACAACGCAAGGGAAAAAAACAAAGAGTTCAGAGAGATTTAAATAGTTGATTTAGTACTTTACTAGAGGATTACCCGTATGTCAAGCTTTAAAATGTTCATTATCTAATTGCTTATAGAAAGGGGCAAAGCCAATCCATTGATAGGGGTCATTTAATTCTTTTTATTTTTTAAACTGTGAGTAATAGAAAAAGATGAATTTGGAGGATTTATCTGAAGGAGAAGACAATCATTACAAATGAAGTACATTTTCTTCCATGCCCCATCTAATCAACCCATCTCAAATTTTAGCCCTCAGATCTGACTTTGATCCAATGTCTACTTAGATGCCAATGGTGTTTTACTATTCACTTTGGTATAGTTACCTGATGATGCTAGGTTGAGCAGCAGCAAGCACATGAGCACAAAGGCTGCGGTACTAGCTTTACCCTTACTGTCCATCGGTCTGAGTTTTTTTTCAAGAGATTCAAAAATAAGAAACACTCCTATATTTTGTGACGAGCTTTTACATTGAGTATAGGCCTTCTATTTATGCACCAGCCAAACCAAAGTGGATAGATAAATCTGAATGGGTTTGAATTCACCAAATCTGAATCATGGTAAATTGGTAATAATATTCAAGGCGATTAATACTAGTTACCTTTTTCCACTCAAAGTCATAAGTCATAAATGCTCAACTTTTTGTTGAATTTAAGTTTGAAAATTTAATTTTTTAAGGGAGGTGATTCTTACAAAGCAAATATTGATTCTTACAAAGCCACTAAGTAAATGTATTCTTTGAATGACAAAATTAACCTTTGCTTTGTAATCTACAATCTTTTAATTACTTAAATTTTAAATTTCCGTGTTTTATAGCATTCTCTTTTCATACAATCTAGTATCAAATTACCTCAAAAAAAAAATGTAGTTTCAACTTTTCAAATAGCTTCTTCCTGAAACTCATTAATCTTGTTAAGAACTCTCCGGACCTTTCACATCTGTGGCATGAATAATACAATTTCCGACGAAGATGGTATCACCTCCACGACTCCACCTTTTGTTACTGAAAGTATGGATAGATCAGGTGAGTCATAGCTAGCAGATGGGGAAAGATGTGAACTTGCAAAACAGTGGATGAAGGGTTTGTAGGTCTTCCTCGTCAATCCAGTGTATCAATCTTGTCAATGTCATGGAGAACAAATAACCAGATGCCGCTTCCGCTGCCGTCTCCGTCACCGGCTGTTGTTTCCGTTGCCGACATCGCCGCCGCCACAAGATCGAGTTAGATCTGCTGCTCCTGCTTATATTTCTTCTTCTTCATCTCCTCCATAGTCGCCTCCTTCCTGTCCTCTATTCTTCTTCCAATCCACACTCTCTCTCTCTCTCTCTGCATTCTCTTTCTTCTTTCTTCTACTTCTGACATCGTCCTCCACATGGGGTATAAGTAGATGAAAAGTCAAAATCTGCTCCAAAAGTGAATCAAAGCAAAATGATGACTGCAAAATTGAAGTGGATGAACAGCAAAAACCTGAAGCAAATGCTATGAATAAAAATCTGAAAATCTCAATAAACGGAATCTTGTAGAACATTGGAAATATCTTTACTATCTTAAAAGAGTGAATAACTATGATTGATTCCTAAGATGATTTATTATAGAAAGACCTCTCTTAAACAAAGTTATTACAAAGAACCCCTCATAGACTACTGAAATCACTATTATTGTATCCAAACTGTGTTAGCATAGAACACGTCTCTTCTTGGCAATCGCTGTCGAAAATCTAGAAGCAACCCTCAACCTGAGTTCTCCAATCGACGACGCAATTGGACTCCCTCTGACTTCTGCTTTACACTGACAGTAAGAGTCGTACGACGTTATGTTTGCTATCGACGGCACAAGACCCAACCGTCTAGCACTCTTAACATCGTATGCGCAAAGCCTTGAGGGGTTCCAAACTCTGTGAGGAGAAACGGCATATTATTTTGGGTGCACGACTGAGATTGCTCGATGAAGGAGCTGGTGGCGAGATCCTAGGATCAATGGAAGAACCTCCCTTTCGATCCAGGTTTTGTATATTAATTAATATAAATACCATGGTGAGGTATCTCACGTTTTTCTCTTTCTACGTTTTACTTACATGAACCTGTTGCAGCCTTGCTGGGTTATAGTGGAACTCTCTCACGGGACAATGATTTTGGTTCTCAAACAATCATTTCGACTGGCTTCACTACGAACTCACAGGTCAGTTCCGTTTCCCAATTTTTTGTCATACAATTCTTCATGATCCAATGCTTTACTTATATGTTTCTTGCTTATTTCATGTCCATGATCATTCTTCTTCAAATACTTTTGAAGATTCAACCAAACTATCCCAACAACGGTGATTACTGGTATTGCCTATACTATGGAAGGCACTTGGACTCTTCAACTGCAGATCAATGATGGGCAGTCTCTAATTGGACATCTCAAGGACTGAAAGCAATCAAGTCCGCGGATACATATATGCATCATTTGTTAGTTTTTACCCCTGTAAATTTACTTTTGATTATTCTTCCTTCATGCTGTTCTCATATTTTTAGAATTGTCCTCAGATGAAATAGGTGCGGATCATGTTTTACTTTCTCCACATGTAATTTAATGACAGAAGGTTATCATTTTATCTACTCGTCAGCTTACTGCCAATACAAAGAACAATTACTATTGGTGTATGGCACTTTACAAATTTTGAGGATAAAGCATTGCAGGAAATATCAAGCTTGAATTTGTGTTCTTTTACAAATTAGATTTGGCGCTTTCTTTTGCATTGTTGATACCTAATCTAGCTTGTACGATTTGCAGAATGGAGATGGTGGATTTTCTTCTTATGAATTGACAAGATTGTACAGTTTGTTAGAGATAGCTTCTACGGACTGTCAGTCATGCTTATACATTCTGGGACGTCGTTATTGATTATTCGTAAGACCTCACAACCTTCAGTATTGCACTTCAATATCCATTAATGCACAACTCATATATGTGATTTGCAGCTTTTTTACGTAGTTATGTGGAATGCACCTCTACTGTGATTCAAGCTTTGAGTTCATTTAGAAATAGATATCCTGACCATTGAACAGAAGAAATGAAAAATTGCATTGAATGTGCCGTAATGTTCATTGCAAAGATACCGACACGTGAAGACACATGGTTTGCTTGATTAATTTTTTTTTCTCTCTGTAGGAAACTCAAATAGTTTGTGAATCTTTTCGCTAAGTCAAATGAGTAGTTTGTTTTGGACCGGTGAGTTCTAATTTCTTAATTCTACATATAATATCATATCTTATTCACTCATGTTCTATCACATTAATAGGGTATTTTCTTTTGTTTGGTTTGGTAGTGAGGAACACGTACGAATGCATTATCATGTGGATGCATTATTTGTGATGGTAAGCAGAAATTGTAATCAGAATGGTAATTTTGTAATGGTATTGTCAGGATTGTTGGAAGCAGGGCTGTCCCTGTAGGCGGGCAGGTAAAACACCCGCCTTAGACCCCCGGCTGATAGGGGCCCTACAAGTACTATGGTTAACTATTAATGTTAATGAAGATGATTAGTAAATCTTATAGTTGTTTGGTATGTATCTACTAGCTATGCGCTCAAGTTTGGATCTCACAGCCAACAATTTTATAAAGAAAATAAATTTGTATAGATCAACTATATTACATACAATATACTAGATCTTTATTTTAATTATTGATTTTAATCTTGATTTGAATTGTTATTTGCTTTTTAATTATAACTTTACTTGAATTCTTGATTTTAACAACTACTTGCTTTTCTCCTATATCTGAATTTTACTGTAAAAATTATACAATAAATGAATTATGGAATATTAATGTATCGAAAGATGTTTTTTTTTATTGTATCAAATAATATTTAGCTTATGGCCTCAAATTTACCATTCGCTTTAGGCCCATAATGTCTTGGCCCAGCCTTGGTAGGAAATTTATAGTATCTGTACTCTTTAAAAAAGTGACGGTTCAAAAAATGTGTTTATACACACTCCCTTCGGACTCCCTTTTGGCCATTGGATCGAACAGCCAAAGTTTCTCTGTCTTCCAATCACCCCTTCCTCCAATCTATCGCTCTGATGATTCTAATCAGTACCCGAGTACTGATTAATAGGTTAACAAATTTTATTGGTTGGACTATCACACTGTTGATTGTTGAAGAAGTGAATTGATTGGGAAGTTCAAATTTCATTATTCTGCATATAGCTTCATATTCATATCTTGTCTCGCAGTAGTACTAGCTTGTTCTGTCAATTACTTGTGAAAACGTACAATTCCATCAAAATTGAAAATCGATTTTTCTTGTTCAAATTACCTGACACTAGATATAACTCAGATTTCATGTTTCGAAAAAGCAATTCTCTACATATAACATAAGCACCAATGATCATCATGTCTTGATAATAACGAGTTTCTAAAAATCGACTATTCATATGCATGCTGAAGGGGAGTATGGTAAGAGTTCCATTAAGGTGGCCACCCACTTATAGTAGAGGCTAAATTTTGAAGAGTCGTGCATCTTAGAGATTCTGTTGTGATCAGGTCTTATTATTATAATTCGAGCCTCATAAATCGTCATTTTCAGTTATTTTTTTCTCTTTGTGCCTTTTTCAAGATCCATTATGCAGAGAAGCAAGTGATTTTGCGAAAACTAATTATTATAACATACAAGTATCTCAATATTTTCTTTGCACGTGTTTGTAATGTTAATTGACGATTTGGTTTTTTTTCTTTCAGGTTCAATTTCTGAACGAGGGAAAACTCCACCTATGAAAGTCTAAACGAACTCCTACCTATTTCAGGTAACCCCATTTCAAAACTATTCATATGATGAAGCTGCACATTAGCTATTACACTGTCAAGCGTATGTGATTGTTAACTTAGGTATAAACAGCATTGTGTATAGTTACCGTCATCTAGACCCTTTTAAATGTTGTATGGACCTTCATGGTATCAGATTATCTTTCTGCATTATAATTTATATCTTAGGTCATGTTAAAATTGAAATTTTCAAATATTCCAGTTAATGATTTCTTTGGAAATAGGTATCTCTTCATCGCACACGTATTTACACCCTGACACCATTTAAGTATAATCTCACTCCTTAATTTCAGTCTCCGTATGGCTATATAAATAAATTTGTAAAGAAAGTCGATTTTTTTAATAGATAAGGCCGGTGAAGTGGGACATATATGATTGGAATTAAAGCAGTTCGCAAAAATAGTTCGACATATTTCAACCAGGTACATGCTTACACTGTTGATTGCTAACAAAGATTTTGACCAGTGAGTTCAAATTGGCTAATGTTGTTTATAATTTCATTTTCATATTTTCTTTCAAAACTATTTGGCTATCTGGTATGTATTTAGTTGTTCTTCCGACTATTTGTGCACTCAAGTTCAGGTTCAATCTCAATGTACAATGAATATGATGCGAACCAAAAGCCTAAGAGGCTCACTTTAAAGACAACCCTCAAATGGAAATTTGATGAATCTTGGTAATTATAGTTTATTCTATTCCTCTTATGAGACCAACAAAAAGCCATTTTTTTACAAATTACGCTCTCCCAGTCCGATGCAGTTGTCAAATCTCTAGGCATGTCAAGAAACATTTCTGAAACGTTGTCCCTTTGAAAAACATGTAGTTCTACCCTGAAACATGTAGGCGCACTATGTTGGCTTGGTGAAGCCTCAAAAAGCAAAACGATACTGATACCACAGTGAAAATATCGAGTCACGTCTACACAGAATTGAAACATTAGCACTATTGAAGCCATTACTGGGTGCATTTCTCCTTCGTTGAAGGAGAATCCATAGAATCTGCACCAACATTTACAGGATGATAAATCTTGAGATGGGAGGGAAATAGGACAGACTAGGTTGCTTATCATGACAATTTTAAAGACTTTAAAGAACTGATAAATTGTTGATCTTCCTTGTTGGTCTTTAGCTTCCTAGATTAGGACAATGTGAGATTTTTGCCTTTTGTTTCACAAATCTTACCTTTCTCCAAAAAAAATGTAGGCACATGCATTGTCAAAGAAACTAGAATCATCGGTGCGTCCTTATATCAGGGGTGAACCACCGGACTCTGATGTTTTCATAGACTCCCTAGGGTGAGTTTTGAAATATTTATCGACCCTGCAATATCTCAGTCAGCCAAAATAATTTGGTGGAACCTACGCCTCAGTCACTCATTTTGAAGCTCCAATATTATCCCATTCATATGTTGAATTGGAAATATTTTTTGACCTTGCTATACATCAGTCAATGAAAATAATTCAGGAAAGCCTAAAGCCTTCATCAGTAGTAGAATCTCCTCATTGTTGATGATACCATTTTTACCCTTCAAAATTTTGAAATTACCAAATAATGCTTGAATTTTTCATCTCTAATGGATAACGACAAGTAACATCGGTACCAATATAAGGAGAGTTTAAATCCAAATTTCCTTAACCTTGCAAACCAAATTTGACTCTACAGCCCCATCTGCAGAGTGTGCATAAAAGTTAGCCGTCTCTAATGGAAGAATTAAAACATTGCCTTGTAATAAGGGATATCATAAACATTTTACAAGTAGAAAATCTTGTCTTCTCCATCAGTCTTTGCTGTCTTCTTATCATGTCTGGGAAAGGAGGTTGAAGGCGAAACCAAACCAATAGGATCAATGTGGCAAAAGCTCTCCTATCATCCCAATTTACCTGCACACATGTTGCGTAAACAACTTCTGTATAGGTAACATAAAATAACCAATTTAATGCAAATGTATCACCTATGTTCCCTATCTACAAACAAGCAACACTTTGGGTGAAGCGCTGAATTTCCTCAGTATATATATATATATATATATATATATATATATATATATATATATTCGCATGACAAAATATAGTACATAGAATGAATATCCAGAAACACATGTAAGGTTTTCTAGACCTTGCAATTGCTATAGCAATATAGCAGTCAAAAGAGCCTTTATTCATGGAACTTGTGACAATAAGGTTCTTGTAGTTTACATTAGATGTAGTTCACATTTAGTTAGATATCAATTGATTTACTCTTTTCATTTTCTAAGCGAAATCATCAGCAACTACCATGAGTTCTTTGTAAACCAAGATCTGCCAATTCTTAATGTGTGACAAACATCAAAAACTATGGGTAGTGGGTAGATGAAATCAACAAAATTTCACTTTAAGTTCCTTGCTCCAAGAAAATATCATCATAGGTTCTTTGATATAGAATTCTCCTGAATGAGTGACCATCAAAGAATATTAGCATTATATACCCTCCAATTACTCAATTATCAAATGGAGTCTCGGTGTCAATAATAATGCTACAATAGGACAATTGGACACATCAGTTGAAGTAAAAACACTTGGACACTAAATGCAATTAACTAGACATTCTAAATGTAATTAATTTGGCGTATGCCTCAACTAGATTGTATTTGAAAGCCGCAGTTGCGACATGAACCACCTGACATTCATAAGTTCAGATTTCCTTCTTGTCCCGAATCCTTGGTTGTATTTGCAGGAAAATTACAAATTATGTCTATATTATACCACACAGGTTTTGTGGTTATTTAGAAAACGTATGAACTGTGAACATGCATGACTTGCCAGTTGATTGTGTAATATTTTGATATACTTATTTATTTAGACTTGAAGCTAACAGTTTCTTATCCTTATATATTATAGTAAAAATATCTTATCCTCTATATATTATAGTAAAAATAGGAAATACTTTCAATTGGATATCAACATACTGTTCATGTAGATGTGTACAAACTATCAATAAGGCAGTTGATAAGGAGTCGAGTAAGTTTTCAAAGGCGCGTTCAAAATATCTTAATATCTTAAATCCGACCATGTTGGCTGCATTCTACCTTCATGGAATGTGGGTGATAGAAAAGTGTATAGGTGTTGGGTTCTTTACAAGAATTCGGGAATGACCTTGTATTCACCTCTGATCTTCTTCTTTGCAGTCTTCTACATAACCTCAGATGCTGTTAAGTCTTTCAAAGTTTGGTCGAATAATTAGTCTTTTCTTTTTTATTTCAAGAAATACTCAAAAGAAATTATGTACATCAATTGAAAAACAAAAAAAATGTTTTGTGCAGCGGTCTGGAGGACAAACTCTACCTCACAGGCTTTGGTCATGCCATGTTTTTAGCCGCAAGCGCGCTACAAGCAGAGTCAAGGGGAGTCTTACAAGCACTCAAATAGCTAAGCTCTTTGGGATACAGCAACATCAACATCTTAACCGACTCAAGAGAGCTTATCTGAGTTCTTAAAGGTGACAAGGACATCTTCCAAATCTCAAGGGAAGCTACGGATATCCGCCGAAAGGCTAGCACCTTTTAAAATTGTTCTTTCCATTTTGTTAGTCGTTTTAATCTGAAGCTCATGACGTTGCGAAAAGTGCTTTACAGGCCTGTAACCGGTCTTTGCTTTGGTAAATAACCACGTGCAACGCACGTGTCCTTAACTAGTAAATTAATAAATTATTAAAAAGTGGTTGATTTCAAAATGTATGGTCAACTTTCAACAACAACAAAAAATGTATGGTCAGGAGGTTAAACTTGTCCATTCACACATAAATTTAGATGGTTGCTTTGTAACAATCAATATTTGCTTTGTAAGAATCAGTTCCCTTTTTTAAATGTCACAATACCATTAATTTCTTCTTCAAATTGTTACTTTCATGAAATAGTTGAACCTCACGAACCGTGAACTTTTTTACATTGCATTTGTTCTTGAATCTATAAATGAATAATACAAGTGAAGGGTATATTTGTCATTTAATCTACATCGCCTAGTTCAAAAACTACTACCAAACACATTTTTCAGTTTTTAATCTAGTTTAAAAACCACTGGCAAACACACTGGTGTAAACAAAATCTCGTTTAAAAACCAAAAAAACTCCACCACAATCTAGAAACCTAGTTTTTCCACCAGAAACCATTCTACCAAACTCACCACATAGTGTTTGTTTTGAGTGGTTTAAAAACCAGTTTTTATACTGGTTCTTTCCAACTTTTGGCATGGGCAAAAAACCAAGTCTTGGTGGTTTTTTTCAGTTTTTTTTTCTCTCTCTTTCCAGCTAACCCTATATTCAGGGGTGGAGCTAGAATTTGTTGGAGTGGGGGCTAAATTTAAAATTAGGTAAAAATAGATGAACTAGTGGGGCTAAAATGTACATTATAGAAATAATAGCGGCTAATATAGGGGGGGGGGGCTAAGTCATAATTTATAAGAAAACTAGGGGATTGCCCGTGCCCGAGGGCACTACCCAAAAAACACGTTTCACCTATTATAATGTCATAAATAAAATGAGTATTTTCATCTACAAACATGGGAGAAAACGAAAACAACATAAATAATTATATTAAATAATTAGGAACAAAGGAAGCCCATTTTTATAATTATGATAAAAGAAGTGGGTAGTTAAGTGGGTAGTTAAGAGGGTGGTAGGTGAGACCTAAGGGATGGGGTTAATTCAATCTAACGGTCTAAAAGACATTTTAAAGTCAACCGTCCTAATTTATAATATAGATTAAGAGTAAAATGCAAAATTAAAAAATTGAGTCGGGACTATAGCCCCCACCAGTCCCTATGTAGCTCCGCCCCCTGCCTATATTGTCCTCACACTTTCTTTATATTTTTAAAGTTACCCTAGGTCATTCTCTTATCTAAGATTTGTAATTGTTTCTCATCTCACTTTAGGCTTATATTTCTATTTCATGAAACAACAAGTCTTGAATTTTGGCGTGATCTAAATTACATGAAATCGTTGATCTTTTGTTGTAGAAAAGTAAGAAAACTTTGTTGTTTGGATGTTACAATACCGTTAACTTTTTCTTCAATTTGTTAACTTTCATGAAATCGTTAATTTTTTCACTTGAATTTGTTTATCGTGAATCTTTAAAGAAAATACTAGTGGAGGGTATATTTGTCATTCGACCAAACACATTTCTCCAGTTTTTAATCTAGATTAAAAACCATCACCAAACACATTGTTTTAAACAGAATCTCCAAAAAAAGACTAAAAGATTTCCACCACAATTTAAAAACCAACTTTTCCACTAAAAATCATTCTAACAAACTAACCCTAAAAGAAAAGTCTTCATAAACTGACCCCAGAAAAATGTCTAGAATTTCGGAAAACATTCCAAAAAAAGAAATTATGCATGGTAGACTAAAATGTATGAATTATAGAACTATGTGTAAATGTAACATACCTACAATGCATTAGGTTACTAGCTCCGAGTTTATAGGAGAACAAAGGGTGGCAAAAAATTTCAAAAAGCAGGCGACCTAGGGTTTCTATCAGCGCCAGTCGTCCCTCAACGACAACTCTTCTCAGCGATGGCTGTTGGTAGAGGCTCGGTTCTGTACTTCGGCAAGGTGTCGATTGAAGAAAAAAGGTGTAGGTATACGACCGTGAGTACTGCAAAGAAACTATTCAAGGTAGACGGAAAATGAACGGGGGTACGGAAACCCTAGAGAACCAATAACCAATCTGAGAAGTCCGAATATCGAAAAACGGACCACGAAAACAATTTCAAAACGCCGAATAACCTAGATAATTGGTCCGGGCCGGTTCAGAATTGGAGCGAAGACGAGCTAAAATAGCCAGTAAAAAATCGATGGTCAAATGGCTTTAATCAAAACCTAAGCAAGTCGAGAAACAAGCCAAGGAGCCGCAAGGAAGCCGATGAACCTGACTAACTGGAGCGGATGGCCGTGTTGAGAGATCAGCTAAAGGCGAGCTAGAAGGAAGCCCACATACCAAGTTGCCGGATTTTGAAGCCGAAGAAGAAGCTGGAACAAAGCTTGGACGAAGCAATCGCTTGGAACGGATAAGGCGGCGCTGGAGCGGCTCGCACATAAGTCGCATGTGAGCCGTCGATCCTGAATCGCAGGAGAGGCAGCGAGCGCGTGGAGGAGCGTGGAATGCGGTGGCCGATCAGAGAAACTTCGGGAGGCTCGTGCAAGAGAGTAAAAAATCCGTTTCCCGTGAAATTTCAGCGGTTGGCTCGAAATTTAGTTATGAGTCTGATGAATCTGACTCTTATACCATGTTAGATTTATGGGAGTAGACAAAATATATTATTTAACCATGTGGGCTAAACGATACATCGAGCGTATAATTAGGCAAACCTAACTTGTTAACTTTTCAACCTAAATTTAGAAACCGTGTCAAATAACCGAAACAAGGAAACTACAATTATCACAATTACATTAATCGTAAAATTTCTCTAACGATATGTAAGTGGAAACAGTAAAAAGATAGTATTTTTTTTGTTACATGTCCTGGACAATTTCACTTGATCGAGCAAATGGCCGATCCAGTTTTGCCTCTCAAAGTCATAAAAGAAGGAAGCATATGCTTGAACAAAGCCAAACCTAGTTAGAGCCATTAATTGATTATTTTGTTCCAGTTATGTGATTATATGGAAGTTCCTACCAGTCAAAGTAACACCTACACATGTTTAACTTTGTACCATCAATGTAGCAACGATAGATACACAACGATAGATAAACACTTGCTAACGGGCAGTCCAATTTCCTTCGCAGTCCGGTCTGCACGAACGTGTGAGAAGCCGTGGTGTCAACCAAAGCTGTCACCTACTTTCTGTACAGTTTCACCCGCACTCGCATCAGCCGGGTCTGAGACGCGGTCACACTATCACCCTTGTTGTCCAGCACTTCCAAGTGATTCAAGAGCTGCAACGAATTGCTCGACTCTTGCACTTGGTGGTCTTGCCTATCATCGGCAAAGATAGCATTCAACTTCCCCTTCTTAGGACAATCGCTTGCACGGTGTGGACCGTCGCACAAGTAGCAGTCTTGCTTCTTTTTATTTCTAGAATCTGTTGTGGAAGACGCTTCACCAACCTTGGCTTTCCCTTTGTCAAGTCCCCCTTTCTTGTCCTGCTTCTTCTCATCATTCTTCTTGCCTTTAGCTTTCTTCGGTTTCAAAGCAGCGACATTCATAGGGTCTTTTGTTGTTCTGAAATCAACCAAAGCATCCGCGACTGTTATCACAACTTTCAAGTCCTTCACACATTGTCTTCTCAATTCCATTTGAGCCCACGGTTGTAGTCCTTTAGGAAATTGAACAATTTATTTAGTTCAGTCATCTCTTTCACGTCGAGCATGCGCAAGGTAAACTCCTTCTCATAGTCATGAACGAAACCGGTCTGCTTCAAACGTAGCAGGTTTTCACGAGCCACCCAAGACGAGTTCGCGGGCAGAAACTGGTCTTTCAATTCCTTCTTCAAGGCATCCCACGAACTAATGCTTGGACAGCCAGCACTAGCATCCTCATTCCGTCTAGTTCGCCACCATAGTTAAGCATCACCGGTCAAGTATATGCTCATTATGTTCACCTTGTCTTCTTGCAACATGAGCAGTGTCAAAGTACTGTTCCATATCCCAGAGGAAGTTCTCTAGATCTTTTTCACATCTCGTGTCAGCAAAAGACTTCGGTTCAGGGACAGTCCCCTTCCTTCGTTCCCCTGCACCACCAACATGTCTGCTAGCCAAAGCCATTCGAACCACAATTACTTCCTTCTGCAACACTTCGAATTAGGACTGGGATTCTTCATAGTGGGACTGGAATTCTTCGCAACGTTTGCAAAATTCCTTGTAGCGGGTCTGTTGGAGTGCTGTCTCGGCTTCATGAGAATTTCGTAGGTCATCTAAGCCAACCTTCAACCGTCAAAATTCTCTCTGAATATGGCTCAGAGGGATCGTCATCGGCAGGAGTTCCCACTATCGTTTCTAAACGGGTCAGTCTTTCACGAATCACTGCATTCGCCGTGGAAGCAAGCAGAATTCAACAACAACGCACCGCGAAGCACCAAGCAACGGGGCTCTGATACTTGTTGTTATAGGGCCAAACTTTCAACAACGAATTTGGCTATGTAATGGCACCAAACACCAAGTCTGGTTCAGCCAAATCTCACTCGATTCTCAAGTTTGTTTAATGGATGTTATGTATGAGTTTGTATGAATGAATGCGGCGATATACAGGGAAATCCCCAACCTTCTATTACCCGTGAACTAGAAAGAAAGGTTATAATTTTCGTCCAAAACTCAGCAGCCAACAATGGTGCTGATTCTGGCCTGAAATGCAGCATACTGTTGCACATGTAACCGCTAGTAACTGCCAGTCATGGACAAACCCCATGATCTGGTCACTACCCACTATCTCAGCCCACTAATCCACTAAATGAAGCAGTAACAATGCACCAATCCAAAGTCACGAAATAAGGGACAAGCCACGAGCCAAAGGGACCACGAAAACCGAAGGCAACTCACTGCACCACCAAGCATGCAACTGGACTAACGGCTCAGCACCGTTAGTTAAATTCCTCGCCGTCAGCGCGTATTGAACCAAGCACATCGAACAAGCAGCTTTTCGATGCACCAGTTTCATCCAACAGCCATAAATTGGACATTTCCAACAAATTTGAACTGTATAACTTCTCCTAAGTGGTGCATCCAACAGCCATAAATTGCACATTTCTAGATTCCCATAACAAAGCCAATAGAGCAAAATGCACCAAAACTTAGCGGCGATTTGTAGGCACCCGCATCTCTTAGTATGTAGTTTCATTGGCAACCTCTTGTCAGAAATCCATGAGAATATGGTTGTTTTGTATCTCATATCTCAGGTGTCTTCTTTCTTCTCTAGACAAATTAATCCCTTACACAATTACAGAAAAGAAACTAGCTAGTCTGTTAGCTGTTAACACTGTAACAACCCGAGTGGATTACTGTCTCACCGAATACAAATGCTTAAGTCTTGAATGTGCTAGTTCTAGTCCACAAGGTTTATTTTATATCACACGTCTAATTCATAAAATCTCGATGTGGGATGAATATTACATACACCGAATTCAGGCTCACACCAGATACTTTAGAGACTGTTTATTGATTTTTATTTCATGATTAGTACAACGACCTTTGGAGTCTCGTCACTAGCAACATTCACAATAGAAACAATAGCATTGAACAGTCGACTCCACGCAACTTCCGAGACCCTCGACACACACACACGTGAGCAGTCTGATTCCAAACATGGATCCATCGGCACATATGTTGTTTTGCATACTGCCCCTATTTTCTCTCCTCCGTCTACCTGCTTTCTTCCACTCACAATATTACTATCTGCCCAATTTAACCACTTTACAAGATTAATAAAATTGGAAACATTTAGTCTCATTATGAGCAATTCACGTTACCTGGGACATATTTGAATATGACCAAACACAATAACGCAAGAGCAAGAATAGTCTTCAATCTTAATGGAATCTTCGAATCATATACTCTGTGCTGTTGGCTGACACACCATTGATGTTATTCTATCCATCCACTGTTAAGACTCGAAAGTACCAGGTGAGATGCAATCAGCTAGTTTTAGAAGTGGGGGTTGCAATGTATAGTTTCGACATATTGGGGGAATCTATTAAATAATTAAGACAAAACTTAAAGCTGGATGTTACCATAAGGATGATTTAAGAGGGAAAATACAACAGCAAGAAAGGCTCTTAGATTTGCTAGATTTACCGAGAACTGATGGTTCAGGGATGTTATTTGCATTAACAACAATAATTCTAAACTGACAGAATTTCAGATATTCTCTTTTGAAGGTAAGACGTGGAAATGAGTCCCATATTGTCCGGAAACAAGCTCAACACCAAACAAAAGACTGACATAATCTGGTTACAATAATACAATGATTTAGCTGCTTGCACAAGGATAAGCATAGCTATGCATGGCTGGAACTCAATTTCTAATTCCTCCGTTGCATCCTAATTTTTTGAAGGCACCTTTGCTTTTTAACTCGGAACAAAACCGTCCTACGTGCATTCACAGTTTATCCCAAATCAATAAAATCAAAACCGGCCATGTAAAGTATCGGTAGTCATCAATACTGCTATTACATGAGAGACAAGAAAATCACAGGTGGACAAAATTTGAGAGCTCGAAGTGATTTACGTATTTTATTTGACAAAATTTCTAACCCATACTTTCAACACCAAGCGGGAGAAAAAATGTTTTATGGTACCTGATGATGTTAAGTTTAGCAAGAGCAAGCACACGAGTGTAACGGCTATGGTACTAACTTTACTCTTCTTGTCCATTGGACCGGATTTACGTCAAGGGATTCAGGAAAAGAGACGCTGGTAATTATTTTGTGACTATCTTTCAGTTTGTGTGAAGGCCCTGCATTTATATACAAATCCAAGGTAGGTAGTTGGATTATTCTAAAGAAAAAAAAATGCTATGTAGGTTGATCAGTTAAAGAGATTGGTGCGTCTTAATTTAATTGGCAATTCATTGAGATAATTATTAACCAACATTAAACAATGACTTCTATCGTAGTTAGTTTTCACCTCCCTAATATTAACTACGATAGTTACAAATCGACATGGATCAATAAATTGTGTCAGGATAAAAACACGTCATAGTTACTGCCATAGACCAAGGGAGGGTATATTAATCAGTAATCACCGTCTAAAAAGACACTCAAGTCTCCACAATTCTGTGATGACATATCTTATCTTATATATAATATAAAAGTAGAGAAGTTCTGAGGTTGAATCTCCTTTTGCCATTTGTCAATTACTTACTTCCAAAATAAAGCCATGTGTTACCCTTATTTGGCAATTCAACTAACAAGCTTAGGCCAAATTGAATTCCAACAATTTAATTATTCCATGTCAGCAAATTTTCAGCCATAAATGTATCAGTTTTTCTTTCTCCCTATTTATTGGTAAACAATAAATCTTTAAAGTAATGAAATGTTAATATAAGAAAGTGAATTTGTTCTAGAATTAAAACGGGTATTTCAAAAAATGTACAAAAGATAAATTTCTCTAATTATATCGCTGATAATATGTCCTCTACAATTCCAACCAAAATTGACTAATCTGGAAAAGGTAACCCAATAAAAAGTGTGCATATATTACCGAGAGTATAACTACATATCTTATATATAATATAAAAGTAGAGAGGTTCTGAGGTTGAATCTCCTTTTGCCATTTGTCAATTACTTACTTCCAAAATAAAGCCATGTGTTACCCTTATTTGGCAATTCAACTAACAAGCTTAGGCCAAATTGAATTCCAACAATTTAATTATTCCATGTCAGCAAATTTCCAGCCATAAATGTATCAGTTTTTCTTTCTCCCTATTTATTGGTAAACAATAAATCTTTAAAGTAATGAAATGTTAATATAAGAAAGTGAATTTGTTCTAGAATTAAAACGGGAATTTCAAAAAATGTACAAAAGATAAATTTCTCTAATTATATCGCTGATAATATGTCCTCTACAATTCCAACCAAAATTGACTAATCTGGAAAAGGTAACCCAATAAAAAGTGTGCATATATTACCGAGAGTATAATTACATATCTAATTATATATACCTACAAGCTACAAAAGCATGGCCTTTTTTTGAAACAAAAAAAAAAAGCATTTTTTTATTATACATACCTACTTCCCTCAAAAAAGAATTTATATATACCTACACATTTATTTATAGATATCAAATCAAATTAAGTTTAGACATTAACCCAACAAAAAGAAGACTTTTTGATGCTGTGAAGTCGTGCTCTGGAATTGTAAAAGGCACGCCTCAATTCAGACCCATCGACATTCAGTTCCATGGTCAATTGAATGCTGTAACTGTCGCCGTTCCCATTCAATGGCGGGTGATGTTTGGCTCCTACGGCAAATTGGATTACAAACAGTTATGCAATTGCCGTCAAACAGTGATTATTGTAAGATTCTGCCTGATTTCCATGACTATGTTTCCTGTGATTCCTTGCTGGGTTTCTCCTTTGCTGTATCGATTTTGGCATCGTTACACCAATTTGAGGTACTGCAACTGATATTCACCGACTATGATCGGATAGCCCATCAAACAGTGACTATTTGTAAGATACGGCCTTATTTCCGTGACTATGTTTCCATTGATTTCTTGCTTAGTTTCTCTTCACATGCTTAAGTTTACCTATACACGTGATTTGGTTCATTGTGATGTGTTTTATTCTCATAAGTTAAATGAATAAATTTGTCATGTAATCCAAATCGGCGCCTGCTGAAGTGGCCAGTAAAGTTATTTTATACTTGGGAAGAACGAAACCAAAAAATACGAAGTTGAAAATTGCATAAGCAATTTAGAGTAGTGAAAGTTTACCATGACTGGTACGTCTTGATTATGCCTTCTGCTCATAGTGGTTCAATGTCATGCTTTCTCATATCTGGATATAATCACGTTCTGCTGATGTTTATGCTACTCTAACATTCTTGGTCTTGAATATGGTCTAGGTGGTTTGTTCGATAATCAAAAATTATCCTGGGTATAAAAGTAGGCCAAGTTTTGTCATTCAACTCACAGATACAGATGACTAATTCTCATTTAGCTCTGGCCAATCTCTTTCTTCTATGCTCCTAAAATGTTCTTCAACTTATTCAACTTCCCCAATCGCAATCATTGGGTTTATTGAAGGTTGTCGTGAGCAAAATGATTCTTGAACCAGAATCACTAGGTGCTTCTAGCACTCAAAATCTGCTATATCACAATGTTCTCGACGACCAATTAATATGTTACCTGATGAGTTCAAAACTCTTCTCCTGCATATTATTAACCACAGCCTATCATTAGTAAGAAATCCAGGGTAATATTAAAAATAATTCTAACTTTAAGAATCAAGATATAACCACAGCCTGTCATTAGTAAGCAATCCAGGGTAATGTTAAAAACAATGCTAACTCTAAGAATCAAGATATATTTTCACTTCTATAATTTTATTGTTTTGGGAATTTTGGGGAATTTCCGTCGTTTTCTTTTCTGCCAAGTATCCTATCACAGTTAGTAGTCCTTTTGTTGTCCTTTTATGAATTTTTAGAAGTCCAAAAAGAGCCTGAAGGAGGTGGATAAATTAATCAAAGAAAGATTCCACGAATTGAAATTCTATATTTCTCTTGAACATGAATTGGATCCTTCAGACTTATGAGCTCCAATTCGTGTTCCAGAGAAAGAAACTTTTACCTTTGTTTATGTGATGTAATCGTTTTGTCAATGTTTTCATTTTGTACCAAATTATTTGAATGATTTACGATGTTAGTTTATCCATATGACAATTCTATGCGAGTGTCCAAACATTTTACTTTGTAAAATCATTTACTATAGCTATCCTGCAGATATTCATGGAAGAAGCTGATGACACAAGAAGAGCCGGCCAGAAAAAACAGTAGACTTATACTGCTCTAAAAGCGAAATAATAAAGTCTGTGGTAGTCGTGCCGACAGCCATAAGTCATGGAGAAGTAGCACTGTTTGTGGTGGTAATAGCGACAACCATAAATCACGTGGATGTGACGTTTCTCAATTTAAACTGGCCAGATCTACATCAAGCAGTTGAAAGGTTGTTTTCGCCAAAGAAGCTAGGTCGAGTCGGAAACAGATACTGTCAGGAAAAAACAAGCATACCGGTAAATATTATATTTTTTTTTTGCATTTACGTGTGTTTTTCCATGCTAGGCTATGAAAGGGATATATGAGACTGTGTGTGCACTACATCTCTGTCGAATCTACCATTGGTAATGACTTTCAAGACGTCTGAGAACAATCAACAATTTGTGTTCCATAACTTTGTACGAAGCGATTAATTCTTATTAAGTCGTGCTCCCCATGTTTTCGAATAGAATAAAAATTTTATATAGTTCAATGCGAAATTTGTATTAGTGAAAGGGAAATTCAGGTGCCTTTCCTCTAACAAAATGAAGTTACACATACCAATGATTAAAACGATTTTATTAAATTTTTGGTGACTAGCGATGATTGCCATTATCTTTGTTTGATAAGCCACTAATTGACAATACAAATTAATAGAATGCACTTGCAACTTTATCGAAAAAACTGTTGGGTAAACATACATTTAAACTTGCAAACCCCACGCGTACGCGCGGGGTATCGTCTAGTTAAGGATATTAAACATGAGCAATGCTCGATGGACAGAAACATAGACATAAATTCAAACAGAAAGTGATGTGGAAGTTCCACATCTAGGATGAACTTCTAACATAGGAATTTTAGAAATTAGTACATGTCCATTTTCACATAAGGGATAATGATGACAAGGCTTGCCACATAATTTTCTGTACAAAATTATGTCTAACTTTCTGTCCCTTTAGACTTTTTCATTACCCATGGGTGCATTAACATGCTTTAATCAGGCGAAACTTACCTTCCTAGTTGAACTGGCAGAGACGCGTTCCCTTGAGTTGATAAAGATGAATATTCCTTGTAGGCCATGTCACAGACTCTTAGGGCCCAGCCTAAAAACCATCGATAAGGAAGAGGTGTCAGATACCTCACGGGATACGTCACTATCTTAAAAATTGAGGGTATGGACACATCAGGGATACAATAATATTGTTATGATATGGACCTAGCTTAGAACGATGATAATAATGATGAGACAAGAACACAAGATATAACGTGGTTCACTAGTTATTAGCTAGCTACCTCCACGACCCAAAACCCCGATTTTATTAGAGAGAAACGCATCTGATTACAACCACTCAATACACACTGAAAACAAATAAAACTCAAGCTCTCAACCTGTGTATGCTTCCTGCTACTCTCATGTGCGTGTGTTGCTCATGAGCATCAAAGCCACTTTAAATAGAGGTGTAGTGGGCTGTTGAATAGGCAACCACACCACAACCTCTTTTTTTTTTTTTTTTTTTTTTTTTTTTTTTTCCAAATTTGCTTAGCCTCCTTTGACTTCTTTTTCAAGTCACCAACTAACAAATCTCCACCTTGACTTGAATCATCTCAGCAACTTGAACCAGAACCGATGCTTCTCTCCAATAATCAACCCCAAACGTTTCGCACCTCTATGCAAAACCCTCACGTCACAAGTTGCTCCAACTTCGCCAAGTTCCTGCAACGAGTGCCCCCAGCGATGCTCTAACTCCCGTCTACTTCCTGCAATCGAACCCTATCGATGCTCCAACTACGGCCGAGTTCCTGCAATCGAAACCCCTGTTTGTTGTTCCAAGTCCCACTGAGCTCCTACAACAAATTCGTTTGTTTTTCCGACTCCCACCCAGTCCCTACAACTAACTCCTCAACACGTTGATCCAATTCCCACCGAATTCTTGCGACGTTTTGCTAAATTGCTCCAATTCCCACCAAATTCCTGCATTATCGCCCCCTTGCGCGCCCCCTTGCACGTATCACACGTGCCGTGACCCTCGTCAGAGACTCCCCCATGCCAAATCCGCCTCCTCGTCAAGAGAACGGATTTCATGACCCCCAACGGGGCCTAGAGGACGTAGTCGACCTCCAAAGTTGTTGCATCTACATCCAGATCTGCAGATGCCTTCTTCGGACACTCCCTCTTCCAGTGACCCTTCTCTTTACATAGTGCACATACGTCGTTTGGCGACTTGGAACCCTTGTTCCTCCTTTTGCCATAACAACCATTGGATGCCACGAATGCACCCGGCCCGTACCCGTCCGTACCCCCATATGCGGCCCTCTGCCGCATCTCCCTTGTGTGAAGAGCAGATCTCATCTCCTCCAACGTGAGAGTCTCCTTGCCAGCACAAAAACTCTGCACGAACCCCTCATAAGACGGTGGTAGAGACACTAACAAAATTAGTGCGGCATCTTCATCACTTATCTTCTCATTACTATTTCGCAACTCAAGCAAAATAGTATTAAGAAGATCCAAGTGATCTCTTAGATATGCAACCTCTGTGACCACGTCGTATGCCAAGCACAACATGATCGTTGAGTGTGCTCTTTCCTCCATTGTATTTTACTCCTTGGTGGTTGTGGAAGCCCCATCCTTGTCTTCCGCCAATGGCAACCACAGGCCTTGCTGCTTCAACAAAGCACGTACCTTGATTTGCCATAAGCTGAAGCTGTTTCTCCCCGTGTACTTGTCGATCTTGGTCATCCCCCCGGTCATCTTCTCTGCAGCTCCTTGTCCAGATCCGTAACCCCCAAATGCGTGCTCGACCTTGATCGCGAAACCGTAGCTATGAATCTCACGAATTGTGAAACCCTTAGCCCTATAGCTCCACCTTGATCTTGGAACACCGCAGCCTAAGCTCTGATATCAGTTTGTTATGATCTGGACCTAGCTTAGAACGATGATAATAATGATGAGGCAAGAACACAAGATATAACGTGGTTCACTAGTTATTAGTTAGCTACCTCCACAACCCAAAACCCCAATTTTATTAGAGAGAAACGCACCCGGTTACAACCACTCGACACACACTGAAAACAAATAACACTCAAGCTCTCAACCTGTGTATACTTCCTGATACTCTCATGTGCGTGTGTTGCTTATGAGAATCAAATCCACTTTAAATAGAGGTGTAGTGGGCTGTTGAATAGGCAACCACACCACCGCTTCTTTTTTTGTTTCCAAATTTGCTTACCCTCCTTTGACTTCTTTTTCAAGTCACCGACTAACAAATATATATACACACACCCACACACACACACACACAAGAAAGTAAGGATAAAATTAAATTTCAAGAAGGTGACTGGGGACTATAGTGAACGTTTTGTGGAGGCTAAACTAAATTAGCGAAACAAAATGAGGGTAAAATGAAACTTTATGAAGTTGAGTGGGGGCAATAGTGAATTTTTTTTGTTGGGCTAAATTGAAAAAACAAAACAAAATATGAGTAAAATTATGATTTAAAAAAGTTGAGTCGGGTTTAGTCTCTATGTAAGTCCGGCCATATATATATATATATATATATATATATATATATATATATATATAGAGAGAGAGAGAGAGAGAGAGAGAGAGAGAGAGAGAGAGAGAGAGAGAGATGAAAAAAATTTGGTTCCAATTTCTTTAATATTAATAGGTGAAAAATATCACAGAAAATCATAGATAATGTATCATGATGAGAGGAGAAAGAGGAGTAGTTTCCATGTGTTCTAGTTTGATGAGTTGTGTATGTGGAAACCTTGAAATTTTTGCGTGTTACGCTTGAACTTTTTGTTCAAAAGGGTGGCATTTTCATAACTTGAGCCCCCAATTAATCTTATATTACATCTACTTTAGCCTGATTATGTTTTGACTATTTGAAGTTATAATATTTTTAAAAAAAAACCCATGTGAAAGTATAATAAACACAAAGGGACGACTGTGGAGTCTTATTAAGTGTCCTCCAAGTGTTCAGTCTAATAAAATTCTCTAAAATACTCTGACACGCCATTGAAGTGTCTGACACGCATTTTGGAGTGCCGTAGTCGTACGAGTGTATGAGTGTTTTAAGTGTCCGACATGGATACATACGGCCCCTATTTTGGAGTGTCTATGCTTCCTAGGTCCAAACCTATCCGAAGATTCAGAAATTCCTCATTTCTGGGTATCATCAACCAAATATTAGATGAAGTTATCCCTAGTAACTGGACTCTGCGCCATGACGGATGAAACTCTGACGAAAAAAAAGAACATAGAGTTATTTTAGACAGCTCGAAACAGATTTTATACCAATGAAGGAAATCTGACAACAGTCTCTTTTGACTAAGAAACCACTCATTCAAGGACCAAGCCATTTCAAAAGCCAACAGTGTTTAATAAGATTTGATATGGGAGAAACCTGCATTATTTTTTCCACTTATGGTATGCAACAGCGGGTTCCATTGCTGAAATAGCTGCTGTCATCTGTGAGGAGCACAACTTATCAGAATACAAAGAAAGAGAAAGATACTGGACACATAAGAGCTAGAACATAATACTAAACTGAACTTTCTAAAAAGAGGCATGGAATAACCATCAGACTAGGTTGACATGCATATATTGGGAATGCCAGTATGTCATGGGTTCCTAGTTTGCTTCAGTAGTGATACTTTAAACTTATTTGTATGAAAACTGTGTTACTGATAAGGTATCAACAGGAACTTCAAGATACATACTTCAGAGAATAGACACAAAACGCCCTGGAAGTCGTTACTAGTCATAGCTATTACCTTGACTCACCCTAGAACAAAATTTCTTTACAGGTCTTCCAGCCAATGAAAACAACCCCGCCCTGATGATTGATACATTTTCCATTCCCAATTGTTAAACTACCAATATAATCGATAATTGTGCCAAAGGAAACGACTTTAATCTAATAGTCAGTTTCTGGATAGGAATGATCAAGTCATGTATATGAGTTATGGCCATCATTATTGCCAAGTATGCCAGGCCATAAGTTGGTCCTCAATCAAACAGTAGCTGTGTCCACTAGTTTACCTTTTAGGTGTACCTACATCTATTAACCTATCTATTCAATTTGAAAGGCTTACTTAACTGTCCCAGTGGCGAGTCATTCTACATTGAGATAATTTATATGTATATATATATATAAAACTGACCAATAAAAATTTCTACAGTAGGAAATTATGTCCAGTCCAAAATTCTGCCCAGTTAGAAATATTGGTTCAACGGAGTGGAAGAAGGTAATCAACATTGAAGTCATTAGTTAGCCAGTTAGGAAACTAAGAATTTCTTGAATTAAATTAGGCGAGACATGCTGAGGTCAACCCTTGATCGGTCAACCTAAATGTGTCTTCATACATAGATACTTTGGAAACTACCAATTGATTATTATTTCGAGATTATTACTTCAACAATTTCAACTGCCACTAGCAACAGTCACAATAGAAACAGTAGCATATATCAGATGACACGATACAACTTCCGATAGAAGCGCCCTTCGACGTGCACAATTTTAAACAATCCGACTCCACACATGGATTCAGCGGCACAGAGGTCCCATTACACAACTTCCCTAGTTTCGCTCCACCTTCTTGCTTTCTTTCGTTCACAACATGAGAATTGTCTGCACCAGTCAAATTAGACAAACTTGATTAAAAACTAAATCAGGTCACACTGCGTGAAATAAAACAAGTTACACGAGACAAAACTGAACACGATGTTGGACTTAACATTCGTGCTAGACAAAATCAAATCTTATTCTAAATCAGCACTCTCTTTGTTTATAGTTTAGGGTCACCGGCTATAACTTTCTGAGCCAGGAGAATTGTTTAAGAATTGAATACATCAACATTTATGTTAGACCTACTAGTACAGAACATACGAACATATTGTTCCTGTTAACTAGCCGACCCAAATATGGCTGGTACTCAAACTCCAACGGCACATTTCTAGGAGGCAATTTCGCTTATGTCCCAAAATTTATTATTCCATGATAATATTTTAAATGACTACGAGAGTCATTTACATATATCTAATTCTTCCATTATAAAGCTAACAAACAAAACACTGACATAACACTGACATAATCGGGTCTCAAAGCAAACTGCAGAAATTAACACTGTGATTTTAGCTGCTTGCACAAGGATAAGCACACTTTCGTCACACATGGCTGGTACTCAAACTCCATTACCTCCTTGCAGTCTAAAATTTCTGAAGAAGCGAGCGTCTGTATTTTTCCACTCTCAACAATACCGTCCTCTGTGCATTCCCAAATTATCCCAAATCAATTTAGTGAAATCAAAGCCGATCTTCTAAACTACCAGTGGTCTACAGCTACTACATCACAAAACGACGCAAGGAAAAAAAAAAAAGAGTTCAGGGAGACTTAAATGGTTGATTTAGTTATTTACTGGAGGATTACCCGTCCTGTTGGGACTACAACAATACCGGGAGAAAATATTGACAAACTTTAAAAAATGTTCATTATTTTTTTAAACTATGATTAATAAAAAAATGATGAATTTGGAGGATTTATAAGAAAGAGTAGATAATTATTATACATCATTTACACTTTCTTCCATGCCCCATTTAATCAACGCTTCTCAAATCCCTCCGATCTGACTTTGATCCAACGTCTACTAAGACGGCTAAGTATACTAGAGTGAATAGAAAACCACCAAGCTGTTTTAGTAATAGATATCACTAACACAACACCAAAATGAAGGTTTATGTTACCTGATGATACTAGGTTGAGCAGCAGCAAGCACATAAGCGCAAAGGCGGCTGTACTAGCTTTACTCTTACTGTCCATTGGCCTGATTTCTTCAAGAGAATTAAGAATACGAAATACTCCTATATTTTGTGACGAGCTTTGAGATTGAGTGTAGGCCTTGTATTTATGCACCAGCAAAACTAAAGTGTAGAGATAAATCATAATGGGTTTGAATTCACCGAATCTGAATGATGATAAACTGGTAGTAATAATAGTCAGCAATTAATACTAGAAACCTTTTCCACTCAAAGCAATGGATTAGACTCTCATAAGTCATAAATGCTGGTCAATATTATGGGAGTATCTACTACACTTGATTTGAACTGATGCTCTTTAAAAGTTCTGCAATATTTGGCTATTCGTGATATAAATTTGACAATAAATTTTGAAATTATTTATAACTAGTTTCGTATTAATTCGTAAACTGGCAGGAAATTACTGGGCCTTAAAATTTAAGATGCATTGATCACTGTTATTATTATTTATTACACACACACACATGTATAGTGCGACCACTGTTTTCACTGCTTACGTGTTACAATTCAACAATTGGAAGTGTACGCATCAATAAAAACAGCAATCAAAACTTAAATCTAATTGATTCTCCACGTGGAAGGTAACAAATCAGTCAGTTATTTTGGTGGTATGTACTATGAAGCAGCTGATAGGTATTCCTATCAATTTGTGGCAATTTGAGAAGCTACGATGTCCTTCTAGCAATATGAGAAGATACAATCTCCAAAACTATGGCTAAATTACGCTATTGATTAATTCTTCTTCATTGATAAATCTGAAACAAGCTAAACATGCCTATATATACTACTAAAACACCAACTCTCTAGTAATTATCCAAAAACCGCCAAATAATACAATAATTTAACTAAAACCCCTCAACTATTAATACTTAATTAAAACTACTAAATTAAATAACCCTTCGCATAATCCTTGAGATACTTCGGTTGACTACGAATCCGATCCGCACGTTGCAAAGCCGTTTCCTGAGCCGTGTCCGTGCGCGGAAATGTATCTGTATCAACCACCCCCGTTGACATTCAACTTGTGCTCGTGGTGAAATAGGGAATTATGCGTCGACAGTGTCGCACGATTTAACCCCTGTAATACCACACGTTTCTCTACGTGCTGGAACTCCATCGCCAAGACGCATAGTCATGCACCACACAGCCTAACTCTTTGAGCCATTGCACTCCAAGAACAATATGTGGTCCATAGATTTCCTCCGTTGATAAGTACTGTCACCTCATGGTCCTTGATGTACCCAACATAGTTTTGAGAATCTTACAATTCACAATTCATATCCTACAATTCAATTCTTTTAACTCATGAAACGATGCAAATCAGAGGGTGAATCTTAAATCGACCAAAATTTTATCTGAATCCTGATTATGAGACCGAAACTTACAATTCGGTTGCGATTCATACGATACATCATCGATTCAGCTAGTCTTTTTTATTTGTAACATTTCCAAAAAAATACTTGCCTCATTTTTTCTGGGATACAGTTTAATGAAATTCGACCCCGGAGTAATGTGGTATAATGTTCATACATGTCATATTTTCATGGAATATGTTATTATATATGTTTAAAGAGATTGTAAGAGAATCTTTGTGATTCACGATTCAATTTGATTCACGATTCAGCAAAGTTGAACTTCGATTCACACTCTGAATCCCGATTCGACAACTATGGTACCCAGTAAGGCACAAAGAGTAGACCTGTGATGTCACTGGCGATGCTATAAAGATTAGAAGCATCGGCCGCAACGATTGTGTTCGTCAAGTGGTTGTGGGTCTGCGTCGTCGTGCCCATGAGTAACAAAGTGGACTCACACTTATGGCCGAAACCACTTCTTGTCACAGTTGTAACACAATCCTTTGGTTGTCAGCTCGTGCTACTCTGCCATGTACTGGTGGATTAGAAGCCTGTCCTGCAGCGCTAGGGTTTAGTAGTGAAGGTGATGTAGCTTTTGGTAATGGTGTGGTTGTTGAGACGGTAGGTGCTGGTGACGATCTGACTGATGCTGCCACGATTTCCGATAAGTGTCAAAAGCAGAAATAGTTTCCATCAAGGTAGGCCGCGGTAAGCGAATGTGGCTGGCGTAACTCCAAATACCTACCCAACGGCGATTTAAGGCCACATTCGCTCACCAATTGACAGGTATTCTTGTCAATTTGTAGCAATTCGAGAAGCTGTGATCTCCTTATAGCAATTTGAGAAGCTACAGTGTCCAAAACTAGGGCTAAATTACACTATTTATTGATTCTTCTTCATTGATAAATCTAAAACAAGCTAAACATGCCTATAAGTACTACTAAAACTCCAACTCAGTGATTACCCAAAAACTTCCCAAATAAAGAAAGAACTCCCTAACTTCTAATAATTTAACTAAAACTCCTCAACTATTAATACTTAATTAAAACTGTTAAATACCTACTTCACATAATCCTTCAGATACTTTGGTTGACTACAAATCCGACCCCACGTCGCAAAGCCGTTTCCTGAGCCGTGTCCCTGTGCGGATATGAATCCATAATTCCATATCAGCACCTCTCATCATTAAAAGATTATAACTATGAAGGCTGGCATCCATAACTAGCTAGTCATTAATTAATAAAAGGGTAAACTGGGAAGATATGACTGAAACTTGTTGAGAAGTCCCACATCAGACATTCAAAAAGAAGAAATATACATTAAAACCTCTATAAATTAATACTGGATAAATTAATAACTTCGATAAAATTAATAATTTGTCCAGTCCCAACTTGGGACCAGTGCAAAATTGGACCCCAATTGATAAAATAATAAGATAATAAAAATTGGGCCCCAATTGATAAAATAAAAAGATAATAAAAATTTTAAAATCCCAGTGTAAATATATTGGTCCGGACGAAACTATAAATTAATAATTAAATATTCCAAATTCTAATATTGGCTAGTGACAAATGAATCTATAGTCACTTATTTTTTGTTGAACTCCAAATCTATCCTGAGTTCATCTTTAAATCTCCTCATTGCACTTAAGAGTTGGGGCATTGTCTTCTCGTATTGCAAGTTGTGAAGAGTTGTTGCCGCTTGCAATGCTTCTTTCCGAGTGACCGGTTCCAATGCTATTGAATCATCCTCAACATCGTCATCGAACGGGAATAGTATCCGCCACAATTTTTTCAATGCTCTGAACGTCGTAATATTAATTAAAAGAAGGATAAAACTGGTTTGTTTTTAAATAATAGACATTGTAACTAGTACATTGGACTTCAAAATTTAAAGATCATACATACAATCTCTTTAAATTAATAAATTATTAATATATCGATATAATAATATCTCGCTAAACTAATAAAATACCCCGGTCCCAACATTATTAATTTATAGAGGTTTTACTGTAATTAATAAGTGTCGTGGGCTACTCCCCTCATTGCCAATTGGTTTTGAGGTGGAACCCCATGGATTCTTACATGGTATCAGATCCTCGGCTCACACACGTGAATGGTCTAACAACCCACGTGCTCACCGCCACCCGCAGACAAAAGATCCACGTGTAGGCCAAAGAATGCCACACGTGAGGTGGCGTGTTGAGAAGTCCCACATCGGACATTCAAGAAGAAGAAATATAATTAATAAGTGTCCTGGGCTACTCCCCTCATTGCCAATTGGTTTTGAGGTGGAACCCCATGGATTCTTCCAAAACTGACCAAATTCTTGCATCGTTTTGCTAACCATATCACCGGGTCAAAGTGGCCTCCCTAAAGTCAACTGGTAAGATATGACTGAAACAAACCAAGCATTTTTGACAACCTTTTGGTTTGTGAGAAGGTCAGTCATGTGTTGTTTCAGATACACCAGATATGAAGAAGGTAATTACTAATAATATTCATGAGAGTAATTAAACAATTCATTTAAGAGATTCACATCTTGCTTAATTTGATTAGGCAATTAATTTATATCATTAAATTTGTAACGGTACCCTCCTAGTTATCAAGGCTCTAATCCCCCATAAGCCATAAATGCTGTTTCAAAGTCATTTGATAACTTCAGTTTCTGTAACAATGCCCATGCATCATCTATTCATCTTATTACTCATGCAATATGTAGTAGGTGATATTTTCTTGTGATGCCTGACTCTCAGAACTGGTTCATGTACATTCATGTTCTTGAAATACACATTCATGCAATGTGTACCTCATATCCATTTCTGGTTCACCAAAACCTGAGATGGGTAAGACAACAATGTGACTGTTTTTCTTTTTATCTTGATACAACCTTTAATATTTTAACAATGTGTTTGTCTCTCATTCTTAATTTTCATCATTTTGTAACCTTTAGTGACTATGTCATACGTGGAATTTGATCCATACTTCTAATGGATCAAAACTGAAGAAACTTGACCCATGATGATTTAGAGTCAATCAGGATTCAACGACATGCCTTATGGAGTGATCCGCTTGCTCCATCTCTAAATATAAAGAAATCCTCAGACCTCATATATTACTTGATGAGAAGGAACGAAAAAATAAAGGAGCCTAGCTACAGGTACAAGGCATTATTTGTTTTAAGGGGGCATTACAATCATCACAGTAAACCAAGTTCTAGTTCCATAGACCGATAGACAGTACATTAACCACCACATAAATGACGCTCACAATCTCCACAAATTGGTAATCTCCGTGAAAGCATATTCACGATATAAAACACGGGTATATTAACATGCTTTAACCTGGAGATGCTTACCTGCCCAGTTGTAACTGGCAGAGATGTTTTTCCTTGTGTTGATAATTAGCATTCCTTCTTGGCCATGTCACAGGGTCTTTTCCCCAAACATATCAGAAGATTCACAAATTCCTCCTTTTAGTAATAATAATAGAATACCAACAAGCACTGCAACCCTGAATGAACCAAAGATTAGATGACGTTCTCCATTTGCAGCACGACGAACAATACCCAAGGAAAAGATGAAACTGCAGTTATTTTAAACAGCTCAAAACAGATTTTATAACAAGGGACAGCTGAAACAGGACTCTTTTGACAAAGAAATTACATATTGAAGAACCGAGCCATAACAACAGGCGTGATAATTGGGCCAATGAAACGACTTTAATCTAATAACCAGTTTCTCATTATGAATGATCAAATCATGTATATGAGTAATGACCATCATTATAGACAAGAAGCCACACCATAAGCAGGTCCTCAAGCAAACAGCAGCCATTTCCAGTATTTTATCATTCAGGTATACTACATTAGTCTGCTAAAGAGCTAAAATAAGTTGATATGTCTCTGTAATATTTGGATTCCAATAGACGGCAAATTAAGAGAAATTGTCAGGAGTAGTAGGAAATTGGATCCACTAGTAAGGAGGCGACATAGTTAAAGACAGTAAGATATCGCTGTTTGTAGATACTGCTTTCTGACATGACAGATCTTGGCCACGTGGCAGCCATCCAGCACACCATATTGTGCTCCACACGCACAGGATCACCATCCGAGCTGATCCATGTGGGGGCTGCGAGACAGAGCCCTCGCATACCACCGCACGGGACTTGTAGGGACTTAGTGGTTTGGAGGCTAGAGTAAGCCCTGTCGCGTGCGAGTCAAGCCCGCACGCGACCTTTAGTAACTGTTTTGAGAGATCTATGGCACGAGCTCCCTAGACCCGGTCAATCCGGTCAAACCCGGTCAACCTCGTAACGGTTCCGGTATTCGCGCACCACGTGCTCTAACGGTTCCTATATACTCGGACGAACGTGCCGTTATGGTTAAGCTAATTAAGCCGCCATTAATGGGCGCATTAACCACACTACAACGGTCATGTTCTCCAGTATATATAGATCGTTACCCTTTCCATACAAAGGAGAACACACGGCCATACGCGGAAGCTCTGCCAAACCTCTGTCTCTCTCTCAGACATTGCTACTGACTTACTTTCTCCCTACACACACCCCTATTCTTCCTGTGCGATCCTTGATCCACTACACACGGTGCACACGGAGGTCTCCCCGCCGGAATCTCTCGTGCACATTTTGGTGAACCTGACGTGAAACTTACCGGCAAAAGCAACCATGTCTCAGGAGGATGATGTCAGCAACCGATCGCCTTCCACCGAAACTCCCTCGGGAGACGAGACCCGCCGTACTCCGACGACTCCCGGCGAAGCACCGACGTTAGAGTCTTTGGACGCCACCGTCCAAAGTCAGGCGAAAGCTCTCAAATCCCAATCTGCGCAACTAGAACAAATCTTGGCTGTTCTAGGCACCCTCGGGCCGAATCCTCCACCGGCTGCCGCTATCCCTCAAGGAGGAGGAACCCCTACTGCTCCAGGATTGGGAGTGCCAGCCACACTTCCCAACCCTCATCCGCAGACTCCACCGTCGGCTGCGCAACTGCCTTGGGTTCAAGGATCAACGGCACAGATGCTGCCCCCTGCTGCTCACGCTCCTCAGCCCTCGGCTTTGGCGTCCAACCCAACTCTGCAGTACCCTTTGCCTCCCCCAACGATGATCTGGGGAAACGCGGGTACTCAGTATGATCCCAATCCTCCGGCGGCATATGTGTCGCCACCGCCTACGGCAACCCCTCCGCCTATGTCCCTGAGCAAATCAATCAAATCGAGCAAGTCGCGCCAACGGAAGAGCCAACACAAGGCACTCCAGACGAGAAACTCAAAGAAGCGCCTGAATGCATGGAAGACAGGCCAAGACCGCAAAAGCAAGAGCTAAAAGAAGTGTTCCTCAGCCCGAACGAGGACAAGAAAAGGCCAGTCTTCCTAAGCGCGGACCTCACAAGCGAAGAGGAACAAGGACTGCTGCAGCTCCTAACTGAGTACAAGGACGTGTTCGCATGGGAATATGAGGAGATGCCAGGTCTGGATACAAGCATCACCATGCACCGTTTAGACATCATCCCAGGGTCTAAACCGGTCAAGCAAAGCACCAGAAGCTTCAGGCCAGAACTCAACGTGAAGATCAAGCAGGAGATTGTCAAACTCCTAGATGCCAAGTTCATAGAGCCAAATCATCATCCCACATGGCTGGCCAACATCGTGCCGGTGGTGAAGAAGAACGGACAGCTTCGCATCTGCGTGGACTTCCGGGATCTCAATCGCTTCTGCCCTAAGGACGATTTCCCACTGCCCAACATCGATTTGCTTATCGATTCAACAGCAGGCCATCGCATGTTCAGTTTCATGGACGGTTTCAGCGGATACAATCAAATCAAGATGGATCCCGAAGATGCGCGGAAAACTGCATTCATCACTCCTGTAGGGGTATTCAACTACACGGTAATGCCGTTCTGTCTTAAGAACGCGGGCGCAACCTATCAGCGGGCCATGATGGCTCTGTTCCACGACATGATGCACAAAGAGGTGGAATTCTACGTGGATGACCTGGTGGTTAAATCCAAGCACGAAGCGGATCACCTTGCAGGCCTGCGAAGGGTGTTCAACAGATGCAGGAGCTTTCAACTGAAAATGAACCCCATGAAATGCGCGTTCGGCGTGACCTCGGGGAAGTTCTTGGGATGCGTGGTCCATCGCCAAGGGATCGAGCCTGACCCCGCGAAAGTATCAGCCATCACCAGCATGACGCCACCCCATAACCAAAGTACCTTGAAAACATTCTTGGGAAAACTGTCGTACCTGCGGAGATTCATCCCAGCAATTGCAGAAATCACATGCTGTTTCAGCACTCTTCTCAAGAAGGACGCCGCGTACAACTGGGCTCCGGACCACGAAGCCGCATTCGAAAAGCTGAAAGAGCTGCTCATGTCCTCAAAGATAATAATCGCGCCCCAGCTGGGATCACCGCTTCTGCTATATCTCACATCAACAAGGAGATCTATAGGAGCACTCTTGGCCCAGGAGTATGAAGGCCAAGAGAGGCCCATCTACTATATCTCTCGCATTGTGCAGCCTGCTGAATCAAGGTACACAGACATCGAACATCATTGCCTTGCTTTATTCTTTGTGATAGAAAAGTTGAGACACTATTTTGCGTCACACAAAGTAGTGGTGGTCACCAAGAGCGACCCCATAAGATATTTGCTAACTCACACTACTCCGGGTGGGAGACTGGCGAAATGGTACATGACCATTTCTCAATACGATATCACATGCGTGAAACCAAGAGCGATCAAGTCGCAGGCGGTAGCGGATCTGTTGGCACAGTTTCCCGACAACAGCCACGAACCTGTGATCGAAGAAGAGCTCGAAGGCCCTGAAATCTACGCAATCGACGTGCCCTATTGGACCCTCCACTTCGACGGTTCGTCAACCAGGAAGGGCGGAGGCATTGGGATAGTCTTGACAAAACCAGATGGGGAAGTCATACAGATGTCCGCAAAGCTCAACTTCACAGTCACAAACAACGAAGCGGAATACGAGGCTCTCATCGTGGGGCTCCGTGCGGCAAAAGCCTTGGAAGTGGGCAACTTAACAGTCATGGGAGATTCCAAGCTGATTGTTAAACAAGCCTCGGGCGAATACGGTTTGAAGGAGATCAACCTCCTGTCTTATCGTACCCTAGTACAGAAACTGATGCAACAATTCTGCGATGTGAAGTACGAGCACAAGCCTCGAGCAGACAACAGGCACGCAGACGCCTTAGCAACTCTGGGATCTAAGGTCAGTATAGACAAGTGCCCTGCAAGGATTTCCATCGAGGTGCGAACATCGTCAGCATTAACAGAAGATGCGTGCGACGACGAACACATGGATGATGCAGACTGGCGGAAAGCAGTATCTACATTAGCAATCCTACAAAGCCCCTTCCGAACTGGCAAATACGATCTTAAGTGATCATCTAAGCCTATCTCTAACGATAGCAGCTAATGCAATACGATCTTAAGTGATCATCCAAGCCTATCTCTCACGATAGCAACCAATGCAAATGCGATCTTAATTGATCATCTGAAGCCTATCTCTCACGATAGCAGCCAACTCAAATGCGATCTTACTTGATCTTGTAAAGCCTATCTCTTACGATAGCAGCCAATTCAAATGCGATCTTAAGTGATCATCCAAGCCTATCTCTTACGATAGCAGCCAATTCAAATGCGATCTTAATTGATCATATAAAGCCTATCTCTTACGATAGCGGCCAAGCGCAAATGCGATCTTAATTGATCTTGTAAAGCCTATCTCTTACGATAGCAGCCAAACGCAAATGCGATCTCAATTGATCATCTAAGCCTATCTCCCAAGATAGCGGTCTACACAAGTGCCATCTCAAGCCTATCTGTTACGATAGTGACTTATACACAAAACGATTTTACCTGATCTTCTCAAGCCTATCTGTTACGATAGCAACTTATATACAAAGTGATTTTAGTTGATCACCAAAGCCTCTGTTATGATGGCAACGCATGCGCAAAATGATCTTACTGGATCTTCTAAAAGTCCATCTGTTGCGATAGCAATTTATGCGAGAAACAATCTCAAGCAGTTCGCTAATAAAGCCTATCTTTTGTGATAGCAGTTTGCACCACTTAATGATCTTAATTGATCTGCTAAAGACTATCTGTTACAATAGCAATGTCGTGAACATGATCTTAAATGATTTGCGACGGCCAACTGCAAGCCCATCCGTCAAGATGGCAGAGCTGCGAAGATACGATCTCGAACGATCTAGCGAAACACCCGCGAATCAATATATCGCAGATGCGAAACAATTACATAGCATTATGCAAGGCGAAATATGCCGAAGCGCATGCGAAATTGTATTTTGTTGTAAAGAGACAGCAGATAATACATAAAGCTATTTATCATTACGAGTCAAATGACTTACAATTTATCTGTCTAGATAGCAGCTTACAAGCGAAAAGCTCGAATCTAACTACGCAGCCAATATGGCTTACAATACATGCGAAAAGTGGCTGGTAAGCCAGCAGAGACACTAGGGAACTCCCGACTAAGAAAAGGAGGAACCCACCGGTCCTAACACCGGCAGTTCAACACGCAGATCTGCGGCCAAAGATCTATAGCAAAAGGGATGCTGCCGCGAAGAGATCAACTTGTCATTTGCTACATCCCTAGCAGCAAGGTCGGGAATGCGATACGCCCAAGACCCCAAGGAATGACAAAAGCCTCTGTCTGATCAAGATAGGCGCCGGAGGAGCTTCCTGTTTCGACATATACTGCTCTGCAAAACAGGCGAAGCAGTCATTCCTCTGGTGATGGATTCCTTGTCATGTTGGACAAGGGCATTGACGAGCACCCTGAGTTCAAGAACGAAGAGGCAAGAAATCCTCCTCCAGGGATGCTGGAGGAGAATTCCGCCGTTCATTACGAGACGGTAGCACGGTCACTTCGGCGCTGCACCTCGCCACGAGGCGGCCGGAAACATGACCTGCACACATAATACACGAAGAAATTTCTTCGAATACGCATGAGATATTATCTGCATCTTCTTTATGATGGTTATAAAGAGCAATAAGCCTCATAAAGTGGATCTTGGAAACTATTTCTATAGCACAGAGCGCAAACTCAGGATTCAAAGCTTGAAGTTGCCATGAATCAACGAAAAACAAGCGTTGAAGCCAGCAGTCGTAAGGACTCACGGCAAAGCACATGTTTGGGATGAAGAACCCAAATAGCAAAGACAGGGTTTATATAGACCCTGTACAGACTCTTCGGTTGCCTAAGATGAGTCAGCAAAATTCAAAAAGAGGGTAAGTTCAATCACTTACGCCTTGAAAAGCGGTAACAATCAATTACCCTACTAAAGGCTACGACGATTCAGTTGCGTATCCTAATAAATGACGGATAGTCATGATTCGGATGGACTTCCCAACGGAAGCGTGCTTATCTGCCGAGAAATTAGCGCGAAAATCAAGCAGAGAATCAATTGCTGATGTCATAATTGGATATGCACAGATATGTCCAATCAAATCCCAGAAAAGGGCAAAACGGGAAAATTCATTGTTCTTGTTAAAAAAAAAGGGGGAGAAACCCTAGCAACATTACATGAATGTTCAAGATATTACATTAATGTTTCAGCTATTTTTCGAACTATTTTTGCAAGATTCGAAAAATCAAAGCAAATTCTTGATTAAGGAGTCTTGGGGCGCGAACTGCTCGCTCAGCTTCTCCACCTGTGCCACTTCTTGCTTCAGTAGCTCGCATCTAGCATTCATCTCATGATACAGCTTCAGAGCTTCATCAACCTTTTGCTTCTGCTGCTCCACCTTCTGCATCTCGACTGCGAGATTCTGGTGACCGAGTTTCAAAGTTACGGCCGCGCGGATCAGCGTGACTCTGTCCTTAAGAAACTTAAAGCCCATTCTGCCTTGGACTTTGGTCACGAGGTTTTGGCACATGCCACATAGCAGTTCAGCACTCTGGACCGAAATGGTCGCAGGCGTAGCCGCAGACAGCTGCTCCAGTATCCAAATGGCTTCAGTAAGGAATAGCCTCCTGTCAAAGGGTCCGATCTCAGAGATCTCACAAATGAGCGAGGGTACCTGAGACGCATTCGAACCACCCAGTCTACATCGGTTTGCTTCAAACCTAAGGAGACGTCAAAGATAAGTTATGATGTCAAAACTCGCAAGCGAATAATGCGACGTGCGAACAGTAAAGCTCTACTTACCAGTTCCTTCCAGAATCTCATGAAGAGAAGGAATGCGCGCTGCAGGGGCGGTTGAAGACTGTCCTCGCTCCATAGCTCTCCTATCAGCTGCGAGCTCTAATCTCTCGTAGTCGAGAGGAAGAATGTAGGCCGCACCAGCTGCGACTACATTCCCAACCTGCGAGCCCCAAAAGCTCCACGCAGGAATGGGCGCCTCTGACTCAGTCATTGCCGGAGGTGAAGAGACAGCCGTAGTCGCTTGTCGAAGGACACTCTCGGATGCGGAAGCATTAGCAGCAGTTGTCCTTACCTCGTCAGCACTAGCATGGACATCTTCATCCATCAACACAGTGTCAGCCCCAGCATCGTCGGAAAGCTCGATGATGTCCTCACGAGGCACACCTGCGTGGTCAGCAGCCGCGATGGGCTTCTCGGTATGGGAGCTCGGAATTGGAACATAGGGCGCAGAAGGATGACTTCTCTGTTCCAGCTCAAGTCCCTCAGCATGACCTGCGACATCGAATGCGATGATATGAGGTAACTTACGTTATAAGTTATTCTGCTATCTTTACTAAAGCTAAGAATAAGCACCTCCACGCGAAGGTGGGATTGAGGTATCTTCGTCATACACTAAGGACGTGGAACCATGCCCTGTCAGTGTATCCTCACTAAGCAAGTCTGTAAGAGGAGCGTGACATGGGATGCGAATAAACCAGTCATGACTTCGCCTCAAATTGCTAAAGCCTAGTACATGCGTATCACTCAAATGATTACCTGAAGGTTCTCCGCATTTGTCTACTAACCAACGGCGAATGTCAGCCTTTGACACACCATGCTTTAACGCACCCACAATAACATCTCTATAAGTTACTGCGAGATTGAAGATCTCACCTTTATCGCCGCCTGCGATTTCCTCGAAATCCGCTTGGACTTGCTCCAAGGCTGCTGCATCCTCTCCGAGAACCTCATCTTCCTCCTCCGCATGAGGAGCCACTTCTTCGGGAAGCTCGTCCTCCTCGACAGTTGGACGCGCTAAGTCGTCAACATGCCGCTCTTCGAGGCTCCGCTGCTTCACACGCTCAAGCTCCTCTTCTTCCCGACGCCTTCTTCTCTCAGCAGCCTCCGCGGCTGTCTTCCGGGACTCAGCCAGAATGTCCTCGCTTATGGGATCATCTGGGATGCCAGAATGGACATCCCTCTTTTGCCTCTTGGCCGCGAGGCCGCCAGCGGTCTCATCATCATCATCTGCGAATACACGAATGGTTTAAAGAAAAGAAGTGCAAAGAAGTTACGATGACGGGAAATGAAATGCGACGGAGGTACCTCCTGACTCTTCCTCATGCATCACAACTGTTGCTTCTTCTTCTTCATCACTTGCTTGGGGCTCCTGCCTCTCTTCCTCTCCCTCTTGATCGAAGGGAACGAAAGACTCAACTGCGAGCTCTTTCCGCACTTTGCTGGGCATGCGACCTTTGCCTTTGTCCTTGATAGAAAGGGACCTCACTGGAGGAGAAGCTGGAGCGCTTCTAGGGGAAGAGATGGTAACTCCCTTTTGCCTAGGTCTCTTCGCTCTTGGCGCCGCAGTCCCTGGAGGAGACGGGTCATCTCCGGGAGGAGACGGAGCCGGAGGATTGTCTATCAGCAAGTCAGCAAAAACATTCATGACTGCGCGAACCTTTGTTTCAACCTCAGCGTCCATCCTCCATGAAAGCCGGAACGGCTGCTGTTGTCTTCTGGTGGCAACAATGGTGTTGACCAGCGACTTGGAGCGATCACCAGCTGCGAATCTCCGCACATGACACTACAACAGTACAGAATAAAAGTGTCAGCACAAGGAAATCGAGAAAACTTAACACATGCGAAGAAAAGTGCTTACGTCAGCAAAAGCCTTGCTGTATCTGACGACTTGCGTGTCGCCCTTCTTGATTGCGGCGACCTGCTCCTTCAGAATGAAATCAGGGCACAAATGGTTCTCACGGTCCCACAGTGAGTAGCAACCATACTCAGACTCGCTCAAGCTGCAATTGGGGCGAAACGGAAAAGAGTTTCTTTTGAGCAAGGGGGCCCTACCTGGCTGCGCCGCCGACTCCGTCTCAATCCTCGTTTGCTGGGCAGCCCAGTATGCGAGCCAGTTCTGGGAACAACCACCCTCGCGGGTACCCGCAGGCTGCTCGAAAGGAAGGTTGTTCATGAAAACCGTCTTGCACTCCTTTGTGAGCAAGCTCTTGTAGCATCCTCTGACAATGGACTGGGGCCAGATTGATGGGGCCACAGCGTAAAAACCAAACTGAGGAGAGACTCGAGTAGGGTCAACATCCACTGTAAGCTTTTCATACCTTGGCGCGAGCTCACGAATATGCTCCGCAAGGGCAGGAAGGGAACCTCGCAGACACCAGCAAAAGAACTCGCGATAGCGCTCGTGGAAATGCGGTCCCTTCTCAAAGAGAAGTTCTTCTGAGAAGACCATACCTTTGGAGGGGTATAGCCTTGGAAACCATCTCACATTCTCAATGCGCGTGGCATAGGGCCTGGCAGTAAACTCCTTCCGTTTGTCGCATATCAAATGCACTTGGTGTTGCCTGTTCCGAACCATCTCGCAGCTCTTCCGCTGTTGCGCGCTTCTGTCTCGCCTGGGGAACACCACTTGTCAAGTTGGAGAGCAGTTGGGGCATAAGACGGCCAGCGCACGAAAACCCACATTGTCAAAAAGGAAATATTGACAAAGGTCAGGACATCAAGGCGGCCACGCGACTCCCTCATAGCCAAAACCAGCTGATCGAGCCTATAATACAGCGTGCCCAAAACCAAGGGTCCGAGTGCGACTCTTTGGCCAAGAGCGAGCCTCACAGCAAGTGGCAACACATGGTAGAAAACTCCATCATGGGGGTGACCATCGATCAGGTACCTCGACAGCCAAGCACAGAGAAAGCACAGAGGGTCAGGTGATAACCCTTGCCCTCTACGTAATTTTCGGCTTCTGGGTCCTCACTCAGAAGTTTCTTAGTGATGCTGCTGTTTGCATAGTCTCGGAAGAAGTACTGCAACCATTTGTTCCAAGTGTTCTTCGCAGACGTATCAACCAGCTGCCAGTTCGGAAGGGGCTTTGTAGTGGTCCACCGAGTGGAGATTTTCTTCACCTCGGCTAGGCATTCCTCCATCTGCGTATACAAGGCAATCTCCGCAGATGTCCTCAAGGGATTCAGAGGGTCCACTTCACCCATGGGGGAAATCTCGTACAGCATTTGCACGTCCTCGAGCGTGGGGGCAGCCTCGAACTCAGCAAAATGGAACGTGTGAGTCGCAGGCGAGTAACGGGACAGAAGGTCTAGAAGCATGGATTGATCCAGCTTCACGGCAGCACCCTTCATAGCACGGATAGCAAAATACACGCCGGCTTCGTTAAGAGTTTCGGCGTGATGATCCAACACGTGGTCAATCCACTCATCCATATAGTCCAATTTCTGGACGAACGCCTGAGTAGAAATCGCAGTATACGGGAAGTGCCCGTTCTCGATCCCCAATCGAACTACATCCTCGGAACCAACCCACTCGAGCAGGGCTGAGTTAACTGGGCGAGTCAACGTCAGCAATCGCTCAACGGGAACAGGATCAGGCATTCTCTTCGCCTTTATCCTCGCATGGTAGAAATCTTTGCCGCCTAAGAAGGGGGCTTTTCGCCACAAGGCTTGCGGAAGATCGGGTATCTCTTCATCTTCCTTGACGGGTCTGGTTACTCTTGTCTTGGCCATTCCTGCGAAAGAGCAAGAAAAAGGGGGGAGAAACACCACACTTCAGTTTGAATTTTGGAATTCAAGATCTATGCGAAGGAAAACGAACAGTTCCGGTATCGATTTCAGAAATTGGGGAATTGCAAGATCCAATATTGTTGAAAGATTAAAACAAAGCGGGTTCAAAGATCAAAACCTCTTCACAAATCCCACGGGTTTACAGATTCAACGCAGTTCAAGGCAAACACTGGTATCTTAAATCAAAAGTAAGTAAACGAGGCCAACCTTGTTTCCTTGAGGCTTGCTTGGATATGCACAATTGAAGAACACGGATTGCAGTTCTGAACTGGTGATTGATTGTCTGGATCTGCTCTCGAAGATCTCCGGGTACCATTCACTTTAAGAGGAAAAAGTAATGCTTTGCAATAATGGGGGATACAAGGTATTTATCCAAAACAATGAAGGGTTGCGTCCTTTCGATAGTCGAATCGCAACCGTCACCGTCGAATCGCGCAATCACAGGACAAGCTGACGTCACGCCTAAAACCCTAAAGGTCAGACGGCACGACTCTAGGGGTTTTAGGTCATAATGACACGCACGGGGGCTGAACTTACCCGTATTTGAATTGGTGCGTGGCGGCGACGCGTATGTTGGTTTCCGCGCATGGAAGTCTATACGGCTATGAGTCTTCACGCACAGAAAGGGGGCTAATGTAGATACTGCTTTCTGACATGACAGATCTTGGCCACGTGGCAGCCATCCAGCACACCATATTGTGCTCCACACGCACAGGATCACCATCCGAGCTGATCCATGTGGGGGCTGCGAGACAGAGCCCTCGCATACCACCGCACGGGACTTGTAGGGACTTAGTGGTTTGGAGGCTAGAGTAAGCCCTGTCGCGTGCGAGTCAAGCCCGCACGCTACCTTTAGTAACTGTTTTGAGAGATCTATGGCACGAGCTCCCTAGACCCGGTCAATCCGGTCAAACCCGGTCAACCTCGTAACGGTTCCGGTATTCGCGCACCACGTGCTCTAACGGTTCCTATATACTCGGACGAACGTGCCGTTATGGTTAAGCTAATTAAGCCGCCATTAATGGCCGCATTAACCACACTACAACGGTCATGTTCTCCAGTATATATAGATCGTTACCCTTTCCATACAAAGGAGAACACACGGCCATACGCGGAAGCTCTGCCAAACCTCTGTCTCTCTCTCAGACATTGCTACTGACTTACTTTCTCCCTACACACACCCCTATTCTTCCTGTGCGATCCTTGATCCACTACACACGGTGCACACGGAGGTCTCCCCGCCGGAATCTCTCGTGCACACTGTTATATCTTATTGCATCACATGCTTGTGATACATGTGTACGAGAGGAATATGTCTCATTTCTCAAGAAATGCATTCATTCATATCCTTTAGTAGAAGGAAATACAATTATTCTGGATATGGCGTATGCTAGAGAGATCATTTCATTGCAATACCTTGAATTAATATCATGACGGTCCAACAAAGTTTTACAACTAATACACTACTTGGAAGACAGTCTTCCATAACTCTACACAACACGAAGATCTAACATGCGAAGCGCCGAAAGAGGCAAGAAGAAAGATCAGAAATAACATCTTACGCAGAAGAATATGACACTGATGAAAATGCTAGCACTATACAAGTCCTCAGCTTTTCCTATTCGAAAGCGAGCAATCTGAAAAAGAGACGAGAGTTTAAGGAAACCACAGCATCCGATCATATATCTGCAGCCCAACCATTCACATCCGAAGCAGAGAAAACATCGGAGGAACTCCCAAGGTTCTCACAGGGTTCAGGAACAACAAACTGAGAAAACCCAGAGACACTGGAACACACCCAATATGTCGAAGACAAAGAAGACACCGCTAAAGAGATATTGTAGAGAGATATAAAAGCGAAAGGAGATTCTTGGATTCCAGTAAAGCTTCCAGCTAGAGTGATATTTCTACCAATCACATTCTTCAAAATAATACCACGCACGACGGGGAGCGCGTCAGGGTCAAAATCTTCGTCTGGGTGGGACCCACTGTGTCCAGTCGCAACAAATGCCTTGAGGACATTATTCATCTTGGCATCTGACATATTGATCCATTCAATATAGCCGCCTCTACCTTTAGTAGTTCTGAATTCGATACCGGATAATGAGTTGTAAACATGGAGGTTCTCTACAAGGATATCGGAGATGCCACCGGACATCTCACTTCCAAGAGCAAGTGCGGAGCCAGAAGATGCTTGGAGAAACACGTTTTTGATGTGCACTCTTGTTGTGGGTCTCCTGTAAGCAATACCATACTCATCCCATCCACTTTTGAGTGCAATAGCATCATATCCCATGCTAATAATGCAGTTTTCTATACAAACCTTGTCAGATGAATCTGAAATGAATAATTTCTATTGTCATAAATCATATGAACAGTAATCTGTAATGGACTATTGGCAACAGATCAGAGAGCTGTTTAACCAGTATTTGACTTTCATTGAGATAAGAGGAACATGCTAAGATATATTAGGAAAGTGTTCTCTAGATTCTATTACACATATGATCTCAAGTAATCAACCAGATAAATAACTGAAAATAGTAAGACGCAAATCTGCAGGTAAAGATCAGTATATGCACCTGGTACTATGCCAACTGTGTAAGGTGATCTAGCAGGGGCATATACAGAGATGTTCTGGACTAGCACGTTCCTGCATTTAGAATGAGTTAACTCTAGATACAAATTCATTCACTAACTCAAATGTAAATGAAGCAACGTTGGCAACGAACCTGCAATATACTGGTCGAAAATTAAATGCGGGGGCATTCAGTAGAGTTATGTTTGATACCACGATATCATTGCCATGAATAAGTTCTATCAGATGAGGGCGGCTGTGATTTAAGGAATGTGAGATGAACCAGTCCCACCAGACCGAGCCTTGCCCGTCAATAGTTCCACCATCGCCTATAGCAATGAAGGGAAAAAGAACTAAATACATGTACATTGTACGAATTACACAGCGTAACCAAGCATTTTAGAGAATAATTCGATACCCATGTTAAGAATAGATCTACCTGTTATTACTACATCATTCAACATGTATCCACTTATTAAGCTGCCATGCCTTCTTCCAGGGATATCGAGTCCGCGGCCATATGATGGTAGCGGTTGAACAATCCCCCAATCTGATGGATCCTGATTAAACACCAAAAAAACGAAACAAAAACTGTCACATAGGAAAATATAATACAACAAAAATTTCTGTTTCGTTAATGTCAGCTTTATAGGAAAAATGACTATCAATTGGGAAAATAGTGTAACAAGACTCATGAAGGCAGCCCAAGTAGTGGACACAAAACCTCCAGATAAGTTTGCTAGTGGCTTAAGATAGGTTAGCTTTGAATGTCAATAGACCACCAGGGCATTTCAAACCAATGTTACCACAATTCACTCATTCCCCCGCGAATTGCGATGCGTCCCGAAATGTGGAACACCACGTTTCGGAAAATTAAATTTTCAACATCCAATTGAATCACCATTTCACCTAAAGTATCTATGTAGAAGTGATAATTAAATTTAGATATGTTAAGTTACATCTATTTTTAGAGTTTTTGATTTGTAAATATTGCATATATTGAGAAGCTTTATAATTTATGATATGCGGAAAATGGTAAAACTCCTATAAAGTATACAAAGAAGCCTACTCCTAGCGTAAATTCCATAGGATATGGTTTTCCACGAACCCATTCCCGTTCCACCAACCGGAAAGATCTGCGTCCCAGATAACTTAGTTTCGAACCCTAGCTGTTTTTGCTTGTTGATCATCTTACAATAAAGAAGCTATATGAACTTCATTCCCCACGTTTCTTAGCGGACTCATAGTTCAAACTTTAAGCCTGAAGCTGACTCTTGATTCTATAAAGGATGGCACAACGAAACTAATAGCTAGAAGAGAATAGCACCTGTGACCCAAGAATGACGGAACCTCTTGCCAAGAAAAGCGTGGTGTGGCTGGTAAGATTGAAGCTTCCAGTCAGCCACCTTCCAGGTGGAACATATAGCTTCGCGCCACCCTTATCAGCAAATGATTGGAGATAGAAAAATGCATTTCGGAAAGCAATGGTGTTCAATGTTTTCCCATCTCCTACAGCGCCAAACTCTGTTATAGATATTATATGCGGCCTGGCCTGTAAATTAGGTTTGTGGTGACACTGCCTTTTGATTCCTCTTCCATTGACTTCTACAGAATCAATAAGCAGGACAAGAGAAAGCAATATGACCTGAAAAGAAAGAAATTAAAACATGAGTATAATATCTATTTGGATTGAAATAAAATAAAAGGACAGGAAAACGACACAATCAGCCGTTGATTTTGTGGTTAAGGTAGGTTTTTCCCTTCAGCAGTAATAAAGATCGAACACGACAAAAAATGGAAGTCCCGGAACCACAAAACCGTTATTGGGATCAATAACTAGCGATAGCAATGGAATAGTGTAGTAATTTGTAATCGAAAGAAACAAATAGAGAGAACAAAGATCAAGAAGGGAGAACTAATAACTTTAAAGGACACAAATCAACAGAACCATACAGAAATAACTTCTTAGTTGTATAAATCATCAATTTGGACAACAAAACATCAACTCGGATTCTGTAGGTGAAGGATGATGGGCTGCAAATCATGCATTCAACACATACTTAAAAAAAGTGATTTTAACAATTTACGTAACACGATCGAACAGTAGTAAGGGAAATGAAGCAAGCAATAACTTTGCAAATTCAAAACATACACGCAAACTCATGAGCAGATGATATGTAACTATGAAGAAATTCATCGACTATAAGTATGTAACTACTCTCTCTCATGAGGTTCATTCCAAGGACTATCTCTAAATGGTTTATAGAAATATATTTCCCTTTATGATCAATTCAGCCCTAATGGTATTCAAACCTCTACAAAGACAAAAAAATCAAGCTCTTGAAAACTCTATTGGAACAAAAAAGATCGGAAAGGAAGTGTATTTACTAGCATGTTCATCTTAGCTTGAGCAGAGCAGCCAGAGAAACAACAAAAGACTCAGAAACCTCAATCAAACAGCCAAAGGCAAGTTCACGAATACGAAACAGACATATGATTTATAGACTGATCGATACACATGAAAACTCAGGTTGCGATTACATACAAACAAAACAATCAAAACACAAACACGAACACATGGTAATTGTGGAAAAAGTTAAGTAACGATTACCCTAAAGCCAGTCAAGAATCATCTGTCATCAACAGCAGCGTCTATTGTCGACAAAAATTGATATGAATTCGTAACGGGCTGTGTATTTGGAGGGTTGTGGGCAGAGTGAGAGAAACGTGGGTTTTGTACGAAACAATGGGTATGATAGTAGTTGATTACATACCGCTTACCGATAGTAAACTGCTTACCGCATGCCACAGAGAAAAAAATGTGTCTTTTTGCAGTGGAGAGAGATTGTGAAGAGAAAAAGAAAATATATCAGGGAGGCTTATAAAAAATGAATCAAGAAATATTGATATTGATTTATTTTTATTTCATTTTTTTGAAATAATTTTTGTTTCATTAAAAAGCATTTTTGCTAATTTATTTGACAATTTCTATATTTACGTAAATAGAAAAAGTATACTAAAAAATAACTGTGCAACATATTGCCACAACCTCACCCATTTTTTTTTTTCTGGGATGACATCAAATTTACAAATTCGGGGTGAAACAAATTTTGGCAACAAAAAATTGCTTAAAAATTCCTTGCTTCATGAACTGGATATCCCGAATAGAGGTTCTCGGTCTGCTGCTAATATGGATAGGAAAAAACAGGTATGTTTAAATCATCTAATTACGGAGGAAGAAATAAAGTGGCAACAAGCTTCTCGTGTTAACTGGCTAAGGGAAGGAGATAGAAACACAAAGTATTTTCAAAAACAGTTTCAAGAAAAGAAAAAGAATTTCCAAAATAACTTATCAGTTTGGTAATGTGTTTCAGCAACATGAAGAGATTAAAACTTGTTTTCAAAATTATTACTCTAATCTGTTCACTTCTTCTAACGCTGACTTTGAACAAGCAATTGATGTAATTTCTCCACGTATATCGAATGATATGTTTCAGATGTTAAATGATTCCTATACTAGTACTGAAATTCATGAAACTCTTTTATCCTTGCATCCAACTAAGTTACCTGGACCAAATGGACTTCCTGCGATTTTCTACCAAAAATATTGGTCTATTATAGGAAATGACGTTACTAATTACTGTCTTTCTTTTCTAAATAATGGCGGGGATATTTCAAGTATTAATGAAAGTTGCATTGTCCAAATTCCAAAGAGATGTGATCCTCTCCTAACAATTGATTTCCGACCTATTAGCTTGTATAATGTTATTTACAAAATGGTTTCCAAAACTTTAGCTAATAGGCTCAATATTCTTCTCCATTCTATTTTTTTGAGGGAATTCTCCCTTCTATTATGGATTCTTCTCAGTCTGCTTTTATTAAGGGGAGATTAATTTCTGATAGTGCAATAATTTCTCTTGAGACCCTTCACACTATTCATAATAAAAAATAAAAAACTAGGTCCTTTTCACTAAAACTAGACATGGCGAAAGCCTACGATAAAATAGAATGAAATTATTTGCATAAAAATCTCATTAAATTGAGTTTTCCTGATATGTTTATTAAGCGTGTTGTTATGTTTTGGTGATTCAAGCTCCTAGCTAGAAGTTGGATGAAACGACGAAGCAATTGGCGAAGCGAGGAAGAACGAAGATGCGGAAATTGGTACTGACAGTGTCTTCCTGCAAGAAGACAATTTGTCTTCGTATGAAGGTCTTCGTGCGAAGACAATTGTCTTCCTGCAGGAAGACTTCGGGGCTGGGGCGATTTCGGTTGTTTCCTTGTTCATTTCTTTGGCCACAAGTCAGTATCCTAGGCCTATATAAAGACCTAGGGTCGAGACATAATGTGTGTGGTTGAGTGTCTTGGATTGTAATTGGATTTCTCATCAATAAATTGGTTCGGTTTGGCCGTGGATGTAGCTAGCCTCAAAGCTAGTGAGCCACGTTAATTCGTTATGTTGTTCTTCATCTTGCTTTGTCTAATCACTCCTCTTGGTCCCCAACAACTGGCACAGTGCTTCCGCAAAGCGTACTCGAACAAGTGGTATCAGTGCCAGGTTGTTGGGTTAGGGGTGTTTTGGTTAGGATTGATGGAGAATTCGTTTGGGATGATGATAAATAGTTTTGATGACGTGGATATTGTTGATACACCCCAAACCAAGTTCCTTGTTGGGGGGAACCATCGGGTTCCTTATTTGGGGAGCAATCGGGTTCTTTGCCATGGAGCATTGGGCGCGCATTCTAGCGTGAATTTGGACATTCACGTGCAATTAGCGTTCCGGCACAATCAGGCTTCCAACATGGAGCATTGGGCGTGTAGATCTCAATTGGGCTCATCCGTTGCAAGAACTCGTAAGAGTTGGAGCATCGGCATGGAGCAATCTTGTTCGGGCCTCTAGGAGGATTCAAGTCAAGGTGGACCGGGCTCGAATCAACCGGCGGATTTGGCTCGTGGCATGGAGCAATTGACGTGTCTTGTTGGCACGCGATTGGTTAGTAGCGCGTTATTGGGCGCGAACTGATGGTTACATGTTATTGGGCGCGAACTGGTTGGTTACATGTTATTGGACATGTATTTATTGGCAGCGTGTTATTTTGCACGCATTGGTTGTTGGCACGTTATTGGGAGTGTCTCGATTTGCGCATTGGTGCGGTGCTCTGGTTGCGCAATTGGCATGACATTGATTGATAGACACTTTCATAATCAAGTGTTATTGTGATGATATTGGGGAGATGAATTGTGTCATGGTGCATTAGGGTGTGTTGATTGAGACACACAAGTCTTTATGTTGGTTGAGACACATAGACCAGCACCGCAATTTTGGGAACACATTCGATTAGTTGATTAATAATCGTTTTCCATTTGAGTGGAGCGCTTATAATTTGATTGTTGGAGGTGCATCCAAAATTGGCGTGTTCTTTGAAAGGACAAAAGACAATCGGAGAAACGATTTGGTGAATTGGATGGAGGCGTTCTTGATTGGGAGGCACATCCATAATTGGATTGATGAGAGCATCGAATTAGTTTCTAGGGAACTTGAATCAAGGTGGAGATTTGTTATGTTTTGGTGATTCAATCTCCTAGCTAGAAGTTGGACGAAACGGCGAAGCGAGGAAGAAGAACGAAGATGCGGAAATTGGTACTGTCAGTGTCTTCCTGCAAGAAGACAGTTTGTCTTCGTACGAAGGTCTTCGTACGAAGGCAATTGTCTTCCTCCAGGAAGACTTCGGGGCTGGGGCGGTTTCGATTGTTTCCTTGTTCGATTTTGGAATGTTTCTTCGTTTCTTTGGACACAAGTCAGTATCCTAGTACTATATAAAGACCTAGGGTCGAGACATATTGTGTGTGGTTGAGTGTCTTGGATTGTAATTGGCTTTTTCATCAATAAATTGGCTCGGTTTGGCCGTGGATGTAGCTAGCCTCAAAGCTAGTGAACCACATTAATTCGTTATGTTGTTCTTCATCTTGTTCTTTGTCTAATCACTCTTCTTGGTCCCCAACAACTGGCATAGTGCTTCCTCAAAGCGTACTCTAACACGGGTAATGACTTGCATTTCTATAGTAACCTTTTCGATTCTTATTAATGGTCATTGTACGGCTCCTTTTGCCCCTACTCGTGGAATCAGACAAGGAGGCCCAACTAGTCCTTATATGCTTGATATATGCACCAAAGGTCTTATTTGCCTATCAACGTATTCTTAGAGGTGTGAGAGTTGGGAAATCTTCTTATTACTTAGCTTTTTTTGCAGATGATTGTATGTTTTTCTCTCGTTCTACATTGGATGATACTATATCTCTCAATTCAATTCTTTATCTATATTTTATGTCTTCAGTTCAAACTATAAATGAAGATACGTCCATGACTGTGTTTGGTCCTGATGTCCCAAATCATACCAAGGTCAACATCTCTCATATTTTCTGAATCCCCATGGCTGAAAGATATAATATTTATCTCAGACTTCCAACAATAACTGGTCGTAAAAGATCAATAAGTTTCCAATATATAAATTCCGAAATTTGGAGAAAAATTCAACGATGGAAAGAAAAATTCCTCTCACCAGTTGGTAAGGAAATTTTAATTAAATCTGTTCTTCAATCCTTAACAACTTAGAGCATCTCCAATGGTTAGGTTAAAAAGTTAGTTTAGTTATAATTTACATAATTAGAAGAAATAACAAGCTCCAATGGTCTAGTTAAATGACTCAATACTTTACATATTATGTATCCCGCTCTCTACTAGTAGCTAGCTAGAAAGTAGGAAGTTAAATTTTTTGTGTCTATCTCTCTCCTACTTTAATTTAATAAATAAATATTTTTATAATTTTATACCTACAAGTTTTGTAAAATACATGACACCATTGGAGCAAACACTAAATAGTTCACTTAGTTAAAATTCATACTAGTTATAATTTAGCTAATTTGTGATTTTACCATTGGAGATGCTCTTATATGATGTCTGTTCACCTCCTTCCAAAGACCTTTTGTAATGAAACACAATTGTTTTTTTTTCAAATTTTGGTGGAGTAATAATAATGAAAAAAGAAAAATCCATTAGAAAAATTGGAATAATTTATGTACTCCTAAAATAATTGGTGGTCTGGGTTTCAGACATGTGCATGCTTTTAACATTGCCCTTCTAGGAAAACAAGTGTGGCGTATTTTCCAAAAACCAAATTCTTTAGTTTCTCAAGTTCTAAAAGGGAAATATTTTCACTACAATTCTATTATCAATACTGATATTAGAGGGTCATGTTCAAATATTTCAAAGAGGTCTAATATATGCTAAAATTATTGTTTTTCAAGCAACTAGACATGGTATTTTAAATGACCTCAACACTCTGATTTATCAAAATAGATGGCTGCATGTTGGATTTGGAAGAAAGCCTCTAAATTATCCTACTTTACCAACTCGTTACAGAGTGGCTGACCTTATTACTCCAGATTTTATGTGGAACCATGATTTAATTAAAGCTCGCTTTTCATAGGATGAAGCTGATTTAATTATGAACACCCCTTTGATAAATCATAATCAGAATGGTTTTTTGGTTTGGAATCAAACTACTAATGGTAAATATACAGTCAATCCGTGTACCATGTAGTTTATTCAATCCTTTACCCAAATCAGGGCATAACTCAAAACTACAGCTCTAGTGAAAACTAGAATACTTTCTGGAATAATATTTGGTCATATGGTGCCAGGTAAAATAATTTTTTTTTCTGGGGCCTTCTGAAAAATTGTATCCCAACCAAAATGAGACTCAAACAGAAAGGGATCGATATACCTACCAACTGCTGCTATTTCTCCTCCGATGTTAAAACACACCTCATCTTTTCCTTGACTGTAAAAGAACCCATAAATTTTTTATTTCTCCACTGCTAGATCTGCAAATAAAAAATAACGGTTTACCATTTATAATTCAAGTAAGAGAATTTTTCAATAAACTTAATAAGGAAAAGAGAGATCTTTTACTGCATGTACTATGGCTGATTTGGATTTCTAGAAATAGAAACTTATTTGATTGTGCGAAAAGAAGGAAGATGATATGTTTTTTGAAGAAATCTCAGCGAGAGAGGAGTTCTCGAGTACTTATCTGTTTGGAACAATTGTGCATGCAGGAATCCAAACGCCTCAGTTCAGACAGTGGGTTCCTCCCCTTTTGGGTTATCTGAAATTGAACACCGATGCCGCCATCTGTCTTCCCTTGCACATATCTAGAGCAGGAGCTGTAATCCAAATTCAGAAGGAGACTTTTGTGTATGGGTTCTCATTTCCCATACCTTTCACATCAAATCCTTTGGTGGCTGAAGCTATCGCACTTCGAGAAGCAACAAAGATAAGCCTATGACAGAGGATATATAAAATTCATCACTGAATCGGAATCACAAACTCTGGTTCACAAGATCGGTAAAAGGAAGGTCAGAGAAAACGAAAGCGGCTCAGAAGAGGAAAGACTCTTCACAAAATGTGGAGAGTTGGTCCCCCGTTTCTCTTGTAGTAAACCTAGACATCGTGGAAATTACGAAAATGCCCTTGCGCATAGTTTAGCGCGGTTGGGCCCGAATGCTACTCATGATATGTGTTGGGCTATAGTTTGCCAAATTATTTTATTTGATGTATGGGCTATGGACAAGGCCTATATTAATTAAGAAATAAATAATTTCTTTGCAAAAAAAAATTTCCTCAAAAATAGTCTTTATAAAACTAGCCACATCAAAATGTCCAAAATTACGAAAGACTTTCCCAAAAAGAAATTATAGGGGACTGAAATATGAGAATATTAGGAACTAAGCGTAAATGTAACATAACTATATTGCATTGCGGGTAAGGTTTTTGAAATCGTAAGAAAACTATTAAAAAATTAATATGCGGGCATTTCTTTAAATTTTTAGATTGATAGCGCGTATCCGACTCCCGCGAAATAATGTGGGTAGGCTACACCCAATCACCTAAGTGACTAGTGTGCAACCCACACCATAGTATTACTTATAAGACTTCATCTTCTCCAAGTTGCTTCGGGAGAATTCTCACCGCCACCATTGTTACCGACCCACTTTGGGAAAATGACTTGCCCAAGTAACCAGGGCTATATAAGCCCTTCTCCCTCCCCTGGTACGCTACATCCACATCCAACGCCGCCATGGCCATCAGGTTCACCACCATCATCACCACCACCACCGTACTCATCACCACCACCACCACCCTCGGCAAACAAGAGCAAACCCACCTCCATCACTTGCTGGCCGGTTCTCTCTCTCTCCCTATCTGTTTCTCTATCCTCTAAATCCCAACAGAAGTAGGAGCCGAGTGGCAGCAACCACACACCCCGGCACAGCCAATTTGTATGTGATATTTCTAGAGTAAACATTTCAGAACGATCGGAGCTAAATTGAATTTTTAATCCACCAAAAAACCGGGTCTGTTTTGATACTGTGTTCAACTCTGAACCAGCCCGGTAAATCATCACTTTCATGTACCTATACTAATTCAATGCTTATCAAATTTGGATATGTTATTCCCATATATGTTACCTACCTAGTGACAAAATTTCATAACTTTTGAGTTTTATATGAATATTTTATGAATTTATTTCCAACGCTGTTACCAATCTCTGTTTTTGTACTAAAAGAGATCCAAAATTTTTATGTTTAAAAATACTTAGGAAATTTTATAATTATCGATTTTACAGTATGTTATGGGTAAACTCTTTATATATAATACATAAAAATTGCGAGTCTCGGATAATTATTTTTAATTAGTTATGAATTTTTGAACTATCGTTAGTTATATTTTGCCTACAAGTAAAATATAGAAATTTGTCACATAAGTTTTACAAACTTTAAGTTTGGGTCCAAATTATATTTTATCATGTTTATAAGATATTTTTACCATGTTAGTTAATAAATTCTATGGGTTTTGTAAGTGGCACGTTATGAATCCCCTAGGTTGCATTGCATGTAGTACTAGAAAGTATATGTGATTCGCGACACTTATGTTATTCTTCTATATTCTTGTGTTATGTGTGTCTAGATCAAGTTAGGACCAAGTTAAGCTCCGCGGTAAGATTCTTAGAGTTTGAGACTAATACGATAGCTAGGTGAGTTACTTTACCTCCCAAATTTTGTACCGAGCCTCACTTATTATTTCGATACATATATGTTTTAAATTGATCCCATGATGCGATTTACATGTTTCAATGTTTATGATGAAATGTTCCGAGTTATAATCGTTCAATTGTTATTTGCAACATGATTTGTGTTCCAAAATGATTGTTATGACCTCATGGACACAATAAACGATTTAAGATAATTCTTTATGACTCAATACACGTTTCAGAAAGGCCACGATACTGGAGTGAAACCCCCTGTCGGGTATAGGCAGGCTACAACCCTTTTGCCGGGACAATATAAGCAGGCACGCGTCGCCTCACGCGCCGTCGCGCTGGACATGTCCCTTCGTTATGTTATGTCACGATGGTTATCAAAGGCCTAAATAAAACTAGTATGATTCATACAAGTACGTCCTCAGTTACATATGTTATGATTTTAATTTATATGAAATAGTATTATTCTCAAGTTTATGAAATGATTTAATTCGTGTTTATGGTATAAGTTTAGTTTCGTTTTCCAAACCTACGGAGGGACGTAACTGTAACTCACTGAGCCAGTTGAGCTCACCCTTTTGTGACTTTATTTTTTTTAGGTAACAAGGAGACCGAGAATGCCCAAGAGTGGTTAATTTGCATAAAGTGTGGCTGCATTGTTTTGGATACCTAAGCTATGTCGTATATGATATCTATGATTTTTTTTGAATGTGTAAGCTATGTTAACATGTTTTGGCATAAGAATGCTTTTGGCTATGTATAACGTGGGACTATGTATGTATGACTCATGGACTTGATTTACTGTTATCCCTCGCTACCCCCGAATTATGCTCTGTCTTGTCACGAGTCGAGCGGGCTAAATAATCTTTTATTTACAAGTACAAGTTTTGGAACTTTTCATCCGAAACAATAGTTATTTTCTCTCACAAATAATTTTTCTTATTTTTATCCTTGATGACCCCTAAACGTTTCCTTAGCTACGCTTCCGCTAACGAAAGAAAAAAATATATTATTAAAGCTACTTTTCATAAATTACTTGTTTAGCCCCTTAATGAGTTAAGGCCTCACCGGCGCCTGTTGCACTTCCCTCCCGCTAATCGGGGTTGGCGGGAGAAGGGTGTGACAGTTTGTGGTATCAGAGCACTAGGTATAGAGACCGTAGTTATTAATACTGGGAAAATCCTTTATGTTTATATTAGATAAGTATGATAGTAAGGTTCTACGTACCATCAGTATGCCTACGTAAATTTATGCTTATCAATGCATGTATCATGTTAGCTCGTTGCGTTAGGAATAACAGTATGTTATAAGGAAATTTTATAACTTCCACCTAGGACGATGGAAAACCTAAGCAGGATTGGTTTGGGAGATGGGAACGACAACAACGCTATGGGTGACGGAACCACTGGCCACGTGAAACATGAGACAAACACCGGAAACAAGGGCGGAGAATCATCCGCTGGAGGAAACTCCCGTGGATTGGAGCGAGCCGTTTAAGGACTCATTCAAATGCTCTCGTTTAGTTTAAGAGTGAAGATTGATAAGTTCAAGGCACTAGGACCCCCCGTTTAATGGAGCAGCTGATCCGGAAGCTGCTGAATCATGATTTCTAGAGATGGAGAAGAACTTTGATATCCTACAGTGTGATGATCAGAAGGTAAACTTTGCGACATCACCCTTAAGGATGAAGCATATAGGTGGTGGTTGATGTTAAAGTTTAATTGTCCAAACATCACCTGGAACCAATTTGTTGAGGCTTTCAATGACAAGAACTTCCACCTGAGTTACAGAATATGAAAGTAAACGGGTTCTTGACTCTTACCAAGGGGAGCCTCACAGTCGCTGAGTATGAGGCACAGTTCACATTGTTGTCTCGTTATGCTCCGTATGTGGTTGATACTGAGGGGATGAAAGCACGTAAGTTTGAAAGTGGTCTTCGCATGGGCATCAGGAATAGGGTTGAGCTGCTGAAGCTCCTGACCTACAATGAAGTAGTGGAAAGGGAAATGATGGCTGAAAGGGGAACCAAGGAGTTTAATAGACAGAGAGAAGAAAAAGAGGAGTGACACGATAAAGAATACTCAGAGGATTGGGCCGAATCAAAGAACATCTTTCACGAAGCAGGGCAACGGTTCCAACTTCAGTAACAACGCTTCATCCAACACTAGTGTTAGCTATCCACGATGCTCTAAGTGCAACAAGCTTCATAGGGGTGCATACTACTTTGGTTCCATTGTGTGTTATTGATGCGGGAAGCCAGGTCACATTTTGAAAGAATGCCCAACTGCTAGACAACTCCCTCCAGCGCACCAAGTGTTTCAGTTCACAAGACTCAACCTACTGGAGCCCCCACATAATAGACAGGGTAGAGCCTTTTCCCTAGTTCCTGGAGACGTTCAAGAAGTTGCATCCATTGTGGGAGGTACTTTAAATATTGAAGAAACTCCCGCTCATGTGTTTATTTATTCTGGTTCTAGCCATTCTTTTGTTGCTTCTCATTTTGCTGGTAATATCCATAAGTTTCTGGAACCATTAGGATTTACGCTTAGTGTGTCTACGCCTGCAGGCGTAACCTTGGGTAGTTCCTCTATATATCGCGAATGTAGAATCGTGGTTCATGGGATCCCTTTAGTTGTTGACCTGATACCCTTAGAAATTCATGACTTTGATCTTATCTTGGGAATGGATTGGCTTACCTTAAATCATTCCACCATAAATTGCTCGAACAAGAAAGTCGTATTCTGCATTCCAGGGATGTCAGAGTTTACCTTTTCAGGAGATGGAGTAGTATCCCCACCTTATGTGTTGTCCGCTATGAAAGCGAGTAAGCTACTCAAGAAAGGGTGTCAGGGTTACCTTGCTTGGATTTTGGACAAATCATCCAAAGGGCTCTGTCCTAAAAATATTCTTGTAGTAAATGAATACCAATATGTTTTCCCCGAGGACTTAACCGATTTACCTCCAGAGAGATAAATTGAGTTTAGCATTGATGTAATTCCCGAAGCATCACCTATCTCGAAAGAACCATATATAATGGCCCCTGCTGAATTGAGAGAATCAAAGGTACAGGATTAGGAAATGCTTGATAAGGGGTTTATAAGGCCTAGTGCATCGCCTTGGGGAGCACCAGTTTTATTTGTCAAGAAGAAAGATGGTACAATGAGGTTATGCATTGATAATAGGGAATTGAACAAGGCCACCATAAAGAACAAGTACCCATTTCCAATAATTGATGACTTGTTTGACCAGTTACAGGTAGCTAAGGTATTTTCTAACATTGACATGAGGTCAGGATACCACCAGTTACGCATTAAAAGCAGATGATGTACCCAAAAGTGCATTCTGCACTAGGTATGGCCACTATGAGTTTCTTGTGATGCCATTCTGCTTGACTAATGCCTCTTCTGCGTTTGTGGATTTAATGAATAGGGTATTCCAGCCGTATTTAGATGACTTCATTATAGTCTTTATTGATGACATCCTGGTTTACTCTAAGAGCTAGGAAGATCATGACTGACACTTACGAGTTGTCCTGCAGACCCTACGGGAAAAGAATTTGTATGAAAAGTTTAGTAAGTGCGAGTTTTGGTTGCAACATATATCATTTGTAGGACATTTTGTATCAAAGGATGGGATATCGGTAGACCCGCAAAAGGTTGAAGCAGTAGTGAACTGGCCCATACCGACCAATGTTCAAGAAATTCGTATCTTCCTTGGACTAGCAGGTTATTATCGAATATTTTTAAAGGATTTCTCTTTGTTGGCTTCCCCATTAACCCAGCTAACACGGAAGGAAGTTCCATTTTAATGGACTGATGAATGTGAAAATATTTTTCAGGAATTGAAGAACAGACTGGTGTCAGCTCCCATCTTGGCATTACCTAGCGGATCAGGAGGATTTGTTATTTATAGTGATGCCTCAAATAAAGGTTTACGGTGTGTTCTAATGCAGAATGGAAAGGTAATTGGATATGCTTCAACGCAACTGAAATCCTATGAAGTGAATTACCCAACGCATGATCTAGAACTCGCGGCGGTGATCTTTGCTCTTAAGATTTGGCGACACTATCTGTATGGGAAGTCGTGTGAGATTTACACGGATCATAAGAGCTTGAAGTATATATTCACACATAAGGATTTGAACACGAGACAACGGAGGTGGCTTGAGTTGAAGAAGGACTACGATCTCACCATTCATTATCACCAAGGGAAGGCTAATGTTGTGGAAGACGCCTTGAGTAGGAAATCTTCCGGAAACCTCACTTACCTTCTCACTTCACAAGAAAGGATGAAAGAGGAAATCCATAAGATAGAACTGGAAGTAATCCCTCATGGAACATGTAGTTGTGTTTATGCAGTCACGATATAACCGCATTGATAGACGAGATTCGGGTAGCACAACATAATGATCCTACTCTTACGAAGATTCGAGGCGATGTGACTGAAGGAAGGAATACTGATTTCTCTGTCCATGATGGAATCCTGAAGTAACATGGTCGTGTAAGTGTCCCAAATGATCCAGAGATCAAGTATCGAGTAATCCAACAAGCTCACCACTCCATTTTTGCGGTACACCCATGATCTACCAAGATGTATCAATATCTTCGCGAGCTTTTTTGGTGGACGGGAATGAAGCGAGAGATTACAGACTTCGTGGCCCGATGCCTTCATTGCCAGCAAGTCAAGGCAGAACACCAACAACCAGAAGGACTTCTCGAACCCCTTCCTATTACTTAGTGGAAGTAGGAGCATATAACGATGGATTTCGTCACTTGTCTTCCAAGATCGTCATGTGGAAACAATGTTTTTTGGGTTATAGTAGATCGACTGACGAAATCAGCTCATTTCTTGGCCGTGAAAATGACTCATTCACTACAGAGGCTGGCTCTATTGTATATTAAAGAAATTATTCGTCTGCATGGGATACACTATTGTGTCAGACCGCGATCCAAGGTTTGTCTCAAGGTTTTGGAAGGGACTACAGGAGGCTCTAGGTACCAACTTGAATTTTAGCACATCTATTCATCCTCAGACAGATGGCCAATCAGAAAGGGTTATTCAGACACTTGAAGATTTGCTTCGCCTTTGTGTTTTTGATTTCAAGGGAGGATGGTAAGAACACCTTCCATTAATCGAATTTTCTTACAATAATAGCTTCAAGAAAGTATCAGGATGGCTCCATTCGAGGTTTTGTATGGAAAGAAGTGCATGCCACCTATTTGTTGGGCAGATGTGGGTGAAAGAAAATTGTATGGTCCAGAGTTGGTGCAGATGACAACCAAAAAGATTCGAACTATTCAGGAGTGTCTTAAAACAGCTCAAAGCCGTCAGAAAAGTTATAGTGACAGCCGAAGAAGGGAACCGGAATTTGATGTGGGGGACCATGTGTTTCTGAAAGTGTCTCCAACCAAGGGTGTGATGCGATTTAGCAAGAACGGAAAACTAAGCCCTTGCTATGTTGGAAATTTTGAGATTCTAGAAAGGGTAGGATTAGTTGCTTATAGATTGGCGTTACCCCTGAAATAGAGAAAGTACACAATGTATTTCACATGTCCATGCTTAAAAAGTATGTGTACGATCCGAGCCATGTGATGGAGTATGAGCCACTGAACGTGCAAGATGATCTTACCTACCACGAGGTGCCCGTAGCGATCTTAGCGCGAAGGGATAAAGTTTTGAGGAGTAAAGTCATACCGTCGGTGAAGGTTCTTTGGATAAATCACGCGGTTGAAGAAGCAACGTGGGAACATGAGTAAGAGATAATGACAGAGTATCCACACCTTTTCAGCTGAGGAAGATCGAGTTTGGGGGCAAACTCTTTCTAAGGTGGGTAGGATATGGTAACCCTAATATTTAAGTATGAAATTATTGCTTAATTGCTATTAATTGTGTTAGTTAAATAGTATTACTATAATTGTGTGCCAAATTCGGTTAAATGACTATTTCTCATAAAATGTTCATCGTAGGGTGCTAAGTTGTTATTTACTAAAACTTTGGGTGTTAGACTTAATTAAGAAATAAGTTGAAGGAGTTTTAGGAGAATAATTAAAATTGGTTTAGTAAGTATGATTGTGTAATTCAATTATATGAGTACTACGTAGTAGTTTTTCCACGCGCGTAACCACATGTCTATATGTGTCGAGTTTAGAACCTCATAGAGTTACAGAATTGGTGCAATTGTTGCACCAAATCATTTTCCCCATGTTCATGAATTAAATTTGACACTTGTCACTCCACCCCCACCACATGTCTCTCCCTCCACTTCTTTCTCCACATTCTCCTCCTCCTCAATCCGTCCATATTTTCTCCTAACTTCTTCTCCTATGAATTTCTTTCTCCCATTGTTCTAGCACAAGCCCTAAATTCTCTCAAAATCCCTAAAATTTAGAAGATCAACACTCAATTGCTTCACATTCCACCAATTTATACAAGGAGCTCCATCTTAGGAGGCTATAAGGCTCAATAACAACCTCACTATCACTGTTTGAGGTAAAATTCATTTTTTGAGTTGGGTTTTCACTTCCATTCAAGCAGACTAGTCATGCATGTCATCATAACCAAGTCTGGTGGGTAATCACCCTTAGGATCATGAATGAATATATTATGAGTAATGTTAAGTATGTGATTTAGAGCAATTTTTGGTGTAATTTCATATTTTGATAGAGTAGTTCTTTCATGCAACAAGTTGGAAGAATGGAAAATCATAAACACTCATGTTTTGAGCCATTTTCACAAAATTATGAAACAAACAGTTAAAACTTTTAGATAATTATGAAAAAATATATTTTATGTATTTTTATGTGATATTTCTACAATAAAAATTTCAGAACAATCGCACATAAATTGAATTTTTAATCCACCAAAATCCGGGTCTGTTTCGATACTTTGTTCAACTCTGAACCAGTCCGATAAATCATCAATTTTATATACTTATACTACTTCAATGCTTTCCGAATTTGTATATGTTATTCCCATACATGTTACCTACCTACTGACAAAATTTCATAATTTTTGAGATTTATATGAATATTTTATGAATTTATTTCCAACGTTGTTACCATCCTCTGTTTTTTGTACTAAAACATATCCAAAATTTTTATGTTTAAAAATACTTAGGAAATTTTATAAGTTTTGTTATTACAGTATGTTATGGGTAAGCTCTTTATATATAATACATAAAAATTGCAGGTCCCAGATAATTATTTTGAATTACTTATAAATTTGTGAACTATCGATAGTTATATTTTGCCTACAAGTAAAATGTAGAAATTTGTCATATAAGTTTTAAAAACTTCAAGTTTGGGCCAAGATTATATTTTATCATGTTTATAAGATATTTTTACCATGTTAGTTAGTAAATTATATGGGTTTTGTAAGTGGCACATTATGAATCCCTAGGTTGCATTGCATGCAGTACTAGAAAGTATATGTGGTTCGCGACACTTATGTTATTTTTCTACATTCTTGTGTTATGTGTGTCTAGATCAAGTTAGAACCTAGTAGAGCTCCGTTGTAAGATTCTTAGAGTTTGAGACTAATTCGATAGCGACGTGAGTTACTTTACCTCCCAAACTTTGTACCCAACCTCACTTATTATTTCGATACCTATATGTTTTAATTTGATCCCATGATGCGATTTACATGCTTCAATGTTTATGATGAAATGTTCCAAGTTAGAAATGTTCAATTGTTATTTGCAACATAATTTGTGTTCCCAGTTGATTGTTATGACCCTATGGACACAATAAACGATTTAAGATAATTCTTTATGACTCAAGAAACGTTTCACAAAGGCCACGATACCGGAGTGAAACCCCCTGTCGGGTATAGGGAGGCTACGACCCTTTTGCCGGGGCAATATAAGCAGGCACGCGTCGCCTCACGAGCCGTCGCTTTGGACATGTCCCTACGTTATGTTATGTCACGATGGTTATCACGGGCCTAAGGAAAATTAGTATGATTCATGCAAGTACGTTCTCAGTTACACATGTTACGCTTTTAATTTATATGAAATAATATTATTCTCAAGTTTATGAAATGATTTAATTCATGTCCATGGTATAAGTTTAACCTTTTTTTTCCAAACCTACGGAGGGACGCAATTGTAACTCACTGAGCTAGTTGAGCTCACCCTTTTGGGAATTTATGTTTTCCAGCTAACAAGGAGACCGAGAATGCCCAAGATTGATTAACTTGCATGAAGTGTGGCTGCATTGTTTCGGAGACCTAAGCTATGTCGTATAGGATATCTATGAACATTTTTTTTAATGTGTAAGCTATGTTAACATGTTTTGGCCTAAGAAGGCTTTTGGCTATGTATAAAGTGGGACTATGTATATATGACTCATGGACTTGTTTTGTTTTTGTCCATCGCTACCCCCGAATTATGCTCTGTCATGTCACGAGTTGAGCGGGCTAACTAATCTCTTATTTACAAGTACAAGTTTTGGAACTTTTCATCCGAAACAGTAGTTATTTTCTCTCACAAATCAATTTTCTTATTTTTATCCTTGACGAACCGTAAACGTTTTCTTCATTACGCTTCGGCTAATGAAAGAAAAATATATATTATTAAAGCTACCTTTCATAAGTTACTTGTTTAGCCCCTTTATGAGTTAAGGCCTCACCTTTGCCTGTCGCACTTCCCTCCCGCTAATCGGGGTTGACGGGAGAGGGGTGTGACAAAACTAATATCCAATCTAAGAAGTCGGAATCTGAAAAAATGGACCACAAAAACGATTTCAGAACGCCAAAGAACCTAGAGAATTGGTTCAGGCCGGTTCAGAATTAGAGCGAAGAAGAGCTAAAATAGCCGGTCAAAGATCGATGGTCGAATGGCTTAATCAAAGCCTAAGCAAGTTAAGAAACAACCCAAGCAGCCGCAAGGAAGCTGATGTACATGACTAAATAGAGCGGAAGCCGTGTTGACAGATCGGCTAAAGGCGAGCAGAAGGATGCCGACAGACCAAGCTACCGGCTTCAGAAGCCGAAGGAGAACCTGAGAAGCTGTAACAAAGCTTGGACGAACAAATCAGCTGGATTAGCTGTGGTGGTGCTAGAGCGGCTCGCACGGAAGCTGTACGTGAGCTATTGAGCCTGAAGTGTAGGAGAGGTAGCGAGCGCATGGAGGCGCGTGGAATGCGGTGGCCGATCTGAGAAACTTCGGGAGACTCGTGCAAGAGAGTGAAAGCTCTATTTGCCGTGAAATTTCTGCGGTTGGCTCGGAAATTAATCCCGAGTCTAATGAACCTGGTTCTGATACCATGTTACATTTCTGGAAGCAGACGACATATATTATTTAACGGTGTGTAATAAACGATTACATCGAGCCTATGAATAAGAAAACCTAACTTGTTAACTACCCAATCCAAATTTAAAACCGTATCAAATAACCGAAACAAGAAAATATAATAAACTTAATTATGTTAATCCTAAAATATCTCTAACAATATAAGTGGAAACAGTAAATAAAATAGTATTTTTTTAAATGTCTTGCACAATTGCACTTGATCGAGCAAATGGCCGCTCCAGTTTTGCCTCTTAAAGTCGTAAAAGAAGGAAGCATATATCTGAACAAGACCAAAATCTAATTTAGAGCCATTAATTGATTATTTTTTCCAATTATGTGGCTACATGGAAGCTCCTACTAGTCAAAGTACCCCCTTTACATGTTTAACTATGTACCATCAATGTACCAACGATTTCTAAAAAAAAAAAAAAAAAAAAGATCATTGTACCAACAATAGATACACATTCAAATTGGAATGAATCTATGAAAAGATGATTTGTGTACATTTTCACATTTCAAGGCCAGCTTGAAGGACTTGGAATTCATGCACATTGGATCTTATAGTGTGTTAAGGTATGAGATAATCTCCAATTATCTCTCCCTTAATTTGTGCAGTTAGTTATAATCTCTTGATTTATGAAATCACTCATTATGTTGTTATTATTTGATTTTTAGTTTAGCAAATTATAAATTATATATAAATCACTCTCACTAGTATTTATTTGGACCATTGGTCCTCATAAATAGTTTTCACTCGTTCATTCTCTCATATGGTATCAGAGCCGAATAATATTTTCTACACAATCCATATCTCTTCTTGCAAACCATAAGCCGGCAACCTTGCTTTTCAGACTCGGACGCAGGCCATCACCACCATGACTACCACCACATCATCAGTGATCCAACTAAATGCCCTAAAAAACTTGCCCATCAAACTTTCCTCCACCAATTTCCTCGTTGGCGTCGACCAATCGAAGCCACTCTGATTGGCTTTGATCTTCTGGGGTTTATCGTCGGATCCACCATAGCACCGCCGTGCTATATTGATTCTATGAAATCAGTTGCAAACCCTGCCTATTCCATATGGTATCGTCAAGACCAGATCATTGTCAGTGCTCTCTTTAGTAGTTTCACTGAGTCAGTTTACCCACTGCTCTCATCTGCGTCCACTCCTCGTGAAGTTTGGACCATTATGATGGAAATATATTCTAGCTTTCTCTTGGTCGAGTGATTGCACTCTAGAACAAACTTGCTCGCAATACGCGAGTCGATCGTTTCTTTTTGGAGTAAATCAAAGATATGAAGAACATAGCAAACGACATTGCTCTTGCGCAAAGCCCAATGTCAAATACCGACCTTCTTATATCCATCATCAATCAACTTGGATTCAAGTACTCCAAAATCGTGGCTGCTCTTCAAGTTCGCAACACAGCTGTCTCCATTGTTTAACTCATGTCAATCCTTGAGGAGCATGAGCGCTCCTAGCAAACCGCAGAATCAGAATCTGCACCTCTACTTACCACAACCAATGTGACGCAACGTCACTCAGGAATGGCGTCGCATCATTGTATATTCCCTTGGTACCCGCTCAATGGTGGTCACTCAAGAAACCAATTTGGCCAAAACATTTCATCAAATGCGCAAAATGGGTCGCGTTTCGCCCCAGCACATGCGAATCAGAAGTTGTCAGTTCTCCAACTTCGCTAGGCATGTTTTTTGCGACTATCGCAAACTGAAATGCTTCTTGCGCATCCACAACCACTCATCAGCGACCACCACACCTGCAGTGAACTGCATAGTCAGTGAAGCCTCAGAATCTTCTGATGGGTGGATGTCTGACGGCTGCACATCTCATCATGTCACGCCTGGAACAGCTGGACTTCAGGATGTTTCAACTTACAATGGTCCTAATGAGAGTTGTCTTGGAAATGGTAAGAGTCTCCATATCTCTCACATTGGTAGAACTACTCTTCCATACTCTACTCGACCTCTCCATCTATGTAATGTTCTCTGTGTCCCCAACTACATCGCAACCTTGTCTCGGTGTCTCAAATTTGTCATTCTGATCATGCTTATATTGAATTCTTCTCCTCTCATTTTTTTTGTGAAGGATAGCTTGACCGACACCACTCTTCTCTGCGGTGAAAAACATGATGGATTTTACTATGCACCCCGCACCAGGTTTCATACATCCACCAGCTCCATCACAAATTTGATCTTCCCTACAATAGAACTTGAGGGCTTATCTTACAAAAATGTAATTCTACCTGCCTCTATCCAGCATTAGGAGCTTCTCATGTACCTCATGCCATATCAATAGAATCCATAAGCTTCTTTTTCGCACAATTCTCTTACCAGCTCTCGTCTACTTGAATTCATTTATAGTTATGGTTGAAGAACTAAATTAATTTTATGTAGTCTTTGATGATCACTTCACCAAATATGTGTGGCTCTATCCTCTCAAGAAGAAATCTGACGTAGATTCAGTTTCTCTCAATTCAAACGCTTGGTAGAGAAGCGTTTCGCCCAACCCATTATCACTCTATTCTCTGTTACTAGTGGTGAGTTCATCAAACTTCTACCCCAGCTCAAACTTCATGGTATCACCCATCTCACTACCCTTCCCATACCCCATGAAACAATGGCTCTGCCGAGCGTAGGCATCACCACACTGTTGAGGGTGGTCTCTCCCTTCTCCATGCTGCATCACGCCCCCTTAGATATTGGCCGCACGACATCCAAACTGCAGTCTATCTTATCAATCGTATGCCAACTCATGTTCTTCATAATGACTCCCCATACTTGAGACTATTTTTTACTCCCCCTACCTATCAGTCACTCCAACCTCTTGGATGCCATTGTTTCCCCTGGCTTCGACCATACATCACCAACACACTCGAACATCATTCGATCCCATGTACATTCTTACGTTATTCGGTCCCCCAGTTAGCCTACATGTGTTTTGACTTTTGATCCCTCTGCTGATCGCATGTATGTCTCTCGCCATGTGCGCTTCATCCCTCATATTTTTACCTTTTCCACCTTACCACCTACGAAGTCTACTAGCAATGCTGAATCCCATACCATGACTGACTGAGGTGCTCCTGTTGCACCTGCAGAGACACCCACTTTGGTCCCTGCGCAGGAACTTGCTCTCGCACATGCACATGCGCCTCCTACCGTGCCTACACCTTTTCTCTCACCAGAGTCTCCATATGGGCCAGTTGGCATACCACAACCTGCCCGACATATGTTTTTGTGCCTACCAATGTTGTAATTGCTCCCTGTGAGGTACATGCACCTTCTCCTTCACCAGCACCAACGCGCACTCGCAATCCCAATTGAAAGTACTAAAATTCCCAGTATATCAACACCACCACTGTTCATCCTATCTCGTCAACCATCCAACCACGAACATGTGGCTTAGGAATTGAAAAATTCGATTTGGAAACAAGCAACATATGTGAAGTTGCTGCTCTCGCACGCAATCACACAAGGGATCTGGTTCCTTGACGTGGTCAACTTATCGTGGGATGTAAGTGGGTCTTTTGGGTCTAGAGCAAAGCTGTTGGTTCTGTTGACAAGTACAAAGCACGCCTTGTGACAAATGGCTATTCGCAGGAGTTCAGACGCGAATACTTATAAACGTTCAGTACTATCATAAAACTTGTCACTGTTCGCATCATACTCACCTGGCACTCTCGCATGGGTGGCAGGTTTGCCAACTTGATATAGACAATGTGTTTTTAGTGACACTCTCACTTAATTAGTTTTCTTAGTACAACCTCCAGGATATTTGGATAGCTCCAATCCCAATCATGTATGCAGGCTTGAACGATCGCTCTATGGCCTCAAATAGGCTCCTCTCGCTTAGTACAATGAACTCTCCGCCTTTCGGCTTACGTCAGGGTTTCAACGGTCTCGCGCAGACCCTCTCTGTTCCACTTCAACGCATACAGCGTACGGATGTTCTTCCTGGTCCATGTGGATGATATTGTGTTAGCCAGAAACTCCCCTTCGGATCCAACACATATTTTATCTCGGAACGCTTCTCGCATCTCAAAGATTTGGGCTATCTTAGTCACTTCTTGGGAATGGAAGTTATCACTGCTCAAGGTGGTCTTTTCCTCTCGCAAGCTCAATATATCTCTGACATCTTGAAGAAGTTTCACATGGAATATTTCAATCCTGTCTCCACCCCCATGTGCTCAAACGACCCCCTTCCACAAGAAGATTAAAAAAAGGTTGATATTGGTGACTATAGACGCCTCCTTGGTCTTCTGCAATGTCTGAGCCTCACTCGACCTGATATCTCATTTGCGTTGAATCGACTTTCGCAATTTCTTCATGGCTCACTTCCCTCACACTGGATGGCCGTCAAACCCGTAGCTCCTTACCTGAAATGCACTTTATGTCATAGACTTTACATGCGACTGGGGGCGCGCATGGAGTTCACCGCCTTCTCTGATGCTGACTGGGATAGTCATTCCACCATGGGGCGCTCAAACACTGCATAGGCGCTATTCTTGGGCTCCAATATCACCTCATGGAAATCCGCACTTCAAAATTTAGTCTCGCGTTCTTCCAAAGAGGCTGAACACTGCACACTCGCAAATGCCACATCTGAGCTACTATGGGTCCAAAACTTGCTTCATGAGATTGGTATACCTCTCACTAGCTCGATAGCGCTCTTTTGTGATATCCTTAGTACAACGTATGTCTGCAAGAATCATTTTTTTTCACTCTCGCACGAAGCATGTCGAACTAGATTACTTCTTTGTGTGCGATCTAGTTACATTAGGAAAACTTCACGTGCGACATGTTCCAAGTCGGAAGCAACTCGCAGATACGCTTACCAAACCACTTGGTAGCACTCCCTTACTCCATCTGCGATATCTGGTTGGATTTTCTGGCGTATCCTCCATCGTACGCGTGCGTGTTAAGGAATGGGATAATCTCCAATTATCTCTCCCTTGATTTGTTCAGTTAGTTATCATCTCTTACATGATTTACGAAATCACTCATTATGTTATTATTATTTTATTTCATGTTTAGCAGATTATACATTGTATGTAAACCACTCTAACTTGTATTTACATGGACCATTGTTCCTCAGAAATAATATTCACTTATTCATTCTCCATATTGTGTAGCTACATTTAATTTCATATTGGAGGATAGACCTTTGGCTAATTGCATCGCTTATTATTGTAGAGAGTATATTCTAACATATTCGACACCTTAACTACGCAAAAATGCATGTCATAGTTGTTAGAACAGGTGCCCTAGAGGCAATCTAGTTTAGTATGAACAATAATTGGCGAGAATATTCATTGTATTATTCATTGAGATATTTAATATAATGAAGTCCTTAGATTTACAATTGTGTTGTTTATCTTAAATATCCCTAGTCCATTATACTAACTAACAGGACAATCATCTATAGACTAGTATGGGGTTGGATTGATATGGAGATATCACGATCCAACACATTGGTATGCATTAGGAGTAATGGCATACTGGATTGACCCATCCGAGTAGGCTACACACATGTTATGTAAAGTCACAAGTTCTTCTCGCGCTGACACCGGTATTGTCATCCTTAGACTTGAAGTCACTAGATCATCTAGTTGTGGAATATTATATTTTTGTAGCGTCAAACACTGCACCGTGAATGGTTAGTCATGAAGGCGCGTATCGGACACAATAGGAAGCAAGATTAGATATGTAGTGATGTATATAGAACTTGTACTCTCACATAACGGGAGTAAATATCCTATGCTACTCGAGGGATAGTGCTTATAGAATGTTGGGCCAGACTCAAATAAATCTGTAAGATCAGATTGTGCAAGGCTTGGAATAGTTCAGCTATTTGAAGGCCTTGAATCAGCTTTCAAAGCCTTGAATCAGTAATCAGAGGCTTGAAATAGTTTAGCTATTTTCAAGACCTTGAAACTGGATTCAAAGCCTTGAAACTGTTTAACCTGTGTGAACATTCTCAGGGGGAGTTTTCTGAAAACCCTCTGAGTTGATTCCCTTTCTATCTTTCATATGTTTGATTCACTGTTATTATATGATGAAAGACAAATTATAACATATAATATCATCTGTTTGACTTTGATATTGCAGGAAAGTTTATTTCCAAGATTTGCAGGATTGTTTCCTAAACTGAACTTTTGCAGATTTGGAAATAGTTGGACACTTTGATCATATGATCAATCAGAGACTTATGACAGCTTCTCATATCGTTTAAATACAAGATCACAACAATATCTCTGAAGATTGTGATCAACTAGCTATTAAAGAGAGTCAAAGCTGTTCCTACAAAATAGGAAGTTGTTGCCGAAAATATGGGAAGATTTGCAGAGCTTCAAACAGTATAAATGGAGCTCACTTTGAAGCAACAGTAGACAAGACTCAACGGGAAAAAGTGCGAGACAAGTTTCTAGATTGACAAAGCACCAAAGAAGAACATCAAACTCTCAATCCATCCACAGAAGTTCACTGCATTCTTCACTGCAGTTTTCTATTCTAAGTGTACTTATGTATTGAGCTGTATTGGTAGATCATTTCTGTATTATCTCTACATCTATTCTCAAGGATTGTTCAAGGTGAACAATAGAGAATTCTTAGTTAATCAGTTAGCTAGAGCAGGTACGTACTAGAACAGGTTAGGGAAAACCACAAGCTGTAACAGAGTAAGGGAACTCTCTGGGCTTGAGTTCTAGGGCTTAGCTTTTGATTTATAAGAATTGAGTTGAAAATCCTGCATGGATCTAATCCATGAGGTATAGACGTAGGTCCAAGTGGACTGAACTTTATAAATCACTTGTCTCTTGCATTTTCAGTTCATTCTTTCTCATAGTTTTTGCAGCACACAAAAACCGTCTATTTTTCAAGGGTTTGAACTTGTTTTCAAGGCCTTGAAAAAGGTTTACTTGCTTTATACAATCAACATCTCCTCCAAGGGATTGAACTAGTTTTCAAGGCCTTGAACTTCACTGTTTTCACAAGTCTTCATCATCCTAGAAAGTTTTTCAAAAAGTTGGCGTACTCTATTCAACCCCCTTCTAGAGTATCTTAGCTGCATTAACATCTTCATACTCACACTTTCAATTGGTATCAGAGCTTGTATCACAGTATAGATTTAACCATCTGGTGATCATGAGTAGTGCAGGTGATGGTGGTTTCTCACAGGGAAGAGCTGCTAACAGACCTCCTCTATTTTTTGGAGAAAATTTTGCTCACTGGAAAGCCCTTATGAAAATGTTCATCATTGATCAAGATCTAGAGCTTTGGACCATTATCCAAAATGGACCTCATACTTTCTACACAAAGAAAGATGGGATTAAAACTCCAAAAACAGAAGACTCACACTATTCTTCTGAATTAGAGCAATTTTCTAAGAACTACAAAGCTATTAACATTTTGTATTGTGCTTTGAGTACAGATGAATTCAACATGATCTCTGGATGCACAACTGCTAAAGAAATCTGGGATAAGATTATGGTTTCCTTTGAGGAAACCAGTCAAGTCAAGCAAACCAAGATCAACATCTATCTGAGACAGTATGAGCTATTCAATATGAACCCAGATGAATCTATTAGAGACATGTTCAAGAGGTTCACAGAAATTGTAAGAAACCTTGATTCACTGGGAAAAAAATTTTCCAATGAAGAAAAGGTGAGGAAGATATTAAGAAGTCTTCCAAAGGCAAAATGGAAACCAAAGACCACAGCTATTGAAGAAGCTCAGAATCTCTAAACTCTACAACTTGATGAACTACAAGGTAAGCTCTTGACACATGAGATATCTATGAATGAAGTTGATGGAGAACTCCCAGATAGTGTCAAGAACTTAGGAGAACACAAAGTCTTGAAACTGAGGATGGTGATGATGAAGATCCAATTGCTTTGATTTCCAAAGCCTTGACAAGGATTCTCAAAATGAAGAAAAACTTTGGAAACAAAGACTTCAACAGAGAAAGGCATAGACCCTCCAGTAGCAAGGACTACAAAGGTAAGTCATCTTCACAAAATAAATCAATAGTTATGAACTGCTTTGAATGTGGTGATGCAGGACACTTGATAAGAGATTGTCCACACAAGAAAAGCAAAAGATTTCAAAAGAAAGATCATGACAGAAGAAAGAAAGCTATGATAGCTTCATGGAGTGATTCAGATAGCTCCAGTGAATTTGAATTTGAAGAAGAACATGCCAACCTGTGCTTCATGGCCAAACATGATGAAATTTATGAAAAGAAAATTGAGTTAATGGTAAACTGTCTGATTTCAAAACCAAAAGAAGCTCTTTCAGAATATCTCAGAACAATGCTTTTAAATGAGGAAGATTATCGGAAAGATATCAGACTTTTGAAAGAAAAAATTCATGAGCAAGGAAAAGAAAACTTATAACTTGTTTTCTTAAATCAGAATCTTGAAATCTCTCAGAAGAAAACTGACAGTGATTTCAAGGCCTTGAAAACCAGTTTCAAAGCCTTGAGAACACAAGTCAAGGAAGTAGTAACTGAAAACTCCTCAATGAGTGACAAACTTGTTAATCTAAGACATCATATTGATAAATTAGATAAACAAAAGACTACTCTTACTGAGAAACTTCAAGAATCTGAACTGGTCAAAGTCAAGCTTGGTGGATCAGAACACAAGTTGAACTTGATTCTTGGAGGAAGTTCACAGTCTGTTCACAAAGATGGTATTGGATTCAATCCAAACTTTCCAAGGAGGAACAATGCCAGATTTGTGAAAGCTGGAAACAAAACTTCTCCTACATGTCATTACTGCTGCAAAACTAGTCATGTTAAGATGACTTGTCCTTTTGGAATAAGAGACCCTCACATAATGAGGATCACTTTTCCTTTTCAACTCAAAGGACAAGTTAAGTAGATTTGGGTTCCTAAAGGGGTTTGGCCACCTAACATGGTTGATCCTGAATATGAATCCAAATTCCACACTTGGTCTAACAGCTAGGTACGGCAGTGATTGGTGTTTACAGGTTGTCACCAACATCAAAGAACAGAAGTGGTTTATGGACAGTGGTTATGAATGGAAAGAGATATCTATTCTCAGAATTAAAGGAGCTATCAGAAGGTTTAATTACACTTGGTGACAAAGGAAAATTCAATATTCTTGGTATTGGTAAAGTTGGTACAAATTCTGAAAACTCTATTTCTGATGTGTATCTAGTTGAAGGTTCGAAATTTAACTTGCTTTGTATATCTCAGCTTTGTGATAATGGCAACAAAGTTATCTTTGATAAAGAGAAGTGTGTGGTGCAAAATGAGAAATAAGTAGATTGCATCTCACAGCCTCTAGATCAAACAATGTTTATACTTTTCAGACTAACAAAGTTGCAGGTGAAAGTTTGAAGTGTCTCAATGCCTTGAAAGAGGATTCAAAGCTTTGGCACAGGAAGCTTGGTCATATCAGCTTCCACACTTTGAACAAGTTGATTTCCGAAGACTTGGTAAGAGGATTTCCATCCATTAATTTCAATGAAGATGAAATGTGCAAAGCCTGTGCTCAAGGCAAGCAGACCAGAAGTTCCTTCAAGCCAAAAAGGTTTGTAAGTACAACTATACCTATTGAACCGCTTCATATGGATCTCTGTGGTCCTATGAGAACTCCTACTCCAAAAGGTAAAAGGTATATGCTAGTTGTTGTTGATGATTTTTCTAGATATACTTGGGTTATGTTTCTCAAAGAAAAATCTGAAGCCCTCTCTGAATTTTCAAATCTTTGCAGAGAATTTCAAAACATGAAAAACCTACCTGTAGCTTCAATTAGAAGTGATAATGGTAGAGAATTTGATCAGTTAGAATTCTATACCTGGATTCGGAATAACACATGAAATCATGTTATGCACTACGACCTGTGGCTCTGATACCACTGTTGGGTTTTGACGTAGGTAACGCAGCGGAATAACAAAAATTATCTCTACGGAAAGCCCACCAAGGATCATAGGAAGAGTCATCATAACATGATGAGAAGGACATAGAAGATGTGTACCTTGTGATTTGAGAGAAGAATAGTGTCCTCGACTCTACGCTTGATCCATGTCTATAGGTGAGATCAAGATCCTTCCTTCTCCTAGTGATAGCTTGGACCGGAGGAAGAGGGAAGAACGAATCACGCAACAAGGACACAAGAGGATCAGCCTCCTCTTGTGGCCGACGGTGGGTAAGGGACGGCAGAGGGGCTTCTGCCCTTTGGCTTGTCTCTTGCTCTCTCTCTTGCTTTCTCTCCTACTTAATTGTATTATGACAATTAACATTAGTGGGAAGGAAGCTAGAGCCTCCTTTATATAGACCAACAACACTTGTTAGTTTACATAAAGGCCCCTCCTAGTTCTACATGAACTTGGATTAGTCCCTTCCTTGAAAATGAGTCCTACTAAGTTTGCAAGGTGTTGCAAAGTGATCCTTCTAATTAATTAATCATATTATTTAATCCCAAATCTATTTCTACTCTATTTGATGTGTGACCCCATAGGTTTCTACTTAGTTGGTAGTAACTTATTACTAACATGGAGCGGTGTCTAGCAACACATCCATGCCACCCAACTAATAAAAATAGTTAGTGATCCCGACAAACCTCTTGTGCCCAATATCTCATATTGCACTATCCCTTTGTCTCCATATCCAGATTGGACACGAGATATAAATAGTCACACTCGTATATCCAATAAATAGTTCCTCGACCCTGGGAATATGCTTATACAAGCAGATAACATCAATATCTCCATATTGACTTATCCGAGTCTGACCAGACATTCAATAAGCCTCATCCCTCGAGTGGCCGTGGATATTTACTCCCATTATGTGGGAGGGACAAATCCTCTCTATATCACTACGATCTCTAAGCTTGCTTCCTATCATGCCCGATAGTTGTCTTTATGATTACCCAGTTACGGTGTAACGTTTGATAACATCAAAGCACGATATTTCACAACTAGAGTATCTAGTGACTTCAAGTCTAAGGATTGCAATATTATTAGCACTACGAGAAGCGACTGTGACTTCAACATAATCTAATATATCCATCTCATTGTGGGTCAATCCAGTATGCCATTACTCCTAATGCATACCCATGTGTTGGATCGTGATATCTCCATATCAATCCAACCCCATACTAGTCTATAGATGATTGTCCCACTAATCATTACAATTGACTAGGGATATTTGAGAATATAACACTTATATTATAAGGAATTCATTCATGTTAACATATCTCCATATTGATAACATAATGAATCGTAAATCCATTTATTTTTCACAATTAATTGATTACCTCTAGGGCACAATTCTAACAATTATTAAATATATTTAATTGTTTACAAATACTAAAACTTGCGTATTTACTTTTTGTAGAATTCAAATGGCAAACAACTCATCAAACTCATCACACTCCCTACGCTCTGTCCTTGAGAAGAACAAGCTCTCCTGGACCGATTTTCTAGGCTGGTACAGAAACTTGAGAATTGTTCTCAAGCAAGAAAAGAAACTGTACGCTCTAGAGGAGCAAGTTCCTGAAGGTCCTGAAAACAAAACTCCTGCAGCCCTAAAGACGTATCAAAAGCGTGTTGATGACACTAATGATGCGGCCTGTCTAATGCTTTGAACCATGTCCTCTGAGCTTCAGAAGCAACATGAGAACATGAATGCAGTCGATATGATCGCACACTTGAAGCAAGATCTGGTTTCAAGGTTGGGAGGCTTACCTACAAGCGAGGACGCAAGGCTGAAGTTAATGCAATCTCGACTCAAAAGCAATCGCGAGGTCCACCAAAGGAGCCACCCCCGTTTCCATGTTCGATGGGGGAAATCACAGGCCTATGCAAGCAGTGGAGGAAAGATGGGGTCCTCTCTGCACTGGAGCATAAACCAACAGGGGAGTAGCTGCGAGATTCCAAATGGTGTGAGTGCCATGGTCAAGTCATGAACCCAACATAAAACTGCAGGAAATTGAGGTGGCTAGTGGACAAGAAGATAAAGGAAGGTTAGTTGATCATTGACGTGCCAACCAAAGATGTGCGCAGGAATTCATTGGCATCACACTCACAGCAGGAGCAGAAAGGAAAAGAAGTGGCGATGATCTCGATCTGAGGTTAGTTGATCAATGAAGGCATTCCAGTTTTGGCTGAGATCCGCGAAGATGAAGATTACGTCATTGACACAGAAGACTCTCGAGCTGAACAGATGAAAGGTTCGCAAAAATTCGAGAAATTCTTTGACGACATGAATTTCTCGAACGCGTGTCGCTAAAAGATGAAAAAGGTGATTTTGAGGGTCGCAGAAAACTTCGGAGAGGAGCTGGTAGTCTCGAATGGAGAGGTTGTCAAAGCAGCACGCTCAAATGGCTTGGTAATGACCTTTGCAGAATCGGATAAGAAGACAAACGCGAACCACCATAGACCACTGTACGTGACTGCAGCAGTCAACGGTGTCGAGTTAAAGAGAGCCTTCGTCGACGAAGCAGCAGCAGTGAATGTGATATCACTCAACACCCTTGAGTTGGCTGGAATCCCATAGAGCAAGATTGTTAGGCGGCCATCTCCTTTAATGGGATTTGAGAGCGATTCGAGGATGACAGTCGGATGGATTCGTCCGGGGATCCAGATTGGTAAAATCAAGTGCTCTGCCGAATTTCATGTGATCAATGCAAACACCACCTACCACATGATACTCGAACGCGCATGGATTCACCGTTTTGATGCTGTACCATCCACGTCACACCAGATGATGAAGGAAATTTGGAAATATAGGGTAGTGAACATACCAGCCTCAGTAAATCAGTTCAATCTGAACGAAGAACACTTGACAGAAGCAGTTTGGTTTACTAAAACGGCGGATGAGGAGATGCCAGGGCCTTTCAAACCACCTCCCTTGCCCAAGTGGTAAGACATTAAAGACCAGTCAACGGCAAGAGTAATGGTGAATAGAAAAGCCCAGGAGAAGCAGCTTCCCGAGAAAGTGGTGTCGAAGGTTGCATACTAGAAGAAGAATGTATGCACACTCAAAAGAATCTTCAATAACGATGAGGGAAAGGAGGTAGATAGTTTCAATGCGAATGGGAAGACATGCTATCGCATCTGAAGGTGCGCGGGGCCATATTCGACCCCACCTATCGAGGATGTCCCTGGGCAAATCAATAAGTTAGCAGCGAAAGTTCCAGGAGAGAACATGATAGAGACACCAATAGAAAAGCTGAAGGAGGCACCCGAGTGCATGGAAGACAAGCCAAAACCGCAAAAAGTAGAACTGAAAGATGTGTTCTTGAGCCGAACAGAGCAGAAGAAAAGACCAATATTCTTGAGCGAGAATCATTATCTAGAAGAAGAACATGGTATTTTGATGTTAACAGAATACAAATATGTATTTGCGTGAGAGTATGAAGAAATTCCCGGATTAGATACGGAGGTCACCATGCACAGGTTGGATATCATTCTAGGGACTAAACCAGTAAAGCAAAGCACGAGAAGTTTTTGACTGGAGATTAACATGAAGATAAAAGAGGAAATAGTGAAGCTGCTGAATGCTAAGTTTATCAAACCTGAAATCCATCCCACTTGGCTTGCCAACATTGTACCCGTTGTGAAGAAGAATGGGCAGCATCGAATCTGTGTTGACTTCAGGGATCTGAATCGATTTTGCCCAAAGGATGACTTCCGATTGCCAACATAGATATCTTGATTGACTCCACTGCAGGCCACCAGATGTTCAGTTTCATGGACGGGTTTAGTGGCGACAATTAGATCAAGATGGACCCCGAAGACGCGAAGAAAATTGCCTTCATCACACCTGTGGGAGTGTTTCACTACACAGTCGTGCCCTTTGGCTTGAAGAATGCTGGATCAGCCTATCAGCGCGCGATGATGGCACTTTTCGATGATATGATGCATCAAGAAGTCGGATTCTATGTGAATGATTTGGTGTTCAAGTCAAGGAAGAAAGAAGATCATTTGAAAGACTTGATAAAAGTCTTTGAGAAATGCAGGAGATTTCAACTGAAAATGAACCCCATGAAGTGCGCATTTGGGGTAACCTCAGGGAAGTTTTTAGGATGTGTGATCCACCGGCATGGAATCAAGCCTGATCCCGCCAAGGTTTCAGCTATCACCAGCTTGCCTGAACTCCTGACTCAGAGTGCATTGAAGACATTCCTGGGAAATCTCTCGTACTCGAGGAGATTCATGCCAGCAATTGCAGAGCTGACATTTTGCTTCGGTAATTTTCTCAAGAAGAATGCAACATATATTTGGACGGAGGAGCACCAAACGATGTTCGATAAGCTGAAGCAGTTGCTGACATCTAACCGAGTCATGATTGCACCTCAACCGGGATCGTCTTTGCTCTTATATCTTACTTCAACAAAGAGATCCATTGGGGCATTACTTGCCCTGAAGTTCGAAGGACATGAGAAATCTATCTACTACATCTCGTGCGTGGTGCAATCTTTTGAGTCCAGGTACACAGATATTGAGCGACATTTTATTATCTGTTCTCTGTCATTGGAAAGTTGAAACACTACTTCGTCTCTCGTAAAGTGGTTTTGGTAACCAAAAGCGACCCTACCCCCTACCCGATACTTGTTGGGGCATTCTGCTCCTTGAGGGAGATTGGAGAAATGGTACATGATTATATCGTAGTATGACATCACATGTGCGCGTCTGAAGGCCATCAAGTCTCAAGTAGTGGCAGATTTGCTAGAACAGTTCCCGGGCAAAAATTGCGAGCCCATGACTGAAGAATTGCTTGTAGGACCAGAAGTGTGTTCAATAGAATCGTCTTATTGGAAACTGCATTTTGACGGATCATCAACAAGAGCCAGAGTAGGAACTGGAATTGTTCTCACTAAACCAAATGGGGATGTCATTCAGATGTCAAGTAAGCTGGGCTTTGCGGTAACCAACAATGAGGCTGAGTATGAAGCCTTAATTGCAGGTCTCCTTGCGGCGTAGGCTTTAGAAGTTCAGAATCTGGTCGTGATGGGGGACTTCAAACTAATTGTGAAGAAAGCTTCAGGCGAATATGGGTTGAAGGAGATCAACTTGTTGACTTATAGATCGATTGTGCAAAATTTGGTCCAGAAATTTAGTTCAGTAAAGTATGAGCATACTCCCAGGTCTGATAATCGACATGCAGATGCATTAGCTACTCTGTGATCAAAGATCAGTACAGACAAGTGCCCAACAAAAGTTTTAATAGAGGTCAGGACTGCCCCTTCCTTGATTAAATATTTATGCGAAGATGATTTCATTGAAGATGAAGACTGTAGGAAGCCTGTCAGGTGCGCGATGGATGAGGGGACAAGCAAGGAAAGTTGGGTATCCACCAAAGGGTTCTGCATACACGACAACTTGCTTTACTACAAAGGACCTGGAGGGATCCTGATGCAATGTGTCGCAGAAGAGGAAGGTCGAGCCCTGCTAGAAAAGATCCATTAAAGCTCTTTGGAGAAAATGAGGACTCAATCTACAGAAAAGCTCAGAGGTATGGGATTTATTGGCCCCAAATGTCATGCTATGCTGCAATCTTACAAGGCAACTGCGAGAGGTGTGCGTTAGTGAAGGAATATCTTGAAATTGCTGCAATTAACGACGATGTCGACTGGAGGAAACTTCTGATTGACTATTTGCGAGATGAAATTTTACCGAGAAATAAGAAGGAGGCAGACAAGCTCAAGAAGAATTCGACCAGATATGTGCTGAGGGAGAACCTGCTATGGCAGAAAGGACATGAGGGGAATCTACTTAGATGCCTAAACGGACAAGAGATATAAGAGGTCATGGAATTTTCTCATCAAGTGGAGCATCAAGGAGGCGCGAAACTTTTCATCCAACTTTTGACAGTCGGCTACTTTTGGCCAACCACGGAGGCTGACTGTCGTGCGAAGGTCAAAATGTGTCAACAATGACAATTCAACGGCAACTTGGTTCATGCTCGTGCAGTTGACTTGCACGCCTTAGGAACTCCTTGTCCATTTCATACATGGTCACTGGACTTCATTGGTCCTATTCGTCCAGCATCGCATGGAAAACAGTTCATTCTAACTGGAACCGAGAAATTCACAAAGTGGGTGGAAGCAGTTACCCTCAAAACAGAAAATGCATTGACTGTTGTCAAGTTCATTCGAGAAAACATCATCTATCATTTTGGGATTCCTAATACGAACCTATCTGATAATGAAACTCCTTTTGTCAATCGTCAAGTGGCCTCGAAGCTGATGGAATACAATATAAGGCAGGTATGTTCAACGCCTTACTACCCGAAAGGAAATGGAAAAGCAGAGGCCACGAACAAAACTTTGTTGAGAATTATAAGTAAGATGCTCGTGGATGATCACAAGAAATGGGCAGATTCAATAAGTTTGGCACTATGGGCTTATCGCACGTCACCAAGGAATCCTACGGGGGTTTCTCCTTTCTTACTTTGCTATGGAGTTGAAGCAGTCGTCTCTGCTGAATTTAAGGTTAACTCTGAGAGGTTAGCCTTATGTGCTTTATATAAGAACCAACGAGATCATGATCAGAGGAAAAGCGCGAACAAGCCAAGAGGGTCGTCTCTATAGCATACAACAAGATTTTTCAGCATCAAGACGTTGCCGTTGGAGATTTGGTTCTACGAGCTTCTGATCATTGCATGTGCGAAGCAGTTCACCCCAAGTTTTCCGCCAACTTGGAAGGTCCATTCGAGGTGAAAGAAGTCTTTGATAGTGGTTATTGCACAATCATGAGGTGTCATGGCACTGCCACAACTCCAAGTCTAGTCAACATGCGATGGCTCAAAAAGTATTATCCTTAGATTTCCTGATGCTTTTATATTGTATTAATTGATTTCCTCCCATATGAGGACTCCATATTAATGATAATCACTCTCCCATATGAGAGATCGTTTATCAGCTCTGCATGTGTTATTTACTTGATCATGTTGCTCATATACAGTGGGTTGCACTTTCAAATAATAAGACTATATGTTCAGATAGCAGCAAAAAATACAACATAAGCCTATCTAATTAGATAGAAGTGAAATTCAAATTAAGCCTATCTTCCTAGATAGCACCAACACGCGAAACTTAAGGCTATCTGTCTAGATTGCAACAAACTTAAGCCAATCTGTCTAGATAGCAACGAAACACGAACCCAAGCCTATATGTCTAGATAGCAGCACGACTCAATACAAGCCTAACTGTTTAAGATAGAAACACTTATAATTCTCTCTCTTTAGATAGCACCAGTATGCGAGCCTAAACCTATCTATTTAGATATAAATCATTTTGATCAAGCCTATTTCTTTAAATAGCAACGACGCGCGATTGGAAACCCATCCATTTCAACGAAAGCAATATTCAATATCTGTAAATCCAAACACGTGATCGCATTACAAACTACAAAAGTTGGATGGCAACAAAAGTTTCAAATTTATGTTCAAATTTACATGATCATAACCTAACTGGTTACATGAAAATGCTACTGATCTTCGAGGAAACCTTTGAGAAGAGTGTCCTAAGATTCGAACTTTATGGAGTCTTGAGCCCACTCATCCAACCGCTGGTTGTGACTCTTGTGTTCCTTGCTTGCCTCGGTATACTGATGGAGTGCCTTTTCAATTGCTTCCTTTTGAGCTGGAAGTTTAGCACTTTACAAATTATATTTCATATATCCAAACTTGAGTTTCACAGAGTTGTTGATCTTCACTAACCTCTTTATAAGGAAACCAAGGTCCATCTTACCCTTTGAGACGTGTTGGATACCATGAGACTTGTCAGGAAACACTGAGCATTTGAAAGAGAGGTGCTTGATGGAGTTGTTCTGTTTATTCTCTCCAATAGGTCTGTCATCTCAGTGAAAAGATCTCCTCTGTCCTTGGGAGCTATTTCCAAGACTCTTGTGAATGTCTTCAGATACGAAATGCGAATCCTCATGAGCCATTCCAAGCAAGGTTGGTTTATGCCTACAATTTTAAGAAAAGAATGGATCGTTCAGATACAAAATAATATCGCGTGTTTGTAATACTTGCATGCTCTAAATTAGTCTTACCGGTCCCCTCGACTATCTGTCGGAGTGAAGGAATTGGAGTCGCCATTGTTTGATCGCCAGAGGACGATGCTTCAGCTTACCTCTGATCTGCGATGGTCTCGCGCACGAAATATGCATCAGGGATAACATAACTTCTATCAACTTCAACTTCTTTGACAGCTTGTGTTTCCCATGCCGCCCGAGGATTTTGTGAAAAGATTGTTATTAAGTTCCTTACGGGTACATGATTTTCATCGTGAGATTCCCCGCTCATCATTCCAGAAATAGAGAAGTCTGCGCCCTGACTCCTTGTACCAACACCTTCACCTTCGACTGCAGCCACAAGAGTGTTCACTCTTGAGGACACATTCTGAGGAGGCTCACTTGTAGTTTATGGAACTTCTGGCATGTTTTTAGGTGCAACATTGAGTTGTGTCCCATGAACAACAAAAACGTTACTTTCTGGAGCTTCTGGAAACTGAACATCTCCCATTCTTTGTTCGGGCGCGCTGGTAACAGCATTTGACCCATGCTCATCACCCCCGCCATTTGGTGGAACGACGTTTTGCGACGCGATTTAATTGGGGTTCATGAGTAGAAGCAGAAATTTCTTGATAAGCTTCAGCTTGCTCAATTTCCTCTGGAATGGTCTCTGCTGCCAACAGAGCTGCGGGAGCGACACTTCACGGAATCTCAGGAGTAATAGTTAATTCGCTTTGAGTCCCAGCTTGCTCAGCATTTTCAATAGGGGCGTCGACTCCCTGTGAAGTCTCACGAGCAACGCGCGAATCAACTTTTGGAAGTGAAGTATTTACTTCTTGTTGAGCTACATTTTGATCAGCGTTTTAAGCTTTTGCCTGTTCCTGCTCTTGTTGGAGGTTATCATCTTCCTCCTTCTCAGCAATAAATTCAATGCGCTCATCTTCGAGGTGAGCCTCACAAACAGATTCAGGAATGCGAATTGCTGCTGGGGAAACTTGCCTAGCTCGATCTTCCATTACCGCATCTTCACTTGGAGTCTCGCGGATTGTCTCTGAAACACGAACCACGGAGCTTCGAAGCCTATGAGCTCTTCTCAAAACCAATGGCTACGCCGGCTCTGCCAAAATGCAAAGTTCTGTTTTTAGCCTAAGTTCAAGAATTCATGCTACCAAAACTTAGAAGAGCTCATGGTGAAAAGACCCCCACGTTCATATGGGATTGCATCTCCATATTCACATGGGATATCCTTGTAAGTATTATGTTGCAGATTATCATTGACTCCTTTTAACATTGCATGACCTGGTTATGCACGAAGTTTGTTATCATTATTGTTGAAAACAATGAAATCGACCATAGGAATCCTAAGAGAATTGTTTACCTGACGCTTCACTAAAAAACGACGAATGTCGCTCTTAGATACCACACGGTGTAAAGCTTCAAAGATAAGATCTTGATGGGATAAGGAAAATAGGTATATAATACCTTCCTCATCTTAGTCGCCAACAACCTCTTGGAAATCTTGCTGGGCGCGCTCCATCTGAAAAACGACAGACTGCGAACGCCGTGCTTGTTCTTCGAGACTCTTCTTCATAGCCCGATGGATATCGCGCTCCTATCGCAGCTTTACATCTCTTTCTCCCTGTTGGGCCATGGATAAGGATTCTGCAATCACCCCTCCTTAAGTAAGGCCTTCCAAATCTTGAACAGAGACCTCGCTATCGGAAACATAGACGAGGATGGGTTATGACAACTCCCACTATGACCATAGCTAAAAATGCAATTTGAGTACCTTCTCTCGCGGCAAAATAGGTGTCTATATTGAGCTCCACGAAGTCCTTAATGTTTCTTTGTCGCACGTTTACCAATTTCTTCGCAGTAGGAGGCTGAGCTTGACTTCTTTCTGTGGGCGCCACGTTCTCCTTGGGAGCAGGGTTGCCTCTTGGACGTTTTAATTGCCGGATCACCAACGGTGTAGGCTCGCCAGAATCTTTATTGTTCTTGGAAATCTTGATGAGTGGTGCAAGGAAGGTTTCAAGCGCGTCTGGGACCAAGTCTTGGACTTCTTGATCCATCACCATTCCTGGAGCAATAGGGAACTCATGATTCTTTTTCGACCACAGTAGGTCAAAAAACTTGTGCTGCCATCTCCAGATGTGAATATCCTCAAACAACACTGTCATGTAAAGGCATATTAGACGACGTATTATTTATTACGTACAAAGAAAAAAAGAAAGGAAATGCTAAAGCATAACTTGTTAAAGTCATCTACATACTTCTTTCTCGAGTTGAAAGAATTCTGCCTAACTTCAGCGATCTTCTCCTGAAGAATCAAATCAGCACACAAGTGACAGTCTTAATCCAATAGAGAATAAAAACCATACTATGTCGCGTCTCGAGATCACTTGAATGGATAATCTTTTATCACAATTGCGAGATCCTTGCTTGGCTGGAGCTGAGCTCGAGACCTCGCAAGCAGGCGAATCTGCGCATTCCAGAAAGATGCCCAATTTCGAGTACATTCCCCTCGCCTTTACCTGGAAGGTTGAGTCAATGGGATCTCAGCAATCAACAGGCTATTGCTCTTTCCGTAGATCAACCAATTGTAGCAACCCTTGGTGATTGAATCGGACCACATAGGTGGCGGAAGACATCAAAAACCCATTGGGGGATCACTCGAATTGGATCGTAAAGAACCGTTATAGGTTCGTAGATTGAGGTTTCTGAAATGGCCACGTACTCAGGAAGGCCGGGCAAGTATCCTCTCCTACACCAGTTGACAAATCTGGCATAACGCCTGGCTCCCTTGCTAATACGCTGTGGCCTAAACTTGGTGACCGCCTCTGGATACATTCTTTCATGAAAAACAATGTTCTCCAAGGCAGTGACGTAGGGTATAGCTTCGAAGTAGTCTATAATCGCACATCAAATAGAAGGTTCGTTGAACGCCCTTAGTCTTGTACCAACGCCATGCTCGAGGACCGAGGAGCTTCGTGGTAGCATTAGGCGCGTCCCCCACAACCTTACATATGATGGGACTGGAGCATATAAAGGCCATCTCTCGAAAACCCACATTGTCAGAAACGCGATACTGACAAAGGAGACAACATCGACTCTGCCTTGTGATTGCTCGACATGCGTCACAGCTAAATCCAAGAGATGATATAAGGAACCCAAGCTAGAGGCCCTAAATCTATCTTTTGGCCAAGCGAGAGTCGGACATCAAGCGCGAGAACGTGGAAAAATACCACATCATAGGGATGCCCGTTTATGAGATAGCGTGACAGCCAAACACAGAGGAAATCACATAAGGTCCAATCAGAACTTTTCCTCTCGAGCGCGGTTATCGCATCTGGGTCCTTCTCCAGTATCTCTTGGGCAACTTTTGTCTTCGCAAAATCCCTGAAGAAATAGGTGATCCACTTTGACTAGATATTCTTCGCGCCCGATGTTACAGACATGTACGCTTCACAATAGGTGGTCGAGTTCCATATCATAGTAGTATTCTTCACATCCGTGATGCATTCTTTCATTTTTTCAAAAAGCGTGAACTCATCATCAGAAGTTAGAGGAGCCAAGGGATCTAAATGTCCCATACTTGGGAGTTCCAGCAATATCTCTGTATCCTCGAGAGTAGGACAAGATTCGAATGTTGAGAAGTGGAATGTGTGGGTCTTCTTTGAGTACCTCAAAAGCATGACCCTCAGCATGTCATTGTCGAGTCTGAGGCCGAGTCCCTTAGTTGCATGCACAACGGTGTATATCCCAGCCTTCATCAGCTCTTCTTCATAGTTATCAAGGACGAACTCCGTCCACTCTTCCTTCCAATCGAGCTTCTCCATGAAGGATTGAAGAAGAACCTAGGTGAAAGGATACAACCCAGCTACGAGGCCGAGTCGCTGCACGTCTTAAACATTAATCAAATCCCAGTCATCCCTCTCTGGTTCAGGAACTATCTGCAAATCAATCTTTCACCGGATATTACTGGAGAGTAGTCCCTTTAACAGCGGCCAGGTAGAAATTCTCGTCGCCCAAGTAAGGGGCTTGGCACCATAGATCCTTTGAGACCTCGGGTAAGTTGATTGCTTCTTTCAAAGATTTCTTGGGAGCCATTTCTATAAAACGAATAACACATGCAAAACAAGAAATTCAAGATCAATGCCCTGTTCATACATGAAGAAAAGTATGAAGAACACTAAACCCAGATCTGCATGCCTACTTGATTTGAATCTTCAAAAATATGAGGATTGCGTTATCAAAAGAGGAGATTTACTAACCTTGTTGTCGTCTGAGCGATTGAAGTACTTGAATGATGTCAACAAGAAGTTGATTAAAGGTTCGGATTTTCTCTCGAAGAGATTGCTCTCTGCTCATAAGCTTCGCCAATAACAATGGTGTGAAAAGTTCTAATTGTTGGAGTAAGAGGGTTTATATAGAGTCCTTTTAAGACCCGGAGCTTTAAAGATCTTTTCGAATCAATCGTTGCCTTGGTAATCGGCGGAAATATGTGGATGTCGTCCGTGATCGTCGTCATGATACGCCCTATTAAAGGCTATACACGTTACAGAGATCTAGGCAATGATCACTGCTTCTGGTGGCTAGGGTTTTCTAATTTAATTCGAAAAATCTGCGTGGTGCCACGCACGACTGATTTTACGCGTCTACACAATGCCACGCGCAAAAGGGGGATAATGTAGATAGTGCATTCCAGATAGATCGATAGCCACCCACGTGGAAGCCATCCAGGAGGCTCAATGGTACTCCACTATCACCCTATTATTGTCTTTATATTCTCACATATCCATATGGGGGCTGTGAGATAGGGTCGCCCTCGATACTAACCGCGTGGGAGTTGTAGGGTTCAAGTGGCTTGGAGATTGGAGTAAGGCTTCTCGCGCTCTGTCTGATAGATTTAATGATCGTGTAACGTGTCCTATATATACGGTCGACCGTTTAAACGGTCCCTACATATACGGACGATCGTGTAACGTGCTCTATATATACGGGTGAACGTGCCGTCACGAGGCGAATATCTAGTCGTCACTTGCGGACGCATTAACCCCTCGTAACGGCACCCTTATGCCCTATATATAGGAACGTTAGCCTTCCATTGCAACTTTCAGTTCTTTGGCTAATCAACATACTGTCTCTCTATCAGACACTTAGCAAGAGATTACTCTTTCCCCTACACCCTTACTCTCACTCTCTGTTCTTGTTCTTGTCTGATACAGGTGTACGTTGAGATCTTCCCCAGAAGGATCCTCTGTACACAACTACCTAACAATAACTTATTCAATTCCAAGAAGGCGCACATGTGTCTTTATATGAAGTACAAATCCGGGAATGGAATTGAAACAAAACATCGATAAATTTTCACCATAAGTGAGCCCCCATTCATGCATGATTAGCACAAACACAAAAATTGAGCATGTCAACGATGACATTATTAGTAGAAGCACACAAAATGAGCATGTCAAAGCTGCCAATGTCATATTAGTACTGACTATGCTTACTGATACTAGAAAATCGACTTCTTGATTCCACCCATTGCCCATAGTGTAAGAAGTTTCTTCAATCCGGAAAATCTGTTGACGATCATCACTCATCAAGGAATATGAAATTTTAACTTCTAATTTGGAAGACACAAATTCAGGTTTGAGAGGATGGCTGAACTTGGATAAAAAAAAAATATATATCATAAAATCATATGCCATGCATTTTTAATAATAAAGATTATTTTTTCTATGACGAAGATATTGAAATTGAAGGATGAGCTAAGGTATGTTATAACAAGCCAATGGTAGCTTATCGCTGGCTGAACAGAGTGTGGCCAATACTAGGTTATCGCAGATTTTAAATGATAATAGTACCTTATCTCAGGTATTATGTGATGTCTATTATACTTCATCCACTAAGTACGTTCTCTCTAGTTTTTCTTCTTTGAATTGATTTCTGTGCCGACGAACTCTTTGGTTCTTCAATCGGTTGAAGAATCAGATCAACTCTGCTGTGGTGTACGAAAGATGAAAGGTAAAGAAGCCTTAGTTGGATCGAGTTTTTTAGATGAAATCATGGGAGATTGTGATGGGAAAGAGAGATGCAATAGCAAAGGATATCTTCCCTCTTCTCCGACTTTTTCGACCATATATGATAAAGATATGATCTCTGATAAGGAAGGTGAATTCTCCTTCAAACAAATTCTTGCGGGTGACGCCACAAAGGAGATTTTTTTTGATTGGGACTTCGAGAATCAGTACGAATCTGATTGTGCGGATATTGATCTTTCAAATCCCCTTAATCCAAAAATCACTTTTTTAAAGAAAAACTCAACATTCTTGCTGCTCCGTCCAAAATTGTCTCATTGTAAAGCTTTTGGGCAGATCTCTGAGTTTCAAATTTTTAGAAGATAAGGGAAAAAAGTTGTGGGCTTTATTCTGGAGAGTGTCATTTCTGAGACCTCGGTGAAGGATTCTAAAACGTTTTATTTGAGAATAGAGAGGATTTAGGGAAAGTTATCACAGGTGGTCCATGGATTATCATGGATCACTATCTTACAGTTAGGAAATGGAATTGGATTTCAAACCGGATTTGGCAAAAAAATTAAAAAACGCAGTTTGGATCAGATTGCCTCAACTGTCGCCAAAATATTATGAAGAAGATGCATCGAGAAAAATTTCAAGATGCTTTGGAATTCCTCTTAAAATCGATATGGTGATTGTTCTTGGTACAAGAACCAGATATGCTAGGGTTTGTGTTTATGTTGATTTGGATCAGCCTCTTGTAACTTTTTTTTAAAATTGGAAGTAATACTTTCTCAAATAATTAAGAACATATTTATAGTATTTGTTTTGGATGTGGTAAAGTAGGACATCAAAAAGTTTCTTGTCCGGCGACGGTAAAGGAGAAATCAGGCGAATCAAAACAAGTCTCAGCGGCGACGTTACCAATGAATAAGACTGTTAGTGCTGGGGAAAGAGGAGAAATATCCCAAGCTAGGGATCTATGGAAGAAGACGATGGACGACGCCATAATTGCCAGAGAAGCTAAATGGGAAAGGCCTAGAAGAAAGTCCAAAGCAAATGGGCAAAAGCCCAATCATCCAAATGAAACAAGTGGGCCAAAGGAAAAATGCCCAAGCTCTTCGGCTGGACCCTGTGGAGAGGGGGCGAACAAAACCACTAAGACCAACAATATATTTACCCATTTGCGTCTCAACCTGATCCAGCTTGCAAAGGTAAGGGTCAAACTGTTTCTAAAGCAACTGGAAGGTTTTTTGAGTTCAATCCAAAGCCATATGGGGGTATTCTTGGAAATATGGAGACAGAGACGCGCATGTTAAAAGCTCTAGAGATCGCCGATCCCCATAAGCTTGAAGTAAAGATGATAATAAAGAGGAAGGAAAGTCAAAAGTTCTGCATATCATTGACCACTTTGAAGGTTTTGAGAAAAAAGATCAGCAAAAGCCTCTTTTTATGGATACGAATTTAAATTTTGATGGGACTTGTCATAAAAACGATGATATGTATCTGGAAGTGGTTATTGAAGGAATCATCAATTCTGAACAAGAAGGTTTGAAGAAAGAGAAGGTTACTATTGTTGTGCCTCAACATCAGTTAGATAATAGTTGCAACTCGACCAGGGGAACTCCCGAGAAAATATTTGGGAAGGCTGGAAGCAATAATAAGAAGTCCCACCACCATCATCCCCATCTCCACCATTATGCCAAATCTACTTCTACTCCTTCCCCTATCCCTCTAAATCTGCCTGCGTATGGAGGTGCTAGGAAAGGAGGAACTTCAGATGGACTACACTTCGATAAGGAGCAAGCTGGAAGGGGAGACCGAGATGACGCAAACTCTGGGTTTGATCTTGTGGAGGATGGATGCCAAACTGAAGATCACAATGGACCGAAGGGAGGACAAAGAACAACGCTGTTACTCGATTTTCGTTGCCAGAGATGAAAGAAATGGAGATGGATTATCAAAGGATTTGCTAGTTTGATCCATATTTTAAGGTTACTCCTCATATTCCTGATAATTTTTTTAATGCCTGTCAAAATTCTTGTTTGGAACGTCCGTGGTACCAGAAATATCACTTTTGATAACAATTTTGTGGAACTCCTCATATTACACAATTTTCAGATTGCTATTTTGTTGGAACCGAAAGTCCAATTTTCCTCTAAGGGGAACTTCTTTAAGGATTTGGGGCTGTATGGATGCACTTATGTGGATCCCATTGGCATGAAGGGAGTCTCTCTGGATTCTGTGGGACACTAGAGAAGTGTCGGTAAACACTAAATCTATTTCAAACCAAGTCATCACAGCAACTGTTAATAGAGACATGTACAAGGGTTGGGTGATTTCGGCGGTTTATGGAAACCCAAAACTAAGGCTGAGACAAGAGATGTGGGATGAAACTTGAAGCTGAGATGGGGGACTCAGATGAACCATAGCTGCTTGCTGGGGATTTTAACGATTTTGGTGATTCTTCAGAAAAGATAAGCTTCACTTCTACTTGCAATAACAAAAGAATCGAGAGATTCCTCAAAAATCTTAATAATTGTAATTTGATGGATTTGGGCTGTCAAGGATCCAAGATGACATGGACAAACACTCGGGAGGGTTTTGCTAATAATGTTGAAAGTCTTGACCGTGCTATTTGTAACCCAACTTCGAGGATGGAATTCCCGGAGGGCTTGTTCGAAATCTGCCTAGAACCTATTCGAACCATGCTCCTTTCTCGTAAATGTGGATGGTATGATTTCCTCCCATTCACTTATGCGTCCATTTAAATTTGAGTTCGCTTGGATTTTGCATCCTGATTTGATAAATGTGGTTAGGAATGTCTGGAAGAAGTCCCATCCTAATATTTGTGTTAAAAATGAGAACCTTGCAAAAGACCTTAAAAGATGGAACTCAAATGTTTTTGGGAACATCTTTAGGAACAAAAGATGGATTTTTGGGCGTTTGGAGGGTATCCAAATGAATCAAAGTATTTCCTACTCCCATAGTCTCTTCTGTCTTAAAAATAATCTGATTAGGAAGTATAGTGACATTCTCAATCAAGAAGAATTTTTTTTGGTACCAAAAAGCTAAAATTAATTGGTTTTGCAAAGGTGACCGGAATACTAAATTCATTAACGTTTGGTTTATCATTAAAAAGAAAAGATATTTCCGTTCTTAAAAATGATGCGTGGGGGGGGGGGGGATAGGGGGGTGGATTGACAAGGAGGATGAGCTAACAACTAATGCTACTCATTATTTCTTTAAGCTGTTCTCCCCGGATCAGAATGTTTTCCTTCTCATTCCCGATTTTTTGACTGGAACATGGAGATCTTCCCTATTATTCTTGATATCGGTGGTAGTGTTTTAACAAAAAGTATGATATCAGACGAGGTTAAACATGCAGTTTGGGCTATGAAGTCTTTCAAATCCCCGGGTAGAGATGGGTTTCAATCGGTTTTTTACAAACATTTTTGGTAGGATGTGGGTCCTGAAGTTTATAATTTTGTTAAAAACTGTTTCACAACTAAAAGGATTCCGGAGGATCTCAGTCGGACTCTTAGGCAGAGCTTTTGGTGTCCCCTCCAGTCAAGAATTGGGGCCTCACAACCACTAGCCAATATGCTTTTTTCTCATGCCTTTCTTCGTTCATGGTTCGATATTCTGGTGTCCTAGGCGTAGAGGAACCACACCAATCCATCCCGAACTTGGTGGTTAAACTCTACTGCGGTGACGATACTGTAGGGGAGGTCCTGCGGAAAAATAGCATTTTCTTATTCCTAAAGAAGATAACGCGGAAAGCATTTTACAGTTTAGACCTATTGGAGTTTGTAACACCCTTTAAAAGATTGTGGCAATATTCATTGTTGCTAGGATTAGACCTCTTTTTGATAATCATTTGAGCTCTTTCCAAAGTAGTTTTATTCTGGGAAGATCTACGGTAGTAATTATCTTATAACGCAAGAGATCATCCGCTCGATTAATAAAAGAAAAGGCAAGGTGGGAGGTATGATTTTAAAAATCGACTTGGAGAAAGCGTCTGATCGTTTATCTTGGGATTTCATCCGAGAAACCCTCGAGTTTTTTAATTTCCATTCTGATTTGATTGAACTCATCATGTTCTGTGTTAGTAGTGTCAATTCGACTGTTATTTGGAATGGTAATATCCTTGATGAGTTTAAGACTTGTAGGGGGGATCGCCAAGGGGATCCGTTATCCCCCCACGTTTTTGTTCTTTGTATGGAACAAATTTCTCAAATGATTAATTATCTCGTGTCCGAGAAAATTTGGAAAGGCATTCGTATTTCTAGGGGAGGTCCTTGCATTTCCCATCTTTTTTATGCTGATGACACTATGTTGTTTGGACAAGCAACTGTGGCTAATAGCCATATAATGATGGAGGTGCTTGAGGATTTTGCTAATATTTCTGGTATGAAATTTATCATTAATAAATCTGTTATTTTCTTCTCAAAAAATACCCCACGAAATATTGAGGCTGATATAATAATATTGTGAGTTTTTCGGTCAAAAAAGATTTGGGTAAGTATCTGAGCTTTCATCTTGTCCATAACAAGTTTAACAAGGATCATGTTAAGGATGTGTTGGTGAATCTTGAGAAAGAGCTTGTGGAGTGGTAGGGTAGTTTGTTATCCATGGCTGGTAGACTTACACTCACCAAAAGTTCTCTCTCTACTATGCCCAACTACATTATGCAAATTCTTCCTCTCCCGGCTAGCCCTTGTAAGACTATTGATAAAATTTTCTGCAATTTTCTCTGGGGTGATACAGGTGATAGGAAAAGGGTACACCTGGTGAAATGGGATAAAATTTGTATTACAAAAGAGTTAGGTGGGTTGGGGCTCAGGCAAACAAAGATTATTAATTTGGCTCTCCTATCAAAACTTTTTCCGAAGCTTATGTTTTGGAAATAACTGTCTATGGGGTAAAGTCCTGAAATCCAAATACCTTCAAAACCATAGATTTTTTTTATTATAATTTTAAAAAGACTTGCTCTCGTACCTAGAGAGGCATTGTGAGAACAAAAGAGCTGGTTAAAAATAATGTTTGATGGGCTCTAGGAAAGGCGAACAAGATTGATTTATGGAACAGTTGGTGGTTTGGTAAAGGACCTCTGATTCTTCTATACCCGAGTCAGCATAACGGGGTCTTCACCCCTATTTCTAGTTTTTGGGACACCTATAGAAATTGGAACCTTACTAAGTTAAAGGAGGTGGTTGATTGTAATATGGCCATCAATATCAGTTGTTTCCCTCTGCCTACTCCTAATTCTCTGGAGGATTCCCCGTTCTGGAATAGGAATTCTAAGGGGGATTTCTCTGTTGCCGCGACCTTTAAACGTATCAATATCTCTTTGAACCCATGAAAAGGGGAATTTTGAAAGTGATTGGATCAGGATCTGGAAACTAAAAGTTCCAGCCAAATTGATAACTTTTCTATGGACTATTCGACATAAAAATATTATGACAAATGTCAATAGAAAGAGACGAGGTTTTACTAACTCGGACTTTTGTATAATGCTGGGGAAGAAGATTAGATCACCTCCTCAGGTTTTTTCCAAAGTGACTAGTATTTGGAAGGAGTTGTTTGATCCTAATTGGGTGGCTACTAATAATCAAAAGGAGTTCAAAGTCTGGCTTCATGATAACCTGTGTTTCAAACCCAAAGCAAATTTATTTGCTATTATTCTTTGGTTTATATGGTGTCGACGAAACATGAAAAATTTTAAAGATGAGTTTGAACCATCTGAGGCCTGTGTTCAGAAGATCAGAAGCTTCGAGAAGACAAATCAGGGAGCTTTCTCTAGCTATAATCTGTTATCTCTTTCTCCATATACTGTTAATTCTAGCTCACTTTGGGTTCCTCCGTGTGCAGATACTATTAAGATCAATGTGGATGGCTGTGATAGAGGATATCCAGGTGCTGCGGGCTTTGGAGGTGTTGTTCGTGATAAAAAATGGGAATGGAAGTTGGGATTCTATGCCAAGCTTGAGAACTGTTCCAGCCTCAAAGCTGAAGTGTGGGCTGTCTACAGAGCAATATATGTTGCATATCAAAAGAAATGGCAAAATTATGTGATTGAAACAAATAGCTTTGATACTGTGAGCATTTTCATGGAGCACATTTATGGTCCGTTAAACCTATGGACACAGATAAATGATGGGATTCACCTTATAAAGCGCAACGGAGGAAAAGTGTAGCATATCAATAGAAATGCAAATGAGGTTGCGGATGCGCTTGTGAACATGGGAACGGATAAACAATAGCTACTTCGTTTCATGTGCAAAGCTCCAATGGGTATTAAGGGTCTCCTCATCGCCGACATGTAGGGCATGGGAAATTTCTTCTAGTTAAAGGGCACTTAACCTGGTTTGGTGCCCGTCTATCTATCTCTTTTGTGTTTTCGTTTGTGTTTCCATTGTCCTTTCTCCTTAGTTTATCTTGATGTTTATTTGTGTTTTGAACTTCCGTTGAATCGAAAAAAAATCCCCTAAGTATGAATATTTTTCTGCCTGGCTTATTCTATTTCTCGAAATATATACACAATATAATTACACGACAAGTTCTCATAAACTACGTTTAGTACATACACAATTACACCCCCTGTACCCCCCCCCCCCCCCCCGAAGTCGAAGGGGAAGGGTCTCGAACTCAGGCTGGACCTGAAATGTTCAGAAGATGACTAGGGGGCCCTTTAGTGAATATATCACCATACTGATCATCCACACGGATGTGAAGAACACGGATTTACCCCAACCCCGTACAACACTATCCACACCACGGTATTCACCTTCCACTAGATCGCGAAACTGTTAAACTCTTGAAGGATCGGCTAAGTAGGTTGTCACAAAAAGAACACAATAACTTGAAGTCAATCGCCTAGTGTCTGGGCATCCGGCTAAGTCAGCATACGTAGTAGTACTCTAACCACTCTAACCAACTAGTTAGAGTACTATTACTACGTAAAAGGAAAGCGAGCTATTCAGTCATCCACCTCAGGTTCCTGATATCTCTCCGCCCTCATCCATTCGCACTCAGGCCAGGTTTGCATACATAACCAAAGCAAGGATGACTACGAAGACGAGTATGAAGTTGCTGAAGAAGAACGCGAACAATTTCTTAAGAACAAAGCCTGGTTTTGCAACTTGATTAACAAGATTAAGGCATAAAATATTCCCGTAGAGAAAAGATGAAAACCACGCACGCAATGTCTATGAGAAAAGCGTTCTCCATTGCTCACTACGTTTCTTGGGGATCAAGTAACTGTTAAAAAATGGAATTTTAGGAGCATGGTTTTGTGTGCTCCTGATATTAATTTCAGGTTTTAACAAGTTAGAAATTGTTCCTTGTAACGGGGACTGATATTTTCATTTATGGATCTATGTCATTTTCTTAGTGTAATCTATTGAGAAATTGACGTAAACTTGGTAGCTTGAAAGAGCTTGAAACCAATAAAGAAAAATAGTCCCACATTGATACTCACAAAGGAGGTTGGTGGCTTTATATGGTATCTCACACAAGAGTAGTGTACAACTACTAAGGTGTGTGGTGGTCCATGGTGTTCTTGTATGCTTCACGCACACACACGCCGCCGCCACGCCTCGCCTCGGGTCGAAGGGAGATTTGTCTTGGCGTCTCACGTACGCGAGGCGACCTGGCGTGAGATTATAAATCAGTTTTTATTCAATTACACACCATTTTAATTTTTAATTAATGGGTGATTTGTTAATTGAATTAAAACGGTTTTGACCAAATTAGTTGGAGATTAATGCATCATTTTTCTCAGTTTTCAAAACTGAAACGTTCTGATGAATCAATATTGAATCTCTGCGAACATTGCTTTGAAATTTCTCTGTCTCTCCGAAAATCTCTCTGCTCGTGGTTTCTTCTGGCGAACTGAGGTGCTGATCGCCGTTGATCTTCAGCGTTGCTGTGACAAAGAAGATCAGAGCTGTTTTATCCTGGAAGAATCATTGCCGACATCCTAACACAGTGTAAGTGGGGGCGATAATCTCTTTAAGAACAGTCAGGCCTTCGCGCAAGACCTGACGACTCAGTTGAAGTTCTTATTCTATTTAAGCTTGGATAAGAGGTAAGTCTTTTACATTGCATTTTATCATTCCAGTTCTGATTTGTTCAGTTTTTGCCTTCATGCTTTGTTGCCTTTGTTTTTATGGCCATGATTTGTGAAATGATTATGCCTGTCTAAAATCGGTA